>OY365800.1:2642265-3952147 GCA_959347355.1 Napeogenes inachia | reverse complement strand
TTTTTATAAAAAACATGACATACATTTGTTTAGTGAAAAATTAAAAGCAATAATTTATATTCACAAATAATCCTTGAACAAATTATGCTATACATAGCATTACTTCACTCTACAGGAAAACCGAGACTTAAAATGAGTTATGTCAAAAAGTGTTGCCATATAAGATAAACAATTTAATATCGTATCTCTTTCGGTATTTAATCTCTTTATAATTATTTTTAAGTAAAATATGGTAAAAAATAATGACTATTACGTATGTTTAGATAATTACATTTAACATAATTTAAACTTATAAATGATTATACCGTATTGGGTCATCAACATTTTCTTTATAATGCCATACGTCTGTTCGATGCATATACGAATGATTTTATTGGTTGGATGTCAGTTCGAATCCGAACTTTTTATATTATGTTTTAAACCTGTTGGTTTAGTGGTTAGCGACCCTGACAGCTGAACCAAAGATTGTGGGTTTAATTCCCACACAGGACAATTATTTGTGTGATAAGCAGATTGTTCCGAATCTGGGTGTACTTTGTTACCGTTATCTATACGTTTGTGAAACGACATAGGGATAATATATGTAATCTCTAATCGGTGAGTTATCTTATTGAAAATCAAATTAAATAAAAAAATATTGTATATAATGATAATAATCGTAAATATAAGTAAGGGTCAATATATTATATTTTACAGACGTACATCAAAAACAATATGCGCGTAACCATGCGCGGAGCGACAGCTATTTATAAAGTAACTTCCGCTAGAGCTCCAAGCCGTGCCATTCCAATATTTATTTACATTTACAAACATTAAACCAACCCAGTCTTTATATATTTAAATAAAAATATATTTATTAAACTTACCTAAGTCTGAAAGACTGACTTTCTCCAAAAATGGATCAGCTACAGGTAACTGTAACAAAGGAAATAGTTATTTCTCAAAATATAAAAAATATATATAATATATTACAATTATCTCGATGAATTGTTATAAAACATATGTTAGTTAATAAAAATGTATTTAATTTATTGGTTTTCTTTAACTAGTAATTACTTGACATTTATTTATTTCATATTATACTTTCTTGCATCTTGTTTACAAACATTGAAGATAGTAAATATAGGTGATAGGATGTATTTAATTACTTAATGGTATACTAGCTGCTGCCAGCGACTTCTCTCCTTCATATATAATCAATATTAATAAACAATCTAATATCTTATCCACCCCGCTAATTAATTTACGTCTTGAAATTCCTAAATCTTAAAAGAAGCTTATTTTCTATTAGAATGTCAATAAAGGTTTTCAAATGAGCATTTTTCAAAAATGTTTTAATTAAACTTTTGTGAAGTATGATGTTTATTAAATTTATATTAACCCGTCTTTTTTCACGTAATATAAATGATGTCAGTTGAAGCCGAACTCCGCCATGCTTCTAGCTCCTGAGGAATCCCAAATGGTCAAAACTAGTCGGACGAAATTCCGATCAAAATTAGGTGAACATAGCCGAGTAAATAGACATTTTCCAAATTGTAGTTTTTCATTCATATCGCTATATGAATGAAACATGGAACTTTACTAATTTCCAATGAGAAGTTTCAACTTTAATATCATTCACTTAACAATTACCTATTCTGCGCTATTTGACTTTCTTAGAAATGTAATCTTTAAAACAATCGGAATCATTTCTTGTTTATTCTTGTTTATATCCTAAAGTATATGAATCAATACAATATATTTTCTATGACTCATTATCCCATATATACAAATCTACATTAGAAAGTTATTTACATACTAGGACTTCATATATTCATAGAATTAAAATATACATGTTCGTAAAAATATCTAGTAAGCACCCAAAACCTTGTATAAAATTTCCAAATGTTTTATTATAAGTTACCATAAAATAATCTTAATTCTAAAATAATTAATCTATACGATTACCTGAGCAATGTTTTTTTTATTTTATGAATAACAATTATCTGGAATTACTAAAGCGTCCAATGATCTACATATTTCTGTTGTGTGTGTGTTTATATATATACTGTATAACATAATTATCAGTCAGAATGATTCATCAATTTATATAAACAATAATTTAAATACATTGTTCCAAGGGAATTCATTCGTTTAACGATTAACCAAATATTCAACAGTATATAATTTCGTAAAAAAAGAAATATTTTTTGGGTTCCGGACCCATTATTACTCGGGCCTTATGGGGTTACAGATGATGTATTCCCGTTGACGCTTTAACAACAAAAAAGAAATAGAATAAAATGAATATTTAAGGCGAATTTATTTATAAACTTCTAATATCATTCTTATTTGTCGTTAAACTTTTATCTCAACTCAGAACCAGAATAAGATTGATAAAAGAACTAGAATTATTCCAATTACAGAAAGAAAAAAAAAAGAAAAAAAAAAGAAAAAGAAAAATCTCTTTAACACGTCTGTAGTTTTGTAACTGTGTTAGAAAAAAAAAACAATGACAAAAAAAACTCTTTAGCGTGTCTATAGTTTTGTAGCTCTTTAATATGGTCTCTGGTATGAACTTACCCCTCTAGAATCTCTGAAGAGCATAGCCGCATGGTGTGGATCAAGGAAGGCGTCGGACATGCGGTGTCGTTCTCTGGGCACGTTGCCGAGGGAAGAGCGCCGCTTCTCCGCCTCTTGGGACGCGGCTCGACGTAAATATGCTCCTGTCAACACATTATAATTAATGTTAATATTATATATGTAAATACGTTAGCGTAATTATAATATTTTATACTATTATTATAATATATTTTTATTCACAGTTACCATGTCATTATTATCTATATATCCGTATTTATTTATATGAGGTTGGTATAATTTTAATTAAATTAATAACGTTTGAATAAAAGCAGAATATATTATTAGTTCAAGTAGTAATAATAACATAACGACTGCACAAACTATATAACTGCACAATCATTCTATTCTATTATTAAATTTGTCTATGTATGTATAAGCCATTTTTTCACACTTTAACACAATAATAAAAACATTACAAACCAGACTATAGTTTGTAAAATAGCTGTCATATATTTAAACGAATAATACAACTATAATATTATATGCTTCCTTTTAATCATTATTATAATTTTATCTGATTTTGCTTTGATTTCTTTATTTAAAAAAAACTTGTTCAAGTATTAGACATGTGTTTGGATTTATCAAAATACATAAAATACAATATAATAACTTCAAAATTATGATACCAGGTTGATGTACATTACATTGAAACAAATAATAAATTAATAACGAAAACCAAAAAATATACACCCATATATTATTAAAAAAAAAATATTATTAAAATTTTAATACAAACAATATGAAGCACATAAGACCCATAGACAGACGGCAGTGTTGTACTTGCTAGTTTAATTTATATATTTATATAATATATAACCTGAACTAACATCAACCTGCATAAATAGTAACTAAATAAACACAACTGTTAAGCCTTTTCTTAATAAAACATTATTTATAGAAGACCTTATACTGAAATCTCTATAACAAATACAGTAAGCTGTATGTTGAATAAATAATATTAAATAAATAACATCTTAGTGCAAGTAATAATTTATACATAAAAGCTGTGCATCGTCAGCTCTACATTATTAAGAAGCCTAACGTCTAAAGCGAAAGTACCATGTCTGAAAATAATTTTAAACCTGCATAAGATAAACTTGTTTAAATTTTAATAAATATAGAAATCAAAAATAAACCAATACGGGCAGGGATTCGAACCCGCGACTTCTGGAAAACCGTTCCGTCGCTCTACCAATTGAGCTATCGTATCAGGAAATGAATTAAGCAAGAATGCTTATCACATGCACATAATATTATATAAAGATCATATAAGAATGCTTAATTCTATATATGATCTATATTTCTATATATCTAAATTCTGTATTTATTAAAAGAAGGTACCATTTCATCTTGCTAATGATGTCGCCTAAATCAAACTCTAATGAGATTTAACCACTTGGGACGTTCTTGAATACGAAATAATTATTAGTTTCGCTGACGGTGCCAAAAGTATCTCATCAATCTTAGTTCATGTAACAATGATAAACTACTCAAGCCAATATCTGATCAGGGTTGGATTGCAATTAATTAATTAACTAAAAGGTGTTAGTATTACGAGAGGTCGGTGTCAATTAGAGTCAACGACCGGAAATTTAGACATACATCAAATCGTCATAATGTGACCACTTTTTAGAGATCGGTCTGATAGTTCAAATCCGTTGCAACTGATCTTTGAACGATATCACGATGGCCTCTACTTGTTAGTGTTTGAGTGATAGAACGATTCTTGAACAAAATAAAACGACCTCCCTCCCCTCCCTCTAGTTAAAATTCAAAATGCAAACTTAAATATAATATGATTTGATTGTTTATTAAAAGTCAATTCAAAGAATTGGTACAATTGCTGGAACCTTTTAAAAAATATATAGTAAATCGCTTACACTTCAATTTAAAGAGAATATTTATACAAGTACTACCAACAAAGGAATTGTATACATTTTCCATTTCCCCAATAGTTTATAATTGGGAAAACTTTTTTAAAATAAATTAGTATTAATAACATACAAAGCTACTGTACTGTATAGAGTTATTTTTACAAGAACAAAGGAATGAAACAGTTCGTATTTGACTTCACATTTCACGGTTCTTTACAAACCTAATAACAAATTTAGAAAGCACCTAAAATGTATTAATGTTATATAATAATTTTGGCATATATATAAAGTTTAATATATACCCTAAAGTATTTCTGTTCCACTTTAGTCTTCTACTCGTATGCAGGGAAATACTTCTCAATATTCAGTCATCAAAGTTCACAAGCATACCTACTAACAATTTCATAACGTACTGTTCCTGCGGCTATACTGTTTGAAACTTAGTCAATAAACTATTTGAATGTATCCAAATAATACTCTAGAATAGATTCATTTAATAAATAAAATTTATTTTGCTGAATAATATTTGTTGAGATTACATTTGATGGTATCCTGAGTCAATAAAATTTAAAGGTTTGACTCCCAAACCCTGATATATCTTATCAGAGTTTACATATAAATTTATATTTCATTTATTTTTGTTATAATGAGTCTACAGCTGATCACTATATTAATTTTAAATTTGTCAAATTAGTATATTATTATTGTGTTGTAAATTTAATGGACTCTAGTCAATATTGGTTAGTCAATCAATAGATTGACTGATTGATTGAAATGAGTTTTAATATTAAATATCACATTTTCAGAAAGGAAATTAAATTATATTATTTACCAAAGTACATAATGCAATAAATAAGCAAATGCTTTTATGATATAGGTATGACATAACATACTTCAGCGTCGGCGATTTAATTAATGTATCGGGTACCTAAGTACCTGCCGAAATTAGTTTTGAGCTCTCAATAAACTTACATATCGTACACGGACATACAAATAGTAACTGCAATAATATATATGTTGTTTTTGTTTTCGAGAAATAAATAAATAAATTTATTTAGTGATGTAGACGAAGAAAAAATATACAATAATCATAATAATATTGTAAAACAGATATTTTTTTCTTTATAATTGTATCGTATTTTTAAAAAAAGCAAACTTTGTTTAGGCATAATTAACTATTTATATTTGCTTAATTACACGGTTTGTTTCTCCTACATACATTTCAAGGAAGGTCTATTTATTAATTTAGGCAATATATAACATTCAAATATGTACGTAATATTATAATATTGCTACATATCGATATTGACCTCGAGTGAACCAAATTATTAGTCAGATATTGACAACATTTTTGAAAAGTCATTTATATAAAAGATACTTAATAATTTATATAGTAGTATCCGCTCGCCTAGTGACTTGACTTGTGGCAAGAACTATATTGACTTTATAATTTATGCATTTATCTTGTCATTGACCGAGTATTATCTGAACAAAATTAGAATATAAACAAAGGAATGCGATTCTCAAACAGAGTCATAAAATATTATCTTAATAAATATAGTTTTATTATTTTTCCAAACTTTAATATTTTTTATTAATATATAACATAGCATAAAATTAAATAATTAGATTTAAAAAGTCATGCCATTGTTTAAGATTCAGTGTTGTATACATATGTGTAATTTTTTTATCATTATCAACTATTCATGTAATTAATCGAACTCAATGAAAAAAAATACCAAGATTTTTAAATAAAACCGTTATAATTTAAAGAAAGTATACTCTTTAGTATAATCACTTGGAATAATAAATAATAAATATATTATATCTTTAAAATATTCATTAATTGCTAAGCTAGTATTCATCAAAAAATGGTACGCTTTATTCATTATGTTATTTATTGTTTTTGCTTCGAGTATATATATTTCAGTGTCATTCGCTAATACAATAGCTAGTCGGTAAATCAAACTGAAACAAGTAATATATACCTATTGAGTACGATTATTGCTCTGATATTAACGATCTGACCGCCCATACTATAACCGAATTTCGTCAAACTGATGAATTTTGTAAAGAAAACATTGACTTGACCTTTAAAACAATATTTAATGGCGCCAATAAAAGAAAAATCTTCGCAACAGATGCTAAAAATAACGTGAGTGCTCTAAATCAAAGAGGTATTAAAACCATTTACCTCAGAATATTCTGTTTATCGGCTTTAGAAACATAATTCAGAGACAGTGTTTTAAAATAAGAATAATCACAACAGAAACATATAACCGTATAAAATGATACCTAAATAAATATGACCTTATATCATCAAATAGGAAATGATGTAGACGATACAAGTTACTTCAATGAAAAAATCTTCAAATACATACTGAGAAATAAATATTAAATTACTTCCAGATCGAACTGCCTTAAAAGAGGAATTCATTTTAATAATCACCAGTGGTCTAAAAGAAGTATAAAACCTTTTTTTAAATTACCTTCTTGGAGAATTGTTTCGAAAATTTGGTATGTTGCACCACAGTCGTCAAGAACTGATCTTCTCAATTCCTTCTGAATATTGTCTGCATCAAGTGATTTAGACCGAGATCGAAATTCTTCGCTTTTGATGGTCGTGCGTTCGCTGCTGGCTACCGGAACAGCACACGACCCTCGCCGACCTTCACTTGAATCATGACGCCAATGCCCCACTTTTTTGCTGAACGTTCGTATAAGATCCTGTATTGAATGTTTGTGGCGATGACTACCAGCACTAGATCCTGAACCTCGTCGCTCTGTATTATGGGCCAGAACATCTCTGGCGTTATTCGCACTATCAGTAAGCTTTTGCACAAAACTTTTATTATCGAAGCGGTTTTTATATGAACCGTGACTCAACTTTGTGCTACTTATTTCACCATATTTTTCACATTTGCTGTATTCGTTTTCTTGAATATCATCCATGACTTCATTATAAAGAGGTGAAACAAATTGACGATAATCTTGTCTAGACACGTGGTATGAGTTCGTGCTACTCTGATATCGTTCTTCTTCCGGCCGCCTTGATTTATCCATGTTGTAAGAGTTGTAGTTATGTGCCGATGGAGAACCGTGGCCTTCAATAACATCTCGATAGTAAGTTGAAAAATTTGGATATCGATCCCGAGGACTTGAAGCAAATTCCAGGGGACTTCCACGTATGCTTCGATGAGTGCAACTTCCGCGACGGTTGATAGGAATGGCTTTGGATGGAGTATCATTTCGTACAGATGTTCGAGAGTCGGTGGAGCTCAAAGTTGAGCAGCCACTCTCGGAGCTGTCATTTTTTACCATCGGAGGCGTCAGCTCCCGTGCGTGGTGTTTATGAAGCAAATGTGATATCCCATGCATTTTTGAAAAAGTCACTTCACTATCTATGTTCAAACTCAACACTACACTATTTATTACATGTCTTCATGTTTAATAATCCTTGCTTGTAAATACTTGAAAATAAATAATAATAAATTGATATATACATATATAGTGCTTTGATTGAACATTACTTTGAAGTTTTCTAATCAGATATAGTAAATAAAAGTATGAATATATTTATCCCGTTAACCAAACTTAACATTCCGATACGCTCTACATATGTACCTATATGAAAATATTTTCTTAACTTCAAAGTTTATTTGTTTCCAAACATCTGGAAGGTTGAAGGTTGTTGTATTTAGGGAATGCATTCAAATGACAAAAGGGGAAACGATGGTTGGCCTTGAACCAAAAATGGGCATAGAGCAGTTTATAACACAAGGCGCATGCGCGTATAAGGTCACCTTGAACAGAGATCAGGCCAGAACAATTTTGTAAGTCATACTTTAGGGAAAGTAAAGAAATTTCGGTAAAGTAAATTATTTTTTAATCAAAGATAGCGAAAAGATTTTTAATTTTAATTAATTCAATGGTTTGAAAATTCATAATATATGTATTATCTTTATTAAAGTTACATTCGATAATAATAGAATACGTTAACAATATTTCTATGACTACGAAAAATAGGAATTGGATCGTCTTGTTCATTCATCAAATATCAGATTAAAGATCTAGATTCTAGAACAACTGCTGTGACCTGTACATTGACTGGGATAGAAGTACACACTTTACAATAACTAAATTAAGCGTGACCTTATTATGAAACTGGTTTTACGAAAGGCTATAAAAAATTAAATCTTTTTGGAACTTTAGTCCGGTTTAAAAATTATATATCTAAAAAATTATTGACATATTTTTTATAATTGCTATATGCCACGAATTTAACGTTTCCATGAACTTGAAATACTCATAATAAAAATATAACTACCGGTCTATTTACGTGGAGTTTAAATTACGTACACCAGGACGTTATTCATCTTATTCAACACTTTTAAGTGTATGATTGCAAACACAATTTATAAATGCAGTAATAATACTTCATACCAAAAGACATTCAAACAATGTTTTTTTGTAAACAATATTATTAAGCAATGTTGGTTTAAAATCTTAGTAAATGTTACATCCGTATACGATATATTTTTTATGATAAAATATCCGCCACAGACTTGCTAAGCGATGGCGTTAAAAAAATACAAGTATATGCTAGTTTAGAGTTTAAATATTAATATGGTTCATTTATGAAATCTTTGGATTTTATTTTTTTATTTAAATCCACCAATCACGAGCTATGCAAATAGTTCTTTGAGGCAATTTATATCAAATGTAATATGAATTACCATGTGGTTCGTTTATTTAATAATAATACCTACACACATAATAACCGACATATCATCATCTCATATAAAAAATAAGACATAATAAAAGATGGATATTTAGTATATCCATAAAGTTAATTACATCAAAATACTCTCAGATCAGTCAAGCTTATAACATAGTTATTGATCAAAAATTAACATAGCTGTTTGATGTCTCTCCATTGATAATGTTTGGATAAAATCAAAATGTAATTATATTTTGTGAAAATAATATTAAACTGATCAAAATTTCTAGTATCTTTTGGTACAAAACTAACCTCTCAATCTTAACCAAATAAGCTCATATCGATGTAAACATTTTACGTAGATGGTAAAAAGCATTTTAGTATAAATAAAACTCTATTCTTGCGTATTCTTCCCGATGATACACGTACGAAAATAACTAAACTAAATTTCTATATAACAATAATTTTGGTTACATAATATTTGGTGCCTCTGACGTCAGAACACATTTTGGAGAAATAAGATAGAAATGAAGTAGAAGTGATTATCGGATATTAATAAAAGATTATCTTACATAGCTTCCTTCCCCTCTACTTATAACTGAAGGTTTACTATCGCGAGGTCACTACGAGTCATTTATACCAAGGAGCTTATAAGAGTTGTATTAATTCAAAGGTTAATAGTGATTAGGTAATGGACAGGTTTTTAACCTGTTTAATGCATTATTATAAAATAAAATACCTTTTAAATATTAAGTGAAAATGAATGATTATATTTTATGATTATTAAAATTCCTGAACGCGTTTTCGATATATATATATGTAACTACTATATTGTTTTTTTTTTGTATTTGATAACCTACTATGACAGCGTCACAAGGCGGGATATTGGATACTATTTGACATTTAGTTAGTGGATAAAAAGATGAATGAATTTTACAAAAATATAATATTTATTTATTAAGTGTAAGTCATTCGAATAATAAGGAAAATGAGCTTCCTGTTAGAAGTAATGCGGCGTCTTTAAATATTTCAGAATAACAATAATAAGGAAAGGTAATTGTTGTTATTTAACAATTGTTCTATTAAATATAATGATAGCTATTTGTGTTTTTAAAAATGTTAAGCAAATACTCTTTGAACTTTAATTATAAAAAAAATGCAAAGAAACGAAATAAACATCTTTAACACTAACGTATTAATGTGTAAAGAAAATAAACTTTGATTGATCAAGGAAAACTAATATGCTTTGTAATAGAATTAAAAATTGAATAACTGATTGTTTTATCAAATGAAATAAATAATAAGAGAAAGAGAGAAAGAGAGATTTATTTTGAACTACTTTGTTAAATATAACGTAATTTAAAGTATTTTGTTAAATATAACTGTAGGAGTGACATTATTTATACAATGTGAAAATAATTTTATTATCTTGATTGTATTAGTAATTGTTGATTAAGAACAAAGGTATATTTGTTAAATGCAGCATTGCGCCAAGTTATCATAAAAACGTACACACATACACATGTGCTCTTTGCCAAAACGTAAACACTATAAAGATCCAGACTAGAACGAACAGCGCATTCGTAATTCATTAATGACAATACAATATAATTCACAGTGTCACATCACTGGCTTAAAATGACGATATTCTACATTTTATTATTAATATAACATTTTTATTATCGTGTACGAAATTTGCACGACACGTCACACTCTCGCGGCGGCCGTAGCTACACTAACTTAGGTCTTAGAGTAAAATAAATAAGCAGAGCGGGGAACGTGACATCGCGACTTTAACGCTTATACGCTTATTTTAAAGTAGGCTATATACTTTATAGACACTAAACACTGTTATATCAAAAGCGCTTACAGAATAATACCCCTAGATTTCTAAACCTGTGTGTGTGTAATAAATCTGTGTACTGTAGTACACAAGTATAATATCTCAAAGGCAGGCAATAGCTATACTCTTACACCCCTTGGCGTAGACAAAAAGCGGCTATAAGAGGGATACGTTAGTCGTCATGAAATCTTATACAATCGTGCTCAATTGAAACAACAGCATTGACAATTATATTTAAATTATCATTCTTTAATTATCCAAATTATATATACTTTTTATAATATAATTTTTAGATTATAATTTAATAACTGAGGTTGATTCTCATTACTATCCAATAACACGAATGCAGATGAAATGATCATAAAAATTTGAAACATTAATTCGGTTTAACTTAAAGGCTTCAAATTAAAATTGTAATGAAACAATAGCTTTATTATTTTTTTATTCTTTATTCTTATTTTCAAAAGGCGATGAATATAAATATATATATATACCTATACTGTATGTTATAGAAGGCGTGTGTTTGTGTGTGTGTGTTAATAAGTAATTCGTTTTTTAATTAGACTTTAAAGCATTCAATTCAAATATAGTAAAAGGTCGAAACACACGTACACGGAAACTGGAATGAATTACTTTATCGATAATGTTAATTAAACACAGTGTTTGTGTTGTGTTTTGTATATCATTGAAAAAAAATATTGGTTCTCAACTTAAATAATACACTAAAAAATTTACTGTCTTTTTTGGAATGTCTGTAAAACCTTTTTGCCAAAAGGGACATCTATAACTCGAAAGTCATTATAACAGAGAATACATTTTGTTAAAGTATTACCAATGTTAATAAAAATGTGTCGCAGGTCTATAATTATGTATTTTTAAACACCACATACTTTCAGTGCAGATTATTACAGTTTTACATTAAAAAATATATTATAAAAATGTCATAGTTTCATTAGATAAAAACTATCCCACGCTTAATTCTAAAACTAATTACTCTGTGAAACTTAATACAATTTACTACACTACAGGTATCAATATCATTTTGTATGCACTTTATTTTCTCATACTAGTTCAAGAATCCTGAGCTCAAAGGAACTGAATTGCTAGTAAATGAGGATATAAGGTAACTCAATGAAAGACATCTCGTCTTTCCGTTAACACGATGATTGGGTTAAAGTTAACGTAAGAGAGTTAGATAATAGGGGAGGAAGGGGAAAATGGGGTCATTTAAAAATATATGATATAAGATTAGTGCAGATGATGAGAATAAGGCTTATGTAGATTTACAAAAACATTTTCATTCTTTGGAGCATGAAATTTAATATCCTCCGCGAATGACACGTTCAAACAGTCTCACGAGTTGTTATGAATAAAATATCTCTTGTAATATAAACTAACTTACATATATGTAAATAATTTGTAAAACATAGCTCGGCGTTCAAAAAAACTACAAACTGAATGCATGAAAGCATCTCGAAGACATACGTCTACATATTTCTTGAATTCTGCAATAAATTAAAAAAGTATGAATATTTTATATATATGATACTTATTTAAATAGTGTTTATTTTTCAATTAACATTAACTTTCTATCAATTTATATTTAAATAATTATCAGTATATGTACGGCAAATATTTTATCATAATCAACAAGATATATTCGTATAGAGTTTATTTGTTATTAGTATTTGTTTTACCTTCAATTAATTATTACGTTCAGCATATCAAATAATTTTATAACAAACATCGAAATTTCAAGGGATTTTTTATTTATTCACTAAATACCAACCCAAAGGGAAATATGGTAAAAAATGAAAATATAACTTTGTACAGTATAGTACTTAATTGAACTATCGTTAGTGATTTTCAAAATGTAATTGAGAAGGACCCTTTGACCAAATCTATGCGACGCTTAAAAGCTGCTCGGACTGTAGATACCGCTGATAGCTTCAAAGGACATAATGCTCTCAAAGCCACTGGTGAGATCAAAGCCGATATTCACTGTTAGTACCGCAATTAATAATAACTAATCCGATTAAAATAAACCATACATAGAATAACTTTCCTACAAACTGAATCCAAATATCGGTTGTTTGCACTCGTTAATATAAAATGGATTGCAATTTCAACCTTTCATACTAATTGGTTCGCGATCGATTTATTCATTTCGCCCAAATATCAACTGAGGAATCAAAAGCCGAAACTTCATTAAAGCCAAGTAAACATCAGTTACCAAACAACGAACAATAGCAAACGGCATACAATGAGAACATTATAATTGTTATTGAAAGTAACTACAAACATAAAAATATCAATAAAATATTTATTATATATAATTTTCCCATATATATATTTATATACATTGAATAATTTATTTAGAAAATATATATATAAAGTAACAGAGAATGTATGTATAGATAACAAAAACAAAATTAATTATGTGTAACAAAATGAATTATTGATAACAAAATAGTTACCATAGAAAACGACGTAAAATATCTCGAAGGCAAAAACAAATTAAATTATATAAACATATTACGATAAATTTACAAGAAAATATGATGCCTATCATATTATAGTGACAAATATTACATTACAATAGTACATACAGAAAATGAACAGACGTCCGGTTTAAAAAAAAAAAAAATTAAAAACAACGTCAGCCTCTATAAAAATGTATACTATAGAAAGAGGTATTTCCGATTTATAAACCATATAAAAAGTGAGTTATTGAGACTAATTAAAAGTACAATTTATCAAAGAGCAAGTTTGTAAGTCTTTGTTTTTATCTGGTAACCGAACAAGAAGCATTGTTACCAGAAGTGGGGCACACAGAGTAGATGTGTAAAATAAGCATACGCCGAAATTAGCAGAGTTTAAACATACAATAGCCAAGAACAAATATTTGAAAGATCACAGATGCTTTCTCAAACAAAGATATATCCTAGAAGTAGGTACGTGAAAAACATACTGATTATAATAGAGAAGATCATCTCATAAAAGATAAAGCACGAAGGGTTCCGTACAATTATTTGTAAAAAAAATGACTTCACACTTCAATCTCGACTTACCGTGTATATCTTAATATAAATGTCATATAAATAAATAATTAAAATGTATTTCTGTTCGCTTTGATTAATACGAAATGGTTGTAGGTAGTAGATAAAACTTAAATTCAATTTTCTTAAAAAAGAAAAAAAGAAGAAAAGCTTAAATTGGACGAAAACGATAACTTTATGAACATTTTTCTTTACGTTACTATGAATTAGATATTGACTAAAACGATTATTATTATTTTTTTAAAAAACTTCTCATCTGAAAATTTTACATCTTCAAATCGGATCACAAAATATTTATTACTTCTTCCTCATTCATATTTATTACTATGTTATATTCAATCATTTCATATTGAATACTATTGTATTTCTATACAAAGTTCCGAATATTGAGTAGATAAAATTACTCTTAATAAAACATAACCCAAAACCTTATGGTATAGATTATTAATACGATTTTTTTTTACAGCCCGTGTCCAAATTCGTTTAATTTTAGTGAACATAAGTGTACCTACATATCTGATTTAGACACTACCCACGAGTCGAGGACACAATCACAATGTAGATTTGTAACCCACAGATTAAATTAACAAAGATCGACGAACCTCAATCTCAATTTTTTCCATAAGATAAATAACATTGTGTTAAGATTGCTATATAAAGAAAGATTTTTTTTCCGTACATTATAGGAACAATAAAAATAAAAACATAATATTAAATAAAAACATAAAACTTTAAATAAACATTAGACCGCTTACAAATTCTAAATAGACTATTTATATACTGAACTCATCAAGTTGTAAATCTACATAAAGGTATGTGGAAGGAATAGATTCTACTTACTATAATGTATGTATGTACCTATGTATTATATTTCAATGCGAAATCTGAGAGGAATGAAGTCAAAGCATTCAAACGCATTCATTCAAATTAAACTACATTTCTCTATTGCCCTATCAGAATATATTAATAAATTCTTCGCATACCTCTGTCTGTACATAATAATCATTTTTCATATATAGATTTAAATCTAAAAATAATGGATTAATAATAGATGCATAGTATAATAAGATGAAGATCTTATCTTTTATTAATAAGTTATAGTTAGACTTAATAATAGTAATAATATTCTATAATATTATTAATTTTAACATAACGACTTACCTGCGCCATGGTGTTGTTGTTGAGATATTTGTTGAGCTATCGCCCTCTGAAATTAAATAAAAGAAATAATAAATAATCGAAAACCAACAAAGAAATGAACAAAAAGTAAAATATAATAACTATTTTATATGAAATAATTATAATTTATAAAAGATATTAAAAGCAAAACATATACAAAAAAAAAATTTTAACAAAAAATTTATGTAACTTCAATACATAAACATAGACATAAAAATATTTTACTACAATTAATAAATATTAAAATTACTAACTCGCGTTTGTAGATATTTGAAATATGTACGTTTACAGCCTAAGACAGCTAAAGGGTCTTATTTACAGAAAGACTCATGTCGATGTTTATGGTATAAAAACAGACCCTCCTGACTGCCATTTGACGTACAGTGATATTTGGTATAAATTCGTAGTGGAAAAGATAATAAACTAATAGATTAATAATCTATATATAATCCGCGATTGTCATCAACCTTATATACCTAAACTCAAACCACAAATTCTGTAGTTTATTACTTGCATCTGTTGAAATTATATGCATTATGAACCAGATAAAAAAAATATCATATGTTATCATCAATAGATAAGTATAAAGATATATTATAAATTAAGATTAACCTTCAATAAAATAATAAAAGATTATAATCAAAACAAATACAAAACAATTGTTGCTCCACTTCGTATAGACATTTCCTGGTTCACATCTCATCTCTGTCTTCAGCCTCTACTATCAAACTAATTAGAATGCAATATCCTACTTACGATTCAGATTGCAATCTGACTTAAGAACCAAGATATAACCGTTCTAGAACTTCTATTCTATCAGAAGTTCAGAAGATACAAAATTCGTGTTTAATAAAATATTATGCCCAAAAATATTCCATTATTAATGTTGACCTTAAAATAATTTAAGAGAACAGTATATCATGAACAAACTGTGTTGAAATATAACATTAAGTTGAATAACATTTATATTGGTGAGCCTGTTAATAAGGTAGGTTAACATTGTGTTCATATTACGTACTGAATGTTCGTGAAATTGTAATTGCGTCGTTTACAAGACACGAAGGTCGGTATGATATATAAAAATATATATTTTCGATAGCATAAATCTTATATAAATCATGCATTATTCATTCATTCATTAATCACATTATTAATTATAACAAAATTTATTCAAATATTTATAAAATTGCAACAAATAAAAAAAGCCTACACTTGTCACAATCTTTAATTGTTATATTTAAAGAATTCATGGTCATTGAAAGATGAAAAAATTAAGGCCTAAGTGTTAATTTATTTACTTATGTATTAAATACATCTCAGGTCATGTAAACGAATTAAATATTGTTTAACACAATAATACTTCACATACTTAATTCATATCACTAAAGACCACGAACGTATACATAAGTGAAATTATTCCTCTATATTGACAATGCATTCCACGGAAGAGCAAAAAGCTAAAAACAGATTTAAAACCTCACAAAACATAACAGAGGTTAAAACTCTTTCATACGAGATCCTTTCCAAACTGCTGATTAGATTATAAGACTTTAAAACGGGTGATTTTAAAATCATTACTAATAAGAGTACTACATACATAATAATAAGAGTCTAAGATCATCACTTTTAAATCATGAAAAAATACATGAACCTATATAGAACAATTCAAATTATCAACTTTTTCCATGACGTCACCGAGCTTGTTTCTAAAATTTCCAATTGTTTACATAGGTCTTAGGGTGATACAGATACTTGTGAACAAAACAATCATTCATATGTAAATTTAATCTGAAACATCAATGTTTACTGTATTTTATGTATATGTATGTGTATTCATATTTAATACATATATTTTCTTATAATATATGTAAGAAAAGTATCGTATCCTGTAACCAGCACTATAAAGTATCTAATAGATATAAATAAAGCACCAAGATGACATGACATATATTTAAATAAAAACTGAATACATGGCAATAAATATTGGTTTTCCTTCCATTTCACGTATCATATTTTACTGGTTCTATTTTCAGCTACTACCACTACTGCTACTACTACGACTACTACTACTACTACTATATGGCAAACGAAAGCTAATGTACTGACTGTACGGCTATGAGTTAGGATATCAGCAAATCTATCTAGTTGCAAATTCGTTGCCATCCTTGAGAAATGCATGAGACTGTGACACAGAGATGGGTGACGGGTGGGAGATAGGGTGGTGGGTTGAGGCAAGCGACTCCCTTACTCGCCATACATAACAATGCTATAGTAGCTACTTTATAGCAATCTATGAGAGGGAGCTACCCCTTACACACAAGCATACAAGCTACAAATAAATCACTACCGCTACGATCTACGAAATACATATACCACATATAAGAAACAGCAGAAAAACCATAGTACTATAGTAAATTAATAAGAAAGTTAGCAACACTTGTTTGTGCATAAAATGTTTACAAACTTTAAACAAACTAGGGTCAAGATACGACAGACAACGTTCGAATCGTACTACTGAAGGTGAAATGATCATATATGAACTATTTATAGATCTTTAATTATAATCATGCTATTACAAAACTGCAAGCTGCCAATGACATACTGTTACAAATATTAGACAGCTTCTTAATTCAAAACTTTTAGTTCATGTATTAGGGATTTATTTATATATTCTTAAAAAATATATGATTTGTAAAGAGGTCTATAGCTTCTTTTTTTAATTAATTTAATTTAAACATTTTTCACGAAACTATAATAATCACTATCCATAGGATGTAACACAGATGAAATTGTAGCCCGAATGATATAATATAAAGAAGGTACTGACTGGTTAATAAGGCCGTATGTATTCGCAAGGTTCATTGTGTATTGTTAACTGTGATTGTCTTAAAAGTAAACTATAATAAAACTAATTGCAGGACACTTTGTCCAAGGTTCTGTTTCTGGATAATTATATGCTTACATTGGATGCTTCAGCACAAACTCGCTTCACATGTTAGTTCCAATTAATTATAAAAAATTTCAATAAATTAGGCAGACTTATTAAATATACACCTCTAACCATCCGATATATAAAATAAATATTGTTCCGTAATTCTGATTTATGGCCATACATCATTATTGCTATATAAATGGTTACGAGATAAACGGATGATGCAAATTGTTTGATTAAACGAAATTTTCATCTGAGAATCCCATATCAGCATCATTTACCAGTAACTAATGTTTTGGCATAGCTATACTGCTTCCAAGTGATTACATTACGAACTCTTAAAATAATTAGCTTAGTTTAACACTTGGTTCATTCATTTATTCATGGTTTAACTTTTTTCACTACTTTTTCTATATCCTAAGTATTTTGCAGACGACAAAAAAAATCCATACCAATTTCGACCACCTGCATTAATAAATTATTATACATATTTATGTAACGATAATGAACTTAAACCAAACGTGACAACATGCTAATATCAGTGGTGAAGGTCTCGCTTCGTATACTTAACCCAATAATATAGTGTATAAGCTAATGACAAATACGCTTTGTGACTACTATTGTCCTACACTAACTACATACTGTATTGTTACATATGGAAAACTAGTCTAGTGTACTTAGCATAAGAGTACCTTTGAAATACAGACAGGTTAAGAAAACAAACTGGTGTTATCTAGAGAAGATTCAAGATTTCATTTTACATTTTTGGTAATGCATACAAACATAGAATTACATATATGAAATAATTGATATTGCGATTGTGAAAATTTTTCATTCTATTTTACTCATATATAGATTTTTAAGTCTTAATGCTGAAATCTTCACAGAAAAATACCATAAAAATACCTTTCCCACTCTTAATATCATATTTTTTTACTTAAGCAAAGTTTTAACATTGTTATTGCTATATTACTGATGTAAATTTTGATAAATAATAATAATATTGATAAATAACAGGAATTAGTTGCTTGGGCATTGTGTTTTTAAGGGTTTTATTTAAATGAAAAATGCTTGTTAACTTGACAAACATTTGCGTTAATTATTTTACCTAGTATTTCTTTTATATTAAGTTATCTTTTCTAACAAACAAATTATATCTTCAATGCTATTAAAACTTTAATCTCATTAACAACAGAATTGTGATACTATTAAAATTTTCACTCAAAATAACCTGACTTTTTAATATTTACTAATAAGTTTACTTTTTCTTTATATAAGGTACTCACCAAAAGTAGGTATGTATATATCTACAAGTCTCATATCTACAAGTGCAAGTTTTATAAGATTCAATTCCTTTTTATTACGTAATCGCAATAAAACTTCATTCAAGTTTTTATGAAGAAATAATACTGACAAGTTATTTTCCTTGTGTTGTTAGAAAGTCATTGTCGTCTTAGAGATATCGTTGGACGCAAATTCATCGATCAAGATAATTGATAAGCCTGAATACCAAATATTGTGAAATAGAGCACAGATATTCTAATCAATATAGAAGAATACAAAATTTAATATATGCTAGTATTTCAAACGCATCTAAAATAACAAATTTATTTACTCATCGTATTTTATATATTTATGGTCAAAATATATTACAAGTTAAGTTATTTATATACAATTATGTGGAAAGTTTATCATTATCTATGAATATAGTAATCCTAGATAACATTGGTTTTAATTTCAATGACTATTAAGTGAACTATTGTTATTGGCGACAATTAAAATATGTTATTATGTATTACATAACTATTTCCAGAATATAGCAGTTGTTTTTTACTCCATCAACTAATGAAGAAGGTTATTATGAGATAAATAGATTAATAAAAAAAATGAGTTATGTGTGAGTGTTATTAATATGTTATTAAATCTAATAACAAAGACATTGCGGTTAGAATATTTTACCGTGTTTGTAGGACCATTGCGGTTTTGTTATGTTTACTTATTTGTATAAACGTTATAATTGTTTTTAAATAAGATATCCATACAACACAATTTATTAAAAGATTTTTATTCATTATATATATTTTTTATATAAGTGTACAATGTATATCAATACCTGCTGTTGGGTTTGTTGATGATAATGATGAGCAACAACTCGTATCCCGCTTAATTCTAAGGATCGAGGGTCCAGAGACCTACTTCGTGGTTTTTCAGAATAAAATACATCGTCATCCCTTTTTCCCTTCTTCCATCTAAAATAGTTTGCCATTTCATTCCACTAGCGCACTCAACACATGTTTAATAAAAACGGTTAAAATTTTCAAGCAATTCACAAATTTTCGTTAAGCTGACGAGGTTAGGACGCGAAGACATCTCTTTCAGTACTGCGAGATAAGGTCGGTGTCACGAGACGGTGTTTTGTTATGCAACTCGTCGGCGCACACGCATCGACACCCACTAAGTTCCGAAGCGGAACTTAGATGGGTGCACCGTTCAGCAGGTATCATGAAAATTTACATCATCGTAACCATTTTAACTATCATCAAACAATTCAATTACCAACAGAGTTCCGTGAAATTGAGCTCAGAATTCACTGCTGAAAACATGTCAGTATTGTTTGTATATGGACATATAGTGTAAAGCAATTTATACATTAGCCATGACACATTTATTTACATATAATAACATCACCCTACCTTAATAGATGTGACGTAATGAAAGAAAACATAAAATGTTTGAATTGTATTCTTGACACTATCAGAAAACAAAGATTAATTGTTAAAAATAGGTCAAAAAAAAATATTTATTAATGAGAATAGAAATAATATAAATTTTTAGTCAAGAAAAATATGTAACTGGTCAAAACCAAGTAATTGCCATGACACAATAGAAAATAATATATTATGTACTATAAAATAACTAACATCATAACAACAAAATCATTTTCTTCGATGGTTAAATTTCGGGTAATATATGGTATTAAAGATGATATTTTCGATAATCTCATAGTAGTTTCCATTAATCATGTATATATACTTAGTCTGGCCATAAATTCTGTTGCAATTAAAAATTAAAAAATATTACATATGAATTTGGGATGTGTCATTTTTATACGATTGTTCAATATGTTTTCTCATTTGGGCGCCTATACATTGTACAATATTTTCCGATATTAAAATGAAGTGGGGCGATAAAGAGAACAGAATCGTTGTGATTGCATTACACAAAGTAGATATGGAGCCAAATGCAATTTTAAAAACTCTCCATACACTTAGTATTAGTCAAATGTTTGTGTACCGGGCTATTAATAGGTACAATGAGACTTCCTCTGTTTTGTGACAGAGAAAGATTTGGCCGTCCATGTAGTGTTTGTACGAAAAATGTGGACAAAGCAGTAAGGGAAGAATTCGAAGAAATCCTGTCCGAAAGCAAAAGATGTTATCTCGGGAAATGAAGATAGCACCTAGAACCATGTCGCGTATTTTAAGAGATGCTTTAGGACTTGCAGCCTATAAGAGACGCACTTGTCATTTCTTAACTGATAAATTAAAGATAAATAGGGTGGTAAAATCGAAATGAAGCGGTACGCAAAAGAAAAATTTAGTTTACGGATGAGAAAATGTTTACAATTGAGCAACATTTTAACAAACAAAATGACTGTATTTATACTCAAAGCTCTAAGGAAGCTTCTCAATTAGTCGACAGAGAGCAACGTGGACATTATCCGACTTCAGTGATGGTTTGGTGAAGTGTTGGCTAAGAAGGATTGACTGAGCCATATTTTTGTAAGAGGTGTATCAAAACATCAGCACAAGTGTATCAAAATATTCGATAGAATTCTTGAGAAAGTAGTTAGCCGCCTTAATAAAACAATGTTCAATAACCATGTATGGTCCTTCCAGCAAGACTCGGCAACGGGTCATAAAGCTCGGTCCACGCAGTCTTCGTTGAGAGCGAACGTTTCGGACTTTATCAGAGCTGAAGACTGGCTGTCGTCTAGTCCCGATCTTAATCCGCTGAATTATGATTTATGGTCATTTTTAGAGAGTACAGCTTGCTATGATAATTTGGAGTCCCTAAAACAATAAACACGATTGGCATTGAAGAATTTCCCCATGGAAAAAGCGCGTGTTCTATTGATAACTGGCCTCAACGTTTAAAAAACTGTATTGCAGCCAATGGACAGCACTTCGAATAAGCTTTTTATATTTTTAAATGTTATATATTTGTGCATTAAACTAACACACTGTAAAAGTGATTAATGTTATTTGCAATTAATAAAATATATTTTTTCTTTGTTACAATATTTATGGCGAGACTAGGTATACACATATTATATACGCACATGAACTACGTCACGGTAGGACATTAACATTGTTTCTTTGTTACAATATCCAAATTATTCCACCTATGAAAAACTGAAAGATCAACAACCAGATTACAAAAACGGTGAACAAAATATATATTACAAAGTTACCTAAACTGAGCGTGTTGAAAATTACTGATTAGGCTATTAATAAAAATATTTTTCTAGAGATTTCTTATACAATACACTTAACTAGATACTGCAAAATAGCGTTACTGGTTTATAACTTTAGTTCCGAAGTAATTATTAAGCCCGGGACCAAACAGCATTATCAGCATTTTAGTAACTTCGAATGTTTGGCATTCTGGATCGCTTTTTAGAAATCTTTGATAAATAAGCTAAAATAGGATCAAATGCAATGTTGATTTAAATATCACTTTACTTGAAGAGCTCTTGACAAAAGAAGACACTAGTTTTTTTTTATTTTTACGACAATGTTTTTTTTACGACAATATTTTAGAATTCATTTTTTTGTAACAGGATGTTCCGATTGCCATTTCAATCTACATATATAGCAAGTAATTTATTTAAATAAAACTATTTGTTACGACTTATTATTTATGTTATAACCTTAAATTTCAGACGTTTCGAATGCTTTGCAACAATCATACTGTCTGTCATTATGTGCACGGGAAGATGTAGGTGTCTGTCGATACACAACGCCTGTATTAGAGTTAGTCTGATCTGTGTATTACATAGAAAATAACCCTCAATGGGAACCAAACCCACAACCTTCTTGTTTCAGACAAGATTTACTACTAGATAAATAATTCGGCCTTATAATGTAAATGTATCGCTAGATTAATGAAACCTGAACGCGGTATGACAAGTGGGTTTTGAAATAAAGAAAATATAGAAGCGTCATATGACTATGATTGTTTGATATTCATTATCATAAAAACTATTTTTTATCTAGAACGGATGATATTCATTCAGTCATTGAATAAACTCGAGCTAGTGACGTCACGATTATTTCATCATTAAAGCCACTGATCTTTATCTTTTAATGATTCTTTTCTTTTGTTACTATGAGTGTTTTGATAAGAATGATTGAAATAGAAAATCCGAAGTTATCGTTTCTGTTGCGTACCAGTTTGCAATTGTCCCTTTATAATATTTAACACCAAATACTATTTTGCAAACGAATTTAAATATTCTAGAAGATATGACGTAATCAATAAAACTTTTTTTTTATTTTGGGGATATAATTTTGATGTACCTACATATTTTATTATAATAGCGAACTTTAAAAAAAGTTGGTGTTTACAGACCGACAACAGTTATTACATCATTTTCATAGTGACATGAATTTCGAAGATATATTTATATATTTATTTTGAAATAAGTGACAATCCTTAGTCATAATGCCAACAAAAGGACAAATAATACAAGGAATTCCTCACAGATAACGACACAAATACATTGATTAATTATATGTGGGAATATTGATAACTATATTATTACGTGATATCATAATTCTATAAAAACGAAAGAAATTAATGTGATTATTAACATGAATAAAATTTGTAATATTTTTTATTGTCGTTATCTTTTACATCTCTTTATAATGTTGTTATTTGGATAGAATTTAACCGACTCCAAATAGGATGATAAGATGTTTTTAAGAACAATTTATAAAAAAATATCACTTTTTTTGTTTTTGTTTTATTTTTTTTATAAAAATAATAAATGCGTAATTAAAATCTAATTTTATTACATTATGAAAGTTAATTATTATTTCGATAACGTTAGGTTAAAAAAGAAACCTAGATAAAGATGTTGATTGTTGATTGTTGTCTGATATAAAAAAAACATATCTTCTTAAATATAATTATGTTCATTATATTTTGAATTTAACAAGTAATTCATATGAACACCAAGTACATGACAGACTTGATACGTTGTTCATTCTCTACATTTATAAGAGCTACTCGCATGGTAGAGACAAGGACCTCTTCATTCGAGTGTTTCTATTCTCTTGGTAGATATAGATTTACCCTCAGTCTATCATTATATTTTATTGATTGAATGAATTGAATTACTTAATTTTTTTTTTTCTCTTTGTATCAATGACTATTTAGTGGAAGCAATATCACTACTTAAAAAAAATAGAATTAACTATATTAACGCAAAACCTGAAAAAAATATATATACTTATTTTAATTTTATTAGTAAACTTCTCATTGCGAACATAAAGACGTGAGGATAGAATTGTAAACGATTAAAAACACACATACATACTTGTTTGAATGAGAATAAATAATAATAATTATTATTAAAATATATAGATACATCGTTGACCTACATCGTTAGAATGAAAATAATTGATCAAGAAGTTTTATCATGAAGTACACTTCAGACAAGGCTGTGATAGAAAGTATACTCAATATAATATAACACTACTTTTACAAGATGGTTTTTATAACTTACATGTATACATTTTAAATAAGTGTGCGTTGATTTTTATGTACTGAAATTACTTATACACATATTTACTAACTTCATACTTTTATATATGTTTACAGTTAACATCTTCTCATCTTATATGTAAAATATTTTGATAAAGGATGAAGAATATAATTTGAACCGCTTCTATGCTTCTCTGAAACGCTATGTATCACCTTAATGGAATTTTGTTTAGACTTGAAAAGGTAACAGACAGACAAACACAATACCTTTTGGAAATTCAAATACCAGAATATATATTGGGTATAAGTAGACGTTTTGATATTAAGTGAACGTTCTACACTCTCAAAGTGGTTTCGAGTATTCATAGTTTGAAATTGATTAGTTGCTAGCTTTATCCAGCGGTTTTGCTCACTCTGTATAAATAAAGAAAACAGACTCGTTTTTTCAAACGGTCGTCTAGGTTTTTTTATCGCTCGGAAACTACTTTTTATCAAGATCAAAGGTTTCCTGTCTTATGATAATTTATGTGCAAAATTTAATAACGATCGATTGAGCAGTGATGGCGTTAAAGCCTAACAAACAAACAAACTCACATTCTCATGTATAATTGTAATGTGCATTAGGAGTTAATTTAAAAAAAGGCTTTTGAATTGCATGTAATTATGTAACTACAATCAACAATTAGCATTGTTACTTCTTTCGTTAGATTAGTTGGATTCCTTCAGAAGAAAAATAAACATAATTATAACTGTAAGAAATATATTCATCCTGAACTACAATTGATACGGAAATAAGTATATAATAATAAGTTGTATTCTTTCAGTTTAGTGTCAAACTTAACATATAATGAATCCAAAATGAATGTTGGCTCTCTTTCAATACTTCCTTTCATTTTTTCTTTGTATATTATATTATTCCAGTATCAGTTTCTTTTAAAATTTTATAGTTTTTAATTTTATGTACAAGTACAAGTGCATTGTCTCATTTAAATTCTTATCACTGTTTTATTATATATCTTTGGTTCTCTGTCTTAAATATTTATCAAATTAAAGTCAAAATTTTTAGATTTTTATTATAAATGTATCAATGTTTTTGCTTAGCATTTGAGAAGCAGAGACTCAGCAAATATGTTAATATATGTAACTATGTTTTTAAATTAGAAATTATTAAATAAATAATAAAACTTGGAAGTGGCTTGGCAGAGATCACACACACCCGGGGTAAATCTTCTGATAACAAATTTGTCCAGAAAATCAAATTCAAAATAAAGTTACAAATCTATCATCAAATCTATATAATATATAACAAATTATAATTTGTAAATACTAACAAATATATAGTCCCTAGCTCGGGAGGGATGAATGTAATATCACAAATAAAGTACTCCATATGAATCTTAGTGGAAGAAAAAGAGGCAGAAGGAGAGATAGTTAGTATCAAAGGAATGTATAAAAGATGTTAAGATAAGGAGTTAGCATTGAGATGACAAATCATAGACTGAAAGAGACATAGGTATATCCTGAACCGAAACCCCATTGTGAGTAGAAAGCTGAAGAATAATCTTTAAAGCATTCCATACCTAGGTATAGAATAATAGGTTAAATCAACAATAAATAAATTATATTTTTTCATTCTGTTTAAGATTCAGAATTAGAAACCCAATTTACTTAAAATTTAGATTTTATGTTATCAATGTTATTAAGTGATTATTTTATGCATATTTAATACATTTATGTTGGTAGTGGTAAGTTATAATCCTAATGACGAAAAAATAAATTTAGTTTACGGATTAGTTTAACATTATTTTTGAAAAGGGGGCTTCAAATTTAAAATTTTCAATAAGTAAGATGTGAATTTACGATTTTTTTAAATATAAGTCATATCTTTAACGCTTTCTAGAAAGTGTTATAAAACTAAAAAGATTATAATATAATAAAACAAAGGCTTATTATAAGGGTTTAGAAGTTTACCTGAATAACAGATTTATTATACACATAACTTTTTTTTCCGTTCATTATTTATATAATATCTATTAAAAACTACACACTTAACGAAAAGAAAATGTCCAAATCTACACTTTAAGTACGTTTCATGAACTTAATTTCATGTCTCAGATATAAAATATTACATATTTTAAATACCACGCACGGAAAATATTTCACCGACAAAAGTTTAAATTTCTTAGGACTCCAAGCATTATATTATACACATTTAGCCTTGATATTGACAAATAGGCTTATAGTATTTTACTTTATTTTAGTGCCATCTAGCGGATATTAGTGGAGTTACTTGATAAACTATGTAGGTAACTTACCGCGCGTCTTCGTTCAGCGCTGTCTAGTGGCAAGGGCTGTCCCGGGACGGATGCGCGTCCGCGGAATATGTCCATGACCTTGGCCATAGCGCTCGGCCGACGCGACGTCGATGCGGTAACCGTGTGATAGTACTACAAAACGTATAATTAATTAGTATTTATAGAGAACATACACTATGATTGTATGTAAAGTTTTCTATAAATGTTACATTATAGTGTATATATCCGTACATACAATATTAAAATTCTATGCAACTATTCAATGTATTTGTGATATACCTAAAACAAAATTTTCCCGTTAACGAGATTCGAATTGTGCCAGCAGATGTTTAATCGCGCAAATATCACAAGTGTTTCTTTAATCTGTAAACATTGCTTATGATATTGAAACTTATAGGGTCATGGTATTCTAGATAAAAAAAAAAACTAGAACATGACTAATTAGATCTACAGATGACGGAATCAAATGTGTTTATTTGAATTGTTTACTTCAGTCTTGAGACACATTTGATAACATTACCATGTCAATATTGGTTTTCGGTGATAAATAAAACATATTTAATACATCCTTTAATATGTATTAAAAGTGTAACTAGTAATTAGATTAATTTTAACCTATCAATAATGAAGACCATAAGACTTATTTCCAAATGCACTAAACGGTATGTAGGGCACTCGGTGCGACAGTTTTAAATAATTTATGATATGTCGGCCGCGAGTAGAAATATCGAGCGTTCGTTTGACCTCTTATTAGTTTGAGAGCGTATAGAATTCAGAGTTCTAATAATAATAATGCTCGTTATTTATCATCATAGCCACCGATGACTGACGTAAGAAATATTTCTGTATATAAAAATCCTGAGGCTATAAATATAAGTAGCATTGAAATTATATTATATAAATAATATTAAGTGTTAACGAAATTTTCTACGCTATCGTGTGGGAAGACAAGTGTGTTTATTACCAGCCGAAATTAATAATCGTTGCAATTTCTGCTACAACAAATGAAAATTACTATTTTATGAAGAATCAGTGCAAATAGGTACCTGTGATACAATTCGTATTAAGGATTGGAGATCTATTATTAATTTCTTAATAATAGATCTCCAATCCAATTAAATAATAAATTGATGAATAAGCAAGTACGCATTACCCGTGTGTCGCTCCCGGGGTGTCGATGAGCTGATCCGTCTCTGGTCTTCACAGGAGGGCTTGCAGCCGCTACTTCGGCCTTCACAGGCTCCTTTGGTGTCCCTGATTTAGTCATACTCTAAAAGTAACAAAATAATGATTACATCAAAGGGTTTAATGTCACGAAAAAAATGTATATTTTTTAAATATTTTTTTATTGAAGGTTCTTCTCCTAAGTGTTCGAAGAGTATTTTCTTTAGTTTGATTATCCACGCTTCACACACGATTTTGATGAAATTTTAATGTTTATTTACATTATTCTTAAAAAATGTACCATTACAAATTATATACACAAATTATATATAAAATAAAAAGTATGAGTATAAATAAAGTAAAAAAGTATGATGTCCCCAACTCACATTTTTACGAAAGACCTTGAAAAATATAATGAAATTACAAAATAGTCATGTGCTTTATACTAGACATATATACAACCTCTATAAAACTATAGTGAAAACTAATAATCAAACGATTATAACGGTTTTGTGTTTCGATTTAATCATTTTTGACTAGGGCCGGTAGCCAAATGGCAAACGCTCGGTGTCAATTATAATCAAAGTTATAGTCGCGTGAGCATAGAATATAGGATAAGATAATGCAACATAAAATAGTGTAAAATACATGCATTTATCATTCATTTCGATTAGCGTTGCAGTTTGTCTAGGCCCATAGTTGGCTTCAAAAAGAATGATGCTCGTTCTACAGCAAGTACGCAGTCGTTTATTGGCAAACAATTATCAATAATTCAATTGATATATGTATCAAAATATCAAGTACTTGATATTTTATGTTAGTTTCTAACATCAAATTACATAGTGTTTTAAACATCTACAATCTCAATCTATAAACTACAAAACTATTCAGTCCATTCTATAATTTACGGATCGAACTCGGTAAATGTGTAGTATTTTATTGTGTTTATTTTATGTCAATATCTTTTTTATCCGATTCCAACCAAAAAATAGAGTAAATACAAAATTTACTTCATTTTATTACCTACCTAATTAGTTGTATCAAACTACTGAATATTTGAATAGTCCATATTATAATCTCCATTTTAAGCATAGTCCAGTGAAATAAAAGAATACCTGCACAGCTGCTCTAACTTGTTGTATGATGGAGGGCTGTTTCTTCACATCTCCGCGCGGTCGGGACTTGAACATGTCAAACAGGGCCGGTCTGCGACTCACCCCGGAGGTTCCTGGATTATTAACATTTTAATATTTAATATTATATCTAATAAAAAAATATATATAGTTTAAAATGTCATTATAGTCCTAGTTAAATTTAGAACACTTGAAAATCTTGATTTGGGATTACTTTTGTATTAGAAGTGTTCGTGTCTAATCTATAAATAAGCAATCTCACAAAATTATAATTATTTAATGGTCATACTTCATACGACCTAGTCAGTTTATTATTTTTGTTATCATGTAAGATACGCGTGATGACAATTCACTGATCTTCAACCTACATGGGGATATATTTACTATATTATTTATTGTCATAGTGAAAATATTTTTTGTTATAGATCTGAGATCCAAATATTAGCCTCATCACTTCGAATATTTTCTAGTAAAACGTTTGAGTTAAGACATTTATATATAAGTAAGTAATGTCTTGCCATGTATGGTCTGTTGGTACATGGGGTGCGCATGACCATCATCAACAGAGTTGCGTCTCCTGCGCTCGCCCACAGACTGCAAGCTGCGAGTGATCGCTGCATCCAGACGTTGTTCTGAGGATATAATTAATATATATTTATTACATAAATATATCACTAACCACAATTTAATGTAGCAATGTAATGAAATTGTATTACCGAGGTGTAAGATGTACATTATGAAGTGGTGAAGTCGACCGAATCGTAAACAGGTCATTTCAATGAAACTATTTGGCTATTTACGTAAGATTATTTACTGCCTCGTCTCAGACAGAGTCAGGCGAATAGGTTCCTACCTACCTAAACGTTTTCTTATTCTGAATATTATATTACAATATATATAAATAAAATTTATAAAAAACTGTATACCTATTTAGATCAATAGTAAGTATGTTCTATGAAATAAACAATTTTATAATAAAACTTAAGCTCTTGACCATAGAGAATTAATTACATACTTTTACTTTTTCATTAGAGAAAATTAAAATCGTTAATCAATTATCAGCTTTCGTCATTTCGGAACATTCTCAACAAAAAAAATCTTTTGGAGTTAAAAAGTAAAAAAAACGATAAACTTAATCTCATTACCTTAGGTTTGGTTTTCAATTCAGTAAATTCTTATTTTAAATAAATTAAATGACATACATTCGGAAACATAATACGAATTTAAAATTGCGCAGAAACAAAGCGAATACCAAAATAATTTCAATGCTACTGATGTAATGGTCTGCTGTTTATTTATGCACAGAAATGCTATGCATTATGCATCTACTTCGCAAATCGTCAAGTACCAGATTAACATCTTACCTTAGAATATGTTACTACACATACTTTACAAAATAAGTTTACATCACAATTCTTTAAGTAAATACAATTTGATTGGTTATCCCAATACATCGAAAAAACTATTATTATAAGGTAATTATATACAGTTATATGTATTTATTACGAATACTGGGTCAATGCCATATGCTTCAGTAGTAAGTAGTAACTCATTACTTAACTATGGGTACTGCACACGCAGAGTCATCATGCTCTGATGCCATATAAGGGTAAGAGTAGAATAAAAACTAACCTCGTTTCTGCCTTCTATCGTCACTGCTCCGACGGACATCCTTTTCCTTTGTAACTTTTTTTGGTATTTCTTTTTCTTTAGGCGCTGATTCTGAACCCCAAGTCCCTGACCGTTCTCGAGTTGCTTTTTGATCGACGTTAACTTTTCCTTCTTTCTTAACAGTAGTGGCGGCTACTGTGGTGTCGTCTTTATTCACCTGAAACAATATACTACCGTTATAACCATATACCATCAATACGTTGTCCTATAATAAACTTATAGATTGAAAACCTTAATTTATTTTACATCTTTACTTTACTCACTTTTTTATCATCATTTCTTTTAACCCAAATATCTTCAGCACTAGTTAGTGCTTCGTCGACTGTTGATCGAATTTCAATTAAGCTACTATCAAAATATTTTTTATCACGGTGGAGATTCTGTCCTGTAAATATTGAGCGTAAATTGGGTCTCAGTTCCTCGGCACCCTTAGTGCCGAAATGTACAGTATGAGCGTTGTTAACTTGTGAACGTAACGCACGCTCGAAAAGATTCGTCGGCACCTGCTCGGCCTTAGTAACTAAAAATTTGTGCTTTGCCCCCATAACTGTGCGCTTCGATGGGTCAATCTCGCTAACGTCATCTTTATTATCAGATGGCGACTGATCTTGTGGTGTAACATTTTGAATGTAGCTACCAATACTCATATCTTGTTCTTTAGGTGTGGTAGAATTGCTTGTTTGTGATGTCATTTCTGAATTCGATTCGGAGGGACCGTTCGCATATTGTTGATGATAATAATCTCTTCTTTCATCATCTTCATCTTCTTCTCTACATTGTGATAGTCTGCGTCTTTCCGTAAATGGAAATGGTGATGCGGGGTTCGAATTATTGCTCGATAGATTGTTGCAGTGATTCATAAAATAATGTTGAAAGAAGCTATCTGTTTCTGGTGTATCATTATTATCACCCTGGATGATATCTTTCAGGGCAGCCAGTGATGTTATTGTGTTGTAATTCATAGCGTTCACTAAATCTTCACTGTCCGTAGAACTCGCCGAATCACTTACATTCGCTTCAACTTTGGCATGTTGGCATTCGTCTTCGGTATTCATGTTTGCGTTTTCTTTTTCCATTTCCGTCTCCTTCTCATTTTTACGTATTTTTTTCTTAGATTTGGAATCCATCGATTAAAGCCAAAATCAATATCGTAACACTATTTTTAAATATAAAACTATATCACATACAGTCACATGGTAGATTTTCCTGAACTACACGATTTAAGTGATCTCATAACAACGATCACAGTGCGCGTCACCGAACAGATGACATAATATAAACGCAACACAAATATTTGGCCAAAAACATTTCACGGTTCTAAAAAATATATACAATTGGTCAAGGGTCTCCTTTACTATTATTACAATTAATTTCTCTAAAACTAAACTCCGTAGTCATGCAGTTACCTACCTACGGCTTTCTTCTAGATACTTGCCACTTTTTAAGTATATTCAATAATAAATAAGTCAATAAATTTAAAATGATAATATAATTCATACATAGTTAGGGTAACAATGCTACATACAGGTGGATGATTTGTTATATAAATTAATAATTCGCGATAATCTTAAATGGGACTGATTAATTTATGATATCATCGTAAAATCTGTCACACTTTATAAAAATAGCACAATCCGCATGACATTACATTTGTATACATATCTGAAAATATTAAGCATATATTCGTATCACCTGTAAACATTAAATATTTCTTGGTACTTAAATTATCATTCAACTTGCAATATATCACCAAACTATTTACGTTTTCTGAGTATTTTGCATCGCTAAAGGTCATAATGATCTCATGTGAACGACAGTCATGACATGGCTGCAACACACACTAAGATAATATCTACGGTTACGATCGAAAAATAACAAGTCTAAATATAATTCATTCAACTTCAAGTTTAGTTTGATTACAAATAAACTACGTACAGTTATCGGTGTGGATGTGTGTGAAAAGACTCATGTACCTACTTTAAAATTAATGAGTTCACACTGACGGAAATAATGAGATCAGCTGATAACGTACTTATAAATAATTTAAACAAAAGGTTGTGAATAACTAACACAGATATGTAATAAGTATTGGCCCCATGGGTTTAGGCTTTATATATGGAATTCTATTTGGTAGCATTTTGTATTCAACAACAATATACCTAAAAGACGAATAAATTTTCTATGGCAGAAATAAATATGGTCAATATTATTAAAGAAAATATGATGAGTAATATATGTTTTAAATTGTTTATCAAATGTTATTTAAATCATTAAATAACATTTAGTTAGTCCCGGAAGTCGCAGCTTCAAATCCTGCCCACATTGATTATTTTTCATTCTCTTTTATTTGTCAAACGTAATGCCCACGATGATTATTATATTATTTATTCTTTATTAATAAAATAATGTTTAAGGATTATACCTGTTCTGTTCTAACAAGGAAAAAAAATAACCGATTCAGTACTTAGTCCTTAATCATTTCTATAATCATTATAGAATGATAATAATCGTTATCCAAGACCGTGATAACTAATAGGATTGACCCAATATTTATAAAATAAGTCATTGTAACTAGATGTCTTACAACCTTCACAAAACCGAGCCTCTTTCTTCAAAACTATTAATTATTTATAGTCATATCTTCAATTAAATACTTTAACATATTATTTGTCGTTTTTTAATAATACCTACGACAACAGAAGGGGGTATTTATTTCATTTTTATCTTTTAAAGTTATCGATGGTTTGTGCATAGACAACTTTACTTATAAATATAATCCTAGTATTCCAGTAGTATTAATAAAGAAATTATCTATGAAGATGTTAATTATTATATTACACTATTATAGCTTATTAAAATTTTAAATAAATTGTTAATTTAACGACACGGGTAGGACTTGATCCTTTGACTTCTTTTAAACCGCCCCGTCGCATTGAAAATTGAGCTACCATGTCGCTACCCGACTCGATGAATCATTAGCATTCTATATGCCATATATATAGCTTTATATGCCATATATATGGGACCACCCAATGTTTACAACTTTGCAGTATTAAATACATATAGATTCTTGACCACCATTTCCCACCATGGTATTTCCTCAGTCTCAAGATCTGAGTACCTACTTATTGGCTATTGCTTATAGATAAGGCTTTACCTATAAACTAAAACCTCACTGATACCTCAAGATACAGACATGTTGTCTGTATCTTTTCTTTCTTAATTTTGTAGACCTCTTAAATTTGTAACAAGAAAGGTTAATTATAATTAATAAGGAATATAAAAATAGGGTAAAAGTAATTAAGATACAATACAATTATTGAATAGAGTTTATAGGTTGAATGATTTATACTTTATACATTACTTTTATGGTACTTTACACTAAGACTATAATGGAACAATTCTATTATTCATGCTTTAATGGTTTGTTAGCGAGATTATTTTTTATTCTCGTCGGAAAATTATCTGGTAAATTGTCTACAAAGATGAAGCACGATAGAAGAGGATAGAAAAGATTAACAACAATTAAGGAGAGGGTATAATAAATTTCTTAACATAAGCTCAAAAAGTATACATAAATCAACATGTATTTAATATTTTTAAACGTATTTTAGTACGAATTCACAACATATTTATATAGGACTCATTAGATTCTTTTTTTTCAAACTTTATTCTAATTAACAATTGAAAAGTACAATCGAAGGTTTTCTGATAACATAACTGTATATATCATTTTTGGATGGGTAAAAATGTGAATTTACCGAGTAGCGCGGAAAGGTGGGAATATGGATTACGTGAACGCGGGTACAAAAACCATTACCTTTGTAGTTGTTAAGCCGGGATAGGGACAAAAATCGATAACTTTGTATTTGTCAAAAATAAAAAACAACCAAAGTCAATAACTTTGCAGTTTTCAAAAAGGGATAAATACAAATATCGACTTTATAGAAGATACCAGAAAGCGATTAATGTAATGAACTAAGTAATTACGTTTATTCTATTGTTTTGGTAAGGACAAGATGTAAAGCTAATTGTAGCTATTAAGGCCGATAAATTGACCACACCTGATAGTAATCAATATATAATAGTATGTGCCCAAGGGCGACATTCTTGATCGGCATAGGAACATAACACAGTTCAACTCCTTCATAATACTAATAATACTAACATTGCCACGCGACTTCATTTACCCTTTAACCCTATATTGAGCTATTTTTATCATTACAAGATTATCTATGTTGATAAAATCCATACAGATCCAATTTTATATTAGCTGCTGCTAGCAACTTCTTCCGATTTTTTTTAACTTATATTATGTAAGTGTTATTATTAAAGTTCTTCAATATTTATAAGGGTAATGTTTTGCTAAGCGTGAAAGACATATTATCTCCTCCTTTTTGTAGCTAAGTTTTTGATAAAAAATAATAATAGTGGATTGAATAGACGATATTTATTTTTATTGAACATGAATTTCAGTTTTAAATTGTCTATTGAAAAGTTCATCAACACAGGTAAGTAACACAGGTACATCGTTACTGAGTCGCAATATATAAATATATTTAAAATTTAAATGAACTCTTTAGTTGTTATTTACTTTACCTTCATAATATTCATATCACGATATTCCATTCCACCTAATTGTGTAAAAACGAATGCCTCTCTTATACCAACTTCCAGTAGCTGCACTATAATGAAACTATAACGATTATTACCAGGTTTATGATATATAAGATAATTTAATACGATTTATATTCTTTTATGTTTACATGAACATATTGAAAAAAATAGAAAAAAGTTTGTAAATGACCTTCACAATATTGTAAAAGTTAGATATTGACTATCTTTTAGTCAGTACATATTTTTCGAATCGGTCCCTATAACAGCCTTTCCCTTTATTCAATCTATCCACACAATTTCAAATTCTCATTCACTCAAACGTTCCAAAACAGCAATATTAAACTGTTTAATTGACTTGAAATCCTACTAAAGTTGGAAGCCAAGATCGACATTATTTTCTATAACTAACCTATTCAAATAAAAATAAAAGAGTTTTACAGATATATATAATATATATTTGCTAAGATCGAATCGAATCGAATGAAAAATAAAAAAAAGAAAAAATATTGTATACGGTTTTGTTACTAGAATTATAAAATGAATACGAAATATATTTTTCACTAAAGTTTATCTTTGAACAACTATTTAGTACCTACCTGCCACCACTGTATCTACATCGTGTAAAATATTATATTAATAGGTAACAAATCATCAAAATCTGTTGAATTTATAAAGAAAAGATTAATTTTTAGCTGTTATATGGGCTTTATCTTAGAACCTAAGCGAGTTATAATAAGCATGTAAAATTAAACATTTGCATTGTTCTTGACACACCATAATAAATCGGACTGTTATTTTGAACACGTTTTGGTATTTGTATAATTTTATATAATAACCGACATATATACATATACATAGTATATGTTTTACTATATATTTTTCGTGGATTTTAAAAAACAACGAATTAGAATAATTAATTACAGTATTGTTATATAACATATTGTTTTAAATCTGATGATAAGAAAATATAAACAATTTATGAAACACAAAAGCAATGGCATTTAGATATTCAAATACCTAACTATCTCTCTCTATCATTTTTTGGTTATTGAAGAGAGAAAATTCATGAAGAGAAAAAATACTACTCGGAATTGCTATAAGGTAATTGTAAAATAATTAATGAAATTAATTACGATATAGATCTAATGAAGAATGAACCTGTTAATCTTTTTATCTGTACAATTATATCTACAACTCATATCAAATTTAAGGTCTAATTTCAGCTTCGATTAGATAATCTAAATATAATTCTAATTAATTTATATTTTTTACAATCTTTTGCAACGAAATTAAAATTATGAAAAGAAAAATAAACGTCAGTCTTTAATAGATATAAACATTTCTATCTAATAATAACATTTTATACGAACCATTAAAAGTATGAACTATGTACTGTAATATATAATACATTATATTTAATAATATTATTATGTAATAAGAATATAATTATGTATGTAATTGATTTGAGGGTGGCACATATAAATATTTACTGCCAAACCACGAATGACATCATTTTCTAACAATAGTCAGCGAGATCGTAAATAGACACGAGAGTAAGCGACACCAAAATACTAACAAAACAAATATGATTTTGATTATTTGTTTTAAAACATCACCGTAACATTTAAAATAATATGTTAAATACCATTACATATATACTAAAAATACTTTTTAACTATTATATGAGAAATAATATTTTATATACTCCAGCCATTTGATTGCACATCATTTTTTTTTATAAGACAACCTTTATTATCTATATGTAGGAATTATGGGAAATATAACATTAAGCATATTTTTTTACATTAAATAGATTCATATAAAATATCCGGCCAATATAATAGTAAATATGTACATAATGATAATTTATGCTTATTATTATATAAGTAAAATAATTATGTTCAATCTCGGATCGTAGATCGATTATATATTAATTATCATCGTTAGCGTAGTCTCTAATGCAAGCCTTTAATGTTTTTAAACCGCTTTTGCTTTTTATTTTATAAAAAAATATCAAACGATAACCACAAGCGTTGGTTTGTTATAATAAAAAAAATAATAATAAAATTTTCAGTTTAGTTAGTTTAGAATCTGCATCTACTACTTATACTATATTTATATTGTCACTTTTATTTCCAACTGTAATTCAAAATCTTAGTGGGTAGTTATACAAAAACGTGTTAATGGTACGCACTGCCCGTACGACAATTACCTACCTACATGCTTATCTTCAGAATCTTTACATTACAGCACTGCCATATCTATAGTCAAACTAAAGATATCGTTTTAGTGTAAGCACTACAGATATACGAACGTAAGCGCTAATATTTAGCGGTAAATTATTAACATTCGTTTTACTCAATTCTTAAGTAATAGTTTAAATTACATACTTAAATTAGGGTTTGAATATTTCGTATTAATTTTAATAAATACTATATTTTGTTGTTGTTGCGCAAAACTCCATGCTTTATGTAGTTTTACTGTTCTAAGCTTAATAAATAAATCTTCGATTTTTATTATTGTTGCATGTTTAGGTATATCGAGAACGTGAAAACCATTGTTTGGGATAATTAGCCATAGATTTTATCTTTCTTTACTTATTAACTAAATTATAGATACAATTAAATTGATAAAATTTATTAGATCCGTAAAAGGGCACCGGGATCATAGGTTCCTATTCCAAATTCCAATGATTTTTATCTATCCTTCATGTCAAGCAAATAATATTTAAATTATGATACATAATATTTAGTGATAAATATCATATTATAAACTCTGATTTACATAAGTGTAAAATAAGAAACCAACTAAATATTAACTTATATTTAAATAATTATTAATGTGTTATTATTATGATGTACTTATTTCGATTAGTACAAAAAGTGTATTCGTAATAATTACGTCACATTATAATTATCAAACTTTACAATATTAATATAAATATATTCTTAGTTACTTATAATTACTATTATGTATAAAGTAATCTAATTGTCATTTCAAAGGTCTGTCACGTACGATTCAATTTAAAATTGGCAATTTGTTCTCGTTCACGCAGTACATAATGTTACACGTTTATACATCCTAAGTACACGTACATTATTACGCAAAGCGATTAACGGATGACGTATTTTGTTTGCTCGGACCTGCTCAATGGACAGCCTGGCTAAACTATTTCACAGAAACTGTACTCTCTCACTTACATATATCATTTCAAAATAGAAAAAACATGATTGTCGTCATGCCAAGCTAGTTCCAAACTGCTAGTGTTGTTTATATTTACATGACGTACCTACTTCATTATAAATATCACAAAAAACAATGTTTGTTATTTTATTTTTTAAAAATTAACTAGTTATATTTACTCTTTAGTAATCAGTAAAAATTCATGTTAGATAATAATATCTGGTAAAATACAAAAGGTTATTGTAAAAAAAGTATACTGCAAGCTTAACCTGTTTGAGTGAACCAAAGAGACAGAAACGGAATGGGAAAAAAACTTAATTATGACCATAACCATAACCCTCACAAACAGGCAGCATTACGCTAAATAGAGGTTTTTATTTTGAACCATCTTTACTTTAAGTAACGACTTCTCATCACAGCGGTTACGTTCTTTGAAATTATTTTGTAATTGAAAGTTTAACGACTACACATTTAGAATATTTATTACCTTTTACATTAATGTATCTCATAATTGTGAGATTGATTTTAATATTATTACCTCCGTTATCATTATCAATATTGATATTAAAAACAGAAACGAGTTCATACAGCATTATTTTAAGTTTGTTTTTGAAGCTTCGATAATTCAAAAATATTTTTGAAATAGCCTGCGTTAAAATGCTTTGAAAATAAGAACTTATAAATTAGAACTATAATATTTTACGTTTACATAGTCTGTTACGTAATCGAAATTCAGTAAATGTACCTATATAAATAAAATGGTAAAAAAACTCAAGACTTCGGTAAATATATAAAAACGGTGACTTAGAGGAGATACATTAGATGAGAACACATTAGATGAGTTCTTATCTTTTGTAAATTAGGTTAACATATTAAAAACGTAATTTCTGAAGATTAGATTTTTCACTATTCTGCAAAATTAAATCGACTTTTGTGAAATAGGACTCATAGATAAAAATAATTTACTTGCATATACTTTCAAATTCAAAAGAATTTTTCTTAATTAATTTTTAAGTCATTTTTTAAACAAAAAGTTTGGCATTCATTTGATTCATTAATATATACAATACTTGTGGACAACACCTAATTAAAATAACTTGATGTATTGAACATAAAGATGTGGCGCCTTGGAAATTGTTAACATTATCTGTCTAACTATTATAAGGAGCTAATAACAAAAACCACATTATAACTACAGTAAATTCATGATGCCTTGGACTTTGTAAGTTACCAATAAGTTCACTATATAAAGAAGTGCTAATATTAAAAAAAATAATAAGAATTTAATTAAAAATATTATATTTCAGTCATGGATTTGTTTAAATGGTATAACTGAATGTTGCAATATATTGATCACAATATATGTTAAATAGGGTTAACAAACCAAATCTAAATAAGAAAAAAAATTTGATGCTATTTTAAGCCTAATTTATTTTAATAATTTTTAATGTTTACATTAAGAACAAAAACTAATTAAAGATGTTTATTCAATCTTCAGTAAAATTTGGATCAATGACAACTATTATAAATAGATCACTTATTATGGTTATCATAGATATTTAAAATAGATCACTTATTATGGTCATCAATAAAATTGACAATTTGAAAAATATAAGACCAAATTATTTCCAGAAAAGGATTTTTTTTAATCTTAAATTGTCAAAACAAATGCATATCCAAAAAGGCAATATAAAATAATCCAAAGATAGGAATCACATAAGTGTATATTTCTAATGAGAATGAAGAAGTTTTAAAGTCTTTTTAAAAATGCATGCATGCATAGTTTTCAAACATATGTAAACATTAATCTATCAAAATATGCTACCTATTTATTACATTATTGAGTCATACAATTGAAGAAACATGGTATAAATACGACATTTTAAAAATTACCTAATAATAACATGTACGTATAACATGAAATCCAGACATTTGTTTGTAATTTAAACAATTCCTGTGATCAGCAATAATTACCTATACATTAGGCTCAACAATAACTCCCCGGTTTTATAGAAATTAGTTCAGTTGTAACAGACAGAATCTAAGATCGAGATTAAAAATTGAAACTCAAGTTTGTTAGAAACAAGTGCAACCTGTTAAGAAATCTAAAGAAGAAAACTTTAAAAACCTTTAAACATTTGTCAGTTCAAGACCCAAAGACATAATAAAAAAATATATATTTAAAAAATAAAATTTTATAAAAACTACTTACTAGGGATTATGTTTATACTTTTATTTTTTAAACATTTTTCTACTAACTTTTGTGGAATATCCTGTTACAGGAATAGTTTATGAAAAATCTTTAATAAATATCTATGTACAAATGATAACAGAACAAGAAATTTCTGAAATAATGTACTAAAGATAGGAATATATATAGTATTATTTTCACATACCATTTTTAAGATCTCACTCAGATTCTCTGATTCTGCCATTTTGTGTTTTAATCAAAGCAGGGTAGTTTTAAAAGGAAACATAAATTGGATATAATCTGTCATGTGCCAATGCCAAGTGTTCCTATAGGTGCATATGACAATTTTGGGATATAATGGGAAACATTGAATCATAACACTATTAGAACCTACTTATTAATCTAAATATTGATGTTGCAATCAATTTGCATTCAAAATGTGATATTTAAGGTGGAACTGGTCGACTACGGAGTCTATTTATTAAGGATTTAGGAAGGAAAGCAATAACAAAGAAGACGTGACCAAATTATTATAGAACAAACCGTAAAAACATTAAAATCACACACTAAACTCATCAACGAAGTGGACAAAGTTCTTTTTTCGTCATTTTTGCTCACTAATATTAGACCCTTAACTTTTTAATTAGTTCGTTAATAATCCACAAAACTTAATTTTCTAAAATCACTTTTCCGAAATCATTCGAATCGACACACTTCACTTGACAGATACAAAGTTACGAGTTACAATTTACGAATTACGAGTTACGACTGGCGAATAATAAAGTCTGTGATCGGTGTTACCAACTTAGTAACACTAGAGTGTTTATTGTACAAACTATTAATTATTTTTCACGTAGACAGAGAATAGCATTTTCGTTTATTCATATCTGAAGTTAATTTAAAGATATAAATAAATCAATGATTTTTTATTAATCAGGCACATATTTCGAATATTATAAACAAACTAAAATGAAGAATTGAAGGTTTTAATTTAATTTAAATACCAGATTAATAGATGTGTCCACTATTTTGGAGTTTCTGGATAATATTGATTTCTTCTTTTTATATATTTATGACTGATATTACGAGGATAAAACATATTTCATACTTCTTTTTTTAATTAGTAACGCAAGCACATAATATTATTGTTATAATTAGGAATTAATATAAATATAATTTCTGTTCAGTAAAACATTTCTTTAAACTTTTTAGTAGAATTTTCTTATGTGAATTTTTATAATTTAATTAATTAATATAAATAATTTGAATGAATACATTGATAGAAAGACAAAGTATTCATTTGTATAATTTGTTGATTATAAGTTTAGCAATCCTTTCAACTGATTTACCTATTGAAAAAGAAAACATATTTTTACTCGTCACTAGGTTTACCAAATGCTATGTGTTGTAAGTTGGCAATACTAATACAAACGACCATTGTAAAGGTAGTTCTACACATTACTTCATGTATATTTGCCGTTTTTATAAAAAAAATCAAAGAATTTGTAAAGAAATTGCTTGCCATTTTTTTAGAGGGTTTGAACGTAAAACATTAATTTAATGTTTTTCTCTTCGGCACTTAGGATGTTATCGTGCGTAAGCAAATGTGGTATGAAAATTGCCATTTCTAATAATAATAATTATATGATGGCTGTAAGTTGCTCTAATTAATTATTACTTTAAGTTCTTCTTTTGTAATATAAAATATTGTGTCACGTAATAAGATTACCCATGTAAGTATCTTAGGTATTATATGTATAATTCAGTTATTTTTCTTGAGTTATATGTAAATACTTTTATCAAAATAGGTATACAATTCTCAACACGTTTAGTTGTTCTACATAACTTCTATGATCTGTTTGTTGAGAAATAGTTTCTTATTATTTAAATAAAACAAAGTATTTTTTTAAATTATAATAAAAAATAACGGAAATATTAAACAACAAATTTAACTTTACTAAAACAGTACAATACAAGTACAATAGTTAAAAAATGTTGAAAATATTGAATACCTAAACAGTACTTTACGTATATCCCCATTGCTTTTATATAAAAAATGTGCTTTGTCAATACAAAAAAAAAAAAACAATTTATATAATTATTTTAAAAATAATTTAAAATGTTTTAAGTATTCAATGAGATCCTGATGACTTATTACAAATTAAGAATTAAAATTACATGAGCAAACGAGTTAAGTAGTTATCTAATTACAAACAGGTATGTTTATAAATGAAATATTCATACTAAAAACTTAATAAAAATTGCTTGAAAAAGGTATCAACTGTCTTATTTTTTGTCATATTTTTGTTACATACATAATAGCACATTATTTTGGGATAAATTCGTGTGAAAAATCTTTAAATAACTTTAACCTCCAAGAAATAAGGGTTGATTTCTTTTTAATGGGACCCAGTTAACTATAATTTACCATTCCTACTTTACTAAATGTATCCTTTTCAAGTACAATCCATTTATTAGTGCAGGGTTCATTCCTTACAAATTTTCAGAAATGTTTGATGAACCGCACGCGATCTAAACGCATTTTGACAAACTTGTAAATAGATAAGATTTAAATTGGGATAACTTTTATCAATGTTACTGAAAGTAGACAGGAACATTATAAAGTAAAAGCAAAAATGCCTACACTCATCTTTTGGCTTTTCAAGTGTATAATTAAAAATATAAGTAGAAGTTTGAAATAGAATATAAGTAAAATCTTATCTAATGAATTGAGTTTACCAGTAGAATATTTTAAAACAAAATTCATTAAAAAGAAGCAATGAGACAGTTACATTTACAGTTTAACTATTAGTTACAGTTACAGCTTATAGAGGAAGCTGTTACAGCATACACAGAAAAGAGTAAAAGTACACTTTCAGTGAACCCTAAAGTCCGGTATCAGTACAATTTCGATACATATACAATCTTAGACTAATAGATAACTTTTTAATATTTATAGGGTCATATGACTTACCCTTTATTAAACATATTACAGTTTTTTATTAAACACATTTATAATTTCATGAAAATATTAAATAGACATTGACACAGTATTCAGAATTCTAATATGAAAGACATGTGGTATTTTTAGTCTAATATGTTTAACATACTTGCCTTTTACAAGAGGCCCATGTATCTAAGACAACATAGACATTGAAAGCTATTTAATCTTACAAAATTACGATTACTATAAATATTATGCATTGTGTGTAAAGGAGTAAGGGCTTTTGCCCAATAAACTACAGCTTGAATATTATGTATAGCATGCATCGTAGAACTTTGACAGAATAAATCTGCTTTAAAAACTCCACATATAAGCATTTTATTTTTATAATAATTATAATATAAAAACATTGACTACATTAAGACATTATTTTTTTGGTATTTTTTCAGTTATGCAAAGGTATATGTCATATTAAAATTTATTGTAGGAATTTCTCTTAGTATATATTAACGAAATATTAATTACATTTATTGTAGGAATTTCTCTTAGACGATATTAACAAAATATTAATTACATATTAGTAGTCCATACAACAATTTTATTTTGCTAAATACCTGGCCTTTAGAAAGTCAAATATGTATGTCTAGTATGGTTGCTTATAATCGATTTAATTTAGTTCTGATAATACTTTTCTCGCATCTTTGCGAAACTTTGCTACATTTTTATTATCAAGTGAATTGTAAAATATAAAAAATTACAATATTTTTAAGAAGAAAGTTTTTGTGCTTAATTATTTTTTCAGAATAAGAGTCATTCTAATTTGTAACAATAGATTTAGTAAAACTGTATAAATTTCATATCACAATGTGTATATCAGTCTCATAGTCCTAAAATGCACAGAAGAAATAGAAATTAAAAAAAAACCAACAGTAAACTATTATCATAAAAGATGTAGCTAAGTCTAGCGATTCCTTTTTACATACTGATGGTAAAAACAATCATTACAATAACGATTTAGAACTCCTCATTGAAACCTTCGGCATCGAAGAGTCTAATATGCAGCTTGTTGAATGTTTTGTATGCTAGGAGCAGTGAAAAGCCGCTGAGGACGAAGCTGTTCACTAACATGAACCATCATATGCCGGAGTTCTTCTTCTGTCCTTCATTGGGAAAGACATTAGTGTAACCAAATTGTATCCTGCAATGGAAAGTATGAATAAAAATATAAGAAACATAATGTATATAATAATATTTTTGTCAACTCTTACATACCGGTGTTGGTTATTAATTTTATCATAGTGCGCCTTATGTACGCAGTACAAAATTGTGAACACAATCCCGAAGAAACCAACCGCAAAGACTATTGACATCTAAAAATAATAAATATTTATTAATATATGGGTGACCAGTCTACCTATTATACATTGCTGTAATGTCCAATGTTAATGTTTATGCAAATTTAATGTTACTAATTTTAAAATATAACACTACACTACAATATTCTTTCCTTACTATAATAACTCACACTTATAATTTTAAGGACTAGATATCATATGCTTTTATATTATGTTGTATGTAAATCTGTGCACGGTTTTATAGTAACTAATATATATAAATATTTAGCCTACACACAAATATTTTTTTTTAACAACAATGATTGTATTACATAGCAAGTAAGTGTACTTTTTAAACAATAACTTACACATGTTACACTAGGCAATATTTTATATAAGAATACAATCTTTATTCAAAAAACATTGCATGTTATTTTTTTTTATTTTACAAGCCTTTTGTTTCACTGTAGATACAAAAGAGTTAGTATTTGTAAATTATAATACAATTGATATGTTACTATTATTTAAATAAAAACATATTGACAAAAGCTAATTTGAATAATCTCATTATGAAAATTAAACATGTTACCTGCTTGTTGCATTCATAATTCCAATCAACAGTGACTAAGTTTTCGTACAAGGTAACAAATCTATTAAAGGGACAAATTTCACCACAATGTGGAATGTCTAAAACTATTGGTTCAACTATTCCAACGGCATTCCTGTAGGACACCTTAACGAAGTGTTGTTCAGTTGAATTGTCTGAAATAAATTGAATATTATAATAATTTTTGGTAAAATGCTAAAAAATAGAAGCTAAAAGGCCAAAAATACAGAAATAAGGGTTTTTAAACTTTGAAATATAAAATATATGATATACTATAAACAGACAGTTTGTATTATTATATTCTGTGTATGTATATACACCTTGTCTTGCCATAAATATTGCAAGAAAAAAAAAAATTGTTGAATTGCAAATAACATTTATTACTTTTACAGTGTGTTAGTTTTATATACAAATATAAAACAATAAAAAATATAAAAAGCTGATTCGAAGTGGTGTCGATTGGATGCAATATAGTCCTTTTAACGTTGAGGTTAGTTATCGATAAAAGCACGCGCTCTTTCCATGGGGAAATTCTTCACTGCCAATTGTATGGTTTGTTTTAGAGATTCCAAATTATAATGACGTTTAGAGCTTAGACTGGATTATGATTTCCAGCGGATTAAGATCGGGACTAGACGAAGGCCAGTCTTGAGCTCTAATGAAGTCCAAGACGTTCGCTCCCAACCAAGACTGTGTGGACCGAGCTTTATGACCCGGAGCCGAGTTTTGCTAGAGGGACCAATCTTGATTATTGAACATGGTGTTATTAAGGGGCTTAACTAGCTTCTCAATAATAGTATCTTGATACACTTGTGCCGATGTTTTGATACCTTTTTCACAAAAATATGACTCAGTCACTCCTTCATAGCCACCAAACCATCACAGAAGTCGAATAATGACCACGTTGCACTCTGTCGACTAATTGGAAAGTTTCCTTAGAGCTGTGAGCATAAATACGGTCATTTTGTTTGTTAAAATGTTGATCAATTGTAAAAAAATTCTCATCCGTAAATAAAATTTTTCTATGACCTCGCTTTGCTTACCGCTTCAGTAATTGTTTTGATTTTACTACCCTATTCATATTTAATTTATCTATTAAGAAATCACCAGTGCGTCTCTTATAAGCTGCAAGTCCCAAGACATCTTTTAAAATAAGCGACATGGTTCTAGGTTCTATCTTCATTTCCCAAGATAAAATCTTTTGCTTACGGACAGGTTTTTTTGAATTCTTTCCCTAACTGCTTTGACTACCTTTTTCGTACGAACACTATGTTGACGGCCAGATCCTTCTCTGTCACAAACAGAGTAAGTCTCATTGTACCTATTAATAGCCCGGTACACAAACATTTGACTAATACCAAGTGTATGGAGAGTTTTAAAAATTGCATTTGGCTCCATTCCTACTTTGTGTAATGCAATCACAGCGATTCTTTTCTCTTTATCACCCCACTCCATCTTAATATCGCAAAATATTGTACAATGTATTGGCGCCAAAATGAGAAAGCACATTGAAGAATCTTATAAAAATGACAATTCTAGTTTTTTATTGCATTTTTTTATTTTTAATTGTAACAGATTTTGTGGCCAGACTAAGTATATATTATTTAAACAATACATATTATAATTACCTTCTAAAAGCTCAAAAAATATAGTTGAAGTGTACACCGGGCAAATTCCATCATATAGGTCCAAAGCAGTCAGAATATTCCCAATGGTTAAATCATGTCCACTATAAATGGAGAGCTTCGAAGGGTTTGGATTGTCGTCTTGTATAACAGCAGACATTGTTGTAACAATTTCTTTAATCAGCGGACCAACCATCAGACGAGCCATCAGAGGTGTAGCCGCAGAAGTGGCGAAACTATACCAATTATAAATATTGTAAACACCAAGATGAAGTTTATATATGTAATATATTTATTCTGTGTTAATATCACATATAACATAATCTTATAATTTACCTAAAACAAGCAGGGTTTTGCATTTTATCTGGATAAACAGATTGAGTCCAGTTGGGCAAAGTCAAGTTATATAAGCTCTCAATGTACAGAATGTTATAAACATCATTTATATCAGCAAAGTCCTTAATTTTCCTTCCTGTATTGGCTGTGAGATAACTGAAATAAATAATTTTAACCCATCTAAATTAAGTAATTGTTAAAAGATAACAATATTAATGATACCCAATTATAATCACATTTTAATTGTTTAAAAAAGTGATTATAATTGGGTATCATCATTCACTCATTATTCACTCTGTCAATTTTGATTGACTAATTGCCATTAATGATTTTCATTTCAAAAACCTATAAAAAAAAAAAGATTTGTTACTAACTCCATAAGTCCTACAAATTCTTTCAGCTTGTTCTTATAGGGGATGGATCGTAGATATTTTTCTTTCTCAGTGATGTAAGGGATACATTTCTTTTTCATAGCCAACAATTCATCATCTTTTTCTGGCTTAGTGTGCACAGGTATTGGTTGCCACATTAAATCTGTGTCCCATATAGAGTTCCCAGAAGGCGGATATAATCCTAAAAATATATCACATAAGATATATATTTTAGTTAATACTGCAATAGGGCAGTTGACAATTGTCAGATATTGATAAATTGAATAGAGGATGAGGACAATATATATATATATATATAACACGGAAGTGATATAGTATAATAATCACAGACAAATTTAATTACATTTATATTTGTCATTAAAGAACTTAACAAGACATTTTTAATTGTTCCAGCCATGAACTGCTCGTTTTCCATTCTTCGTTGTCATTTATATCTTACATGAAGTTGGCAAAATATATTGTGCCCTGTAGGCGTAATTAAAAGCCAATTCAAAATAAAGAACAAGAACCTGACAATTAAAACATTAGAAAATTAAGGAATATAAATGGATTTACTTTGTTGATTTATCTTTTTATGGCTAAGATATATATATTATGATATCAAGAGTAACTAAATTTTTTGAATTAAGCTAAAAGAATTTAAATAATTTTAGGATATCATTGGACAAACGAAATAAGTCCTTAAGATGCGTTTTAGCCCTTTTTCCATTATTGGCATGTCTATAAAAACATTTATTTTCCTACATCATAAAAGATATTCAAATGGTTATTAACCAGTTATTTTGTGCAGATATCAACGAAGGAGCGGGGATCAATAATACGCAATACACGCCTGCGCGTTTATATCTTCTAGAACAATTAACGAATCATCAATGATTAAAGATAAATGGATAAGCATAGATATGATCAAAAAAAAATCAAAAACACCATTTTTAGTTTAATAACTGGCTCCTGATTGGGTCAAACCTCCTAATTAGGGTATCTTAGGTAATCTTCTAAAATTAAAAAAGCCTGTTTCTGCGCTGCGTTAGGAAGGATATTTTGTCCTAAAAGCACATACGCAATTTTAAACCAACCATTTTGTATATTTGGCATTTTTCCCTACTTTATCCAAAACACAATTTTCTTTGGAAACTATTTTATAAAATGCTTGCTGACATGTGATTTTTAAATGTCTTGAAAGAACCTGTATCCATGATATATCCATGATATGTTGTTGTCATTATCTTACCTGCTAGATTGGCTTGAGCTGACATTAATGTACGGTCAACATCTGTAGATCTGATGTATACTTCTGTAGGATCATATTTCTCTGACACCAAATGCTAAGAAGGCAAATTTTAATTTTAATATAATATGACAAAATAATGTTTGCACAAGAGTCAAATAATTATAAAACAAAGTTTTTAACTTAACAAGGGAAGTTAGCTAGGAGTTATAATAGTTTCTTTTTTTTACTTAAAGTGATTTATTTAATCTAGTATGATCTTAACAAACTTAAAACACGTTAAAATAAAAGTAAGGCTTATGTAAGCTTTAGCCTGCTAAACAATTTTTTTTTTATATCTTAATTTTTAGACTGATTTTATTCAGGTGAATTTTAGTTTATTGCCATGGCACAGCAATGGTTACTGTAAAGTATTAATACAAGGAAGCCATTGTAAAAAACAACTAATTTCAGGTACAGCTTAATAGACATTTCAAAGAAGCAATAGGTTAAAACTATTGTTTATATAATATTTGAGCTAGTGAATATATTCAAGCATTAAAATCATAACAAGAGATTTTTGGGCTCTGAGGGAAAGAGAAAATATATATTTTTTTAAGTTTTATCAAGGCTTTAACTTATATGTTATTGAGGTTTGAGTTATCAAGGTTATACTTTATTCAAGTAGTCTTGCTGTAGTCATTGTTTCTAAAAATGGGAGTGATAGAGATAGTTTTAATTATATTTACACTAAGACTTTAATATATGCTTAGTTGTTATAATAGGTTCTGGCGCAATCATTTAAAACTTCTAGTTGCAATGAAATATCTAAATTAGTTCATTCCTTGGTTTAAGTTTATAGAAATATAAAGTTTTATTAACATTAATTTCCAACAACAAAACATTCGCAGAGTACAGTACAGATTACATTATCATCATTAATACATTTGGAGCATACATCCCTGTTGAAAGAGTCCAATAACATCTGATCAATGGCAACAAAAGCCATTTAGAAACAAATACATATTGTATTTTTTTCTAAGTAGCTTTTTTTAAAGACAAAAAATTCGCAGAGTACAGTATTAATTAAATTATCATCATCATTACATTTGAAGTGCACATCCCTGTTCAAAGAGTGCAATAGAATTCAATTCTATTCTTCTATGGACTTTTTCAACAGGGATGACGTATCAAATTGACAAAGAAGTCGTTGTAGTATGGCTGCAAAGAAGAATAATAAGGCATAACTTACCGAATAACGTTTTCTCAGCCATTGACCTAGCGCAAAATGTTCTTTTTTACCGACATTCGTAAGTTGGCCAAATTTAACGGGCCATAGTGATTGGTTTTTGTAAGGATCTGTTGGGTATGGGTCTATCGGAGTTCGATCACCGTGCCTATATATAACAGCTGCATACTTTACAGTTTTTTCAGCGCAAATTGTAGTCACAGAAATTAAAAATAGTGTAGGAATAAGCATTTTCTTTAAATTTAATAAGAAGACATGAGATTTATTTTATTAGATTTGTGAAATCAAAATATCACTTTATAATGAATAGACAAGTTCTAACACACTGTTAATTTAAAAATGTATATATTTATTATGTGAACTTCCTATCCCACCCATCTTAGAAAGATCTGTGATTGTGATAGTCAACTGTCAAATCAATAGTCAATACTCAATTCAATAGTCTATAATCAAAGACATAGTACACAGACTACATAGGCACACATAGATTAATAACTAATAAGTACAAATAAATACTGTGTACGTAATATTGGAAATAGCGTATGGTGCTGCCAGAGTAAAATTATAAAATACGATCAAAAACAACTAACAAGATTTATTTCACTCTTCATAAGCCGAAAATGGTCTGTTTTGTTACTCTCTCATGAAAAGTCATACACAGGTCACAGACAGAGATAGCATTCTTGATTCTATGAGATCAATACTTTCCAAAATTTTATAATATGGCAATGTACATAAGTGGGTTAGAAATAACAATTTAATTGTTATTATGAATGTTTTTATTTTTTTTCTTGCAATGTAAAACTGCTTTTTATAATCATTAAGAGCTGACTCGCAACGCAACTATGCAGCTCATTGTAGAGATAAAGAGTACCAACTTATAGGGGTATCAATTAAAAAAATATATATAAAGCACTAAATAAAAATTTCAGAAGTCACCAGAATAGCGCTAGTGTCTCATTAAATACGTTGAAGTGATACACCTCTCATAGGAGATTTAATTTTTTATTATACAAAACTAGGTTAATGCTTGACTACATTCCACCTGATGGTAAGTGAAATGTAGTCTTAGGTGGTAACGCGCATTAACCTAGCAGCCTATTCACTCTTTTCTTGAAGACACCCACATTATATTTGGCCGGAAATACCGACGCAGGCAGATTGTTCCAGTCCTTCGCTTTACGCACTAAAAAAGACGAAGCATAGCGCTTCGTTCGAACAGGTGGAATATCCACAACGTAGGGATGGATGACTGCCGTGCGTCAGAACGTCCGGTAATGGAACGGGGATGGGGGAATTAAATCGTGTAATTCCTGCGCACACTCACCAAAATGTATCCTATAGAATACTGAGAGGCTAGCAATTCTACGCCTGTGTTCAAGGCTGTGGAGGTTGGCGTCAACCAATTTAGGGTCGCCAATAAGCCTCTTTGCTCGCCTTTCAATTGAGTCCAGAACCGCAAGATGAGTCTTTGCGGCACCAGCAAATATGTGACCACAGTACTCTACACGCGACCGGATCTGTGCTTTGATAATACAAGAAGCTGTCCCGGTGTAAAGTACTGTCGCACCTTCGCAAGTAAGGCAAGCTTTCCTGCAGCTGCTCATGCTCTGGACTCAATGTACCGACCAAAGTTGAGGTTCGAGGAGATCTCTAAGCCTAACAACTGAAGCCAGTCACTGTATGCCAAGGACATATTCTGGAAAGTAGGAGCCAAGGTGAAAGGGCTCCTTTTGGCGGTGAACAAACACGTCTGCATTTTGGTGGCGTTGAATTTGACAAAATTGGCATTGCCCCATGCGGAGACTGCCTGAAGTTTGTCATTCAAACGTTGCACCATGGCTTCTCTTTCAGATTGTACTTCATCTCTACTAGCCCGAGAACTTGGCAGATAACTTTCTACAACTGTGCTGTCGTCTGCACACTATGCATCTCGATGGCCTCGCCTAAAATGTGTGTAGCATATACTAGGAGGTCCCCAGTAGACCTATTACGGCGAAACCCGTACTTTCGGTCATTGAGGAGATCGTTACCTTCTAGGTATGCTAGTAGGCGCGAGTTCAATACACGCTCCATAATCTTGCAGAGTATGGAGGTGATTGAATCGGTCTGTAATTGACAGGGTCGGCACGGCTGCCTTTTTTGGGCACGGGTTGCACGTTGGCAAGCTTCCAGGATTCCGGCACTTACCAGTCTTGAAAGAGAGGCGATACAGACGTGTCAATACAGGAGACAACTCACCTGCGCATGTCTTGAGCAGAATGGCTGGTATTCGATCAGGACCACTGGCTTTATTCACATCTAAAAGACACAATGTTCTCCATACCTCTTTGTTCGTGATGCGGATTTCAGGCATCGAAATACCGCAGTGAGGAATCTTCCTCACTGTGGTATTTATTCTTTTGCGGTATTTATTCTTTTGCGGTATTTATTCTTTTGCGGTATTTATTCTTTTGCGGTATTGCTTATATATTCTCCAGAACATCTGTTCTGGAGAAGCATTGCCAGTGTCTAGATGCGAATTCTCAGCAAAAAGAAAAGCAAATACATTCGCTTTCTCTGTTGCTGTGTGGGCCAGGGATCCATCCGGCTTCAGCAGAGCAGGTAGTGAGGGTTGGCAGAAGTTTGGTCTCTTGCCAAAGCGATCAAGTCGAAGAAAGCTCGACTGCCAGTTGGTCTGACAGAGAGCTTTTCGCCATTCTTAGCGATTCGATCGAGACGAGCCTTCCGCAATGCCTTTTTGTAGGACTTCGCAGCTTGGTTAAAAGCTCTCTTCTTCAAACTTATATCAGGAGTTTTGTGGCTTCGAGCATCAGCCCAAATGAGGTATGTCGAATGTTTTCGGTCATGAGCATGACGACATTCGGCATTAAACCATAGGCGAGCTTTGCCACCGATGGGTACGTCAGCAAAAGGAATAAAATACTCCATTGCCTGATGCACCATATCGGTTATAGCATCCACGCAACTCGACGGATCCAAAGAAGAGAAGCAGACCTGCCACCAAGTATAAGACGCAAAAAAGTGCCGCATCTCGCCCCAATCTGCTGACTTGTATTTCCATACTTGCCTAACACCATGTGGTTCGAAAGCTGGTGGAGAATATGTAAATACAGATTTCACCAGTCAGTGATCGGAGGTTCCCAAGGGGGAGGTGACCTCTACACGATACCTGTCTGGATCAGTTGTCAGCAGAAGGTCCAGGCAATTGGATGTATGGCCTACCACATCTGGTACCCTTGTCGCTTGTCTCTTTTCGCTTGTCTTTGTCCAAGGACAACGCAAATTTCCGCGCTTCTCTTCCAGCATGGTCGGTTTTCTGGTACGGAATCAGCCAGTCCTGATGACAGGCATTAAAGTCCCCCAGAAAGACGAGCTGTGCCGAAAGGTACTGATACAGAGCCATATCTGCAGCCTCACTGAGATACTCAAATATACGAGTTGTCTCCTGGTCACCGCTGTGCGAACGGTAGACACAGAAATACAGGATTTTTACGTTTCCTGTGTCCACTAAAACCCATAGGGAAGAAAAAGTGGTGTCTTGAAGGTGACGGAGACGCTGAATACAGAGGTCGTTCCACGCGTACACATTGACTCCGGCCCGTGAGTGAAAGTTGTGCTCTAACGAGTAACCGGGAAAATCCAAGTATGCAGCGCTTAAAGGACATTGTATCTGCGTCTCAGTCAAAAAGAGCAAGTGCGGCTGCTCTGTCTCCAGGTGGTGGACAGCTAAAAGATTTGAGTGCAAATCCCTTATACTTACATTAATTTAAATTAAATCATTTTCATTTAAGATTCATATTCGGAGTGCTTGAGTTTAGTTTCAGAATCAATAAAAACCTTTGGTATCTTTTTAAAGACTTTGACATCATAGAAAGTTAACATTAGGTACGACTGAATACAAAAATAAACTGAATTATAAATATATATAATATATAATAAACATTAGTTTTTATTAAAAAATGAACATATTAAACATCTAGAATAGTAATGGTACATATTATATCCTTAAATTAATAATACATTTACTTACCTAAATAAACTGACAAACTTTATACGTAGACACGTTTACACAGTTCTAATGTTTGATATACGGAAATGGAAATACAGTGTATGAAAAAGTAATTCAGTAAAGCTATTTACTTTCAGTGAAATAAGGCTTAGTAAATCATTAGTATCCCTTTTGGTACTTAAAATTTTGTACAACCTACTTAACATGGCCTCTTTTATATATATATATATATATATATATATATATATATATATATATATATATATATATATATATAAAAGAGGCCATGTTAAGTAGGTTGTACAAAATTTATTATATATTTTTTATTATATATATATTTTTATATTTTTATATATTTAATTTATTATATATATATATATATATATATATATATATATATTTATATATATATATATATATAAAAGAGGCCATGTTAAGTAGGTTGTACAAAATTTTAAGTACCAAAAGGGATACTAATGATTTATATATATATATATATATATATACCTTTTGAAACTTTTGGAATTTATTTCCAAAAGCTTCAAAAGGTACAAAAAAAAACTATTGGGGTACAAAAATAGTTACAAAACCAAAACATTTTAATGTTGCCTGCACTCAGAATAAACCTGTATTGCAGGTAATTTTTATATTTATATTCACCCCGTGTACACAATAATAAGGTTTGATTTGTATAGTCACAGTTCCCATATAATTAGAACAATTTACAAAATAATATTATTTTCTTTATTGAAATTATGTGTTTAAGATTATTTTTATTAAAAACTATGTTAGCTTAAAAGTTATATCAAAAAATAATGTACGTACCAATTAAAAAATAATAACAATGATAAATTAAATTAAACTAAATTAGATTAAATAAAATCAAATTAAGCTAAATTATACTGTACATATAATTTATTAAACTAAATTAGACTACTTTTATGTATAATTGTTAGGTAAGGATATCACTTTTCTTATATAGAGACTTTGTTGGACACCGATAGAGACTGAAAGTCGTCTTTTTAGGAAGGAATCTCTGTATTCATTCTAGACTTATCATAAACGATTTACGTGCACCACCCCTGACAGAAATGCAATAAGCGAATATAGGTAGAGCTAATGCTAAATAGGTTTCGCGCAAAATTTTGAAATTTGCTACTTGTTTTAACCTATTGAAAGTCCAAACTAATTTCTTAACCCGTGAGCAAATTGACTTTATGTGTCGAAGCTAACCGAGCTTATAATCTATTTCAACTCCTAGATATTCAACACATTTAGTTTAAGTTATGTTAGGACATTTACATAAGCTAACCTTGAAATGAAGTGACACGAATCTGCTCTTAAAGACTTATATTTTCAGGCTGCAAAAAGAAAAGGGCAAGAAATATTTTTTTCTTAAATTAAGTTTCAAATGATTTTTGTTTAGCCATGTGCTAGCTTTAGGTACTCCAATTTCAGCGGATTTAATAACCACTTTCTAAGTATCCCCAATAAAATAGAGCAGTGTCATCTGCATACGATTTTTCCTTTATCTAATTCTTCGTTATAAAGTCGTTTACGTACAGTAAAAAAAGACTGGGCCCCAGGATATTGCCTTAAGGGATTCCAGATGAAATAGAAGTCTCTGAACTGAGAAAATTGTCAATTTTAATTTGTTGAGTTCTTTCGGATCAGATACGACATTTCTAGTACTTTTTCCTGACCGGAAACCAAATTGTGAACTAGAGAATATTTTATTGCTTTCTAAGAAATTAGTAAGTAGATTTAATATCTTTTTCATTACTTTAGACAAGCTAGTAAGAACTGAGATAGGTCTGTAATTTTTAAAAGAGTTTTTTGAGACAGTTTTTTATAACAGAGAAATAATGGATTTTTTAAATACTTTTGGTAATACTCCTTGTTCAAGGTAAATTATAAATAATTTAGTCAGAGGCGCTACAATAATATGTTTAGCGTCTTTTATAAATTTCGTTGGGATAGAGTCCCTTACCACAGATGAAACATTTTTAAGTTGCTGTCAATGCTGCAATGCTCTTATTAATTGGCTAAAGACTTAAAAAGAAAATAAACTTGCATACTATACTTACTTGAAGGTCTATTGATTATAATAGAAACTTTCAACTCCTTAATCCTCCTATGTTAAATAAAATATATATATATTATACTTAAACTTTATCCTAATGCCATACCTTTGCTTTTTAGATGCAAGGGTTTGAACTTATAAAACAATCAGTCAGGATCTGTCCTTGTATGTTTTTATTTTTATTATTAACAAAAAATATATAAAACTACTAGTCGACGATTATTATAAAAACTGGTAAACTTTGACCTTTAAAAGAATATTGCAAAAGAAGGCTTAAATCAGTATAAATATTATGTGAATTAGGTAAGCTAGAAATCCTTGCAAAAAAAATATATTACAATATTTTATAAATCTCATAAAAAGGAATATTTGTTACATAAATAATAAGACCTATCATCACTTAAAATTTATATTTTTTTATAATTGTAGCCCAAACCAATATGTTTTTTTTCGTAAAAGTAACTGAATTTTGAGTGAAAGATATCCTATTGTTGAGTTATATATAAAACCTCAAAATTTTATCGGCATCCATCCGGTACTTTATACGTGTTGCAGAGAAAACAAACAGACAAACAGTAAAATTATTAAAAACATTTTTGTAAATTATTACTTTTTGTCTGTAGTTATGAAATATATGAAAATTATCTAAATCAAACGAAATACGATTATTTTATAAATTTATATGTATATTTGTTAAATGTCAAACTTTATACAGAAAAATGTCACCGAGGTCATTTGAATGCGTGTATCACGTAACATCTTCGATCATCAGAAATATCTCAAAATAACTTACTCTTACTTGCTATGTCAAATTAAATTGCTGGCGGCGTTGACTATTAGATTAAATTATAAATTGTTGTTATAATGGGTATATGGTTAGAGTAGGTACATCAAAAAATGTTCTTAAACTTTCACTTGTACTTTAAAAAGGGGAAAGCGGCCCCAACAAGCAAAATAATAAACCATTACAATTCAAACAAAATCCGTACATATCAGTTTTATCACAGGTCTTTTTGTGTTCCATGAAAATGATTTTATCTTTCGCACGTAGCAGTACACTCGTTGACGGTTCTGCTAATAAGCCGCGTTAAGTTTATATGAAATGCCAGTTTTGTTAAGATAGTTATATCTTGTTATCACTTAGTTATATCTTAAACCAGTTTATGTGTGTTTCCTTGAAAATGGGATAATTTACCGAAGTAACGAGTATCCTAAACGCTGACAAGTATATGTAACATGCAATAATCATATCAATTTTGAACCTTCCGACCATCGCTCAGTACTTCAAGGGGCTTTCCCAAAAGTAGTTTGAACACCCGAACCCACTGGTGGCTGACGCCGCAGAGTATAGACCACGTAAGACTACTTTAGTCAGAAAAAGAAGACCCAAGTCGGTACTCGTTGACCCCGACGACGCGTTCACAGTAGGTAATAACGTGTACGCGTAGGCATAAGTGACACCACACAACATACAGACATACACCGTCTATACCGGTATAGACGAGGTCCCAACTGAGTAAGTGCTCCGTTGCTCCGGCGTTCTGCCGTCGGAGGACGCTAGTGTCCAAATTTCCTTAGCTTCCTGACTAAAGACGCCCCGAGCCGAGGTCCGTGTCTCAATCTGAGACGCCCTCGGGACGTCGTTCCCCATGGGGGCCCATCTGGCCCCCCCTTTTTAAGGGTGGGTCTCCTGACCCACCCGCTCCCCCGGTGACGCTGTAATAGCCAACAGGGCTAACAGCATAGACAGACCAAAAAAAAAAAAAGAAAAAAAAAAAAAAAAAAAAGAAAAAAAAAACATCAATTTTCATCGAAAGCCGACCATTAGTTCTTGGCAATTCGCGAACAAACAGAAACACTTAAAAAACTTTTTTTAGGGCTTTAAGCGTATTAACTTAATCTGTAGCTTTAAAAACCGTAAAAGTAACGATTTGTATAAATATTAAATGAAGACAGATATCTTCAAAAATGGTGTACAAAGAGCAGACGAAGTCGCTAACTAGTTTAATATAAGATATCATTGAAAATAATGTTCTTAATTTTGCGGACAAAACAAAACTTAAATACCTGTACTAGGTACTTAAGAGGACTGTAGAGGACTCTAACGACTCTGTGACTCCTAACTGTTAGTAGTAGATAATGGTTAATAATGTATGATCTATTAGTTGCGGTAACTTTTATAGTTTTATATACCTACTAAGGACCTGTTGTAATGACTTATATACATAAAACAATTCGGTGGGATTTTTGAAGTTCTCAGAATTCATTTAAACTTGTGTAAGTTTAATCTTAGAAGTCTTGCTATCTGAATTAGTTATTCGAAATATGCCTGTCACCAAGTATTGCCCAAACAGAAGAGTCAGCAAGATATATGTAAATCTTGTTGCTAAGTAGGTATTGCCGTATCCATATTTACATAACACTCAATGTCTCTATGTTACATGTTTATGTAAAAGATTCTAGAGACCTGTATTTCTTTTATAATTTTAAAATACATCATTTAAATTAGGTAATCCATGAATAAGAATTTTGAGAATGAGTTAAATTACAAAAAAAATCGAAATAGGTACGTATGCTTATTACCTATATTGTGAAAAAAAAAATATCGTAATTTTGTTTTCATGGAATAGTGACAAGAGCATCCACATGAAGCAAAGAAGGAGTGTAGAGTGGTATGTGGAATGATAGACAGGTGACACCGTGTGCGCCAAACAGAATATAAATCAAGCTGGTGGTTTCGGGGAGGCGGACGGACTGCAGCGACACTGTTTAGTGTGTATTGGAGGTGTTGCTGTTGGAACGGCAGATTAAGCGTGGCCTCCGAGCACTGCAGACCTGCTTGCAATCGCGAAGCGAAAGGAACGACCCCAGTGCTTCTTGCAACATCCGTGAACGACAACATAAACATGAGGATAGTACCGCTGTAAGTACATTTGTTTTTTTTTTATACATAATTTTTTTTTTCGCTTTGCGATTGCTTTTGCGATATCCATTGTCATATATGTGAGGATAACTTCTAATAATAATAAGGTAAAAATTTTAGAGTTTAAAAAAATAAAAACCTTATTTTTTTTTGTTCATATAAATCGAAGTTATAAATCTTTCAGAGCGTAACCGTCCTTACTACTTAGCAATACAACTTGAAGTCTAAGTTTAATTATTAAACTACCTAGTGAGAGGTATCAGGACGAAGGTCTGTTTATTATAGGCAACTAAATAACATGTAAAACAAGTACCTGCAATGAAAAGACATACATACAATCGATATATTATCTTGGTCGTGTTTAAGTATTGCGCCTTTCTAATGACAAGTCTGAGTACAAGGGTGTTGTTTCTAAATAACTATAGACGACCTATAACTTATGTTAACAATACAAAAGATTGTCTTGGTACAATAGTACAAATTTCTTAAGTCCCAAAAATATTAGAGATCATATGAAATGGAATTGGTAAAATGAGTCTATAAAATCTAAATTAAATAAAATGTAATATATTGAATCATATATTGAAAGTGTTGCATATTTTTAACTTCACAATGAAGACGGGTATTACAAACTAATTTAGTGAAACTGGAACCGGTCGCTGAATGGTTCGGTACCAAGTCGAAAGTTAGGCTCGAAAAGTCGTGACCTATGATTAGGTAATTTAATGTCATGGGATGAATACAAGTAAGAGTAACACAAAATATATAATAACATAATTACGAGTATTATTCCATCAGATTTGCCATTTATATACGATGGAACGTAATCTGAACATTCTAGTGTCCTCTTTGCCATAAAAGGTAAAAGTAATGAAAAGTGACGAATGTCAGCGGACGGATGCAAGTTAATGTTTTTATGTGTATAACTAGACTGAATAGTGTGTATAATACATGTTCATGACAACTTTTATCAAGCTAGTCAACACTTTATATAATAATGAGGGCTCAGTCTTAAAATATTATGTAATCTTAGTGTAGGTACATCTGAGATATGTTAAAAAAAATGTATTGACTTTTAAAAGAGAGGTTGATTTTGCAGATATCAGAGTTCACCAAAGCAAAGCTTATGTAAACTCTTGGTTTGTTCGAAAGTGCCTTTTAAATTGTTTAGATCTAACGCAACGCTGATTATTATCTTGTATTGAGAAATAAAGCACTCCTAAGGTAAATCATGAATGTTTTGTTTTATCGTAAAGATAAAAATAGCAGATTGAATCTCTTTACTTGACATTTATGGGTTCAAAATTTAAATGACGTTTTAACAATAAAGTGTGGCATCTTTTCGATATGGCTGTTTATTTACTTAATATTCCGCTAATTATTTGAATTCATATTGTACTTTACAAAGATACTGTTATTTTTACACATTGATGTTATGTTAAAATGTATGTAGATTCTTTATTAACCTACAATGATATATTTTTTACGTTTCCTAAGTATTTCGTTTTCATATTTAAGTGCATAACTATTTTGTACATATAGTGAGCACTAGTTGTATACAATTAATGCAGTTACTTCCAGTTGTTGGCCTCAATTAATAAAGATTGAGTATTAAAATTCCACTTCAGTTCACTTTTGTTGCTTTTCGAGGACTTGCTACATAAATATTAACAAATTTGTGATTATTTATTAAACATTGGAACATTATAAGTAAATGTGAAGTAACAGTTAAACAAAGACGTCGTTACACGCTAGTGAGTGTGTTTATACACAAGATAAATTATATAGACATACGAGTTGGCTTTTAACATGCGTTTAAAATACCTCTGACTCAATACATTATTAATTTTATTAACTATCGATAAAATAATGTTACGCAACTATTCATACATTCATGAATCTTATTGTATTGATTATAAATATGAATGGTATATCTATTATTATTAGTATAGCGTTATTTTCATAACATAGGAAATTCAACAACCGCAACACTGTGGGAAGGTTCTCGTGCAAAATAATACACAAGGATGTCTCAACATATCTGATAACGTGTCGTCGTGTATCACGGAACATTAGAAGCTTGAGAAGCTGGGAATAGATTTCTTACGAAACCTATTTCACAAGGTGCATATTATTTAGAAAATTGGAAAATTGTTCTTGTCGAAATGTGCGTAACGTAGCTAATTCGTTACGCTCAGGGGCACCGTGCACCAGTCGGCAGGCCGGCTGCCGCATTGCACTGCACGAGGTCACCCCAATTCCTACCATTTCTGGTTTTTGACCGACTGACCTTGACTCAAATTTTAGGTTGTCATTACACATTCGAAGCACCGCTCATACCACAGTAGGTAAATGATACAGACAAAGAAAGCTGAACTGTATCTTGCGTGACTTGAATCTGATTTTTAGCGATTTCCAAACTAACAATGAATATTGTAACACGCACACAATGTGTCTATAATAAATCGATTTTCGAAAGCAACAAATGACTGAAAAGGTCGTAGTTAGATTTTACTAAGTTGATTTCTTCGATACAAATAATGTAGTTAAAAAGCGAGTGTATGTACTTAGGTTTGGAATGGGGAAACATATAATATAAACAGCGTCAAGATATGCGTAACATAAAACAGAGAAAGCTTAGGGAGACTGCGTTCTTATCGGAAGCGGACGCGGAAATAGATCTATCTTAGGCGGCCCTGTGAGGACACCTGTTACTCTACTATATATAAAACAACAGGTTGACCTTTAGTCGTCATAGCTAGTGGAGGTTCTTACGCACTGTCCCGTGCGAGGGAACACTGACATATCGAATACCAGACTCTGGGCGACATTCACCCAACCTCGGAACTAGTCGCAGTGACATTTAAAACTATACAGTTATTTAGCACACATCTTTATGCTAGCCTTGCGAAGATTATTGAGTAGGAAACTCTTTAAATATCTTATAATTGCTAAATATTATAATGAAAAAAAGTTGCATAATTTTTTTGACCTTTAAATGTTACTTATTATAATATGTCACTAGTATCTAACTGGTTCCAAAATTTCATTAATTATTCATTTATTTTTTTTATTTAAAATAACTTTTTATAAATTTATTCTAAATAAAATATAATTGTTGCAAATTTGTGTATGCATTTGATTACAAACCAACTGGTTTATAAAACATTTTTAGGAATAGATAACATTAAAACTAATTTATTAATTTATTTGTAATAATTGAATGTTTTAACCCGGATTTCCCATAATAGAATAGTGTTTAAACAATTGATATAATGGGCCGATAATAGGAATTCCGAGTAATAGGAATAAAAGCCGGTGGATAATTTGGGTATAATATATGTTCATTTAAATTTTTATTTAAACCTAATTTAAATCCGATTGGTTCTTATACGCATAAGTGCAAGGGCTTTTTGAAATCCTTTAATTTTTTTTTTCGAATGTTACAAATATATATAAAATAAAGTTAAAAGTCATTAATATACATTTACAAACTTTATGTATGCATATTGAATATGATTTTGAAAGCTTGACAATAAAGACGCTAACACATGGTTACTAATGGTTTCATCCTGACGTTAGGTCACGATCAACTTTTACTTTCTATTGGACAGTCATCATTTTAGAAACCAAACTCTTATTTAATCATTGTAACTTGTAATACTTAATAATATCTCATGTGTAATATTTTATCTATTTTTAATAAAGAATACAAAGAATTTGGTTTCTTAGTTACATCGTCGGTTAAACTATGGTCATCCATTTTGAAAACCATGTAATTATCCAGTTTATTAAGATTTATTAATTGATAAAGATTTCGTATAGTTTAATTAGTCTAATTTAAGAATTTGGGCTTGGTAGAAAGACGAAGAATATAAATATCAATATTATAAAAAATCTAAATTCAGATTATGGTTAAAATAATACTGCGTAGAACAAATATCTAATATAAAAATCAATATCGTAATACTTATAACAAATTTATATACAATTTATTATTATTTCAATAACAGTATTATTTCGTAATTTCATATAAATTAGAATGGTCTCAAAGACTTAAATATTTTGTATTTTGCATACCTTACATTAGAATAACAAATTTTAATAAAATTATTTCAGTATCGTTCTGTTGGCTTGCGTGGCGTGGGAGGCCTCAGCTCGGCCGCAAGATGACGAGCCCCGAGCTCCCAGCCGTGGACTCCTGAAGAGAGGTCCCGTGGGCAAAGCCAAAACAACCACCACAACCGCCGCACCAGCAGAGGTTAGATACAGAATCTTCAAATTATTCATAATATAAGTTTTTATCCAAGCTTAAAAATAAAAGCTGTACCGATTTTGTTAATGTTTTATTTGATATAGCTTCATGAAGATACTGGCAAAAGACTATATTTTTGAGCTGATTACATGATACGAAATGGGGCGTGTTACCAAAGTTGTGATTGGGTTAAATATCAATTTGAAATTGGAACCTTCGTTTATAAACCTCATAAAATAAAATTTACGCAAATGTACAATATTATTTTACATACGTTTGTAATATGATTTGGTCAGATATTTATGCGGTTTGGGTCAAACAGTGATGGTAGAATTATTAAAGGTATTGTATTGTTAAAATTGTTATAAGTTTTAATAAATCGATTTAACTATTGTTGTTATTTCCTAAGTCCTTTATTTAATTCGTATGCGTCTTAACTTGACATTGCGTTCTGGAAAATGAATAATATGGGTACGGTTTCTGTTTTCAAGGACTGTATACTGATTCCTTTCATATTTTGTAATTATGATTATGATTAAGTCTGTCCATCACGATTAAGGAAAATCCGTCATACCACGAGTAATATGTATGTAAATGTCAGCAACATATTTTTTTTGAAGCCAATAATATTATTTAAACGTAGCTGAAATAGGGAATGTTATTTGTTGGTTGAATTAAATTTTTCGGCTTTATTCAGTTACAATGTCGAAATAAGTTTATTAAGAAAAACATATGTTGATATTTCTAGAAAAATGTATGTTTTTAATTATTTTTTATAATAACAAAGAAAAAATTAAGGATGTTTTTCAATAACATATTTTTTTAAAATAATTTACCAAATGGAGAAACCGAGAGGACTCTACTATGATAGTGAGTTGTTCGTTGACATCACCTTCACAACGACCTCAACATGGGTTCCCTTTCCTCACTATCATTTCTACTTACGCTTTTAAACCGCACTTGTATTGATTGAACTGGTTGTTAATGGAAATATTGCGAACACTGTCATCGGAATGTATGACTGCAACCTCTTTGTAGGTTGTGACGTAAACTTGGGCCGAAGTAGTCATTCGCCAAATAACATTAAGTTTGAAGGCCCCTCAATGTTTATTGCATGTAAAATACAGGTTGATATAAACTCATTTGAAACACTATCAAATTATAATATGTTGCATAATACATTAACAAATATTCTTTTAGCAAAGAAAATTATAATTTCTTAACTAATATTGGTATTCGTTTATATTGAAATTACAGTTTTCGATCGTATATGTAATAAAAAAAAAGTAAAATTAAAATGTACGAATGTATAATTGTGCACATTCAGGGTTATTTCTAATTAATTGGCCACCTTTTGCAGGAAGCTTCTCTACATTAATCCCAACAACATTTGTTTTACAACTTTTTAAAATTAATAGTTTAAAACTTAAGTTGGCCCAAACAAAATTTATTTGTTGCCTCTGAAGTGGCGTTGACTCTAAGGTATGGTGCCCGGGCGTCGATCTTTTAAGTACTTCTTACAAAGTACAGAGTAATAAATAAAAGAGGGAGCAGCCATTATTTAGTTTCGTTTTTTTGTGTTGTTAAACAAGATTTGTAAACATTCATAAAACAAATATTGTTGGGATTGATGTACAGAGGCTGCCCCCAAGACATGGCCATTTAATTAAAAATAACCCTTTATATGCATAGAAATTTGAAATGTAACAAAATGGAATTGCAGGAGGAAGGAGATTACGAGGAGGAAGGAGATTACCCAGCGGCGGCCGACGCACAGGAGGCATCCACTGAGGCGCCAGTCTCCTCCACTGAGGGAAAAAAACTTGTCTCAGGAGGCGTGCGTCCCTTCAGAAGCAATACTGACTTTTTGGAGGCTTTGAAGAGACGACGAGCTCAAGCTGCTGAAGGTAAATTTTTATTTTATTGAATACTGATTTTTTAACTTGACTTCTAATTCTTTGTATGCAGGTACCAATTTAACTATTATTATTACAGCCAAGCAAAACGGCAACTCTGGTTCCGTTGCGGCTCAACAGACAGACAGCCAACCCGAACCACCACAAAAATCTAGCTTCAGTATGTATTTTTCTTGTGCTCAAAAGTCGCTAGAAATAATAATTAATAATTAATTTAGTTTTGCAAAACATGCGAGGGAAAATTTTTTTTTTCATTAAATTTATTTCAAAATGTCTATTACATGAAATGTGGGCTAATTTACTAATGTCATTTGTTCTTTTGTAGGTAAAAAGCGTTTTAACTCAGCGGCTTCTGATAATGAAGAGACCTCAGCACCCGCCAAACCCACCAGGGGAAGATTTTCGAAACGTAAGAAAATACTATTATATATTAACATACACGGATAGATTATAAAAATAGAAATATTGATCAAATTGTTAATGTATCTATAGTTTTGGTGACTGCATTATTTTTAAATTATAGTGTTATATTCATTGATTATTTTATCTTTTAAAGTGCCAGTTTGTCTGAATGGTTTTCTACATCTCAATCCAGTTAAAGGTAGTATAGACTTGCTATAAAATTATTGTTACAGCATCCTCAAAATCATACCAGGAGCCTGAAACTGAAGAACATAATGACGCCCCCCCCGCGAGGTCTGGCAGGACATTTTCAAGGCGAGGAGGTCAATAAAATTTCACCCCTACCCATCCTTTCATACAAAACCCTCTCTCCCCCGCCCCTTTAAATAGTCCGTCCATTTCAAAAATGATGTCACCGCCAAGATGACACCAGATATTCTGGTCTGAATTCAATAGATCCGATGAATTAGAAATGATTTTATATCTACTATTTGTAAATTATATATAAGTAATTTTAATAAATAATTTTAATAATAAATTTCTCTTTTATTAACTATTCTTCACGTATTTTGGCATTTGGTTTGTCTTAGCTAAATTCTTTTTTAAAGTGTGACAGAAAGGAAAAGACAATGAAATTTTCAAGTATTTTAATTCAATATGAAAAACTTTTTTATGGCTAAAAAACAATAAACACAGATGAAAAAGCTAGACTTAAAAATATATAAAAATTATAAGCATTGTCTGCTTATAAATATAAAACAAACATCGTCTTACAATGAACGCCTAGATTATTCTAGTATTTAAGTTAACAAACTTATTAATACTAAATACTTCACCAAAAATTTTGTTGTTAAAAAAATATACATAAATATCTGGGAACCAAAAACAGTTATTAATAATTTAATGATATAAACATAGTAGGTATACTGAATATAATTCTATGTTCTTCGTATCAAAGTATTGACATAAAATAAAACTTATATCTAAAAGATTGTTTTGTTTATAACGAAAAACAGTTGTAGTAAAATTTTATTACAACTTACATATTTAATATAGTAAATATATTTGTTATTGTAAACCATTTATATTATACATAATAATATTGAGTTTTTACTGATAGTAAATACAGCTGGAAAATAGTATTCGGGTGTAAAAAAAGCATGAAGATATGCCTGTGGCAAAACTTTGTTAAATATTAATATACGAACTACTTAGAGAGTACACGTGTAACTTCTGCAAGAGGGGTGTCGTACGTGCCCGGTTTGACTAAATTCACAAGTTGTTCCGCAATCTCTTGACCCACACGAACCTGAGCTTCCTTCGTAGAAGCGCCTGAAAATATATTATTATTAATTATTTTTTTATTTTTATTAGTTCTTGCCAGCGATTCTTTCAGCTCTACCCCTACTTCCCTCTACATCAAGCAATCCAGTATCTAAAGAATAATTGTAACTAACTTTTTATCTAGAGTGTACGTGAATATTTTTATATATTTTTTATTACATATTAGAAAATAGTACACTGTATTGTTTTGTTCACGTTCTTAGTTTCATATATTAATTTCAATGTGTTTTTTTATTTTGTTTTAATTATTTAAGTGATTTAAACTTGTACATCGCCTCTTGCCACTCATTACTTGTACTGTATTATCAGGTTGACTGCTAGAGAATGCTCTTAGCATTGAGTCCGCCTTTTGTAACTTATATTTGGCTCAATAAAGATACATCATAATAATAATATTCGTAGATTGAGACTTTTTGTCTAATTCAAATAAATCTGTTGGGGCATAATGATATCCTAGAAAAGAATATTATAAAACAGATACTACTTATTGCACTGTAAATTACCCAAATGTGGGGTAGCAATCACAGCCGGATGTTGAATGATCTCCAAAGTGAGAGGATCCGTGGGAGGTTCTTGTTCAAATACATCAAGAGCTGCTCCCCCAACCTGTGAAAAATAGTTAGAAAACGATGTAGGTCCAACCAAATATGCGAAGGAAAATAAAGCTAAATAATATTAGTTATATCTATCTAATCATATCATTCAGTCATATCTATCTACTTAAAATTATTCTGTTTGAAGAATTATCGAGACAATATATTCAACACTTATATAACAGTTAGAGAACCCGTCTATATATTTGTATGTATTCATTTATATAACATTGTTGTCACGCGAGAACTGGTCGGCTTTGACCCAAAATATAAATTCATATTTGTACGATTGGATACTATAGTTTTCAATTTGCATTCATTGACTAATAAATAATTATTGATCGTTTTTGCGATGGTGTTATTAAAGTTATTGCTGAATGTTTTGTCTGTAATCATTACACAACATTAATTTGAGTACAAATTGACATAGAGTATAGTTTGGCGATTATTAGCGAGGCCTACTTATTAAATTACTGTTTTATAATTTACCTAACATTGTATCAATTAATAATTGTATCATTGGTTAAAAATAAAAGTATCAATTAAAAAAATATGGTCAAGAAGTTAAAGCATTATTTTTTTTTAATTAATTAGTATTTGGAGTGTATATTTATTTATTTATAGAATATATTTATTTATATAGTGTGAGTGTGATCATGTGAGTATTTTAATAACTTGGACTTTTTAATACTCTAATAAAAGTCTTTTATTAACGAAAACTTACGAATTAAACAGAATTGTCGGATGACAGATAGTACCACAAAGATAATATCTACTAAAACATTAGAAAAGATTTAAGTTGTGAGGCAACTTAAAAATTACATAACCTTGCAGACAATATGTTGAAAAGATAAAATTTAAAAAAAAAACAAAAAAATCCTTTTTTTACATATTTTTACAAAAACTTTATATAAACATCATTGACGAATTGGCAATTCAAAAGTGCCTGTAAATGCCTACTTGAATAAAAGACATTTTGAATTGTTTTTTTGGTTAGTTATTATTATTTTTTTATTTCTTTAAATTTCATTTATTTTACTGTTATAGCATGTGTGCGTCATTTGTTTTACCACCGAGATGCATATTTCATAAACATGTTAAAATAATAAGGTATGATGAAACTGCTAATTGTTTAGAGAATATATAACTTTATAGGGTGAAGTCGCTACAGTAATCTCATCTCTTCCATGCAAGTTGATCACTCTCTTCCTTAACATGATATCATCATTCTCACTTCATTAATACTTTTGTTGCTTTTCCTCCGCTTTTTACTACCCAAATTCATTTGTTATTAACATTATATGCTTAAAACTAATTAGAGAACAATAAACAAATATATAATAATAATAATAAGTTTTAGTTTTCAATAAAAATAGTTACTTGTTTTCTTGAATATATATTAACAATTAAAAAGTTGTCCTAATCTAAAAGCCAATGTTTGTAAGAAAATTAAACCCTTTAGTAATATAAGCGCAATTTAAAAAAAAAATGAATTTTAAATAAAATTTGAAGGAAACTTGGACAGTTTTTAGTATTTTAGCGTATTTAACACCTTTTTAACATCTTTTATGAATATCAAGATATTATCTTTATTAGGAATAATAATATTATCACAAACAACAATGGACTGTTTATCTTTGTGTGACTCATTTTATTATAAACAAAAACAAATATTGTTTGTGTGTTACTCTTTACTATCCTCACAACGTTTATTATTCAATATAATATTTTAAGCCAATAATCTAACAGCAAACGAAATAATAATAACAGATTACAGCATCTTCTATACCGCTTATCATCACGATGTAAATTGTATGTTTTTCAAGCGATAAAAAATTTGTAAATAGAATTTGAACTTTTTTTTGTATGTATAATGTTCCCAAATTTGAGCTTCAGGTGATTTGGTGTCTAATAAATATTTAGTTATCGTCTTATGTTGTAAGCATACACATCCACAGTACCGCTAGTACGAGATTTAACGTTACGAAAACTATGATAGTTTAGCAAATCGTAAAGACTAAACATATTTATTGCATATTTAATGCTCTAATAATCAAAACCTATTAAAATATTTTTTTAAAATCTGTTAAAAAATATATTTATCTTCAGTTTTTTAGGATCATTCTGAAAGTCATTTAAAATAAAGTAGTATTTATATTATAAATATAACGTCAGAACTCATACTGAGGGTGTAGGTAGGTATAGTTTAATATTCACTGGCACAACTGAGAGCCATTGAAGCAATCAATCAATCAATTAGATTAATATTAGTACTAGTATTAATAGTTGAAATTACCTGTTGTGAGTGAAGAGCATCTAGAAAGTCGCGTTCATTAATAAGTCCTCCTCTTCCAACATTAATAATTTTCACACCTTTCTTGCATCGCTTCAAAGTATTTGAGTTTATAAAATCTGTAATAAAAATTAAAGATATATTGTTTTGAATATTTTGAAATATTCCCATTTCCTGTTCTTTATTTGACTATACTGCGATTTTTAAATAACGAGCAAATGTTTTTAAAACCTAACCTAACCTAGTATTCGTAACCTTTCAGAAACATAAAAAAATTGTTCTTCTTAATGTCTAAATTTTTTTGTAAAAAAAAAGACTATCACCTACATATATATTTGTATAATCATAGACTTATTATATGATTTATATCAGGTTATTATAGTGTGATTACATTCTGTTTGTATATTGTCATGTATATTCGGAAAATATTTTTCCGGGAAAAAACCAATAATAATCCAAAATATATCTGTAAAATTGTTATGCAAATTTAAATATCTAAATTTTTAACTATCATAGGCACAATACAACAGTTTTGTAGAGTGTCTAGTAGACAACACTATCAGTAATCGTTGGTCTTTAGTTACTCACAAAAAGATAAAAAAATAATGATAAGAACTATAATTAGATGCATACAACTTTAAAGAAACATACAATTGATAATAAACTAAGTGAAATATTTGAGTTATGATATTTTTTTTTGGGTTCACGACTAGTATACATAAAAAAATAAAATATATTTTCTCCATTTTTTCTTCCTGAAGTCGGTTTCCACAAAACAATCGAGACGACGGATTAAAATTTAAGTCATTAAATTCAATTATACGGGAGTTAAATAAGAAAGATATTTATTTTAATAACATTAAGAACATACTGCGTGTTGATTCAATAAGAGGTGTGTGAAGAGTGATGTAGTTTGCAAGAGGCCAGATTTCGTCTAATTCCATTTTAGTCGTGTGGAACTGCGCGCACTGCTCTGCTGTCACAAATGGGTCGAAGCCAATAATCTGGTACAAAACATTGTTAGTGATAAAATCATTGAACACATTATTTATTAACATTATTCAATTGATTAAAATGTTTGGAGTGATGTCGTGATGAAGAGGGAATCCCTGGAAGGGAAGTCGTTGGTTTTTTGGTGGATATCTTTAAAAGTGGCATTGTTTCTTGTGCTGCCGGGATTCCCATATTTCCACCCAGTTCTTTAACTTCTTGGTCGAGGACAAACAAGAATGATTTTAGTTTTCAAAAAAAGCTTGTATAAATGTGTGCTATATATAGAGTTTAAGATGAACTCTTATAAACAGATATACCTTCATTCCAAAAGCATTCATTCGGATAGCAACCTCACGACCGACTCTTCCCAAGCCCAAGATTGCTAAGGTCTTTCCATTGAGTTCAGTGCCGGTGTGCTGTGTGCGTTCCCAGCGACCGGCCCTGAGAGCGGCTGCAGCTGGAACCACGTGCCGCGCTAATGCCAGTATCAGACCACAAGTCAGTTCGCAGGCGCTCATCGCGTTCGCACCGGGAGCGCTATAATATACAAATCATATCAAAATAAAATTAACATTTATTTATATAAGGCACAGAATTTGATGCATATAGCTTAGTATTCGCATTTTGTACAACAGTAGCATTATCAAAACATATATAATAATAAATATTTAGTAACAGAAACGCATGTTTGTTAAATAGCTAAGAAAAAAATTTGTCAAACTGAATTTTTTGTATGGTAGTTATTAAAAGCGATATATTTTGATATATTACAATTGTGTTTATTACTAAATATTTTATTATGGTATTGATTATATAAAAAATAATATAAGAATTTCATTAAGACAACTGTTAAAATATTCCTAATTTAAATATTGTTTTGCAATTTGATACAAGCATGTCTAATCGATAACACGTGATAGTGTAGATAAGAGTACATTGACTACATGGTTAGATGTACATAAATAATCATTAAATTCAACAATTCCAATAAAATAAAAATCGCAGAATTAAAAATAGCAGCGTATTCGCAATTTAAATAATAATGATTTCAGTAAAGAGGCTTAATAGCAAAAAATATATTTGAGTTGACAAATATGTAAATTGTATAACTTACTTTATAACACCGATGTTTTTGCTACCAGCAGCTCCTACGTCAATATTGTCCACTCCAGCCCCGGCTCTTCCAACTACTCTGAGCTTGGTGCCAGCCTCCAACACCTCTTTTGTTACCTGGCTCGCGGAACGTACCACCAGGGCCTCATGGTTCTAGATATAGAACATGACTTTTAAATGCGTGTAACATTTTAACAATTAAAATATTTTTATTCACCTATGTATAAAGCATAAGTGATGACGAAAATTGAAAAAGGCTTAAATTAAGTTAAAACTTACTGGAATTTCTTTTAGAAGTTCTTCTTTGGTTATCTTGGCTTTTGTAGTTACTTGAATATTATGTGAATTAAGAATCTCAGCACAGTTGGCTCCTACGCCATCAACTACCAAAACAGATTTAATATCCAGACCCATGGTGAATACTGCAAGTAATAAATACCTTGAAACCTTCCTCTATTAAATATATACACGTGTTAAATATTTGAAGTATTTGAATGTTCTGCTATCTTAATAAAGGTAAGAAATTAAAAATACCTATTGGTTTTTAAATAAGAATTTTAATCTTATAAACTACCTTACAAATAATTATATAATTCTAATAATTCAGTAGTGGCCTTATATGTCTGTAATAATTTATTTTATGTATTTCTGACTGAATGTCTAACGGAAAAACTTAATTTTACATTTGTATTTATATTGCTTTGTATATCACAACGTGCGATAAGTTTATAAAGGCTTCTTTGAAGTTAGCTAACTATTTCTCATCCATCGAATTAGGTAAGGTTTAATTACCAACAAATAGTTCTAGTAGAAAGGTTTTTAACTGGTAGTACTACCTGGTCTCCATGAAGTCGAAGTCTAATTTAGAATATAGGTACATTCATTATAAAAAATATATATATTGGAAATAAAAAATACATTAGGTTTTTTATTCACAGTCGGTTTTTGAATTCATTAGCAATCGCCCTAAAACCGGTTTAAAGATTTTACTACACACTCGTGCAACAGGAATATATCGTAAAAGTATAATTATAATATTAAAATGTTATCTTTTACTCGAATGTTACGATGTTAGGTAAAATTACAGCACATTAGAAATTATCTTAGAAGTGGGTAGAGATATAATAATTATTTTTACTGGATAATATCCATACAATAATAATATATAATACATTTATAACCATTTGTATAACAATTGACTACATCCAGGTTAAGGCAAGATAGCACAGAAGGAAAAAAGTAACTCATTGCGTGTTGTTAACCAGAATAATAAATATATGTAAATCATTAACCAATCACGAGGAACCTAATTGTAGGTTGTTATCGTAGTGCTATCACTGAGTATAAAATATTTCTATGTAGCAGTGATAAGTAAAAAATATAAAAAATTACTTACTTATATGTCACAGTGTAATGTGTATCGTGGCGTGGTACGTTTACGACTGATCGCTGATTACTGAGGTCTGACGATGTCACGCCAATCTGTGACCGGCGAACTCGTCAGACAACTTAAATAATCATATATATAGACTGCATACGCCTAGAGACAATCATGAGACGATTGTTTATTAATTCTTCAACTAGAGTTGCGTCAGTTTTTTATCAAATAACAATGCGAAATTTATTATAGTTATCTTAATAGTTTACATCAGTTTTTGGTTGTGTTTATGGCAAATGTACTTCTTTAGAGCGTTATATTTTAATACTGAATTGATGACTATTGGAGTCCTCTTGCACGATAATGTAGTATTACGTTTTGTTTGTTTGACCCCATACGTACCAGTCTGTTGGTATTGTCTTACATCATAATTATGGAAATTATTTTTAGAACAATAATTTTATCAAATTTAGATATTTAAGTACTTAAATATTTTGAAGAATATGCAGTGAAAAAAGTATTTTATAAATATTTAGTCTATCTCACACTTTGAAAGAGATTATTTTATTAGCTTTGTCCCTAGTTATAAGACTAGTGTAGTAATAATTTGATTAAACTTAAGGGATAAACATGTATTAACACATAGTAGTGTAGTAAACAGGAAAAAAGGTACTGAATGTATAAAGGATAAAATAAAACAGTAGCAAAGTTATCTTATTATTTAGTTTATTATCACACTTACGAAAGATACAAAACATATCACGATGGCACTAACTATCAGTGCTTCAGCAGACGTTTACAATCAAATCTATGTTGTCGGTACAATTCGTTAACAACTTACTTAAGCCCTAAAAAATTTCCACTATAACAATTATTATATATAAAGGGAATAAGGACATTTTATTATTTTAGTCTTATTTATGGATTTCGCCAGTAATATGTTTTTAATATGAATTTAAATGTTTTTATATTTTAATCACAAAACGCCTGCTGAATTGTTTTAGCACCGACGGCTACCGTTAGGTTTGATTGCTATTGGTTTAGAATTTCGGAGAATCATCGGTGCTATTTTGTTGCCTGGGTCTAACAAATTAAGGCATATCTATAGAAAGCTTAACAAAGATAGCGTCCAGGTCGCTAGACTTATTGATATCTAAGCACTTTGGCGATGAGGACATTACCACTTACAATGGATTTTGTTTGTTTAAAAGATAACTAAAGCGTTAGGCGTGGCTCTGCCAAAGGGTAATCCTGAAAACATGCTTACACCAAACAACATTTATAACTAATATGTACATTACACAAATATTAAGAATATAAATGGAAATCGAAAGGTGTTAAGAACACTATACAGTTATAATAATAATAAACTATATATTTAGTTACAGAGTATCGTATTGCTATTACTATTATATAAAAACTCAGAAATAATGTTATCTCTAAATAGGGGAGTAATTTGACTAATATTTATGATTGACGCTAATTTAAAGGAAATGAGGAATTTTCCATTTCCACAGCGTCATCATAAACGTACGAGTATTACTTGGAAGGGATCTTATTTGGGGGGAGGAGCGCGTCGCACAGGGCGGGCGGGGCGCCCTCCGATGCCGGCGGCGCGTCGCCTCGCTATGAGGGCATCGAGACCACGCAACTGTGGTGCAGCTGTCGTCTCTGGTACGGGAGCTTCGGTCTCGGCCTCCGCCTCGCTCTTCTCCGCGCTAGTTACCTCTTCTACGGCCTCGGTAGACTTCTTGGGCGCTTCCGTAGGGGCCTATATCATTAAATTAAAATATTACTGTAGTGGCTTATATTTTTTTTAAATTATGTTGTTATGCTCTGATTAAGAAAAAGTAATTATAAAAACATATTTTTCCTAAATATTGAAGAAAGTATTACTAATAATTGTTACAGGAGTTTTAAAAGTCCAAGGAGAGTCGTATTTGTTTAGTATGATAGTATTGGATTGTTCTTTCTTTTTAGTTGATAAGGCTTCTGACCTCAGTGGAAGGCAATCTCTTCTTCAGCAGTGGGTTGGAGCGACGGATAGGCACGGTTACAGCGGCTCTGGGCTTGGGGGTCGCAGATACTTGGAGACGATTGCGAATCTTCAACAACCCGCGGGGTTGTTCGGGCGCTGGAGACGGTGATGAACCCTACAAAACACATTAGTTTTTAACCATATTTTTACCATACTTACATCTTTTTTACGAAACTTACAGTTTTAGATTTAATTGTACTTTTAACTTTAACATTGATTACTTCATGTAATTTTACATTTAAAATATGGAATTTATTGTTGTTTACTGACGTAAATACAACTAGAATCTACATAAATTTACAAAATTATAGATATATAACTTTATTCAGTATTTCAACATTCCCTGACACAGGTTCATAGCGATAATAGCTGACACAATAACTTTAAAAGTTGGTAACCTTGATTTACTTTCAATAGTAAATGAGTAAGGCATGTATATAAAGTAGCATTGAGCAATACTTTTACTTTATACATTTATTATACCTCTGGTTCAGCGTCAGTAGCCGGTGATTCGGAGGCAGGGATCTCTACCGGGGCTTCGGAAGCGGCTTCTGTAGTCGCGACGCTGGACAGACCAGGTCTAACTCTTATGCTTGGCCTTATGTTCAGCCTGGGTCCAGGACGTAGGGACACCGGTCTTGAGCCAGGTTTGCGGCTGTATGTACGAAAATAGCTACATTAATTATAATTTATATTTTGAGCCGAGGTTTAGATTTTAGTTTTTACTGTGATTCAAGTTTGGTTTTTATTTGTACTGTGATACATAATGTCCATTCAATGTACTATATTATAATAATTAATACATATCAATATTGATACACGAGCCTATCCTATTAAAACTGAAGCCATACCCAATTGTTCTGATAGGTGTGGGTGTGGTTTCTGCGTCAACAGCGGCAGCGCTGACTGGGGACGTGGACTCAGATGCTTCAGCAGGGGATGATGCTGCACTCGTTGAGGACGGTAACTTTCTCAATGAAGGACGTAGACGAGGTCTATATAAACCATATTAAAAAAGTTAAAATTACTTTAGTAAATATTAATAAGTGGAAAAGGTTAGGTTGTATTTTCATATTTAGTGATATCTTTGAATGATAAAGGGTTTAGACATTCAGATTTTAAATTTAGACCTACTTAGAATAGAATGTGGAATAAAACAGATTTATCCGTATTGTCATATTTTTTAGAAGTCACTTCCTAATACTGGTTATCAGGATCATAATGTGATTTATTTCCTCAATGATTAATCAAAAATACCACATGCAAACTACCTACCATTTGCAAAAAAATATCGTTTTTCCAAAGGTTGACGTAGCCCAACAAAGAAACTTTTTAATTTTTTTTTATGTTATTAGATATAGATATATTTTATATTTTGTTGTTGTTTTTGTTGATAAATTTTATATTAAGAAAACAAACCTGGCAACTGGTGCTTCACTGGCAACGCTGCTTGATGCTGCTTCGCTGGGGGCAGCGGTTGTGGAACTCGGGCGCGTGCGGCCTCCAAACAGACCACGACGACCAAACGGCTAGACAAAACATTTCATATTACTAAATAGAGTTATAGCATGACGTGTGTTTTAAAAGTAATAGAGCAAAATGTCGTTGACCTTTGCTTATAGTATGTAATATTTTCTATATATACTAACAAAAATAATTACAAAACAATTGCGCACAATAATGAATACAATGTGGTACAAACATGCTATAATGTAATATATTATATTATAAGACTTTTACACGAAGTAAACATATTAAATATTGTAATAATGTACATACTATGGATGTGAGAAAGTTAAGTAAAAGTAAAGTCTTGGTGGCATAAGATCTTCTAATTATGAGAGTAGTGTTGAGATTTATCTAAAAATGGCTCTATTATAAGACAACATTGCAAAATACTGTCTTTATCTTATTTAAGATAATTTAAAATATACATATTATTGTATTCTTTTTAATTTTGACAAGTGTTTATAATTATAATAATCGTAAAATAATATACGTTTATTTTATACTAGCTATTTCATACGACGTCTTACGTAGGTATAGATAATAAGAATATGAAGTGATTGCTTAAGTTGCTATAAGGGTCCCTTAAACAGTTGCTAATATATGGTAATCTCCTGGATTAGTAAATTCTGGTATAGGCTGGGTCCAAGGAATTGTTTTTTTGACCCCTATTGCTGCAAATATATGCAACACGAAAACGCTTGAACGAATTCACACTAATCTAAAAATTATAACTTTATCATTTGAAGTTCAGTCAGTCTTTTATATGTGGTATCAAAAAGTGAATAATGGATGTTAATAAAAATCAAATTCTAAGTAAAAAAGTAATTGTCATTAAAAACACTTCAATTATGGACCCATCGAGCCGTTTACCTGTTTTTTAATAAGTTTTAATAGTCCGAAAAGGGTTTGTATTTTCTTTTCAAAAATGTCCTTTAAAGTCGGTAATTAATCAAAAACATTACGTCCAGTTTGTCAGTTTTGGAGTCGTATGTTTTCAAGACAAAACGTTAGCATACGAAATGTTATTTCAAGGAATGGAATTGATACCAGATCGTAGACGACACGTCTGCTGTGGTCATTGACTCTAGCAGTATTACCCTTAAGTATATAGATATATATATAAATACTCTGTGGTCATTTTAAGCTGTAATATATCCTGAGTAGGAGTAGCTATACTGCATATAAAAAATAAGAGTTAATTTAAAATTTATTACATTAATGCTGATAATTTTTATGTTGTAATTACATAATGACATTCAATACTTAATTGTTATACCAATTTATATTTATAATTTATATAACCTATATGGCCTGTATACATTGTATATATATATACAATGTACACAAACTTGTTTATGTTTATTGAACTGAGTGTGTTGTAATATTTGAACTAGATTACGGCTAGAATAGAGGCCATGATCTAACATCACGAGTAAAAGTTTAAAAAAGATAGGATAAAAAATAACACAATGGAGCATTGTTATTTTACTTATGTAAATGTCGTAATATGCGAAAATGTTTGTTGCATGTTGGTGAATGACATTATGGTAAGTGAGCCATCAAATATGTATAAAGGAAGTTTATTAAAAATAATTACTTTCGCATTGCAGCCGCTCGCTGAAGCATATTACATGTTGTAAAGCGTGTTGCTTTTTAACAAACTACTATTTAGTGATAATGTAAGTGCATACCTTAAGTTGCGCTGGTTTCTCAACCGGGGTAGCAGAGGACGATGATTCAACGGGTACAGCAGCAGCTGTGGTCTTCCGGATTCCATTGGGCTTACCGAAACGACCTGATAACAAACGCTCACTTACTGTATCTACAATAGATTTTTTATTGAAACTGGTAAAAGTCTATTATAATAGAAAACCGTATTATTGTTTTATTGTAAAATATATTACCTAATAATAATAATAATAATAACGACATATTAATACCAGCATTATTAACGCCAGTAATTTATAGTTCTTATGGTAAAGCAATGATATATAATATATCACACAGACTGTTGCAATATATTTAATTTCGCATATAAATCGCAGAGCAACTTAAAATAATCATATTTTCGCAATTGCATAAGACCTTGTATAAATAAAATCAACACATAATATGTAGGTATATGAATTTCGATATCGTACGATAATAACTTTTGAACACTAAACAAACAAACTTAGATTTTTCGTGTCATTCAACTCTATAATCTTATGTTTCAACATAAGATAATTTCAGATTGTTTACCTTTTACTCGTGTTGAAGTTTCTTGCGGTGCTTCTGTAGCGGCACTAGTGGAGGCAGAAGAACGAGACCTGGCACCGGCACGACCCTTGAACCTTGATGGGCGAGTAGGAGCAGCTGTTGTAGTCGTGGTAGGCTCGGGAGTTGTAGTAGTAGTTGTTGTAGTTGTTGTGGTAGTTGTTGTTGTGGTGGTAGTAGTCGGTGTAGTTTCTTCTTCGGTAGTGCTAATTGGCTCAGTTGTCCAAGCATCATCGTCCATTGTAGTCGATTCATCAAAACTCATCAAATCACTGGATGAACTTATTTCGTTATTTAAATTTTCTCCAGCCAAATATGCGTATAAGTCTAAAGCTACCTTTTCCATAGCCGTCATTGTTGTGTATTCAGTAGTATCTTGCTCGTATGTTGTCGTTTGTTTATATTCAGACGGGATTTTTGAATCATCAAGTATTTCCTGAATTTTTACACCACTTGAAAGGCTGTGACCTTCTCTTTGATTTTCCTTCACGTGTGATGGTTCTTTTACAGTAGGTAAGACTTCTACGAACTCGGTAGTGGTTTTGCTTTCTGATGAATATCTTGAAGGCTGCTCCTTGTAAGAGGCGGGTATATCACCGGAATGAACTTTGAAACTGTCAAGATCTACTAATTCGGAGCTCGGACGCCTGAAATGATAATTGAAGTTGTATATCATTATATTTTTGCTTTATAATTAACAATTAGGTGCTAGTAAAAAATAGGACTTAAAAATGACTTTTAAATAGGACTTACACAAATTAATAACATTCTTTTAGCAGAAGGTGCTAAAGGCACCTCCTTTAAAGATTATTTTTCATTATCTTTATACTTTATTTTAATAATTATAAATATTTATTTTATATTTTTATATGTGAAGAGCTTAAAGTTTATAGTTTATAGTACATTTTCCTTAAGAAATTAAGTATAAGGTTATCAAACACAAATTTTAAATGCCATAACAATATAAGTTTAAATGATTAAATAGAAATTAACTAAAATAATGTTAGACCTAACCCATATCCACAACTAGAGCTTATAGTACAAAGTTTGTGCAGTTTGTTATAGAATACAATAACTACTAGAGCATTATATTTTCAAAGCAAAGTGCTAATTATATAAGATGTGAGAAAGTATTAGAAGAGTTATAAGAAAATGTTAGCTAAAGTACCTGATGTGGGCACGCATTCTGCTTCTAGTTTGACCGGATGATTCATCGGCCACACTGTCAACCTGAGAACGACCACGGTGTCTCCGAGTTTCGGAGGTTACTTCAGGAACATAAGTAGTAGAGCTTGAAGCAGCAAAACTACGTCCACGTGGAGGAAAACGTGTACTCGACGGCAGCCTGGTAAAAAAGAATGAAGAATTGTACGTACACTTATTTCCCCATCCGAGTGCTTTCTTCTTGGTGCAGTGATCTCACATGGACTCGTGCATCAAAAGGCAGTAAGTGATGTTGGGAGGATGGTAATTAAGTTCTTAAAGTTATGTGTTATTATTCTATTTCTACGCCCCTGCTACACTATAACCCGTGCTAATTTTACTTTTACAGCTACATCTACTAGCGCATAATTAAGCCATTGCTGCTTTCCGTGATATTGTTACAATGTGCATGATAATATAGAAAATGAAACTTACCTCTCTTCATGAGATTCTTCCTCTACTGGCGCTGGGGCAACATTACGACCTCTGCTACGTGATCTTCCTACTGTTGGGACGACTTCATTATGCACTTCGGGAGCGGCTGCCGTTGTAGTAGTACCTGATCTATCGAGTGTAGTATATTTGGTTCTTGACTTCGATTCCTTGAAAATCTTGTTCTCATTATCTAGCTTTTGAACTGGTGCTGTAGTAGTTGTCGATGTTGTAGTTGTAGAACTTACAACCTTGTCTTTGCCTTCTTTTTTCGCTTCTTCGTCTTCGTCATAATAATAGTATATGTACTCGTATTCATAATCCTGTCCATTTGGACCCTTCTTCACTTGAATTCGTGAGTGTTGTTTTTGTTCAGATCCAGCTGATTCAAGTTTAACATTTGATGATAATAAGCCACTGTTCACTTCGTCAATAGTATCAAAATTGATCGGAATGTATTCATATGCATTAGTCGATGATGATGCTGATGTTGTTAGAACGGGTTTCTGTGTGGTTATGACGTCTTTATTTCTTAATTTACCTGATTCGGACATAGCTTCTAGATCAACCGCCATTTTGGAATTAAAATCTTTGTTTTTAAGATTTTCCTTTATTTTAATGTCCTCCAATTTTGATGTGGGAATATCGACCTCTATGGATTCCGAAGCCTTAGTTTTTTGTCCCTTTTTAAAAAGAGCTTTTTTATCTTCCTCTATAGATATAATGCCTTCCGTTGGATGCTTCAATTTACCACTATTTAACTTTTTAAATATCTTTACATCACTATCTTCAGGCTTAATAAGTCTATGATTGGGGTGTTTTTCAGGTATCTTATGTGATGTTTCAAAGTTTCTGAGTGGTGTCTGATGTCCAGAGCTGACCAATACGTACTCTTCTCCAGGACGTGGTTCTGTTATTATATCTACCTCCCCGTTGGACGTGTAGAAAATGCAGAAAAGAAAACATCTGAAACAATAAACGTATATTTAGAATTATAAATTGTTTACAGTTAATAGAACTTAATTATACAATATTTGTAATTTTTTTACCAATTTAAAAGTAAGTCGGTATACTATATTTACAAGTTTTCCCACCGCTACATTTTGATACTTTAAGTATCTTGTCTTTATAAAACAAAATAATAATAATATAATATCAAAAAAACATAGTATGCAAAACCACTCGTTGTTTAAACAATATCAAAAGGAATGTATGACATGGTCGTGTGAAATCGAAAATCAGAGCGTGGGTGTAAGTATTACGCATTATGATTCTACTCTAGTGCAGATTGATGGGGTAACAGCATTACAATCACTTTCGCTGTAAATTACTCTCACGCGACTTAACTATCAAAAGCGAGTTCACTAATATCTAAAGCCCATGCTACATGTTTTTTCCTTCACTCTTTTCATTATCTAGATACAAATGAACAATATTCAAGGAATTGTCAGACTTATTAATTAATTCTTTAAATTTGTTTCAATCCTCAAGGACTTCTTTTTAATTTAATATATTTTTCCGGTAGTATATTTCCTGTAAATATAGTGAAAATAAAAATTATTCATAAAAAATATTTCCAAAAAGTCTCTCTCAGGAAATATATACGTATATTATATTAACAGAATTTACCTAAAATAAACATAGTATTGTTGTAATGACAAGCAACTCAGCCTCAATAATTCCGCACACGAATACAGCTGGACTGGTATACAATAAGTACCGGTTCAATTTCACGAGATGTAAGGTCGCACCGAGAGCAAGGCTAGGTGAGCGTATTGTAACTATACATAAGACCATTCTCGTTAGACCTGTAGCGATATCTCACTAAGTACCTTGTCTTCAGGTAACCCACGACGTTAGAGAAGCGATAGAAGATCTCGCTTATATTGCCACAACTTTGTAACCTATGATATAGAACTTTATATATTTTCCATTACCAGGCTACTATCATATTCATGACCATACATACATTTGCTAGAAGGCCGCTAAGTTAAAGACGTATTCATGACTCCCGTCCTTTGCCATATAAGTATTTAAACCGTGTATATATATTAACATAAAATAAAAAATCTAAATGGTTATTTTAAAAAATATATATATTAATACAATACACAAATACAGAAAAGTTTTAAGATAAACTTTCCTTTTATTTTTAATATTTAGTCTTCATATTCATCGCCCATCCTATTGTATAATTCCTCACCGTTGACTTTATTAATACGTAGATATTTATTGAGTAGTGGTCTGTAGTAATACGATTTATAATCATGCCTCTCTTCCAATTTCGCCAGAACTTGTTTTGCTATCGTGCGTAGTTTGCCTTTCTGGTGTTCCTCGTCAATGTAATGCATGAATTTTTCATATTCCTGTTGTGGATTGTTATGAACGTATTGAGCGATGAACCTGGTTATGGGATGGCGATGGTACTCCCAGTGCTTGGGAACGTATCCAGATGGAATTTTCGTTAATTGCGCAGGGCCAATGAAGACGTTGGTGAAAAAAATAATCGCTCCAACGGGAATCAAACCAATCATTAAATAATAATGGAACATATCTTTACATTTGATCCACTGCCATCTTGATGGAGTCACCGTAAAGGTTTTGCATTCTGACCTCAAAATTGTGTTATTGGAAAATTTTACATTATTTATTACAAATATATTATGGTATGAAGAGTTTACTATTTTGTGGTTTAAAAAGCGTTGAAGAATACTTAGCGACATCTTTAAGGACAATTCAAGTGTTATAATTGTATGACGTATTTTTGACAATATATGTAAAAGTCTACATTTTGTAGTCAATTAATGATTATAAAACCTTTTTGTATTTTTTAAATTTCACGGTATGTTACACTTAGAAGTTTTCATTCATAGAAGTTCTAACAAATATTCTAACTATTCAGTTATTTATGATTAGTTTCCATAATTTATTTAATCACATATTTATAAAGAAATAACTCTTACGTTACAACATAACGTAAGCTTTATTTGCTACGCTTGCATCAGCTAACACGATATGTCAAGAAATAAATACAACGTGCTATCAAACATTTATGAACATATTGTTATTGGCTTATAGAAATAGAATGCCGAAATCAAATCTAATCTACTGATACACCTTTGAGATATTTGTCTAACGTTATGGTGTATTATTTCTTTCAGTTTGCATATTTAAGTATAGTACAAATTGAAAGGCTTTTTAAATGTAATACTATATAAAAACATTTTATTATCTATTATAAAACATAATTTATTTCTTTTCTTATTCATATAACCACAATAATAGATAATAGCAACGCTGCAGAAATTGGTAGCTGTCAGATCAGACCATGAAAAAACTAATTTAAGATGTGAAAACATTTAAACAAATGATAACATTGAACAATAACATTTAGTTATACTTATATTTAACTAACTGTTACTGTTCAATGTTATGTAATTTAGTTAGGTATACGTCATTGCAAAGTCACAGTGAGACCTTTAAAAAATAGCTGATCTTATCTTATCTTACAGTTGTTATAACATGAAAATACTATATTAAAATATAATAGAATAACTTATCTTACAGTTGTTATAACATTAAAATATTATATATCTGATTTTATTAAAATACTGGCATGAGGACGTGAAAATAAATAACCAAAACAACTGAAGAATAACCTTTGACCTAATTAAAGCGACATTCATATGCGTAGTTGACCTTTAAATTTGTGACATAAAATAATCTAAGAACAGGTTTAGTGAGTACGAGGAATTCGCTAAAGGTTGGTGGCGTGTTTTGTCAAAAATAGCAATTGTGTTCGTGGGATCCGTCTTGGGCACCTGTCAGTAGGTCAAGGACTTCTAATATTTCCCACACTTATAGCATTATCTTAATTTAACACCTGATTATACGATAAGGTGATACAAAGTTAAAACAATATGTGAGGTTGGATATGCAAATTAAAATGGGTATTGTTCACATTATAATAAACATAATTAAACATATTATGTATATTTTATTACAGCAATTAGATAATATGGTGTCTAAAGTTATACGTGTGAATTAAATTTATTTCATATTAAGAAAATTTATAACTAAATGCAAGACTTAATGAATAAGGTTATACTATAAATGTACCGTAAGTATAGGCGACGATTATTGTCAGATTAGAATATTCTGAGTATACTCCTCTCAGAATATCCTAAAAAAATACCAAGTCATCTGGAGCCAAATAACTTGAATGAACATTCATAAATTCATTATGAAGTCCTATGAAGCATCTATGTGACATATGTAACTAACTAAAACGTTAAAAAAAATATTGTTCCTTTATTAAATAGATTTACCCATTTATGCTTGCAAAAGAAATTATAATTCAGAAAAACGTCACGCTTATAAAACTTTAATGTATTCGGAATGTCAAAGAAATTTCAGCCAATTCGGTGGTTAGGGAATAATAGGGGACCAAGTATAGAAATGTCAAACGATACACCTCGTACATGACTATAAATCCCTTTTAATTATATAAATGGCATAGATGTCCTAAAAAATATTAGTAAAATCCTAATCCTTTTAGATATCTTTAAGATAAAAGGTGAGAAAGACAAATATAACCTCAAGTGCGAACATTAATATGCAGGAATTACTACAAGCAATGATAAAAAATAAAATAAACTTGATTTGCTAATATCATTAAGTTTTCCTTACCGGTTTATCTATAGAGTATTATGTACATATATGGATAATTATATTTGTCACAAGTTTATCTAAGGAGAAGCTGTGTTAAGCCAGTTAAGGGTAATCTAATAACTAAAGTTTCATCTATTTAATCCAAGTAAATAATTTCGATGTATTAATATTGTCGTGATCAATTAAGGAAAAATTGCTCTTATAATCTATTAATTTAATAAAATAGTAACGGGCAAAATCATTCTCTAATACATTTTTTTTAATTAGGTGCTACTTTTTTACATTTATTTTTGGACCCCAAACCAATTACGTTGTTATTTGGTTTGTCTCTATGGTGCGTCATCATAATAAACTACGGTACTAGTTTCTACTAACATGTTGCCTCTGTCTACTTATATACTTATACTTTTTAATTGTAAGTGTAAACACAATAAATTAGTTTGGCAAATAATTACAATACAACAAAACTACTACAGAAAATATCTTGAAATTTAAGTTTGTAGTATTGGTTAATTAATTATTCTTATTTATTCTTATTATTAATTTTGAATCAGGAAAATTCGCCCATTATCTCAATAAAACATTAAAACTGGTATACTTACGTATTAAATAAAAACTATAAATATATGGAGATGTAGAGATTTAATGATAAACGCTTTTGTTAGAGTCACTGGCAATAGTTAATCATTATAATTAATACATTCATAATAAAATAAAAACGAGGCAAATAAAATAAAATCGAGGCAAATATGTACATAAAATATAAATTAAAAAAATAATTACTTATGGAATTTATGTATGTTTATCGGTTCGTTTGTTTCAAAAATTACTGTTGTTGCGAAAACTACTGGACTATTGCAGTAAAACTAGAACTGTACGGATTTTGTCATAATTTTATATTATGATGGAGGTTTATTATTTCTGGCAACCGTATAAATGAAAAGATGGGTAACAGCTATAAAAAAAAATGCTGTCTTTACTTTAACGTAAATAATATCAAGCGGTCTTAAGACTTGAATCTTAAAATCTTTCCAACCTAAATTTTCCTTCACCTCCAAATAATATTTGTTTATATGAATAGGATTAAATATTAAATATATAATATTGAATATTATTCCAGCCTAGCCTTCTTCAGTTACCGGTTTAATGTTAGTTATCACCGATTTCACTCGACGTAACGTGAGGTTGTTTTCGTTTTTAACGGCCATCGTCCTCGCCGTCGCTGACTCAACATTACGGATCCTACCATATTCGTGGTTTTGCTTATCAGTTATCTAAGCTTTGTTCCTTAAACGCCTTTATATGTGCTTTGATATTATCCTTATAATTTAAATTCTTTAAAGGAAGTATTAGCTTTTAAGACAAACATCTAAAGAATAATATAGAAGCTGGATAAGTAAAATAGAGAAAAAAGTACAATGATTTGCAAATATTTGGTTTTTACGAACCATTTATTTATTGTAAAGATTGACAAAATACTTTTATAAGTACAGGGTCATTGTATCATTTTCAATAGTAGATATAAACAGGTAGAATTAATGCTGACAGTCAATAAGTCGTTTGTCATTGAATAAAACAAGTCAAACGAGTGCATGATGCAGCTCTAAAAGATTTTATCACATTTTACGACAAAATAAAACATCTGAGTCAGAGAAACCCGGATACATTAACTTCTACATAGCTATTCGGATGTGGTTATGTAAGAGATTTGCTTACTATAACATATCTCCGTTACTGATTAAGAACACCTCAATCAGGTTAGGTCTAATTATATTTATTTTTAATATTATTATTTTTTAATATTGTTACCTAATATTAATGCCTAAATATATAAAAAAAAAACAACAAGAAACAGTCTAACATCTTACGTAAAATCGTCTTATAAAACCTATATGATATACATTTTATATAACAATATATTAACAAACCTTAATATAAAATATTAAAATGCAATACTGTTTTTATAATATTCGTCGTGCTTAGAGATAATAACCGTAACAGCTGCGTTGAACTCATTCTATGATCACTCAAGCAATTCGAAAATAAACTTGCAAACAAATAAATGAAACGAATTGTATACCTATTTTATTCTTAACGATTGTGTAGATATGTGAGATCAAATAACACGCTGTAATTATTATCTATTAAAGAGAAAATATCCGCTTTCAATAATCTATAGATTATGTTCTATAACTGGTCGAAGGTAATTGCATTTACCTACCGTGACTAACGATTTACAAAAATATTTCGTGATCTTAACACTTACTATGTACAATTTATGAATCAAATATTATCAAGTAATTGCTAATTTTCAAAATACAAATAAAGTTTTTATTTCTAGAAACTGTTAAAAGAGAAAGTGCCGTTAGTTGTAAAGAGAACAATTATATAATTTAAATAACAACACACCTTACATAGAAATATTGTTATAGAATCTTATTTGTCAGCCCAAAAGATATTACAGGAAAAAAAAAAAAAAACTATATACATATATTGTGTTTAAGATACGGAGATGGACCGTGCTCCTGTTCTTTCAAGTATTGTTGCGAAGTATTGTATGAGACAGCATCATCTGTTCACGTGATTTAAGCAATCAGTCCGTTGGTGACAGTAAATGTAGATATTGTAAATCTGTATCGTGAGACAAGGTCTGATCTGTCATAGCCGAGCTCCGAGGTCGTCAGTGAACGTACGGGGGCAAATATGTAAGCGTAACCAATTGCCCCCGCTTTTTGTCTCCTTCAGTCGTATATGCGTGCGAGGCAGACAGATAAACGGAGATAGTAGTTTCCTAAGAAATTGGATCTGATATTCACAATAAATAAGAAGTATAGACAAAACGCCCTTGCTTCGGGTGCAGAAAACAGAATCCTAAACCATGTCAACTTGCAATCGTTACAAAAACAGAAGAGAACTGCCCTTTGCAAATTCGAATGCGATAAATCTTAACAGTCACGTCGTATTCATTAGTAAAGGTGATAGATGAACGATAATTCACAAGGTTCGATTAGTCACGCTGTAGTATTCCAGTTCATCAACCCTAAAGAACTCTAGGAAATTGTGATCACGTAGTAATTAACACGTCGGCCGCGCTGCGAATTAGAATTACTTTTAAAACAATACGGAATTGTGTTTTTAATTAAGTAAGCGTTACAAGAATATGCTGAAAGTTATATACTATTATTAAATAATTATTATATTGACTACCTACTTATAAGTAATGTCTTAAATTAAATAAAAAATTTAACTCTAGCGATTTTTGACCTGTCCCATATATATCTATTTACAACTCAAAGTGAACGCACGACGATAAATTTAATTTCTAGTGATAACTAAGATTCTCACTGATTACCTAAAATGTTAAGAACAAGATGGTATTCATCCAATGGTAATTTTTTAGAACTGTCTAACTAAGATTTAACAAAAGATTGTTTAAACAATAGAAGTTTGATTAATTAAAGTAATTTCTATAATAACAAATGTCTAAATAAGTGAGAACTTGACTCTTTCAAATTGTTATTTCAGTCACAACTTACAGCAACACTTACACAATTATACAAGAGTAGGTAAGCTTTAAAATGAACTATACATTTTTTAATATAGGAAATCTTATATGGAAAGGATACCAATTTTCTTATCATACTTGTAATGAACAGACGCTAACTCTTCCAGCAACAAGGATTAATTCCAAAAAATTAACAAATATTCCACAAAAACTGAAATTTATTATTATAAATTCCAATTTTTGTGGAATATTTGTTGTCCTGCTGTTGGTATTCCTAATAACGAAAGAACAGACCAAATAATCTATATCATATTTATATGTTTCATCTTCAAATCCTGTGAACAAAACAAACAATATCTTACGAAGTCATTGACTTTATATTTTAAAAGCAGAATTTATACAGACAGTAGTGATTACTGAGGCCCTGTCGCACGTCCAATCAGGACACGAGGCGAATTCCAAAGACTACACTCGACACGCAAGCGACGTCTGCGTCGGACACAAAATTATTGTCGCCGGACAAACTCAGAATACATATTATATTCATTATAAACGTACATTCATTACAAATATTTAGTGTAAATAAATGTTATTGCTTATTGAATTATATTATATGTAATATAAATGTCTAATTTGAATGTTAAAATTCGATTTGTCCGTATCACTTCGCGGATCAATATATTATAGCGGCTATAATTAATTAAATCAATTGGGTAACCAATTGTGAATGGAACATTAACAAACAGCTTTATACATATTATCTGGTAATATCTAGATTAAGTTTAAGAGGTCACTGAATTTTGTAATCTGACCTTGGCAAGAGGAAGTCAAGTGATAAGAATGAATAGGTACTTATCATTTCCCGACTCCCTGTTGCAACTGGAACTGCCAAATAGGTGATCAAGGTTCGAGTTATTGCCAAATACCTACGCTTCCCTGAGCAGAAATTCAACTTTTACCACAATGCCGACATAAAACATGTTTTCGTAAACAGGAACTGTTCATGCGTAAGAACTGCGACAACCTACCGCACCCTTGTAACTACATCAAACATGACTAACCAGACGTATGACGGATTAAGATTTTAGTATATCTAGGTAAATAAACATCAAAATAAAATAGTTATCAACATGCATACTATACCTATTAATATTCAAAACTAAAACCAAAATGCCAAAGTCGCCAAAACGCAATTCGCGTGCTAATCAAACAATTACAATCTATGTAATTCGAAAAAAATATTGAAGTGAAAGCTTTATAAAATATTTCATTAGAGTCCTTCACAACAAACGGATTACATAATAACTATCGAATACCAAAACATATTTAATTACGAAGAAACAATGTTCAAGAAAGCTGCAGGTCGGTGATAATGATCAATCATGAACATAAAAATGTTCAATATGCTTAGCCATGTTAAACCTATCATATTGAAGTAAAATATTATTAAATATAATTTAGGATTTATTATGTAAGAAAGTATGAATATAATAAATGTACAGTATATATGGAGAGAATGAATCGATAACCTGAAAACGCTAATATGTTATGTTTTATTCATGTTATCTCATAACACATTCCTCAAAAGGTCGTGTCTTGAAAGTGAAACTTCTCGAAGCTACAAAGTGTGAAGATGCACACATATAAACCATCATGTTGTCAGACCGTGTCGCCCGGGGATGAACCCGGATTTGCTCATTGATGCAACAAACTTAATCCAATGTCAGTTTTATTACACATCCTATATCTTCTTACGGATAAGACTTCTTATGAAATTCAGTCTTAAAAGGTCATCACTTAAATTTGACAAAAATATCATTGCTTAGATTAGCATTTAAGAATTAGGTTACGTTTGTTAAAATATTTTCATCTTAAATACATTGAAAGGTGTCAAATTTATAAATATACAATCGGCATATTAGGAAATAGTAACTTTCTTTAATTTTGAGGTATAAGGAAAAAATATTGAAACTGTCGAAATTGTAATTTCGGATTATTGTCCCTAACAAAATTCGAAAAGGTTACAACAGATTTTTAAATAATGTTCAGATATTAAAAATACCTCAACGTGAATGAATAATAAGTAGGTTCAAATTCAATAAATTAATATAATATTAAAATACCAACCGACCTTCAGATATCAATAAATAAAGAAGTCGTTCGGTATTTGACGATTACGGAAGGTCGGTGAGGCTGAATGTTTAGATTTAATGATTCCACTATTAGCGACATAAGTATGACGGGATGTATTAATTAATATTATCTTTATTACATACCTACAAATGGCATACTATTTGTATTTTGATTTATTGCATTTAATATTGGATTATGAATAGGCATTTATCAAAAGTACTTTTTATTTTTCCTTTCCTATTTGTTCGCCTATCCCTTAAACTACTCCCGTAGCAAAAAAAATATAAAACAATTACGGTGATAATAGATTTATTGACTATAATAATATATATATATACATATATACATAAGCTTAGGTATTTTGCGTAACCGTGGAAGGAAGGCGATGGGTCGCTCCACCGGCTGCCCTTGACATATCGTTCCACAAGATAGAAAGTGCAAGAATCAAACACTTCGGAATTCTAGGTATTATTGGTCAGACATTACCGATTATTAAATAGTACAAAACAATCAATAACTATCTTAGATCAATATTATAGTTGTCAATATTCGTACTCAAAATATTAATTTACATCGCAAAGTTAAATTAGTCACAATGTTTCGAATCTTCAATAGTTTAGCGATGATTTCACATTGAATGCAATGCGGTAGGCGAAAGCTACAGTGGGTTGAGAGGCTGGAACTGAAATGCGCTGACAGATCCAGTGATGTACCCAAAATGGCGCGGTACCCACCACTTTTATTGTTTGCTAACGAATCATTTCACATAATAGGCTATAATATTATACAATACCTTTTACAATACAGTAAATTGTGAAAGACATGATATAAGTATGTGTGCATGTAGGTGTTATTAGAAACTATGAGTTTATGTTTATTTATTATGAAAACTATTTTCAATAGAAGAATTTTTGTTTTTATCGTGGAGGTACGTGTTAAAAACGAAAGTGAAGGTCAGCTGAAGACGAGATGCGATGATGCGAGAGTGGACGAGACCGGTCCCAGCCGGCTCTTACGTCTCTAAAATGGACAAGCTTGCGACACCGGTGTTGTCCGGGGAAACTCGTCGTGGGATATCCGTAAATAAATGGACAGATTACACCTATTATTTCGCTTCATAAATATTATAGTTTTCCATTAAGAAAATCAATTAGAAAGTAATTTTACATGTTATAAAATGAGGTAAACATATATTTATAAGGTTTCAGACCTGAACTTGATTTATTGTAAAGCGATCTAAAATATATTCAGTCCTCTATTTTAAGTTATTAATTGTATAGGTGTATTATATTTTTTGAGTACTGTAAACCTTCATAAGAACACTATTCAATGTGTTTTTTGAGCACGATTTTTTTACTGGTAAGAAAGTTTATTCAAATATATATTAGTGAATAAGGAAGTATTTGCTTATAATTAAACCGATATTTATTTTTGTAATAATTAGTGATGTTATATGATATTACTTATGTTTATTTACTAAATTATTAATGATATTATACAGTGTGCTTTCAGCGACAAGTATTACGTATCTTTGCTTACTTCGATTGTAAACGTGCTATAAATATCTATTACAACTTTCTTTTTACAAGCTGATGTTACGTATATCTGTATCGCGGAGAAATTTCAATTTTTACTGATTTGTATTCCAAAAGAGAGCCACCAAATCACGTGATGACAAAATGTTAAAACTAAATTTCCTTTTAGCAGCGAAAGTGAAACAATAGTAATGACTGTATGTGATGGTTACTGCAAATAGCCTATTATCTTTGAAGTGAGGAAACAAACGCGAAGATTCACGCGATTTAAGTTAGTTTACCGCGTTATAATAATTACATACAAGTTTGTTATGAAATTATTAATACCATATTGTTAAGTTTTTGTCTAATTAAATCATTGATGTCAGAGAAAGCAATTTGTAAAAATATTTTCTTAAATTTATATCGACTATTTGCGACCATGATTGCTGAAAGTATTCGAATGTCATTCATTATAAATATATGTTTTTATAATAGTATTTTATTGTGTTTCAGAGTTAGGTATCAATTGTATAGAATCTAAAAGCTTTGATTGATAACATCCACACCGGAATCACGTCTAACTTTATGCATTCTAATTCAATGTAGCGGGAAAGTAACCGGAAATTCTAACGAATGAACGAATTATATACAAATAAGTTCTCAGCTGATACGACTGTATTAATAAATATTTTCAAACTGATATTACAATGTCTGACCTAAAATTAATGGAATTTAAAGAAGACGCTGACTTACGCTCTATTAGCCATTATGTTGTAAACTATTACAGAGAGTTTGTAAGAGCGCTGATTAAATCATAGTTTATATATAATATGGATTTTACACATGGCATTTATTTATTTTCATATCAATTATTAAAACATTATGAAAATAATATAATTATGAAAGTTTCAATTTATTTAATTACGACCTATTTCTTTTTATCAATATTTTTTATAAATGGTGTACTACGGTTTTGGTGTTATATTGGTAATTAAATAAAAACTAATGAGTCTTTAAGATTTGTAATGTAGGTAATAATTCAACAATGTCAATAGATAATGAAGAATGATGATGTTACCAACATTCACTACATTTCAACCCATACAAATATAATTAGTACAAGCTTAAGCATTTCGAAATCACATAATTATTTACTCATTATAGAGGTTTTTAGGTATATAACATACTTAACATTTAAATAATGATGTGTAACCTTGTCGCTATATTTACAAGATAGGTAAAGGAATTTATGTCGTCATGTTCTTAATTAGGGAAATCAACATCAAGGCTAGGAAGCTTTACGCAAAAGAAAGTTTTAAAGACTTAGGAGGTTGGATGCCACAGAGCTGCGGTGACTGCAAGGTTACTTAAATTAATATCACGACTTGAGATCAAGTAACGCTTTACCTAGTGCTTTCATATTTGTTTAAAGTGACAGTAGGAGCGCTGGGCGGGCGCTAACAATGTACGCGTTTAGTCGTGCATATTTTAAAAGCAATATTTCGCAGCCTTCATTGAGAAACAAGCGCCCTCATTCGTGATGTCAGTTGCCTGTCGTTGAGCAAGCACTTGGTTACCACACGAGAAACCAGATCATATTATTAAGGTACCATCATCGGGATAGGGAAGATGACTTCCATCTTAGCCAAGCTTCTAATACTATGTTACGTAAAGCTCTAGTCGATAATCGTTCCACCTATGCAAACATCAGATGAAAGTGACAAAGTACACCGACAGGTTTTGATCAGCTATATTTTATGAATAATTATTGTCTATTAGAAAGTTATTAAGTAAAAAATTACAAAACAATGTTACGAAATCGTCACATAATTATCAACATTTTACTATAACAGTACTATTTAGAACGTCACAACACTTAATTAATATTAATATAAACTAAAATATAAATGAATATTTTTTTCAATATTATATATAATCAATAAAAGTACTTACAGCGCTATTTTAGAATCCATGGCGAGAAAATAAGCTGCAGGAGCTGCAGCGTGTTGCGTGCGAAGTGCGTGTGCACGGCCCGGCTCACTCGGGCTGCTGGCTGCAACAGAAACCTCGAGTCAGCACACGCGCCTTTCCCAAACGACACACAGTTGCGACAGTGAAGCTCAACGAGGAAGCTGCATCGCACATTTAAATGCAACGTTAATGTCAGAGAGCGTTTAAATGCCAATAGCGGCGACCTTTCGGTTTTGAACTAGATTGCGCAAGTGAGGATGGCCGGTCGTGTGAGAAAGGCTAGTGCGTGAGGGGACGACTTAGTACGGTGGGAGTTGGAACGCACCGGAGTTCAAGACGAGGTGTAACACCGCTGGCGACGCGATACCAAACGGCGACTAACCTCGTCGCCGTGTGCGCACCTCTTACTTATAGCCGCGTGCCCACACGCGCTCCGCGGTGCCGTCGCCTGCTGACAGTTGCAGCACGAGCTCCTCAAAATCTCATCTCAAGCTGTCATCATCATGACATAGACCATGTTGACTTGGAATATAGGGATGCGTATAACCATGGACTCTACTAGTGGTTGAAGTCCACATGCTTTTTAAATATGATATGATAATTATTGATAAATCTACACGTTTTATAATTATAAGCAATCATATTTTTTATTATCACACCTGAAATTTGATGATAATAATATCCAATTAGCATATCACTACTTAACATATTATTTAAAGTAATATAAAGTTCAAAGCATAAAGAAAAACCTTCAGAGATTCTACAACATAAACCGGAGTAACTGTGTTTCGATTTCTAACTTTGGACCATTTCAAGATCTCCATTTAAAACCCGGAATACTCTTCAAAAAATACCTCTCTAATAAACAATAGTATTGATTTCGTCATAAATCAGATACAAACATATCAATATAAGATTGGATTAAATGATATAAGTGCCCGTGGCCCACTGCTCTACTTGATCTAGCTCTGACCTGTGATACATTATATTATAGGTCATTTAAATCAGTTACCTTCTCAAATGTATCTACAGATAAAATAGCATATAACCAACGCAGCCATTATTATACAAAAGAATGTTCTGTTAAACAATAAAAATAAAAATAAATAAAATTATACGTCTATATAATTTGTTCATTTAATTTCAGCGTTATTTAATTATACAATTTTCATCATTAATAAGATAGAAGTAAGTGGAATAAAGAAATCAATTTAACTAAATAAAAGACATCAACGCGCAACACAAAAGTCCAGTTGAATGTTTCCTTGAATGCTTACGTCAGAATTATAATAATTTATAAATACTTTGTTATTTATCTAGGTAATGCCAAAATGTAAATGAAATTCAGTTGCTTCTGGGTGAACTATTTTGATAACAACTATTTTAAATTGAACTGCATTTTATTGCCTTACCAGTATTTTTTTAGATATCTACTCGAAGAATAATTAGCTGGGTATTAAAATATCTTACGTTTTATGGTCCGTGACAAAAATATATTTTTCAACAAAGGATTTATTTATTATGATCATGATAAATATTTTTTTTTACTTTATGACGTATTTAAGTTGTAACGTTATATCCTAGTTAAATTATGAATATGAAAGTTACGTATCTTTGAATTTTATCGTCACTTTAAGTTAAAGTCCTGGATTAAATGTAATTTTGTTTACCGATATAGGTACTATAATTTTTATCTAGAAAAGTGTTACGTGAGAAAACGACGCAGATCCTGTCTTTTAATTAATTATTAATTATTTTATTAATCTTCTCCATTATATTAAACAAGAATAATTTATTTATGAACTATAATGTTCAATTTCTACATACAATAGAAAGACTCTTCCGATTTAGGTTAAATAAAAAATTCTTGCTTGGAAACAACAAAGTATTTATTATAAGAAGAAACATTATAATTATTAAGGAAAAGTTAAGATTATTTTGAAGTTACTTGTACAAGTTCAACGTATAAAAAATATACAGTATATTAAAATATTAATTTAAATGAGCAACAATAATATAAAAATGAAAACGGTTATGATATCCGTTTAACATTCTTTTATTTTTATTAATCAAATTAATATATATAAATATGTATAAGATATAAAGACTACTATTATACTATTTAATAATGATATAATAAATGCGAAGATGCGTACCAAAGTTACCTAAGAATCCTTTTACATAACTACGCATAAAGTTATCTTGTCACTTCGCTAGTGATATTTAATATGAATATGATTTACTTTAAAATACTACTCAGTGGTTTGGTTAGTTAGTTAGTTTTTATGTGGTACTTTATGTATTATTTTGTTCAAATATATTTACATATATACATTAATCTAGAAAAAACACCACTATTAAATACATTTTTATTTATTTCCTTGATTTCATGTCATTGGATATGGAATCAAAAACGTTTAGTAAGTTTGCTTCGTAAAGTAGGCATATTTCTAAAATCGTTTTTTTAATTTCTTTATTTTTATATTTCTCCAGGCTTTACAATTTATAAGATTCATTATAAATTAAAAATTTACCTATTTTTATCTACACCACTATGTATATACACAAAATTTTTTTACACATTTAATTTAATTTCATTAATAATAGGCTTTGGGTTTAATAAAACAATTAAATTCAAAACTTATTACGCAATAATTATAGTTAACAAATGATAAAATAATTCATTATTAAACGTTTAAGATTTTTTGTATCTCTAATTACTATCTTAATATTAATTAATATTATTTGTAAAATCGTTTTTTAGTTGCGTCATAAAAATATTATTTAGCTGACACTTCTTATCGTTGGCTTTCAATATCCATACATAAGGAATTATAGTATTCATTTATAATAATAATTAATTTTTATAAAAATAAAGACTATCAAAAAGATATTTAGGTAGTCGAAATTAGAAATAAGGACTAAATGACTTTATTTCTGATTTGTGATATATATTTCCTATTTCCAATTATTGACAACATACTCGTATTAAAAAAAATTTAAAGAATTAGTGTTAGTAGAGACTGAGGTAGTACAAACTTCTTCTAGATGATCGAAGCCAAGTAGCTCTTAAGGCTATGTAGTGTGATTAGTGTGATGTATGATGTATGACGTATGATGTATGATGGATGATGGATGACGTATATGTCCAAAGATACTCCCTTCCTCTCAACGTTTACTAGACTCTTGTATCTCATGGATTATAAGTGCAAGACTACTTGAACTCTAATCAGACAAACTGTCTGTTCGTTTGCCGTCTTATTTTGCAAAGCTTGTACTCATTTGTCGATATCTAATCTATAAAAAATGCTAATGTTTTTTGTTACTCTAGAAAATTGTTAGGACTAAGAAAACATTTTTTTTTATTTTCTCTTAACTAAAATGAGTTGAAACTTAATCTTATTTTTTTCTAATTGTTGTCTTTTAAATCTCTCTTTTTGATAGAGCGTAACATGTTATTTTTTATACATATATATAAAACTAGCGGTTGCCTGCGATTCAGTCTGTCTACCCAAGCCGTTCTAAGACTCAAGTTTTAAGAAATCAACCATCACTTAAAATATCTTCTTAACTGTACATCTTTATTTATTGTAATTTTTACCGTAAAAATGTTATAATTTTCTGGATTGAAAAGTCATCATTGTAAGCGAAGCTAACGCCACACTAAAATTAATCGAAAATCGACCAGTGGTTATTTTTTATTGCAATTGTAGCCGGAATCAGTTTTTGTATTTTCCCTTGTTCTATATACAGTTCTATTTGCGGTTAAGAATAAAAGGCAGTCTTATTTTCCTGTACGTGTCTTTCCACATCGGATTCTCGGAAGTTATTTTTAAATGTTAAATTTTGAGAATTCATAAGATCAATCTGTTATTAAGATATATTTATAAAATTATTAGGAAAAAATACTTGATATACCTACATAATTAATATGTCTTCTTTTCTTGTTTAAAAAAAACAGAAATACACAAAAATACACAATATCAATAACGCTCACAATAACTAGGTATATAATAATTTTAATTAGGACTCTTTTAGAATCACGATTTAGAATTACCGCAAGAAGGCTTTATTTCTTTTTATTTACAACTTTTATTGTTTTTTTTAAACATGAGGAGAATATTTAAACTTGTAGAAATAGAGATGAACGTGAAAGGTAAATGCAGTAGTGAGTGTAAAATGAAATACGTGGTATGGAAGTCCGTAAAAACGGCTGAATTTGTGTGGCTGACTATAATCTGCAACAAGCTCCTGTATGAAAATTACGTCTATTTTTAAAAATAAACATGGTGATAAAGTAACAACTCTCGTGGGATAGAGCTTTAGTAACATGGTGTGAAATTTGGGAATAACAGTATAGAAGAACGAGACAATATCTAACAATATCAATTTCGTTTCATGCCACGAATATTGCCGATACCATATTCTTCTTACGTCAGATTTCGAAACGCTATGAATGTGATAGAACTATAGCTATGGACGTACAGTTTTTACTATTAAATGATTTTCTTTTAAGGTATACCTACCTACAAACGTTTAATATCATTAATTTCCGCAACAAATTAAAAAATATTAATTAAAGATATAAAATATTTATTATAAGTCTTCATCATCTGTACATATCGTTAGAAGACAAAAGAACATAATGCATTTATTACTTTTAATAACTTTATATCATTATGCTGATTCTATCTATAACTTAATGATTTTCTATCTGTAGATACATAGACTCTCACTATAGTTTAATGATTTTCTAACTAAAGATATCCTTTTACTGTTTTCCATTATTACAATAATTTAATAAATTTAGATCTGCTTACTTATCATCATTTATACCAAAGAGTACAATAAACCTATGTACCTACTCTTATGCACAATAGTAGGTACCCACAGCTCTTCAGCTCATACCGGCCCGGTTAGTCAGTAAAACGAACATTTTCTTCTTTGCTTGAACTCTCGTTAGAGAATAGTATTCCTTGGCTTCAACAGTTACTGAGTCATTAGTTAATTACTCATAAGTTATAATGGTTACAGCATGAATAATTTACTCGGTGAAGGGTTCATTGTAGTTGTTCCTTATACCTTCGGTATTAATGACCTCATTTAAAAATATTATTGAGTAGAGTTCCATAAGCGAAGAATTATGATATTGGTTTTTTGTTATGTATTTAGTAACAAAAATCTATCTAATAAAATTAGATCTACAACATTAATTACAGCGACTTTGTAAATAAACGTTATTAAGATTATATTGTCAGTCCATTCAAATGGTACGGGTGCACTAAATGTCAAGGTTGTGTGGTGTGCCATCGCCACGCCATGTCGAATTCAACTGGTTTGGTTCCTCATCATTGCGACAGATGAATACTTAATCATTGAAAATTGTAGGCAAATACCACATGACTCATGAAGCCAGAAAGCTTCAAATTGATGTGTAATATTACAAACCATTGTAATCCCTACTTTCGTGTTAGGCAACTGGGTAATTATAAAAGAACACCTACTGCAATGTTGTGTCTGATGTTTTTTTCTCAAGTCCAGTGGTTTCACGGCATACCATCTTCATATTGCAATCTTATGCTTCTGTTGGATGAATATCAATTGTGTTTTTATTGCTAAGAAATAGTTACAGCATGATGCATGACCCATTTAAGCGTTGCAAATTCCTATTCGCAGTCGAAGGTGGCCTTCAATTGATACACTGTTTTGAGGAATCATCCGAATAATCTTTACTTATAATGAAATAGTAACAAGACAAAAAATGCTAAAACATTTTTTAGTTTATTTGCACCACAGCCAAACCATACTGGAGGGATTTTAGTATAATTATAGGTTATTGCCACTGTCTACCTATAGATTACTTTTTACAACAAAAATCTGATTCTTATAAAAAGAAAGTTGAAGAAGTCTCTTTTTTTTCCGGAATACTAGAAAACTCATTAGGTCCCCCTACTACCCCCTACCCCCCACTGAACTGGTTGATAACACTGATTTTCAGTCAATTCAATGCGTCTTAGTTTATTATGTAAAAATTCTTATATTTTTTACATTAAAAGGATCTATTTCGAGTATAATTACAATACAACTTACTTACTGGACTGATTTTCTTAAAATTTGTTGTAGTCTGAGCCAATTAGCTGTCTCAAATAGGACTATTATTTTAGAGCTCTACAGATTAATTGGAATTTTTAGGGCTATTATTACAATAAACTAACAATATAACCCTCCGACAAAAATGATAACATTCGAGAAGAAGTAGTTCAAGAGAATCTACTTAAATAAGCCCTAGCCGGGAGGCTTAGGCCCTTCATATTCTTAAGAGGGCAAAAAACTTGCAACTTTTCACCACGCTTCACTTTATATGTGGATTTCGGTAATATCTGCTCTAAAGTTGGCTCCTGTGATCTATTTCTGAATTCATATTTAATTCTTATCCATTTCCCGAAGTAGAAAACTCTTTCATATTCTATTCATAAAAATGCGACAGCTGTGAGCCAGTTACTTGCAGGAAAATTGCCATTATCTATCTACTCTCCCAAATAAAAAAAAATAATTATAATCTATCAGTTTATGGCTTACATTGGTGCTCCTTTCCTGTGAGCATCTCCAGATTTTGTCAGTACATCATCAGCTCTCTTACTGAGCGGAGTATAACCCAGATCAGATGCTGCTCTTGTGCAAAGCATACTACTCTATAGTAGGTCTTTGGGACTTTGCGTTCTATGAAAGGATAGATCTTTTGATGCTTCGTAGGATCGCCGTATCTTTCTTGATCTGCTACCGCTTTAACACGGACAGTATTTTTGGAAAGTTATTTCATCTGATTTATGTCGCCAATTTTCGTTTGCACTGCACACCGCAGTACTATATCTACCAGCTGGAAGAGTGGCATTCACGAACGGAAACTTTCTTCAGCGGTGTCACTCGTTTTATAATCGTTACCTACAAAGGCCGGCAAAATTCTTGTGCATCTTTTGCTATGAAACGAGTTCGTTTGCGGCCATGATTGCTTACATTGATTGATAACGAATAAAGGATAAAAAGGATCTCTTTTATACGTTTATTCAAAATTATAAAAAGTGCCGAGTGGCACAAGTTGAAACAAAGTGGTCAATCATCATCTTTTCTCTTGGACCTTGGTTATATAAATATAGGAATATGAAATGAAAAAGATGTTCATTTACAAATTTTATTGCATATAATGATATAATTATTTAAAATGTAATTTTAAAAAATGTCATACCTTGTGTAATATAAAATTATTTTGCAAATCTTCGACATCCATTTATAAAACTAACTAATTTGAGTGAAACATAAGGAGAAAAATAAAATGATATCACAATACACTTAAATCAAGTAGGTTTCCTAAATATAAATTGAACTAAATATTTACAAATTTGGTTAATCAATAAACCAGATGAATATGAGAATTCTATATTCCTACGAACCTCAGAGTCTAAAGAAATGGCAGACACTTCTTCCAAGTTGTTAACGATATGTCCTTAAATAACAAGAAAATTGAGCTAATATGAAAATATGAACCCATCGAGTACAACTCATGGACAGTATATGAAAGAAACAACACATCCAACAATGTACCTTCATTTTATAATGAACCTTGTAAACAATTATTTGCGTACAAAAAAAAGACATAAAATGGCATATTCACATAAACTGCAATTTGATATTAACTAATAGTATTATACAGAACATTATATTTATATTGCTATTAAAAATAACCTGTGAACTAGATAAATGGAGAATATAATATTTATGGAACAAAGTAAAATGTGCAATTATGCAACGACTCTATCTTTCCTATTGACAGTATATCGCATGCCTTACTTGTCGGCCATGTATGAATTTAATAATAACTTATTTTTCTTATTAATGAAATATTAAGTTTGATCACGTAATGGTGTGTTAAGTTGTATATAAAATACAAAAATATTATCATAAATAGCCGTAACATTTTGAAAAATTTATTTCCACTTAAACCCTTAATACTAGAGGTTAATTGGTTAATTCTTGTTTTATCAATTAGACTATTATATATAAAGCTTTTTTTATACTTTTAATTTTTTTTTTGGCTTGCTATTATTCATGTGTTAAATGTAAAAAGAGGAAATATTACAAAAGTTAATTTTACAACGATTATAAAAAATACAAAATAGTAATAAAGAAGTTATAAGTTACTAATATTATATTAATAAGAACTTGGTATATTGCTATTACTATTTTCTTTTGTAACTTTATTGCTAATAACTTATCAATAATTGTACTTCAAATAACATGTTCTATTCAAGTGATGTAAATTTAAAATGTTTTATTGTATGCATAGCATATCTTATTTAACTAGGTTTACGTGCAAGATTTAAAATTTAATGCATAATTTGAATTTACTAGGTTATTACATTTCAGCAAAGATCAAATGTGAATTTTAAATTCTTAGTCAATATGGGTGGTGGTTTTGTAAAATTTTGAGGATTTAATTATTATAAATATTGAAAATAATTATTTTTCTTAGCAATATATATTATTATAATTTACACATCAAATATTTTTATCACAAGATAATTTCCGGGAATCGTTTAATAATTCCTACGTTTCGATAATTATGGTTCATAATTTTAATATAATAAAAATCACTATATGTTAAGCCATCATACCTTCTTTTTACATTTACCGGTAATTAAAAACAAAATTAAAAACGTATTAAATATATCTCATCCAATTTTCGATCCTCAATCAATAAAGTGGCTTCTGTTGAAAAAGTGCATCCTTAACTTAGTTACCTAAAAACATCTAATTTATTATATACTCTAGCAAAATTCTACACTAAGATTTACTAAGATTTGAGGCGAGTATTATGAAATATATGATAATATTTATACGACACATAATATACAAGTATATCTAATGAACTGATTGTTATTAACCGCAGGTTTTACTTTATTTAGCATAAATATAACTTTATAATTATCAAAACTATTGAAATTTAATTCTTTCCTTTCATTGCTGCTGTGAGGTAAGATATAATGTAAATATTTATTAATTAATTAGAATTAATTCTATATCAAAGAAATATTTACATTGCAAATATATATATTTAGATAAAAAAAAAACAACTAATTAATCTAACACAGGGCCACGAACGCATGTTTTAATACTAGATATATCTAGTTTATCTACAATAACCTAATGTGAACATTCGACTGACATCTTGGCAACATCTCAAGAGCAGTAAAGTTGAGACATGTCTATAAAGTTAACAATTGATTATTTATTTATTGCATATCATCTATCCGTGGATTCTATCACTCAACATTTTATATGATATAGGTATATGAGGCACTAATATGAAAAATCAAAACCATATTGTATTTGTAACTAAAATTTCGTGAATATGATGATTATTATATATATACTTACCCGGTTATTGAATATAGCCGGATATATATATATACACGTTATTTAATCGGATTTTGTTCGAGTCCACCATGAAGAGAGAGAGTTCGAAAATAGTCTGAGGAAATTCTAATTAAATAACGTGAACGTAGCCGGGTAAATATATTTTTAATAATCATATTATAAGAATAATATATATTAAATAACATGTTTAGATGAAATAATACAACCTTGCTATAAAAACCGATTTGTACATAAAACGAATCACTTAAAACGTCAAGGACAAAACTAATTTGCATTGAATTATCATATTTAACAATTATACCGCTACTTTCAAGCATTATCAATATATTATTTTATTAATTAGAATAATTGGTAAATATGATAAAGGTCAAAAAGTATATTATTTTTAAAACCGGATTATGTGTCAAATCACTAATGTCAGACAGTTATGCTATCTTGTATAATCAATATATTACGAGATTACTAATAAATCACTTGCCTTTAGCATTCGTTATTTTATGTATTGTTGAATCGAAATAAAGATACAATATATACAATATACAATACCAGGTTTCATTCGACTTATGTATGATAAATAATTACAGCAACGTGTGTTGAGACGCGTATGGTTTAAATATTTTTGTGAATAAATTTCATTCTGTCAATATCTTACTATTTATCGTTACTTCATAGTAAAACCACGTACTTCCTCATTATTTTTAAATATATAAGCGGATTTGCTTCAAATCTATTTATTCACTTTGTTTCTATGTCTACTTTGGCTTCAACTATAGTTAGTCAGTAAGTCAGGATTTTCCAAATTATATAAAGTCAATTAATTTCCAATCTTTTAGAATTTTTATTTTAATATTATATGTATCATTGTACTTATAAATTTATATGTGACTGAACTTAGGATCGTAATAATATATATTTTGTTTGAGGGTCTCTGGATGGTTTAGATTTTAGGGACCGGTAACCAGTAGCTGCAATTGAGTGTTAGGTTTTTTTTTTCTAACAAGTTTTTTCGCACCCACTACCTCAATAAGCCTATCTATCTATAAGGTTTTGTTTGTTAAATTAATCGGACTATTTTTTACGATTCCTATAAATTGTCAATGTTCCAATTTGTCTAGAATCTTTCGTATGCTCGTTCAAATGAACAGTCCCGAATGAATCCTGGTATTATGTAGCTAAGCGTGTTATTTACTCACAATTAAATGATTTATATTAGCTGATTGTTTTAAATTAAATAACACTGTAATATTACCATAAGCCAGAATATTATTAGTAGATATTTATAGAATAAAATTTCGATAACTTGAAATTGCTGTTTGATTACACAATTACTCCCGCGTCTTCGAAAAATAATTAATACAAAAAAACTAATTTGATGACAATTCTCTTATCATAAATACTCTTGATGGAGTTGTCAAAACATTTATACCCTAACCATCCTTCCAGAAGCCAACGTTAGTTTTATATATATCTACTCAATTCTTACAGTATTTAGCCCTTTCATCTCAATTAATAAAAAAATATTATAAAATTATTACACTGAATATTTTTAGTTTTCTATATTACGTCACCTTAAATATGACGACGGCATTTGCGTAAACATTATTCTGTCAGTATTGTAAAATTAATACATAATAATAGTAATAAAATAGCGAACGCAACGAATTACATCATAAGAAAGTTGTCCTTAAAAAAAACTTCTATGTAAATGTTAAATAATATACATAATTAAACATAACACGAGAGCCAAATAGCTCTCTGTTTATTGTTAATCTGTAGCGATGTTGGAGAAAGTTATCGATTAAAATTAAAAATAATCACATTAAAGATCAATTAATAAATAAATAAAATTACATTCAGAATTTCAAAATGTCAATTTTATATAATAAATAATATATAAAACACAAATACAAATCACAATAACTATTCACTACTACTGAACCCCTAGTTTATGTGCGTTTAATATTTGGCTTTAGATACGCACTTAATAAAATTTCCTTGTTTCAAATATGTACAACAAATTTCTAATAACTAAACGCACAACAAAAAGCAGATAACTTCCAATATCTTGAAAATCAATTATAATCGTCATTAAGTTCTTCCACTTTCACAATTTAAAATACGATCGAAGGTTTACACTAAAGCGACAGTTCAATGCACTGATGTCCACAGACTGACTGTACTTATTCTACTAAAAGTATTTTAATATCACAATATTATCCAACTTCGTCCTCAGATGGCAAATCCTCAATAACCATTATCGGTTAAAATTAGACGAGATAACTCTAAAAATACCAAATTAATTTGATGCAAAATTGTGTACTTTTGGATTAAACCTTTCACACAAATATTTATATTTGTTATTTTATAAATCTTGGATGGTATTTTCTCGTCATTGTTAGAATGAGTCAAAAGACAATCGTCGTAATATTTCGATGCATTTTGAGATTGTAACATAATATTAAATATAACAATTAAGAATACTATATATATATATTACTTATTAAAATAATTGATTGACCTCCTTTTTTCATAGCCCGCCGAAATTTATAAGATGTTTTCTTGGCACTTTTTGAGACAGACCATTTTGCCTTAGGATGTTCTTGTCAAATGATCAAATCAATAATATGTGTACTTTCTAATGTTCTAATGAATTAAATATAACATATTTCCAAAAACAGCAAAATACTCTAAAAATAAATTCATATTTTTAGGGGAATATTGATTTGGACAAGTAAAATATGATAAGCATAATGGCATTTTTCGAATCTACCTTCACATCTCTACAAATCTATTTGTTTAGGTAAAGTAGGGGGTAAATGACATTTCCGAATTTGTAAATATTGATTACATTCGACATTAAGCGTTATATTTATTAGGATGGATGTTTTAAATTTTGAGTTAGCGAAAGGTTATGACACGAATTTTGATAAATATTGGATTCGATGTCCAGCTTCTAAATTATCTTCCAGCAAAAAAACATTAATATTATTTTCATTTAGACGTGATTATTATAAAATGCACAATTATGTATTGAAGATATCTCACGTCGCATCGAAAATTTAAGTACCATACATCGGTGTCGACTCTGAATAGATACGTAGTCACATAATCGATATATCGATGTTTTCAACTGTTACGTTACATCACTAACCTATCTATATTTCCACCAGTAATTTAGTAACTAAATAAGCCACAGCTGTATTCAAATATGGGACCAAATTATAAAGGAGTTACGCTGACATTGCCAAGTATTTTGACAAAACCTTTGTCAATCTAAAGTTAGCGTAACTTCCTTTACATACGAAATTCTAATTTGAAATAACTACCACTACAACATACATCATTAAATACATATATAACAATAACATTTTTATCTCACATTATATATAGGCACGTTATGTTGTTATCGGTGTATAGTTTGATTTTATATATACATATTTTGTTTTTTTTGTACTCATATAATTATAGTGGAAATTATTTTAAATGTTATCACAGCATTCAATTCTTGCGATCTACGCACACAAGTAAATATTAAGAAAATATTAATTACTTCAAAAACGTATTCACTTAATCCTCACTATTACATCCACATATTACGAGTATGAAGTTGTATTATTATAATAAAAACAAATTATTAATATTGCACCAAAATTATAACAGTATTCTTGTTTCTAAATAATTTAGTAAGATATTTAATATTTGCCATTATTATAATAAAACAACTTCATAACAGTGTGTGCGAAAGACACATATGCCTATCTTATTTTTAGTGTGAACAAATCATGTAAAATGTTACAACGATGATACAGCTAATAAGATGTATAAAAATACCTGCATCCATAATTATCTGAGATAATGTAAAAATCAAGGAGTTCGTTATACAGTCTATGTGTACAAGTGTGTATGTGTGCGTGAGTATATAAGCCCACGTAGCCGACCGCTACACCCAGATGGGGTCCGGGTGGGGGCGGGTCGTGTTGTGCCGGTGTTATGGGCGGTGCAGTAGCGGCGTCTGCTCGCCCGTTGACCAGCGGTCCTCGCGGCTGCGCTCGCTGCAGTTGTTAGTACAGCACGCTGATACGCTCCTCCCAGCCTGGGAGAACATGGATTGATTTATTATTTATAAATTATTATTAACTAAGTTCTTGATGGTGCGAGAGCCTTAACTTTTCTACCATCACCTTGAGAATATATGGGTTTATAAAATACGTAGCCATTATAGTTATGGAATTACATTTAAGATATTTTTGTTCGTCTTTGTGCTGTCTTTCATGCATGGCGGTACTGGATATATTGCTCCACAGGAACAATGTAACAGTGTATCTTGTTGCGAACTATGGTATCAATACTTATATAAAAGTAGGAAAAATAAGTAAAACAAGTAAACTTACTTTTGCAGAAATAATACTATGGATATTCTACACAAGCTTTAAAAATTAAGGTAAATTATATCGTTATGTGGATATGGCACTATTTTAAAATACACAGGTTGTTATAAATTACCTGAGATAAATGCAAGTCGTAGAGGTGCAGCGTGCTGACGGACATGTCTCTTGTCTCGTCGGGCATCTCAGGCACGTCCGGGAGCCCCATGGCGCTGACCCCCGCCAACCCCGCACCCCCACGACTCCCCGCTGACCCCGCGCCCTCCTCCTCATCGCTGGTCTCGTCCATGTCCTGTAGTTTCGTATTAAGTATTTATATTGACTCAAATAAGAATATATTTTGTTTTTTAATACATACCGGCAGTCTGTAGTGCTGTCTCTGTTGCTGGTAGTATGATAAAACGGCCGGTAGTGGGGTATTCGTACCGAATATGCTCTGCTGGATGTAAGATCCAAGCATTGTTTTATTCTGAAAAATAAGAATATTATATATTGATCTTGGCAGATGCTTACATATATGTCAGATTATAAAGCTAAAGATTTTTAAATATTTCTAAACGCTAATCTCTAAACAAGCACTAGAGCACTAGGATTTGTCAAAGTATTAATAATTTTGATGTACCATTAATTAAGAATAAAAATTGAGATCTAAAAAAACCTAAGTATTGGAAAAGCCGCTATGGCAGCTCCTTCCTAATTAAAATCAGTAATTGTAAAACTAAAGATATTTAAGAAGCAATAATGTATCCTAATCGCTTATTCTGGGTTCGTCTCAGTAATTGTAAAAGAAGCAATAATTTATAATATTTCTAGTAGTTAGCCTAAATTTGCTTACCAGTGCGTTATTAGTGGGTAAGGCTTGCGTCATGGTCTGTCGTAGAGATCGAAGGAAATGCCGCTGGGTGGGTTCACTGGGTTGCCAGCCCGGGTGGCGGCATGAGAAGGCCACCAGCGACAGTTCCGTCTTCCCGCCCTCCCCCTGGTTGTACTGGGCGTTGGAGCCTACAAGTATCATCACGTGGTCATATTCTACAGCAATAATAAGAATAAATTAAAAACTAAATAATGTAATTTCAATATTACCTTTCTCGCCACATTTTCCAGGTGTTTGCCAGTCAGGGTGACCATGGCGTCGAATGTCAAGCTGGAAAAAAAAATTAAGCTTCTACAAAAAAAAAAACTAAAAGCGTCTTACTAACTTTAAGATATTGTTATTTTTATATGAATTCCAATTTTAATATATAATTCTAAAACGTACCTGAGCAAATGAACACACGTCACCAATTCCTAACACGCTAACCGTAAAGTTTCTGTAAAAATCCACGATGTCTAAGGCACGAGTCCGTAACTGGAATAAAACCAGCGGGCACAGAAGAGGACTCAAAAGTTCAAAAAGTATGTACACCTGCAATACAATAACGTTTTAATTATAATTATTTTTATTAGGTATTCATAGTATGTATGTTACATAATAAAATAGTCTTTAAAAAATCTCCATAAATCTCAAATCACGAATCATGAAATTCGCGAAACAACGCGCTCAGAATTCAAGCTCTCCTTACAATGTGTTTTGTAAAAATCGTTTTAAAATATTCCAATGTTTTTAAAGTAAAGTAAGCTGTTTTTTTTTTTTTTTCAAAAAACGGTTTTTAGATATCCATCGTATTTATGTCACGTGAGACTCAATTGCATCTATCCAGGTCTACAGAAGATCTAGAGAAGAACGAAGAAATCTCCATGGATACTTTTTAAATTTATTTAGATGTACCTAAAAATCTTTATCAAAATCTAAACCTCTATAGATTTAGATTAGATATAGATTTTTAAGTTTTTTTTATTTATACGCAAATATATCTCCTTTCCATTAATTATTATAATTTATCTTTACTAGAGGGGATCTCTTTAAGACTATCGTATTTGGTTTATAATTATTGTTTTGTGCTATATATTGTAATTTATACTTTGCTTATTGTGTACAATAAACGGTTTGCAATAATTACATCTTAGTTTGTATTTCTTAACATTAAACAAAATAATAATACCATTTTATAACACAATTGAAAAATGAATTATTATTTAGCCAAAAAAGTTTAATAGGCTATTCAAATAAGAAAAAAATGTTAAGGAACTTTTTGGTGAACACTATTACCACACTGATAACGAACAAATATTAAATATACAAAGTTTTCCATAAAATATTTATTCTTTTGAACAACAAAGAAAAAGAAAAATCTAGAATATTTTTAACAAAGAAAAAGAAAAATCTAGAATATTCCAAAAGGTTACCGCTCTGAACTGGAACATGTGCTGCAGGTGAGCTGCGACGTGCCTGGTGTGCGCGCGTCCTCGCCACGCAGCTGGCAGGTAGTGCACGTGACCCAGCACCTGGACCAGCAGCTCCTCCCCCCGCGCCGGCCCACACGCGCCCGCCAGCCGGTCTTCTTCACCAATTAACGCTCTGTTACGACATATACATATAATCACATATATAATTTATAATAATTATTAATTATAATAATATATAATTAAAATACAATGAAGAAATTTTTCAAATAGAAATAATATATTAACAGAATATGAACATTGTAAGTATATGTGTATATGGGCCCAAATAATGCAATGATTATATAATTGTAAAAATTCCATAATTATTTATAATTTGTGTTTAAATAATTACTTGTAATCATAAAACTGTTATTTCTCAAAATAAATAAATAAATTTAATCTTAAATTGCATTTCATGTTTATCTTTGAAATAGATTTATGTTCTCATCATTTATTTTTACAGTTTTAAATATTAAAACAACGCTAACCTTGCTCCAGCGAGAATGCACCCCAGTATTGTGATGATAGTCAGCACGTGTTCCACCGTGAGTACGTCTTCGTCGTACACTGACAGCACTACCAGCACACTCAGCACGCTGGCTGATACAAATACTGTGTTCCTAAAAATATCATAAGCTTTATTATTTCCAATTATATATGACACCGAATTAAGAAGACTCCCATAACACAGGTTGTTATCTAGAGTTTCTAGAGTATTGGTGAACTTAATTTAGCCTACAAAATATGTGTCTATGTAATGAAATGTACCTTAAACGGGAAACGGGACAGAGGACGTGGGTTCGAATTCCCGCCCTTATCGGTTTATTTTTCATTCTATATTTATTATAATTTAAATGAGCTCAACATGGCTATACATATTTATCGATGCATTCAAACAAACAAAACCTTATTATCAAATAAGACGTAACTGCTATAATAATGAAGTTTATTAATTAGAAAAATAGTTTCTTACTAAGTTGAAATGAAATTTATTAAGTAGAAAAATCATTTCTTACTAAGTTGAAACTAAATTTATTAAGTAGATAAAGAGTTCCTTGAGTGAGTTTTAATTTTACATAAATGGGGCCATATTACATCTTTAAACACTATGCACATTTATGCTTTATGAGACATAGACCATCATATGGATAATGCACAGAGCAGTCCAGGATCAGCAGGAAAGTAATAGTTCGCTTCCAATTATACGCAGAAAATATTACATTTTCCAAGACATTAAGTGATGGAAGCGTTATTATAGCATCATCTTAGAAAATAGTTTTAAATGACTCCCGAGGACCCGTATGTAAAATACCGTTTTTATTATGTAAGGGTCAATTATGTCGTCGTAAAGAAAACTTGAGACAAGAAACTTTTTACTATTAAGCAAAAGATTACTTGCAGTAAACTATTTCGAAAGGATCCAGAAATTATCGTTTAGTTTTAAAACGTCCGTTTCCGTTCTAGCTACTTTAAAAATAAACGAAATATCATCAGCGAACAAGATTGTATTATTACATATATTTAACGTCAAATATGGTAAATTCTTAATATACGCTATATCTTTAATATAAGAATAAAAAAGGACCAAGAATTGACCCTTGAGAAACACTCTTTTTTACTAATGTACCCGTTCTCGGTCTAGATTAGATAAGTATGAGGTTACAAGACCAGCGGCCACGTGTAATAATTATTACAATACATATTTATATTAAATATTATAAACTGAGATAAATTAAGTCTAAGAACTAAGGAAATCGCAAACAGTATTCTACCTACTATAGCTAATACTTATTGTACTATAAAATATATCACAATCCTCAATTTATACTCAAAAATTTTAGGACTAGAAATGTAAAGTTTAGTTAATGTTAATGGATATATATGAGATGTAATCATAATATTTATAAATGAAACAGAAAAAAACTATAACGGACATATCTAGTATCTTGTAGATAATGGCCTCATTTAAAAAATTGCAGTTTAATTAAGTTATTGTTCTGTTGTATTTTTTTTCTGCTCTCATCCTGTAAGCGATTTTTAACCAACACTTTGCACGTGAATGCACGTAAGTTTAAAAGTAAAATATTATTCAGCGATGATAAGGACAGACAAAAGATTGTCAATTGTAATGTAGTTATTATTATACTATGAGATATTTTCATCTTTGTAACTCGGCATCATCGCCAGTATGTTTGTATCCCGATTAAAAATTCTGATAATCATCTCCATTCTGTTTTTTTATTGCCTATATAGGTACATATGCCTAATACATAATCAGAATTCCGAATGAATTTACTTTATTAGCAAACGTTAACTGTACTAAAGACGTCGGTCTTTTAAAAGCTAATCATAGCCAAAAATATTCCGCCACGATTGGTTTCCAATTCATCTCTTCGCTAAGTTCGCAAGATGAGTAACAGATTCATCCATCTTATATTATTTTAGGACAAGAGTGACTTTTAGTATTGATATATCGTGAAGAGAATCATTTAGACAGGGTTTTTAAAAATTCAATACTTGAAAGGGGTGAAGAGTGCAAAAATGTTAATAAGTAGTAAACTTAGTAACAAGTTATAAAATAATACTTATTAACAGAATAACGCAATCCTTAAAAGACAGAATATATATAAAAGAAATTCGACTTGCATACAGAATATCTTTAACTCTTTGAAAAATAGCTTCTTTTTATTAAATAAAAACAATTATATGATTACAATATTCATATTTGTTTCACGTTAAGAAATTATATACATTAAGAAATTATATACAAAAACCCATGGATACCTTGGCTGATCACGGAATGGGTTAATGTTAGATGTCACCGAGGTACTATCTATTAACCTAGAAATACCGAAATCTTGCCTTATAAGGAACTGCTATTCAATATCTATGCCATATTATTATAATATTTTGAGGCCCATCATTTTGGAGACTACTTTTCGTCTTGTTTTTCTGTACAAGCTAATTCGTTTAAATTTCTCATCTCATGGAATGAAACAATATTCGAATATGTTTCATAAGCTAAGATTGGCGTAATACTATATTTTATTTGATGGATGTAAATTGAGGGATTTCAATTTTTTAATTATAATTCAACATATAACGAGGACAAACCGTTGGAAGCCTATTACTACCTTTACGACAACATTGTGTATCTTATTGATTGTTTATTTCATTAATATATTTTAATATTTTTAATATAACTATACATTAATTATTAAAGCGAACGCATTATTTATATCCGAAAATAAGCAGTTTCATATATACTAGGGGTAAATGTGTATTTTTCACAATAGTACTTGTTAAGATAGCTAATTGATTGATTGTTCATTTTTCTAAATCTGTCTGTTAAATTATTGGAAGTTTTGATTTACATCATTAATCATTATACACATTCACCGTTTCATCAACATCATATTAACAATTCCCAATAGAACAGCAGACCTAAAAACATTTTTTGGAAAAATATAAATATCATTCGCCTTCTACAAAACACCGATTACATAACGAGATTGAGATAATAATAATAATTTATTATCAGGGTACAGTACATGCGAGAACATCTAGAATATTATATGAGTTCACTAACTTGGCAATGACAGTAGTGATGGGTGAAGTGAAACTCGCTAGATACTTGGTTGCGGGTTTGTGAGCTCGGTTCAGTCGGTCTCGTAGTTCGTGTTCCAGTTCGTTGAAGTGCCTCAGAGTGACTCGTGCGTACAGCGACCACGTGCGCAGCCCCAGCGAACCTGGAGACCGCTTTATTAACTGGAATGTAACGACAATGTATAAACATTAAGTTTAAAAATGTTAACTGGTATTTACTTAACTTTATCAAGTTAAAATAAAAACACCAAACCAAAAATAAAAGTTATAGAGTAGCAAAAATATTTAAAATGAAAAACATTGCAATAGACTTTAATGTATATATTTTTAAATTCTACACTAGCACTGATTCACTAATACTTAAATTTCACAAACCTCTGCATAGTTAAAGAAGAAGTATAATATCTGCCAGGCCTGGATGAGTGGTGCCAGTATTAAGTTTACTAATGCCAGGAGTACTATCTGCCTTTCCAGTTGTCTAGCCAGAACCATTCGCTTTGTGTGGTCTTTGTAAGCAGATCGGAGTTGCCAATGGCTTTCCCATGGACTATCTGTAAATTATAGTTACAAATAATAACACATATTATATTTATATATACACTTTCTTTAAGCATCAATAAGTATTTAACTGTTAAACAGTGCTATTGCAAAGTATATTTTTTGTAAAACATATGCAGTATAGAGATATTTCAAAGAGGATTTAAGGGTTTATGCAGAATTTTTAATACATGAAATATTTAAAATGTCATCATCATCAACTTTCCCTTATCCCAAATGGGAATGAAAATAAATTGGTACGGGCAGGGATCCAAACCATACTAAACACATATTATGTATATAATACTATGATTATAATAATAAATACTCACAAAATAAAAGGAATTCCAAATTCCATTTTAAGCCTCGAGATAAAAAATGGAAGTCCCCGATGCAAGGCACGTGAATTTGCAGTGGAAGTAAATTCTTATTAACCATCGCCACCATATAATTGTGAAACCTGAAATTGGCAATATGTGCTTAGGGTTTGATATATACATAGAATCTAGGAAACACTTATTAAAATTACTGCAAATACTTCGCTGCTAATCCATAATTTTATACTTGATTGCCACAAAAATATTACAATATTCCATAACAGTTTGTACATATAATCAGAATACACATTTGATAAATATACAATTGTATTAATTATAACTCTAATAAGCAATAGGAAACATACACAGTTCTTTAGTTAAAAGCAGTAAAAAATTATAGTAATATGAAATATTAAAAATAATAGTTTCTGTCATGACAACATTCAAACTCTAGAGCCAATTATGTTTGTTGACTTTTTTTTAAGATGTTGGTGTTAGGTTTATTATTATTTATAGTATTAATTCAGTCATAGATACAATCTTTATTGCTGTCATGTACTACTTAGTTTTTAATTTTAGTTATTTCTTCTATGTTCTAAATTCTTAACAAACATAGAATATTTATTTGCATTTCTAGTGTTCTAATTCTTGAATTTTATTCTACTTTCAAACTAGTCAGACAGACAATACAGACAAAAACTGTTTTGTAATGAAAAACTTTAAATTGAAGACCTCAAAATAGATATCTAAGAAAATACAACAACATTCGCCTTTGGTTATGCTTTCATTTGCAATCCAATTTAGTAATTACAGTGTTTTTCGCAATTGCTTAGATCATATTTGTTGTATACAGATTTAAGGTATATGATTATCATAACATAACCCTCAATGACATGAAATTTTCATTAGATCAGTCTTTATATGATCTTGCACTATAAGTAACCCAACAAACAGGTATATTGCAATCCTATTAGAAACACAAAATAAAATACAAATTTAAAATATAAAAAAAAAACTTTTAAATTTATTTTAAGTTCTTGCAAGTAGTAATTCATTATGTAACACAGGTCACAGTATGAAGAAATGCTAGAGCAACATTTTAGTCATATTTAGGACAGGCTGAAAAAAGGCTTTGGATTTATTAAATTAATGTCTGTAAAGAAACATGAAAATTTAACTTTCCTCAAAAACAATCTACTTACTATTAATGTTAGTTTATTTTTTATAAGCAACACAGCGGAACCATAATATTGTAATTATTTGATAAGTTTGAAAATACATTTAAATAAAATAAACACAAACCACATGCACAAAGAAAAATAAACAAAGACATAGTGTTTTAAAACTATTCAGATAACTATTACTTCTGGTTTGCATATTTTAACATATCTAAAAGGTTAAATATTGAACATTTGCAATGCTAAAAGAAAAATAATAACACATATATAATTAATGAAAACCATGGAGAACTTGATTATAAATTGATTGATTGATTGAATTTTTGACTAGTTTGTAATTTGCATACCTGAGTATTCTGTGGTATATATCTAATTCATTGATCTCTTGCTTGTGCACACACATCTGGTGCTCAGGCTGGGCTTCTCTTACTCTATCCTGTATGGTAGACCAGCTCACCCAGGATAGTTCACTCTACAGACATATTCTCTAAATAAAATATCAATAATATTGCAAAAAAGACAAAAGCTAATAAAAATTAGTTACCTCTCTAATTTTTAAGGCATTGTTGTAAAATAATTTTGTATCATATGCATAGTACAAATGGTACATGGATATAAATAATCTCATTAACCAAATTATTGAACACAATGTTACCAGGCACCACCTAGAAAACAAAACAAATATATTTATAATAATATTACAACAGTAAAGCAATAACAACTCAACAAAAATTTATTTTATTCCACTAATGCAGTAATTTGTGGTTAATATAATAAACCTGTTAAATTTTATAAAAATAAATGAGTTGTATGTTTGTTGTTTGACTTAGTGGTAAGTATTGTTTTAATGCTCAATACCTAAGTATGTTTGTTTATTTATGGCCCTTTTACCACCAGACACATAGTTTATATAACTTCTGTAAACTCACCAGGACCATGAAATGTGGCTCACACAGACTGAGGTAGGATATATGACATCGTTTAAACTCAACTTCTCACTCCTGTTTGCTTGAGGATCATTCCTAAATAGTCTTGGATAATCTACACAGTGCACTAAAAATGTTGAAAACCAAACTATAAACATAAATTGTAGCAAATAGAAGAGATCTGACATTATCATTGGATAGAAACCACCCCTGACATAGTATCGGTACATTCTAGTAAAGAATGAATCTAGATCATTTATATGATTCCATCTGCCTGCAACAAAAATGCATAGGTATTTAAAAAATCCTAAAAATAGAAACAAATAATAAAGATGACTAAAATTTATAAGAACTATTAATTGTACAATGTAATTAATTTTCCTAGCATTGACCACACTACAACAAAGGTTTATCTCTATTTAAAACCTCACCTTGTACAATAAATATAAACTGACCAATTAAATTATATTAAGTTAAGATGATAATTTATTTTAAAGCAAAACAAAGACATTAATTTATACATGTAATAGTTTATTTACTTTTAGTTTGTGGTACTTTGTGAATAATAACATTAGTAGCATCGTCATGCTCTTGGTCCAGGGTAATCATTGTTGGAGTACTGGTATTTTCTGCAGATCTTGCCATTGGAGGAGTCAATTCATTGTCTAAGGCGCTATACGTAATGTCCCGTCTAAAATGTGCCATTTTCAAACGACGTTCTTTATATCCGTTATCGTTTCTACGCCTTACAATTCTATATGGGAGCTGCTTATTTTATACACATTCTTGACTTTGGCCCAGAAACAAAAAAACTTACGATATAAATGACTCAGTAAATTTATAACAAAGAATTTTCACATCAAAATTGCAACTTATTAAAATTCATTTAGAACACCAAAAAAAATAGACTGAATGGTTCAAGGATACAAAGAATTTTGTAAGACTAAATCAATAAGTATCAAAGATACACTTCACAATCCAAATGTCGAAAATAAACCAACATGGGATGACAGTTTCGTGCAAACAAAAACAATTCTTTATACGCAGAATCCAGATTGAAGTTCAAAAATTAGTTAGGTTTAGCTGGTTTCATACTTTACTAATAAATATCGTCTGTTCGATTCATACCAGATAATATTGTTATAAAATTAAGTTCTTTATAAAAAATAAAAATAATCACAATGAAATTTTATGCAATTAACTAATTAATCATTAAAAACCCAGTAATTGACACTTATTTCACTATATACTTGGTCCGTTTTTGTTTCTTATGCATTAACCCAACAATATGTTCTGCTATGTAACGGATGAATGAATAATGAAAATTGAAAAGTTAAATTTGCTGGAGTGTGTAGTTAAGGAGAGAAGAACAATTGAAAATATGACAATCTGAATACACAGAATATAATAATTGGCCTAAAAAGTGGTCGTTTCTAATTAGTTTAAGATACATATAAAGTTAACAGTTAAAGATACAATCACTTGTAATAAATAAAAATGAATAAGTAAAAGTAAAAATTAAAGTATTAATAAGTGAAATAAAAAAAAAAACTAGAATTGAATAAAAAAGTCAAGCAATAGTATTGAGAGATTGTTAAGTTTTATAAAAATACTTTTTAAATTATTAATACAAAATTTTATAAGACCTTTTTATTAATTTGATTTTTTTACCTTGATAGAATAGAGGCGTCACCAACTTAGTTACTTTGAGTTATTACTCCTTATCTCTACACTTCATATAATAGGTACCTATTGTATTTAATACCTAATGTCCACAGGGTACCACAGTGGCTAATATAATATATTGTAAATAATATACACATACTATATCTGTTATATATCGGTGAAAATCGATCGTCAATTTCAGTTTTCCCAGACTGAGTGTTGAGTTACCAAGGAATATAGAATCTCAGAGTACTAAATACTATTTTATAAGCAAAATAGTTCTAATTTATATAACAAGAGCGAGTGCCGAGTAACAATTGTCGTCATTGACTGTTGACATGTGTTCTATTATTTGAATATTTATTTTTCATTTGTTATTATTAGGAATTAATGTTTTTTCAACTTATGTATATAACCCTTTAATTTTAAATAATTTTATGATCTAGTAATGGATCAATAATACCTAATTATATATAATACTTTAAACCGGTCGATACAACATGTATTGTTAATAATTGTTGTAACTTGTAGTTCAAAGTTCAAACTTAATTACGGTTTAGTATGCCTGTAGCTCTTATTTATTCATTGGCAGCTTTTTAAATATTATATTATAAGGTAGGTGTAAGACTATGAAATTTTTATCAAGTCATTAAATGGGAAATTAATAGTTTCACAACTACCAGGCTACAGCGCAAACAATGTTTATTGTCGGCCTTACTGGAGGACTTGCAACTGGAAAAAGCACTGTTCTCGAAATATTTCGCGAAAATGGTGTAGCAGTTATAGATGCAGATGAAGTAGCAAGAAAAGGTAATACATTTTAATATTTTTATTAACTGTCGATTTAGCGATGTAGTATTAACATGTGGTTTTGAAAGTATCATTCAATATTTCTCATTTTATCACCATCTAAAATAAAAAGGGATATGATTATTTTCGTAATTATTGCATGTGAAAGACTTAAGACTAATAGGGTTATCAAATTCGGTTTTTTCTCTATTGCTTTAAATTTATTAGTAAATAAAAGCTGAATAACATATAGCGTTCCTACCCATCATACAACTTTAAATAACTTCATTGTTATTATAATTGTATCTATATTGTTATTGTTTTAATCATTGCATGTGGAGGAATGGTCATCGCCATATAAATAACATTAATATATTGACACTTTATAATAAGTGGTTTACTGATTAAATAGTAGTAGTAGTAATAGTTAAACTTTATTATAACCTATATTTCTTAAAGATATATTTCTATTTATGTCATCTTTTTTATATAGATGGTTGGCTGTATCTGTAAAAAACAAAATACATTTCTATGGGAACAAAATAAACTGAAAATGCATGTAGTATCCAAGGAAAGAGTGTAATTCTCTGTTACATTATCTAAACCATATTACAACACCAATTACATTTACCAGTAAAATGTCATTAAATAGTTTAGACCAATATGTTTAAACAGATATTTTTTTTTCTAAACTATAATATAATATAACATGATTGTTGTTTGATCTGAAATAACCTTCTATTATTGCAAGCGACCAATCATCAGTTAGCACCGAGTAACCTTCATAGTCGTTCTCTCCCTTCTTTTATTAAACATGTCTTGTCTTCTAATTCTTCCATCAAAAAAAAAATAATATATTTCTGTTATCAGTTTTAGAACCTGGGACTAAGGGCTGGAAGGAATTAAAAAGTTACTTTGGTGAAGAGGTATTGTTACCAGATGGAAAAGTTAACAGATTAAAACTAGGAGAATTAATATTTGATGATAAAGAGAAGCGGCGTAAATTGAATGCCATAACCCACCCGAGAATACAAAGTGCCATGATGAAAATGGCATTTAAATTCTTTTTTTCTGGTCATAAATATGTAGTGATGGAAGTGCCGTTGCTGTTTGAAACTGGAAAAATGCTGAATTTCATGCATAAAATAATTACTGTGGTTTGGTGAGCTTAGGTTTTTTGTTTTATCTAGCTAGATGTAAGAAAATTATGTTAGAATATATGTTTTTATCAATTATATATTTAATTTTAGTGAGGATCACCAACAACTTGAGAGACTTTGCAAAAGAAACGACTTTTCAGAAAAAATTGCTACAAAGAGGATAAATACCCAAATGCCCTTGGAACAAAAAGTTGCTAATTCACATTTCGTGATAGACAACTCCGGTGATAAACAATACACAAAAACTCAAACGGAAAGTATAATAAGAGTGCTGAGGCGGTGTAAATTTACTTGGTAAAAAAATATTTTTCTTTTTTTACTACTGGATTTTAGTTTATTAATTCTGTATAGTGTATATAATATCTAAATCTTTAATAGACTTATTAAAATTGATAATCATATAAAAATATAATTTTATACCTTCTTTTTCAGGTACTTTCGGGCAATACTTATAATAACTTTCCTGTCTTTTGTTTTTGGATGCACACATATAGCTACAAATATGCTATAAGTATGCTAGGATATAATTTCATATAAAACATAAAAGCTCAATTTTGGGATTTCTTTATTATTGTTATATATTTGTTTATATTCTTTATTTAATTCCAAATATAAATCACATTTTATCATCTCAGAAGTTTTTTGGTAATAAAAATCATAAAAAAAAAATAGTTTTACTTAAATGAAATATAAATTTATTTAAACCCAAAAACAACGGCAGATGTAAGTAATTATGTATCTAAACATACTATTTAGAATTGGACAATATTTAAAATATACCTTGTTTTTTTACAATGTATTGTTGAGTTGATTATTTATTATCATCTGGAAGAGTAGTTTTATTTTCATTGATGTAGGTCCTTATACATATAAGGTTGTAGTTTTATTTTCATTGATGTAGTGTTTATTTAAAGTTTTATTATTATTTTGATACATGTACTGCTTATATAAGGTAGTATTTTTTAATAATTCCCGCGGTCGTGTCCACCAATTGAACGTCCTTATCGATTTAGTTGCCGCTGAAAGAAGACGATTCTTGACGTGCTTCCTGCTCTCATCGATGATGGAGGACGGAGAACTATTGTTGAATATAATGTCTGTCAAATTTATTTCGGTTGTGGAGTTGCTCTCTTTATTTATTACAAAATCTCCATTTATCATATCGTAACTATACGATCCGAATATTGCTCTGAAAAACAAAGTATTAAATTATTTTTATTATTTAAACACCATTGATGGAAGGAAGAGAATAAATAATAATAAAGTTTATTGCCCGAATATTCATACGGTTTTAAGTTGGTTTCAATCACGTAACGAGGAAGTTTTTCTGGATTTCCTTCTCTAAAACTGAAAACAATATAAAATGATTATAAAATTAAAGTATTTAACCTCATTTCATTTAATCATAAGCCTGAATTCACTGTCTTAATATAGGTAAATATAGACGTAGCATAGATCGCATTACCTACTTTGCTAGCTAATATGAAAAAGATAATATGAAGCTGATGATCGGCTGAGTACAGAAATCAGTAGGCTTTGCTAAGCATAAGCAAGTGTCAAATATACACTCTGTTATCAAATAATTGATATATTCCATAAATCTTGAAAAACCGTGATTTGTGATGTTTTATATCCTAAAATCTTCCTAAATAGAGCATGGCAAAATATTTTTTAAATTCAGGTGATAACGCGTTTAAACATACAAACTCCTCAGCTTTATGAAAGTTGGTCATTATATTAACATAATCATTATGTATATGTATTAGACTTGATAAATATCGTATTTTTAACTTTAAAACATCTGAGGATTGTTTTATTTTTAGCTTTAAATTGTCATGCTTTATAACTTACTAAAAACTGATAAAAGATTTTACATAGGTATTCCAAATTTGGAAAATCTAAATCATCTAATTCAGTTCCTACAGCTTTCTTACAAAAGGTAATAAGTAAAAATTCGTCTACATGTTAAAATGTAATGCTTGGATGTCCCGAAATCCGGTAAAAAAAATCAGTAAATAGACTAAATTAATTTAAGATATATATTAAATAATATTTATCATATGCTCTCACATTATATGTTACAGTAATTTTTTATATATAACTAATACCAAAAACATTTCTTTTTTTAACTTTTTTATCGTGTAGACTGTAGACCATATTATGGGGTAGGTGTACCTAGCTACACATATCGCAACACGATTGCTACATTATTCTCCAGTAAGTAATTTTGGATTGGATTGGATTGGACAGTATAATTGATAATAACGATGATAATTATGCACACACAACCGAAGATATGAATAACAAGATTTTATGAACTCAGTATAAACTTATGGAATTATATAGGTACCTACATTATAAATACGTAAGATTTGTTTGTTTGTAACCAATACATTCTGAACCAATTTTAATAATCCTTCACCGTCCAAAAGTAAGATTAATAAAAACAATTATTTACTTAAAATTAGACTGGTTACAGACAAATTTTTCCTTTTGTCGCTAACGGCATTTGAACAGTGCTAGCCGTAGCAAAACGATATAGGTAATAAATAAAACACAAAGGTTTGGAATAATTTGTCCGCATTGGAGCCTGTGGTATCTTAACTATATACGTTATACATTACTATCGCTAAAGATTATCTATTGTGAATATTTCAAATCTAGTTGTACCTTTATAAACCTAAGTAACTACATTGTATTGTAGTCACCCTTACCGAACAATATATAAAAATAACACAACATAATTTATTTATCACGATTTAGTACCTAGCTCTAATTGAAAATATTTGAATAGCATTTATGTAAGTACCTATTCATATTTCAGTACCTAAGTCCACACTCTTATCTTAAACCCACTATTAAAAGGTGAACATGATGAGTTGTTCTTTAGCAATAAGGCTACCTGTTGTACCTACTTCTATGAGTTGTGTATTAATCCTTGTTTTTATATATTCGGGTACAGTATAGAAACATTTCATATCATACCATTTTTTTTGTCTAAGAATTTTTAATAAACGGTCAACAAGTAGGTACCTAATTTGGTCATTGTTTTAAAAAGCAGTAAGTTATATTTATTACTTACTTACAAAAGTAACTGAAAACTGGAACAAATTAATAGACAATTTATTCTAAACATTTCGTCGACACGTACAAATGCAAAAAATGACTTACCTATATGTAACATGTGATATAGTTTGTTTTATTTTATTGATCTTAAAATGGTAAGCCGTTTTACGATCACATCAAATTACATACGAAAGTAAAACATAATAATATTATATAAACTAGCTTATGTACTGAAGTACAAATATTTATGAAAACACTACAAATAATGCCACATTGAAAGAGTTACAGAATAATATTAAACATTACTTTAAAATTAAAAATGTATTGAAAATGCCCCATAATCGATCGATAGGTATGGAGTGAGAGATGTTATACCTATAAATTAATTTAACTAGAATACTGTTCTAAAAAACTAACTTAAGCCCCTCTTTGTTTGTGATGTTTAATAAATCGGTAATGTGTTGATGTTTAACAATAGATACAGGCGGATAGATACCTTTTTTTTTTTTTTTTTTTTTTTTTTTTTTATCGTTGGAAAAATGCGTTACGCATCATCCCTGCGGCCAGGAAGGTGATGACCGAGGGGGTATGTGGGACTACCCGGCAGCATAGAGGACGCTGCCATTTTTAAGGCTACCCACTAAAAAACCAACGGTTGACCTCATCGCCTTAGTGGGGCGCCACGGGATCGCTTTCGCACTCACCGTGACGAAGGCGGATAGATACCTATGTTATAACGATACCAAACACTAATTAGAATAGGTACATTTTTATATAATTAAAAAGAATAAGAGCCTTTTTCGAGTGCTCCCTAAATGCATTCCTAGTATCAGAATACTGAGCCTTGACATTATGAGCGACGGGCAGATTCCCTATAATTTGGAAGGCCCAGTTAGTCTCGATGTAATGCGAAGTGATTAATTACTTCACGTCACTTCTAAGGCGGTAAAAAGCACAAGTCCATTCACACAAAGAGTAGACACTGTTCTCGGCTTTAGGCCGGATTTTCTCAGTATCAACTACTACCATTTACAAGCATACAGCGAAGAGCCGATAGTCTAGATCTTTAAGGTTACGTAGGAACTTGTGTATATTCTAACTTATCTCTCACGGAAAAAGTGCCGAAGAGTTAGATTACTAGATTATTTCACAAAATCGGGTCTTAAGTACATATGTCCTAAAAGAATACCCATGCAAAATTTGAAATTCGTGGTAGGTACTTTTGGTTTCTAAGATTTTTTGGATGAGTCAGTAAGTAATCTTTCGCTTTTATATATGTATATATATATTATAAACATTCTTAGATTTCTTTATGCTCATATACCTAATGAAATATATACTTGAAAAAAAGTAACAATAGTACCTACAGAAATTAGGATTTGTTTGTGTACCATTTTAGATTCAGAACTCAAAACAACCTTTTTAAAATTATTTTATTCTTTTTTCGCATATCACAATAAAACTACTGACGGATTTTATTGAAATTTGTTTGTTATATTTGTTGTTCGGTCTACATATAAACCGCTGATAATTCACAAAACTTTTTAATTACGAAAACACACAGGTCGCGAGTCCACAATGCTTTAAACTTATAAATAGGAAAACCCAACAGGTTCCAAACATGTTGGGTACAAATTCTGATTAATTTACTTGAATATAGAGGGCCAATATATACCTATTTAATAGTCATCATAACAAAGCAATTATTACAGAAAAATATAATATACTTTCATCGAAAAATTAACTATTTTATTGGCATATCTACGTCAATATACCTACCCACAGTTTGCTTTTCAGAACGAAATTATTTATCTTTTTCACGTTAAAACACATGGGATGAGTTTATTGTCAAAAAACACAAAAGATGAAAGAAGAATAAAATACGTTTTTTTTTTATTATTTTACATCTATGCTACTTAGAAGTAATATTTAATATCCCAATTTTTTAAAATTAAATTAAGATCACTCACAATATGTATTGAAAACTAATATAATCTTTTATTTTCTACAATCGTAATAGGTGGTGAAAATATAAATGCGTACCTAATACCCACGGATTTTAAATTATCCAAACCACTACTTAAGAATTGTCACTATTCCGTATAATAATAACTTGTATCTGCGATATTATTCAAAGATACTTGAATCAAATCAGAGTATGGACAAGTACTACATTTTGCAAATGGAAAAGAGCTCTATTGAACAAGGTTGGAAAATGGGCGGGGATGCAGCGGATGGGCGGGCCTTTACGTCGCTACGTCAGCCCTCCATCAGAACCCCTACCTAGAGTTCATTACGTTGTAGAATATCAGTCCAACGACACAAATATGACCGGAGTGCAATAATAAGTGATATTAGTAACAAAACCTCGAATATAATATTAATAATTTAAACAACATGGAGAGTGCCAATGACAGCCACTGTTCGTCTTTGGATACGAATAGTTTGTCCCTGTCTCTTAGTGTGTCTCCGACGTCTGGGAACAGCTCAGATATTTTTCTCTATGATGATTCTTCAATGTCCGACGGTAGTCTATATGCCAGCGATCAAGAAAATCATTCAGTGCCGAGGAAAAGGTAAAACATAACTGCACTTATCAAAATTAATTTATTATTAGTTTTATTTTCACTAGATATTACTTTTTATGTATAAAATTGTGTTGAAGGAGCGGCATGTACCATTTTTGAATGTACAGGCGAAATAATTATTTTATTATTTAAATTTCTTTCAAAATGAATATGTTTGCAATAAAAGAAATACTTACCAGTTGCTTTATAATGAAATTGATATGAAACGAAAATGTATAAAATATGCCTAAACTGAACAATATGCGAAAAAATATATCAACATGTAAAGCATTGCAAAGTACTTAATAACAACATATGTAAGTACATACATGGATGATGTGATAAAATATTTTTCTCCAATCAGATTAACCTGTCGTCGGCACAAGCGCCGCTCGCGGTGTCCGCAGCAACAGATCCAGCAGCGTCAAGCAGCCAATCTACGTGAACGCCGTCGCATGCAGTCCATCAACGACGCCTTCGAGGGCTTGCGAGCACACATACCCACACTACCATACGAAAAACGACTATCCAAAGTCGATACTCTGAAACTTGCTATTGGATATATAAGTTTTTTGGGCGAACTGGTACGTAAATACAATGTTACCTCCATTTATTACCCACGCTTTTCCGATTGATTCATTTACTCATTAAGGTTGATAGAAATAATATATTGCGAGTTAGAATAATCATAATTTTTAGAGCACATTTTATATTTCTCCATATAAAGTTTAAACATTTTGTGTTATAAAACTATTCGAAAACGGAAGACTAAGCTTTGCCTGTGGATGTTATGACATAAAATTTAATCCGAACCAAATAAATTGAATAAGTTTTTCATACAGCATATCTTCGATAAATAAAGAATGACAATAAATATATCGAGGTAGTTGTATATCCAAACCAGGATATTAAAATTCTTTACTGTTATCCATTACATTTTTAAATACTTCTATATATAATATGTAGTTATATTGTATACAGGTACGCGCTGACAGAAGCACCCCGGACTCTATGCTTTCGGGAGTCTCAAATAACCAAAATACAGGCCAAGAACAAAAGAAAATCATCATAAGAGGTAATTTTTATATAATAAGTAAAACACGCAAATGTAAAACACATATGTAAACATATAAAAAATCTTTTGCACTTTCTTCTTAATTATTATAGGACTACTTTTACTATTAGGTAATTAAAATATATAATATAATATAATTTTAGGTACTACATTTTATTTACTTATTTATTTAAACTTTATTTTACAAAAAATAAACAGAATTGGCGGATTTAATGCTAAAGAATTCTCTATATAATATAACATTATAAATTGCACTAACTGAATTAGGTAGGTATTAAGTATCGACCTTGTAGACAAAGTAAAATTCTCTTTACGGCGATAATTCCGAAAGGTAACCTACAAAATTAGGAAGTTTTGATGATTCAAATAATATACCTTACTTAATAGGCTGCAATGTTAAATTATTATAAATTATCAATATTGTTGAGTTGTTTAAATAATCTATGCTTAATTTGTTAAAATATTTGCTTTGTATCTAATATTTACTAAATTACTACCAACTATCGAGTCGTTATATACATTAAATATTTTATTAAAATAGTATTGCTCTTCAGGTACACGACACAGTCCTCAATATATTAGTATATATTATTTGTTGACGCATCCATTAGAAACTACTCGACGAATTATCCATTTCCTTTATTTTAAGTTCCCTCAATTACCTCTGTTCAATTAAAAATCAAAATTTCAAAGTTATCAGTTACAGACAGAAGTCTTTCTTGTTTCCAAAAGTAAGGTAGTTTAGAACTCTATGAATGAACTCAGGTCAAACATTTGGTCAAAATGTCTACCACCTCAGACTCATAATTTTGTGCATAGTTAGGTTATCTTAAAACTTCTGACATTATATATATTATATTGATAATATTAATTTACTAGCACAACTACAGCAGAGATGATGAAGTAGAAGATGTTTATTATTTTATATATGTTTTTACGGATAAATCCCCTATATCAGAACAAAAATCCTATAAATTATCTTTTGGTGTGTTGGGCTTACTTTTAAGTAGTATTGTGCAAATATGTATACAAAAATATATTATTTTACTAGATTTTTGATATTGAAATATTGAATTTTAAAATATAAGATAGTATACAAATACTCGTAGATAGGTACAAGCGATAGTGTTAATTTTATAGGTCTCAGTTAAGATAAAGTTATCATTACAAGCATACTAAAAAATCATATATTTTTAAGTATGTAAGAACTAAGAAGTATAAATAATAAAATGTAGGTATAATATTTGTAGTGTTTTCTAAATTATACGTATTAACCTCTTGTAACAATTTCCATTATAAATAGTAGGTATCTATCATATTATTTAGCAAAAGACATAAATATGTGAAAATCATTAGAGGAGGCCTTTGTCGATAGACAAGCTGTTCCACACAGACATCCAGTTGCCGACCATTTAAATAAAAATTAGAAATAGTAAAAACAAATTAGTTTTAGAAAGTAGGCATGTTTTAATATCTATTAATTGTAAGGAAGAAACAGCAATAAAGGCTATTTTATTTTTTTATTTTATTTTCATATTATAAATCCATAAATCAGACAGTAAGTCAACCACAAAATATTCAATTTTAGTAGTTTTTTGTCCGTAACAAAATTTCAATTTTCTTTCCTTCTTATAGTTTAAGCCTCGTTACTATTCTATTAAAAATATAAATGTCTCGTTTCTAGGAATCATGATTATTAGTCAGGATTAATAATATTGTGGGTATAATTTGTTTAACCACTTGTTTTATATTTTTATCATTAATTCTTGAATGCACCTTCCTAACCCTTGTCGGGTCAAACAGTGCCAGGGTGCGACCCCTACATGATGGGTTGTTTGTGCACCTTTCCTCGATCGATACATTAGCTGTTATTGCGGTACACCAATATATTAATTATTTACATAATATTATTGTACATCGTAATTATATAATTTTCTTAAATTAATTCAGAAAATTCTTACGTGTTCATTGTGATTTTTTAGGTTTCCGTTATGTAACGTAGGAAAACAAAAATATTTATATAAATATTTTATTAATTTTAAACTTTTTTTTAAAACTGCAAATCACAATACTATTTATTATATTTAAAAAATGCAGACTTTTAAAATTTATCAAGTACCTAATTAAATAATAACTGTAACAATAGAATTAGTAATTCAAACATGAATATTTTAATAAACAGTGAAAATTATGAATAGGAGTTAAAATTATAATCAAATACTATCCTGAAAATTTTGTTATGATATTATACTATCATGAAGTAGGTACACATATGTATGTTTGTATATGTATACTAATCTAAACTTGAAGCTACCAATATATTAAGATAAAAAATAATTTAAATTATTTATGCAATCATTTAATATAACATATTTAGATGATGAATATATTATTTTAAAAATGAATGAATTTCCAATCATGTAGGTACATAGCATTAATTTTCTGTTTGAAAAAAAAAACATCGAAATAAACATCGCGTGTCTTTTGATAGTTGTTATCAAAATATAGATGGTCCAGGTGTCATCCCGCCTGTGTTCCCACGCGGCCACATTGCGTGATCCGTGGCTCCCAGAGAACACTACGGAAACAATTGTCATATTAATTGAAAACATTTTCTATAATAATCCCCTTTTACACATGTTCAAATCATACTTGTTCTTCATAAATATCCTACTCATCTATTAGTGATAGTGCTAGAAAATGTTTAATTTTTTATGCTTGTTAAATTCAGTAAGTATGAAAGTGAAATGTACTTATAAATTTATATATAATTATAAGTTATGGTATTGATATTGTAAGTCGTTATCATCATGTTTATATAAAAATACGTTATCGATTCGATGTTTCGTAGTCGAAAACGAAAATTGTATTTTCTTATTTTCTGGTTCGTATAGATAATTCGGTCATATTTACTTAGTTCTATATATTACAGTTATTATAAATGACATAGGCATTCAATCTATATATTAAAACTAAAAGAGAAAACTTAGTAGATATCTTCTTAAAGCATATTGTGTAGTCGAGGAATATGAGAGACATAGATCAAGTTTATATTATGAAAATGTTATATTATGATGGTGACAAACAAACATAAAAATTTGCACTAACCACGGTCAATGTAAATTATAATAGTTTGATGTCAAATTGTCACAAAGAGTTAATTAATTGTCACCTGACGTATCAGAATAAAATTCAAAAATATATAGGAAATTATTATAATACCTATCCCTAATCTTCAAAAACATTCAAACTTTCAATGACTCTCGAATTTCGGCTACTTAGCGACCAATTATAATTAATAAAATTTCGTTATTGTCATCACCAATAACTTAGTTATTGGTGATGTAGAATTCCTTAATAATATTTGTTAAGATTGTAATTCACTACCTATTTATACCTTAACTTTAAACATATATAATTATATATTAAATAGTTTTGGTAGTTAAGGTAAAAATCAAAAACAATCGAGTTAAAATTACAGCTATTAACTATACCATTGAGCAAATGTAAAACAATTTTTCATATCAAATTTTAAATTCGAATAATTTTTAAAGGAGTGACTTACAGAAAAAATATAACAGATTTTTTTTTCAGAGCGTTCAATTTCCTTTAAAATGCATATTATGTCTCGTCTCAGCATGTTTATTTGAACGTAAGCTATAAAATTCCGAAGTTAAAATATTTTTTCCCATGTTATTTAAACGTAAAATAGAAATTCATGAACGACCTTTAAAAATTGATATTAGCTTTTATTAGCTCCGGTTTTCACAGGCTTCTTTTCTTAGGATTAGGTTATATCACTGCGAGATTTGAAAAAAAAACGATTTCTTTGAACCAGTCTGATATATATATTTAATAAATCTCTCTATTATATTTTTATAATTATATTGTTGTTTCAAAATTCAGTTTCGAAACGGGAGAAATATAAACAAGGGTGTCAGCTGTATAGCATTTGCGAATCACACCATAGCAAATTGAGAGCTCTCTGTAAATGGGGAGGCGGAGTGTATTAGAAAACCATTAAGCCCTCGCCCTCCTCTATGTGCACTTAATACATGATTCGTAATACTATTAATATTGTCTCGACAATGAATTTAAGCAAGTGAATAAAAGCATGTTTCAAGGACAGTTTTATTTATTTTACGTGCACAAATTTTAAGTAGATTGAGAACGGAAATAGATTGAGTCTCGAAAAGAGACGAATTATTCTTTCTATTTATAAATATATTTGTAGATAGAATAAGGTTATTTGAATAGAAAGAAAATTAAATTACTAATTTTAATATGCAATAAATACAATAGGGTATTATGAAACCACATCATCAATTTGAGTAGCTCATAATCTCTTTTTCAATTAATAAAACACCTTATCAAAGTGTAATGTAGGATTTACATACAAATACCGAGATAATCGTGCACGTGCGGGCCCCTTCACCTCTTCAAGTTTTGTTTACTATGTTGTTCAACTAATACAAAAAGGTTTGATAAACATTCATTCAAAACACTGGCTGGAATTTATTTTACTTATTCTAAACCTAAAAAACAAACGGGTTTCTTGTCAATGTTTTTTCAGATATTTGTAATTTTTTAATAATATATTTTTAAACTTACTTGTCTATATTCCTAGTAAAAATGCCCATCAAAATATTATTAGCTCGACAAATTTTTGATGCCACTGGTATACCGACGGTAGAAGTGGATATGGTGACTGAACTTGGTCTATTTCGCGTCGGAGTACCATCGACGGACCATAAGAAAATAGCAGAAGCAATTCAGCTACGTGACAATAAACCTGCTGAATATTTTGGAATGGGGGTATCAAATGCTGTTAAAAACATTAATACAATTATCGCACCAGAACTAATAAAACAAAATCTGGAAGTGACTTTGCAAAAGGAAATAGACCAATTCATGATCGCTCTTGATGGTACTGAAAACAAGTCAAGGCTAGGAGCCAATGCTATAATGTGTGTTTCTTTAGTAGTTGCTAAAGCAGGAGCTGCTAAAAAGGGCGTACCTCTCTATAGACATATCTCCGACCTGGCTGATGTTGCAACTATTATACTACCGGTGCCGCATTTTACAATTTTGACAGGCGGTAAATTAAGTCGCAACGGATTACCGTTTCAAGAATATTGTATTATGCCCACAGGAGCTGCATCGTTTACTGAAGCGATGCGCATTGGAACTGAAATATATCATTTCGTTAAAAATTCAATAACAGCAAAATATGGCATCGAAGCCTCCTACGTAAGCGACACGGGTGGTTTTTCAGTACCGCTAGAATCGCACAGGGATGCATTAGTGTTACTTACGGATGCCATAAAACAATGTGGATATAATGGAAAAGCAGAGATTGCTATTAATGCGTCTGCTACTGATCTTTTCAAAGATGGTGCCTACGACCTTGAGTTTAAGAATCCTAATTCAAACCCTCAAGAATATATGTCATCTGACAAACTGGCTGAAGTATATTTAGAAAATGTGAAAGAGTTTCCAGTTTGTTCAATAGAAGACGCTTTTCAGCTTGACGATTGGGCTGCTTGGTCTTCTTTGACAACGCGTACTCAAACTCAGCTCTTTGGTAATGATCTCACACAGACAAACTTGCGTAGAGTCGGTCTAGCTGTTGAAAAGAAAGCGGGTAATACAATTGGCCTTAGACTTAACCAAGCGGGAACTCTTACTGAACTTATTGAAGCTTTCAAGTTATTGAAGTCGAATGGATTTGGCATAGTTGTATGTGACAGATGGAGAGACACAGATGATTTATTCTTATCAGATTTAGTGGTAGGTTTGTCAGCGGGACAGGTGAAATGCGGTGCGCCAGCTCGGTCTGAACGTGTGGGCAAATATAACCAAATCATTCGAATTGAAGAAGAGTTGGGCCCGTTATTAAAATATGCAGGGAAAAATTATCGCGTTCAAATGTAGTTTTCTTGATATTTGTTTGTTTTTTTGAATATATTTTTATTAAACCTATATTTTCATTCTTTAACTTAACATACATTAGCATTGAGAACTGCTAAAACTGTCCCCACACGTGTTCTATGCCCCATCAATAGTAACACCGCGACAAGTGGTCAAATCACCGGAAATAGTCTCTCCACTATAATTGACATTTATTATTTATAACAATCGAAACAGTGGCGTTAACAATAATATTAAATAAAAACATTTTTTAAAAACAAAGTTGTAAATTAAAAATATCTAATTGTTTTTTTATAAATCCTTTATAATCCAAGAACTGGAGTATATCACCTTTATTTTAGCTTAGAAGGAGAATTGTAAAAAAAAACTATCACCTTTTTAAATTGGTAATAAAATATGAGGATGTATTATCATAAAATAATCGAGTGGAACAGGTCATCCCTATCTGTGGGTGTATAAACTCCGGGCTAAGGGCCATAACAGCGCGCACGTGCATATATGCACCCTTCAAATAAGCACCCCATTGTACCACATTCGCAAAGTTTAGTTAGCCCCCCGGGCCTGCTCATTCTCTTCTAAATAATTGTAGATAAATACAACTTAGTTTACACTCGCTTAGGGAATTTTATCAAAGCGTTGAGCGTTCATAATTAACATTATTCTTTAAGTAATCCTAATACAACTGAGCAATATTAGTTACTTAATAGCTGATAGTTATTGTTACAATACCAAATCATTGGTCACAGTAAAAGCATTTGGTTCTTGTCCCTATTAGTTATATTAAGTCAATAATTTTTGAACTCGGTTCGTCATGTAGGTCCTGTTAATGAGAATCTAGTTATAATTAGATGTATACTGGGTTTTTTATTCGGCCTAGTTACACATACAATACATATAAGAGAACAATAATAGTATTAACATGTTAAGTAGAAATTAAACAATTAAATAGGTTGTTGTTACAGGCACCAATTTCCAAGCGCACTCTCTCTCATGGTCTCGACGCGGCGAGAGGCAGCCCGGAGGAACTTTACATGCCAAGATATGGATGCCCGAAGACCCTAGGTATTTTACTGCACCTACGAATGTTACTGAGAAAGAAGAACTAAGATAAAATGGGATCAACTATATCTATAGACTTCAGCTGATCTCAGGTCAAACATTTTCGTTAAGTTAAAATATTGTTATATCTTTGTTTGAAGAGTATGGGTAATCTCGATTTAACATTTAGACTGTGGTATCTTTTTAAACATAAAATTGATATGATCAACAAAACTTCAACATAAATTACGAGCCGGCTTTTTATTAGTTCTAACATTTAAAATCTGGTGAACAAATAATATGTAGATATATATTCGCGGAACTATAATAAATTATGTCACAGTTACATAATTTTACTAGTCATGATGTTAGCTTTATATTTATTTAGCAATAGGCAATAAATTATTTATAATTAATTAATATATGTAGAACTTAGAAGAAACTTTAAAACGTACCCTCTATATAGACAGTTTGTAATGTTATAATTTTATTAAACGTTGAAATAAACTTATGCACCACAACACAAAATTAATATATATTTATATATAAATATTCAAATATAAAACTACCTAATAATATATTTAATCGAATAATAAAAAAATTATATCACACACAGAAGAATTGTTTTCTTGTTGTATATTTTCTTTTATTCGAGCTAAATTAATTATATTGATAAATTGCTTTGTAGGGTTATTATAAATTGGAAAACCTATTTTCTTTTTTATAATGATTGTTGTGAGGAAATAAAATATATAGAGGTTGTGGCTTACATCTTACTTGTTGTTCTAAATATTACCTACTAAGTGGATTTCCCCCTTATCCCCATAGTTTTACAATTGCGTTAAGCATATGCATTGCATGCATACAAAATTTTAATAGATAGATAGATAGGTATTTTCATGAAATTTGCTGAATACCTACCTATCTTATCATCTGTTTTTGTCACTGAAAAATGGTATGTAACATACTTACCATAAACCATTTCAAATCAGACTCTTAAACAATATTAGGCACCGAAAGGAACTGATGATGCAACTCAGATTTATCTGAAATAATAATATGTACCTACCAACATACAATAAAAAAGTAAGAAGTCAAAATAATTTTGAACATATTTTTTAAACACTTGAAACTTAGGTATAGTGTTTGTCTATATATTTATTTGCTTTTGCGGATATTTGTATGTTTTTTTGTAAGCATATGTTTGTATATATGTATATAAATAAGTGTACCTATGTATGTGGTGTATTTATAGCTTAACCTTTTTCTTACCAAGATTCTGCCTCCATCTAATTGGTTGATCGGGAGAAATTGCTCTTTAGCGATAAGGCAGAATACACCTGTTTAAAAAATCTGTATTTTTTTTTGATATACGATCTGACTGTACAAGAAATAGTAATAAATATTATATTATTATTATTTCGTATTTTAAATTTCAAAATTCTATATTTCATATTCATAAACACTGGCTGGTCTCGAACTTAAGACCTCTGAGATAAAGTTCCCGACGCTCTAATTGCCGTGCCGTTACCACCCTTGTTGAATTACATATTATACATATATAATAAGATACATTTTTGATAATACTAAGTATTTGTAACGAGACTTTTTAAGCCGAAAATAAAATATGATTTACAAGACGTCGATAAAATTGTACATCATTAAACATACGGAACCAATTGAAAGTAATGAATAATCTAGGAAATAATAGAATTCTAGACTTAATTATGTTTTTTTTTTGTGTCTGTCTATGCTATTAGCCCTGTTGGCTATTACAGCGTCACCGGGGGAGAAACTCTTAATTATGATTATCACAATACCTACAACAATTAAATTATAAATAATAAGTTGGTCTTGCTGTGCACCGGACACTGAGTGAGCAGGGGTTTCTAGATTGGCATCGAAATCATAGAGTAAACTGCTACATACCTACTACTATAAGTGCCATGTCAGGCATCGTACCTGTGACCTGTGCAAATCAGGTCTAACGTTAAACATAACCACGCAACCCCTCAAAGTCCTTGGAATCAAAAAACATTAAGCAGACTAATGAAAAAATTAATTAGGAACAACCAAAAGCATATAGTCCTTTTTTAGTAGGTTTAACCGCTCTTTAATTACGGTTTTATTATTTTTATTTATCTTGAGTTTTACGTTGTTTCATGGGCCCCATGTTGCTCGTTATGTCATCATTGTAGCGTCGGCAATTATAGAACAAGAATTAAAAGTTTCTTTAAAATTGGTTGAATAATAACTAAGTCGTTACATATATAAATTGGAAAAAATACACTAAGATTAAAAACAATTGCCTTTGCTCGCAGTCAATATAACTAAAATATGAGATGCACGGGTACCTACAATGTTTTCTACTTAACGACCGAACACAAAACGGGCAGTAGCAGAATGACACCTGTCTTCTTACTTGAAGTACCATAGATTTGTTTATTTTCGTCTAAAAAACAGTTCTTAGTCTGAAACTATGCGCGATATGACAGAAGCTTTCCTTAACTTTTAAGTTTAATATACTTAACTTTTTTGGTAAGAGCAGACATAATCATTTGAAATGTTAATTTTGTATTTTCAAGCTAGGGAACAGATAATGATAAGTATCTTTTAGCAAGTAATATTTACTACTACTTGCCTACTCGTAAATGAAAAAAAAGTTAATACTCGTAACGGCTGGCCTAGTTTTTATTTAAATAATTCGTTTCTGCAAATTTTACAGCGCTTTATTTGTTAATAGGGAACATGCAAAAAAATTTAAATGGTCTCAAATATTTTTTTTTCGATAACTTTTTATCATCTTATTATAATAAAATCATTTTTTTTAAATTTACTAATCATTTAAGGCCATAAAATAATTTATGAAAAGTGTAAATTTAGGGAGCGAAATTCAAAATTCCAAAACGCGCCACCATTGGTCGAAAGGAGATGTGACGTCATTTGACACACCATTCAATATATCGGCGTTTAAGTTCATACTGTGGTATCATTGTGACTGAGAAAAATAAATAATTTAAACCTATATTTTCGTGCTTAAAGGTTTTATTAAATGATACAATTGTTTAGGTAATCTTAAAAACATTTTCTAAATACTCAAACAACTCTAACAAAACAAATACCTACAAACTCTTTTTGAATACATTATACATTTTTAAAATGTTTCTGCCTCTGAATCATTTTTCACTTCACTTGACTCAGATAAATAACTTGGTTGATAATCAGCAGATATAGAAGATATAAGATGCTACACAAGTATTATCAGCTGTGTTTTCAGTAAACAATTTTCTTTTTAAAACAGATAGTTTTACTTTTAAAACTGTTGTGTACCAATGCTGTGTGTTAAATGAGGAAATGGTGACAATGCTACATTTTGTTTTTCAGCAGGTATATTAACATTGACACCTTTACTTCCATACTTCGGTTTAATATTAACTTGCACAGCTTAGTCACTTGGTAATTTATCTTTAATATGCGAAAAGCAAGGCTTTGCCTTATGATCATCACATTCAATAGGAGAAGTACTCAGTCTTGGCTGATTAATATCACAGACATTTGTATGGGCAGTACTAGGACTTACTACATATATCACTTCTTCGTAAAGGTCACCAATTTTTTTAAACACTACTTTTGACAGCTAACTCTTAAAAGGCTTCATTAACCAATGTCAATCTTTGCCTTTTGACTATGCACATTCTCATTCTATCAGCTTTTGTTTTTGCCACAAAAATATACCTATAAGGAACAACTCCTTTCTTCAAACTTAGATTACATCTTTCTCCTTATTGTTTCGTTACACATATTATATTCAATACAATTTGCTGTAGCTCCTTAACCTGAAATAAATTGACAGACCATAAAAATTGCGTAAAACAAAAAAAGATTACGGTTTTTATAGAAAGTTATACTGAAATTTGTAAGATAGGTTAGGTTAATTTTAAACTCAAATTTTCTAATATTTAATACTTACTATAAATTTAAACTATTAGATTAAACTTATTATAAATAAAGTATACTTACGTTAAATTGATCTTCACAACCATATAAACACGATTTAGGACATATATTATCCCTTTTAATTACCATACACCATTGTTTTTGTATTTTCGCATCTCTTGGAATACAAAAAACAGTACTATACAATACTCGTAAGATGATTTTTATCTTCTTTCATGACTTGTAAAGCAATTAAAACTTAAAATATGTATGAAGTAACTAAAAAGTGCATAGTAAACATTCACTGGATGTGTCATTTGACGTCACGCAAAGCGCGCGCAAAATGACGGCGTTTGAACGGCTCAAATTTATTACAAGTTTTAATTTTTAATTTGAAGAAAAACTAGAATCTTTTCAAACCTATTTATATTTTTTTCTACGATATATAGAGGTAAATGATTAATTTACGTCAAAAAAAAATTACATGAATGTTCCCTATTAAGCTAAACTATAACCAAAGTTGCAATAAAATTCAAGTCTTATAAGTATACCTATTTACATAGTTTAAATATCTGTCAACGAAAATTTGTTTTGGAAATTAAATATTGTTCTTTAAAAAACATGTCTTCATCAAATTTGATATAGTTTTTAAAATACTTTGTTTATAACAAAAAAAAACATAAAAAGACATTTACTTTACTTATTACTGTTTTTTGATATTAGGTATTATAGCGTTCATTTTTCAATATCAATATAAATATCCAATTTCTTGTAAGACTAAACTTTAGTAAAAAAAAGTATTTTATAGCTTAATGCTTGTAAGGTAATATTTCGAATTTCTTAATTATTTTGGGTTAAAAAAACTTCACAATTACTGAATAGGAATTGAGAATATGAATTCTAGCTTTGATGTACCTCGTTTTAATATATACATAGGTACCTAAGAATCTTTTATTAGCTGCTACAAGTGGTTTCATCTGCTCCTCCACTGGACCAAATAAACATAAGATTAAAACAAAATCATTTCTAGTTTAATAATTATAAACTACATGAAAATTTTCCTCCGTGGATATCATAAAATTATTCACTCAGATAATACAACCTTTTACCACATCAAATATCCTTAAAATTGAAAAATTGTAATGTGCTATAACTGTGAACCAGATATCTTTACTATAAAAAGGCAAGGTTTTTCAGAGTGAAAGTCTTCGTACATATACGACTGGGACAATAAGCTATCAAACCGGAATAATTTTATGTGTGATGATGTGAGAACACATAAAAAGATAGGTAGACAAACAGATATATCACATAACTTTATAGGAGAGACAACAAACAGTGCAGTCTTAGGAAGTGATCATCCGTCGCCCACATGTACTGTGTCTGCCAAACACCAAACGGCTAAAAAAACACAGTATAGTAGACTCGAACGTACGACCTTAAGGATACCATCCCTTCGCTCTAGAAATTGCTCTACAAAATCTTTGATGAGTCTATAAGTAAATCTATTCTATACGAAAATCCTAACCAATGTTTCTTACTTTACAGTAGAAAAGAACAATGATATGATGCCATAACTTAAATTCATTACCATAATTAACCATGTGCAGTTCTTTTTAATTTGAAACAAACATAGAATAGAAAATGTGTTATTACAGACAAGAATCAAAGCCCTTAAAACTTATTTTATGATACGGTTCTGAACTAGAAAGCTGACGAAGAACATCAATATGACGAGGGTGATTGCGGAAGTATGGATGGAGGGATTAATTTTTATAGTCAGATTGACTTATAAATTAAAATCTAGGTAAATACGCAATAAGAGATAAGTTTTGTAACAATCCTTTATACCTATGATTTTATAAGCACGTTTTTATAACAAAATACATAATATCGATATTAAGGTTAATGCCTTAATAAATATAGTTTTGTATTTGTGCGTTTGTGATCGAATTCATTTTCCTACTATTTTTGTTCTTTATTTTAGCACTAACTGGTTTATGGATATCTAATGAATTTTGATACAGTGATAAATAACATCGTCGTTTAATTTGTTTTCGCTTCATTTAGGATACATTTTTTTATAAGTAAATTAAAACTTGTACATTTAATAACTAGATACCTATCTAAGTAGATACATAATTTAAAATTCTTTATGATATTCTGATTTTTAATGTATGATTTACAAATAAATAAACTAAGAAACTAACTAACCGTATTGTAAAATCTTTCGAAGTATTATTCCATAGTTATTACAAGAAATAATAATTTACCCTCGTGCGACTTATTCAAAAAGTAGGTATTGATATGTAGAGATTATTAATAATAGTTGCGCGTTTTTTAAAGATAGTATTGAATCCAAGATAGGTATATTGTTGTTAACAGTTGTTATCGTTATCTCCATATTTATTATATTTGGCTGCCAGAGATTAACGCAATCAAAAAAATAAAAACTCTTCGGCTTTATTAGACACCTACCTATACCTATACCTATATACCTACTAATATTAGACTTTTATTAACTAGTAGATAATAGGTTAGAATTTGTTTCGGCAGCAGATGATAACAGTATTCTACCGCTCTTAAAGAAGCTGTCTAGTCTGAATTAGTACTATCCTCTCACAAAGCTACGTTTATAATAGCTACGTTTGGAACAATGTGTGAGAAAGCCCTTTTAGAAAAACTCCTTTCTTTCTTTCTCATCATTTTGTAAAGCATTTAGGTAATATGTTTAAAAATGTCAACAGGCAACATCAGCACCTATCATCCGGTAGACCATCTTCATTTTAGCAACGCATGACCCACTCCTATAGAAAAGATATGTAAAGATATACTTAATTATTACAATCGTACCTTACTGGTGTCTATTACTTATTATTTATTTAATAATTACTTATGGACCTTCCTAATTATTTGTAGCTTGTCGACTTCCTCTCTTTATCTCACGTATCTAAAGTGGCATTTATAAAGATATAAATTAGGTATCTAGAGTTTTCTAGATACGGAGTAAAAAATAATATGCTTTCTTTTTTTTAAAGAATTATTATTATATGTTTTAGGCATATGTTATTTGCCAAGTTGACCCTTTATTTTTTTTAGATTTTTCACCTACCTGTTTTACGAAAAAAATATTATCTGTAAAATAAAATAAAAAAACAAAATTAACCCAACTAATTAATAAGGAACATAGAACATGTTATCTCTTTTTACTTTTACATTTGAAATAACGAGAACTAAAGCTTTTAAGCGAACTCATAAATGGAGGCTTTGGGCGGCACTGGATACTGGATCAATATGAGGACAAGATACGGATTGGTTGCAGGTGTTAGTTCCCAGCGCCTCCTCGTACCTACTACCATGACAATAACGCAAAATTCCCCAGTCTACATTAACAGTTAAATTCATATTCTAACCGCCGACAAGTTGTTTAAGTGGGTTAGTTAGGTCATTATTGAAATATTTTATGCAAATCATTTGTGAGATTTATCCATAATTTTGTACCTTCAAGATTTTTATACAAATTAAACTAGACCAAATAATTTATCGTTTAATTTCATACAGTTAGACAATTCAAAACTTCAACAAAAAATTCTATTGTTCAAGTGTTATTAAATTGTCTATCATATATTTTAGTGAACAAATAACACAAAGATACGTAAATACTTGCAATTATTGATTAAGTAAGTATCACAGATAATAAACAGATATATAAGTATACAGTAAGTATCACAGATAATAAACAGATATATAAGTATACAGATATTATACTTAGGTACCTACCTCCATTACGAACCTGACATCGTGACACCGCCGGCGAACAATTAATATAAATAACTAGCTGTGCCTGCGACTTCATGAAAAAAACATTATTATGGGTTCTCTTGCTTATATAAAGGTCCCACTGTATGAATTTTTAAAAATATTTTTTTTTCGTGTTGTGTGCACAACTAAAAGACAAACAGATAAACAGACAAAGATTTTAAAAATGCTAAAAATGGATTCTATTAGTTATTATTTCACTTCCTGGTATATTTTTTTTAATATTTTCAATTTACAAAGACTACTCCTCTACAGGTTTATTACAAATATAGAATAAGATTCTCATGATTACGTCATTGACATAACTTTTTTATTTCTTAACCGATGTAGATGAAATAAACACTAAATGTTAAGTGAAGACTGTGACAATATATTCGTGAAAACCGCATTCCGTTTCTGAGATTAGCGTGCGAAAACATACAGACAAACTGAAAAACCATTGTTTTGGTTTCTCTTGCTCTTAGGAAGGCCCCTCATGGTCTTTTTTATTAATATTTTCCATGTACAGAAATGGATCAGTGACAATTTTATTATGTGTATAGATGGATAGTTTACAGTTAATTATTAAATATATTATACAGACAATTATTACCACTACAAACCGGTAGCATTTAAGCATTTTAGGTAGATATGATTAACAAATTTTCAAACCTCGGAACTGAAAAAATAATTTTAAATAGGAATAAGACATCTAAATATGCATATTTTAAAAATTCAATGTTGCTACGGGGGAATTACGTGATACAGAATTCAACACCCGTAATAACGGTCAGTTTTTTATAACATTTGATGTGATATCAGTACCTACGCTTTTATGTCTACAAATTTGATGCTTATTCACTTCGGAAAAGATTCTCAATTTCTATATATTTTACTACAAAAAAAGTCTAGATATGTATAATATTAAGGATACAAATGATATATAGCTCACTTTCTTTAAGCAGAAAGCAGGCAAAGTGGCTCACAACTAGTTTAAAATCGAAGATACGCATATTATATGTAACGAAGGAATAGTTTAAATAGGGCCGGGCTCTGGGTTTTTTCTATAAACAAAACAAATATTTGTTCTATATTAATTTACACAAAATAGTCATGCGTCGAGCCTGGATCAAAAACTAGAAAAATATTATTCAATATTTTAGGTTCGTATTGTCAATAGAGGATGATTCGCAAGGAGCTTCTAGGTCTTACCTTATCAAAAATAAAAATTACCTTGTAAAAAAATTACCTATTGATAATTAAAGTAATTACCTCAATCAACAAAAAAATTGACAAATCAGAGGCGAATAGCTAAGTTAAGCAATAAATACATTTATTGATTTGTTCATTGTTTGTAATTTTAAGCAAATTCACTTAATCAGTAATCATATAATTGATTGCTACGTAGCTATTACTAATTTATCTATTGTTTGATGTTAAAGTAGGTCACTTAATATTGTATTGTTTGTTACTTATTGTGTACTCCCTTGTATGTAAATGTCATGTTCATGTAATTGAGTATTTCTTAACTAGAAAAAAACAAAATTGATTACTTTTAAAGCGATTTATTGCTTAGATAAAATGTACTTTTAAACAAGATTTTCAAATAAAAACTTCCTAGTAAATATATATCATCACTATAACAAAACAATATTTTTTTTGCCTTATTTAATATATATTTTAGGTTAGGTATATTCATTATTGAGGGTACTAAAATAAAAACGAAATTACTTTATTTTGCAGAGTTTTTAAAGCAATGTTTCATTTATATTTAACTAGATATTACATACACTTTTTATTATATACAATGAATATTTATTTAAATCATAGAAAATATCTCTAAAGAGAGGCACTATATTTTTTGATGGCTAATATTTTCTCTGTGCCCATCTAGAACTGTCGATAATAATGTAAAATTTTAAATACTACAATCACAATAAACATTAAAAAACAATAATAAATTTGCTAGTCACAATAAACATTAAAAAGCAAGACTAAAATCCCAAAACCCTATTTTTTTTTAATCAAACAACCTAAATACCTAAACTTATATGAATGTCCTAGAGTCTAAGCTAAGAAAATGTGACTTAATACACTATTTCGAGTTCTCTCTTCAGTCAATATGGTTATATGTTACACACCATGCAAATTACAAGCAAAACATGTTATATATATTGTATCATTATATAAAAAGTTATTTTACTCTGAATTCAAAAAGTCCTACTTTTGAACCTTTATTTGCAAGTGTGCTTGTGTACTGATTGTTAAATTTAGTATACATAGATAAATACATTTGCAAGCCGACAAACCTTTATCTTTTACACATATGGTATACAAAAGAAAGAGAGTGAAGGAACAAGAATAGCCTTAAATTGGCCACTAATTAAGATTGTTGTTGAAGTATTGTTTAATTGAGTATCTAGTATCTATTACTTTTCTTACCTATTAATACTAAAACCTAATTAAATTTGGCTTTATTGTACGTGTGAATGTAATAGTCTCATCCCCTTTATTAGTGCAGGTTTGTAAACAAAAGCCCAAGGAAGGAAAATGATGAAACCGGAGAAATAAAGACTGGCATAAATCTGCCACCACTTTGAAAATACTTTAAGATCAAATGGTATTAAACTCCATCCCATAAAAACTATAGTGTAAATTTTTAGAATACCATACAATAAATATTTAGCATTAGAAGCCCAAAGCTTATGATAATATTCAGATTTTGTTATTATGTTTTCTAACTCCTTTTCCATGTAAATAATAATGAATTCATTAAAGAATGTCATATAATATCCAGAGCGTGTGCCATGCCATAAGGCCAAAAAGACTAGAGTGAAGAATTGGCTAAGATTACGGTTACCAAGAAACTTAAGGCGTTTATAAATGTATTCAGCGGCAAAGTGATTGGTGTTGCAGTTAAAACTGTCAATGTAATGTTGGAACTTGGTAGCACCTTCAAAGCGCATCAACTTTATGTTATTACATCCATCCCACCGGGACACTTCACCATATTCAGTCTTCTTGTTTCCATTGTATGAGAGACCAAACCTTATACATGATGCTACAATAAAAACAATAAGTAAATATTTTTTACATTATATATTGTATCTAGTATTTAGGACCGAGTGTTTATTGATCTAGAATGAACAGATTTCTATTTCATTAATTTTTTAGTAATGTTTTTAAGAAAAACATTACTAAAATGGGACTTAAACTTTAAAATAACTCTGGTATTCTTAAATCTTACTCAAAATATCTGATTCTAAACCAAAATAATGTTATTATTATGAAGTATAAGTAAAAAATTACCTTCGGTAAGAAGCCAACATGAAATATATTTGTAAAGCGCAAAGTGAGCCCATAATCCACTATAGAAATGACGATATACTATTGATGTTTCATAAAATTCATCAGAGAGCATGTAATTCATGCTAAAAACAGATACTGAAACAATAAATCTTGTTTATACAAAGTAGATTTAACACAAGTAATTTATAAATAAGTTAAGTATTAAATACTTACTTCCAACTTGAAAAGCAACTAAATAAATCATTCCCTGAATGAATCTTTTTAATGCCTGGCTTTCCATTATCGGTGCTTCCTTATCAACAGGGTATTTATCAGATACAAAGTCAATGTATCTTCTGAATGAAAAAATAGGACCCACAAGGAAACAAGCAGGGAAGTAAACAAAACCAATTAGTTCTAAGAAAGTAGGGGGATCTGATAGTGCACTTATCTTGCTGTTATCAGACAGATTCTCTCCTTTCTTTAATTTGTGGCCATCCCATAAATCAAAAGATAGAGCAATAAGCTTTAAGGTTAGGACACAATGTGGCATAGTCCAGGTGATATCATAATCTTCGGATTCAGTCTTAACATATCCAACTAAGAGGTACGTCATATTAAAAATAAATGTTATAATAGCATTCACTTTACCGGGACCAAAGAATTTTGTAGTGATGTAAATAACAAGTGCTGGAATCGCATTATGATAAAAGGACAGACCAAAATTATAGAGGGCAATATCCAGGCCAGTGCAAATAAAGAATAAATTTCTGTACTCCTTATGCTCTTTAACATATTTGTTGTATATTATCCCTAATGGGTATCCTAATAAAATTGAGATCAAGAGTTTTAAGGCAGGTTCTGTTGTACCAATGAGGTAGGCTGCATATGGCACTGGGCTGAGGCCTATCCAACCCAGAAGGGAGAGAAAAAGACCAATCATTGTGATTTACCTAAAACAACAATATATAAACAATTGACATAAAATAAAAGTAAATTAATTTAAAAACAAAAAATATTCATTCTTTATGCTCACAAATTTATAATTTACAATAATGATTAGTTTTTAAGTTGTACCTCTCTTAATTTTAAATAATATAATCTGTATAATATTTCTAACTACCTACATTATAGAAAATGTAAAACAATCAAAATTCCGTGAGATGGAAATGGTTGTGTAGAAAGCGTTTCGAACTTAATTATTACACTTAGTACAGTCAATAATAACATTTTTGAAGAATATACATTTATCCCGATTTTACAAAACAAATATTTTTTAAAAGTACCACATTTTTGTTAGTTTATCTCTGTTATAAACGTTACTATTTATTTAAACGGTCTAAAATTTTTATGAATACTACAGCAGTGAATAGGGCTAAGGTTATCTTAAGTAGGTAATATATATAAACTATTACGTTTTAACATTTAGAGTGAAAATCTTTTCAGATCGAATCGGACGAAATAAAGATAAAAAAGAAAAGGATGGAAATCAAAAATTTAAGAATACTTACAAATGGTAATCAAACATATGATGGAAAATTTGTAAAGTGAAATTGATGACAAAGATCTACGAACACCGCAGTCCGTAAAATAAAATATTAACATCTAAATTATTACAATTATAATAATGATTTGTAACTAGACCTGTCCACTGTCCAGTAAAAAAATTGCAATGATTGTATAAGTAGGGACACGAAAAAAACATCGAAACTTTGTGGTATCGAGTGGTAGTTCCGTTACCCATATACTCGATACTTTGTAATGGATACTTTTACTAAATTAGTATTTTTTGGCAGGTATTGCATCGAAGAAGATGCATTCGAAGATAAATCTTCGAAGACTAGGCTTTTGTTGCTGCGGTTGAATATTATTGTGCTGGACTATTATTTTATTTATTAAATATGTATTAAGAGTGCAATTTTAAAGTACAATACTTTGTGTGATATCTTTGCTGTGTATCGATATTTGAGCAATTAGAAGATACTAAGAGTTTGGTAACATTTTATAAAGTTTAACAAAAACGAAATAAAATTCAAGACTTCTATTTTTAAGCGACTGTTGAGACAACAATGGCAACATTTTTGTATGTCTAAAGGAATAAATTATATAGTTTTTTTTAACCTCGTCAGTTGTTTTTTTTTTATTATTATATTAAATTTGTGTAAAACTATTTTTTTTTTCTTTCACATTCTCTTTTACTGCCTCATTCTCTTTTACTGTCCTATAGAATCTGAACGCACGTTATTTATTTGACTTACTGACTGAGATGACGCCTTGACGTATGCGCATTACACCCTAAAATAAAAGTGTCGATACTTTAAAGTACTTTCTTTAGATTCTTTTAGACCTTTATGAGTCAAAGAAACTATAATTAACTCTAATTTATTAGTACAAGTAAAAAACTCTATTTTATAAGTAAAATACTTTTTCGATATTACTCATAAGTACAGTATCGACATTAATCAATACCGTGTCCCTATGTATTGAACCAGCTTAAAAAATCTGAACCTCATTGTATATAATATATATCGACAATTAATTTTATAAGACAGATAAGATATGTTCATAATTTTCATTAATAAAGTAAATATTAAGGATACAGTTATTCAAATCGAGATAAGAAAATATTATTACAAATATATTGTAAGTTGTGTAACCTTAACATAATTTAAACAACAACATAAATAAATGTACAAGTTTACCACGGTAGGTATAGCAGTAACTTATATTAATTATTATTATATGTATAAATTGTCAGTGCTTTTTTAACTTTTTGATTTGATCTATTTATAGTCTGTGCGGTGCTGGCATAGAATTATTTACACCACCCCATTTCTTCCCGAGACTTTATTTTTTTCAAAATCGTATGATTTATTGTGTTAAATTATAATTATTAATTAATTATGATCGTTTACCATTAAAGGTGAAAATTTCTCTGAAAAAATAAGTATGACAAGGAGGTTAATTACAGGTATTCAAAACTTTTTAATTCACTTCTTTATAAGTATATTATATTGTTTTGAAACCATGAGTGCCGTGTTTTAGTTGTGAAATAATAAAAGAGGGAAGATGAGACATCCGTCTTTTTTTCACATATGCAAAAAAGAAAGACAGATATGTGGCCTCATTTGCTTTCTCTTTTTCGTTGGACTTGGACACATCTTTTACACTGATTTCCGTACTATATTTGTAACAACTCTATGAGGAGTAAGGGATAGATAATCTAAAAATGTTACTTTTTGTTACTCTGGGTTAGCGAACGCTAGCCAGCAGCAAGAATGTTAATTTTCGTTACATCGGAATAACAGACGTTAACAGGCGACAGACACGTTACTTTTCGTTAGAACAGAATGGCTAGATCGAGCGTTACGACATACTCATGTCAATAACTGAAAAAAGCGAGCGTTTCCTGGTAAAACAAAGTTGTTCTTTAGGGGTAGCCTATAGAGCCAATCCCTATGTTCCGGTGTGAAATACTGACATATTTTTGTGAATGTCGAGCTTTTTCGGGACTATCAATCGATTGTTAATAAGAATAAATATCCTTCCTCTATTATTTTTTTTAACTTTAACTTTTAACACTTGATTTAATAGTTTATTCTAATTTTTTTTATGGATAATATTTAATATTTAATGCAAGTCACAACTCACAAGGCCAAACTTCCTTATCTTTAAACGGAACATCCATAGAGTATAGATAGATAGTATGTAATGTTGAAATGCCTTTGACAATTTTGACTTGTCTTCAAATCTCAAATCTGGATTCTCATTTCCAATTTCTCAAATTTTGATGTAAAATGTTTCAAGATGGCGACTTATGAGTTTGATTGTACCCTTTTATGCCGACCGTAACTGAACTTAGTTGAAGATCTAAGGGTAAGTAATATATGTTTTAAAGAATTATAATACATTATTTACTATAATTACATTGCGAATATAATTATGTTTTTGTAGTCTTGATGGCTTGTGGTTTCATTATGTTATTGAGTTGTACTTTGTTTTCATTAAATAAATAATTATCATTTAAATGGACTTAAATAAATCAAAAACTAAGCAACATCGACAAACCATAAAACTTATTAATTATATTTAAATTCGTATAAACGTGATGGAAGTTGACTACAGATTTAAACTTAACTCGTGCATTAATACGACTCATACTAATTTAGTTAATAATAAAAAAATGTGTTCGTCTTATTAAGACATTGGAGCCTAATAAGATTTGGAGATTTTGGTACACTACAGTACACTACACTACACTGATACTACTAGTACTGAGAAATATTATAATCATCTAAAAAATAGACAATAATGTATCTCATAGTCTCCCATTTTCATCTGTTTTATTAGTTATAGAAATAACTTCAAGATGGAGTCTGCAGGAGATTGGTGTCTGATTGAGAGTGATCCTGGAGTCTTTACCCAATTAATTAAGAAATTTGGTAAGTTCATCAATTTAAATGTCAAGTTTATGGTTAATTATATAAAGACACAATAATTGTATTTTTAACACTATTAGCTAATGACCAGCTAAATTATATTCAAAACTATATCAGTGTTATACATTATAACACAGATTTCCATAAAGTTTATAGTAAGCTGAAATGTATACACTGTGTCTTGTGCTCATTGTGTGGTGGAACATTCAAATACAAATATATTTATTTCAGTAACTTAGTCTAGATTACAATATTGCTGTGGGAATTCCCTTTTAGGCAAAACGGTGCCTGTGGTAGGAAGAACCACTCATTTTGTACTCTGTAACAAACATAGACTATGCCACAGAACAAATAATAGTACCTAGGCTAACTTTCAAATAATAATTATATAATTAAAAGTAATAAAGTCACTGACCATCATTTCTCAGCTTTGTAAATAGAAGAACAGAACTTTGTAGATGTTCACATCTACTATTTGACCGCAGTGTTGGTTGAGTGGTTAGCGTAGAGGCCTAAAGTGTAACATATAAAGAGGCTTGGGTTTGATTCCCCATTGGGACAGGCATGTATGTGATGAGCATAGATGTCTGCATCATAGGGTTTGGTCGTTTATTAAATACATTTGCAGTATTTATAATGTGTATTTCTATGTATTTGTATTGTTGTCTAACATTAACTTAACACAAGCAAATAATTTGCTTACTTACGGATTAGATCCATTTGTGTAATTTTATAAAATTCAAAATGCTTAAAGAGGGCCTCAGCTGTGTCAATAACGTAAGCTCATTTACACAAAAACTTTAATAATCTTGAAGAAACAATTCTTATTTTTAAATTGGTTTCTGGTAAGTTTTAACACCAAACTGAAATATCACCAAGCATTATTGTCAATGTTATATGTACATAATTGCGATTAACTATAGTGCTTTGCTAGGGACAAACATTTTCAAAACCATAAAACCATCCTGCCTTAAATTCGTATTGTTCATACAAAAGTTTTGTAAAAAATGATGTCTTTAAATAGTTTTCTCGATGTTTATTTAAATTGTATGTGAACAGTTTTTAATTATTTTGAAGTAAGTTTGTATAGTGCCACTAGCTCTTACCACAATCAAATCAGTTCAAATCTTCAAATTATAGAAGTGTTTTTCTTTCAAATCAAAGTCAACTCTAACTTAATCAAATTACATACAAAACCCACTAGTCACACAGATCAGATTTGTTGCCTATGCATACTATATGTTGCCGAGTCAGTTTATTTATATTCATATTATCATCATATATACCAATACCACTAAATTATAGTATTAAATAGATCGCAAAAGTAAATGCCATACAACACAAAGTGGAGGTCATTACTAAATAGTGATATTTAATTATGGACTTACTATTCATGTATTTGTATACAATTGTGTCTATTTTTGTGGTATTTTATTTGTAAGTGAACAAACAATTAAAAACATTAATCAATATAATTTCAGGTGTGAAAGGTGTCCAAGTAGAAGAACTGTGGACTTTTGAGGATGGCATTTTTGATAACTTAAGGTACAACTTTATTCAAGATTGCTTTATTAAATATTTGTGAAAGAATCTTTTAAATAAGAAAAAATCACAACCATATACACACTAAGGGCCTGGAACAATCCTCTTAAAAATATACTGATTTCCTATTTACTTTTTGTGATGTTTGGTATTTTATTATGTCAATTAACTTGAACAAAATCAGAAATATGTAAATTGTAAAGCACAACAATCTTATTAACAATTTCAACAAAGCTATATATTTGAAGAGAATGAGCAGGTTGTTGGCATCATATGTGAACTTTAGGTGTACATTTGTCAGTAAAGAAATTCATCCAATACTACAATATATGAATATGCCATGGACTTACAGAACAAATGTATTTTGCCCCATAATCAGAAATAGTGTATTTTAATTTTATTATGGACTAGCTGTGCCTGCGACTTCGTACGCGTAGATTTCGATTTTGATAAAACATGTTTATTTACGTATTCACTTACCAAAGTATAAAATATAAACGTTTAAAGTTTCATCTAACTTAATGAAGTAGTTTTTGCGTGTAGGAGTATTTCTAGTTTATTTATGTATATATTTTTTAATGTTTAATCACTGCTAAGCAGCAATGGCAGAAGGTCTAGAAAAGGGACGTGGGTATCGCCGGATTGTAAAAAAAAAATGAAATTGAGTTCATATTGAGGCCCAATCCAGCTTCCGTAATAAATGTTGAGGTTATAAACAATTTACTTTTCCATTTTAGACCTGTTCATGGACTTATATTTCTATTCAAATATTTACAACATGATGAACCTCCTCACCCAGTTGTAAAGGACAGTCGTCTTGAAAAAATATATTTTGCCAAACAGGTATGTTTCCCGTACCAGATATTTTTAATAATTTTTGTACATGTATTTTACACATGTATAAAAATATAAATTCCTGCTCTTAAAATCAACATGTCAAACATTTTAAATTTTTCTACAGTTTGCTACCTTAATCTGTATTTTTTTATAAGTACTACTTTAATTAGCAATATACATCATATATAAAAATATCTACATAAAGTCCTTTGGTTACAGGTAATAAATAATGCATGTGCAACTCAAGCAGTTATAAGCCTTCTTCTTAACTGCAATCATCCAGATGTTAATTTGGGTCCTGAGTTAACCAAACTTAAAGAATTCAGTATGTCGTTTGATCCTCGTATGCGTGGTCTCACCTTGAGCAACTCACAGACCATAAGAACAGCTCACAACTCCATGTCTCAACAAACTATTTTCGAATTTGATCCAAAAGTTCCAACTAAGGTAAGTAATTTCAACACACAATATTTTATGGTTTTATCAAACTTTATATAGGGCTATTTGTAACTAATGGGACACCACTTGCAGGCAGCCTCTCTACATCATTTGTTCATTCGAAACAAACAACAACAAACAAATATTGATAAACAACACAAAAATGTTGGCATACCAGTTATTTATAACTCTGTATTTTGTAAGAAGTACCTAAAACGAAAACGCCCAGGCGACATACCTAGAGTTAATGCCAGTTCAGAAGCAGGAAATAAATTTTGTATGGGAAAACTTCAATTTTAAAAATGTTCTACGACACAAATATTGTTGGGATTTATGTAGAGAGGCTGCCTGCAAGAGGTGGCCCATTAATTAAAAATAAGCCTATATACAGGGTTATTATATTATTATTATTTGTAATTAATTGGCTACCTCTTACAGGCAGCCTCTCTATGTCAATTCCAACTACATTTGTTTTACGACTTTTTACAAATCTTTTATAAACAACACAAAAAAAAGAAACAAAAAATTGTTTGCTCCCTCTGTTCTCTGCACTGTATTACTCTGTATTTTGTAAGAACTACCTAAAAAAAAAACGATCGGACGCCATACCTAGGGTCAGACTTAATGCCTGTTCAGAGGGCAACAAATACATTTTGTATGGGAAAACAAAAATTTTTAAAACTATACATTTTAAAAAGTCGTAGAAAAAAAAGATCTTGGAATTGATTTGATGTAGATAGGCTGCAAGAGGTTGCCAATTAATTACAAGTCGCCCTCTGTATATATATATATATATATATATTTATATTTATATATAGAGTGCACTAGTGGTATATAAGTATTAAATAAAACTAATTTACAGGATGAGGATGCTTACCATTTTATTGGATATATACCATTTGAGGGTCGTCTGTATGAACTTGATGGTCTTCGCGAAGGCCCAATCGATCACGGACCCATAGCGCCGGAAAAAGATTGGCTAGATGTTGTTCGTCCAATTATTTTGTCGCGCATCAATGTGTAAATTTCTCAATTTTATTATTTCTACTTAATATGTTTATCTTACATAAGGATTGTATCAATTATTTACAGAAAATAAATTTGATATTTTTTTAGGTATACAGAAGGTGAAATACATTTCAATCTAATGGCTCTTGTGTCAGACAGAAAAATGATATATGAAAGACAAATACAGACCCTGACAAGTGGAACTAGGATGCTCGGGATGGAGACTGACGATTCAGGAACTGAAATCAGAAGATTAAGAATGCTAATAGAATACGAGGACGCTAAGATGTTGCGATACAATCAAGAGATGGTAAGAAGAAGGCATAATTACTTGCCATTTATTATCACGCTGCTTAAGATATTAGCGGAGGAGAAGAAACTGACTCCACTTTTGGAAAAGGCCAAGGAGCGCACGCTTAAGAAGGGACCTAAAAAAGTAAAAGTATAACAGGAAGCCTCGGGAGGACGCAAGGTCTCGCGACCGCGTCCCCCGCGCCGTGTCTCGCAGTCCAGCCCCTCGAGGGTGCTGCCTCCTTCAGAGCACATGCAATATTCCCTAGCCGACTTAGATTCTATATTTAGAGATCCCCAAGAGCCCCAGAGCCAACAAGTAGAACCGCAGGACATGCTGCAGCAGAGCCTAATGGAGCCGCCCAGTGATATAGACATGCTGGCGCCGGATGACTTCCTCAAGGACGTTATGTTGGAAACAAGCTTTGATCACGATTTAATTGATGTACATGATATTTTTGACGAAAACTTAATGCCGACAGAAAATTTCCCACATGATGACATTTTAGATCCCGAAGATCTACTAATTAGTGACTTTATGCGCAATCAAGGACCCGAAGAGGAACGCGATGTAGAGTAAATGATAGAACTAATTGTTCTTGCTTACAAAACTGTAATTACTTTTAAAGTATTGCCCACAGTACTTAAGTATGAACTTTTTTAAAGTATCAATAAACACAATAGGGATTGAAAATTATTAACATCTTTATTTAACACAATTTGTATATAGATATGAAAATATTATTAAATATATTTGTACAAATAATAAATAATTTTCAATGTGTAAATTGAACTTATAATAACAATCTTTGTAATTGTAATCAGACAATTTCATAATGCATTTATGATAAGTTTACTAGAGAGTAAGCATTCTGTGGATTGGGTTCTGGCCATCTAAAATGTTAAATTAAATAATACTAGTAGATTAATATAAAATTTTAGGCTCTGGGGGCTGAGGTTTAGGCTTGATTATTAAAAATTAAAATGTAAATATGTAGAAGGCTTTTTTTCTAAATATCTAAAAATATCTAATAATAATTAATAACTTATGGAGCAACCAAAAATCTTCTATGTATATTATATACTAGACACGCACCAGGGTATCCAAACTTACACAGCTCAGGACTCGCTAGTTAAAAGAGGGGTGGCATCTTCAAATAAACAAACAACTTTTGTTTGTTTAATCACTGTTTGGTCTGATAATATCTAACAAGATGCAAATTAATAAGACTATGGTAAATCGCATTTGCTTTGGTTAGAAAAAATATTATTATTATTAATAAATAAATATAATAAAACATTGTATCTTTATTATTAAAATTAAATATACATCTACATTTTAAGTAAGGATTGATAATCTAATTGCATTATAAGTTGTTTAATTGACTTATAAGTTGCTTACAATTAAGGGATTTAAATAATTCTTTACACAAAATTTAGATTATACTTGTTTATTAGCATGGAAATCAGTCGGTTTTATTTTCATAATGATGAAGGTACATCTTTCAAAAAAGCTTTGAACTTTTGAGCCTATTGGCATGTATAGAGGTATTTGTATGAAATTTTGAAATTTAATAATAATATATATAAATAAACAAACAAGTTTAATAAAACATGGCTTCAATATAGAGTTTATTATTAATTATTATGATTATTATTTTAAAGTATAAGAGCACACAACCTCTTGTCTTATTAATGAAGGTGAAGTCCCAAATTCATTACTGACTAACTTAGCAAACGTGGCGTTCTAGTGAATTGCGTGTCTAGTAGAATTCATAAGGTCTTAATACTTTAATTGTAACAACCTTTCAGACAAATTTTTCAAGGTTGTTAATTTGTTTTAGATTCTTATTATACGCCGAATGTCGCACTATATAGATATTATATGTCAATTGACAAATAATACCTACTAAAAAACATGCAATAAACAAGATTTTTACATTCAGATTGATAAAGAATTGATGAATGGTAATGAAGTATTTAAGTACAAATGGCTTGATTATGTTAATTAAGCTTAATGAAATGTATAACAATATTTTTTTGTATCTAGTGACGTCTCAGGCTTTTCTTGACTTTTGAAATGTCAATAACATTCAACTTTTTCTTCAACAAATTTCAATAAGTAGGTACTAGATTTAGCTTTTGTTTTTAAAATGTTAAACTTTATAGTTTAGATATAAATATATAATATTTTTCTTTTATCTAAAATAATAGCTGATAATAATATTGATAGTTTTATTGTGTGATACGAGATATTTCATTCCCCTAGTACTTATCCTAAAATAATATCAAACCAAAACGCTGTCCAAACTCGATATTGTGTCCTGTTTAAAATTTTAAATTATCATTATCATAATAAAGTATAATATTTATTAATTTTCTTTTCTAAATGTATCAAACTTAAGATATTATACGAAAGGATAATGTAAAATATTTCGCAAAAAAAAATATATAAATATAGGTAGGTATGTATGGTAATTCAAGGATACCACATTACAAATTACAATAAATAATATACGAAATTAAATTGTTTCAATGTGCATAACATTGACAATTTAATTACGTTTAATATCTAGTAGTATATGATAATTATATTTTTTAGGGTAGGGATCACTTTGTCCCTGTCCCTTGGAGCTGTGCTAAATCTGTCCCTGCAGCCGTTTATGTCGCACATTGCCGCAAAAATTTTTGAAACTCCCAAGGGAGGCAAAATGTACTTCGCGTGAACACAGAATCATGAAATTTGGTATCGAGCAATGTCTTAGAGCACAGATAATGGAAAAGTTGCGAAAACTGTAAATTGTTTGTTAGATCGTTTAATAAATACCTATAATTTTTAATAATTTTAAAGTTACTACCCTTTTGCATGAACGCGTAAAGGTAGTAAATTGTATTTATATATCAAATATTCAGGTCTATAATAACTTTAAGCTGTAACAAAATCAAACTTCTACGTCAACGTAATCAAAAGCAACAGCAATTTAAATAGCATATTTTCAAACTCGCAGCTTTGCAGCTACTCGCAAGAGAATTAAACCTAAAGGGTAGGTTGGGGCCGGCGGGGTCGTGGATGAAGGGCTAGCCGTACCCACGACTCCGCCAATAAGGCGAGGAAGGAGCGCCGCGGGGTTTTTAGTGGGTACACCGTTTTCGGGAGTCCCACACACGCCCCTCGCTTCCCCCGCGAGGGGTACGGTGCGTAAAGCATTTTCCCCGCGGAAACAAAAAAAAAAAAAAAAAAAAAAAAGCCTTCGTGCGCGTGTCCTACTCGCACTTGGTCGATATTTTTTTACATGTAATAAGTTATATGGTTTATGAACAAATAATAAAAAAATTCACTAATAAAAATATACAATGTATACTTACTTTTGTGTGCATGTTTTGTGAAATAAAATGCTGCATTTTAAATAAATAAATTTTAAATTGCTACAAAATTAGTGTAGTTTCTAATTTGTAAATATAAAAATACATATGGCTTTTACAAACACTAAAAAAACCTAAAGAATTATGAGTATAATATGTTCGAGTAATATGTGTCTTATTTTTGGCGGCAGGTCTGCTTCTCTTTTGGGTGACCTCTCTCGCCTATCATAGGCCTACGTTGTGAGGGTGCCCTAAGTTGATCGGGGCCTCTCATTTGGGGGTTCCGCCGAGGCGTCGCGGTGAGTACGACAGCGTGGCGTCCCACTAATGCGATGAGGTCCGGGTAGTCCCACATACCTCGGCCATCACCTTCGTGGCCGCTGGGATGATGCGTAACACATTTTTCCAACGATATAAAAAAAAAAGGTCTGCTTCTCTTTAAATCCGTCGAGTTGCGCGGATGCTATAACCAATGTGGTGCATAAGACAATGGAGTATTTCATTCCATTTGCTGACGTACCCATCGGTGGCGAATCTCGCCCATGGTTTAATGCCCAATGTGGTCCTGCTAAAAACCGATAACTTTCGGCATACCTCAATTGGGCTGATTTTCGAAGCCACAAAATTCCGGATGTAAGTTCAAAGAAGAGAGCCTTTCACCATGCTGCCAAGTCCTACAAAAAGGCACTACGGAAGGTTTGTCTCGATCGAATACTCGGGCTAGTAGAGATCAAGTACAGTCTGAAAAAGAAGCCATGGTGCAACGTTTGAGTGACAAACTTGTGGCAGTCTCCGCAGGAGGCAATGCCAATCTTGTCAAATACAACGCCTCCAAAACGCAGACGTGTCTGTTCATTACCAAAAGGAGCTCTTCCACCTTGACTCTTACTTTCCAGAATGTATCCTTGGAATAAAGTGACCGGCTTCAGTTGTTAGACTTAGAGATTTAGATTCGGTGTGCCAAGATAGTACCAGATAGGCCAGCAATCACTGCCGGATATGAAAATCGGTGGTATGACGCTTTTGTATGTCAGCTTGAGTTTGGGCGGTATTCTGCGATCACAGACCCCACCATTGACCTCCTGTCATTGGGCCCAGCCAGCGCTTATCTGGCCTTGGACATCGTAATCGATGCCTCCAGATTCGAGTATAACGGACTCAAGATACCTGAACTTTTCCGACTTAACGGCTGGCTCAGAACCTTAGGCAAGGTAAACCGTGTACTCGGTCTTCAACATATTTAGTTTAAGATCGCCGGTTTGAAACGTACTCTTCCAGAGGTTTACCTTACGCTCCAGCATTATTCGATGCTCATCAATGAGAGTTATATAATCGGCATACATCATCATCCATGGATGGATGGAATACAACATTGAATAAAAACGGACCAAGGGCTGCACTCCGGTGAACTGCTACTGTCCGGAAGGGTTTGGTGTCGCCAACGGCATTCCTAACCGTAGATGCGGTATATGACTCTGATAGTCTCAATATAAGCCTCAGGGATCCCTTTGGATCGCAATGCCCACCAGATACACTGACGAGGCACACAGTCAAAGGCCCTGTGCAGATCTAAAAACTAAAAAGGTTACGTGCAGAGCTCTCCTTTTTACCCTGTATGCCTCCATCAGAGTTCTGAGGGCGATAATGGCGTCAATAATGCTCGATCCTGGTTGAAATTCATATTAAGACTCAGAGACAGTACACTCTTGGTGGGGCCTGAGGTCGATAATGCGCTCGAAGAGCTTCATGGTATGTACTAATGCCCTATAACTTAATAGTTAATAAAATTATGGCACCACTGGTTAGCCATCTTTCCAATGTTAAAAATATCGTCAAAGGTCAGTAAGCACGAGCACACCAAGACAACGAATCGATTTCCACGCTTCGAGGAACAAGTCCGAGGTTAGGTGGTGGGTCTCGAGGAAGACTGCACGGATGCTGAGTGTTCAGCAGCTCGTGAAAGTAGTTTTTCTATCTCTTCTTTCAGAGGCATACCTACAAAGCAGCTTGCTCTAAGAATTTGTGACGTAAAGACATTTTATCTCGAAGCTTCTTGTATTGAAAAACGTATCCCATAAATTGTAATAAGAACTGTCCATAATTATTCTTTGGACTAGTTGTAGACATTTCCAGAATTGTAGGTAGGTAACCTACATTTTTACCTACCAAGTGTGGTGTGGAACACCCTGGTAAAGACATGTTATAATCTTTATTCTATTATTATTATATTTGCATTAATTTAATTCTCTCAAAGTAAAATAATAAATCACATCTACAGTTTTCTGCACAAATTTGTAGGCACTGTTTACTATAATTTTCGTAAAATATCATCTCTGTTTCCATTAGTTTTTTTTGAAGTGAAACTTCTTTATCGGGGTTGGAATAAAATTTAGTGTAACATTTCTTCGTTACGTGTGACATTTTTCCGTTACGCGTCAGCTTTTTTCGTATAGCTTCATCACCATGTTGCTATGGAAACACTAAATAATCAAAATGACAAGTATGTGGATTACAAAACACAATTTACATTAACCAAAAATAAAATTATCGGATGAGAGTTTTATAATTAAATAATGAATTGTAATTACATACTGGACAATACGATTTTATGGACTTGCTATTGAAACTAATAAATAAATTCAAGATTATAACATGAAGAAGAAATTATGAAATATAATTTATAATATTTTTAAAATACATTGATTGTCTGAAATAGAAGAAGTAAGAATGAAAAGAAATACTAGTTTTGGCTTGGAAATGGAGCATTGGGGTCCTGATCTTTACAAGGTCTGTTTTGCTATACCTAGAACGAACAACAACTCGAAACAGCAGAAACAATGATGAGAATAATTTTATTTGTGATATAGTGACGATCCAACATGTTAAGAAGCCTAAAGTTATTATTTTTAAAGTGGATTGTGTAAATTTGTCTGTTTTTATGGTACTTATGTGTTTCTTCTATGAGAATATTATACGTCAGAAACACTCAATTCACTTCTTACGTTATCAATTAATTAATACCCCTTAGCATCCTACGGGCGTTAGGATAAAGTTTGGGCGTTACGAAACGCCCTAAAAATAACTCCTTGGGAATTAATAAATTTACGAATTAAATGTTTATATTCTTTTATTTCTAACATTACTAATGCATTGCCAAATAACCAGAAGCCCGTAAGAATTTTGTTACTAACTCGGCTTATTAGAAAATAATTACGTAATCGTCTTTTAATTCAGCGCCTTTGTTCAGTACGGGCGTAGAACTGCAAGACGATCAATTGTTACGAATATCTTTAAATTTATGAATTAAAAGCGGAAAGTAATGTTTCATTTCTGTAGTCGATAGTGTTTTCAACCTATATAAATTACAATAACAGCGAGTTTTGTGTTTTAATTGATAAAAATATAACAAATCAAGGTTACATCTTGAAATGAATAGACTACAACAGTCCCGATTTCTAAAAGCAAATTTATTATTCAATTTTTTTTATTATTATTTTTTTATTTTAACTCGTGTAGCACCTATTTTTATCAGTAGGTATTGATGAGAGTCTATATTTTACTGCTGCCTGAAGCCGTAAACCTCAGAATAATAACTAAAGAAAAGAAATTATTTATTGTTTTATCCTCTGATTAAGAAATGATTTAGTTCACCTCAAAATTACGTTAATATCACTCAAATTTGTTTGAAACCAAACCTTAATAATTCATACGGACGTTTGAGATGTTTAGCTATTTATGAAAAATCTATTGCTTTTTGTAGCTACATAAAAGCACTATAATAATCTTGAATAATTAATTATTATTACAGTAGCAAGAAATATAAGTAATACGTTAACAATTATTTATTAAAAATGAGAGTACACCGAGCGCGAAATTACTGAATCGACGATTTTTTCCCTACGTTTGCGATTATACAATCCAGTTATTATTATTGCTTGGATACATATTTTGATTTGTTTAAAAAGAACCATTTATAAAGAAGGTAGAATATAAAACTTTTTGACAAAATACAAACATTTTCATTCATCTTTATTTCTAAGTCACATTTATCCGTTACGCGCCATATTTGAACTTTTTTATCGACGGATGGGAGAAATTTTATAGCAATGTCAAAAAATTTTAACGTTTTTCTGTTATTAATTAGCCATTCCTGTAAAGTTGTAATTAGTGAATCATTTTTCAAAAAAATGTGATAAAGAAGTTTCACTTCTAACATGTGTACACTAATACACACACACATATTTTTTTTTATATAGTAAAGTCTGGTACTCGTTCTTAGTGCTCAGTTTCTCTATCTCTTGCCTATATGTATCTACTCTAAAAGCATAACATATAATGAATCAATTGTTCCTACTTTAATGTATTATAAAATTAATTATAGTATTTGTATAGCGAAATTCTCAGATTTATGTTTGTTCTTAGTAATTATTAGCAGATGAGCAGCCATTTCATTATACAAGTTTCTAGGTACTAGGTCAACTAGCGTACTAATATAAAAAAAAACTTAAAATAAACCTGAACATTCGGCATATAACGAGAAATAAATAAATGTTTTTAAACGGTTTAACGTATATGATAACAATACAGAGTCATAAACATTGTTTTACTGCGCTACCATTAAAGCTCTCCGTTCTTACTGAAAAATATCGCTTAAGCGACACCATGTGTTCATCATATAACTGAAAAATATTATCTAATGACTAAAGTATTCGATATATTTGTAGCAATGTCTCTTGGTATGTGTTCTATTAACTTTATTAGAAATTGATATTTTACTCTACTCTATGTTCTAGTGTACTCTTCTGTTTTTTTTACGGAATATGATGTCTGTGGTCTATAAAATCACAACAATGTCTCTATTTTATACTTAGGACGAAAAAGAAGTCATGACAGAATTATACCATATCGTTTGTTAGAAAATTCTTGTATTGTGAATTTAAGATCAATTAGGAAATATCAAAGATGTCTGCTGAAACAATTGGGTATGGATTTAGGGAGTGTAGTGCAGGCAACGTGAGGTTGTAATTAGAATTCCTGTTACCTTAATAGGAATTCTACCAGAATTTTTGAAAAAGGCTCTTTGTGCCATAACAAATTTTATTAATCAAAACATTTTCGCAATTCTGCATTAAGAAAAAAAAAATTAAAACCACTATATTTGATCTTAGAATAGTAATGTCCTGTAATTATTGGTAATTTATAATGAGAGATTAGAGAGATAGAACTACTAACAACACAACAACAAAACAAATATACTTTTTTATTCCATTAAAAGACAGTAAAGCTTTATATATATATATATATATATATATATATATATATATATATATATATATATGCTATTAGCTTAAAATATAAATATATATATATATTTTAAGCTAATAGCAGTTCTCTACTTTGATTATACATATGCATGTAATAACCAATGTTTCTCTCCTATACTTAGATTTTCTAAAATATATTTATTATCACAAAATATATTTATTGTCAAAGCATGTCTAAGTTATATAATTTTATTGTCTAAATTGAATGTTTATTTACTTTTTGAAGAACAAACCAATCAGAAATATTAAGAGAACTATCTAGAACACAGATATGATTTTTCAGAAGGGTCAAATGGAGTATCAAAGCACAGAGTCACAGGCTTAATATTTTTATACAATATTCAATAAAAAAGGCAAAATCACAAGAAAGATCTTGTCCATGCTTTGATCTAGATAAAAGAAAAGTATTGTTGGTCTTTAGTTTAATTCAACTTCAAATTTTCTAATTAGAGATCAATTGTTAAGTTATTTTATTTTAAAAATCTTTGATTAATTATATGAGTTAATTTCAAATGTATTTTAGAGTAACATTGGTATTTGATTTTAACACAAAACAACTAAAACATTATATACTTTTCATTGTTAGGTGTTTGTAGAGTATAGCTGAGCTGAAGCCTTGCAATACAGCAAGAAATGGAATCTCATTAAATAACTTAATATAATATTTAGCAAAGGTTTTATTTACTTGTTATGATTAAAAAACATAAATACTATAACTACTATAGTTTGCAAAAAAGACAAGTCGCTGGAATACAAATGTAACAATATTAAATAATATATATATCATCTTCATTTATAAATATTTTCAGTTATTTAACTTAATAAGGCATAGTCTAATCACTCAACAAAATATTTTTTAAGAACTGTATCACCACTATTAAACATAAACTCACAGAAGACACTTAACTTACAATGTGAATATATGTATATGTTACAACAGAATAGTATGTTATCATCCCACCAGCAATTTTTACTAGCCATTTTTTTTTAAATGTGAATTATGATCTTGTAACTTTAGAAACAGTTATGTCATGTTGGGCGTAAAATAAAAAACTTGATCACTCCGCGTTGTTCTTGTAAAATTGAGTAAGATTTGGTTAGTTATTTAGTTTTTTAAAGTTAAAACTTAATTGTCTTCACCATGACTTTGCTCCATTTCCTAAGTAAAAGCTAACTAACCTAAAACAACCTGTTTTTCTTTTATAGTCAGGTATTATCATGGATACACACCTTCAACCAGGGATTGATGGAGGTGCTTATGTGAGACTCCTACTCACTAAACCTGACGGTTGCCGCCGTCATAATGGGACACCACGAGATCACTTTCGCACTCACCGCGATGCATCTTTTTTTTTTTTGTCGTGGGGAAAATCTTCATGGATTACTCTTACCCCCGTACGTCTGCGTCGGAGCAAATCAGAGGAGGTGTCGGCCTTCCTTGCCTGCTCCGCGGCCTTTTTCTGCATTATAACGTCGCAGAAGGAATCGCGATGAACCTAAACCAAAATAACATACCCTACCCCAACTAAATTTCACAAGAGCAAAACGGAGTGATCCAAGGCTTATTTATTTTTTAAATTGAGAAAAAGATCATACGCCATCATAATAACACTAGTTATGAAGTTTACAAGGTATAACTTATTTGCAAAATGTTTATTCAACTTCACAACATCTAATGAAATATATGCAAAAACTAAATTACAGGTGCGGCCAATGTAATGTAAGATCCCACAAGGGGCTATGCAATAATCAAAAAACCTTGCAAGCAAAATAATTGGGAAAGAATGGCACATCTCCTGTGCCAGAAGCTCAGCCTAAACAATGATACACCTGATTACCAGTGGGAGCAAGCAGCATGATCTTATATGAGAGGACCTGGAGAAGGTCAACTGTCAATTTCGGGTATGTTATATTTCAGTCAATATTAATTCTTATGTAAAAAAAATATTAATAAGAAAGTTACATTTTTGAAATAAATATATATTGTATTTTGTAAAGAGCAAAAAGACTCATCAGTAAATTGGTATGTTTTGTATGTCTCACCTAATTGTCAACTTGATTCAAAAAAATATATCTTCTGATATATCTTCTGTCATTGAGTATATGAATACAAATCTTTAAAATTAAGCATAGATGCCTTTAAGGAATTCACATAATAATTTATAAGTGCAGGAACACTAACAAACAATTTGTTATAAAACTTTATTCTATTATTTTTCTTCTGCCATTTTGGGGTCTTAACAATAAGAAAAATCTAAATATATTTTGGAAATAATGCCCTTTAAATTATAGTATAGAAGTAGTGTAATTAAAATACATTAAAGAGTTGAAAGATTCATTCTAAAATCTTGGTTAATACTTTTTAAAGTACAGTATCAGATTAGTTGTTTAAAAATTTTACCTATATCAAGACATCAGACATGTGCTTTAAGATACTAAAACTGAATTCTAAAAAGTTATAAAAAGATTACATAATCTATTCGCTAAATATATGAGGAATGTATTGTGCATTGCAGTAAAAATGTAAATGTCATATGAACACTTGCAATATAATACTTAAAGAGTGCCAAGCTGATTTCGCGTTGCTTCGCCTTCTCCATCTTGAGCAAGTTGCAGCTGCCAATAGACCGAGGTTGCAGAGCCTAACACAATATTCAATAAATTTCCATAGAAATCAGTTTCAAATAAAATACATTTAAACCCTATTCATATTTGACAGTAAACATGGAATGTTTATTTACTCATATATTTTATATATTTTACCTATAATAAATATGATTAAACAAAATATCAATAATATATAAAGTCGCTTAAGCAAAATAGCTACTGCATCTGTCCAGTTTATTTTTTAGTTAAACCATTGCTGGAATAGGTGGCACTGGCCATGCAAGTAGGCAAACATTTAACTTTAATTAACTTAAAGTATTACTAAGCAGATTCTAACATAAAACAGTGGTAGGTAGTCATAAAATTATTTATACACATAGGTTTTCATCATTTTATATTAAAACCTTAATATTTGATCACAGAACTGTGATTTTACACTTTTTATCACTTACACTGGAAGTGTGGGTCGTGGTGGTGTTATTAAAAATGCAGGTGTAGGCTGTGGTAGAGGAACTGAAAACAATAATTTACATACTATTGATAAGTGTAATTTCAATAATAATTGGAAAAATACTTAATGAACCTAAATAGCTTAGGTTTGGTCCTAGCTTGACAACAAAATGAATCCATTTTTATAACAAATTTATCAATTCAGACTCTTGTACAAACAATGCTATCTGTGGTATTGTTTCGGCAGCAATGTCATTTAATATTTATATATGCATATATGCATGTCGTTCAGTGTTGGGCGTTGGCAACCGTACGATGATAAATTATTATCGTACATGCACGATAATTTGGGACCAACGTACGATGTACGATTGCGATTCATTATCGTACGGAAATATATGATAATTTTCGATTATACATTTTTTCACTATTGCAGATCGAAGTTTGAGTAGCAAGAACAATAGCACAGACTACAGAGCATCACTGTCATCAGACGTCACTGTCATCGTCTGATGACAGTGACACTCTGATCTCTATGACTCTCGGAGCTCGGGTGTCTGGGTCATAGAATTTGTATAATATGGTCTCGGTCGCACATAGAATTATGTATAATATCTCTATGCGATCTCATCGGTCCTCTGTCAGCTGCTGTTGATATTTGATATTTTATTTTTGATACAGATTTGTTCACTCATAAATATAATAACAACGTTGAATATTACATATATTGGCATTATAATTTCTTTGAATAGATTTAATTATTGATCGATCAACTTTCAAACCACTTATTTCTTGTACAATTTCTGAATCACACAAATTAAGCGCCATTTTCTATGCGGTGTATTCATGTGAAAATCATAAAATAAAGACGTGACGGGCGGTTGAGCATAATATAATTTTGTGACAATTTCTGTTCTATTAACCGGTTAAACTCCGGTGATTGTAGTCGAATTGAATATTTTTTTATTTGGTGAAATTAAATAGACATGTTGGGCATACATAGTGCTGATTGGCTCTCCAATCGTGTTACGTCCCCCACACCAATACTAAGCCCCTCTCACTTCCAGTGTACATTTGAGTACTAAATTGTTATCGCTATTAATATTTTATAATTGTTTTTTTGTTGGTGTTTTTTTTTTTATTTTGTTTTTGTTAAGTTTGTTTGGGCCTTTGATTGTTTTTATTATTATACGTAATCCTCATATACCTTAATAAATCATATCTTAGATACATTATAAACTATAGGAAATAAATTATTGTCAATAAATTTTTAAAATATAAATTTTAAATTAAGACAATATTACTTTTAGGTAATTATTACATTACCTGCTATTAAATATAAATAAAAAAATATATTTGTTACAGAAGTATTGTGTGCGCGACAGTACATGTGCAGATATCCCCTCCTAATTTCGCTCAGAGCTTAACGGAAATTCCGGGAGTTATGTGTTGCGCCATACTATTGACGTGTCATATTGCTTAAATCAACATCTACTTTTATATCTTTATAATTTTGTAATTTTTTTAATAAAATGATCATTCAATAAAAAGTATTTGATATCTTGTATATTCTTTTATGGACTCGCGCTTTGAGTTGTTTGTTGTTTGAGTTATTTTTCATTATAATTGTTTGGTTACTAATATATATCACCGGTGAAAGACCAGAGATTGCCCCATTCACCAGTGAATTCAATTGGTGACGAAAATTTCGCTCCGGTGCAAACCTATTTTTATTTTGTACTAGCGAACCCAGCCCGCTTCGCTGGGCTAACCCTTACTTTACCTGGTGGCGAGTTACATCAATAGGCATAGCATATTCGTTTTCTTCGAGGAAAAATACATGGTCATACCAATTTTTATGACAATCGGTTGAACGGGGCGGAAGTCGATATTCGACAGCGCCGCCTGGTGGCGAGTTACATCAATGGACATAGCATATTCGTTTTCTTCGAGGAAACATACATGGTCATACCAATTTTTATGACAATCGGTTGAACGGGGCGGAAGTCGATATTTGACAGCGCCGCCTGGTGGCGAGTTACATCAATGGACATAGCATATAAACCTTCTCCGTGGAAAAATACATATACATACCAATCTTCATAATCATGGGTCCAATAGTTTCTGAGTTCATCGATTTCATATATACAAACATCCTTCTATATATATATAGATTATTATATCTATTTTGTATTATTTCATATGTATAATGTATATAGTATATACGTATGTCAAATACCCACAAAGAAAGCGGCTCTATTTTTTATATAGCTGTATAGACTCTGTAGTAAGTATTATTTTAAAATATTATAATAGTAGTAATTATTATAATAATAATATGTCTATAAATTTAGAGCCATCTTTCCACTCCAATAACATAACGCTGTAGGCCACTCGAAAAGTTTTTATAAAAAAATATAAATATTAGAAATGATATTAGAGATGTGTATTTTTGAATATACATATTTATTAAACCGTCCTTCAGCGCTTCTATAAGTATTCTTACGTCCAAATTAACGTACAAAGCACATTTTGCACTCTGCAACAGGTAGGTCATCCACGACGTTTTCAAACACAGTGTGATTTGAGCGAAATGAAAGCAGTATCACTGATGAAAAATTTTTCAGTGTTTTCGATTATTTCTCCTTCATAGGTGTTTTAAAATAGTCATACAATTAACCTGAGATTATGTTGATAAAACCTAGGTTCTTTACCGGCTATGATATCGTAAACATGGCGAGAAGGCACCATCATGTCACTGTTCCGGATGTGCCTGCTTCTTAACATGGGTAAAGTTTTGAGGTATCTAGCGTGAATAATTATTTTTACGCAAGCGATAAATAATGTCTTGAAAACTTCGCGTTTCATATATTCACATCTGCATATTGTTTAAATTATCTGATGAAAAATTTTCCAGTGTTTTCGATTATTTCGCCTTCATAGGTGTTTTAAAATAGTCATACAATTAACCAGAGCTTTGTTTCTGGATTATGTTGATAAAACCTAGGTTCTTTACCGGATATGATATCGTAAACACGGCGAGAAGGCACCATCATATCACTGTTCCGGATGTGCCTGCTTCTGAACATGGGTAAAGTTTTGGGGTTTCAAGCGTGAATAATTATTTTTTAGCAAAGCGATAAATAATGTCTTGAAAACTTTGCGTTTCATACATTCACATCTACATATCGTATAAATTACACCGTATGATTCGCTCGAGTTTGGAGTGTGATTGGATTAAATTCTCAACTTGCATGAATTCTTCCGTAATAGTAGTCAAAGGACGATCGCATTTATGATCCCTCGAGCTTAAAAAGACTGCACTAAAACTCATTATCGTTATGGCCTTTGGAAATCGCCTGACCTATAACAGCTTATTTAAGCCGATTGAACGATACACCCGGTTTAAAGTTAGATTTTAAATCGCTAAAAATCATATAAAAACCATCGAGTTTCTATGAAACACGATAGTTTCATAATGTAGGTAAATAGTAATTAAACTGAGCGTTAGCAAAGCTCTTTAGTACCCAAATCGACAACGCATTTGTTAATCCCATCAATCAAACAATCCACAGAAAGCTAACGAGTACTTCGAAAAGCGTGTCAATATTTTCTAAAAGTACTTGGTATAGAACTAAAAGTAAGAAGTATCTAGTACCGTTAAGTATCGATACTATTTGTGTATCCCTAATTCCCTAGTCCCTACCCCCTACTTCTAACTAGACATTTAGTTTTAACAACAGAGTAGACAAAAATTACATTGTGGAGAAGCGCGGGAAATCTTAAACTTGGCGGTTTTGTTTTATGTGGTTCAATGTTTTAAAAATTAATTTAATTATCAGTTGGGTACTATTTTCATATTTTTTGTAAATATTCATTCTTATTTGTATATTTTTAGTTTATAGTGTTCGAATTTTTTGTAATTGAGTGGGTGTTTTATATCTTTTTATCCCCCCCCCCCCCTGAAAGAGCCTCCCGATGGCCCGGGAGGCTTCGTCTCCCCGGTAGCTAGTTATATCACCATCCAATCAAACGAATCTGGAATGGAAACAGATACGTCTTCTACAACCCGTACTTTAAAAAGATGTAGACGTAATATTTGTAAACATTGCAATAAAAAAAGAAGGAGTCATCATGGTTCAGAAATAAAATTTTCGGATTGCAATTGTCATTCTGAAACTCCTATTATTGACTCCCAGCCTGTTATCACAGCACCAGAGATTGCTCCTCAATCCGCCTTAACAATTCTGCAAGTACAACAAACAACAAAAATATAACTTTCTCACCTGTTAGTAGGACAAATTACTGTGAAACTGATATGGCTCCATTTATTTTGCATATTCAAAAAAACATAATTTCTCCCGATGACAAATCATCCATACATCCAGTTATATTTGGTAATTTTCTTAAAAAGAACAATTTTAATAACATTGTCAAAGGTAGTGTCAAGAAAATTGGTAGATATAAAATATTATTGATATTTTTTTTTTCCAATTTTAAAGATGCAAACAGTTTTCTTAGTCATTCATTCAAAGCCCTTGAAATTAATAACTATAAAGCTTTTATTCCAACATTTAATATCACACGAATGGGGTTGGTAAGAGGAGTTCCATCAGAGTGGTCTCCTGATGAAGTGATGGCAAATGTATCTGTACCTATAGGATGCGGGGAAATAATAAAAGTCAGACGTCAGAATTATAAGAGCTTTACTGATGGCAAACCTACATGGAATCCTTCACAAACTATTATAATTACCTTTGATGGTCAAATTCTTCCTAAAAGAGTCTATCTATGCTATAATGCTTTGAATGTAGATTTATATAATATATATCCGACAATACAATGTTATAACTGTTGTCGTTTTGGACATACAAAAGTACAATGTAGGTCAAAACCTCATTGCTATAAATGTAGTAAGGAACACTCTGGAGACTCTTGTGATTGTGTTGAAGATGATGCTTGTTGATTTCTGTGCTCTGGGTACCCTTTTGCAACCTTTGCTGGTTGCAAAAGTTGCCCAGAATTAGCAAGACAAAAGCAAATTAAAGTTCATATGGCCCATAACTGTATATCATATTCTGAGGAAGCAAGATTCCACCCTCCTGTGTCCAAATCATTTGTAGATGTTTCAGTATCTAGACCCACTCCACAATCATCAATGTATAGTAATAAAAATCATATTAATTCATCTCAATATATTAGTCCTGTTACAAATTCTTATAAAAAAACTACATTTTTGAAACCTCGTAGCATTACAAACTCCGGTACTGGGTATAATAAAGCAGCACACAATGCTATTATTAATGATTTCACTATCCCATTGCCAAGCAATGGATGTGCTTTACAACACACTGCTCAAGATAAAAAAAACTGACTCACATATAGAACTAATTACAGCTCTATTTAATCTCTTAGCCAAGTATAATCTAATCTCACCATCCAACGTAGCACCATTAATAAAAAATATAACTAACCCTCAAATCGTAAATAATGAATTCACAGATAATCATTCAGTGGAACACTCGTAGTAGTGTCATATCTAACAAAAGTGATATTATTTATTTGACTAACAAATACAAACCCATTGCTTTTGCAATATCAGAAACGTGGCTTAAACCTGATAAAATTTTTAACATTCAGGGTTACTGCTTAATAAGGGATGATCGGATAGACAGACAGAGTGGTGGGGCAGCAATACTTATAAAAAAGACATATCCATTTTCTCCAATTCCTCTTCCTCCACACACCTCAGACATCTCTATTGTGGCTGTAAGTGTAAACAATATCTGTTTAGTATCCATTTACATACCTGAACCTACTTCATCTATTTTAAATGAATTAGATAGCATACTTTCTAAAATTCCCAGATCATTCCTAATTCTTGGAGATTTTAATTGTCACCATAATGTTGTCACTGTAATTCGTACTATAATGTTTTACTTCCTACCCTCAAATTAAAACTCGAGGCATTAAGTGTTTATCATTAATTTATTATTTGAACGCACAATCACTCTAGTTACTGACCCCGATTCTCATAACCCTAGAACTGTTTGGAGAGGCTTGCCGCAGGGATCCGTGTTGAGTCTTTTATTATATAACATTTATACCTATGATTTAGAATTCATATTTGAAAATAATATCAAACTACTTCAGTATGCAGACGATCTTATAATTTACTCTACAAATCGATCAGTAGATAGAGCGTCAAATATAGTGTAATCTGTTTTAAATAAACTAAACATATGGTTAGATCAAAATGGATTAAGCCTTTCAGTCACCAAAAGCGCGGTTGTAGTTTTTTCCAGGAAACGTAGCAGTGCCCCATTTCATATCATTTACAATAACAGTGCCATTCCAATTTATAACAACTTTAAATATTTAGGTATTATTCTAGATTTAAAACTATCAGGTGTTGCTCACTCTGATTATATTATCAATAAATGTGAAAGGGTTTCTCTCTGTGAAAGGCTCATCCATTCAACCTTAAATTAATATACAATTCTTTGATACATAGTCTCTTAGACTATGGTACTTTTCTATTGGAGCCTATTAATGTTACTGTTTTGAAAAAACTTGGTCAGATTCAATCAAACGCTCTAAGGTTAATAACGGGAGCTATGAAGTCGAGCCCATTCAATGCCTTACAAGTGGAATGCTGTGATCCCCCTTTAATTTTAAGACGCCAATATTTATTCGACCGATTCCTTTTTAGATCCCTCCAATTGGCAAAAAAACCTTTATTGATTCTTCTACAATCTCTAGCAGAAGAAATAGATTTCTCTGATTACAGGCGTCACAAATCTACTCCATGTTTAATCAGTAGTTACAAAAAAATTATAAGCCTGCCCCCTCCTACGCATCGTTCATGTTTACTTCCTCCTTTTGAGGTTAACTATGAATCCTTAATATTGTGTCCAAATATAATTCTCAAGTCTATTAAAAAAGACACTAGCACAAATTTAAATTTTAAATTTTTACTTGATACTTTATTTAAAAATCATAACCATATATACACCGATGCGTCCAAACATGATTTATTTAGCTGTGTGGGGGTAGGTGTATATCATAGTCAATACAATATTGTCCAGAAAATTAAACTCCCACCAGAAACATCCGTTTTTACCGGAGAATGTTTTGGTCTTTTAAAAGCTATTGATTATATTCTTATCATGAAACTTAAAAAAACAGTTATATTTTCTGATTCAATTAGCGCTCTTCAAACACTTTGTAAATTTCCCTTGAAAATGAAAACATATTTTCCTGTTATTTTTGAGATCAGAAAAAAACTTAATATTTGTATTAGAAATAGCTACGATGTTCAATTTATGTGGATCCCTGGCCACGGTGGCATTGATGGGAATATTATATCAGACAGGTTAGCTAATGAAGCTGTCCTTTGTGGGGATAGCATCCATATAAAAATTATAGTCATGACCTTTTATCGCTTCCTAAGACTGATCTTCGTCATACTTGGTGCAATATCTGGGAAAAAAGTTATCGTGAGAAAGCTAAATTTTTTGTTAAGATTCAACCACATATTCCTCTTAAAACTTGGTTCCGAAACATTGACTTAGGTAGGAAATCCATTTCAACTATTATTCGCCTACGGCTTGGTCATGTTTGCTCTCCCCAACACCTTGCAAGTCTTAAAATTATAACAAGTGATTTATGTGATTGCGACATGGTTAGTGTTGGTGATCTCAATCACATTTTTTTCTCTTGTAAATAATATAATTATTCCTCTTTTTATGAAAACTTGATATCCCTCAAAATTCCTTTACCAACTTCGATAATCTCCTTACTCCTAAATCCTTCCGTTTATAGAACAATTGCATCTTTTATTACTCTCAACAATATAAAGTTATAATCAATACACAAATAAATTTCCTATCTCATCCAATTACTTATCCAAGAACGCTCACCTCATCTTTCCTCTCTAATTTTATTCTACCCTTCTGATATTCTTTATTCCAAATTCCGTTTCCTTAATTATATTATTTTCCCGAAGTTTCCCTACCTTTTAACAAATTAATACAACAATTGTCATTAGCTAAATGCACAAACTGTGCGAAGCCAAATAACCAAAAGAAAAAAAAAAACCACAGAGTACTATAAAGTTTTAATTGGGTGCCTTATGCCTATTGGATATTACGATGTCGAGAACTCAAGATATATATTTTTGTAAATTGTGTAAATATATGTATATTCTTTTAAAGAATAATTACTAAGTTTAATGTGGATGATAATAAGAAGGCAGTACAACACTACAAATATTTTACTTATGTGAGCTAGAGAATACTGAAAGTATTTTGTAAAAATATGTAATAGTAATTACTTATTATTTTGTGGGTAGTATAATAAAATTTATTTAAGTCAAACATCGACCTACATTTGTCATGAAGCTATGAAAAAGACTCGGAGCTATCACTTATGACCACTGCAGTAGACTTCGCTCTAATAAAGAAGAAGAAAGCCATTTTTGGGAGCGATAATTTGTCACGCTTTTAAATCTAACAATGTCTGCCAATTCGGAAGAATCAATACGTCAAATAGCATTATTTATACAAGAATCTTCGGTTAGACCTCCACCTCCGCCGCCTCAAGCTCCTTCAAGCTCAGTGCCCGGGACATCTGCACAGGTCTCTAGGAGTATGAACGTAGCTATGCAGCATATGCCACCACCACCACCTCCCCCACCTCTTCCAGTGCCTTCTACTATTACTTCACAGCTGCATAATCCAGTTTATTGTGGTATATACATTTTATAGAATGTACTCTGACTTTACTTAAATAATAAAACTATGCTTTCCACACCAATAACTAAAATTTTAGTTTAACTTTAAGTTTCTTTAAGGTCCAGGTCGATCACTGCAGCCATCAACTTCATTTGCAACATTTCCTCCTCCAATGGCAGTTCCCATGTAAGTATATTTATCTCATAATATAGTATTTTAATATACCTACAAAAAATATATTATGAAAATTTACTAATAAGGAACACAAATTTTTCAATTTAATTAAGTTTTCAATTGATTTATGGACAAATAATTTATTTACTTTATTAAACACCAAATCTTTCTTATGACTACAAAGTGATGTGTATTTTAATTTTAGTTTTGATGCTACCAGACCACCACCACAGATACACACCCAAGTGCAACTTAATAATAAAAAAAGAACAGTATCAACTACCTGTACAGGTAAGGTGGCACAAGATATATTATGAAAGTTTCCTTAAAAGGAAATATTATTCTTAAATAATATTATATTGTTAAGACCACTATAACTTTCTTATTATTTGATACTAATTTTGTATATAAGTATTTTGTATATCAAGTAGTGATACACTTTATTATTCAAATTGAAGTTTTTCACTATGTAATTTTGTGATTTTTTTGTTTACACATTGAATATGTTTAAATAGAAGTTCACTATTCAAAAGTGGTTAATTTTGTATAAAGTTACAATATAAGATCTCTCAAAATGCATTACTATTACATTAGTATTAGTAATTTGATATTAACTGCATGCATCTTTATTCATGCTATGCGATGTTTTTAATAATAAAAGACAGAAATTAAGAGTTAGTTGCGCAAGCGAAACTAGAAAAACAAAGACCTTACTTTTACTTGTAATAAAATCAAGTCATGCTGTTTGGTGTAACACAATATTTTAGGATACTCAACAATTTGTAAGAAAATATAATCTTGGGTTTATGAAAACAAGCATATGATTGATTATATTTATTATTATTACAATTTTGTGTTTAAGTGCATATATTATATTAATATATTAATGTGTTTGTCAATGATGGTTGTGTATGGCTTTGCGACCTCGTTCTGTACGCAGGTGGTTCATGCAAGTTGCGCAAGGTGGCGGAGGCGAATGCTGATGGCGCGATGTGCGACCAGTGCTTGCAGCGCGAGATCAGGTCGGCACTCGCTAAGTATTACGTCCTACGAGTCTCCTGTGACCATACGAAATTTATATTTTATTATAGTACAAAATTTAGTTCAAAATTTAGTATGAAACATGCATTAATATTATCAGACCCTTCAGCGAATTTGATAAACCATTAAAAATATTTTTAAATTAACATATGTTTTGACTTGTGTAAAACATAGTAGATATAATAATTACTTACATATATTATTAATGTTTAATTTATAGCTATGTTTAAAAGCCAAGCGAAATAATTAAGATATAATTATTATAAAGCACCGATTTATAGATTTGGACATTAATAGCTTTAATATTTTGAATTATACCTATTACACTATAATAACTAATCCATTTAGTTTTTAAAAAAATGGTAGTTTAGTTTAGTCATTAGTTCTAGGAAATCTGACAATTTTTGTTGAAAGCAAGCACAAAATAAATTATATTAATTATTATCACATGAAAGCAACAACTTCAACTTGGAGCCATTCCGCGAGTATTTTATTTCTGCCATTATTACTATTGAACACTGTCATTGTATTACTGCAAATAAATTATAAGTAGTTTTTCAATTAAGCAGTGTTCAGTACTACATACTAGCATAAAGCCTTGTGTACAATATTTGAGGAGATTTATGACTATATATTATAATTCCCATCAAAATTAATAAAACATCTTGTATTAAATTAAGTTTATTTTAATCAGTGATATTTATTTCATTGCAGCATCAATACCTACAAAATGAAACTGGACAAATTAAGTTCTGAAGTTGAGTGCCAGACTTTCTTATTTGAAAAAAAGCTGAATGCATATCGGAGGCAAAGAGAATTTTTGCATTCACTAGTGGATAGTGATATATTTAGGAAGGTTGAAGAGTTTGTTGAAGTGAGTGATTTACCCATATTTATGAGGAGAGTATATAAGACTAACTAATGTCTACATTAAACGAAAATAAAACATCATAGTTTTTTGACGTGACAACGTCTTAAATTAGGTTAAGCTGGGAGTCACTTATGAAAAAGTGTAACGCCCGGTAACGTTACGATGAGTCACCGAACGAGAGAGAGGCCCGCCGAATGCCTTGCGTCTCTCTCCCACTCAAACATGATCGGCCCGCCGAGCAATGTTTTGATTTTCAAATTGATTCTTTAAAATTACAAATATTAAGAAAAAGTGGCAGATATAAGAAAACTTGATTTAAAATGTGTTGAGCAAGAATTTTAACATCTAATTTAAGTAAATGTTTTAATTTTCAACTTCATTATTTACAATTACAAATTTTAATTAATTTAAAATTTATTTAGCAAAAATTTGAACCTTCGATCTGAATAAGTGTTTTGATTTTCAAATTAATTCTTTAAAATTAAAAATATTAAAATATATAAAATCAGAAGTGACGTCACATAACATTATCTGTACTTATTATTATTTAATATGTAGGCCAGTACATGTGACCATACTTGGTAGACACAATTGGAAATAGTATTTTTTTATAACTGAAAAAAATAAATATATAAAATACTGGTAGCAAACAATAACTTCAATGATCGATATCTCCGCAACTAATTGATGTATCGAAAAAGTCTGTAAATAAATTTTGTAAAAAATAATAACATCAATAATATAATATAAAATAAATAATATATAAAATGATTTTACGTGACAACGTCTTCATCGTCCTATCCTCAACAAAATCACTCAAATTATTAAAATATTGTGCAATTTAATAATATTCATATCAATAAATATTCTACCGAGAAAAAGACGTGGTCACGTAAATCTTCGCCCTTAAAACCGATTTTTTTTCTGGTAATGTTTAATATACTATTACCGATAATCATACTGTTATGCTTATTATAATTATAATATTGTTTAAATTCATTATGGAAAAACAAATATTACTATCACGTGACCGCAAGTGGGGGGTGACGTAAATAACCCTCTAAACAAAATTTTATATAGGCTGTGTAGCCGAAATATATACCAGACCACAGCCATAATCTACTCATCTCAGATGTATCTGATCATCGTTATCTGAAACACTGAACCCTTTGTGATATTCCATAAAAATTTCCATGTACATAGTTGAACATAAAGGTTCTATAGTTTAAGACTAAACATTTCTCGCTCGGACTTTTTTTTTAATGTCAAATGCTGTTAGCCCTACTGGCTGTTACAGCATCGTTTTCCAAAGATTATCATTCTCTTTAACTCCTCCGTGTCGACTTTGCCCCAACAGAAGAGTATTGCAGTACTCTTCTCCGGGTTTAACTCAATCTTCCTTGTCCTAAACCAAACTCCCTAAGGAATCGGCCGCGGACAAGAGGTTCCTTACTGGAGGTAAAGACTGCGGTATCGTCCGCAAAGAACGCCAGATTTGTGCGCGGTTTGAGATTAGGAGTATCGCCCGTACCAGTTGCCAGTTATATAAATAGTTTGTGTTGATGTTGTGTGTTCAACTTGTGTTGACACTGTACAATAATTATAGAACTTAGATTTAAAATTTAATTATTTTAATTACATGAGCAATATATAAAAATATTACTATAAATATCTAAAAAAAAAAAAATAATTCACCATAAAAAAAGAATTCAAAATATCTTTATTCAAGTAGGCATTTACACTCATTGTTAAATCGTCAATTACATTAAATTGGTCAGTATAGTCAGTTGAGTAAGCTACCACCAGCTCGGAATGCTATTCTGCTGAGAAGAGCTGGCCAGAAACTTAACAGTTGCTCTTATTAAATGAAATTTAACAATGTTTGACTTATACATTATAACATCAACCCTGCAAATAAGTCAATGACCCAAGTTCCACACATTTGATCAACCAAAAACTCTTGAATGTAAGTAAGATAGAAGAAGAAAAGGAATATCTAAGACATCTTGTGGAACTTTATTATATATGCGTATACTCAAGTCCATGAAGGATTTCTTAACTTTCTTTTTTTTGTAGTCGAAATTTAGGCGTTACGAGCCTATTTTTATTTCTTGTATTGATCGTATGTCTGTCGCTGTTTTTATTGTAGTCATTTAAATTTTGGCGTATATATAGTAAGTTATTAAAAATGTATTACCGATTTCTTTAAAAACGTCTCTAGCTTTTAAGTTACAAATGGCCCGTATAGCTCGTTTTTGTAAAATAAATATAGAATTAATTTCGGCAGCGCTGCCCCATAGTTAAATACCGTAAGACAATATACTGTGAAAATAACTAAAATAAACGGGTCGAGCCGTATTAACGTCTGTTAATTGTCTTACTTTTTAATTGCAAAGACGGCTGAGCTAAGTTTGCTTGCGAGTTTCGAGAGATGGGGGTTCCACAGGAGCTTTCTTTCTACAGTTAAACCTAAGAAAGTTGTCGAGTCAGTCAGTTCTAACACTTTATTGTTAAGGAAGAAACTACAATTTTGACTTTTTACATTCGGAAGTGTAAATTCCATGCATTTAGTTTTTTTAGTGCTTAATACCAAATTATTAATTTCGAACCAATGAAGAACTGAAGAACACGTGACAGAGCCAGTGGTCACAACCTCAAGCGAGCTACATATCGTACCAGGGGGTGTAAACTTATCGTACCTGTCAAAAATTATCGTACACTTTTAAATAACATATAAAATTGTTAGTTATTATTAAAACAGGCATAGTTACGAACTCATATTATGATCAAACGCCCGTCAAGTCCTTATTTTATGATTTCACATAGGTCCAGTGTTAACAAAAGTTATAACTTATAGAACTCTGTGACAACACTTTACAGTGTGTACAGGCTACAGTCCTGAATCGACTATCAATGCATTCTCCACCTCAATTAACGCGCCAATATTAAATTTATTTCAGAAAACGGTACAGTTTTCAGAATTGTGTTCGTCACCATTTCGTTTTTATAAAGAAGCAAAGATTATGAAATGAAAGTAATAAGTAGAATAGAAACGTTTTTTTAACAATATATCCTGAAATTGTCCAAACGAAAAATAAAACTATTAATGTAATTAACAGTTTAACAAGATATACATAATAATATTAAGAGAGGTCCAAAATATCTTATATCTTACATTACAATATTTTTTTGGCATGTATGTACTTCATGTACTTCCTTTACCACAAGTCCTCATAATCATTTTCGATAACTTAGAAATCGTTTGGCATTAAAATGCTATTGAACTCATCCACATCCATGTCACTATATAAATCTTGAATTGTTCTGGAAGTGTTCTCCGTTGTAGGTTTTTTTATACAATAACGCTTTGTTCATACGACTATATTCGCGTTGTGATGGGTTATATGCCAACGACCAAACCCAGAAATACAGACATCTATGTTCATCACATATATGCCTGTCCCTGTCGGGGATCGAACCCGAGCCCCATTGTGTCGCTATACGTTAGGCGTCTGCGCTAACCACTCGACCAACGGGGCGGTAAAAGTTTTAATTAAGTTAATTTGGGTAAAAAAGCGCTCACAGTCGGCATTTGAATGGGGGAGAGAAATTACATTCAGCGCAAATTTTGAAACATTTTTGAATTTCATTCCCTGGTCTCCGTCTTCACAATCCATCAACTTTGCCCAAAAAATATCGACCTCATTTTTCACATCAATATGTGCTGGTAGCTCAAAACTTGGTAATTGACGCCATTCGTCATCGATTATTTGATATTGATCGCTCGCTACAATTCGTGGCAAAGCTTCCATCAATGGCAGTAAACTAGGAATGAAATCTCTTGTCTTTCGTAACATTGCTTTTGACGGATTCAGATTTGTCATGAGTTTTAAAATAGGATTAGTGAAATTGAAGCGTTGTTTGATTTGTTTACAGACTTCCATCAGAAAATCGACGCAGGTTGTTGTGAAATCGAATTTTAATTTCTTGTTATTCCGAATATCAACCTGATCTAACATTTTTTTTACTTCAACGCCAAAGTACATATTTTCCGGATGTAAATGATGCGTCTTATTGCACGGATCCAGTTCGTTTAAGTCAGTTTGATGAACATAATATCTGGAAATGTACGTTTCTAACAGCTCTTGATAGTTTCTACACATTCTATCATAGAGGATCGTAACAACTACAGAAGATGACTGGAAAAGTTCATTCAACTTCGTGAACTTCGGCAGTATATAATCCAAAAAAAGATAAAATAACTTGATAATCGGATTGCGGAGAGCTTGAACAATCTGTTCAACAGATTTTAATCGGATCGTCAGCATTTGGTTTTGAAAATACAATTCGAGTGCAGGCCCACTGTTCAATTATCCTAGAAATAACCGCTTTTAGAGATAACCAACGCGTTTGGGCTGGGCGGAGAATTTGGTGGACGTCAATCTCCAAAAATGTTTGAAATATTTTAAACAAATGCTGTCGTTTCGAACTGTTCTTGAATTCCCCGTAGATATTTCGTGCAAGATCCTCACAACTTCTTGGCAATTTTTTGCATGCATTGCTGGCACAAAGATGTAATGAGTGGCATATGCATTTAAAAATGTAGATGCCAGGGTCCTTTTTGCTAAATCTTGACGCTACCGAATTATTTCTTCCCATCATCGTACTTGCTCCATCTGACGCGAAGCCAAAGATATTTTCGAGGGGGATCTCATAATCTTCAAAAGATTTGGACACTAGCCCGAATAAATGTTCCGCCGTAGCAGTAGCACTCTCAACAACTGTGTTTTGCTCAAAAACTTGGCAGAGATCCCAAAACTTGCTGATTACTCGACCCTCTTCAGCATCAAAAAACCTATTTTACATATTTCAAGATGTGAGAAAACAATAAATATATAAATATAATCTAAAAATAAAAATTAATAATCTTAATTATTTCTTACCTCACGATAACACACATTGTTTGTATACCTCCAATATCGGTCGATTCATCGATTAAAACGCTGAATAAACTGGTCTGTAACTTTTGTTGTAAATGTTCTTTTTCAGCGGCAGCAATAACATTTTTTATTATTGCAGTTCCTTTTGTTGGTTTTAATTGCAAATTTTTTATTATTTCTGAGTCAGTGACCGAACTTTTCAATAACGTTGTCAAATGCTTTAACGTGGTGGACTTTTCAATAACGTGAAGGAGATGTTGTGTTCCGCTAAAAAACCACACAGCTTAATTTCTAGAGATTGAGTTGCCTTTGTTTTAGTGCTGATTTCATCAGTCTTTTTTATAAACGTAGAAATTGTCCGCTGAGCTACAAAGAGCTTGCGAATGTGAGTTTTCGAAAACATGATTTTTTATAACGGTCAATTCCGCATTCATTGTTCTGTTGCATGTACGACACTTTGCTTTAAAAACATCTTCGGGCACCTTGCAGAGCCATTGCTTAAAATAATTATTTTGAAGCCAGTTGTCTCGAAATTTTTGTTGGCGATGATTATTACTGAGTTTCGCGATTTTTCTCTTGGGAGTGAGATCCAAATCCGACTCAGTTGAACCTGTAGAGCTCAGCTTTACGGTAAAAAATAATAGGTTGATAAACGATGAATTTAATAAATTGATAAAAACAAATATATTTGATAGATACATACTTGTCAACAGATATAGCAAAGTCACTCTAAATGTTTAATTACAAATATTTAAATTGCAAACAAGCGCTTCGAACTCTTTACTTATTTTATATGAACTTATGATGATAATACGCAGAAATATAACGACGATCATATAACAAAATTGCCGCCAAAGTCTCGATTATTCCGAAGTGCCTTCTGTCAAATATCTAACTTATTCTGTTCCCTAATTGGCAGGTGCTAACCAATAGGAAGGCATATCTGAAAAAATATTAACCAATTGCGTATTGCGCAGGTGTAATTGAAAGAGAATACAATACTGAACGTCCAGAAATTATGAATGTCATGAAAATTAGCGTACAATTTGCGTACGATAGTAATGTGTTATCGTACATCGTACCCGGGTATGAAATTATCGTATGTGTACGATAATTACCGTACGGTTGTGAACACTGGACAGAGCACAGTTAACTTTGTCATAATTAGCTTTATTACGATCAACTTTCAAAATAAGCGAGGTATCATTAGCAAAAAGTACAATGTCACATAGTCCTTTTACGTAAAAGGCCAAATCTATACTAATATTATAAAGCTGAAGAGTTTGTTTGTTTGAACGCACTAATCTCTGGGACTACTGGCCCGAATTGAAAAATTCTTTTTGTGTTGAATAGTCCGTTTATTGAGGAAGGCTATAGGGTATATATCATCTCGCTGTGACTAATAGAAGTTAAGCAGCAATGAGAAATGCTGCAAATTTAATATAATCTAATAGGATCTGACTGACTTAGAGCATACAGTCTAAACCGCAGGTCGTAGAGATAGTAAAGTTGGAGGATACATTTGTTTTTCTACGTAGTGATGTACTAAAAAAGATTTTTAAATTCCACTCTTAAGGGTTTTAAATATCAATTTTGTATGGAACTCGGCGGCAACACTAAAAACCACGCGGACGAAGTCGCGAGCGATCTCTAGTCATTAATATAGAGTAAAAATAAGAAAGGGCCTAGAAATTCATTAAATCTGGGAATATACCGGTTTCAATACATTTGTTGAAAATTAAGGATAATGCTATAGAATAACAGCTAGCACATATGAGACAAAATCATTGTGGAAGGTCTGACATTCTAAAGAATTTTATACTATTAGGTATACATAATTTATGCATAGTATACATAGTGATAATATTGCATACATAATGCAAAATAAAATTACAAAATATATTTATGTATACATAATTTGACATGCTGCTATTTTGTTTCTGTTCTAGAGTATTTTTAATATTTTTGCCTATATTATAGTCAGATTATACATTGTGAATGAATTGTTTTTGACCCCAACAAGTTAGAAAGTAGTCAGTAGGAGAATTATTTGTGTGTTTTTATACATAGGAAATAAAGTCATGTAAAAAAATAAAAAACAGAAATCAGCTTGTATATTATTCTTGAGTATTTTCATATATAGAATATTGATATATTCTTGCCTACATTGTAGCCAAAATATAAATTGTAATAATTCATTTCTGACCCCAACAGGTTAGACTATATCAATAACTCAATAAATAGGAGAATTCTTTGTGTTTCTATAGATTGAAAAGAAAAGTCGTGTAAAAAAAATAGTAACTGAAAACAGCTTTATTTGAAGTTCTATAACTATAACACCATGCTCTTCCAGAAGATATGCTTTTTTTCATTGTAACTGGATATAGCTTACTGCTAATATAAGATGAATAAGAATGTAGAATGAACAACCTCATTGACCTTCTGTCTTCATACCCCTTCTCTTCCTTCTTACCCCGTTCCCTAAAATATTATCTTACAATTGGTTTCTCCAATTTTTTGTGCTGAATTTTAAGCATGGTTGCTGGAATTTTGAATTTTGAAATCTGTTTTAAAGGGGTTAAGGCTTAGTGTTTAAAGTTTGTCTTTATAATTATTGCAGTAGCGCCATGAGATCTCCTTAAGTGGCGGTCCGTGCGATAGGTAGTGTAGTTTTGGATTGTCAGAGCGTTTGGTTAAGCTCGTTTGGAGATCAAAGTTGCGTCTTTTTTATCCGTTACGATGAACAATTCAAGCTCCTGATGTCTGTCAGTTATTCCATTCCATTGTTAGGCGTGTGAGAAGAGTCCTGTGATTAGCTGGACCATTCGGTCCATCATGCTGTCTACCACGGTCTTCATGATTGTTTGAAATCTGGTAAACCTGGTGTCCAGTAGGTTGGTAAGGTATTTGCCCTTGGTTAAGTGTGAGGTCTTGGTGTTGATAATTTAACTGATCTTTGTTTGTAGTTTTAAGAGCTTCTGAATAGCTTCTAGGATATCGTTTGGGGTTCTCTGGCCCATTTTAGGGAGGATTAGTCTTGGTGTTTGACGTTTTCAGTGTTTTGTTTTAATTTGAAGTATTCTTATTTTATATTCTTTGTATCTATAACATTCCTTTATAGGTGTTTACAGTTTTTGTGTGTTTGGCAGTTTGCTCATGGGGCAAGTTCTGAACTATTGTTTGCTATTGGGTTGGGGCTCAAAGTTGATTTTTTATCATTATTATCGTCACATATAATTAATTTGTTATTTAAGCTCACTTTAAAACAATATATTAAGTTGTGTGTAATACACGAAATGTACATAAATTTTATAAATCCACACGTTATAAATTCCAAACCGTAATACTTGCGAGTTGAAAGACAAATCGTAAAGTTTCCGCTCACTATCACTTACCTATAAGGTGAATGTAATCAACCATATTCTTTGAAATAGTTAACCACATTTTGCAAATTATTAAAATTACTATAGTAGTATTAGTATATTTTTAATAAGTATTTTTAAATCAACTATTACAAATATCACATATGGCAGAACTTTATGACAAGATGTCTAGCACCTAGTACCTAATACTAGCACCGAAATAAATGAAAAAGCAACGAACTAAATGTAACAAAATATATTATCATTTTTATATAATGTTTATCATTTTTATACAACGCATAAGCATATTTACTGATTCTAGTATAAATGCAATAGAATAAAATCGGTCGTGTACAGGGTAGTATTCTGTCTCACATTTCATATATTTTTAACAGATTACAAACAGTAATTATATATGTATATAGATTACAAAGAGATGAAAATATTTTTTTAACCCATATTCATTAGGTTTTAGATTATATAATGGTATACTGATTAATTTTATGTATATTAGTTTTACATGTTTAAATTACTCTACTAATTAATTAACTTATTAAGATAAACACATGTATGGCTTTCCACGCCAAATTGGACAACATTCTACCTTTGCATCTCCGATTTTTTTTATGTTATAGTACCCATTAAAAGACTGCCATGATTTTTTATTTTTTTTTTGCGGAGCCGTTTTCAAAATATTAATTAAAATAAAACGCTTTTTCTTTATTAAATATATGTAACTTTGAGGAAAATGGGCCAATCGGGACTTTTTTTAAATTTTCGTTTTTAAACGCACTTTTAGGATATATATATAAAAAAAAAGAAACTTTTTTTCTATAAGATTTTCAAATTTTGACTTTAAAAAGTTTATTTGCAAAAAACACGTAGCGATTGATTTTCTTGAAATTTTTTTCGAAAAAACTGTCATTTATCCCCCAACTTTTAAGCCTAATCCCTTAATGGAAATCGATGGGATCCATTTTTCATGATTTTAAAAATTTTATGTTTAGTGAAAAATATGTTTTTTTTTAATTTTTGATTGTAGACGCACTTTTGGGAAAAAAACTAACGGCGAGAAATTTTCTAAATCAACTTTCCATAATATTTTTGAGCATGCAACGTTAGAATTTGTGTGTGAATAAAATAAATTGTATATAGATAACTAAACTAATACTTACTTATTTTATTGCAGAATGTGCCTCAAAATAACTTCCACAGGGCCTTTAATAATTTGAATGACTCGTTTCTATCAGTGAGTACATATAATTATTATTAATAAAACATAAAAAAAAAATTGCTTATTTTTCAATGCGTTTTGTCAGAACTAATTGTATTTATTTAAAACCTTTCAGGAACTTACATCATCTCTCGACGAACAGATTCTATTAAAATTTATGAACTTCTTATCCAAATCATCGACGTTTGAGGTAAAGAAACTTTAAATTAATAACTTTCATATATTATTATAAGTTTCGTTGACATCGGTATTTGAACCTAATTTAATAAATAGGTATAATAAAAGCTTAATACCTCATTTAATACAATTTAGCATAAACTAATTTCAACATTTAATTTGTATTACCAAACACTATTGAAGGATTGCTGCTGGTGGTGACTGTTCGTCTCCCTGGCCACGGTCTCTTTATGATATTCTATTATTATTTAATAAATACATTTTATTTAGTTTTTTAATACATCTTTTAGATTTTTAAACACTAACCATAATAAGAATTCCTATCGAATTGATTGTGTTGGTTCTAGTTAGCGATGTTCCGAATAGTGTTTTCACCGAATCACCGAACACTGAATACTATTCTGTTTAACTTTTACTGAACTGAATATTCGGCCGAGTTATTCAGTATACCATTTAATTTTTTGTTTTTCATAAACAGGTTTTAACAAGTAGGACTGTTACATGTAGGGTTGCCAACTTATTTTGACAAAAAAAAGGTATAAAACGGTTTGGATAGAAATAAAAAAGTATTTGAAGGAAAAAAAGGTATTTTTAAAATTATAAGCTTTTAGTTCCTTAAAAACGTATTTTTGTGAGCTTTTAGCAGAAAATAACATTTTTTTTACTATTTCAAAGTTTATTTAACAATCAACATTTAAATTTAAATAGATAAAAAAAAAGGTTTAATTAAATTTGCGACCATTTCAAAATATTCAAACTTAACCATATTTTTCAAAGACATGTTAGAAATTTTGGAAAGCCAGTTAGTTATCTTTCTTAAAATATAAAAAAAAATGTCATATTATTTATTTATTAATTTATTAATACTTTTTTGTCCAAAATAAAATACAATGGGCGGACTTAATGATAAAGCATTTTCTACCAACCAACCAACACAGCTAACAGAAAATACAATGACGGTGCACAATTAATAAACATAACAGAAAACACTTAGTTAAAGAGGAGAATATGGATTATGGAATTTAAACTCCTATCAATAAAAATGAAAAATTACTGATAATTTTATTAAGTAGTTTTTGCGTGTAGGACTATTTCTAGTTTATTTATGTATATTTTTTATGTTTAATCACTGGTAAGCAGCAATGGTACTGGTACTGGTAATGGCAGAAGAAAAAGAAAAAATAATTATTTTGGGTCAGAGAGCACCGAGTGAATCGATAATAAATATTATAATAGTACGATTAATACTGTCATAACCAAGTAGCCTTAGATTAGAGATGCTATCGCTAGAAACTGCTGCTTTAACTCTACTATATTAACTAGATTTGGGAGTAAAAACTATTAGTGAAAGAAAAATGGTGATAAAAGCAATGGACATCCACAGAAGAACTCACCAATTGTCGAGGTTTGCTTTTACCCAGGATCTTGAAGAATTTTAAAGTATTTATAGAATTTGAGCAGTTTTTACTGAGAATATATTGGCATTTGAGTATTACTGTCGGTTGTCTTACTTTTTTAATTGCAAAGACGGCTGAGCATAGTTTGCCTGCGAGTGTTGAGAGATGAGCATAGAATACTGGAGCTTTTTCTCTAAAGTTATACATAAGAAAATTGTTGAGTCAGTCAGTTCTAACATTTCATCGTTAAACAAACTATAATTTTGACTTTTTACATTAGAAAGCGTAAATTCCATGTAACTCGTTTTTTAGTATTTAAGACTAAATTATTAATTTCGAAAATGAAGAACACGTGACAGAGCACTGTTTACTTTGTCATAATAAGCCTTATTACGCTCAACTCTAAAAATAAGCGAGTTCAAATCAGCAAAAAGTACAATGTCACATAGTCCTTTTACGTAAAAGGGCAAATCATTAATATAGAGTACCGTTTTTTTTTAATATAATCATTAAAATAAAAACGGGCCAAGAGTAGATCCTTGTAGAAAACCCATTTTCAGGTGAGAACCAACCGATTTACAATTATTTACATCAATCGTCTGAACTCTGATTCTGGTAAAAGCCTATATGATCAAGCGCAGCACTACGCACATCATAGTGGCTAAGTTTGCATAGTAATGTTTGATGATACGCGCAATCAAAGGCTTTAGATAAATCACAAAACATCCCGATTGCATTCCGTGACTTCTCCCATGCGTCGAAAATGTGCATAAGAAGCGAGACACCCGCATCAGTTGCTTATTTGCCTTTGGTGAAACCTTATAGTTTACTATGCATGATTTTATTGCTATAAACGAGTTCTGTTTGAGAATACTTTTTTCGAAGATTTAAGGTAGGCAAAATAGAGATTGGCCTAAAATACCCGGTTTTAGTCTATAGCCACTTTTAAACAAAGGAACTACTTACTTACTATTTTTCATTAAAAATCTACGCCATTATTAATATTTCTCTGACCTTCACCTTTAAGAAATTGTCGCTTAGGCCAAGTAGTCCTGGAACCGTCGATATGATAGCAGTAGTGAGAAGCAGTTTTATACTCTTGTTCTTCAGTGTCTTTGTAGTTATTAGTAGTGTAGTGTAGTTATATATTATGTACTTATTTTAAGATTTATTAGAACATAGTATCAGTATGTTCATATAAATATTTATTAAAACTTGATACCGCTAATAAATCTCATGTCGGTACTATAAAGATTAGTTTCGCTCTTTAAATACTCGATTTTTCTATTAACTTTCGCTTAATACTATTTTGTTTATGAGGAAGTTGTTTAAACATTGTTTGGCCTCTGTCATAAAGACATCCAATTTTTCTTGTCTTTTGCTCTTTTCTTGGAATAGAAATGGGTAAGCAGGTCGCGATTTCAGAAATAAAAATTCTTTTATAATACGTCTGATTCAATCAGAGGTTTAGGGAGAAGAGGGAATATTTAGGATAAGTTAGTTAACCAAGTTCCCTATTTTTTACATAAATCCTTTAACATACGTTCAACTGAAAGTGAAGTATACTTAAATCTGCGATAAACAAAATCCCCTCTACTGGGAGAGAGGACGTAATTAAATAAATATTCACGACCAATTTACGAATTATTAATTTCAGTCATCGCAATCGACAGCACAGGACTCGTTGCGCCAAACATTATCTGCGATATCCAGATCCCCCGTCAGTCGTTCTTCTACCGATCCCCTACAGACATTGCAGGATATGCTATATAGTGAAAATAGATGTATGTATATTTTGTTAAGATGATCTGTATTCTAAACAAACGATTCAACGGTGTTTTTAATAAATCCCCAGCGAGTTCCTTTGATCGCACCGAGTACTACGATCTGACCATAGACAGCGATCACCGCCCCGGTCCTAGCGGAGTGTCGAGCTATCGTCAGTATTCCAACGGACAAAGTATGCAGAACTGCGCGCCGCCGACGCAAGCACCTGTGCCGCTCGCACCTCCCCTGCCTCCTTCTGACGTCACCTCTCCGCACTGCCTGCCTCCACGCTCTTACTACCCGCCAGAAACTAGACCTTCCACTAGCCGTGCTCCGGTATCGCCCTATCCAATCCACGCCGAACCATATCTACCCCCCTACCCACCAGAACCTAGAGCCTCCACTAGTTGGGCTCCAATGGCGCCGCGTCCAGCCTACGCTGAACCGTACCGACCCGCCTACCGTCCAGAACCTAGAGCCTCAACAAGTCAAGCTCCGGTGGCGTCGCATTCAGCCTACGCCGAACCATATCGAACCCCTTACCGTCCAGAACCTAGAGCCTCAACAAGCCAGGCTTCGGAGTCACTGGTTCCACCCCACGCCGAACCATACTTACCTCCGTACTATTATTACCAGTGACGGGATAATAGTCATTTATCATGTAGCTTAAACGGTGACTGAAGTACAATCGGCATAGCTTGGCGGGTTCTTACAAATCTGTAGTCTGTTTTTAGCCAAATATCAAGAACGTAAAAGGGGCCTTCATTAAAATTACTCAAAAGATAATGTACGTAATTATATGTATACTATAAAGAATAAGTTGTAAATAATATTTAACTAATAGGCCTTACTTTGTTAATATAATTCGCAGCAGCTATATTGCACAGATCTCAATTAGGATTATTTGATGTAATACTGGGGTTTTACTGTTAAATATAAATTATTGTAAACACTGTAAAGAGAAACGACGCCAACACTACCATATACACCACAAAAATATACTTGTATAATTTCTTTTTTATGATTTTTTAAATTACCAAATAATTTACTATATATTTCGGAAATTTGTACTCTTTTTTTCTATACTGAAAACGTGAAAAAATAATTTGACAATTGCTTGATTTAATACGTTAATATACTAAATGAATTATAGTTATATTAATCAGAATAAATGCAATCAGTTTTATAAAATATTATTTCTTATTAAGATTTTGTTAAAAAAGTAATCCGAGCTCGTATATCTTATAGATAGAGAATGATTGAATGAAGTATTTTGTATTTTTTATTATATTGCGTGCCATAGAATATTGATATATAGTATTGAGGTCACTTCTTATCCGACCTAACAATTTAACACAAGAGTATTAGAGTGCCGTGAGTGAATTGTTAATGATTTGATAACCCATTTTGATACTTAAGGGGATTCAACAATAATATCTAGTGGAGAAAAATTTAAATGATCTGTTCTTGTGCATTAAATAAGATAAGTGAAACATAGCTTATTATTAATATCAGACATGTTTAGAATTGACGTAACGATAGAATTAAATTATTGTCCAAATAGATATGTAAGCATTTTTTCGAATATGTTTTTCATTTCATTCATTTTTTTTTTTTATAAAATTGACTAAAAATAATTGATATAAGGTTTTATGTTAATAATAACACGGAGAATACTTATTAAATACTTATTAGCATTTCTTTAGATATTGACAAGTGTTCTTATATACAGGGTTATTTGTAATTAATTGTCTCTAGCAGGCAGCCTCTACATCAATCCCAACAAAATTTGTTCTACTACTTTTTAGAAATGTTAATAATACATTAATGTCAATAATACTTTTAAGAAGTGTTTTTTCACAGAACAAACGAGACAAAAAAAATCTCCCTCAGTAACTTATTAAGCTCGGTAATAACAAAACAATTATTGTGTACCCGAATGTACTCAACCCTTTACGACTTCCCACGCTTTTTTCTTAGCCGGTGAAATTGAAGTCAAATGTACAATATTGTATTATTTACAATAATACAATGTCTTATTTACAAAAGGATTCAATATTTACAAATTACCCTTAAATTTATCGCAGATATCGGTGCAAAATAGTCCCCTTCAAATCCAACACAAAGACCACATATAGAAATCAAATGTTCACCACCTCTGACTTAACTAATTTCAAGTTTACCAGTTCATATTTGTAGCGCACCGCAGTGAAACAATAGGTACAGCATTGAAATATGTTAAAACACATACCTACTTATACATCAATGTTGTGGTTATTTTTAATAATACAAATAATTGAAACCGACTATCTTTCGATATTAAGCAGTGCATAGATCAATACATATATCATATTAAATATTAAAAGATACATATCTGTGCCTCGAGTACCTACCTACTCTAGAGATGGGTGAATAAATAAACTTTTACTTTTATAAACTTTTTTATGCAGTGTAAAACTAAGTCAAAATTTTATAGAAAATAATATCTCTTTTAATATGACTCTTTACCTATGCTGGATGCCACCAAAATGTTAAATATGTATTGTCACTATTGTTATTTTGTTTAACTTAACAATTGCTTTTAATAATATAACTTTTTTCAAAAACCTATGATGTGTTGGTATATGAAAAAAAAATAAAACTATTTTAAGTATTAAAACGCGTAACCGATAAATAGCTTTTCATCTTTTATTTAATAACGTCAAGAATATTATAGCACAAGCATCATATAAACTTGCTTTCCCATTTTGAATGTGATACATTTATATAGATTCTAATTAAAAAGGACTTACTTTATCGTTATACATCGTTTACATTTCTTTTAACGCTGATTATTTATTATTTTAATCTATTTTATTAAAAATTTCCAATAACAAGATTAAGGTCGAAAACACTCTCTAGGGCATCCCCTTTTGATATTATCTAGTTGATATCTGATTTTAATTCCTATAAATATTGAAAGGCGATCTGAACAGAGACAGTTGAAAATCAAGAGTATAGAAGTCAACATGAAAACAATAATTTCCTTCATTGTAGTCCTGCTGGCGGCAGTGCTAATGGCGCAGAGCGTGGTTTGCGAAGAGAATCAGATATCAGGTGAGTGATCGAGTTAAAAGTATAGTTAACATTATTCATCGCAATAGCACTTGGGATAAATAAAGCAATTTATTAATGAAGTACAGTTAGTTACTGAAAGAAAAACTACAAAACAGCTTTTATTATTTTTAAAAGATACGATGTCTACTACAACGAAATATTTATTCATCCCCAGATAACCTGGACATTCAATATCCGGCTCTTTTCTCGTCAATAGTCTCCGATTCCGAGGTTCCCATCGCTGCAAAAACACCCAGAAGATGTAATAACAATACTTGTCAACGCCTGTGCCTAGCGCTCTACTACAGATACGGACGATGCATATCCAGTACTGTTTGCCGTTGCAGTAATTAAATCAGATTAAATAGTTTCTTTTAGTTTTAATTTTTTTAAAAATGTGCTGCTTTATTTTCTATGTAATACATTAATTGTGGTAAATTAAATAAAACTATTTTATAATAAATTGTTTTTGGTTTGTATTTCTAAGTTCCTTATCACCAATACTTGAAATTCAAAGTTACAGCGGAAATCACATAACTTGTTTTTTTTTTATTTTCTCATTATTTTAAATCAATTAAAAGACCTATATTTGTTAAAAGTTTCTCATTACAATTATAATTTTAAAGATGTTTTTCTTTTATTGAACTTATTGAAATCATTTAGCATCGCCTAGGAGTAACTGAGTATCTATTTTACCATTGTAATCTCTGAAAAAAAATATACTTTCCATAGTAAAACGTGAAACCGTATTGAAAGTACAAAAAAATAATGCACGATTTTTTATTATATTTGGCTGGGATAGCCTTATTATATTAGTCAACATAGAGAATATTTTTTTTTATTCCTAAAATTGAAATGCGTTTTCAAGGAAAACAAAGATATATTATGGCCCTAATTACAATGTCTATAAACTACCTGACGGATCTTAACAAGATTTGGTGTCTTGTCAACTTATTATCTGACCGATCATATTATAGGTGAACTTTCACACCAGAAGATTTTCTCACTATCATAGGAAAAGGCATATTGATTATGTGAAACTTAAATTATAAACAAATAACATTTCTATACACAAATGATAAAAAATGCAACTATTTTTGTAACACTAATGGTTTTACTTCAGAACGATTTATTTTTGTATGTGTATAAGATGAGTTTTCTGGTAGATGATTGCAATCACTAGCAATAATTAAAATGTGCGTCCGCATAAAAATCCAGAAACTTCTAATTTTAAAACTTTATTCATGTTAAAAGTTAAAAACGAACATGTTATAAAAAGTACATGTACCTAATCATAGAATATTAGTTTGTAAAATTAGACTTATTATAATAAAAATATCATTTTTGTGCAAAGCAATTTTTTTTATATATATGAATTGCTCAAATTTACCAATCACTTATTGGTAAACAAATGTTAAAGTAAACGCGTTCTTTTATCAAAAACTTACTATAATGGTAACAACGAAAATGTTGACCATTCTGAAATGAAAATCCTTTGAGAGTATCATAAAACTAAGCCCTTTAACTATAAAAGTATCATATAATTAAGCAATTTTAATATAAGAGTATCATAGAACTAAGCCCTTTAAATACGAGAGACATATAACTAGTAGCGGAGCGGTTAGTTATTCTACTCTTCTTAACGGTACCACGTTCGACTTCAGTTCTAATTTATCAATTATGTGTCCGAATCGAATAGTTAAAACAATATAGCATTGTAATTATAAACAAGTTCACTAGTTGGCATTTTTTTGCTCGGTTCCTATTGACCTACCCTATAGAACCATGCGGGTAGAGTATGTAATACGACTGCAATGTGTGACTACTTGTTATAAAACTTTACTTCTAATTTCAATTTTACCAGTTCATATTTGTAGCGCACTGCAGTGAAACAATAGGTACAGCATTGAAATATGTTAAAACACATACCTACTTATACATCAATGTTGTGGTTATTTTTTATAATACAAATAGTTGAAACCGACTATCTTTCGATATTAAGCAGTGCATAGATCAATACATATATCATATTAAATATTAAAAGATACATATCTGTGCCTCGAGTACCTACCTACTCTAGAGATAGGTGAATAAATAAACTTTTACTTTTATAAACTTTTTTATGCAGTGTAAAACTAACTCAAAATTTTATAGAAAATAACATCTCTTTTAATATGACTCTTTACCTATGCTGGATGCCACCAAAATGTTAAATATGTATTATCACTATTGTTATTATGTTTAACTTAGCAATTGCTTTTAATAATATAACTTTTTTCAAAAACCTATGATGTGTTGGTATGTGAAAAAATAAAATAAAACTATTTTAAGTATTAAAACGCGTAACCGATAAATAGCTTTTCATCTATTATTTAATAACGTCAAGAATATTATGGCACAAGCATCATACAAACTTGCTTTTCCCATTTTGAAAGTGATACATTTATATAGATTCTAATTAAAAAGGACTTACTTTATCGTTATACATCGTTTACATTTCTTTTAACGCTGATTATTTATTATTTTAATCTATTTTATCAAAAATTACCAATAACAAGATTAAGGTCGAAGACGAAAACACTCTCTAGGGCATCCCCTTTTGATATTATCTAGTTGATATCTGATTTTAATTCCTATAAATATTGAAAGGCGATCTGAACAGAGACAGTTGAAAATCAAGAGTATAGAAGTCAACATGAAAACAATAATTTCCTTCATTGTAGTCCTGCTGGCGGCAGTGCTAATGACGCAGAGCGTGGTTTGCGAAGAGAATCAGATATCAGGTGAGTGATCGAGTTAAAAGTATAGTTCATATTATTCATCGCAATAGCACTTGGGATAAAAAAAAAGCAATTTATTAATGAAGTACAGTTAGTTACTGAAAGAAAAACTACAAAACAGCTTTTATTATTTTTAAAAGATACGATGTCTACTACAACGAAATATTTATTCATCCCCAGATAACCTGGACATTCAATATCCGGCTCTTTTCTCGTCAATAGTCTCCGATTCCGAGGTTCCCATCGCTGCAAAAACACCCAGAAGATGTAATAACAATACTTGTCAACGCCTGTGCCTAGCGCTCTACTACAGATACGGACGATGCATATCCAGTACTGTTTGCCGTTGCAGTAATTAAATCAGATTAAATAGTTTCTTTTAGTTTTAATTTTTTTAAAAATGTGCTGCTTTATTTTCTATGTAATACATTAATTGTGGTAAATTAAATAAAACTATTTTATAATAAATTGTTTTTGGTTTGTATTTCTAAGTTCCTTATCACCAATACTTGAAATTCAAAGTTACAGCGGAAATCACATAACTTGTTTTTTTTTTTATTTTCTCATTATTTTAAATCAATTAAAAGACCTATATTTGTTAAAAGTTTCTCATTACAATTATAATTTTAAAGATGTTTTTCTTTTATTGAACTTATTGAAATCATTTAGCATCGCCTAGGAGTAACTGAGTATCTATTTTACCATTGTAATCTCTGAAAAAAAATATACTTTCCATAGTAAAACGTGAAACCGTATTGAAAGTACAAAAAAATAATGCACGATTTTTTATTATATTTGGCTGGGATAGCCTTATTATATTAGTCAACATAGAGAATATTTTTTTTTATTCCTAAAATTGAAATGCGTTTTCAAGGAAAACAAAGATATATTATGGCCCTAATTACAATGTCTATAAACTACCTGACGGATCTTAACAAGATTTGGTGTCTTGTCAACTTATTATCTGACCGATCATATTATAGGTGAACTTTCACACCAGAAGATTTTCTCACTATCATAGGAAAAGGCATATTGATTATGTGAAACTTAAATTATAAACAAATAACATTTCTATACACAAATGATAAAAAATGCAACTATTTTTGTAACACTAATGGTTTTACAGAACGATTTATTTTTGTATGTGTATAAGATGAGTTTTCTGGTAGATGATTGCAATCACTAGCAATAATTAAAATGTGCGTCCGCATGAAAATCCAGAAACTTCTAATTTTAAAACTTTATTCATGTTAAAAGTTAAAAACGAACATGTTATAAAAAGTACATGTACCTAATCATAGAATATTAGTTTGTAAAATTAGACTTATTATAATAAAAATATCATTTTTGTGCAAAGAATTTTTTTTTATATATATGAATTGCTCAAATTTACCAATCACTTATTGGTAAACAAATGTTAAAGTAAACGCGTTCTTTTATCAAAAACTTACTATAATGGTAACAACGAAAATGTTGACCATTCTGAAATGAAAATCCTTTGAGAGTATCATAAAACTAAGCCCTTTAACTATAAAAGTATCATATAATTAAGCAATTTTAATATAAGAGTATCATAGAACTAAGCCCTTTAAATACGAGAGACATATAACTAGTAGCGGAGCGGTTAGTTATTCTACTCTTCTTAACGGTACCACGTTCGACTTCAGTTCTAATTTATCAATTATGTGTCCGAATCGAATAGTTAAAACAATATAGCATTGTAATTATAAACAAGTTCACTAGTTGGCATTTTTTTGCTCGGTTCCTATTGACCTACCCTATAGAACCATGCGGGTAGAGTATGTAATACGACTGCAATGTGTGACTACTTGTTATAAAACTTTACTTCTAATTTCAATTTTACCAGTTCATATTTGTAGCGCACTGCAGTGAAACAATAGGTACAGCATTGAAATATGTTAAAACACATACCTACTTATACATCAATGTTGTGGTTATTTTTTATAATACAAATAGTTGAAACCGACTATCTTTCGATATTAAGCAGTGCATAGATCAATACATATATCATATTAAATATTAAAAGATACATATCTGTGCCTCGAGTAGGTACTACCTACTCTAGAGATAGGTGAATAAATAAACTTTTACTTTTATAAACTTTTTTATGCAGTGTAAAACTAACTCAAAATTTTATAGAAAATAATATCTCTTTTAATATGACTCTTTACCTATGCTGGATGCCACCAAAATGTTAAATATGTATTGTCACTATTGTTATTATGTTTAACTTAGCAATTGCTTTTAATAATATAACTTTTTTCAAAAACCTATGATGTGTTGGTATGTGAAAAAAAAAATAAAACTATTTTAAGTATTAAAACGCGTAACCGATAAATAGCTTTTCATCTATTATTTAATAACGTCAAGAATATTATGGCACAAGCATCATACAAACTTGCTTTTCCCATTTTGAAAGTGATACATTTATATAGATTCTAATTAAAAAGGACTTACTTTATCGTTATACATCGTTTACATTTCTTTTAACGCTGATTATTTATTATTTTAATCTATTTTATCAAAAATTACCAATAACAAGATTAAGGTCGAAGACGAAAACACTCTCTAGGGCATCCCCTTTTGATATTATCTAGTTGATATCTGATTTTAATTCCTATAAATATTGAAAGGCGATCTGAACAGAGACAGTTGAAAATCAAGAGTATAGAAGTCAACATGAAAACAATAATTTCCTTCATTGTAGTCCTGCTGGCGGCAGTGCTAATGGCGCAGAGCGTGGTTTGCGAAGAGAATCAGATATCAGGTGAGTGATCGAGTTAAAAGTATAGTTAATATTATTCATCGCAATAGCACTTGGGATAAAAAAAGCAATTTATTAATGAAGTACAGTTAGTTACTGAAAGAAAAACTACAAAACAGCTTTTATTATTTTTAAAAGATACGATGTCTACTACAACGAAATATTTATTCATCCCCAGATAACCTGGACATTCAATATCCGGCTCTTTTCTCGTCAATAGTCTCCGATTCCGAGGTTCCCATCGCTGCAAAAACACCCAGAAGATGTAATAACAATACTTGTCAACGCCTGTGCCTAGCGCTCTACTACAGATACGGACGATGCATATCCAGTACTGTTTGCCGTTGCAGTAATTAAATCAGATTAAATAGTTTCTTTTAGTTTTAATTTTTTTTAAAATGTGCTGCTTTATTTTCTATGTAATACATTAATTGTGGTAAATTAAATAAAACTATTTTATAATAAATTGTTTTTGGTTTGTATTTCTAAGTTCCTTATCACCAATACTTGAAATTCAAAGTTACAGCGGAAATCACATAACTTGTTTTTTTTTTATTTTCTCATTATTTTAAATCAATTAAAAGACCTATATTTCTTAAAAGTTTCTCATTACAATTATAATTTTAAAGATGTTTTTCTTTTATTGAACTTATTGAAATCATTTAGCATCGCCTAGGAGTAACTGAGTATCTATTTTACCATTGTAATCTCTGAAAAAAAATATACTTTCCATAGTAAAACGTGAAACCGTATTGAAAGTACAAAAAAATAATGCACGATTTTTTATTATATTTGGCTGGGATAGCCTTATTATATTAGTCAACATAGAGAATATTTTTTTTTATTCCTAAAATTGAAATGCGTTTTCAAGGAAAACAAAGATATATTATGGCCCTAATTACAATGTCTATAAACTACCTGACGGATCTTAACAAGATTTGGTGTCTTGTCAACTTATTATCTGACCGATCATATTATAGGTGAACTTTCACACCAGAAGATTTTCTCACTATCATAGGAAAAGGCATATTGATTATGTGAAACTTAAATTATAAACAAATAACATTTCTATACACAAATGATAAAAAATGCAACTATTTTTGTAACACTAATGGTTTTACAGAACGATTTATTTTTGTATGTGTATAAGATGAGTTTTCTGGTAGATGATTGCAATCACTAGCAATAATTAAAATGTGCGTCCGCATAAAAATCCAGAAACTTCTAATTTTAAAACTTTATTCATGTTAAAAGTTAAAAACGAACATGTTATAAAAAGTACATGTACCTAATCATAGAATATTAGTTTGTAAAATTAGACTTATTATAATAAAAATATCATTTTTGTGCAAAGAATTTTTTTTTATATATATGAATTGCTCAAATTTACCAATCACTTATTGGTAAACAAATGTTAAAGTAAACGCGTTCTTTTATCAAAAACTTACTATAATGGTAACAACGAAAATGTTGACCATTCTGAAATGAAAATCCTTTGAGAGTATCATAAAACTAAGCCCTTTAACTATAAAAGTATCATATAATTAAGCAATTTTAATATAAGAGTATCATAGAACTAAGCCCTTTAAATACGAGAGACATATAACTAGTAGCGGAGCGGTTAGTTATTCTACTCTTCTTAACGGTACCACGTTCGACTTCAGTTCTAATTTATCAATTATGTGTCCGAATCGAATAGTTAAAACAATATAGCATTGTAATTATAAACAAGTTCACTAGTTGGCATTTTTTTGCTCGGTTCCTATTGACCTACCCTATAGAACCATGCGGGTAGAGTATGTAATACGACTGCAATGTGTGACTACTTGTTATAAAACTTTACTTCTAATTTCAATTTTACCAGTTCATATTTGTAGCGCACTGCAGTGAAACAATAGGTACAGCATTGAAATATGTTAAAACACATACCTACTTATACATCAATGTTGTGGTTATTTTTTATAATACAAATAGTTGAAACCGACTATCTTTCGATATTAAGCAGTGCATAGATCAATACATATATCATATTAAATATTAAAAGATACATATCTGTGCCTCGAGTAGGTACTACCTACTCTAGAGATAGGTGAATAAATAAACTTTTACTTTTATAAACTTTTTTATGCAGTGTAAAACTAACTCAAAATTTTATAGAAAATAATATCTCTTTTAATATGACTCTTTACCTATGCTGGATGCCACCAAAATGTTAAATATGTATTGTCACTATTGTTATTATGTTTAACTTAGCAATTGCTTTTAATAATATAACTTTTTTCAAAAACCTATGATGTGTTGGTATGTGAAAAAAAAAATAAAACTATTTTAAGTATTAAAACGCGTAACCGATAAATAGCTTTTCATCTATTATTTAATAACGTCAAGAATATTATGGCACAAGCATCATACAAACTTGCTTTTCCCATTTTGAAAGTGATACATTTATATAGATTCTAATTAAAAAGGACTTACTTTATCGTTATACATCGTTTACATTTCTTTTAACGCTGATTATTTATTATTTTAATCTATTTTATCAAAAATTACCAATAACAAGATTAAGGTCGAAGACGAAAACACTCTCTAGGGCATCCCCTTTTGATATTATCTAGTTGATATCTGATTTTAATTCCTATAAATATTGAAAGGCGATCTGAACAGAGACAGTTGAAAATCAAGAGTATAGAAGTCAACATGAAAACAATAATTTCCTTCATTGTAGTCCTGCTGGCGGCAGTGCTAATGGCGCAGAGCGTGGTTTGCGAAGAGAATCAGATATCAGGTGAGTGATCGAGTTAAAAGTATAGTTAATATTATTCATCGCAATAGCACTTGGGATAAAAAAAGCAATTTATTAATGAAGTACAGTTAGTTACTGAAAGAAAAACTACAAAACAGCTTTTATTATTTTTAAAAGATACGATGTCTACTACAACGAAACATTTATTCATCCCCAGATAACCTGGACATTCAATATCCGGCTCTTTTCTCGTCAATAGTCTCCGGTTCCGAGGTTCCCATCGCTGCAAAAACAGCCAGAAGATGTAATAACAATACTTGTCAACGCCTGTGCCTAGCGCTCTACTACAGATACGGACGATGCATATCCAGTACTGTTTGCCGTTGCAGTAATTAAATCAGATTAAATAGTTTCTTTTAGTTTTAATTTTTTTAAAAATGTGCTGCTTTATTTTCTATGTAATACATTAATTGTGGTAAATTAAATAAAACTATTTTATAATAAATTGTTTTTGGTTTGTATTTCTAAGTTCCTTATCACCAATACTTGAAATTCAAAGTTACAGCGGAAATCACATAACTTGTTTTTTTTTTTATTTTCTCATTATTTTAAATCAATTAAAAGACCTATATTTGTTAAAAGTTTCTCATTACAATTATAATTTTAAAGATGTTTTTCTTTTATTGAACTTATTGAAATCATTTAGCATCGCCTAGGAGTAACTGAGTATCTATTTTACCATTGTAATCTCTGAAAAAAAATATACTTTCCATAGTAAAACGTGAAACCGTATTGAAAGTACAAAAAAATAATGCACGATTTTTTATTATATTTGGCTGGGATAGCCTTATTATATTAGTCAACATAGAGAATATATTTTTTTATTCCTAAAATTGAAATGCGTTTTCAAGGAATACAAAGATATATTATGGCCCTAATTACAATGTCTATAAACTACCTGACGGATCTTAACAAGATTTGGTGTCTTGTCAACTTATTATCTGACCGATCATATTATAGGTGAACTTTCACACCAGAAGATTTTCTCACTATCATAGGAAAAGGCATATTGATTATGTGAAACTTAAATTATAAACAAATAACATTTCTATACACAAATGATAAAAAATGCAACTATTTTTGTAACACTAATGGTTTTACAGAACGATTTATTTTTGTATGTGTATAAGATGAGTTTTCTGGTAGATGATTGCAATCACTAGCAATAATTAAAATGTGCGTCCGCATAAAAATCCAGAAACTTCTAATTTTAAAACTTTATTCATGTTAAAAGTTAAAAACGAACATGTTATAAAAAGTACATGTACCTAATCATAGAATATTAGTTTGTAAAATTAGACTTATTATAATAAAAATATCATTTTTGTGCAAAGCAATTTTTTTTATATATATGAATTGCTCAAATTTACCAATCACTTATTGGTAAACAAATGTTAAAGTAAACGCGTTCTTTTATCAAAAACTTACTATAATGGTAACAACGAAAATGTTGACCATTCTGAAATGAAAATCCTTTGAGAGTATCATAAAACTAAGCCCTTTAACTATAAAAGTATCATATAATTAAGCAATTTTAATATAAGAGTATCATAGAACTAAGCCCTTTAAATACGAGAGACATATAACTAGTAGCGGAGCGGTTAGTTATTCTACTCTTCTTAACGGTACCACGTTCGACTTCAGTTCTAATTTATCAATTATGTGTCCGAATCGAATAGTTAAAACAATATAGCATTGTAATTATAAACAAGTTCACTAGTTGGCATTTTTTTGCTCGGTTCCTATTGACCTACCCTATAGAACCATGCGGGTAGAGTATGTAATACGACTGCAATGTGTGACTACTTGTTATAAAACTTTACTTCTAATTTCAATTTTACCAGTTCATATTTGTAGCGCACTGCAGTGAAACAATAGGTACAGCATTGAAATATGTTAAAACACATACCTACTTATACATCAATGTTGTGGTTATTTTTTATAATACCAATAGTTGAAACCGACTATCTTTCGATATTAAGCAGTGCATAGATCAATACATATATCATATTAAATATTAAAAGATACATATCTGTGCCTCGAGTACCTACCTACTCTAGAGATAGGTGAATAAATAAACTTTTACTTTTATAAACTTTTTTATGCAGTGTAAAACTAACTCAAAATTTTATAGAAAATAATATCTCTTTTAATATGACTCTTTACCTTTGCTGGATGCCACCAAAATGTTAAATATGTATTGTCACTATTGTTATTATGTTTAACTTAGCAATTGCTTTTAATAATATAACTTTTTTCAAAAACCTATGATGTGTTGGTATGTGAAAAAAAAAATAAAACTATTTTAAGTATTAAAACGCGTAACCGATAAATAGCTTTTCATCTATTATTTAATAACGTCAAGAATATTATGGCACAAGCATCATACAAACTTGCTTTTCCCATTTTGAAAGTGATACATTTATATAGATTCTAATTAAAAAGGACTTACTTTATCGTTATACATCGTTTACATTTCTTTTAACGCTGATTATTTATTATTTTAATCTATTTTATCAAAAATTACCAATAACAAGATTAAGGTCGAAGACGAAAACACTCTCTAGGGCATCCCCTTTGATATTATCTAGTTGATATCTGATTTTAATTCCTATAAATATTGAAAGGCGATCTGAACAGAGACAGTTGAAAATCAAGAGTATAGAAGTCAACATGAAAACAATAATTTCCTTCATTGTAGTCCTGCTGGCGGCAGTGCTAATGGCGCAGAGCGTGGTTTGCGAAGAGAATCAGATATCAGGTGAGTGATCGAGTTAAAAGTATAGTTCATATTATTCATCGCAATAGCACTTGGGATAAAAAAAAAGCAATTTATTAATGAAGTACAGTTAGTTACTGAAAGAAAAACTACAAAACAGCTTTTATTATTTTTAAAAGATACGATGTCTACTACAACGAAATATTTATTCATCCCCAGATAACCTGGACATTCAATATCCGGCTCTTTTCTCGTCAATAGTCTCCGATTCCGAGGTTCCCATCGCTGCAAAAACACCCAGAAGATGTAATAACAATACTTGTCAACGCCTGTGCCTAGCGCTCTACTACAGATACGGACGATGCATATCCAGTACTGTTTGCCGTTGCAGTAATTAAATCAGATTAAATAGTTTCTTTTAGTTTTAATTTTTTTAAAAATGTGCTGCTTTATTTTCTATGTAATACATTAATTGTGGTAAATTAAATAAAACTATTTTATAATAAATTGTTTTTGGTTTGTATTTCTAAGTTCCTTATCACCAATACTTGAAATTCAAAGTTACAGCGGAAATCACATAACTTGTTTTTTTTTTTTATTTTCTCATTATTTTAAATCAATTAAAAGACCTATATTTGTTAAAAGTTTCTCATTACAATTATAATTTTAAAGATGTTTTTTTTTTATTGAACTTATTGAAATCATTTAGCATCGCCTAGGAGTAACTGAGTATCTATTTTACCATTGTAATCTCTGAAAAAAAATATACTTTCCATAGTAAAACGTGAAACCGTATTGAAAGTACAAAAAAATAATGCACGATTTTTTATTATATTTGGCTGGGATAGCCTTATTATATTAGTCAACATAGAGAATATATTTTTTTATTCCTAAAATTGAAATGCGTTTTCAAGGAAAACAAAGATATATTATGGCCCTAATTACAATGTCTATAAACTACCTGACGGATCTTAACAAGATTTGGTGTCTTGTCAACTTATTATCTGACCGATCATATTATAGGTGAACTTTCACACCAGAAGATTTTCTCACTATCATAGGAAAAGGCATATTGATTATGTGAAACTTAAATTATAAACAAATAACATTTCTATACACAAATGATAAAAAATGCAACTATTTTTGTAACACTAATGGTTTTACAGAACGATTTATTTTTGTATGTGTATAAGATGAGTTTTCTGGTAGATGATTGCAATCACTAGCAATAATTAAAATGTGCGTCCGCATGAAAATCCAGAAACTTCTAATTTTAAAACTTTATTCATGTTAAAAGTTAAAAACGAACATGTTATAAAAAGTACATGTACCTAATCATAGAATATTAGTTTGTAAAATTAGACTTATTATAATAAAAATATCATTTTTGTGCAAAGAATTTTTTTTTATATATATGAATTGCTCAAATTTACCAATCACTTATTGGTAAACAAATGTTAAAGTAAACGCGTTCTTTTATCAAAAACTTACTATAATGGTAACAACGAAAATGTTGACCATTCTGAAATGAAAATCCTTTGAGAGTATCATAAAACTAAGCCCTTTAACTATAAAAGTATCATATAATTAAGCAATTTTAATATAAGAGTATCATAGAACTAAGCCCTTTAAATACGAGAGACATATAACTAGTAGCGGAGCGGTTAGTTATTCTACTCTTCTTAACGGTACCACGTTCGACTTCAGTTCTAATTTATCAATTATGTGTCCGAATCGAATAGTTAAAACAATATAGCATTGTAATTATAAACAAGTTCACTAGTTGGCATTTTTTTGCTCGGTTCCTATTGACCTACCCTATAGAACCATGCGGGTAGAGTATGTAATACGACTGCAATGTGTGACTACTTGTTATAAAACTTTACTTCTAATTTCAATTTTACCAGTTCATATTTGTAGCGCACTGCAGTGAAACAATAGGTACAGCATTGAAATATGTTAAAACACATACCTACTTATACATCAATGTTGTGGTTATTTTTTATAATACAAATAGTTGAAACCGACTATCTTTCGATATTAAGCAGTGCATAGATCAATACATATATCATATTAAATATTAAAAGATACATATCTGTGCCTCGAGTAGGTACTACCTACTCTAGAGATAGGTGAATAAATAAACTTTTACTTTTATAAACTTTTTTATGCAGTGTAAAACTAACTCAAAATTTTATAGAAAATAATATCTCTTTTAATATGACTCTTTACCTATGCTGGATGCCACCAAAATGTTAAATATGTATTGTCACTATTGTTATTATGTTTAACTTAGCAATTGCTTTTAATAATATAACTTTTTTCAAAAACCTATGATGTGTTGGTATGTGAAAAAAAAATAAAACTATTTTAAGTATTAAAACGCGTAACCGATAAATAGCTTTTCATCTATTATTTAATAACGTCAAGAATATTATGGCACAAGCATCATACAAACTTGCTTTTCCCATTTTGAAAGTGATACATTTATATAGATTCTAATTAAAAAGGACTTACTTTATAGTTATACATCGTTTACATTTCTTTTAACGCTGATTATTTATTATTTTAATCTATTTTATCAAAAATTACCAATAACAAGATTAAGGTCGAAGACGAAAACACTCTCTAGGGCATCCCCTTTTGATATTATCTAGTTGATATCTGATTTTAATTCCTATAAATATTGAAAGGCGATCTGAACAGAGACAGTTGAAAATCAAGAGTATAGAAGTCAACATGAAAACAATAATTTCCTTCATTGTAGTCCTGATGGCGGCAGTACTAATGGCGCAGAGCGTGGTTTGCGAAGAGAATCAGATATCAGGTGAGTGATCGAGTTAAAAGTATAGTTCATATTATTCATCGCAATAGCACTTGGGATAAAAAAAAAGCAATTTATTAATGAAGTACAGTTAGTTACTGAAAGAAAAACTACAAAACAGCTTTTATTATTTTTAAAAGATACGATGTCTACTACAACGAAATATTTATTCATCCCCAGATAACCTGGACATTCAATATCCGGCTCTTTTCTCGTCAATAGTCTCCGATTCCGAGGTTCCCATCGCTGCAAAAACACCCAGAAGATGTAATAACAATACTTGTCAACGCCTGTGCCTAGCGCTCTACTACAGATACGGACGATGCATATCCAGTACTGTTTGCCGTTGCAGTAATTAAATCAGATTAAATAGTTTCTTTTAGTTTTAATTTTTTTAAAAATGTGCTGCTTTATTTTCTATGTAATACATTAATTGTGGTAAATTAAATAAAACTATTTTATAATAAATTGTTTTTGGTTTGTATTTCTAAGTTCCTTATCACCAATACTTGAAATTCAAAGTTACAGCGGAAATCACATAACTTGTTTTTTTTTTTATTTTCTCATTATTTTAAATCAATTAAAAGACCTATATTTGTTAAAAGTTTCTCATTACAATTATAATTTTAAAGATGTTTTTCTTTTATTGAACTTATTGAAATCATTTAGCATCGCCTAGGAGTAACTGAGTATCTATTTTACCATTGTAATCTCTGAAAAAAAATATACTTTCCATAGTAAAACGTGAAACCGTATTGAAAGTACAAAAAAATAATGCACGATTTTTTATTATATTTGGCTGGGATAGCCTTATTATATTAGTCAACATAGAGAATATTTTTTTTTATTCCTAAAATTGAAATGCGTTTTCAAGGAAAACAAAGATATATTATGGCCCTAATTACAATGTCTATAAACTACCTGACGGATCTTAACAAGATTTGGTGTTTTGTCAACTTATTATCTGACCGATCATATTATAGGTGAACTTTCACACAAGAAGATTTTCTCACTATCATAGGAAAAGGCATATTGATTATGTGAAACTTAAATTATAAACAAATAACATTTCTATACACAAATGATAAAAAATGCAACTATTTTTGTAACACTAATGGTTTTACTTCAGAACGATTTATTTTTGTATGTGTATAAGATGAGTTTTCTGGTAGATGATTGCAATCACTAGCAATAATTAAAATGTGCGTCCGCATAAAAATCCAGAAACTTCTAATTTTAAAACTTTATTCATGTTAAAAGTTAAAAACGAACATGTTATAAAAAGTACATGTACCTAATCATAGAATATTAGTTTGTAAAATTAGACTTATTATAATAAAAATATCATTTTTGTGCAAAGCAATTTTTTTTATATATATGAATTGCTCAAATTTACCAATCACTTATTGGTAAACAAATGTTAAAGTAAACGCGTTCTTTTATCAAAAACTTACTATAATGGTAACAACGAAAATGTTGACCATTCTGAAATGAAAATCCTTTGAGAGTATCATAAAACTAAGCCCTTTAACTATAAAAGTATCATATAATTAAGCAATTTTAATATAAGAGTATCATAGAACTAAGCCCTTTAAATACGAGAGACATATAACTAGTAGCGGAGCGGTTAGTTATTCTACTCTTCTTAACGGTACCACGTTCGACTTCAGTTCTAATTTATCAATTATGTGTCCGAATCAAATAGTTAAAACAATATAGCATTGTAATTATAAACAAGTTCACTAGTTGGCATTTTTTTGCTCGGTTCCTATTGACCTACCCTATAGAACCATGCGGGTAGAGTATGTAATACGACTGCAATGTGTGACTACTTGTTATAAAACTTTACTTCTAATTTCAATTTTACCAGTTCATATTTGTAGCGCACTGCAGTGAAACAATAGGTACAGCATTGAAATATGTTAAAACACATACCTACTTATACATCAATGTTGTGGTTATTTTTTATAATACAAATAGTTGAAACCGACTATCTTTCGATATTAAGCAGTGCATAGATCAATACATATATCATATTAAATATTAAAAGATACATATCTGTGCCTCGAGTAGGTACTACCTACTCTAGAGATAGGTGAATAAATAAACTTTTACTTTTATAAACTTTTTTATGCAGTGTAAAACTAACTCAAAATTTTATAGAAAATAATATCTCTTTTAATATGACCCTTTACCTATGCTGGATGCCACCAAAATGTTAAATATGTATTGTCACTATTGTTATTATGTTTAACTTAGCAATTGCTTTTAATAATATAACTTTTTTCAAAAACCTATAATGTGTTGGTATGTGAAAAAAAAAATAAAACTATTTTAAGTATTAAAACGCGTAACCGATAAATAGCTTTTCATCTATTATTTAATAACGTCAAGAATATTATGGCACAAGCATCATACAAACTTGCTTTTCCCATTTTGAAAGTGATACATTTATATAGATTCTAATTAAAAAGGACTTACTTTATCGTTATACATCGTTTACATTTCTTTTAACGCTGATTATTTATTATTTTAATCTATTTGATCAAAAATTACCAATAACAAGATTAAGGTCGAAGACGAAAACACTCTCTAGGGCATCCCCTTTTGATATTATCTAGTTGATATCTGATTTTAATTCCTATAAATATTGAAAGGCGATCTGAACAGAGACAGTTGAAAATCAAGAGTATAGAAGTCAACATGAAAACAATAATTTCCTTCATTGTAGTCCTGCTGGCGGCAGTGCTAATGGCGCAGAGCGTGGTTTGCGAAGAGAATCAGATATCAGGTGAGTGATCGAGTTAAAAGTATAGTTCATATTATTCATCGCAATAGCACTTGGGATAAAAAAAAAGCAATTTATTAATGAAGTACAGTTAGTTACTGAAAGAAAAACTACAAAACAGCTTTTATTATTTTTAAAAGATACGATGTCTACTACAACGAAATATTTATTCATCCCTAGATAACCTGGACATTCAATATCCGGCTCTTTTCTCGTCAATAGTCTCCGATTCCGAGGTTCCCATCGCTGCAAAAACACCCAGAAGATGTAATAACAATACTTGTCAACGCCTGTGCCTAGCGCTCTACTACAGATACGGACGATGCATATCCAGTACTGTTTGCCGTTGCAGTAATTAAATCAGATTAAATAGTTTCTTTTAGTTTTAATTTTTTTAAAAATGTGCTGCTTTATTTTCTATGTAATACATTAATTGTGGTAAATTAAATAAAACTATTTTATAATAAATTGTTTTTGGTTTGTATTTCTAAGTTCCTTATCACCAATACTTGAAATTCAAAGTTACAGCGGAAATCACATAACTTGTTTTTTTTTTTATTTTCTCATTATTTTAAATCAATTAAAAGACCTATATTTGTTAAAAGTTTCTCATTACAATTATAATTTTAAAGATGTTTTTCTTTTATTGAACTTATTGAAATCATTTAGCATCGCCTAGGAGTAACTGAGTATCTATTTTACCATTGTAATCTCTGAAAAAAAATATACTTTCCATAGTAAAACGTGAAACCGTATTGAAAGTACAAAAAAATAATGCACGATTTTTTATTATATTTGGCTGGGATAGCCTTATTATATTAGTCAACATAGAGAATATTTTTTTTATTCCTAAAATTGAAATGCGTTTTCAAGGAAAACAAAGATATATTATGGCCCTAATTACAATGTCTATAAACTACCTGACGGATCTTAACAAGATTTGGTGTCTTGTCAACTTATTATCTGACCGATCATATTATAGGTGAACTTTCACACCAGAAGATTTTCTCACTATCATAGGAAAAGGCATATTGATTATGTGAAACTTAAATTATAAACAAATAACATTTCTATACACAAATGATAAAAAATGCAACTATTTTTGTAACACTAATGGTTTTACTTCAGAACGATTTATTTTTGTATGTGTATAAGATGAGTTTTCTGGTAGATGATTGCAATCACTAGCAATAATTAAAATGTGCGTCCAAATAAAAATCCAGAAACTTCTAATTTTAAAACTTTATTCATGTTAAAAGTTAAAAACGAACATGTTATAAAAAGTACATGTACCTAATCATAGAATATTAGTTTGTAATTTTGTGCAAAGCAATTTTTTTTATATATATGAATTGCTCCAATTTACCAATCACTTATTGGTAAACAAATGTTAAAGTAAACGCGTTCTTTTATCAAAAACTTACTATAATGGTAACAACGAAAATGTTGACCATTCTGAAATGAAAATCCTTTGAGAGTATCATAAAACTAAGCCCTTTAACTATAAAAGTATCATATAATTAAGCAATTTTAATATAAGAGTATCATAGAACTAAGCCCTTTAAATACGAGAGACATATAACTAGTAGCGGAGCGGTTAGTTATTCTACTCTTCTTAACGGTACCACGTTCGACTTCAGTTCTAATTTATCAATTATGTGTCCGAATCAAATAGTTAAAACAATATAGCATTGTAATTATAAACAAGTTCACTAGTTGGCATTTTTTTGCTCGGTTCCTATTGACCTACCCTATAGAACCATGCGGGTAGAGTATGTAATACGACTGCAATGTGTGACTACTTGTTATAAAACTTTACTTCTAATTTCAATTTTACCAGTTCATATTTGTAGCGCACTGCAGTGAAACAATAGGTACAGCATTGAAATATGTTAAAACACATACCTACTTATACATCAATGTTGTGGTTATTTTTTATAATACAAATAGTTGAAACCGACTATCTTTCGATATTAAGCAGTGCATAGATCAATACATATATCATATTAAATATTAAAAGATACATATCTGTGCCTCGAGTAGGTACTACCTACTCTAGAGATAGGTGAATAAATAAACTTTTACTTTTATAAACTTTTTTATGCAGTGTAAAACTAACTCAAAATTTTATAGAAAATAATATCTCTTTTAATATGACCCTTTACCTATGCTGGATGCCACCAAAATGTTAAATATGTATTGTCACTATTGTTATTATGTTTAACTTAGCAATTGCTTTTAATAATATAACTTTTTTCAAAAACCTATAATGTGTTGGTATGTGAAAAAAAAAATAAAACTATTTTAAGTATTAAAACGCGTAACCGATAAATAGCTTTTCATCTATTATTTAATAACGTCAAGAATATTATGGCACAAGCATCATACAAACTTGCTTTTCCCATTTTGAAAGTGATACATTTATATAGATTCTAATTAAAAAGGACTTACTTTATCGTTATACATCGTTTACATTTCTTTTAACGCTGATTATTTATTATTTTAATCTATTTGATCAAAAATTTCCAATAACAAGATTAAGGTCGAAAACACTCTCTAGGGCATCCCCTTTTGATATTATCTAGTTGATATCTGATTTTAATTCCTATAAATATTGAAAGGCGATCTGAACAGAGACAGTTGAAAATCAAGAGTATAGAAGTCAACATGAAAACAATAATTTCCTTCATTGTAGTCCTGCTGGCGGCAGTGCTAATGGCGCAGAGCGTGGTTTGCGAAGAGAATCAGATATCAGGTGAGTGATCGAGTTAAAAGTATAGTTCATATTATTCATCGCAATAGCACTTGGGATAAAAAAAAAGCAATTTATTAATGAAGTACAGTTAGTTACTGAAAGAAAAACTACAAAACAGCTTTTATTATTTTTAAAAGATACGATGTCTACTACAACGAAATATTTATTCATCCCCAGATAACCTGGACATTCAATATCCGGCTCTTTTCTCGTCAATAGTCTCCGATTCCGAGGTTCCCATCGCTGCAAAAACACCCAGAAGATGTAATAACAATACTTGTCAACGCCTGTGCCTAGCGCTCTACTACAGATACGGACGATGCATATCCAGTACTGTTTGCCGTTGCAGTAATTAAATCAGATTAAATAGTTTCTTTTAGTTTTAATTTTTTTAAAAATGTGCTGCTTTATTTTCTATGTAATACATTAATTGTGGTAAATTAAATAAAACTATTTTATAATAAATTGTTTTTGGTTTGTATTTCTAAGTTCCTTATCACCAATACTTGAAATTCAAAGTTACAGCGGAAATCACATAACTTGTTTTTTTTTTTTATTTTCTCATTATTTTAAATCAATTAAAAGACCTATATTTGTTAAAAGTTTCTCATTACAATTATAATTTTAAAGATGTTTTTCTTTTATTGAACTTATTGAAATCATTTAGCATCGCCTAGGAGTAACTGAGTATCTATTTTACCATTGTAATCTCTGAAAAAAAATATACTTTCCATAGTAAAACGTGAAACCGTATTGAAAGTACAAAAAAATAATGCACGATTTTTTATTATATTTGGCTGGGATAGCCTTATTATATTAGTCAACATAGAGAATATTTTTTTTTATTCCTAAAATTGAAATGCGTTTTCAAGGAAAACAAAGATATATTATGGCCCTAATTACAATGTCTATAAACTACCTGACGGATCTTAACAAGATTTGGTGTCTTGTCAACTTATTATCTGACCGATCATATTATAGGTGAACTTTCACACCAGAAGATTTTCTCACTATCATAGGAAAAGGCATTTTGATTATGTGAAACTTAAATTATAAAAAAAATAACATTTCTATACACAAATGATAAAAAATGCAACTATTTTTGTAACACTAATGGTTTTACTTCAGAACGATTTATTTTTGTATGTGTATAAGATGAGTTTTCTGGTAGATGATTGCAATCACTAGCAATAATTAAAATGTGCGTCCGCATAAAAATCCAGAAACTTCTAATTTTAAAACTTTATTCATGTTAAAAGTTAAAAACGAACATGTTATAAAAAGTACATGTACCTAATCATAGAATATTAGTTTGTAAAATTAGACTTATTATAATAAAAATATCATTTTTGTGCAAATCAATTTTTTTTATATATATGAATTGCTCCAATTTACCAATCACTTATTGGTAAACAAATGTTAAAGTAAACGCGTTCTTTTATCAAAAACTTACTATAATGGTAACAACGAAAATGTTGACCATTCTGAAATGAAAATCCTTTGAGAGTATCATAAAACTAAGCCCTTTAACTATAAAAGTATCATATAATTAAGCAATTTTAATATAAGAGTATCATAGAACTAAGCCCTTTAAATACGAGAGACATATAACTAGTAGCGGAGCGGTTAGTTATTCTACTCTTCTTAACGGTACCACGTTCGACTTCAGTTCTAATTTATCAATATGTGTCCGAATCGAATAGTTAAAACAATATAGCATTCTAATTATAAACAAGTTCACTAGTTGACATTTTTTTGCTCGGTTCCTATTGACCTACCCTATAGAACCATGCGGGTAGAGTATGTAATACGACTGCAATGTGTGACTACTTGTTATAAAACTTTACTTCTAATTTCAATTTTACCAGTTCATATTTGTAGCGCACCGCAGTGAAACAATAGGTACAGCATTGAAATATGTTAAAACACATACCTACTTATACATCAATGTTGTGGTTATTTTTTATAATACAAATAGTTGAAACCGACTATCTTTCGATATTAAGCAGTGCATAGATCAATACATATATCATATTAAATATTAAAAGATACATATCTGTGCCTCGAGTACCTACCTACTCTAGAGATAGGTGAATAAATAAACTTTTACTTTTATAAACTTTTTTATGCAGTGTAAAACTAACTCAAAATTTTATAGAAAATAATATCTCTTTTAATATGACTCTTTACCTATGCTGGATGCCACCAAAATGTTAAATATGTATTGTCACTATTGTTATTATGTTTAACTTAGCAATTGCTTTTAATAATATAACTTTTTTCAAAAACCTATGATGTGTTGGTATGTGAAAAAAAAAATAAAACTATTTTAAGTATTAAAACGCGTAACCGATAAATAGCTTTTCATCTATTATTTAATAACGTCAAGAATATTATGGCACAAGCATCATACAAACTTGCTTTTCCCATTTTGAAAGTGATACATTTATATAGATTCTAATTAAAAAGGACTTACTTTATAGTTATACATCGTTTACATTTCTTTTAACGCTGATTATTTATTATTTTAATCTATTTTATCAAAAATTACCAATAACAAGATTAAGGTCGAAGACGAAAACACTCTCTAGGGCATCCCCTTTTGATATTATCTAGTTGATATCTGATTTTAATTCCTATAAATATTGAAAGGCGATCTGAACAGAGACAGTTGAAAATCAAGAGTATAGAAGTCAACATGAAAACAATAATTTCCTTCATTGTAGTCCTGCTGGCGGCAGTGCTAATGGCGCAGAGCGTGGTTTGCGAAGAGAATCAGATATCAGGTGAGTGATCGAGTTAAAAGTATAGTTAATATTATTCATCGCAATAGCACTTGGGATAAAAAAAGCAATTTATTAATGAAGTACAGTTAGTTACTGAAAGAAAAACTACAAAACAGCTTTTATTATTTTTAAAAGATACGATGTCTACTACAACGAAATATTTATTCATCCCCAGATAACCTGGACATTCAATATCCGGCTCTTTTCTCGTCAATAGTCTCCGATTCCGAGGTTCCCATCGCTGCAAAAACACCCAGAAGATGTAATAACAATACTTGTCAACGCCTGTGCCTAGCGCTCTACTACAGATACGGACGATGCATATCCAGTACTGTTTGCCGTTGCAGTAATTAAATCAGATTAAATAGTTTCTTTTAGTTTTAATTTTTTTAAAAATGTGCTGCTTTATTTTCTATGTAATACATTAATTGTGGTAAATTAAATAAAACTATTTTATAATAAATTGTTTTTGGTTTGTTTTTCTAAGTTCCTTATCACCAATACTTGAAATTCAAAGTTACAGCGGAAATCACATAACTTGTTTTTTTTTTTATTTTCTCATTATTTTAAATCAATTAAAAGACCTATATTTGTTAAAAGTTTCTCATTACAATTATAATTTTAAAGATGTTTTTCTTTTATTGAACTTATTGAAATCATTTAGCATCGCCTAGGAGTAACTGAGTATCTATTTTACCATTGTAATCTCTGAAAAAAAATATACTTTCCATAGTAAAACGTGAAACCGTATTGAAAGTACAAAAAAATAATGCACGATTTTTTATTATATTTGGCTGGGATAGCCTTATTATATTAGTCAACATAGAGAATATTTTTTTTTATTCCTAAAATTGAAATGCGTTTTCAAGGAAAACAAAGATATATTATGGCCCTAATTACAATGTCTATAAACTACCTGACGGATCTTAACAAGATTTGGTGTCTTGTCAACTTATTATCTGACCGATCATATTATAGGTGAACTTTCACACCAGAAGATTTTCTCACTATCATAGGAAAAGGCATTTTGATTATGTGAAACTTAAATTATAAAAAAAATAACATTTCTATACACAAATGATAAAAAATGCAACTATTTTTGTAACACTAATGGTTTTACTTCAGAACGATTTATTTTTGTATGTGTATAAGATGAGTTTTCTGGTAGATGATTGCAATCACTAGCAATAATTAAAATGTGCGTCCGCATAAAAATCCAGAAACTTCTAATTTTAAAACTTTATTCATGTTAAAAGTTAAAAACGAACATGTTATAAAAAGTACATGTACCTAATCATAGAATATTAGTTTGTAAAATTAGACTTATTATAATAAAAATATCATTTTTGTGCAAAGCAATTTTTTTTATATATATGAATTGCTCCAATTTACCAATCACTTATTGGTAAACAAATGTTAAAGTAAACGCGTTCTTTTATCAAAAACTTACTATAATGGTAACAACGAAAATGTTGACCATTCTGAAATGAAAATCCTTTGAGAGTATCATAAAACTAAGCCCTTTAACTATAAAAGTATCATATAATTAAGCAATTTTAATATAAGAGTATCATAGAACTAAGCCCTTTAAATACGAGAGACATATAACTAGTAGCGGAGCGGTTAGTTATTCTACTCTTCTTAACGGTACCACGTTCGACTTCAGTTCTAATTTATCAATTATGTGTCCGAATCGAATAGTTAAAACAATATAGCATTGTAATTATAAACAAGTTCACTAGTTGGCATTTTTTTGCTCGGTTCCTATTGACCTACCCTATAGAACCATGCGGGTAGAGTATGTAATACGACTGCAATGTGTGACTACTTGTTATAAAACTTTACTTCTAATTTCAATTTTACCAGTTCATATTTGTAGCGCACTGCAGTGAAACAATAGGTACAGCATTGAAATATGTTAAAACACATACCTACTTATACATCAATGTTGTGGTTATTTTTTATAATACAAATAGTTGAAACCGACTATCTTTCGATATTAAGCAGTGCATAGATCAATACATATATCATATTAAATATTAAAAGATACATATCTGTGCCTCGAGTAGGTACTACCTACTCTAGAGATAGGTGAATAAATAAACTTTTACTTTTATAAACTTTTTTATGCAGTGTAAAACTAACTCAAAATTTTATAGAAAATAATATCTCTTTTAATATGACTCTTTACCTATGCTGGATGCCACCAAAATGTTAAATATGTATTGTCACTATTGTTATTATGTTTAACTTAGCAATTGCTTTTAATAATATAACTTTTTTCAAAAACCTATGATGTGTTGGTATGTGAAAAAAAAAATAAAACTATTTTAAGTATTAAAACGCGTAACCGATAAATAGCTTTTCATCTATTATTTAATAACGTCAAGAATATTATGGCACAAGCATCATACAAACTTGCTTTTCCCATTTTGAAAGTGATACATTTATATAGATTCTAATTAAAAAGGACTTACTTTATAGTTATACATCGTTTACATTTCTTTTAACGCTGATTATTTATTATTTTAATCTATTTTATCAAAAATTACCAATAACAAGATTAAGGTCGAAGACGAAAACACTCTCTAGGGCATCCCCTTTTGATATTATCTAGTTGATATCCGATTTTAATTCCTATAAATATTGAAAGGCGATCTGAACAGAGACAGTTGAAAATCAAGAGTATAGAAGTCAACATGAAAACAATAATTTCCTTCATTGTAGTCCTGCTGGCGGCAGTGCTAATGGCGCAGAGCGTGGTTTGCGAAGAGAATCAGATATCAGGTGAGTGATCGAGTTAAAAGTATAGTTAATATTATTCATCGCAATAGCACTTGGGATAAAAAAAGCAATTTATTAATGAAGTACAGTTAGTTACTGAAAGAAAAACTACAAAACAGCTTTTATTATTTTTAAAAGATACGATGTCTACTACAACGAAATATTTATTCATCCCCAGATAACCTGGACATTCAATATCCGGCTCTTTTCTCGTCAATAGTCTCCGATTCCGAGGTTCCCATCGCTGCAAAAACACCCAGAAGATGTAATAACAATACTTGTCAACGCCTGTGCCTAGCGCTCTACTACAGATACGGACGATGCATATCCAGTACTGTTTGCCGTTGCAGTAATTAAATCAGATTAAATAGTTTCTTTTAGTTTTAATTTTTTTAAAAATGTGCTGCTTTATTTTCTATGTAATACATTAATTGTGGTAAATTAAATAAAACTATTTTATAATAAATTGTTTTTGGTTTGTATTTCTAAGTTCCTTATCACCAATACTTGAAATTCAAAGTTACAGCGGAAATCACATAACTTGTTTTTTTTTTATTTTCTCATTATTTTAAATCAATTAAAAGACCTATATTTGTTAAAAGTTTCTCATTACAATTATAATTTTAAAGATGTTTTTCTTTTATTGAACTTATTGAAATCATTTAGCATCGCCTAGGAGTAACTGAGTATCTATTTTACCATTGTAATCTCTGAAAAAAAAATATACTTTCCATAGTAAAACGTGAAACCGTATTGAAAGTACAAAAAAATAATGCACGATTTTTTATTATATTTGGCTGGGATAGCCTTATTATATTAGTCAACATAGAGAATATTTTTTTTTATTCCTAAAATTGAAATGCGTTTTCAAGGAAAACAAAGATATATTATGGCCCTAATTACAATGTCTATAAACTACCTGACGGATCTTAACAAGATTTGGTGTCTTGTCAACTTATTATCTGACCGATCATATTATAGGTGAACTTTCACACCAGAAGATTTTCTCACTATCATAGGAAAAGGCATTTTGATTATGTGAAACTTAAATTATAAAAAAAATAACATTTCTATACACAAATGATAAAAAATGCAACTATTTTTGTAACACTAATGGTTTTACTTCAGAACGATTTATTTTTGTATGTGTATAAGATGAGTTTTCTGGTAGATGATTGCAATCACTAGCAATAATTAAAATGTGCGTCCGCATAAAAATCCAGAAACTTCTAATTTTAAAACTTTATTCATGTTAAAAGTTAAAAACGAACATGTTATAAAAAGTACATGTACCTAATCATAGAATATTAGTTTGTAAAATTAGACTTATTATAATAAAAATATCATTTTTGTGCAAAGCAATTTTTTTTATATATATGAATTGCTCCAATTTACCAATCACTTATTGGTAAACAAATGTTAAAGTAAACGCGTTCTTTTATCAAAAACTTACTATAATGGTAACAACGAAAATGTTGACCATTCTGAAATGAAAATCCTTTGAGAGTATCATAAAACTAAGCCCTTTAACTATAAAAGTATCATATAATTAAGCAATTTTAATATAAGAGTATCATAGAACTAAGCCCTTTAAATACGAGAGACATATAACTAGTAGCGGAGCGGTTAGTTATTCTACTCTTCTTAACGGTACCACGTTCGACTTCAGTTCTAATTTATCAATTATGTGTCCGAATCGAATAGTTAAAACAATATAGCATTGTAATTATAAACAAGTTCACTAGTTGGCATTTTTTTGCTCGGTTCCTATTGACCTACCCTATAGAACCATGCGGGTAGAGTATGTAATACGACTGCAATGTGTGACTACTTGTTATAAAACTTTACTTCTAATTTCAATTTTACCAGTTCATATTTGTAGCGCACTGCAGTGAAACAATAGGTACAGCATTGAAATATGTTAAAACACATACCTACTTATACATCAATGTTGTGGTTATTTTTTATAATACAAATAGTTGAAACCGACTATCTTTCGATATTAAGCAGTGCATAGATCAATACATATATCATATTAAATATTAAAAGATACATATCTGTGCCTCGAGTAGGTACTACCTACTCTAGAGATAGGTGAATAAATAAACTTTTACTTTTATAAACTTTTTTATGCAGTGTAAAACTAACTCAAAATTTTATAGAAAATAATATCTCTTTTAATATGACTCTTTACCTATGCTGGATGCCACCAAAATGTTAAATATGTATTGTCACTATTGTTATTATGTTTAACTTAGCAATTGCTTTTAATAATATAACTTTTTTCAAAAACCTATGATGTGTTGGTATGTGAAAAAAAAAATAAAACTATTTTAAGTATTAAAACGCGTAACCGATAAATAGCTTTTCATCTATTATTTAATAACGTCAAGAATATTATGGCACAAGCATCATACAAACTTGCTTTTCCCATTTTGAAAGTGATACATTTATATAGATTCTAATTAAAAAGGACTTACTTTATAGTTATACATCGTTTACATTTCTTTTAACGCTGATTATTTATTATTTTAATCTATTTTATCAAAAATTACCAATAACAAGATTAAGGTCGAAGACGAAAACACTCTCTAGGGCATCCCCTTTTGATATTATCTAGTTGATATCTGATTTTAATTCCTATAAATATTGAAAGGCGATCTGAACAGAGACAGTTGAAAATCAAGAGTATAGAAGTCAACATGAAAACAATAATTTCCTTCATTGTAGTCCTGCTGGCGGCAGTGCTAATGGCGCAGAGCGTGGTTTGCGAAGAGAATCAGATATCAGGTGAGTGATCGAGTTAAAAGTATAGTTAATATTATTCATCGCAATAGCACTTGGGATAAAAAAAGCAATTTATTAATGAAGTACAGTTAGTTACTGAAAGAAAAACTACAAAACAGCTTTTATTATTTTTAAAAGATACGATGTCTACTACAACGAAATATTTATTCATCCCCAGATAACCTGGACATTCAATATCCGGCTCTTTTCTCGTCAATAGTCTCCGATTCCGAGGTTCCCATCGCTGCAAAAACACCCAGAAGATGTAATAACAATACTTGTCAACGCCTGTGCCTAGCGCTCTACTACAGATACGGACGATGCATATCCAGTACTGTTTGCCGTTGCAGTAATTAAATCAGATTAAATAGTTTCTTTTAGTTTTAATTTTTTTAAAAATGTGCTGCTTTATTTTCTATGTAATACATTAATTGTGGTAAATTAAATAAAACTATTTTATAATAAATTGTTTTTGGTTTGTATTTCTAAGTTCCTTATCACCAATACTTGAAATTCAAAGTTACAGCGGAAATCACATAACTTGTTTTTTTTTTTATTTTCTCATTATTTTAAATCAATTAAAAGACCTATATTTGTTAAAAGTTTCTCATTACAATTATAATTTTAAAGATGTTTTTCTTTTATTGAACTTATTGAAATCATTTAGCATCGCCTAGGAGTAACTGAGTATCTATTTTACCATTGTAATCTCTGAAAAAAAATATACTTTCCATAGTAAAACGTGAAACCGTATTGAAAGTACAAAAAAATAATGCACGATTTTTTATTATATTTGGCTGGGATAGCCTTATTATATTAGTCAACATAGAGAATATTTTTTTTTATTCCTAAAATTGAAATGCGTTTTCAAGGAAAACAAAGATATATTATGGCCCTAATTACAATGTCTATAAACTACCTGACGGATCTTAACAAGATTTGGTGTCTTGTCAACTTATTATCTGACCGATCATATTATAGGTGAACTTTCACACCAGAAGATTTTCTCACTATCATAGGAAAAGGCATTTTGATTATGTGAAACTTAAATTATAAAAAAAATAACATTTCTATACACAAATGATAAAAAATGCAACTATTTTTGTAACACTAATGGTTTTACTTCAGAACGATTTATTTTTGTATGTGTATAAGATGAGTTTTCTGGTAGATGATTGCAATCACTAGCAATAATTAAAATGTGCGTCCGCATAAAAATCCAGAAACTTCTAATTTTAAAACTTTATTCATGTTAAAAGTTAAAAACGAACATGTTATAAAAAGTACATGTACCTAATCATAGAATATTAGTTTGTAAAATTAGACTTATTATAATAAAAATATCATTTTTGTGCAAAGCAATTTTTTTTATATATATGAATTGCTCCAATTTACCAATCACTTATTGGTAAACAAATGTTAAAGTAAACGCGTTCTTTTATCAAAAACTTACTATAATGGTAACAACGAAAATGTTGACCATTCTGAAATGAAAATCCTTTGAGAGTATCATAAAACTAAGCCCTTTAACTATAAAAGTATCATATAATTAAGCAATTTTAATATAAGAGTATCATAGAACTAAGCCCTTTAAATACGAGAGACATATAACTAGTAGCGGAGCGGTTAGTTATTCTACTCTTCTTAACGGTACCACGTTCGACTTCAGTTCTAATTTATCAATTATGTGTCCGAATCGAATAGTTAAAACAATATAGCATTGTAATTATAAACAAGTTCACTAGTTGGCATTTTTTTGCTCGGTTCCTATTGACCTACCCTATAGAACCATGCGGGTAGAGTATGTAATACGACTGCAATGTGTGACTACTTGTTATAAAACTTTACTTCTAATTTCAATTTTACCAGTTCATATTTGTAGCGCACTGCAGTGAAACAATAGGTACAGCATTGAAATATGTTAAAACACATACCTACTTATACATCAATGTTGTGGTTATTTTTTATAATACAAATAGTTGAAACCGACTATCTTTCGATATTAAGCAGTGCATAGATCAATACATATATCATATTAAATATTAAAAGATACATATCTGTGCCTCGAGTAGGTACTACCTACTCTAGAGATAGGTGAATAAATAAACTTTTACTTTTATAAACTTTTTTATGCAGTGTAAAACTAACTCAAAATTTTATAGAAAATAATATCTCTTTTAATATGACTCTTTACCTATGCTGGATGCCACCAAAATGTTAAATATGTATTGTCACTATTGTTATTATGTTTAACTTAGCAATTGCTTTTAATAATATAACTTTTTTCAAAAACCTATGATGTGTTGGTATGTGAAAAAAAAAATAAAACTATTTTAAGTATTAAAACGCGTAACCGATAAATAGCTTTTCATCTATTATTTAATAACGTCAAGAATATTATGGCACAAGCATCATACAAACTTGCTTTTCCCATTTTGAAAGTGATACATTTATATAGATTCTAATTAAAAAGGACTTACTTTATAGTTATACATCGTTTACATTTCTTTTAACGCTGATTATTTATTATTTTAATCTATTTTATCAAAAATTACCAATAACAAGATTAAGGTCGAAGACGAAAACACTCTCTAGGGCATCCCCTTTTGATATTATCTAGTTGATATCTGATTTTAATTCCTATAAATATTGAAAGGCGATCTGAACAGAGACAGTTGAAAATCAAGAGTATAGAAGTCAACATGAAAACAATAATTTCCTTCATTGTAGTCCTGCTGGCGGCAGTGCTAATGGCGCAGAGCGTGGTTTGCGAAGAGAATCAGATATCAGGTGAGTGATCGAGTTAAAAGTATAGTTAATATTATTCATCGCAATAGCACTTGGGATAAAAAAAGCAATTTATTAATGAAGTACAGTTAGTTACTGAAAGAAAAACTACAAAACAGCTTTTATTATTTTTAAAAGATACGATGTCTACTACAACGAAATATTTATTCATCCCCAGATAACCTGGACATTCAATATCCGGCTCTTTTCTCGTCAATAGTCTCCGATTCCGAGGTTCCCATCGCTGCAAAAACACCCAGAAGATGTAATAACAATACTTGTCAACGCCTGTGCCTAGCGCTCTACTACAGATACGGACGATGCATATCCAGTACTGTTTGCCGTTGCAGTAATTAAATCAGATTAAATAGTTTCTTTTAGTTTTAATTTTTTTAAAAATGTGCTGCTTTATTTTCTATGTAATACATTAATTGTGGTAAATTAAATAAAACTATTTTATAATAAATTGTTTTTGGTTTGTATTTCTAAGTTCCTTATCACCAATACTTGAAATTCAAAGTTACAGCGGAAATCACATAACTTGTTTTTTTTTTTTATTTTCTCATTATTTTAAATCAATTAAAAGACCTATATTTGTTAAAAGTTTCTCATTACAATTATAATTTTAAAGATGTTTTTCTTTTATTGAACTTATTGAAATCATTTAGCATCGCCTAGGAGTAACTGAGTATCTATTTTACCATTGTAATCTCTGAAAAAAAATATACTTTCCATAGTAAAACGTGAAACCGTATTGAAAGTACAAAAAAATAATGCACGATTTTTTATTATATTTGGCTGGGATAGCCTTATTATATTAGTCAACATAGAGAATATTTTTTTTTATTCCTAAAATTGAAATGCGTTTTCAAGGAAAACAAAGATATATTATGGCCCTAATTACAATGTCTATAAACTACCTGACGGATCTTAACAAGATTTGGTGTCTTGTCAACTTATTATCTGACCGATCATATTATAGGTGAACTTTCACACCAGAAGATTTTCTCACTATCATAGGAAAAGGCATTTTGATTATGTGAAACTTAAATTATAAAAAAAATAACATTTCTATACACAAATGATAAAAAATGCAACTATTTTTGTAACACTAATGGTTTTACTTCAGAACGATTTATTTTTGTATGTGTATAAGATGAGTTTTCTGGTAGATGATTGCAATCACTAGCAATAATTAAAATGTGCGTCCGCATAAAAATCCAGAAACTTCTAATTTTAAAACTTTATTCATGTTAAAAGTTAAAAACGAACATGTTATAAAAAGTACATGTACCTAATCATAGAATATTAGTTTGTAAAATTAGACTTATTATAATAAAAATATCATTTTTGTGCAAAGCAATTTTTTTTATATATATGAATTGCTCCAATTTACCAATCACTTATTGGTAAACAAATGTTAAAGTAAACGCGTTCTTTTATCAAAAACTTACTATAATGGTAACAACGAAAATGTTGACCATTCTGAAATGAAAATCCTTTGAGAGTATCATAAAAATAAGCCCTTTAACTATAAAAGTATCATATAATTAAGCAATTTTAATATAAGAGTATCATAGAACTAAGCCCTTTAAATACGAGAGACATATAACTAGTAGCGGAGCGGTTAGTTATTCTACTCTTCTTAACGGTACCACGTTCGACTTCAGTTCTAATTTATCAATATGTGTCCGAATCGAATAGTTAAAACAATATAGCATTCTAATTATAAACAAGTTCACTAGTTGACATTTTTTTGCTCGGTTCCTATTGACCTACCCTATAGAACCATGCGGGTAGAGTATGTAATACGACTGCAATGTGTGACTACTTGTTATAAAACTTTACTTCTAATTTCAATTTTACCAGTTCATATTTGTAGCGCACCGCAGTGAAACAATAGGTACAGCATTGAAATATGTTAAAACACATACCTACTTATACATCAATGTTGTGGTTATTTTTTATAATACAAATAGTTGAAACCGACTATCTTTCGATATTAAGCAGTGCATAGATCAATACATATATCATATTAAATATTAAAAGATACATATCTGTGCCTCGAGTACCTACCTACTCTAGAGATAGGTGAATAAATAAACTTTTACTTTTATAAACTTTTTTATGCAGTATAAAACTAACTCAAAATTTTATAGAAAATAATATCTCTTTTAATATGACTCTTTACCTATGCTGGATGCCACCAAAATGTTAAATATGTATTGTCACTATTGTTATTATGTTTAACTTAGCAATTGCTTTTAATAATATAACTTTTTTCAAAAACCTATGATGTGTTGGTATGTGAAAAAAAAAATAAAACTATTTTAAGTATTAAAACGCGTAACCGATAAATAGCTTTTCATCTATTATTTAATAACGTCAAGAATATTATGGCACAAGCATCATACAAACTTGCTTTTCCCATTTTGAAAGTGATACATTTATATAGATTCTAATTAAAAAGGACTTACTTTATAGTTATACATCGTTTACATTTCTTTTAACGCTGATTATTTATTATTTTAATCTATTTTATCAAAAATTACCAATAACAAGATTAAGGTCGAAGACGAAAACACTCTCTAGGGCATCCCCTTTTGATATTATCTAGTTGATATCTGATTTTAATTCCTATAAATATTGAAAGGCGATCTGAACAGAGACAGTTGAAAATCAAGAGTATAGAAGTCAACATGAAAACAATAATTTCCTTCATTGTAGTCCTGCTGGCGGCAGTGCTAATGGCGCAGAGCGTGGTTTGCGAAGAGAATCAGATATCAGGTGAGTGATCGAGTTAAAAGTATAGTTAATATTATTCATCGCAATAGCACTTGGAATAAAAAAAGCAATTTATTAATGAAGTACAGTTAGTTACTGAAAGAAAAACTACAAAACAGCTTTTATTATTTTTAAAAGATACGATGTCTACTACAACGAAATATTTATTCATCCCCAGATAACCTGGACATTCAATATCCGGCTCTTTTCTCGTCAATAGTCTCCGATTCCGAGGTTCCCATCGCTGCAAAAACACCCAGAAGATGTAATAACAATACTTGTCAACGCCTGTGCCTAGCGCTCTACTACAGATACGGACGATGCATATCCAGTACTGTTTGCCGTTGCAGTAATTAAATCAGATTAAATAGTTTCTTTTAGTTTTAATTTTTTTAAAAATGTGCTGCTTTATTTTCTATGTAATACATTAATTGTGGTAAATTAAATAAAACTATTTTATAATAAATTGTTTTTGGTTTGTATTTCTAAGTTCCTTATCACCAATACTTGAAATTCAAAGTTACAGCGGAAATCACATAACTTGTTTTTTTTTTTATTTTCTCATTATTTTAAATCAATTAAAAGACCTATATTTGTTAAAAGTTTCTCATTACAATTATAATTTTAAAGATGTTTTTCTTTTATTGAACTTATTGAAATCATTTAGCATCGCCTAGGAGTAACTGAGTATCTATTTTACCATTGTAATCTCTGAAAAAAAATATACTTTCCATAGTAAAACGTGAAACCGTATTGAAAGTACAAAAAAATAATGCACGATTTTTTATTATATTTGGCTGGGATAGCCTTATTATATTAGTCAACATAGAGAATATTTTTTTTTATTCCTAAAATTGAAATGCGTTTTCAAGGAAAACAAAGATATATTATGGCCCTAATTACAATGTCTATAAACTACCTGACGGATCTTAACAAGATTTGGTGTCTTGTCAACTTATTATCTGACCGATCATATTATAGGTGAACTTTCACACCAGAAGATTTTCTCACTATCATAGGAAAAGGCATTTTGATTATGTGAAACTTAAATTATAAAAAAAATAACATTTCTATACACAAATGATAAAAAATGCAACTATTTTTGTAACACTAATGGTTTTACTTCAGAACGATTTATTTTTGTATGTGTATAAGATGAGTTTTCTGGTAGATGATTGCAATCACTAGCAATAATTAAAATGTGCGTCCGCATAAAAATCCAGAAACTTCTAATTTTAAAACTTTATTCATGTTAAAAGTTAAAAACGAACATGTTATAAAAAGTACATGTACCTAATCATAGAATATTAGTTTGTAAAATTAGACTTATTATAATAAAAATATCATTTTTGTGCAAAGCAATTTTTTTTATATATATGAATTGCTCCAATTTACCAATCACTTATTGGTAAACAAATGTTAAAGTAAACGCGTTCTTTTATCAAAAACTTACTATAATGGTAACAACGAAAATGTTGACCATTCTGAAATGAAAATCCTTTGAGAGTATCATAAAAATAAGCCCTTTAACTATAAAAGTATCATATAATTAAGCAATTTTAATATAAGAGTATCATAGAACTAAGCCCTTTAAATACGAGAGACATATAACTAGTAGCGGAGCGGTTAGTTATTCTACTCTTCTTAACGGTACCACGTTCGACTTCAGTTCTAATTTATCAATATGTGTCCGAATCGAATAGTTAAAACAATATAGCATTCTAATTATAAACAAGTTCACTAGTTGACATTTTTTTGCTCGGTTCCTATTGACCTACCCTATAGAACCATGCGGGTAGAGTATGTAATACGACTGCAATGTGTGACTACTTGTTATAAAACTTTACTTCTAATTTCAATTTTACCAGTTCATATTTGTAGCGCACCGCAGTGAAACAATAGGTACAGCATTGAAATACGTTAAAACACATACCTACTTATACATCAATGTTGTGGTTATTTTTTATAATACAAATAGTTGAAACCGACTATCTTTCGATATTAAGCAGTGCATAGATCAATACATATATCATATTAAATATTAAAAGATACATATCTGTGCCTCGAGTACCTACCTACTCTAGAGATAGGTGAATAAATAAACTTTTACTTTTATAAACTTTTTTATGCAGTATAAAACTAACTCAAAATTTTATAGAAAATAATATCTCTTTTAATATGACTCTTTACCTATGCTGGATGCCACCAAAATGTTAAATATGTATTGTCACTATTGTTATTATGTTTAACTTAGCAATTGCTTTTAATAATATAACTTTTTTCAAAAACCTATGATGTGTTGGTATGTGAAAAAAAAAATAAAACTATTTTAAGTATTAAAACGCGTAACCGATAAATAGCTTTTCATCTATTATTTAATAACGTCAAGAATATTATGGCACAAGCATCATACAAACTTGCTTTTCCCATTTTGAAAGTGATACATTTATATAGATTCTAATTAAAAAGGACTTACTTTATAGTTATACATCGTTTACATTTCTTTTAACGCTGATTATTTATTATTTTAATCTATTTTATCAAAAATTACCAATAACAAGATTAAGGTCGAAGACGAAAACACTCTCTAGGGCATCCCCTTTTGATATTATCTAGTTGATATCTGATTTTAATTCCTATAAATATTGAAAGGCGATCTGAACAGAGACAGTTGAAAATCAAGAGTATAGAAGTCAACATGAAAACAATAATTTCCTTCATTGTAGTCCTGCTGGCGGCAGTGCTAATGGCGCAGAGCGTGGTTTGCGAAGAGAATCAGATATCAGGTGAGTGATCGAGTTAAAAGTATAGTTAATATTATTCATCGCAATAGCACTTGGAATAAAAAAAGCAATTTATTAATGAAGTACAGTTAGTTACTGAAAGAAAAACTACAAAACAGCTTTTATTATTTTTAAAAGATACGATGTCTACTACAACGAAATATTTATTCATCCCCAGATAACCTGGACATTCAATATCCGGCTCTTTTCTCGTCAATAGTCTCCGATTCCGAGGTTCCCATCGCTGCAAAAACACCCAGAAGATGTAATAACAATACTTGTCAACGCCTGTGCCTAGCGCTCTACTACAGATACGGACGATGCATATCCAGTACTGTTTGCCGTTGCAGTAATTAAATCAGATTAAATAGTTTCTTTTAGTTTTAATTTTTTTAAAAATGTGCTGCTTTATTTTCTATGTAATACATTAATTGTGGTAAATTAAATAAAACTATTTTATAATAAATTGTTTTTGGTTTGTATTTCTAAGTTCCTTATCACCAATACTTGAAATTCAAAGTTACAGCGGAAATCACATAACTTGTTTTTTTTTTTATTTTCTCATTATTTTAAATCAATTAAAAGACCTATATTTGTTAAAAGTTTCTCATTACAATTATAATTTTAAAGATGTTTTTCTTTTATTGAACTTATTGAAATCATTTAGCATCGCCTAGGAGTAACTGAGTATCTATTTTACCATTGTAATCTCTGAAAAAAAATATACTTTCCATAGTAAAACGTGAAACCGTATTGAAAGTACAAAAAAATAATGCACGATTTTTTATTATATTTGGCTGGGATAGCCTTATTATATTAGTCAACATAGAGAATATTTTTTTTTATTCCTAAAATTGAAATGCGTTTTCAAGGAAAACAAAGATATATTATGGCCCTAATTACAATGTCTATAAACTACCTGACGGATCTTAACAAGATTTGGTGTCTTGTCAACTTATTATCTGACCGATCATATTATAGGTGAACTTTCACACCAGAAGATTTTCTCACTATCATAGGAAAAGGCATTTTGATTATGTGAAACTTAAATTATAAAAAAAATAACATTTCTATACACAAATGATAAAAAATGCAACTATTTTTGTAACACTAATGGTTTTACTTCAGAACGATTTATTTTTGTATGTGTATAAGATGAGTTTTCTGGTAGATGATTGCAATCACTAGCAATAATTAAAATGTGCGTCCGCATAAAAATCCAGAAACTTCTAATTTTAAAACTTTATTCATGTTAAAAGTTAAAAACGAACATGTTATAAAAAGTACATGTACCTAATCATAGAATATTAGTTTGTAAAATTAGACTTATTATAATAAAAATATCATTTTTGTGCAAAGCAATTTTTTTTATATATATGAATTGCTCCAATTTACCAATCACTTATTGGTAAACAAATGTTAAAGTAAACGCGTTCTTTTATCAAAAACTTACTATAATGGTAACAACGAAAATGTTGACCATTCTGAAATGAAAATCCTTTGAGAGTATCATAAAAATAAGCCCTTTAACTATAAAAGTATCATATAATTAAGCAATTTTAATATAAGAGTATCATAGAACTAAGCCCTTTAAATACGAGAGACATATAACTAGTAGCGGAGCGGTTAGTTATTCTACTCTTCTTAACGGTACCACGTTCGACTTCAGTTCTAATTTATCAATATGTGTCCGAATCGAATAGTTAAAACAATATAGCATTCTAATTATAAACAAGTTCACTAGTTGACATTTTTTTGCTCGGTTCCTATTGACCTACCCTATAGAACCATGCGGGTAGAGTATGTAATACGACTGCAATGTGTGACTACTTGTTATAAAACTTTACTTCTAATTTCAATTTTACCAGTTCATATTTGTAGCGCACCGCAGTGAAACAATAGGTACAGCATTGAAATACGTTAAAACACATACCTACTTATACATCAATGTTGTGGTTATTTTTTATAATACAAATAGTTGAAACCGACTATCTTTCGATATTAAGCAGTGCATAGATCAATACATATATCATATTAAATATTAAAAGATACATATCTGTGCCTCGAGTACCTACCTACTCTAGAGATAGGTGAATAAATAAACTTTTACTTTTATAAACTTTTTTATGCAGTATAAAACTAACTCAAAATTTTATAGAAAATAATATCTCTTTTAATATGACTCTTTACCTATGCTGGATGCCACCAAAATGTTAAATATGTATTGTCACTATTGTTATTATGTTTAACTTAGCAATTGCTTTTAATAATATAACTTTTTTCAAAAACCTATGATGTGTTGGTATGTGAAAAAAAAAATAAAACTATTTTAAGTATTAAAACGCGTAACCGATAAATAGCTTTTCATCTATTATTTAATAACGTCAAGAATATTATGGCACAAGCATCATACAAACTTGCTTTTCCCATTTTGAAAGTGATACATTTATATAGATTCTAATTAAAAAGGACTTACTTTATAGTTATACATCGTTTACATTTCTTTTAACGCTGATTATTTATTATTTTAATCTATTTTATCAAAAATTACCAATAACAAGATTAAGGTCGAAGACGAAAACACTCTCTAGGGCATCCCCTTTTGATATTATCTAGTTGATATCTGATTTTAATTCCTATAAATATTGAAAGGCGATCTGAACAGAGACAGTTGAAAATCAAGAGTATAGAAGTCAACATGAAAACAATAATTTCCTTCATTGTAGTCCTGCTGGCGGCAGTGCTAATGGCGCAGAGCGTGGTTTGCGAAGAGAATCAGATATCAGGTGAGTGATCGAGTTAAAAGTATAGTTAATATTATTCATCGCAATAGCACTTGGGATAAAAAAAGCAATTTATTAATGAAGTACAGTTAGTTACTGAAAGAAAAACTACAAAACAGCTTTTATTATTTTTAAAAGATACGATGTCTACTACAACGAAATATTTATTCATCCCCAGATAACCTGGACATTCAATATCCGGCTCTTTTCTCGTCAATAGTCTCCGATTCCGAGGTTCCCATCGCTGCAAAAACACCCAGAAGATGTAATAACAATACTTGTCAACGCCTGTGCCTAGCGCTCTACTACAGATACGGACGATGCATATCCAGTACTGTTTGCCGTTGCAGTAATTAAATCAGATTAAATAGTTTCTTTTAGTTTTAATTTTTTTAAAAATGTGCTGCTTTATTTTCTATGTAATACATTAATTGTGGTAAATTAAATAAAACTATTTTATAATAAATTGTTTTTGGTTTGTATTTCTAAGTTCCTTATCACCAATACTTGAAATTCAAAGTTACAGCGGAAATCACATAACTTGTTTTTTTTTTTATTTTCTCATTATTTTAAATCAATTAAAAGACCTATATTTGTTAAAAGTTTCTCATTACAATTATAATTTTAAAGATGTTTTTCTTTTATTGAACTTATTGAAATCATTTAGCATCGCCTAGGAGTAACTGAGTATCTATTTTACCATTGTAATCTCTGAAAAAAAATATACTTTCCATAGTAAAACGTGAAACCGTATTGAAAGTACAAAAAAATAATGCACGATTTTTTATTATATTTGGCTGGGATAGCCTTATTATATTAGTCAACATAGAGAATATTTTTTTTTATTCCTAAAATTGAAATGCGTTTTCAAGGAAAACAAAGATATATTATGGCCCTAATTACAATGTCTATAAACTACCTGACGGATCTTAACAAGATTTGGTGTCTTGTCAACTTATTATCTGACCGATCATATTATAGGTGAACTTTCACACCAGAAGATTTTCTCACTATCATAGGAAAAGGCATTTTGATTATGTGAAACTTAAATTATAAAAAAAATAACATTTCTATACACAAATGATAAAAAATGCAACTATTTTTGTAACACTAATGGTTTTACTTCAGAACGATTTATTTTTGTATGTGTATAAGATGAGTTTTCTGGTAGATGATTGCAATCACTAGCAATAATTAAAATGTGCGTCCGCATAAAAATCCAGAAACTTCTAATTTTAAAACTTTATTCATGTTAAAAGTTAAAAACGAACATGTTATAAAAAGTACATGTACCTAATCATAGAATATTAGTTTGTAAAATTAGACTTATTATAATAAAAATATCATTTTTGTGCAAAGCAATTTTTTTTATATATATGAATTGCTCCAATTTACCAATCACTTATTGGTAAACAAATGTTAAAGTAAACGCGTTCTTTTATCAAAAACTTACTATAATGGTAACAACGAAAATGTTGACCATTCTGAAATGAAAATCCTTTGAGAGTATCATAAAAATAAGCCCTTTAACTATAAAAGTATCATATAATTAAGCAATTTTAATATAAGAGTATCATAGAACTAAGCCCTTTAAATACGAGAGACATATAACTAGTAGCGGAGCGGTTAGTTATTCTACTCTTCTTAACGGTACCACGTTCGACTTCAGTTCTAATTTATCAATATGTGTCCGAATCGAATAGTTAAAACAATATAGCATTCTAATTATAAACAAGTTCACTAGTTGACATTTTTTTGCTCGGTTCCTATTGACCTACCCTATAGAACCATGCGGGTAGAGTATGTAATACGACTGCAATGTGTGACTACTTGTTATAAAACTTTACTTCTAATTTCAATTTTACCAGTTCATATTTGTAGCGCACCGCAGTGAAACAATAGGTACAGCATTGAAATATGTTAAAACACATACCTACTTATACATCAATGTTGTGGTTATTTTTTATAATACAAATAGTTGAAACCGACTATCTTTCGATATTAAGCAGTGCATAGATCAATACATATATCATATTAAATATTAAAAGATACATATCTGTGCCTCGAGTACCTACCTACTCTAGAGATAGGTGAATAAATAAACTTTTACTTTTATAAACTTTTTTATGCAGTGTAAAACTAACTCAAAATTTTATAGAAAATAATATCTCTTTTAATATGACTCTTTACCTATGCTGGATGCCACCAAAATGTTAAATATGTATTGTCACTATTGTTATTATGTTTAACTTAGCAATTGCTTTTAATAATATAACTTTTTTCAAAAACCTATGATGTGTTGGTATGTGAAAAAAAAAATAAAACTATTTTAAGTATTAAAACGCGTAACCGATAAATAGCTTTTCATCTATTATTTAATAACGTCAAGAATATTATGGCACAAGCATCATACAAACTTGCTTTTCCCATTTTGAAAGTGATACATTTATATAGATTCTAATTAAAAAGGACTTACTTTATAGTTATACATCGTTTACATTTCTTTTAACGCTGATTATTTATTATTTTAATCTATTTTATCAAAAATTACCAATAACAAGATTAAGGTCGAAGACGAAAACACTCTCTAGGGCATCCCCTTTTGATATTATCTAGTTGATATCTGATTTTAATTCCTATAAATATTGAAAGGCGATCTGAACAGAGACAGTTGAAAATCAAGAGTATAGAAGTCAACATGAAAACAATAATTTCCTTCATTGTAGTCCTGCTGGCGGCAGTGCTAATGGCGCAGAGCGTGGTTTGCGAAGAGAATCAGATATCAGGTGAGTGATCGAGTTAAAAGTATAGTTAATATTATTCATCGCAATAGCACTTGGGATAAAAAAAGCAATTTATTAATGAAGTACAGTTAGTTACTGAAAGAAAAACTACAAAACAGCTTTTATTATTTTTAAAAGATACGATGTCTACTACAACGAAATATTTATTCATCCCCAGATAACCTGGACATTCAATATCCGGCTCTTTTCTCGTCAATAGTCTCCGATTCCGAGGTTCCCATCGCTGCAAAAACACCCAGAAGATGTATTAACAATACTTGTCAACGCCTGTGCCTAGCGCTCTACTACAGATACGGACGATGCATATCCAGTACTGTTTGCCGTTGCAGTAATTAAATCAGATTAAATAGTTTCTTTTAGTTTTAATTTTTTTAAAAATGTGCTGCTTTATTTTCTATGTAATACATTAATTGTAGTAAATTAAATAAAACTATTTTATAATAAATTGTTTTTGGTTTGTATTTCTAAGTTCCTTGTCACCAATACTTGAAATTCAAAGTTACAGCGGAAATCACATAACTGGTTTTTTTTTTATTTTCTCATTATTTTAAATCAATTAAAAGACCTATATTTGTTAAAAGTTTCTCATTACAATTATAATTTTAAAGATGTTTTTCTTTTATTGAACTTATTGAAATCATTTAGCATCGCCTAGGAGTAACTGAGTATCTATTTTACCATTGTAATCTCTGAAAAAAAATATACTTTCCATAGTAAAACGTGAAACCGTATTGAAAGTACAAAAAAATAATGCACGATTTTTTATTATATTTGGCTGGGATAGCCTTATTATATTAGTCAACATAGAGAATATTTTTTTTTATTCCTAAAATTGAAATGCGTTTTCAAGGAAAACAAAGATATATTATGGCCCTAATTACAATGTCTATAAACTACCTGACGGATCTTAACAAGATTTGGTGTCTTGTCAACTTATTATCTGACCGATCATATTATAGGTGAACTTTCACACCAGAAGATTTTCTCACTATCATAGGAAAAGGCATATTGATTATGTGAAACTTAAATTATAAACAAATAACATTTCTATACACAAATGATAAAAAATGCAACTATTTTTGTAACACTAATGGTTTTACAGAACGATTTATTTTTGTATGTGTATAAGATGAGTTTTCTGGTAGATGATTGCAATCACTAGCAATAATTAAAATGTGCGTCCGCATGAAAATCCAGAAACTTCTAATTTTAAAACTTTATTCATGTTAAAAGTTAAAAACGAACATGTTATAAAAAGTACATGTACCTAATCATAGAATATTAGTTTGTAAAATTAGACTTATTATAATAAAAATATCATTTTTGTGCAAAGAATTTTTTTTTATATATATGAATTGCTCAAATTTACCAATCACTTATTGGTAAACAAATGTTAAAGTAAACGCGTTCTTTTATCAAAAACTTACTATAATGGTAACAACGAAAATGTTGACCATTCTGAAATGAAAATCCTTTGAGAGTATCATAAAACTAAGCCCTTTAACTATAAAAGTATCATATAATTAAGCAATTTTAATATAAGAGTATCATAGAACTAAGCCCTTTAAATACGAGAGACATATAACTAGTAGCGGAGCGGTTAGTTATTCTACTCTTCTTAACGGTACCACGTTCGACTTCAGTTCTAATTTATCAATTATGTGTCCGAATCGAATAGTTAAAACAATATAGCATTGTAATTATAAACAAGTTCACTAGTTGGCATTTTTTTGCTCGGTTCCTATTGACCTACCCTATAGAACCATGCGGGTAGAGTATGTAATACGACTGCAATGTGTGACTACTTGTTATAAAACTTTACTTCTAATTTCAATTTTACCAGTTCATATTTGTAGCGCACCGCAGTGAAACAATAGGTACAGCATTGAAATATGTTAAAACACATACCTACTTATACATCAATGTTGTGGTTATTTTTTATAATACAAATAGTTGAAACCGACTATCTTTCGATATTAAGCAGTGCATAGATCAATACATATATCATATTAAATATTAAAAGATACATATCTGTGCCTCGAGTACCTACCTACTCTAGAGATAGGTGAATAAATAAACTTTTACTTTTATACACTTTTTTATGCAGTGTAAAACTAACTCAAAATTTTATAGAAAATAATATCTCTTTTAATATGACTCTTTACCTATGCTGGATGCCACCAAAATGTTAAATATGTATTGTCACTATTGTTATTATGTTTAACTTAGCAATTGCTTTTAATAATATAACTTTTTTCAAAAACCTATGATGTGTTGGTATGTGAAAAAAAAAATAAAACTATTTTAAGTATTAAAACGCGTAACCGATAAATAGCTTTTCATCTATTATTTAATAACGTCAAGAATATTATGGCACAAGCATCATACAAACTTGCTTTTCCCATTTTGAAAGTGATACATTTATATAGATTCTAATTAAAAAGGACTTACTTTATAGTTATACATCGTTTACATTTCTTTTAACGCTGATTATTTATTATTTTATTCTATTTTATCAAAAATTACCAATAACAAGATTAAGGTCGAAGACGAAAACACTCTCTAGGGCATCCCCTTTTGATATTATCTAGTTGATATCTGATTTTAATTCCTATAAATATTGAAAGGCGATCTGAACAGAGACAGTTGAAAATCAAGAGTATAGAAGTCAACATGAAAACAATAATTTCCTTCATTGTAGTCCTGCTGGCGGCAGTGCTAATGGCGCAGAGCGTGGTTTGCGAAGAGAATCAGATATCAGGTGAGTGATCGAGTTAAAAGTATAGTTAATATTATTCATCGCAATAGCACTTGGGATAAAAAAAGCAATTTATTAATGAAGTACAGTTAGTTACTGAAAGAAAAACTACAAAACAGCTTTTATTATTTTTAAAAGATACGATGTCTACTACAACGAAATATTTATTCATCTCCAGATAACCTGGACATTCAATATCCGGCTCTTTTCTCGTCAATAGTCTCCGATTCCGAGGTTCCCATCGCTGCAAAAACACCCAGAAGATGTAATAACAATACTTGTCAACGCCTGTGCCTAGCGCTCTACTACAGATACGGACGATGCATATCCAGTACTGTTTGCCGTTGCAGTAATTAAATCAGATTAAATAGTTTCTTTTAGTTTTAATTTTTTTAAAAATGTGCTGCTTTATTTTCTATGTAATACATTAATTGTGGTAAATTAAATAAAACTATTTTATAATAAATTGTTTTTGGTTTGTATTTCTAAGTTCCTTATCACCAATACTTGAAATTCAAAGTTACAGCGGAAATCACATAACTTGTTTTTTTTTTTATTTTCTCATTATTTTAAATCAATTAAAAGACCTATATTTGTTAAAAGTTTCTCATTACAATTATAATTTTAAAGATGTTTTTCTTTTATTGAACTTATTGAAATCATTTAGCATCGCCTAGGAGTAACTGAGTATCTATTTTACCATTGTAATCTCTGAAAAAAAATATACTTTCCATAGTAAAACGTGAAACCGTATTGAAAGTACAAAAAAATAATGCACGATTTTTTATTATATTTGGCTGGGATAGCCTTATTATATTAGTCAACATAGAGAATATTTTTTTTTATTCCTAAAATTGAAATGCGTTTTCAAGGAAAACAAAGATATATTATGGCCCTAATTACAATGTCTATAAACTACCTGACGGATCTTAACAAGATTTGGTGTCTTGTCAACTTATTATCTGACCGATCATATTATAGGTGAACTTTCACACCAGAAGATTTTCTCACTATCATAGGAAAAGGCATTTTGATTATGTGAAACTTAAATTATAAAAAAAATAACATTTCTATACACAAATGATAAAAAATGCAACTATTTTTGTAACACTAATGGTTTTACTTCAGAACGATTTATTTTTGTATGTGTATAAGATGAGTTTTCTGGTAGATGATTGCAATCACTAGCAATAATTAAAATGTGCGTCCGCATAAAAATCCAGAAACTTCTAATTTTAAAACTTTATTCATGTTAAAAGTTAAAAACGAACATGTTATAAAAAGTACATGTACCTAATCATAGAATATTAGTTTGTAAAATTAGACTTATTATAATAAAAATATCATTTTTGTGCAAAGCAATTTTTTTTATATATATGAATTGCTCCAATTTACCAATCACTTATTGGTAAACAAATGTTAAAGTAAACGCGTTCTTTTATCAAAAACTTACTATAATGGTAACAACGAAAATGTTGACCATTCTGAAATGAAAATCCTTTGAGAGTATCATAAAAATAAGCCCTTTAACTATAAAAGTATCATATAATTAAGCAATTTTAATATAAGAGTATCATAGAACTAAGCCCTTTAAATACGAGAGACATATAACTAGTAGCGGAGCGGTTAGTTATTCTACTCTTCTTAACGGTACCACGTTCGACTTCAGTTCTAATTTATCAATATGTGTCCGAATCGAATAGTTAAAACAATATAGCATTCTAATTATAAACAAGTTCACTAGTTGACATTTTTTTGCTCGGTTCCTATTGACCTACCCTATAGAACCATGCGGGTAGAGTATGTAATACGACTGCAATGTGTGACTACTTGTTATAAAACTTTACTTCTAATTTCAATTTTACCAGTTCATATTTGTAGCGCACCGCAGTGAAACAATAGGTACAGCATTGAAATATGTTAAAACACATACCTACTTATACATCAATGTTGTGGTTATTTTTTATAATACAAATAGTTGAAACCGACTATCTTTCGATATTAAGCAGTGCATAGATCAATACATATATCATATTAAATATTAAAAGATACATATCTGTGCCTCGAGTACCTACCTACTCTAGAGATAGGTGAATAAATAAACTTTTACTTTTATAAACTTTTTTATGCAGTATAAAACTAACTCAAAATTTTATAGAAAATAATATCTCTTTTAATATGACTCTTTACCTATGCTGGATGCCACCAAAATGTTAAATATGTATTGTCACTATTGTTATTATGTTTAACTTAGCAATTGCTTTTAATAATATAACTTTTTTCAAAAACCTATGATGTGTTGGTATGTGAAAAAAAAAATAAAACTATTTTAAGTATTAAAACGCGTAACCGATAAATAGCTTTTCATCTATTATTTAATAACGTCAAGAATATTATGGCACAAGCATCATACAAACTTGCTTTTCCCATTTTGAAAGTGATACATTTATATAGATTCTAATTAAAAAGGACTTACTTTATAGTTATACATCGTTTACATTTCTTTTAACGCTGATTATTTATTATTTTAATCTATTTTATCAAAAATTACCAATAACAAGATTAAGGTCGAAGACGAAAACACTCTCTAGGGCATCCCCTTTTGATATTATCTAGTTGATATCTGATTTTAATTCCTATAAATATTGAAAGGCGATCTGAACAGAGACAGTTGAAAATCAAGAGTATAGAAGTCAACATGAAAACAATAATTTCCTTCATTGTAGTCCTGCTGGCGGCAGTGCTAATGGCGCAGAGCGTGGTTTGCGAAGAGAATCAGATATCAGGTGAGTGATCGAGTTAAAAGTATAGTTAATATTATTCATCGCAATAGCACTTGGAATAAAAAAAGCAATTTATTAATGAAGTACAGTTAGTTACTGAAAGAAAAACTACAAAACAGCTTTTATTATTTTTAAAAGATACGATGTCTACTACAACGAAATATTTATTCATCCCCAGATAACCTGGACATTCAATATCCGGCTCTTTTCTCGTCAATAGTCTCCGATTCCGAGGTTCCCATCGCTGCAAAAACACCCAGAAGATGTAATAACAATACTTGTCAACGCCTGTGCCTAGCGCTCTACTACAGATACGGACGATGCATATCCAGTACTGTTTGCCGTTGCAGTAATTAAATCAGATTAAATAGTTTCTTTTAGTTTTAATTTTTTTAAAAATGTGCTGCTTTATTTTCTATGTAATACATTAATTGTGGTAAATTAAATAAAACTATTTTATAATAAATTGTTTTTGGTTTGTATTTCTAAGTTCCTTATCACCAATACTTGAAATTCAAAGTTACAGCGGAAATCACATAACTTGTTTTTTTTTTTATTTTCTCATTATTTTAAATCAATTAAAAGACCTATATTTGTTAAAAGTTTCTCATTACAATTATAATTTTAAAGATGTTTTTCTTTTATTGAACTTATTGAAATCATTTAGCATCGCCTAGGAGTAACTGAGTATCTATTTTACCATTGTAATCTCTGAAAAAAAATATACTTTCCATAGTAAAACGTGAAACCGTATTGAAAGTACAAAAAAATAATGCACGATTTTTTATTATATTTGGCTGGGATAGCCTTATTATATTAGTCAACATAGAGAATATTTTTTTTTATTCCTAAAATTGAAATGCGTTTTCAAGGAAAACAAAGATATATTATGGCCCTAATTACAATGTCTATAAACTACCTGACGGATCTTAACAAGATTTGGTGTCTTGTCAACTTATTATCTGACCGATCATATTATAGGTGAACTTTCACACCAGAAGATTTTCTCACTATCATAGGAAAAGGCATTTTGATTATGTGAAACTTAAATTATAAAAAAAATAACATTTCTATACACAAATGATAAAAAATGCAACTATTTTTGTAACACTAATGGTTTTACTTCAGAACGATTTATTTTTGTATGTGTATAAGATGAGTTTTCTGGTAGATGATTGCAATCACTAGCAATAATTAAAATGTGCGTCCGCATAAAAATCCAGAAACTTCTAATTTTAAAACTTTATTCATGTTAAAAGTTAAAAACGAACATGTTATAAAAAGTACATGTACCTAATCATAGAATATTAGTTTGTAAAATTAGACTTATTATAATAAAAATATCATTTTTGTGCAAAGCAATTTTTTTTATATATATGAATTGCTCCAATTTACCAATCACTTATTGGTAAACAAATGTTAAAGTAAACGCGTTCTTTTATCAAAAACTTACTATAATGGTAACAACGAAAATGTTGACCATTCTGAAATGAAAATCCTTTGAGAGTATCATAAAAATAAGCCCTTTAACTATAAAAGTATCATATAATTAAGCAATTTTAATATAAGAGTATCATAGAACTAAGCCCTTTAAATACGAGAGACATATAACTAGTAGCGGAGCGGTTAGTTATTCTACTCTTCTTAACGGTACCACGTTCGACTTCAGTTCTAATTTATCAATATGTGTCCGAATCGAATAGTTAAAACAATATAGCATTCTAATTATAAACAAGTTCACTAGTTGACATTTTTTTGCTCGGTTCCTATTGACCTACCCTATAGAACCATGCGGGTAGAGTATGTAATACGACTGCAATGTGTGACTACTTGTTATAAAACTTTACTTCTAATTTCAATTTTACCAGTTCATATTTGTAGCGCACCGCAGTGAAACAATAGGTACAGCATTGAAATACGTTAAAACACATACCTACTTATACATCAATGTTGTGGTTATTTTTTATAATACAAATAGTTGAAACCGACTATCTTTCGATATTAAGCAGTGCATAGATCAATACATATATCATATTAAATATTAAAAGATACATATCTGTGCCTCGAGTACCTACCTACTCTAGAGATAGGTGAATAAATAAACTTTTACTTTTATAAACTTTTTTATGCAGTATAAAACTAACTCAAAATTTTATAGAAAATAATATCTCTTTTAATATGACTCTTTACCTATGCTGGATGCCACCAAAATGTTAAATATGTATTGTCACTATTGTTATTATGTTTAACTTAGCAATTGCTTTTAATAATATAACTTTTTTCAAAAACCTATGATGTGTTGGTATGTGAAAAAAAAAATAAAACTATTTTAAGTATTAAAACGCGTAACCGATAAATAGCTTTTCATCTATTATTTAATAACGTCAAGAATATTATGGCACAAGCATCATACAAACTTGCTTTTCCCATTTTGAAAGTGATACATTTATATAGATTCTAATTAAAAAGGACTTACTTTATAGTTATACATCGTTTACATTTCTTTTAACGCTGATTATTTATTATTTTAATCTATTTTATCAAAAATTACCAATAACAAGATTAAGGTCGAAGACGAAAACACTCTCTAGGGCATCCCCTTTTGATATTATCTAGTTGATATCTGATTTTAATTCCTATAAATATTGAAAGGCGATCTGAACAGAGACAGTTGAAAATCAAGAGTATAGAAGTCAACATGAAAACAATAATTTCCTTCATTGTAGTCCTGCTGGCGGCAGTGCTAATGGCGCAGAGCGTGGTTTGCGAAGAGAATCAGATATCAGGTGAGTGATCGAGTTAAAAGTATAGTTAATATTATTCATCGCAATAGCACTTGGGATAAAAAAAGCAATTTATTAATGAAGTACAGTTAGTTACTGAAAGAAAAACTACAAAACAGCTTTTATTATTTTTAAAAGATACGATGTCTACTACAACGAAATATTTATTCATCCCCAGATAACCTGGACATTCAATATCCGGCTCTTTTCTCGTCAATAGTCTCCGATTCCGAGGTTCCCATCGCTGCAAAAACACCCAGAAGATGTAATAACAATACTTGTCAACGCCTGTGCCTAGCGCTCTACTACAGATACGGACGATGCATATCCAGTACTGTTTGCCGTTGCAGTAATTAAATCAGATTAAATAGTTTCTTTTAGTTTTAATTTTTTTAAAAATGTGCTGCTTTATTTTCTATGTAATACATTAATTGTGGTAAATTAAATAAAACTATTTTATAATAAATTGTTTTTGGTTTGTATTTCTAAGTTCCTTATCACCAATACTTGAAATTCAAAGTTACAGCGGAAATCACATAACTTGTTTTTTTTTTTATTTTCTCATTATTTTAAATCAATTAAAAGACCTATATTTGTTAAAAGTTTCTCATTACAATTATAATTTTAAAGATGTTTTTCTTTTATTGAACTTATTGAAATCATTTAGCATCGCCTAGGAGTAACTGAGTATCTATTTTACCATTGTAATCTCTGAAAAAAAATATACTTTCCATAGTAAAACGTGAAACCGTATTGAAAGTACAAAAAAATAATGCACGATTTTTTATTATATTTGGCTGGGATAGCCTTATTATATTAGTCAACATAGAGAATATTTTTTTTTATTCCTAAAATTGAAATGCGTTTTCAAGGAAAACAAAGATATATTATGGCCCTAATTACAATGTCTATAAACTACCTGACGGATCTTAACAAGATTTGGTGTCTTGTCAACTTATTATCTGACCGATCATATTATAGGTGAACTTTCACACCAGAAGATTTTCTCACTATCATAGGAAAAGGCATATTGATTATGTGAAACTTAAATTATAAACAAATAACATTTCTATACACAAATGATAAAAAATGCAACTATTTTTGTAACACTAATGGTTTTACTTCAGAACGATTTATTTTTGTATGTGTATAAGATGAGTTTTCTGGTAGATGATTGCAATCACTAGCAATAATTAAAATGTGCGTCCGCATAAAAATCCAGAAACTTCTAATTTTAAAACTTTATTCATGTTAAAAGTTAAAAACGAACATGTTATAAAAAGTACATGTACCTAATCATAGAATATTAGTTTGTAAAATTAGACTTATTATAATAAAAATATCATTTTTGTGCAAAGCAATTTTTTTTATATATATGAATTGCTCAAATTTACCAATCACTTATTGGTAAACAAATGTTAAAGTAAACGCGTTCTTTTATCAAAAACTTACTATAATGGTAACAACGAAAATGTTGACCATTCTGAAATGAAAATCCTTTGAGAGTATCATAAAACTAAGCCCTTTAACTATAAAAGTATCATATAATTAAGCAATTTTAATATAAGAGTATCATAGAACTAAGCCCTTTAAATACGAGAGACATATAACTAGTAGCGGAGCGGTTAGTTATTCTACTCTTCTTAACGGTACCACGTTCGACTTCAGTTCTAATTTATCAATATGTGTCCGAATCGAATAGTTAAAACAATATAGCATTCTAATTATAAACAAGTTCACTAGTTGACATTTTTTTGCTCGGTTCCTATTGACCTACCCTATAGAACCATGCGGGTAGAGTATGTAATACGACTGCAATGTGTGACTACTTGTTATAAAACTTTACTTCTAATTTCAATTTTACCAGTTCATATTTGTAGCGCACCGCAGTGAAACAATAGGTACAGCATTGAAATACGTTAAAACACATACCTACTTATACATCAATGTTGTGGTTATTTTTTATAATACAAATAGTTGAAACCGACTATCTTTCGATATTAAGCAGTGCATAGATCAATACATATATCATATTAAATATTAAAAGATACATATCTGTGCCTCGAGTACCTACCTACTCTAGAGATAGGTGAATAAATAAACTTTTACTTTTATAAACTTTTTTATGCAGTATAAAACTAACTCAAAATTTTATAGAAAATAATATCTCTTTTAATATGACTCTTTACCTATGCTGGATGCCACCAAAATGTTAAATATGTATTGTCACTATTGTTATTATGTTTAACTTAGCAATTGCTTTTAATAATATAACTTTTTTCAAAAACCTATGATGTGTTGGTATGTGAAAAAAAAAATAAAACTATTTTAAGTATTAAAACGCGTAACCGATAAATAGCTTTTCATCTATTATTTAATAACGTCAAGAATATTATGGCACAAGCATCATACAAACTTGCTTTTCCCATTTTGAAAGTGATACATTTATATAGATTCTAATTAAAAAGGACTTACTTTATAGTTATACATCGTTTACATTTCTTTTAACGCTGATTATTTATTATTTTAATCTATTTTATCAAAAATTACCAATAACAAGATTAAGGTCGAAGACGAAAACACTCTCTAGGGCATCCCCTTTTGATATTATCTAGTTGATATCTGATTTTAATTCCTATAAATATTGAAAGGCGATCTGAACAGAGACAGTTGAAAATCAAGAGTATAGAAGTCAACATGAAAACAATAATTTCCTTCATTGTAGTCCTGCTGGCGGCAGTGCTAATGGCGCAGAGCGTGGTTTGCGAAGAGAATCAGATATCAGGTGAGTGATCGAGTTAAAAGTATAGTTAATATTATTCATCGCAATAGCACTTGGGATAAAAAAAGCAATTTATTAATGAAGTACAGTTAGTTACTGAAAGAAAAACTACAAAACAGCTTTTATTATTTTTAAAAGATACGATGTCTACTACAACGAAATATTTATTCATCCCCAGATAACCTGGACATTCAATATCCGGCTCTTTTCTCGTCAATAGTCTCCGATTCCGAGGTTCCCATCGCTGCAAAAACACCCAGAAGATGTAATAACAATACTTGTCAACGCCTGTGCCTAGCGCTCTACTACAGATACGGACGATGCATATCCAGTACTGTTTGCCGTTGCAGTAATTAAATCAGATTAAATAGTTTCTTTTAGTTTTAATTTTTTTAAAAATGTGCTGCTTTATTTTCTATGTAATACATTAATTGTGGTAAATTAAATAAAACTATTTTATAATAAATTGTTTTTGGTTTGTATTTCTAAGTTCCTTATCACCAATACTTGAAATTCAAAGTTACAGCGGAAATCACATAACTTGTTTTTTTTTTTATTTTCTCATTATTTTAAATCAATTAAAAGACCTATATTTGTTAAAAGTTTCTCATTACAATTATAATTTTAAAGATGTTTTTCTTTTATTGAACTTATTGAAATCATTTAGCATCGCCTAGGAGTAACTGAGTATCTATTTTACCATTGTAATCTCTGAAAAAAAATATACTTTCCATAGTAAAACGTGAAACCGTATTGAAAGTACAAAAAAATAATGCACGATTTTTTATTATATTTGGCTGGGATAGCCTTATTATATTAGTCAACATAGAGAATATTTTTTTTTATTCCTAAAATTGAAATGCGTTTTCAAGGAAAACAAAGATATATTATGGCCCTAATTACAATGTCTATAAACTACCTGACGGATCTTAACAAGATTTGGTGTCTTGTCAACTTATTATCTGACCGATCATATTATAGGTGAACTTTCACACCAGAAGATTTTCTCACTATCATAGGAAAAGGCATTTTGATTATGTGAAACTTAAATTATAAAAAAAATAACATTTCTATACACAAATGATAAAAAATGCAACTATTTTTGTAACACTAATGGTTTTACTTCAGAACGATTTATTTTTGTATGTGTATAAGATGAGTTTTCTGGTAGATGATTGCAATCACTAGCAATAATTAAAATGTGCGTCCGCATAAAAATCCAGAAACTTCTAATTTTAAAACTTTATTCATGTTAAAAGTTAAAAACGAACATGTTATAAAAAGTACATGTACCTAATCATAGAATATTAGTTTGTAAAATTAGACTTATTATAATAAAAATATCATTTTTGTGCAAAGCAATTTTTTTTATATATATGAATTGCTCCAATTTACCAATCACTTATTGGTAAACAAATGTTAAAGTAAACGCGTTCTTTTATCAAAAACTTACTATAATGGTAACAACGAAAATGTTGACCATTCTGAAATGAAAATCCTTTGAGAGTATCATAAAAATAAGCCCTTTAACTATAAAAGTATCATATAATTAAGCAATTTTAATATAAGAGTATCATAGAACTAAGCCCTTTAAATACGAGAGACATATAACTAGTAGCGGAGCGGTTAGTTATTCTACTCTTCTTAACGGTACCACGTTCGACTTCAGTTCTAATTTATCAATATGTGTCCGAATCGAATAGTTAAAACAATATAGCATTCTAATTATAAACAAGTTCACTAGTTGACATTTTTTTGCTCGGTTCCTATTGACCTACCCTATAGAACCATGCGGGTAGAGTATGTAATACGACTGCAATGTGTGACTACTTGTTATAAAACTTTACTTCTAATTTCAATTTTACCAGTTCATATTTGTAGCGCACCGCAGTGAAACAATAGGTACAGCATTGAAATATGTTAAAACACATACCTACTTATACATCAATGTTGTGGTTATTTTTTATAATACAAATAGTTGAAACCGACTATCTTTCGATATTAAGCAGTGCATAGATCAATACATATATCATATTAAATATTAAAAGATACATATCTGTGCCTCGAGTACCTACCTACTCTAGAGATAGGTGAATAAATAAACTTTTACTTTTATAAACTTTTTTATGCAGTGTAAAACTAACTCAAAATTTTATAGAAAATAATATCTCTTTTAATATGACTCTTTACCTATGCTGGATGCCACCAAAATGTTAAATATGTATTGTCACTATTGTTATTATGTTTAACTTAGCAATTGCTTTTAATAATATAACTTTTTTCAAAAACCTATGATGTGTTGGTATGTGAAAAAAAAAATAAAACTATTTTAAGTATTAAAACGCGTAACCGATAAATAGCTTTTCATCTATTATTTAATAACGTCAAGAATATTATGGCACAAGCATCATACAAACTTGCTTTTCCCATTTTGAAAGTGATACATTTATATAGATTCTAATTAAAAAGGACTTACTTTATAGTTATACATCGTTTACATTTCTTTTAACGCTGATTATTTATTATTTTAATCTATTTTATCAAAAATTACCAATAACAAGATTAAGGTCGAAGACGAAAACACTCTCTAGGGCATCCCCTTTTGATATTATCTAGTTGATATCTGATTTTAATTCCTATAAATATTGAAAGGCGATCTGAACAGAGACAGTTGAAAATCAAGAGTATAGAAGTCAACATGAAAACAATAATTTCCTTCATTGTAGTCCTGCTGGCGGCAGTGCTAATGGCGCAGAGCGTGGTTTGCGAAGAGAATCAGATATCAGGTGAGTGATCGAGTTAAAAGTATAGTTAATATTATTCATCGCAATAGCACTTGGGATAAAAAAAGCAATTTATTAATGAAGTACAGTTAGTTACTGAAAGAAAAACTACAAAACAGCTTTTATTATTTTTAAAAGATACGATGTCTACTACAACGAAATATTTATTCATCCCCAGATAACCTGGACATTCAATATCCGGCTCTTTTCTCGTCAATAGTCTCCGATTCCGAGGTTCCCATCGCTGCAAAAACACCCAGAAGATGTATTAACAATACTTGTCAACGCCTGTGCCTAGCGCTCTACTACAGATACGGACGATGCATATCCAGTACTGTTTGCCGTTGCAGTAATTAAATCAGATTAAATAGTTTCTTTTAGTTTTAATTTTTTTAAAAATGTGCTGCTTTATTTTCTATGTAATACATTAATTGTAGTAAATTAAATAAAACTATTTTATAATAAATTGTTTTTGGTTTGTATTTCTAAGTTCCTTGTCACCAATACTTGAAATTCAAAGTTACAGCGGAAATCACATAACTGGTTTTTTTTTTATTTTCTCATTATTTTAAATCAATTAAAAGACCTATATTTGTTAAAAGTTTCTCATTACAATTATAATTTTAAAGATGTTTTTCTTTTATTGAACTTATTGAAATCATTTAGCATCGCCTAGGAGTAACTGAGTATCTATTTTACCATTGTAATCTCTGAAAAAAAATATACTTTCCATAGTAAAACGTGAAACCGTATTGAAAGTACAAAAAAATAATGCACGATTTTTTATTATATTTGGCTGGGATAGCCTTATTATATTAGTCAACATAGAGAATATTTTTTTTTATTCCTAAAATTGAAATGCGTTTTCAAGGAAAACAAAGATATATTATGGCCCTAATTACAATGTCTATAAACTACCTGACGGATCTTAACAAGATTTGGTGTCTTGTCAACTTATTATCTGACCGATCATATTATAGGTGAACTTTCACACCAGAAGATTTTCTCACTATCATAGGAAAAGGCATATTGATTATGTGAAACTTAAATTATAAACAAATAACATTTCTATACACAAATGATAAAAAATGCAACTATTTTTGTAACACTAATGGTTTTACTTCAGAACGATTTATTTTTGTATGTGTATAAGATGAGTTTTCTGGTAGATGATTGCAATCACTAGCAATAATTAAAATGTGCGTCCGCATAAAAATCCAGAAACTTCTAATTTTAAAACTTTATTCATGTTAAAAGTTAAAAACGAACATGTTATAAAAAGTACATGTACCTAATCATAGAATATTAGTTTGTAAAATTAGACTTATTATAATAAAAATATCATTTTTGTGCAAAGCAATTTTTTTTATATATATGAATTGCTCAAATTTACCAATCACTTATTGGTAAACAAATGTTAAAGTAAACGCGTTCTTTTATCAAAAACTTACTATAATGGTAACAACGAAAATGTTGACCATTCTGAAATGAAAATCCTTTGAGAGTATCATAAAACTAAGCCCTTTAACTATAAAAGTATCATATAATTAAGCAATTTTAATATAAGAGTATCATAGAACTAAGCCCTTTAAATACGAGAGACATATAACTAGTAGCGGAGCGGTTAGTTATTCTACTCTTCTTAACGGTACCACGTTCGACTTCAGTTCTAATTTATCAATATGTGTCCGAATCGAATAGTTAAAACAATATAGCATTCTAATTATAAACAAGTTCACTAGTTGACATTTTTTTGCTCGGTTCCTATTGACCTACCCTATAGAACCATGCGGGTAGAGTATGTAATACGACTGCAATGTGTGACTACTTGTTATAAAACTTTACTTCTAATTTCAATTTTACCAGTTCATATTTGTAGCGCACCGCAGTGAAACAATAGGTACAGCATTGAAATACGTTAAAACACATACCTACTTATACATCAATGTTGTGGTTATTTTTTATAATACAAATAGTTGAAACCGACTATCTTTCGATATTAAGCAGTGCATAGATCAATACATATATCATATTAAATATTAAAAGATACATATCTGTGCCTCGAGTACCTACCTACTCTAGAGATAGGTGAATAAATAAACTTTTACTTTTATAAACTTTTTTATGCAGTATAAAACTAACTCAAAATTTTATAGAAAATAATATCTCTTTTAATATGACTCTTTACCTATGCTGGATGCCACCAAAATGTTAAATATGTATTGTCACTATTGTTATTATGTTTAACTTAGCAATTGCTTTTAATAATATAACTTTTTTCAAAAACCTATGATGTGTTGGTATGTGAAAAAAAAAATAAAACTATTTTAAGTATTAAAACGCGTAACCGATAAATAGCTTTTCATCTATTATTTAATAACGTCAAGAATATTATGGCACAAGCATCATACAAACTTGCTTTTCCCATTTTGAAAGTGATACATTTATATAGATTCTAATTAAAAAGGACTTACTTTATAGTTATACATCGTTTACATTTCTTTTAACGCTGATTATTTATTATTTTAATCTATTTTATCAAAAATTACCAATAACAAGATTAAGGTCGAAGACGAAAACACTCTCTAGGGCATCCCCTTTTGATATTATCTAGTTGATATCTGATTTTAATTCCTATAAATATTGAAAGGCGATCTGAACAGAGACAGTTGAAAATCAAGAGTATAGAAGTCAACATGAAAACAATAATTTCCTTCATTGTAGTCCTGCTGGCGGCAGTGCTAATGGCGCAGAGCGTGGTTTGCGAAGAGAATCAGATATCAGGTGAGTGATCGAGTTAAAAGTATAGTTAATATTATTCATCGCAATAGCACTTGGGATAAAAAAAGCAATTTATTAATGAAGTACAGTTAGTTACTGAAAGAAAAACTACAAAACAGCTTTTATTATTTTTAAAAGATACGATGTCTACTACAACGAAATATTTATTCATCCCCAGATAACCTGGACATTCAATATCCGGCTCTTTTCTCGTCAATAGTCTCCGATTCCGAGGTTCCCATCGCTGCAAAAACACCCAGAAGATGTAATAACAATACTTGTCAACGCCTGTGCCTAGCGCTCTACTACAGATACGGACGATGCATATCCAGTACTGTTTGCCGTTGCAGTAATTAAATCAGATTAAATAGTTTCTTTTAGTTTTAATTTTTTTAAAAATGTGCTGCTTTATTTTCTATGTAATACATTAATTGTGGTAAATTAAATAAAACTATTTTATAATAAATTGTTTTTGGTTTGTATTTCTAAGTTCCTTATCACCAATACTTGAAATTCAAAGTTACAGCGGAAATCACATAACTTGTTTTTTTTTTTATTTTCTCATTATTTTAAATCAATTAAAAGACCTATATTTGTTAAAAGTTTCTCATTACAATTATAATTTTAAAGATGTTTTTCTTTTATTGAACTTATTGAAATCATTTAGCATCGCCTAGGAGTAACTGAGTATCTATTTTACCATTGTAATCTCTGAAAAAAAATATACTTTCCATAGTAAAACGTGAAACCGTATTGAAAGTACAAAAAAATAATGCACGATTTTTTATTATATTTGGCTGGGATAGCCTTATTATATTAGTCAACATAGAGAATATTTTTTTTTATTCCTAAAATTGAAATGCGTTTTCAAGGAAAACAAAGATATATTATGGCCCTAATTACAATGTCTATAAACTACCTGACGGATCTTAACAAGATTTGGTGTCTTGTCAACTTATTATCTGACCGATCATATTATAGGTGAACTTTCACACCAGAAGATTTTCTCACTATCATAGGAAAAGGCATTTTGATTATGTGAAACTTAAATTATAAAAAAAATAACATTTCTATACACAAATGATAAAAAATGCAACTATTTTTGTAACACTAATGGTTTTACTTCAGAACGATTTATTTTTGTATGTGTATAAGATGAGTTTTCTGGTAGATGATTGCAATCACTAGCAATAATTAAAATGTGCGTCCGCATAAAAATCCAGAAACTTCTAATTTTAAAACTTTATTCATGTTAAAAGTTAAAAACGAACATGTTATAAAAAGTACATGTACCTAATCATAGAATATTAGTTTGTAAAATTAGACTTATTATAATAAAAATATCATTTTTGTGCAAAGCAATTTTTTTTATATATATGAATTGCTCCAATTTACCAATCACTTATTGGTAAACAAATGTTAAAGTAAACGCGTTCTTTTATCAAAAACTTACTATAATGGTAACAACGAAAATGTTGACCATTCTGAAATGAAAATCCTTTGAGAGTATCATAAAAATAAGCCCTTTAACTATAAAAGTATCATATAATTAAGCAATTTTAATATAAGAGTATCATAGAACTAAGCCCTTTAAATACGAGAGACATATAACTAGTAGCGGAGCGGTTAGTTATTCTACTCTTCTTAACGGTACCACGTTCGACTTCAGTTCTAATTTATCAATATGTGTCCGAATCGAATAGTTAAAACAATATAGCATTCTAATTATAAACAAGTTCACTAGTTGACATTTTTTTGCTCGGTTCCTATTGACCTACCCTATAGAACCATGCGGGTAGAGTATGTAATACGACTGCAATGTGTGACTACTTGTTATAAAACTTTACTTCTAATTTCAATTTTACCAGTTCATATTTGTAGCGCACCGCAGTGAAACAATAGGTACAGCATTGAAATATGTTAAAACACATACCTACTTATACATCAATGTTGTGGTTATTTTTTATAATACAAATAGTTGAAACCGACTATCTTTCGATATTAAGCAGTGCATAGATCAATACATATATCATATTAAATATTAAAAGATACATATCTGTGCCTCGAGTACCTACCTACTCTAGAGATAGGTGAATAAATAAACTTTTACTTTTATAAACTTTTTTATGCAGTGTAAAACTAACTCAAAATTTTATAGAAAATAATATCTCTTTTAATATGACTCTTTACCTATGCTGGATGCCACCAAAATGTTAAATATGTATTGTCACTATTGTTATTATGTTTAACTTAGCAATTGCTTTTAATAATATAACTTTTTTCAAAAACCTATGATGTGTTGGTATGTGAAAAAAAAAATAAAACTATTTTAAGTATTAAAACGCGTAACCGATAAATAGCTTTTCATCTATTATTTAATAACGTCAAGAATATTATGGCACAAGCATCATACAAACTTGCTTTTCCCATTTTGAAAGTGATACATTTATATAGATTCTAATTAAAAAGGACTTACTTTATAGTTATACATCGTTTACATTTCTTTTAACGCTGATTATTTATTATTTTAATCTATTTTATCAAAAATTACCAATAACAAGATTAAGGTCGAAGACGAAAACACTCTCTAGGGCATCCCCTTTTGATATTATCTAGTTGATATCTGATTTTAATTCCTATAAATATTGAAAGGCGATCTGAACAGAGACAGTTGAAAATCAAGAGTATAGAAGTCAACATGAAAACAATAATTTCCTTCATTGTAGTCCTGCTGGCGGCAGTGCTAATGGCGCAGAGCGTGGTTTGCGAAGAGAATCAGATATCAGGTGAGTGATCGAGTTAAAAGTATAGTTAATATTATTCATCGCAATAGCACTTGGGATAAAAAAAGCAATTTATTAATGAAGTACAGTTAGTTACTGAAAGAAAAACTACAAAACAGCTTTTATTATTTTTAAAAGATACGATGTCTACTACAACGAAATATTTATTCATCCCCAGATAACCTGGACATTCAATATCCGGCTCTTTTCTCGTCAATAGTCTCCGATTCCGAGGTTCCCATCGCTGCAAAAACACCCAGAAGATGTATTAACAATACTTGTCAACGCCTGTGCCTAGCGCTCTACTACAGATACGGACGATGCATATCCAGTACTGTTTGCCGTTGCAGTAATTAAATCAGATTAAATAGTTTCTTTTAGTTTTAATTTTTTTAAAAATGTGCTGCTTTATTTTCTATGTAATACATTAATTGTAGTAAATTAAATAAAACTATTTTATAATAAATTGTTTTTGGTTTGTATTTCTAAGTTCCTTGTCACCAATACTTGAAATTCAAAGTTACAGCGGAAATCACATAACTGGTTTTTTTTTTATTTTCTCATTATTTTAAATCAATTAAAAGACCTATATTTGTTAAAAGTTTCTCATTACAATTATAATTTTAAAGATGTTTTTCTTTTATTGAACTTATTGAAATCATTTAGCATCGCCTAGGAGTAACTGAGTATCTATTTTACCATTGTAATCTCTGAAAAAAAATATACTTTCCATAGTAAAACGTGAAACCGTATTGAAAGTACAAAAAAATAATGCACGATTTTTTATTATATTTGGCTGGGATAGCCTTATTATATTAGTCAACATAGAGAATATTTTTTTTTATTCCTAAAATTGAAATGCGTTTTCAAGGAAAACAAAGATATATTATGGCCCTAATTACAATGTCTATAAACTACCTGACGGATCTTAACAAGATTTGGTGTCTTGTCAACTTATTATCTGACCGATCATATTATAGGTGAACTTTCACACCAGAAGATTTTCTCACTATCATAGGAAAAGGCATATTGATTATGTGAAACTTAAATTATAAACAAATAACATTTCTATACACAAATGATAAAAAATGCAACTATTTTTGTAACACTAATGGTTTTACAGAACGATTTATTTTTGTATGTGTATAAGATGAGTTTTCTGGTAGATGATTGCAATCACTAGCAATAATTAAAATGTGCGTCCGCATGAAAATCCAGAAACTTCTAATTTTAAAACTTTATTCATGTTAAAAGTTAAAAACGAACATGTTATAAAAAGTACATGTACCTAATCATAGAATATTAGTTTGTAAAATTAGACTTATTATAATAAAAATATCATTTTTGTGCAAAGAATTTTTTTTTATATATATGAATTGCTCAAATTTACCAATCACTTATTGGTAAACAAATGTTAAAGTAAACGCGTTCTTTTATCAAAAACTTACTATAATGGTAACAACGAAAATGTTGACCATTCTGAAATGAAAATCCTTTGAGAGTATCATAAAACTAAGCCCTTTAACTATAAAAGTATCATATAATTAAGCAATTTTAATATAAGAGTATCATAGAACTAAGCCCTTTAAATACGAGAGACATATAACTAGTAGCGGAGCGGTTAGTTATTCTACTCTTCTTAACGGTACCACGTTCGACTTCAGTTCTAATTTATCAATTATGTGTCCGAATCGAATAGTTAAAACAATATAGCATTGTAATTATAAACAAGTTCACTAGTTGGCATTTTTTTGCTCGGTTCCTATTGACCTACCCTATAGAACCATGCGGGTAGAGTATGTAATACGACTGCAATGTGTGACTACTTGTTATAAAACTTTACTTCTAATTTCAATTTTACCAGTTCATATTTGTAGCGCACCGCAGTGAAACAATAGGTACAGCATTGAAATATGTTAAAACACATACCTACTTATACATCAATGTTGTGGTTATTTTTTATAATACAAATAGTTGAAACCGACTATCTTTCGATATTAAGCAGTGCATAGATCAATACATATATCATATTAAATATTAAAAGATACATATCTGTGCCTCGAGTACCTACCTACTCTAGAGATAGGTGAATAAATAAACTTTTACTTTTATAAACTTTTTTATGCAGTGTAAAACTAACTCAAAATTTTATAGAAAATAATATCTCTTTTAATATGACTCTTTACCTATGCTGGATGCCACCAAAATGTTAAATATGTATTGTCACTATTGTTATTATGTTTAACTTAGCAATTGCTTTTAATAATATAACTTTTTTCAAAAACCTATGATGTGTTGGTATGTGAAAAAAAAAATAAAACTATTTTAAGTATTAAAACGCGTAACCGATAAATAGCTTTTCATCTATTATTTAATAACGTCAAGAATATTATGGCACAAGCATCATACAAACTTGCTTTTCCCATTTTGAAAGTGATACATTTATATAGATTCTAATTAAAAAGGACTTACTTTATAGTTATACATCGTTTACATTTCTTTTAACGCTGATTATTTATTATTTTATTCTATTTTATCAAAAATTACCAATAACAAGATTAAGGTCGAAGACGAAAACACTCTCTAGGGCATCCCCTTTTGATATTATCTAGTTGATATCTGATTTTAATTCCTATAAATATTGAAAGGCGATCTGAACAGAGACAGTTGAAAATCAAGAGTATAGAAGTCAACATGAAAACAATAATTTCCTTCATTGTAGTCCTGCTGGCGGCAGTGCTAATGGCGCAGAGCGTGGTTTGCGAAGAGAATCAGATATCAGGTGAGTGATCGAGTTAAAAGTATAGTTAATATTATTCATCGCAATAGCACTTGGGATAAAAAAAGCAATTTATTAATGAAGTACAGTTAGTTACTGAAAGAAAAACTACAAAACAGCTTTTATTATTTTTAAAAGATACGATGTCTACTACAACGAAATATTTATTCATCTCCAGATAACCTGGACATTCAATATCCGGCTCTTTTCTCGTCAATAGTCTCCGATTCCGAGGTTCCCATCGCTGCAAAAACACCCAGAAGATGTAATAACAATACTTGTCAACGCCTGTGCCTAGCGCTCTACTACAGATACGGACGATGCATATCCAGTACTGTTTGCCGTTGCAGTAATTAAATCAGATTAAATAGTTTCTTTTAGTTTTAATTTTTTTTAAAATGTGCTGCTTTATTTTCTATGTAATACATTAATTGTGGTAAATTAAATAAAACTATTTTATAATAAATTGTTTTTGGTTTGTATTTCTAAGTTCCTTGTCACCAATACTTGAAATTCAAAGTTACAGCGGAAATCACATAACTGGTTTTTTTTTTTATTTTCTCATTATTTTAAATCAATTAAAAGACCTATATTTGTTAAAAGTTTCTCATTACAATTATAATTTTAAAGATGTTTTTCTTTTATTGAACTTATTGAAATCATTTAGCATCGCCTAGGAGTAACTGAGTATCTATTTTACCATTGTAATCTCTGAAAAAAAATATACTTTCCATAGTAAAACGTGAAACCGTATTGAAAGTACAAAAAAATAATGCACGATTTTTTATTATATTTGGCTGGGATAGCCTTATTATATTGGTCAACATAGAGAATTTTTTTTTTATTCCTAAAATTGAAATGCGTTTTCAAGGAAAACAAAGATATATTATGGCCCTAATTACAATGTCTATAAACTACCTGACGGATCTTAACAAGATTTGGTGTCTTGTCAACTTATTATCTGACCGATCATATTATAGGTGAACTTTCACACCAGAAGATTTTCTCACTATCATAGGAAAAGGCATATTGATTATGAGAAAATTAAATTACAAAAAAAATTACATTTCTATACACAAATGATAAAAAATGTACCTATTTTTGTAACACTAATGGTTTTACTTCAGAACGATTTATTTTTGTATGTGTATAAGATGAGTTTTCTGGTAGATGATTGCAATCACTAGCAATAATTAAAATGTGCGTCCGCATAAAAATCCAGAAACTTCTAATTTTAAAACTTTATTCATGTTAAAAGTTAAAAACGAACATGTTATAAAAAGTACATGTTCCTAATCATAGAATATTAGTTTGTAAAATTAGACTTATTATAATAAAAATATCACTTTTGTGCAAAGCAATTTTTTTTATATATATGAATTACTCAAATTTACCAATCATTTATTGCTGAACAAATGATAAACTAAACGCGTTCTTTTATCAAAAACTTACTATAATGGTAACAACGAAAATGTTGACCATTCTGAAATGAAAATCCTTTAAGGCCTTGTAAATGTAAGAGTATCATAAAACTAAGTCCTTTACCTATAAAAGTATCATATAATTAAGCAATTTTAATATAAGAGTATCATAGAACTAAGCCCTTTAAATACGAGAGACATATGACTAGTAGCGGAGCGGTTAGTTATTCTACTCTTCTTAACGGTAGGTACCACGTTCGACTTCAGTTCTAATTTATCAATTATGTGTCCGAATCGAATAGTTAAAACAATATAGCATTCTAATTATAAACAAGTTCACTAGTTGGCATTTTTTTGCTCGGTTCCTATTGACCTACCCTATAGAACCATGCGGGTAGAGTATGTAATACGACTGCAATGTGTGACTACTTGTTATAAAACTTTACTTCTAATTTCAATTTTACCAGTTCATATTTGTAGCGCACTGCAGTGAAACAAGCAAGGTACAGCATTGAAATATGTTAAAACACATACCTACTTATACATCAATGTTGTGGTTATTTTTTATACAAATAATTGAAACCGACTATCGTTCGATATTAAGCAGTGCGTAGATCAATACATATATCATATTAAATATTAAAAGATACATATCTGTGCCTCGAGTACCTACCTAGTCTAGAGATGGGTGAATAAATAAACTTTTACTTTTATAAACTTTTTTATGCAGTGTAAAACTAACTCAAAATTTTATAGAAAATAATATCTCTTTTAATATGACTCTTTACCTATGCTGGATGCCACCAAAATGTTAAATATGTATTGTCACTATTGTTATTATGTTTAACTTAGCAATTGCTTTTAATAATATAACTTTTTTCAAAAACCTATGATGTGTTGGTATGTGAAAAAAAAAAAAAAACTATTTTAAGTATTAAAACGCGTAACCGATAAATAGCTTTTCATCTATTATTTAATAACGTCAAGAATATTATGGCACAAGCATCATACAAACTTGCTTTTCCCATTTTGAAAGTGATACATTTATATAGATTCTAATTAAAAAGGACTTACTTTATAGTTATACATCGTTTACATTTCTTTTAACGCTGATTATTTATTATTTTAATCTATTTTATCAAAAATTACCAATAACAAGATTAAGGTCGAAGACGAAAACACTCTCTAGGGCATCCCCTTTTGATATTATCTAGTTGATATCTGATTTTAATTCCTATAAATATTGAAAGGCGATCTGAACAGAGACAGTTGAAAATCAAGAGTATAGAAGTCAACATGAAAACAATAATTTCCTTCATTGTAGTCCTGCTGGCGGCAGTGCTAATGGCGCAGAGCGTGGTTTGCGAAGAGAATCAGATATCAGGTGAGTGATCGAGTTAAAAGTATAGTTAATATTATTCATCGCAATAGCACTTGGGATAAAAAAAGCAATTTATTAATGAAGTACAGTTAGTTACTGAAAGAAAAACTACAAAACAGCTTTTATTATTTTTAAAAGATACGATGTCTACTACAACGAAATATTTATTCATCTCCAGATAACCTGGACATTCAATATCCGGCTCTTTTCTCGTCAATAGTCTCCGATTCCGAGGTTCCCATCGCTGCAAAAACACCCAGAAGATGTAATAACAATACTTGTCAACGCCTGTGCCTAGCGCTCTACTACAGATACGGACGATGCATATCCAGTACTGTTTGCCGTTGCAGTAATTAAATCAGATTAAATAGTTTCTTTTAGTTTTAATTTTTTTAAAAATGTGCTGCTTTATTTTCTATGTAATACATTAATTGTAGTAAATTAAATAAAACTATTTTATAATAAATTGTTTTTGGTTTGTATTTCTAAGTTCCTTGTCACCAATACTTGAAATTCAAAGTTACAGCGGAAATCACATAACTGGTTTTTTTTTTATTTTCTCATTATTTTAAATCAATTAAAAGACCTATATTTGTTAAAAGTTTCTCATTACAATTATAATTTTAAAGATGTTTTTCTTTTATTGAACTTATTGAAATCATTTAGCATCGCCTAGGAGTAACTGAGTATCTATTTTACCATTGTAATCTCTGAAAAAAAATATACTTTCCATAGTAAAACGTGAAACCGTATTGAAAGTACAAAAAAATAATGCACGATTTTTTATTATATTTGGCTGGGATAGCCTTATTATATTAGTCAACATAGAGAATATTTTTTTTTATTCCTAAAATTGAAATGCGTTTTCAAGGAAAACAAAGATATATTATGGCCCTAATTACAATGTCTATAAACTACCTGACGGATCTTAACAAGATTTGGTGTCTTGTCAACTTATTATCTGACCGATCATATTATAGGTGAACTTTCACACCAGAAGATTTTCTCACTATCATAGGAAAAGGCATATTGATTATGTGAAACTTAAATTATAAACAAATAACATTTCTATACACAAATGATAAAAAATGCAACTATTTTTGTAACACTAATGGTTTTACAGAACGATTTATTTTTGTATGTGTATAAGATGAGTTTTCTGGTAGATGATTGCAATCACTAGCAATAATTAAAATGTGCGTCCGCATGAAAATCCAGAAACTTCTAATTTTAAAACTTTATTCATGTTAAAAGTTAAAAACGAACATGTTATAAAAAGTACATGTACCTAATCATAGAATATTAGTTTGTAAAATTAGACTTATTATAATAAAAATATCATTTTTGTGCAAAGAATTTTTTTTTATATATATGAATTGCTCAAATTTACCAATCACTTATTGGTAAACAAATGTTAAAGTAAACGCGTTCTTTTATCAAAAACTTACTATAATGGTAACAACGAAAATGTTGACCATTCTGAAATGAAAATCCTTTGAGAGTATCATAAAACTAAGCCCTTTAACTATAAAAGTATCATATAATTAAGCAATTTTAATATAAGAGTATCATAGAACTAAGCCCTTTAAATACGAGAGACATATAACTAGTAGCGGAGCGGTTAGTTATTCTACTCTTCTTAACGGTACCACGTTCGACTTCAGTTCTAATTTATCAATTATGTGTCCGAATCGAATAGTTAAAACAATATAGCATTGTAATTATAAACAAGTTCACTAGTTGGCATTTTTTTGCTCGGTTCCTATTGACCTACCCTATAGAACCATGCGGGTAGAGTATGTAATACGACTGCAATGTGTGACTACTTGTTATAAAACTTTACTTCTAATTTCAATTTTACCAGTTCATATTTGTAGCGCACCGCAGTGAAACAATAGGTACAGCATTGAAATATGTTAAAACACATACCTACTTATACATCAATGTTGTGGTTATTTTTTATAATACAAATAGTTGAAACCGACTATCTTTCGATATTAAGCAGTGCATAGATCAATACATATATCATATTAAATATTAAAAGATACATATCTGTGCCTCGAGTACCTACCTACTCTAGAGATAGGTGAATAAATAAACTTTTACTTTTATAAACTTTTTTATGCAGTGTAAAACTAACTCAAAATTTTATAGAAAATAATATCTCTTTTAATATGACTCTTTACCTATGCTGGATGCCACCAAAATGTTAAATATGTATTGTCACTATTGTTATTATGTTTAACTTAGCAATTGCTTTTAATAATATAACTTTTTTCAAAAACCTATGATGTGTTGGTATGTGAAAAAAAAAATAAAACTATTTTAAGTATTAAAACGCGTAACCGATAAATAGCTTTTCATCTATTATTTAATAACGTCAAGAATATTATGGCACAAGCATCATACAAACTTGCTTTTCCCATTTTGAAAGTGATACATTTATATAGATTCTAATTAAAAAGGACTTACTTTATAGTTATACATCGTTTACATTTCTTTTAACGCTGATTATTTATTATTTTATTCTATTTTATCAAAAATTACCAATAACAAGATTAAGGTCGAAGACGAAAACACTCTCTAGGGCATCCCCTTTTGATATTATCTAGTTGATATCTGATTTTAATTCCTATAAATATTGAAAGGCGATCTGAACAGAGACAGTTGAAAATCAAGAGTATAGAAGTCAACATGAAAACAATAATTTCCTTCATTGTAGTCCTGCTGGCGGCAGTGCTAATGGCGCAGAGCGTGGTTTGCGAAGAGAATCAGATATCAGGTGAGTGATCGAGTTAAAAGTATAGTTAATATTATTCATCGCAATAGCACTTGGGATAAAAAAAGCAATTTATTAATGAAGTACAGTTAGTTACTGAAAGAAAAACTACAAAACAGCTTTTATTATTTTTAAAAGATACGATGTCTACTACAACGAAATATTTATTCATCTCCAGATAACCTGGACATTCAATATCCGGCTCTTTTCTCGTCAATAGTCTCCGATTCCGAGGTTCCCATCGCTGCAAAAACACCCAGAAGATGTAATAACAATACTTGTCAACGCCTGTGCCTAGCGCTCTACTACAGATACGGACGATGCATATCCAGTACTGTTTGCCGTTGCAGTAATTAAATCAGATTAAATAGTTTCTTTTAGTTTTAATTTTTTTTTAAATGTGCTGCTTTATTTTCTATGTAATACATTAATTGTGGTAAATTAAATAAAACTATTTTATAATAAATTGTTTTTGGTTTGTATTTCTAAGTTCCTTGTCACCAATACTTGAAATTCAAAGTTACAGCGGAAATCACATAACTGGTTTTTTTTTTTATTTTCTCATTATTTTAAATCAATTAAAAGACCTATATTTGTTAAAAGTTTCTCATTACAATTATAATTTTAAAGATGTTTTTCTTTTATTGAACTTATTGAAATCATTTAGCATCGCCTAGGAGTAACTGAGTATCTATTTTACCATTGTAATCTCTGAAAAAAAATATACTTTCCATAGTAAAACGTGAAACCGTATTGAAAGTACAAAAAAATAATGCACGATTTTTTATTATATTTGGCTGGGATAGCCTTATTATATTGGTCAACATAGAGAATTTTTTTTTTATTCCTAAAATTGAAATGCGTTTTCAAGGAAAACAAAGATATATTATGGCCCTAATTACAATGTCTATAAACTACCTGACGGATCTTAACAAGATTTGGTGTCTTGTCAACTTATTATCTGACCGATCATATTATAGGTGAACTTTCACACCAGAAGATTTTCTCACTATCATAGGAAAAGGCATATTGATTATGAGAAAATTAAATTACAAAAAAAATTACATTTCTATACACAAATGATAAAAAATGTACCTATTTTTGTAACACTAATGGTTTTACTTCAGAACGATTTATTTTTGTATGTGTATAAGATGAGTTTTCTGGTAGATGATTGCAATCACTAGCAATAATTAAAATGTGCGTCCGCATAAAAATCCAGAAACTTCTAATTTTAAAACTTTATTCATGTTAAAAGTTAAAAACGAACATGTTATAAAAAGTACATGTTCCTAATCATAGAATATTAGTTTGTAAAATTAGACTTATTATAATAAAAATATCACTTTTGTGCAAAGCAATTTTTTTTATATATATGAATTACTCAAATTTACCAATCATTTATTGCTGAACAAATGATAAACTAAACGCGTTCTTTTATCAAAAACTTACTATAATGGTAACAACGAAAATGTTGACCATTCTGAAATGAAAATCCTTTAAGGCCTTGTAAATGTAAGAGTATCATAAAACTAAGTCCTTTACCTATAAAAGTATCATATAATTAAGCAATTTTAATATAAGAGTATCATAGAACTAAGCCCTTTAAATACGAGAGACATATGACTAGTAGCGGAGCGGTTAGTTATTCTACTCTTCTTAACGGTAGGTACCACGTTCGACTTCAGTTCTAATTTATCAATTATGTGTCCGAATCGAATAGTTAAAACAATATAGCATTGTAATTATAAACAAGTTCACTAGTTGGCATTTTTTTGCTCGGTTCCTATTGACCTACCCTATAGAACCATGCGGGTAGAGTATGTAATACGACTGCAATGTGTGACTACTTGTTATAAAACTTTACTTCTAATTTCAATTTTACCAGTTCATATTTGTAGCGCACTGCAGTGAAACAAGCAAGGTACAGCATTGAAATATGTTAAAACACATACCTACTTATACATCAATGTTGTGGTTATTTTTTATACAAATAATTGAAACCGACTATCGTTCGATATTAAGCAGTGCGTAGATCAATACATATATCATATTAAATATTAAAAGATACATATCTGTGCCTCGAGTACCTACCTAGTCTAGAGATGGGTGAATAAATAAACTTTTACTTTTATAAACTTTTTTATGCAGTGTAAAACTAACTCAAAATTTTATAGAAAATAATATCTCTTTTAATATGACTCTTTACCTATGCTGGATGCCACCAAAATGTTAAATATGTATTGTCACTATTGTTATTATGTTTAACTTAGCAATTGCTTTTAATAATATAACTTTTTTCAAAAACCTATGATGTGTTGGTATGTGAAAAAAAAAAAAAAACTATTTTAAGTATTAAAACGCGTAACCGATAAATAGCTTTTCATCTATTATTTAATAACGTCAAGAATATTATGGCACAAGCATCATACAAACTTGCTTTTCCCATTTTGAAAGTGATACATTTATATAGATTCTAATTAAAAAGGACTTACTTTATAGTTATACATCGTTTACATTTCTTTTAACGCTGATTATTTATTATTTTAATCTATTTTATCAAAAATTACCAATAACAAGATTAAGGTCGAAGACGAAAACACTCTCTAGGGCATCCCCTTTTGATATTATCTAGTTGATATCTGATTTTAATTCCTATAAATATTGAAAGGCGATCTGAACAGAGACAGTTGAAAATCAAGAGTATAGAAGTCAACATGAAAACAATAATTTCCTTCATTGTAGTCCTGCTGGCGGCAGTGCTAATGGCGCAGAGCGTGGTTTGCGAAGAGAATCAGATATCAGGTGAGTGATCGAGTTAAAAGTATAGTTAATATTATTCATCGCAATAGCACTTGGGATAAAAAAAGCAATTTATTAATGAAGTACAGTTAGTTACTGAAAGAAAAACTACAAAACAGCTTTTATTATTTTTAAAAGATACGATGTCTACTACAACGAAATATTTATTCATCCCCAGATAACCTGGACATTCAATATCCGGCTCTTTTCTCGTCAATAGTCTCCGATTCCGAGGTTCCCATCGCTGCAAAAACACCCAGAAGATGTAATAACAATACTTGTCAACGCCTGTGCCTAGCGCTCTACTACAGATACGGACGATGCATATCCAGTACTGTTTGCCGTTGCAGTAATTAAATCAGATTAAATAGTTTCTTTTAGTTTTAATTTTTTTAAAAATGTGCTGCTTTATTTTCTATGTAATACATTAATTGTGGTAAATTAAATAAAACTATTTTATAATAAATTGTTTTTGGTTTGTATTTCTAAGTTCCTTGTCACCAATACTTGAAATTCAAAGTTACAGCGGAAATCACATAACTGGTTTTTTTTTTTATTTTCTCATTATTTTAAATCAATTAAAAGACCTATATTTGTTAAAAGTTTCTCATTACAATTATAATTTTAAAGATGTTTTTCTTTTATTGAACTTATTGAAATCATTTAGCATCGCCTAGGAGTAACTGAGTATCTATTTTACCATTGTAATCTCTGAAAAAAAATATACTTTCCATAGTAAAACGTGAAACCGTATTGAAAGTACAAAAAAATAATGCACGATTTTTTATTATATTTGGCTGGGATAGCCTTATTATATTAGTCAACATAGAGAATATTTTTTTTTATTCCTAAAATTGAAATGCGTTTTCAAGGAAAACAAAGATATATTATGGCCCTAATTACAATGTCTATAAACTACCTGACGGATCTTAACAAGATTTGGTGTCTTGTCAACTTATTATCTGACCGATCATATTATAGGTGAACTTTCACACCAGAAGATTTTCTCACTATCATAGGAAAAGGCATTTTGATTATGTGAAACTTAAATTATAAAAAAAATAACATTTCTATACACAAATGATAAAAAATGCAACTATTTTTGTAACACTAATGGTTTTACTTCAGAACGATTTATTTTTGTATGTGTATAAGATGAGTTTTCTGGTAGATGATTGCAATCACTAGCAATAATTAAAATGTGCGTCCAAATAAAAATCCAGAAACTTCTAATTTTAAAACTTTATTCATGTTAAAAGTTAAAAACGAACATGTTATAAAAAGTACATGTACCTAATCATAGAATATTAGTTTGTAAAATTAGACTTATTATAATAAAAATATCATTTTTGTGCAAAGCAATTTTTTTTATATATATGAATTGCTCAAATTTACCAATCACTTATTGGTAAACAAATGTTAAAGTAAACGCGTTCTTTTATCAAAAACTTACTATAATGGTAACAACGAAAATGTTGACCATTCTGAAATGAAAATCCTTTGAGAGTATCATAAAACTAAGCCCTTTAACTATAAAAGTATCATATAATTAAGCAATTTTAATATAAGAGTATCATAGAACTAAGCCCTTTAAATACGAGAGACATATAACTAGTAGCGGAGCGGTTAGTTATTCTACTCTTCTTAACGGTACCACGTTCGACTTCGGTTCTAATTTATCAATTATGTGTCCGAATCAAATAGTTAAAACAATATAGCATTGTAATTATAAACAAGTTCACTAGTTGGCATTTTTTTGCTCGGTTCCTATTGACCTACCCTATAGAACCATGCGGGTAGAGTATGTAATACGACTGCAATGTGTGACTACTTGTTATAAAACTTTACTTCTAATTTCAATTTTACCAGTTCATATTTGTAGCGCACTGCAGTGAAACAATAGGTACAGCATTGAAATATGTTAAAACACATACCTACTTATACATCAATGTTGTGGTTATTTTTTATAATACAAATAGTTGAAACCGACTATCTTTCGATATTAAGCAGTGCATAGATCAATACATATATCATATTAAATATTAAAAGATACATATCTGTGCCTCGAGTACCTACCTACTCTAGAGATAGGTGAATAAATAAACTTTTACTTTTATAAACTTTTTTATGCAGTGTAAAACTAACTCAAAATTTTATAGAAAATAATATCTCTTTTAATATGACTCTTTACCTTTGCTGGATGCCACCAAAATGTTAAATATGTATTGTCACTATTGTTATTATGTTTAACTTAGCAATTGCTTTTAATAATATAACTTTTTTCAAAAACCTATGATGTGTTGGTATGTGAAAAAAAAAAAAAAAACTATTTTAAGTATTAAAACGCGTAACCGATAAATAGCTTTTCATCTATTATTTAATAACGTCAAGAATATTATGGCACAAGCATCATACAAACTTGCTTTTCCCATTTTGAAAGTGATACATTTATATAGATTCTAATTAAAAAGGACTTACTTTATAGTTATACATCGTTTACATTTCTTTTAACGCTGATTATTTATTATTTTAATCTATTTTATCAAAAATTACCAATAACAAGATTAAGGTCGAAGACGAAAACACTCTCTAGGGCATCCCCTTTTGATATTATCTAGTTGATATCTGATTTTAATTCCTATAAATATTGAAAGGCGATCTGAACAGAGACAGTTGAAAATCAAGAGTATAGAAGTCAACATGAAAACAATAATTTCCTTCATTGTAGTCCTGCTGGCGGCAGTGCTAATGGCGCAGAGCGTGGTTTGCGAAGAGAATCAGATATCAGGTGAGTGATCGAGTTAAAAGTATAGTTAATATTATTCATCGCAATAGCACTTGGGATAAAAAAAGCAATTTATTAATGAAGTACAGTTAGTTACTGAAAGAAAAACTACAAAACAGCTTTTATTATTTTTAAAAGATACGATGTCTACTACAACGAAATATTTATTCATCCCCAGATAACCTGGACATTCAATATCCGGCTCTTTTCTCGTCAATAGTCTCCGATTCCGAGGTTCCCATCGCTGCAAAAACACCCAGAAGATGTAATAACAATACTTGTCAACGCCTGTGCCTAGCGCTCTACTACAGATACGGACGATGCATATCCAGTACTGTTTGCCGTTGCAGTAATTAAATCAGATTAAATAGTTTCTTTTAGTTTTAATTTTTTTAAAAATGTGCTGCTTTATTTTCTATGTAATACATTAATTGTGGTAAATTAAATAAAACTATTTTATAATAAATTGTTTTTGGTTTGTATTTCTAAGTTCCTTGTCACCAATACTTGAAATTCAAAGTTACAGCGGAAATCACATAACTGGTTTTTTTTTTTTATTTTCTCATTATTTTAAATCAATTAAAAGACCTATATTTGTTAAAAGTTTCTCATTACAATTATAATTTTAAAGATGTTTTTCTTTTATTGAACTTATTGAAATCATTTAGCATCGCCTAGGAGTAACTGAGTATCTATTTTACCATTGTAATCTCTGAAAAAAAATATACTTTCCATAGTAAAACGTGAAACCGTATTGAAAGTACAAAAAAATAATGCACGATTTTTTATTATATTTGGCTGGGATAGCCTTATTATATTAGTCAACATAGAGAATATTTTTTTTTATTCCTAAAATTGAAATGCGTTTTCAAGGAAAACAAAGATATATTATGGCCCTAATTACAATGTCTATAAACTACCTGACGGATCTTAACAAGATTTGGTGTCTTGTCAACTTATTATCTGACCGATCATATTATAGGTGAACTTTCACACCAGAAGATTTTCTCACTATCATAGGAAAAGGCATTTTGATTATGTGAAACTTAAATTATAAAAAAAATAACATTTCTATACACAAATGATAAAAAATGCAACTATTTTTGTAACACTAATGGTTTTACTTCAGAACGATTTATTTTTGTATGTGTATAAGATGAGTTTTCTGGTAGATGATTGCAATCACTAGCAATAATTAAAATGTGCGTCCGCATAAAAATCCAGAAACTTCTAATTTTAAAACTTTATTCATGTTAAAAGTTAAAAACGAACATGTTATAAAAAGTACATGTACCTAATCATAGAATATTAGTTTGTAAAATTAGACTTATTATAATAAAAATATCATTTTTGTGCAAAGCAATTTTTTTTATATATATGAATTGCTCCAATTTACCAATCACTTATTGGTAAACAAATGTTAAAGTAAACGCGTTCTTTTATCAAAAACTTACTATAATGGTAACAACGAAAATGTTGACCATTCTGAAATGAAAATCCTTTAAGGCCTTGTAAATGTAAGAGTATCATAAAACTAAGCCCTTTAAATACGAGAGACATATAACTAGTAGCGGAGCGGTTAGTTATTCTACTCTTCTTAACGGTACCACGTTCGACTTCAGTTCTAATTTATCAATATGTGTCCGAATCGAATAGTTAAAACAATATAGCATTGTAATTATAAACAAGTTCACTAGTTGACATTTTTTTGCTCGGTTCCTATTGACCTACCCTATAGAACCATGCGGGTAGAGTATGTAATACGACTGCAATGTGTGACTACTTGTTATAAAACTTTACTTCTAATTTCAATTTTACCAGTTCATATTTGTAGCGCACCGCAGTGAAACAATAGGTACAGCATTGAAATATGTTAAAACACATACCTACTTATACATCAATGTTGTGGTTATTTTTTATAATACAAATAGTTGAAACCGACTATCTTTCGATATTAAGCAGTGCATAGATGAATACATATATCATATTAAATATTAAAAGATACATATTTGTGCCTCGAGTACCTACCTACTCTAGAGATAGGTGAATAAATAAACTTTTACTTTTATAAACTTTTTTATGCAGTGTAAAACTAACTCAAAATTTTATAGAAAATAATATCTCTTTTAATATGACTCTTTACCTATGCTGGATGCCACCAAAATGTTAAATATGTATTGTCACTATTGTTATTATGTTTAACTTAGCAATTGCTTTTAATAATATAACTTTTTTCAAAAACCTATGATGTGTTGGTATGTGAAAAAAAAAATAAAACTATTTTAAGTATTAAAACGCGTAACCGATAAATAGCTTTTCATCTATTATTTAATAACGTCAAGAATATTATGGCACAAGCATCATACAAACTTGCTTTTCCCATTTTGAAAGTGATACATTTATATAGATTCTAATTAAAAAGGACTTACTTTATAGTTATACATCGTTTACATTTCTTTTAACGCTGATTATTTATTATTTTAATCTATTTTATCAAAAATTACCAATAACAAGATTAAGGTCGAAGACGAAAACACTCTCTAGGGCATCCCCTTTTGATATTATCTAGTTGATATCTGATTTTAATTCCTATAAATATTGAAAGGCGATCTGAACAGAGACAGTTGAAAATCAAGAGTATAGAAGTCAACATGAAAACAATAATTTCCTTCATTGTAGTCCTGCTGGCGGCAGTGCTAATGGCGCAGAGCGTGGTTTGCGAAGAGAATCAGATATCAGGTGAGTGATCGAGTTAAAAGTATAGTTAATATTATTCATCGCAATAGCACTTGGGATAAAAAAAAGCAATTTATTAATGAAGTACAGTTAGTTACTGAAAGAAAAACTACAAAACAGCTTTTATTATTTTTAAAAGATACGATGTCTACTACAACGAAACATTTATTCATCCCCAGATAACCTGGACATTCAATATCCGGCTCTTTTCTCGTCAATAGTCTCCGATTCCGAGGTTCCCATCGCTGCAAAAACAGCCAGAAGATGTAATAACAATACTTGTCAACGCCTGTGCCTAGCGCTCTACTACAGATACGGACGATGCATATCCAGTACTGTTTGCCGTTGCAGTAATTAAATCAGATTAAATAGTTTCTTTTAGTTTTAATTTTTTTAACAAAATGCTGCTTTATTTTCTATGTAATACATTAATTGTGGTAAATTAAATAAAACTGTTTTATAATAAATTGTTTTTGGTTTGTATTTCTAAGTTCCTTATCACCAATACTTGAAATTCAAAGTTACAGTGGAAATCACATAACTTGTTTTTTTTTTCTCATATTTTAAATCAATTAAAAGACCTATATTTGTTAAAAGTTTCTCATTACAATTATAATTTTAAAGATGTTTTTCTTTTATTGAACTTATTGAAATCATTTAGCATCGCCTAGGAGTAACTGAGTATCTATTTTACCATTGTAATCTCTGAAAAAAAATATACTTTCCATAGTAAAACGTGAAACCGTATTGAAAGTACAAAAAAATAATGCACGATTTTTTATTATATTTGGCTGGGATAGCCTTATTATATTAGTCAACATAGAGAATATTTTTTTTTATTCCTAAAATTGAAATGCGTTTTCAAGGAAAACAAAGATATATTATGGCCCTAATTACAATGTCTATAAACTACCTGACGGATCTTAACAAGATTTGGTGTCTTGTCAACTTATTATCTGACCGATCATATTATAGGTGAACTTTCACACCAGAAGATTTTCTCACTATCATAGGAAAAGGCATTTTGATTATGTGAAACTTAAATTATAAAAAAAATAACATTTCTATACACAAATGATAAAAAATGCAACTATTTTTGTAACACTAATGGTTTTACTTCAGAACGATTTATTTTTGTATGTGTATAAGATGAGTTTTCTGGTAGATGATTGCAATCACTAGCAATAATTAAAATGTGCGTCCAAATAAAAATCCAGAAACTTCTAATTTTAAAACTTTATTCATGTTAAAAGTTAAAAACGAACATGTTATAAAAAGTACATGTACCTAATCATAGAATATTAGTTTGTAAAATTAGACTTATTATAATAAAAATATCATTTTTGTGCAAAGCAATTTTTTTTATATATATGAATTGCTCAAATTTACCAATCACTTATTGGTAAACAAATGTTAAAGTAAACGCGTTCTTTTATCAAAAACTTACTATAATGGTAACAACGAAAATGTTGACCATTCTGAAATGAAAATCCTTTGAGAGTATCATAAAACTAAGCCCTTTAACTATAAAAGTATCATATAATTAAGCAATTTTAATATAAGAGTATCATAGAACTAAGCCCTTTAAATACGAGAGACATATAACTAGTAGCGGAGCGGTTAGTTATTCTACTCTTCTTAACGGTACCACGTTCGACTTCAGTTCTAATTTATCAATTATGTGTCCGAATCAAATAGTTAAAACAATATAGCATTGTAATTATAAACAATTTCACTAGTTGGCATTTTTTTGCTCGGTTCCTATTGACCTACCCTATAGAACCATGCGGGTAGAGTATGTAATACGACTGCAATGTGTGACTACTTGTTATAAAACTTTACTTCTAATTTCAATTTTACCAGTTCATGTTTGTAGCGCACTGCAGTGAAACAATAGGTACAGCATTGAAATATGTTAAAACACATACCTACTTATACATCAATGTTGTGGTTATTTTTTATAATACAAATAGTTGAAACCGACTATCTTTCGATATTAAGCAGTGCATAGATCAATACATATATCATATTAAATATTAAAAGATACATATCTGTGCCTCGAGTACCTACCTACTCTAGAGATAGGTGAATAAATAAACTTTTACTTTTATAAACTTTTTTATGCAGTGTAAAACTAACTCAAAATTTTATAGAAAATAATATCTCTTTTAATATGACTCTTTACCTATGCTGGATGCCACCAAAATGTTAAATATGTATTGTCACTATTGTTATTATGTTTAACTTAGCAATTGCTTTTAATAATATAACTTTTTTCAAAAACCTATGATGTGTTGGTATGTGAAAAAAAAAAAAAAACTATTTTAAGTATTAAAACGCGTAACCGATAAATAGCTTTTCATCTATTATTTAATAACGTCAAGAATATTATGGCACAAGCATCATACAAACTTGCTTTTCCCATTTTGAAAGTGATACATTTATATAGATTCTAATTAAAAAGGACTTACTTTATAGTTATACATCGTTTACATTTCTTTTAACGCTGATTATTTATTATTTTAATCTATTTTATCAAAAATTACCAATAACAAGATTAAGGTCGAAGACGAAAACACTCTCTAGGGCATCCCCTTTTGATATTATCTAGTTGATATCTGATTTTAATTCCTATAAATATTGAAAGGCGATCTGAACAGAGACAGTTGAAAATCAAGAGTATAGAAGTCAACATGAAAACAATAATTTCCTTCATTGTAGTCCTGCTGGCGGCAGTGCTAATGGCGCAGAGCGTGGTTTGCGAAGAGAATCAGATATCAGGTGAGTGATCGAGTTAAAAGTATAGTTAATATTATTCATCGCAATAGCACTTGGGATAAAAAAAGCAATTTATTAATGAAGTACAGTTAGTTACTGAAAGAAAAACTACAAAACAGCTTTTATTATTTTTAAAAGATACGATGTCTACTACAACGAAATATTTATTCATCCCCAGATAACCTGGACATTCAATATCCGGCTCTTTTCTCGTCAATAGTCTCCGATTCCGAGGTTCCCATCGCTGCAAAAACACCCAGAAGATGTAATAACAATACTTGTCAACGCCTGTGCCTAGCGCTCTACTACAGATACGGACGATGCATATCCAGTACTGTTTGCCGTTGCAGTAATTAAATCAGATTAAATAGTTTCTTTTAGTTTTAATTTTTTTAAAAATGTGCTGCTTTATTTTCTATGTAATACATTAATTGTGGTAAATTAAATAAAACTATTTTATAATAAATTGTTTTTGGTTTGTATTTCTAAGTTCCTTGTCACCAATACTTGAAATTCAAAGTTACAGCGGAAATCACATAACTGGTTTTTTTTTTTTATTTTCTCATTATTTTAAATCAATTAAAAGACCTATATTTGTTAAAAGTTTCTCATTACAATTATAATTTTAAAGATGTTTTTCTTTTATTGAACTTATTGAAATCATTTAGCATCGCCTAGGAGTAACTGAGTATCTATTTTACCATTGTAATCTCTGAAAAAAAATATACTTTCCATAGTAAAACGTGAAACCGTATTGAAAGTACAAAAAAATAATGCACGATTTTTTATTATATTTGGCTGGGATAGCCTTATTATATTAGTCAACATAGAGAATATTTTTTTTTATTCCTAAAATTGAAATGCGTTTTCAAGGAAAACAAAGATATATTATGGCCCTAATTACAATGTCTATAAACTACCTGACGGATCTTAACAAGATTTGGTGTCTTGTCAACTTATTATCTGACCGATCATATTATAGGTGAACTTTCACACCAGAAGATTTTCTCACTATCATAGGAAAAGGCATTTTGATTATGTGAAACTTAAATTATAAAAAAAATAACATTTCTATACACAAATGATAAAAAATGCAACTATTTTTGTAACACTAATGGTTTTACTTCAGAACGATTTATTTTTGTATGTGTATAAGATGAGTTTTCTGGTAGATGATTGCAATCACTAGCAATAATTAAAATGTGCGTCCGCATAAAAATCCAGAAACTTCTAATTTTAAAACTTTATTCATGTTAAAAGTTAAAAACGAACATGTTATAAAAAGTACATGTACCTAATCATAGAATATTAGTTTGTAAAATTAGACTTATTATAATAAAAATATCATTTTTGTGCAAAGCAATTTTTTTTATATATATGAATTGCTCCAATTTACCAATCACTTATTGGTAAACAAATGTTAAAGTAAACGCGTTCTTTTATCAAAAACTTACTATAATGGTAACAACGAAAATGTTGACCATTCTGAAATGAAAATCCTTTAAGGCCTTGTAAATGTAAGAGTATCATAAAACTAAGCCCTTTAAATACGAGAGACATATAACTAGTAGCGGAGCGGTTAGTTATTCTACTCTTCTTAACGGTACCACGTTCGACTTCAGTTCTAATTTATCAATATGTGTCCGAATCGAATAGTTAAAACAATATAGCATTGTAATTATAAACAAGTTCACTAGTTGACATTTTTTTGCTCGGTTCCTATTGACCTTCCCTATAGAACCATGCGGGTAGAGTATGTAATACGACTGCAATGTGTGACTACTTGTTATAAAACTTTACTTCTAATTTCAATTTTACCAGTTCATATTTGTAGCGCACCGCAGTGAAACAATAGGTACAGCATTGAAATATGTTAAAACACATACCTACTTATACATCAATGTTGTGGTTATTTTTTATAATACAAATAGTTGAAACCGACTATCTTTCGATATTAAGCAGTGCATAGATCAATACATATATCATATTAAATATTAAAAGATACATATTTGTGCCTCGAGTACCTACCTACTCTAGAGATAGGTGAATAAATAAACTTTTACTTTTATAAACTTTTTTATGCAGTGTAAAACTAACTCAAAATTTTATAGAAAATAATATCTCTTTTAATATGACTCTTTACCTATGCTGGATGCCACCAAAATGTTAAATATGTATTGTCACTATTGTTATTATGTTTAACTTAGCAATTGCTTTTAATAATATAACTTTTTTCAAAAACCTATGATGTGTTGGTATGTGAAAAAAAAAATAAAACTATTTTAAGTATTAAAACGCGTAACCGATAAATAGCTTTTCATCTATTATTTAATAACGTCAAGAATATTATGGCACAAGCATCATACAAACTTGCTTTTCCCATTTTGAAAGTGATACATTTATATAGATTCTAATTAAAAAGGACTTACTTTATAGTTATACATCGTTTACATTTCTTTTAACGCTGATTATTTATTATTTTAATCTATTTTATCAAAAATTACCAATAACAAGATTAAGGTCGAAGACGAAAACACTCTCTAGGGCATCCCCTTTTGATATTATCTAGTTGATATCTGATTTTAATTCCTATAAATATTGAAAGGCGATCTGAACAGAGACAGTTGAAAATCAAGAGTATAGAAGTCAACATGAAAACAATAATTTCCTTCATTGTAGTCCTGCTGGCGGCAGTGCTAATGGCGCAGAGCGTGGTTTGCGAAGAGAATCAGATATCAGGTGAGTGATCGAGTTAAAAGTATAGTTAATATTATTCATCGCAATAGCACTTGGGATAAAAAAAAGCAATTTATTAATGAAGTACAGTTAGTTACTGAAAGAAAAACTACAAAACAGCTTTTATTATTTTTAAAAGATACGATGTCTACTACAACGAAACATTTATTCATCCCCAGATAACCTGGACATTCAATATCCGGCTCTTTTCTCGTCAATAGTCTCCGATTCCGAGGTTCCCATCGCTGCAAAAACAGCCAGAAGATGTAATAACAATACTTGTCAACGCCTGTGCCTAGCGCTCTACTACAGATACGGACGATGCATATCCAGTACTGTTTGCCGTTGCAGTAATTAAATCAGATTAAATAGTTTCTTTTAGTTTTAATTTTTTTAACAAAATGCTGCTTTATTTTCTATGTAATACATTAATTGTGGTAAATTAAATAAAACTGTTTTATAATAAATTATTTTTGGTTTGTATTTCTAAGTTCCTTATCACCAATACTTGAAATTCAAAGTTACAGTGGAAATCACATAACTTGTTTTTTTTTTCTCATATTTTAAATCAATTAAAAGACCTATATTTGTTAAAAGTTTCTCATTACAATTATAACTTTAAAGTTGTATTTCTTTTATTGAACTTGTTGAAATCATTTAGCATCGCCTCGGAGTAACTGAGTATCTATTTTACCATTGTAATCTCTGAAAAAAAATATACTTTCCATAGTAAAACGTGAAACCGTATTGAAAGTACAAAAAAATAATGCACGATTTTTTATAATATTTGGCTGGGATAGCCTTATTATATTGGTCAACATAGAGAATTTTTTTTTTATTCCTAAAATTGAAATGCGTTTTCAAGGAAAACAAAGATATATTATGGCCCTAATTACAATGTCTATAAACTACCTGACGGATCTTAACAAGATTTGGTGTCTTGTCAACTTATTATCTGACCGATCATATTATAGGTGAACTTTCACACCAGAAGATTTTCTCACTATCATAGGAAAAGGCATATTGATTATGAGAAAATTAAATTACAAAAAAAATTACATTTCTATACACAAATGATAAAAAATGTACCTATTTTTGTAACACTAATGGTTTTACTTCAGAACGATTTATTTTTGTATGTGTATAAGATGAGTTTTCTGGTAGATGATTGCAATCACTAGCAATAATTAAAATGTGCGTCCGCATAAAAATCCAGAAACTTCTAATTTTAAAACTTTATTCATGTTAAAAGTTAAAAACGAACATGTTATAAAAAGTACATGTTCCTAATCATAGAATATTAGTTTGTAAAATTAGACTTATTATAATAAAAATATCACTTTTGTGCAAAGCAATTTTTTTTATATATATGAATTACTCAAATTTACCAATCATTTATTGCTGAACAAATGATAAACTAAACGCGTTCTTTTATCAAAAACTTACTATAATGGTAACAACGAAAATGTTGACCATTCTGAAATGAAAATCCTTTAAGGCCTTGTAAATGTAAGAGTATCATAAAACTAAGTCCTTTACCTATAAAAGTATCATATAATTAAGCAATTTTAATATAAGAGTATCATAGAACTAAGCCCTTTAAATACGAGAGACATATGACTAGTAGCGGAGCGGTTAGTTATTCTACTCTTCTTAACGGTAGGTACCACGTTCGACTTCAGTTCTAATTTATCAATTATGTGTCCGAATCGAATAGTTAAAACAATATAGCATTGTAATTATAAACAAGTTCACTAGTTGGCATTTTTTTGCTCGGTTCCTATTGACCTACCCTATAGAACCATGCGGGTAGAGTATGTAATACGACTGCAATGTGTGACTACTTGTTATAAAACTTTACTTCTAATTTCAATTTTACCAGTTCATATTTGTAGCGCACTGCAGTGAAACAAGCAAGGTACAGCATTGAAATATGTTAAAACACATACCTACTTATACATCAATGTTGTGGTTATTTTTTATACAAATAATTGAAACCGACTATCGTTCGATATTAAGCAGTGCGTAGATCAATACATATATCATATTAAATATTAAAAGATACATATCTGTGCCTCGAGTACCTACCTAGTCTAGAGATGGGTGAATAAATAAACTTTTACTTTTATAAACTTTTTTATGCAGTGTAAAACTAACTCAAAATTTTATAGAAAATAATATCTCTTTTAATATGACTCTTTACCTATGCTGGATGCCACCAAAATGTTAAATATGTATTGTCACTATTGTTATTATGTTTAACTTAGCAATTGCTTTTAATAATATAACTTTTTTCAAAAACCTATGATGTGTTGGTATGTGAAAAAAAAAAAAAAACTATTTTAAGTATTAAAACGCGTAACCGATAAATAGCTTTTCATCTATTATTTAATAACGTCAAGAATATTATGGCACAAGCATCATACAAACTTGCTTTTCCCATTTTGAAAGTGATACATTTATATAGATTCTAATTAAAAAGGACTTACTTTATAGTTATACATCGTTTACATTTCTTTTAACGCTGATTATTTATTATTTTAATCTATTTTATCAAAAATTACCAATAACAAGATTAAGGTCGAAGACGAAAACACTCTCTAGGGCATCCCCTTTTGATATTATCTAGTTGATATCTGATTTTAATTCCTATAAATATTGAAAGGCGATCTGAACAGAGACAGTTGAAAATCAAGAGTATAGAAGTCAACATGAAAACAATAATTTCCTTCATTGTAGTCCTGCTGGCGGCAGTGCTAATGGCGCAGAGCGTGGTTTGCGAAGAGAATCAGATATCAGGTGAGTGATCGAGTTAAAAGTATAGTTAATATTATTCATCGCAATAGCACTTGGGATAAAAAAAAGCAATTTATTAATGAAGTACAGTTAGTTACTGAAAGAAAAACTACAAAACAGCTTTTATTATTTTTAAAAGATACGATGTCTACTACAACGAAATATTTATTCATCCCCAGATAACCTGGACATTCAATATCCGGCTCTTTTCTCGTCAATAGTCTCCGATTCCGAGGTTCCCATCGCTGCAAAAACACCCAGAAGATGTAATAACAATACTTGTCAACGCCTGTGCCTAGCGCTCTACTACAGATACGGACGATGCATATCCAGTACTGTTTGCCGTTGCAGTAATTAAATCAGATTAAATAGTTTCTTTTAGTTTTAATTTTTTTAAAAATGTGCTGCTTTATTTTCTATGTAATACATTAATTGTGGTAAATTAAATAAAACTATTTTATAATAAATTGTTTTTGGTTTGTATTTCTAAGTTCCTTATCACCAATACTTGAAATTCAAAGTTACAGCGGAAATCACATAACTTGTTTTTTTTTTTTTATTTTCTCATTATTTTAAATCAATTAAAAGACCTATATTTGTTAAAAGTTTCTCATTACAATTATAATTTTAAAGATGTTTTTCTTTTATTGAACTTGTTGAAATCATTTAGCATCGCCTAGAATTTGACCGCTAAACGTTAACACAACTGACTGTGTTGGAACCCAAGTAATTAAACCTTCCTGAACATTATACGCTTAAGTCTTCGTGCCTTCATATGTTATAAGTTGGAACAGAACTATTATATTTATACATTCCTAGAATTGCATTATTTAAAAAATTATTTGCAGCTTGAGCTGATAGAAGAACCACCCGTGTCAGGCGGGTCAGGAGGTCGATCATGATCCATTTTAGTATCAAATTTTCACAATAAACTAAATAAAAATTACAACTAAATTCTCACCAATAATGAAAAAGTTACTTTAACCACTAATCGCACAATTATCTACTATTTACACGGCAAACAATATTAAAAATTAGAAAAAAAGCACCAAGATCACTCAAACACGTATGTTCTTCCCAATATAAACATATTACATTTCCGTCTTGAAAAGCTAACGATTTCTAAATGTCAAAATATGACATAAAAGTTTTATTACTTTCATGTCAGATTATTGTCAGAAAATAGTTTATGGTACCAGTTAATAAAGTTTTATATGGTAAAAGAACGAATGATTTAGGATGACGTCATCAAAAAAAACAAAAAAATGTAACTTGATCAATTCTATTGTGATTTTCATTTACCTCCTTCTCTATATCCATACAAAACATCTATCAAACCAATAAAATTAAAAATTTCTTTTGAAAAATGCTACCATGCAACGGACAACCACTCAACGGTTTTTATTGAGATCTAAAGTTATCGTTAAATTATAATGTATTAAAATTATGATATAGCACTATCAGTAATTGTTTTAATTGCTCCTTATGTACTAACAACCTGAGATATAAAAAAAAATAAGTATATCTTATATAGCTTCTTTAATTTGAGTTTAAGTTCATATAAACATCATAATTATGAAATGAGGCAAGAAATTTTACTTAGGGGTTAACTAACTGTCAAGATGTGCAATTAAACATAAGCCATAACCATTTAACTATCTATTATGTATATAATTAATTTTATTAATTCATTCATTGGATGGAAATAGTTATTATTCTAAAAATACTATATAAAACATTTTTCTAACGGCCTTATGTATGTTTTACATTTCGAGATAAATTAATATTTTATAATGAAAACTTACTATGCAGTGATAATTAAAATCTCAAATTAACAAGAATATTCTAAGACCGTGTTAGTAGTAACAAGTAAATTCGTAAATCAATTCATTTAAAATAGAATATGGATCAGGTGTATAAACGAATACTATACAAATTTGATTCAAGTTTACAGCCACAACAGAAAAGTCCGAACTGTGTGGAGATAGAGATACTCCAGCCGCATCACCCTATCGTTCTAGTCGATCCTCCCCGATTACTTAATAACCATGAACATTGGATATTTAAAAATAATCAGGTTTTAGACGAGTATTTGAGTTTGACCATAAAATTTGACCATTGAAGGTTGTAAAAACAGTTTGTGATTTATTAAATATCGGATTACCGTCAAAAAAGGCCTTAAAATCAAACTACGAAATTTCATTTTATTTGCCCACATCCTATAGGAGGCACAGACATGCCATCACTTTATCAGGAAACTCTTGGATGAAACTCTTACCTGATGTTAAATTTAGTTTGAAAAAGGAATTTATATTATATTTTTATACAGTTTTTAACACTGAAATTGAAACTGAAAATCTTGTTCAACTTGTACTTTTTAAAAAAAAAAAATCTTTGCTGAATGCATGGATGATTTGTTGTCAGTAAACCTTATTATTTTTTTGGATATATAATACAAATAGTACAAAATCTGTTTTGCATAATAATAACAGATGACAGGAAAGTTAACCATTTGTTATTTATAGCTAGCGAATAGGAAAGAAGTCACTGGTGTTGTGATAGCGATAACATTTTTGGGATAACATTAATTTACAATAACACTTTTATTACGACGCATTAATTACAATCTGAAGATTTTATTTCTGAGACATGGTTACTGTATCTATTTCAATGTGTACCAATATTACGGTAAAGTACATAGGGTCTGAATAAAAAAAGTTGGTAGAAGACGTATCTATACAGTAGCCATCCATTACGTGCCTTTTCATTAAAGATTCATTTGATGATGTTGTGATGACTATAGTCACCAGGAGAATCGTTGCAGAATAATTTTATTACTGCGTTTAAAACCTAACGGATATTCTGATAGTAGTTCGTCAAAATGATTTTTTTTTTACTAAGTACATTTAAACATACCTCAATTAGTATTTTTAATATTTGAGTATTTGTACCAAATGCATCAAGTAATAATAATCATACCTATAGATAACTTAACTGTCGGGACATTACCGGCTATGAGATAACAATGTAGGCTAATTATTTTAATACCAATATAATTTTATCCTTTATCTATACCAATATATAAGTGCGAATGTTTGAATTTTTGGATGGATGAATGTTTGTTACTTAATCACGCCAAAATTACTAATTGGATTTTAATGAAACTTGGCAATATTGTATCTTTTATCCCAGAATAAGACATAGGCTATAGAAATACTAACTTTTAAACGTGGTTTTGTCTGTGCCATAATATAGGTTACAGCGCGATTACGTATTTGTCACGGGAGCTTATGTTTTTAATCATTTGATTCATTGAATAAATAAAAATATAGCCAATTATGCTATTAGTATGCTCCCTGTTACAAAACAAAGCCTAAGCCTAACAAAATAAAGGGTGTTAAATGCCGATTATATAATATAAAAATTAAATTTTATCAATATTTTATCACAACTACTTAAAGCATATAAATTATGAAGAATTCAGCAAAGTGTATCTACTAATTAAGAGGAGATTTATTTGCGTGACGTCTAAAAAATATATTTGGGAGAAGTATTCATTTTTTTTATTTTTACAAATTAATTATAAAATATAAAATGATATCTATACATATAATAAAATTGTCATCGATCCATTCCTGTACATGGAAAATGTTTAAAAATTATATCATGGGGCCTTTATAAGAGCAAGAGAACCCAAAACAATGGTTTTTCAGTTTGTCTGTTTGTCTGTATATCTATATGTCTGTATATCTTTATTATTGTGCACGCTAATTTCAGAAACGGCTTAACCAATTTGAATGCGGTCTCCAGGAAAAATAATAGTAATAGGTCCGATGCAAATCTTATTCTATACATGTAATAATTCTGTAGAGGAAAATATACCAGGATGTGAAGTGATAACTAACAGAATCCATTTTGAGCATTTTTATTTGTTTATCTTTTAGTTGTGCACACAACACGAAAAAAAAATATTTTCAAAAATTCATACAGGAAGGCCTTTATATAAGCTAGAGAACCCAAAACAATGTTTTTTCATTTTGTCTGTATGTTTGTGCATGCTAATCTCAGAAACGGATTAATCGATTTGGATGCATTTTTCGGGAATTCATTGTAATGGGATTCATTTTATATTTTGTTTTTTTTTCAACAATCGGTTAACAAATAAAAAAGTTAATAATCTCTTATTGTCGTAACATTGCTGCTTACCAGTTTGAAGGTTTATAGTTTTTACATACATTGGTACGTACGTAACGTACGTTTTATCAAAATCGAAATCTACGCGTACGAATTCGCAGGCACAGCTAGTAAGTAAATATCATAACAAAATGTGAGTACCTATATACCGACCTGAAGTCGAATTAAAGTTAAAGTGCAATTTTCCTTAATAATCGCTTTTACCATGACTATCATCAAATCCCAAGTCCAAATTTTAAAAGTGATTCATTTGGGCGCTCCATACCCTTCAATTATAGGTACAAATGTTGGATGTTCACGTGTTTTCATTTCCCTAAATTTACATGTTATCTATACCAATATATAGATAACATGTAAATGTATTTGCAGAAAACAATAAACTTTGTTTGTTTGTACTTTATGTAGCGCATTAAAACACCGTTCTTAGAAGGATTAAATTTATCAAAATAGAAATGCTGTATAACTGAGACAAATCAAACCTTTAATTTTCTGTTTTTAGCTGTTATCTAAATAGTAAACTATTAAACATTATTACTAAATATTTCAGAAAAAGCTCCTTTTTTACTGGAGACAACCATTAATTACCCAATTATTTATAATTTTAGTACGCAATTGATTAACAAACATATTTTGTTGATAACTAATGAAAGATTGGTTAAATAATTGTATTTTAATAAAATATTCTATTAATAGTAGGTTATCATAATTTTATAAATGTAACATCTAAGATTAGCGTTACTCATCGCAAACAAACAAAGTAATATAAATAGCAATAAAGGAATGAGTTTATCAATAAGAAATTTTAAGATATTGCAACAAGATAAGACAAATAATTAATGATATTTATATTATTATTTTTAAACAAATACAAAACAACTTTAATATGAAGAATCAAAACACGATTACTTTAAAATCAAAAATTTAATATAAAGAAGAGGAATATTATAAAAAGATAACGTTTTCTTTGTTACGCTTTTCTTCTTAACTTCTCGACCGATCGTCATAAAACTGCACATACGCTTCATACAGAAAATTACTTAGTGTATCTATAATATTTTTTGGTGGAAACATTTTCATGTAGTACTAATTTAATTATGAACGATCCTTAACTAATTAACAGTTATAATTATTTTATATTTTTAATAATATGAATTACATCCAAAAAATTTATAAATTAAAATTATTGACATAAACCAGACTATAAAACTTCAAATTTAATAAGACATCAAGAAAGATATAGTATCATTGAAAAACACGACTATTTGTAATTAGAAATGTGGACAGACCTAAGCGCGAGAGTCAGCTCATTAGTGAATGTACTACTAATATACTGTTATATTAGCGGGAACGATAGCCCGGTAGCAGATGCATTATCGTGCATAGAAAAAAGTTAGCTTGCCCCACGACTCTAGACTCAAGTGACTTTAGTGCTCAGAATTAGCGCTGCGTGTCAACTTACCTAACGTGATCAGTGCCTTTTTTTTAACGTTGGGTAATCCTTTATGGATACCACCCAGTCCAGGGGAGGGCCGAGACGGTTATTTGAGACTTGCGGATACTTCACGATACCCATGGGCGCCGCCAGGATTAATTTCAGGGAGGTGCACCTCCATGTATACATACTATTTGCCAATATTAAATATAGAAATAAACAGGTATAGCATATGGCTAATAGAATTGTATAAAGTACTTTTTCTGCGATCTGTCTGACAGTGACAGCAGTCTAGTAAGTAGTAATAGTAAGTAGGACGAACAATAACTTTGTATGGAATTTGGCTAAATTTTGACGACAGATATACATTTACTTCACTCACTCCATATATTCATTTTTTCTAACACTCTGTCGTTCCAAACTGTGCAGAATTTTTAAATATGCTTAAAAAAACTATTTAAATATGGTGGACTTTCCACTGGGCCGGAAACGAGCAACCGGCCAGTAGAACGTTAAAAATCATAACCAATAGGTAAATTAGAGGAGGCGGAAGGAGCTTTATCACTTTGTTAGTGATCCTACCTTGACCTGGCGATTTCTTGGCGTGAAGCGCCCTAACTATGGACGTCACCTCGTCTAGGTTCGTTTCCTTGATTGGCGGACCGACCAGTGGCTGAGAACACATTATATTGACCGATTTGTCGACATGATCGCGATCAACCGATTGAGCAGACAGACGGCACTGGCTCTCTAGACTGTCGGCTAAGCACTCAGCTTTCTCCAGGTCATCAAACGCGATGGCGGAGTTAGGTCCAACCAAGGGAGGCATAATCTTAGACAGTGTCCGTCTTCAACGCTCTCTGCAACCGCCAGAATGCCTGGTTTGTTGGACAGAGCGCCGCAAGCATCCTATCCGAGCCGCTATCTCTGAAGCCATCGAGAGCTTGTCTCGACTCCCTCTGGAGACGGCGCAGCCTCCGTCGGTTGTCATCCGGAGGGAGTGCTCAGTAACCCTCGAAGTTCACTCGGACCTCCCTCGAGGACTTTCCTATGCTGTCTACCAAATGTTCTGTGAAGTTAGTCGCGGCTGAGACAGCGTCCTCGACCGATGTAAGCTGGTCAGGAATTTTGTCGAGGGGCGCTGATACGGGGGAATGGAGTTGCTCTCGAAACTTTGTCCAGTTAATAATTGATTTTGTCGCGGGTTCCCAAGGGGGAGGGAAGTCCTAGCTGAAATAGGACCGGGCGATGGTCAGAGTCTAGATCGGATAGCGTCTCGATAGAACGAGACGAGACGGTAATTCGTGATGAGCGGATCACGATTACACGGCTTCAGAAAGGTCTCTTGTACTAACAGGACGTCTATCGGGTGCATGACCACGAAGTCGCGCACTAGATCTATCTGCTTAAATAGCCCGTTCGCGTTGAATATAGCGACAGTCAGAGAACGGCGGAGTAAAATTCCAAATATACTACTATTTTGTGAAATGCGTTGGACAGCAAAATACAAAAGTATAAGAATATTTTCTGAAAACTTTATGACTATTGTACAGGCTTTTTTTTTTTTTTTTTTTTTTTTTTTTTTTTGTTTCCGCGGGGAAAATGCCTTACGCACCGTACCCCTCGCGGGGGAAGCGAGGGGCGTGTGTGGGACTCCCGAAAACGGTGTACCCACTAAAAACCCCGCGGCGCACCTTCCTCGCCTTATTGGCGGAGTCGTGGGTACGGCTAGCCCTTCATCCACGACCAACACTATTGTACAGGCTTTAGATGAACTTTCGCAAGACGCGCCGAATTCTAAAACAAAAACTAAAGCGTATCAGCTCTGAGCTTTGCGAGAAACTAAATGTTGAATTTAAGCGTCCTCGAGTAGTGGAAAAACAGTCTTACAGATCAAATCACCCATCTAAAACTGTGGAAGAATTATTCAGAAGATCTATATTTATTCCATACTTAGATTGTATTATTTCTTCACTAAAAAGTCGATTTTCTTCAACACATAAGAAAGCATTTTCGCTTATGCAGCTTCACCCACAAAATATGAGAAAATTAGAAAAATCTGAATTTTTATCGATAGCAGAAGATGGAGGTAATCAAAATTGCTTTAACTACTAGGCAGATCAACAACATGTAGCATTGAACGTACATTTAGCACGTTACGACGGGTGACGACGTAGAATCGCTCGACGATAGGAGATGCGAGGTTAAGCGGCCTGTGCATGCTTAATGTTCACAGGAAAAAAATTGAGGAGGATACTGAGTTTATTGAGAAGGTGTTAAAAAAATTTGGACAGCAACCTAGACGTCTTCAGTTATTATTTAAATTATAACTCATTACGCCAATAAATTGCTAATATTTTTGCCATATAAAAGTAAATGACTTTGTTGATTTCTCATGAAAATTATTTAGCCTATGTCACTCACGCGGTTTTCACGAATCTAACGATACGTCGTTTGGTAAAATCAGTCAATGCCGTTTGGGCTTTAGCGCTTACTGTGATCGAAATGGTCATATATACATACATACACACAAAAGACATATTTACGTACGAACATAAATATACATATATACATACACTCGAAAAGCATTACTCTTCCGCTGGTTGAGTCAGGAAAAATAAAAAAAAAAAATCTTTGTAGTTTCTTTCTGGACAGGGGGGTGCAACTGCACCCCCTTGCACCCTGCTGCCGGCGCCCATGACGATACCCACTAAAACCCAACGGTTACCCTCATCGCCGTAGTTAAACGCCACGGAATCGCCTTCGTACTCATCACAATGCTCCAGCGGAATTCCCCCAAATGAGGTTACCCTGAGTAACGAGAATACCCTCAGGAAAGGGGTCCCCTCCCCTACGGTAACTTTATATATAATTGCATCTATTCCATTTACGTGCCTACAATAAAAGCTAATGTTAGTTATGGCATATTTATATATATCACATTATACTTTAGGTACAATACCAGCAAACCATTACTTAATCTTAATTTTTTTTAAATAAATAAAATTGTTACATAACGCATGAAGTCAGACGAACGTAACTGTAACATCCTTATCCTTTCTATAATATAATGACTTAAAGTCTGTACCTTTGACCCAAATAAACGTTCGAGGTAATAAGTCACCATTCCAACGTGTAGCTCACAGACACTTTCTTGACCTTTTAATTAATAAATTAAATATCTTGATGTTTTGTTACATATTAGGAGTCATTTTAGCCTTAAAATGCCTATTTTAGCACATTTCGCTTAAGTATTTTATTTGTGTGCAGGGTCAAGAAAGGTAGCAGTCATGAAAAATCCTTTTATAGTGTGCTGGACCTACATGTCCATCGACTACTATGGTTTTGTCTTTTGATCAAGTAAGATATAGGGCACATTCTTCCGTTGCGTAAAAACTCATTATATGATTCAGATGACTTATTATTTATATTTAGTTCAATTCAAATATTCATAATTAATTAATCAAATTTATGTCGTTAATATATGATGATATTATGACGCCCCTATGACCAATACTAAGAACTATGCTGACTATTTGGAAACTCGCAAAAGTCAACTTGTTAACAATTCTGCATATGTGCTTTCCAGTAATCACTCCCAAAGTACTGTAGGTACTGTACCTCTTCTTATTTTCGAGCGTAAGGCATTATGTAATTATTATTATTTTGAAAGCTTAAAGTTAAAATCCCTTATGCCTTTGCTAATTTTAAAGAGAATAATAATTATCTTGCTGGTTTGTCCTCATTCTTCTCCGTGAATCCATCCTTAAGCACCTTGTGCAATGCAATGGTGCGTCGATTTTTAAAGTCCCTGGCCATTATATTTCGAAACAAATCACAAGTACGGCGTCGATTTATGACTTTATTACTAGTCGACATACTGAGGTATCTTTCGGAATTCACCCTGAGTTTAAGGCCCTTTCCATCGAAATTTGTCTTCCTGTCCATTTAACAGCCACGCTGCATTGATTGTGTGTTGACAATTCGACATCTTTTGCCATAATCTTAAGTGACTGACCTAAAAAGGTGCCCAAAGTCAAAACAAACTAGTAAAGGTCAACGGTAAACACCGGCTCAGTTCTTGAGAAACCGCCTATGTCATAGAACGTGCGTTCAGTTTTTGATCTACTGATTTTTATACCAACACCTGTCCCCTATTTGATGCACTTTGTTCTGGACCTCAATGCCGTCGGTACTCACAAGAACAGAGTGTCTGCCAAAAACCTTAATTTTCAATCATTATGAACTTTTATTATTATCCTGATAAAATAATAAGAAGTTTATTTTGGTATATTATTGCAAATACATTTAATATGATTACGTAAAATTAGGTAGAGTAATGCTCAATTTCAGTTCGCAGTCACAAATTAATAAAAATGTTAACTGGGCGAATAGTAGGTAATTCTCTTTCAACAAAATAACACTGTAAAAAATGTGAGGTAATAGTTATTGCCATTCACAAAATTTAATCTTAATACCTATATCAACATCGTATACCTACTTATATGGTTTATAGTAGTTTAAATCCACTATTACATCTTACATTAGAGATAATTTATTTATTAGTGATTCGAAATGACAACCTTTCAATAAATAAGTAAATAATAAATAAAGTAGTTATGTACTTTGATAATTAAAATTAAATATAAAGGGGTTGCGAGACGAGCAAGAACTTTGAATCAAGCTCTTAGAAATTTCGACTTTTCGTGCCTGTATAAGTTTACCTTGTGTTTACCTCGTGCTTGATATATCAATTGCAAAAATATTGCATCATGACGATATATTTTGTGTATGATAAAGATATTTCTATTTTTGTCTTATAAGAATCGTGATATGTAAATCTTAATTAACCGAAAATTGGTAGTTAATTAAAAACTGTTTTTAAATAAAAATATTCATTGTCAATGAGCTAGTTTTAGTCCTGCATTTTGTTGTAAATAAGTAGACTTGTAACATTTAATTTAATACGGTTTCTTATTTAGTTTATACCGTTTTGATTGTTTTGATTTCAAAACGACACGACCTATAACCTCTCTAAACGTTTATTATAAAAGAACCAAAAGTCACTCTTATTTTAAATTATAACTAATACCAACGACAAAGATCTATTGTATCTACAATAATATAGAATGAGAATAATTAAAAAAAAACTGCGCCATTTGTTACAAAAACGCTCTAATTTGTTCTTTTTACATTTTTATAAGTTTAATTTTATAAATAGTTAGATAAATAGGATAGTTAAGAGAGATAGAGAAAATAATATAAATGACATAAGGATACAGACGATCGGAACCACCCCTAGGAGCATATTCGAAGGTTGATATCCAAAGAACCTTTTCACTTTTTAATATTAATATATTATATGTAGCAGCTACAAATAATATCTTAAAATTTACAAAAGCTAGTACATTATTATTATTTCTATAATTTAAAATGTATATTACAAGCATAAGTATTGGCAGCAAAAATGTTTTCGCGCACTAGCAACATTTTACTGAGGTATTGATCGAGTTCTAATTGAAGTTAATTGGGGAGCTGGGAAGGGTGTCTGCCGAATCGCCTATATAAGCGGGGAGAATCGGATAATAAAGTGCATTACACATTATGAAATTCAGACTTTCGCAAGTGACTGTAACAGTCGTATACAGTAAATTCAAAGAAATAATAAGTTTTTCAAATCCATTTAATAAGAAGAAAAATAAACTCTTTTGTTATCAGTTTAATGTAAAATTAATAGGGTTTTAAAATAAGTAAACACGACCAAATAATTATTGTGAATAATTTTAATAATTTTGATTACTTACGAAATATTTTTACATGTAAGTTAATTTTTATTGAATATTGAAGAATTATTATATAGGTACTATTGAAATATTTGAGTTTATTTTCGAGAATTAATTATAATATTTCTGGATTTTCGTACTCATGTATTTATTTAAAAAAATATATATGCATGATTGAAAATAAAAGCATGATCTGTTATTCTATTATTTTATTTTATTTAAATTAAAGAAAGGTAAAAATAGGGTAGGAATAGAATTAATTTATTTTGAATCATTTTCGTAGGTTTTATAAATAAAGGTCGTCTTTTTTATTTTTATTGTAATATTTATAATTGAATACATAATATTCTGTTTAACTTTTTATCTATTTTACCAAGTATTTTGCAAGAATTAGGAGCCTGAACATTATTCAATGATCTTAAATATATTTTTTTTATCCTAGATCATAATGGCGGAGGATGAAAAATTATTATCTGAAATATCCTTAGATACATATGAAATTGATTCCATGCACTGCGTTGACGTTACCTACATTATTGATCCACACAATTTCTATATAAGGTCAACAAAATATAGAGAACTTGTTCATCAGTTTGAATCTTCAGTTCCGAATGTTAAAGTCGCTTCTGTTAGTATAGAAGATATAGTTCTATATAATTGGGGACAGTCATGTGGAGCCATTAAATATATCAGAGGGAAAGTGTTAAAAATAGTCGAAGCTGAAGGGTTTTTCGACTATGACTTATTTGCTATAGACTACGGTTTCGTCGAGAAAACAGTCCCACGAGAGTTCTTATGGCAATGTAAAAAAGATTTTTTGATTGTACCAAATTTAGCCATTATCTGTCAGCTAGGTAACTGTTTTCCGCCAGGGGTTCCAAACTTTCCACAGCATTCAATAGAAGGTTTCAAATTTTACGCGGGAAATGAGCAATCTAAAATGCAAGTGTTAGCAAAGGTTGAAGAGAAATTAATCGTAAAATTAGTAAATTCCAATCCAGAAGACGTTGCTACGATGCTAGCAAAAGGCGCGTTTTCTAAATTAGGCCATGCCTATGATGAAATTATGTGGCATCCTACAAGTGTGCGAAAACAACAGCACTTCAGCTTCAGGAAACTTACCGTTAATGAAAAGTTGCACGTAAAAGTGCTGGCGGGTAGAACGCTGAAAGAGTTCTACGTTGCTGAATTGCGGGACTACAGAAGGCATTTAAAAGAGAAAAACAACATTACTTTTTATGCCAGACAAGAGTTTCGTCTTATTCCAGGAGATGTTGTTGAGGGTATGATCTTGTGCATGAGAGATGAAAGTCGCAATATGTATGAAAGGGGTTTACTTAAAAAATTAATAGTTGGTGATGATTGTAACGCAATAGTCCACCTGGCTGATCAAGGTGTCGACGTTGAGGTGCCGATTACAATTTTAAAATATATGCCGGCGATGTGTCTTAGAACGCCCGTACTTGCTATTTATTGTACAGCCGATGAGAGTCAAACTTGGGATAATGGGTTAGAGACCTTTTTGACTCCAGGGTTCGAATTTTTTATTACAATAAAAAAGCTTGGATATCAATTCGATACTCCAAACGTTGTAAATCTGGAACCCTTACGAGAAAGTCCTCAAGGTGCTGGTGCAATATCTCCTTCAGAATTGTTATTTTTACTGGAAGAAAAGGAAGACAGAGAAAGAGAAGAAAGACTAAAAGAAGAAAAAGAGAAGGATGAAAAAGATCGGGAAGAAAGAAAAAGGTTAATAATAAAGACAGCAAAGGAATCTAAAGATAAAGCAACTGGAAAATCGGGAACAGCTATGGGCAATGAATCTGATAATAATGCAGAGGGAGCAGTTGGTCCAGCTTTAACTGAAGCTGAACAAAGAGCATATGATGAAGCTTTTTTTATGGAACCTATATAAACATCTGGTGGCGGAAAGATGCGAACTGCGGGGAACACTATTAGAAGTAAGGAATAAGCTAAGACATTTTGTTTAAAATGTGATTGTAATATTAAATGTTGTAAAACTAAAGATAGATACATTATATAGTAGATGCCTAGTAACGCGGTAAATAAATGCTCTAATCAATGTTAGTTTACGTGTATTATGAAAATGTGATATTTATACTGTAACCTTTATCAATAATCTAAGATAATCTGGCCAATTTTAATTATTTTTAAAATTAAATTACGCAAATTAAAGTTGCCTAAAATTTAATATTAAGTAAATAACTATATGCAAAGCAAAGCTTTGTCTTTATTTTTTGTCAAAATTTACAAAATCATAATTAGCTATTCACACTTCGGTGTTAATATTGGCAATTAGTCATTTTAAAATTTTCACAATACTAGTTGATATCATTCGAGCTCATATATTCTGTGATAGTCAAATTATTATCACAAGTGTAACAATTTTATTAATTTTAAGTATCGCTTGTAGTTTCTTAGAAGTATATTATTTCGTCGGTACTTATAAAAATCGATGTCTATTTTAATCAGGGTATAGAATAGACGTGGGCGGGTGGATATATTGTAGGGGTAATAATCATTTCAAAATGATATTCCTTAAATAGTAATAACTATTTCTTAGTGCATATATCGCACAATAATATGTGCTAGTATTAATAAATATTGGACTTATATATTATATTTAAATAATAACTAGTAAAAAAACACGTCAAAATTTTTAACAAATCTTTTATTAAAAATATTTATATTTACATTAAATACAAAACACAGGGCTGTCTTTATAGCTGGTGTATCATTAAATAATAAACAAAACAATGTAACTTACTATAATATTACAATATCTTTAATATCTTAAGCATTTTAATTATGTAATCATTATGTTGTACTAAAATATTGTGATTTCCAATGTACGTGATTCAATAAACCAAAATCAACCGATTTTTTTTATTTATAAATCAAATATATTTGTCAATAGAAAAATTAAAATATCGAACGTACCATAAACATAATAAAATCATAATCTCAATAAGCCCTTAATTATTTGACAAAAAACAATACTATTTCAAATTATAAAAAAAGAATATTGCATATTAGAAATAAAGACACAAATATCCTTGATATTGCCATATATATAAAAAAAAACAAATAAAATCGATTATTCTGAACTTATATTTTAAAAGCATTTTACAAACAAAGTTTTAGATTTAAAAGTATAATTGGTCCGAAAGAAGGCTGCTTTAATTTTACAATGTTTGGTGTAAAAGTAAGCAAGAATTAATAAATAAATAATTTATCTTACCACCGCTACCGAACTTGGATAAACGATTTTTTAATTATCTACCGTTCCTAAATAATATCTATTACACTTTTATAAATATTTATTTTATCTTCCATTTCTAAAAAAAAACCAATATCATTTACATGTTATAACCGTTATTTTGTGATGATTTTTATAATAGAACACATATTTATTATAAAATGACGTATGTATAATTAGGTTCTTTTGTTCAACGGAGGACATAAACTCACATGAATATGTTAAGAATGTGTAGGAATTTGAAATAGATTGGTATCTACTGACCTGACGGTAAGAGTTCTTACTATTGGAAGAACATAATCGGATCAGATATTGTAAGAAATGAACTTACATGGACCAATTAAATATAATGTTTTTAATATCATAGACATCTTGTTCTAGAATCAAGACTATCTGAATGATTCGATTGAAGTTTAAATACTGTTTAGGAATCCGACTGACTAAACTTTTGCTCATACACTATAACAATAGTTGAAAGTTTCAAACAGAATTATTTTATTTTACAGAGTGTAAAATAATTTTAGTAACAGATAATAATAATTGTATAAATACATAGAGAGCGGAAGTTTATTATTCTTATTATGTATGAAGACGCAGTGTCTACTAGTACATGGGTCCGTATGGATTGGTTTTAAAAGGTTACTCCTATAGTGATGACCAACAGTGGATAATATTAGTTTAACTAAATGTACTTATACAAATAAATTAATATCAAAAACTAATTCCACAGAATTGACAATTGGATTAGTCTTAAGGGATTTCTTTAAAAATGAATCTATTATCTTATAATAAGATATTGCATTCCATTTAAAATAATGTAAATAAGTCAGAATAGGGCTATTGTTAGGATTACAAAGTTAGCAAAAACTATGAATTAGCAAAATCATGATAATTAATTTAAGTTAATAAAAGGGAAGTTGTAGGAATATAGATAGGAGACCAAAGATACCGTAAGACTTATCGTAATCAGTGACAGTTGAAATTTTGTTTTGAAAAAATCTTCACGGTCACCTCAACACCCCCTATGAGTGTGTTGGCTATTCGCGTTGTTCGAAGAAAAGGAGAGGAAGTAAAGTAAGTATATGGAAGTCGAAACTTAGCTCAGCTCTAGAGTTCACTTCTAAGAAAGCTGTTCATAGTTAAAAGTAAACTCTGAAGCCAAGAAAAATCTTTAAAATATAAAAGTTGTTATAAGGTTGGTTTAATATATTTAAAAATATAAAGAAAAGAGTTTAAAATGTCTTCGTTGGTTATACTTATATATGTACACATTAACAGTAATATATAGTTACCATAAGATATTAAAATATTTGTTTTTATTAGCTGCTTTTGTTTATTTTACTAATTATAAATACATAAAAGATTCCAGCACAGCATTTTTTATACATTATTATCATTATTTAGCCCATTGAAACCATTTGTACATCAAATAATTTAACAACTATTTTTTTGTATTATGTGTTTCTTTATAAATTATCTCATACATTGATTGTTTATCGTCGTTACAAAAATATCGTATATTTCATCTACAGTATCATGTTAGAAAAACTACAAAATAAATAAATATTCAAGCTATCAGCATTATTTCGATAAAGGTATTTATGAATTTTCTATAAATATTTATGTATAAAATGGTCTTTGGTGTCGTAAAGTAACAATTAATACTTGTGTCCAGAAACTGCAAAACTATATTTAATTTTATATATAATCAATTGCACATACGACCTCGATACGAAATAAATTAATAGCCAAATTGACATTGCGTTGTTTAACAACAAATTACTATGTAATAAATCTTAGTATCTATATTATAAAGTAAATAATATATTTTACCTACTTCACTTACCCTTAAATATACAAATTACCAATCAACTTGCATCCGACTCGAGTACATAGAGCGTTATGAAGTTTTAATTGACTTTAATGACGTAATAATGATGCCGTTATGATGTAAATATATTATGGAAATAAATTCGAAAAGGAAGCTTTTTATAGAACATCATATTATAACATTGTGATGTTATAAGGTTATATATAATATTATATTTATAAACGATATTTACTTGATTTGTAATAGTTGGCTTCATTGTGAGTCTGTTACAATTTTTAGGAAACTTACAATGGGTTTGGAAATAAATTTAACATAATTTTAACACCATATTAAAAATAATTATGAAATTACAGCTACTATGAGTGTCAGCTGACAGGTAAACTAATAAACTAGACCTCAAAAATAGATGGAATTTCTGATACATAAAACCCCAAGTATTGCTGATCATCCAGGTACTTATAAATAAGAGACTAACAAATAAAACTCCTAAGAACAGTATAAAAAGCCAACGCCGGCAGTCAAAAAAACATTTACCTAGAATAAATTACACTCACTAAAGTAACAGCAAGCTATATCTTTTTGTTGTAGAACAATTCATTTAATGACATAAATTTATATTCGTATCACGAAGTTATTCAAACTCACACAACCCTTTCTTCACTCAAGCATACTTTATGTAAAATATTCTGCAACTATTTCTAATCCTAAACATTAATTTAAAACGGACTAAATTCCACATAAAATAATAAATAGACAGGGTTATTGGTATGCCACCTCTTGCAGGCACCCTCTCCACATCATTCCAATATATATATATATATATATATATATATATATATATATATATATACATATATATATATATATATATATATATATATATATATAGAAATAAAATACATACAAACTTACATAAATAGACATACATGTTGAAAAATAAATAGATAAAATTATTAAATAATGCAATAAAAAGAAAGCAGATTATTTTTATTTATTTTTTCCTTTACAAATTATCAAACACCTGACACGTTACCAATATTTTAAATATTGTATGTAATTGATAAGAAAATTCTCTGATTTCATATTATTTATATTATGACAGTATTAATAAGAGGAAGAATATAACTAATATTATAATGCAAGTATATAATAATTAAATAAATCTGTCATTCTTTTCATTCATTTCAATTTGTGCCTTGTTCAAAACGGTTATATTTTTAGTTACTATAGGATTTTCTTAATGACGTTCAGACGTTAGGACAGGTTTCTACTAGAAAAAGAATTTACAAATATTGTATGTACTAGTGATTATACGCTGTATAAGTACAGTAATAAAAATAACTATTTAATATTATATAAGACACTTAGCAAGTCTACCGTTCCGCATCCCGTAGTGCGTCGGGGCATCGTGAATAACATTCTAAATATAATAACACTAATATTACACTTAAATATTAACTCGTATTAATTCGATATTATAATTAAAAATATTTACTTTGGAACACTTTATAACTAGTACAGAATTTGTTCGTTTCTACTCACTTAGTAGTTTTTGAAATCCGATAATAAATAATAGTGAAAGCCTCAAGCGTTAAAATAATGATAATATTATGATTTATTGCAATTTATTTGATTGCCTTAAGTGGTATTGCTGATACGGCAAAAACCGGTGCTATTCATTCTTCATGTCCAACTTGGACACTAATGGGAACCGCACTATGCGTAGTTGGTTCGCGTAGTCGCATACTATAGCGTCTTTCAGCGGAAGGATCTGACGCACGAAAATACATCCATCGCTTTGACCTGTTAACACGTTATTAAAACTTATTTTTGTGTATTTATACTTATATATCTTTAAAATAATATAATGTCAATCCATATTTACAACATATGTAAATAAGTTTTTATATTTGAATATATAGGTCAAACTTTGCTACTAGTTAACCTAAGAATGTAAGAGCACGTACCGAAAAGCACTCTTCGTATGATGTCACCACTACTGAGGTCGTACGCTGTAAGTCCGCTTCGGTCACCCATCACGAGCAGTGTGTGCGTCAATGGCAACATGCGACTCATGTAGCTGAGACCCTGAATTACATTATTAGTTAATACATAGTAAGAATATGTGACCCTCTAATACATATCTGGGTACCTACTGGCTTCGAAACCCATCTTCGAATTTACGAGACATTATAAAAAAAAGTGTAAGGCATACGCTTAAGGCCATAACAAACACAGCTACTACATCTCCTACGTTTGTAATTGTATGAAAAGGCATTTTTTTAAAGCCTCATATATCGAACTACTATTAAGTCAATATTTCCTATGTATAAACAATAAACATTATAGTAAATTAATTTAAGCCTATTTGTTCAAAGCATGAGACCTGGCGTTTAATGATGTTCGTATACAAACTCACAATATGCACAGAATTGAGCATGTGTCCTTGAAAGCGGTCCCAGATGCAGAGTCGCTCGTCCGAGCCCGCTGACACCACGTACGAGGCGGTGTACGCAAGTGACGTCACAGCGCCGTCATGCGCCTGCATGCTGTACAGACACGCACCTGGAATAGAATACATTTTAGAACTAATATGTTAAGATTAATTGTAAGTACATTAGAAATATCGACCAAACTACTGGATGAATTATTGCATTCATCTGAAACCTAGTGAAATTTTTGTAAATATCTAAACTGTGATTAATATATTATATTTATTTATTTATTATTATCAGCATCGCACAGATTCGGATAGCTTGATCTCTTCTGAAGTACAATCAAAGTATATTTTACATGTAAGTGAAGAAATTCCATCCTTTTGTGCTTTAAGCTTGACTCTCTCATGTAATTGTCTTGATCTCTTCATGTAAGTGGTAAAAAATAAATCAAAGGCATTTTTTTCTGTGACGTGCGGTATATTGCAGTCAAACATTTTTTGGAGTGGCTATAAATAAAAGACAAGACTAGATCATAGTGTGTGCATCTCGCTACCTGGTCCATGAATTAATTAGTTGCAACAATTACAGAACTTGGTATTATTGCAAATGAGCGATTCTAACAATGTCCTCTTATCTCTCTTATTAATAATTTGTAGAGAATCATAGCCACAGCCACTAGCCCATTATCTAGTTTTCGACGTGATCTCAGAACTTGTACAAGTCTTCTTAGTGTTAGGAAGCCTCAAAATTGTGTAGAATGAAGGATCTAATGTAATTCTCAGTTAAGACATTATCAGAAGAAAGTAAACACAATCTTTTTTGTTCAATGCAATTTGGTATCTGTTGTCACCGAGAGCTAAAATACTTTTTATTACTTTACCTCAAAATTCATATTTAAATAGAATTAGGTTTCCATTCTCATCATAAGCGACGATCTTCAGAACTATACATGTTATATGTATTCCCCATTGTTAGGCATTCAAGTAGCCCTGTGTCAGTTATATTTTTTGTTAACCTATCGATTTTCTATTACCACTTATAAAATCTTTTTTTTTTTTTTTTTTTTTTTTTTTTTTATATGATCTAGGGCAATGCTTGACTATATTCCACCTGATGGTAAGTGGAATGTAGTCTTAGATGGTAAGTCGCATTGCCCTAGCAACCTATTCACTCTTCTTTTGAAGACACCCACATTATATTTGGCCGGAAATACCGACGCAGGCAAATTGTTCCAGTCCTTCGCTGTACGCACTAAAAAGGAGGAAGCAAAGCGCTTCGTTCGGACAGGTGGAATGTCCACAACAAAAGGATGGATACCTGCCGTGCGTCGGGACGTCCGGTGATGGAAGGGGGACGGGGGAATTAACTCGTGTAATTCCTGCGCACACTCACCAAAATGTATCCTATAGAATACTGAGAGGCTAGCAATTTTACGCCTGTGTTCAAGGCTTTGGAGGTCGGCTTCGACCAATTCGGGATCGCCTATAAGCCTCTTTGCTCGCCTCTCAATTGAGTCCAGAACCGCAAGATGAGACTTTGCGGCACCAGCAAATATGTGTCCACACTACTCTACACACGACCGGATCTGTGCTTTGTATAAAACAAGAAGCTGTTCCGGTGTAAAGTACTGCCGAACCTTCGCAAGAACGGCAAGCTTTGCTGCTGCTGCTCTTGCTCTGGACTCAATGAACCGACCAAAGTTAAGGTTCGAGGAAATCTCTAAGCCTAACAACTGAAGCCGGTCACTGTATTCCAAGGATACATTCTGGAAAGTAGGAGCCAAGGTGAAAGGGCTCCTTTTGGCGGTGAATAGACACGTCTGCGTTTTGGTGGCGTTGAACTTGACAAGATTGGCATTGCTCCATGCGGAGACTGCCTGAAGTTTGTCATTCAAACTTTGCACCATGGCTTCTCTTTCAGACTGTACTTGATCTCGACTAGTCCGAGTACTCGGCAGGTATCTTTCTACAACTGTGCTGTCGTCTGCATACCCATAGATACCGAGCTTCAACAGATCATTAATGTGCAGCAGAAACAGAGTTGCAGAAAGAACGGACCCCTGAGGCACTCCGGCATTTATTGTCAAGGGTTCCGAGGAACACCCGTCGACAACTACTCGGAGAGATCTGAGGCTCAGAAAGTCCGTTACCCAGCCGATCAGACCAGGAGATATACCGTACGCTGAAAGCTTGCATATAAGGCTCGCATGCCAGACCCTGTCAAATGCCCTCGAGACGTCCAGAGAGACGGCGACCGCTTCTCCGTTCTTCTCGATGGCCTCGCCTAAAATGTGAGTAGCATACACTAGGAGGTCCCCAGTAGACCTATTACGGCGAAACCCGTACTGTCGGTCACTGAGGAAATCGTTACCTTCTAGGTATGCTAGTAGGCGCGAGTTCAATACACGCTCCATAATTTTGCAGAGTATGGAGGTGATTGAAATCGGTCTGTAATTGACAGGGTCGGCACGGCTGCCTTTTTTGGGCACGGGTTGCACATTAGCAAGCTTCCAGGATTTCGGCACTATTCCAGTCATGAAAGAGAGGCGATACAGACGTGTCAGTACAGGAGACAACTCAGCTGCGCATGTCTTGAGCAGAATGGCTGGTATACCATCAGGACCACTGGCTTTATTCACATCTAAACGACACAATGTTCTCCATACCTCTTTGTTAGTGATGCGGATTTCAGGCATCGAAATACCGCAGTGAGGAAGATGTGCTGGAGAAGCATTGCCAGTGTCTAGATGCGAATTATCAGCAAACAGAGAAGCAAGTACATTCGCTTTCTCTGTTGCTGTGTGGGCCAGGGATCCATCCGGCTTCAGCAGAGCAGGCAGTGAGGGTTGGCAGAAATTCGACTCGATCGCTTTCGCAAGAGACCAGAAAGCTCGACTGCCAGTTGGTCTGACAGAGAGCTTTTCGCCATTCTTAGCGATTCGATCGAGACGAGCCTTCCGCAATGCCTTTTTGTAGGACTTGGCAGCTTGGTTAAAGGCTCTCTTCTTCAAACTTACATCCGGAGTTTTGCGGGTTCGAGCATCTTACTTTACAAATAACCGTAAATGGTTATTTATTCTTGAAAAGTTCTTTAAACATTTAAGTTTAGACGTACCTCCGAGAAGGCAATAAAACCACGATTATCATATTGATTTGTTTGTCTATTTTTTATAATTGTATTTTTTAACACGTCATAGAGAAAGAAGCTGCAATAAGCCTGTCAAACGATAAATAATCATGGCCAGGAGTCTAATATTTAGAATATTTAGAAGAAGAGAATGAGAAGAGAAGATACAATACCTGTATGCAGGTCCCAGACGCACAGGAGGCCGTCCTGTGAGCCGCTCCCCGCTATAGTCGGAGTGGCGTGGTCGATGAAGCTGCTGGTGATGGGGCCGCGGTGACCATGGAGGGTGAATAAAGCCGTCAGCTCAGCATTTGAGAACACCTGTGACATGTAATATTAATAAATTAAACAGATTAAAAAGATGTGAAAAAAGAGCTAAATAGTTTATGGCTAGAACTAATTGATGCTTAAAATAAATAAAGTAAATAATAATAATAATAATATCACACGACAAGTTACACACATTGATCTAACCTACAAGTAAGCAAATTATTTACTTGTGTTAAGGATGTTAGACAACGATACAAATACATAGAAATACACATTATAAATACCGCCAATATATTTAATAAACGACTAAACCCAGAAATACAGGCATCTATGTACATCATATATATGCTTGTCCCTGCCGGGAATCGAACCCGAATGCCGTTACGCCGTTATACGTTAGGTGTCAGTTTCAAGCAATTCACTAACATCTAAAATAAAACTCATAATATTATTACCATTCCTTGAAAGCGTTACTTGGATAAAATGGTTCAAAGTCTTGACTTAATTGGCGTGTAAAGTTAACGGAAGTTTTTTTTTTACTTTCTTAAGTACAATGTTTTTGTTTAGAAAATAGATCGTAAACTTATTAAATATTTTTTTCATACCATCATAATACAGTTATGAAATATCGTTCTTAAAATTGATTGGTTTTTTTTTTATTAATAATCTAATGAAAAAAATAGCTGCATAAGCAAACCATTTCAATCATAAAACGCTTTTTAATTAGGATAATTTATTTAGGATAATATATTCAAAATAAATATATTTGACATTATTATTATTCAATTAACTATAATAAGTACCTATATCAAATTCTATTCTATCTAACAAATTTCATTTGAAATTACAATATTTCTAAGGTGACCTTTAGTACGTGGTCCTGTGCCCCGGTGAGGATGCGACCTCCTTCTGACTGCATCTCCGTTATCGGCTGCTGGTGCGGTCTGCACTGTGCCACACGGACACACACTACCTCTGTAATAATATATATACATGGTAGATACCATACTAATTATAAAGCTGAAAAGTTTATTTGGTTTTCTATAATAAAATTTCTGAGATCCACGTAAGCGTAGTCGTTTATGAACTAGTTAACATTACATGCTTTAGATATTTCAAGAACCAAGTTAATATATCTGTACTTCAGAATCATAATTATTGTAATAATATATAAAGTACCATCGTTATTATTGTCGTATGAGAAACTCATGCGTCCTTTATGGCTTTCGTCAAACCCATGCCCACTCCGGAAAAACTCTGCGGAACCCGTCCGTTTGTGTGCTGAAAATACACTTATTTTAGTTATGTATCTTTTAATCAAAAGTAAGTAATTATGAGCTATATATAAATATTGATCTCGTATTTATTCCATTTTTTATGTTTCAGAATTTTTTAATTAGAAAAGTTCCCGACCTTCATAAATTCGTCCTGTTCTATTTTCTATCTGTTTATTTATGTCTCAATTATGGGTGCTTTTTATGATCTTAGAATGCATCTTTTAAAAGTTTTTTATTCGAACTACCATAGAATAATAAAATAAAAAATATATATAAAATAATAAAAAGAAATTCGCTAACATAAAGCTTTCCTTACTGTGTACTATATGGAACTATAAAGGGCCAGTGGGATATCGTTTTAATTTTTACCAAAACATATCTGTACTTTTTTTTAAGTAAATATGATATAAGTTTGAATAGTTATCATTATCATAATGTTTTTGTAATTCAGGATTTTTGCGTTGAAAGAAAGAATCTTTTCAAACTGCATATTTTAGAAAAATAAATAGATTAAACCTGCAGGGTAAAAGCAGGTATGTAAATTCAAAAAATATATTAATATTCGAAATGAGGTATTTGACCATTATGACGATAGTTTGAGTCTCTATCACTCCATGGGACAGAACATCATAGTAGAAAAGTATTCTATTAATAATTCTAGTTGCAAAAATGGGATATATTTAATATATAATAATAAAGAAGTCTTCAGACTCCATTAGAAATCGGGACAAAAAGCATGAATATTTATTGCAAAAATTAATTTAAGATCTGGTTTTTAGAATTCGGTAAAACACATACGTCTTATAATATTCAAAATCAAATCAAACTAACTCCGTCGATGCGCAGTACTGAACCGCCAGTCAACGTGAGCGCCGGACTGCGTGTACGCATCCAGACGCAGTAGTGTGAGGTGTCCGGACAACGAGGCCACCGCCACTCGTCTGCCACCCGACAGCGCGCGCACGTGCGTCACTCCCACCGTCCAACACTCGCTCGGTTGCCACACACACTGGAGAAATTAAATTTTTATCAGTCTAAAATGTGATCATTGAAACAAAAGAGAAAGCAAATGAGTCTAATCATCCATCTCTCCTTCTTGGGTATGTGATTAGACAAAGATAAGTATTGGTTTTTCATCTGCCCTTTTTTATTTGTTAGACACTGGCACTCACAGACTTGTCTATGGCTCTGCTTTCAATAATTCTATGACTTTAACCCGATTTTCTATGACATTATAATCATTGATGCCGGTATTGTTCTACCACAATAAGATACATTCTAATTTTATTTTACTTTGACAATAGATGTATTTACATATACTAAAACTCACCATCAATTTACCCGTACTAGCCTCCCAGAACTCTAACCTGCCATCAGCACAACCCAATATAATAAGATCATTACAGAAGTCCATACACCACACGGGAGATTCTTTAATCGCCCGGCCTCTCCAGTTAACACTCACACTCTCCTCACAGTTAGTTCTAACACTTATCCTGTCACCACCTCTGTTTCTTAAACTATTCACTGAACTGTCACTTGTATTCAATGTCACTTCACTGTCTTTTTTACAGTCTTTAGTCCTCGATACATTTAGGTCTTCATTTATACTTAAACTACTTGGATTTCTGGAGTTCACTTCGTATATGTTATTTTGTTCTGCATAATACAGATCTCGGTAGGCCTTTGCAAACTCATATTTGGTGTTCTCGGAAACTGGCAGGTAGGAAGTGTCGTCATAGTTGTTCTGTTTAAATTGCAAACTGCTTAAATGGGCCCCCAAAGGTCGTCGCAATCGAGGTCCATTCTGTAACAAATAACAAATTAAAGTTACTAGAAATGCATATATAATAAGACCTTTTTAATAACACGATAAAGAAACAGTTATTATATAGATGATTATAAAATGTTATTCAAATTCGATATACTCACATTTATCCTTTGTGTTATTTCATCGGGACTCTGGGTTGCTACAATTAGAAAAAAATATATATACATTAGCAATAAATGTGACCTTGTCTATAAAAGAATTATTATTCTCTCATAAATAAATACATATAATAAATATAACGTATTTGTATCACTTCATAAGCATACATACATCTAAATTTACAAAAACAAATTATAAAACCATTAATTACCTTCAATTGTAATATGTTCATCAGATAAATTCAATTTTGAATTGACTTTATCATATAATTCTGATTGCAGCTTGAAGAATCTAAAAAAAAGAAGTAAACGCTTATATATCAAGATAAAAGAAAATATACAAACTTCCGGGATAAAAACACTCACGCGCTCCGATCAATATTAGTGGTGATATCTCCATTGAGGGAGTCCCACACTTTTATGCTGCCTTGAAGACACGAGCTGACCACCTTCTCACCGTCCGTCACCAGGCACTCCACCTCCTGGCTGTGACCGGCCACCACAAGCGGAACTGCTTCCATTACCAACTAAATATTTTTATCATAAGTTTCTTTAATAAGTACTAACGCACATGATAAATAATAATAATAAAAATAATATCACTAGACAAATTACACAAATTGATGTAACCCTTAAGTAATCCAATTATTTGCTTGTGTTAAGTGTGTTAGACAATGATACAAATACATAGAAATACACATTATAAATACTGAGAAAATATATAATAAACGCCCCAAAACATGCAGGCATCTATGCCCATCACATATAAGAATGTTCCTGTCGGGAATCAAACTCGAGCCCCCTTAGCCGCAATACGTTAGGCGTTTGCTCTAATTAATTGACCAACGGGGAGGACCAATGTTATTGAAAATAATAATTTATTTGTAACGCTATTAAATAGTTATTACTATAAATATCAAACCAGAAACTGGCCGTGTTTAATAAGTATGGGTAATTAAAATACCTGTATAGCAGGTTGCTTCGCTATTGTCTTGTTATAATAGTTGTCATCGTTCCAGGACGCACGCCATTCTGCGTAGTGTCGGGAGCAGACGCATCTGTTAAATTATTATATAATAAAATTACATTTTATTAGGTACATTGAAAGTCAAGCAAATGGCGGGATTTTATGTAAAGATTTTTTTAGAATTTTAATTTTTATATTTTATCTGTGATGATCTTATCAAGTTTAAGGATTAACATAAGACACTTAATATAAATTAATTGATTGAAAATATTTATAAACGAGTATAGCCATGTTAAGCTTAAGAGCTAAGAGTTTCGAACCCGCGACCTCTTGGAAAAAGTCCCGTCGCTGTACAAATTGAGCTACCGTATTACTACCCGACTCGGTAAATTGAGTAATTAAATTAAAGAATTAAGTAAGCATTTTATAAATGATGGTGTTTATCGGGACAATGGTGACATCTATTAGGATTCTTTATTTATTACCTGTAAAGTACAACCATCATGTATACAATAACTACCACACTTATTGTGCAGAGTATGGCTAGAAGTAGTATTTCCATGGGAGTTGTAGGGTAAATGGGTAAATCAGCTCCCTTCCCCCATTGGTGGGTTTGACTCATACTGTCTTTTAAGTCGAATTCTGAAAACAAAAATTGTTTTATACTTCAGAAGATTACTTTGTTTATGTTAACGGTACTTTTTAATAATTTCATATAAATACCCGAATATTCTAATTATATTCAATACACTCATTTATTAAGTTAAGAGAAAGGCAACAGAGATATTTAAACAATATTTTTTTGAAAAATAATACAAAATGCAAAAGAAAATACATATGTATGTTTTTTGTGTTTTATGTGTTTTGCTTAGTTACTTACTATTGTTGGTATAAAAATATATAAATATGTCTATAAGATATATTTTGTAAAATATACATTGAACTGCAACAATTAAAGGATTTCGTGATATGAGACTATTTTTTAATTATTACTTTCAAGGTCCCCAGATGTTTTATTAGTCAAGATCAATTCAAATTTGGTAATGTTTTGTCAATATGTATGAACTAATTGTTTTGGGTGAATACAAATAAAAAATGGTTAATTTACTGTACTGATTGCTCAATGGATTTAATTTGAATATTATTTGGATTATTGGGAAACAAATTCTAAGAAAAAAGTGCCAATTTCTTTCAGTTGCCGTCTAATCACTTATTTATTTGTTAATGATTATTTATTTGTTAAAAATATATAAAATATATAACTTACCCGGTAGTATATCAATAGGGTCCAATGCCGCTGCTAGTGCCTGCCATCTTAGGGGTGGCGGGTCCTTCTCGTCAGGATGTCTCAGGCCGGCCGCCAGCTCGGGACCCACGCGGTGGCTGACAAGCACAGGCGGCAACACTGCTACGTACCGCCCCGCTACGGACTCGTTGTACTGAGACAGGATCGATGACCAGTGGTAGGGGGACAGCCTGTAATAGTTGTGTCACAGTTTATTATGGAATAAGTTTTCATAAATCTTAATTAGATGATACGAACATATCGCCACCACATTCCACATTTGTTGAATTGTTATAATATATAGATAACTTGCGTGAATCATTATATATCAACAAAAAAATGCGTGATGACCTTGACGTAAAAAAATACGAAATTGACCTCACAAATAAATCAGAAACTGTTATAAGTTTAATAAGAATAATAATAACGATAACTTATATAATTTGTTTTCCTTGGACTAAAAGTTTTTGGGGTTCTACTGTACACAGTGGATATATACATATACTGTATACAGTGATTATAACGGTGTACTTTTAATGAAACAAAATAAATTCAACAAACATTCTTCGACATGAATTTCGACTTTTTGTGACCAATATTATAATATAATAAATCAATCGTATATCTGGTATTTACTCAATATATTTTACTCATTATTATTTACTTTAAATAGTACTGTAGTGAACTAGTGTTAATATAAGTAAAGTTTTATCTTTTAGTTAAGTAACTTAGATATTTTTGTTAAGTTAGAAAGTGTTCTTTACCACTCATTCATATTTGTGTAAAGATCAATATATGTAGTATGATTATAAAAGTTTTCTGATTAGTTTAGAAATGTTTTAAAACACTAACACGATAATAAGTAATAATGAAGTGGTTGTTATCTTTGAACCAATCGTAATTATTGATAAATACTAAACTGATGTCATCTATATTTAGTGTTACTTTATAACAAATTAATGTCTATATAATAATTAAAATAAATAACTGTTTTGTTGTAGGCATACTAAGTAATACCTAGATCACCTTTTTTATTTAAAGTAACAATCATAACAATTGAATTCCAGTATCTGACAATGAAAATTACAAATCTAAGATTTTCATACATACAGATACACTTGTTGATTTGTTAAGTGGCGAAAGCATACTTCATAAAAATGTGTCGGAATACTGTACGTCCGTCTGTCTGTTGTCACGAAACTTTTAATTAATGTTTCTTAATGGTTCTTAACGCTGCTTAATGGTATCGTATATAACGGACTAGGTTGTTACTTGTAGAATTAATAGTAAAGGTGCCTTCTCTAACTTATATCATAGTATGAAGCGACATTACCATCACTTTAATATTATTGAGACAGTTGTGAATAACCTGCTTGACCCTCGGCTTTGTTGTTAACGGGAAGCAGAGTACTAATTCAAATATTAAAAAATCATTCACTTTCAAGGTCAATGGAAAAAATACCATACAAAATATGCGGATTAACGGACAAATATACAAATTAATTTCACATTTATAACGTTAATATTAAGAAATTAGAAAGAATGAAAAAAAGAATTATGTAATTACTTTTATCATAACTGGAAAATAGTTGACCTTTTTTTATTATGAATCTCAATAATTAGTAAAAAGCATAATAATATTAAATTATTATCATCGTTAAATTGTATGCATGCGATGTACAACTCACCTTAAAGTCGGTCGGTGATGCAGTAAGTGTTTCAGTAGAACAGTGTCGTTAGCGGCCATACTAGTTTTTCCCGCTTCTGTTGTTTCTAAGAGCGGTGAAAACACCAGCGGATGTCGTCCTGTGCTGTTAATATTGTTGTATATCATGTATACCGACTGCTTTGGTTCATTTCGTATATTACTTTTTCGATGTTCGTTAGTTTCAATCTTCTCCACAGATCCAATAAAATAATCAACTACACCGGAGTTATAAACTATCATTGATATCCATACCAACATCCACACCATGAAGGCTCTTTGGAAGAACCTTGTTCTCGCCCACATGTTCACTAACCATATTCGTTTCGGCACTCTGTGGTCTTGTCCGCCTGGACTTGAATTCCTTTGTGCCACCACATCGGTTGGACTGTTTTGAGCCAATCCGTTAAGCCGCGGATGGGATTTAGATTTTTTCATCCTCTGTGGTGAAAAATTGTTTTCCTCAGAGTAACCTCTGTTAAATCTCCAGTTTAAGGCATTGTTTGCGTTAAAATACTCTTTCAGATGCAACTTTGAATTACGTTCAGGATAAAATTCCATTCGTCTCACATCGATTCCAAGAATTGTAGCGAAAAATACCATCTGAATGAAGTAGTCCGATATAAGACTCACAATCATAAATATCGAGAACTCTTGAATGAAGGGTACAAACGTAAAGAAACTGACTGTGAGAATAGTTATTTCTGTTAGTAAATTTTTAGTGATCGACCATCCTTCTTTACTCAGTCCTTGAGCAAGACGAATTTTAACATCGAGTCTGGAGTCCGTAGATGTAACACTCTTGGTAAGAACCAGAACATTTTCCAGTCCAACAATTATTACTAGATAAGGGAAGATTTCCTTTCCTTGAAGACTCAATGAAAAACCGAAGAAAAAACAAATTCCCATCGACATTAACAGACTACCAGCTATAGTTAGTACTGCGCAAGCGGCAAGACCGAATTTTGACTTAATGAACTCTATTTTTCTTACAGAAAAGTAAACATAGAGAAACAGTCCAACAAAGGTTATCAATAAGGGCACTAGTTCGTGATAATTAAATTGTCCTGGATAATAAATTAGAGTCATTTCATCTGAGTGAGCCTGCGGCGTGTCTTGATACAAAGGGTACATCTCCCGAAGTTTTTGTGTGAGAGAGTTTATGAACCTGAAATATGAAGCTATATTTAATACCGACTAGATGAAATATATTTAAAGGTATAACAAATACTAATGATAAGGTCTACCTCTCATCTGCTTGTTGATAGAAAAGCGTGACTGCGTACTGGAGGACCCGAGGTCGTGCTCTGAGGGGATACCGTTTGATACCAGTATCACGCAAGTGCATGCCGAACGCCATCTCCGCGATAGATGCTTTGCCTTTCTGAAGACCCTATAATTAATAATATAATCTATGTATATTTGTATAACCAGGACCTTACTAACTATACTGTGAAATTTGGATAAAATATAACCACTTAATTATAACGTTGGTTTATTTTAGGGCTGTTGTATTTCTTCTATTATATTTAATATAGTTATTAATATTTTAATAGAAAAATTAATTACAAATGAAAAAAGTGGGGTTATCGGTTTAAGTTTGACAACAAATACATAGGATCCATTCTAGCTTTTGCAGATGATCTCGCGGTCTTGACAAGTAATCCAAAACAATGTCAGGTACCTACTTTTAAATGTAGTTAAGGATTTCTGTACGTGGACGGGCGGATTGAGGACAAAACCAAGTAAATGCTTTAGTCTGTGTCTGGGTAGACGGAATACCAAATATAGCTCTTACGATCCGGGTCTTGTAATAGGCGGTCAGAGCTTTAGTACGGTTACGGAAGCAGCTCTGTTTAAATTTTTAGGTAAATAAATCGTTTACCAAAGCCGTACTCTATCGTTGGATGTAATAGTCGACAGCTTTTTAAATGATCTCAAAAAGGTAGACAACCAACCATGAAGTAACGTCAAAAAAGCTCGGATATACGATATTTTTTTAACATCACGTCTAAATTGGCCTTTCCTCGTTTATGATATTAATTAAACAATCTAAAGATGATACTGTAATTTCTCTCTCAAAAGACAGAGTTGCCTCAGAGCTCGATTCACGACTTCAATTCCATAAAAAAAATATGATAGGTGCTCAAACGCATAAAGTAGGGTCAGGATCAAGTAGGAAAGTTCAAGACAAAGACATAACAATTTTTTTTATTCGACAAGACGAAAACAATGAATACCGAATCCACGCGATGAACCTAGAAATTCAAAACGAATGGGTGACTATAGGAGATTTTTGTATTCTACTAGCTTTAAAGTAGCGCACCTTAATTTATGATTGGTCTCAACATTATTAAAATTCTATCTTAATGCATTCCAAATGACTCTCCCATATCAAAGAAATTTAGTAAGATGGGGCAAAGCCACCGAAAAGTCTTGCAACGTCTGTGGGGAGGCATTAGGAACCGAGAAACACTTATTAGTAGGGTATTTCTAGATAAAGGTGAAATTATTTCTAGATAAATACGCGCGTCGCCTCGATAAGGTGTTAGAAATTATATGGGAAGCGGTTAGTCTTTCAGTAACAAAGCACGGAAGGGTATACAACAACCACCAAACTATCTGTAGAATTCGTAAAAGAAGACTTCTCCAAAAAATCAAAACCGTCTTATTCAATTTTAGGCCACTCTCACGCCATCGTGAAACGTATGAAAAACATTACGAAATCCCTGGAGATGTTGGTGTTTCGTCATCCAGACCGTACTTAATCCTGTATTCTAAACATCTGAGGCGCGTGATACTTGTGGAGCTTACTGTTCCCTGGGAAACAAACATTAAGCTTGAATGTGTGATCATCACACATTCAAGCTTAATAAGTATTACGAACTGACCAACGAACTGTCCAGGAATAATTTTATAGTTAGTTTGTACGCGGTAGAAGTGGGAGCGAGAGGTATAACTGCAAAATCTCTCTATAACCTTCTTAAAGATCTTGGCCTTTCTAGAACAAGCACCGGTTCATTTCTAGAACGTGTTTTAAAGGCGGCATTAGGAGGTTCTTTCCAAATGTGGTTAGGTAGGGAGAGGAGTGTAGAGGGTGAAGGCGAACGTTATTGCGTATAATAAAGAGGCCCCTTAAACCTACTCCTGGGTCGCAAGTCCCAGGCACTGTTTGCACTCCTCTCCTTGCAACGCGATGGGCCCGGCACCTGCTTGATGAATCCATGAAATGCTAAGAAGCTTCGTCTTGTTGTCTGTCGTTTACCTCCTTTGCGGATTATCCGAGGAGAGGAGAATTACATTGCATCAATAATTCCTAAGAATTCGATTTTGACGTTAATATAAAAAATGCCAGGGTGTTTCTAGAAGCTTTGGGATATATCAAATAACATCTAAAGATTAACGATTTAACTTTCTTTTAAAAATTGTTTTCCAGGTCTCCATTTTTATTACAATAATCCACATAGAATAGACTAGATGTATACTTTGTATTGTTAACGATGTAAATAGGTGTATCATATTCAAAATTACCAAGTATTAGTTTTGAATATTGTTATTTTCGATTATTACATTTTGTTTGTACTATAACAATAATAATACTCTTTGTATTATTAGATAGACAAACATATTAGAAATATATATAAAAAAATAAAATATTATTTTGTGAAAATGTAAAGGTTAACAAATCTAGTAGGTATTAATAAATACTTTTATTATTATAACATTTCATTATCTTTATCTTAATACAATCATAATACGATACGATACTAAAGTGGACAGTGGACCAAATAATTAAATTTGAGTAATTTGATGACAAAAATAAATACTCTGAAAAGATTTTATCAACCAATCTGAATTGGTAAAATAATAATTTATTATAAAGATCCCTTCGTCGTTATTATCTCAATCTTATCCATTCGGAATGTGAACAACATCAAAGTTATTTTTAGTAATACAAGTTGAGAGACAGATTTGTGGTATAATAAAACAATTGCCTCATCAAGGCCATTAAACATAACTAGTAGCTGTTGAAGCAATCATGTCTTGTAGAGAACAATACCATAAACCACCTAGGTATATTGAGTTTCTCTGGATCATCATCATTTCATTTTAAAGGTATTATAATATTTCATTATAAATCCTACCAAGCTTTTGTCTTATATGGTTTTTAGTTCAAAAATAAGGGTTTATATCATTACTATTATTTGAATGTTTAATGTTATTCTAACTTTACATTTTGCTTGTGTAATACCAGCTTTGGCACCATGCTTTTCTTGGATTTAAATTTGTTTTCAATATCAGTTATGCGTATGATTAAATTGTAAATAAAAATCAAATAAGTATCCATTGAGATTCTTGTCGGTTCTTTATCCATCTCCATTTAAAACCCTCAGCTGTTTGACGTTTCATAAGTGCAATGTATGGCCGTGTTCCGAAATACAAACCAACATACTTTCCAGGGCTAATGACGTCATAACACCCACGCCATATTGCATTGGTATCGGTGTCGATTGGCGTCGATTTTTGACGTCATCAGCACTGGCCAGTATACTGGTTTGTATTTCGGAACACGGCCAACGTCTATTTGAAATAAAATCTTTGACTTCGACTCTAAATAAATATTTACCATTAATTAATTTCATGTCATTATATTATTTTATCTACAGACTAACTTCGACTTTGCCTGATACGAAACAAACAAACTTTTGTCCCTAATTAAATCTTCTAAAATAAATGTTATCACTGTCAACAGTTAAATTATTAAACAATTACTTTCTCCTAAATTAAATATATGTGTCTGAATTTGTGATTATTATCGTTAATGTGTTCTTTCATTGTTATTTTTGATATCTGTAATTTTATTCGGGATTATTACTGTGCGTATAATAACAAAATAGACTCTTCTGACGCTTCTAGTTGACATACACAAGTCATTTTTGGTATTGGCTCAAAATGGAAAACATATAAATAGATAAATAATATCTAATTCGATTGGTATTGCAGTTACAGGAAATTGGTTAGAAAAAACTATGATGGTGATAAAGTTCTTTAATAGACAAGAACCAGTTGATTTCTCTGATCGTTAAATAGTAACAAGGCCAAATCCGTACATAAAAAAATATAACTGGTAATTAAGTGTAGTGTACATGGCATAAAACTCAATGAATTAGTTTAAAAAAAAAATATCCGTTTGTTTGTTCGCGCATTACTCAGAAACTATTTGATGGTATTTAATAAAATTTAGATAGTTATATTTAGTAGCCCCAGTAGCATAGCCTACTCTTAACTTTGTAAAATTATCTCATTTTAATAGAAGATATACGAGCCTGATTTGGAACATATTTAGAAAAACTATACTATCAAATGGATTTTAATTATTAAAACTACTCATTGTTGACGTACTGTTTTAGTCAGCATATAGAAACTTAAAAAAACGAATAATTTTGCACTTCTTCACGGTATAATATAAACATTTGTTTGCATAATAATAATTACAAATGAAAGTCAAATATGTATGGATTTTCAAAATTTTCAGTTGATGTAGATGACCTTAGTATTTGATTTGGGTAAAAGGGGTAAGTTGGGAAGATACAAAGTAACTGGCAACAAATATTATTATATTTAGTAAAGAAATATTTATTGTAATAAAGACTTATAGGTATGGTTTATTTAATTTAAAACCTACATAGTTTCAGACTTTACTTAAAACAGAAGAAAAATAAAGTTTGAGAGTAAGTAAGAAACCACTTTTCCTTCTAACATATCAACAAAAACCTGCAACTTTTGATTTATAATAATCATTTCTTTACAAAATTCTTATAAGCAATTTAAAATATTTTATAGTGTTAATAAATATATTACTGGATTATAATGGATTAACATCACAGGATTTAAGGTTTATATCAGTTTGACAATTAGATATCTTATAATGTCCTAAACATACATAAACAACTCTTGTTTATTTGTCCTTAATAAGTTTCTAAGTAATTGGTTTCTGAACTTTGGAGAGTTGTATTAAGAATCTAGATTTTCATATTTAAAACTGGTAGAAATCTGAATTCACTAATAAATAATTAATTACTACTACTCATAAATTACTACAACACTACTCACCTGATATGTATAAACTGTGTTAACTATATTGGCATCAAGAGAGAATGATTCCAAATTCTGTTGCCAAAGATTGCCCGGAGAGAGAAGGAGACAGCTATACTCTGGCAAAACACGTTCCGTACTGGCTTTGCTATCCAATCTTTTGATACCCTCAATTTGATAACAGTGCTGCAAGAGTGTTGCCTTTCTGCCGAAATGGTTATAATTTATGCCTTAACTGCCTTTAAGAATTAACATTAACATTAGTTAAATAAGTTATAAAAATCACGAGGATTTAGTCTCTTTAGACAAACAAGAAATTATTTATACCATTGCATTGCCAAGTAATAAATCCTAGAAATTGCAATACCTGCTTATTTTTATTTCAATCACATTGTATTTGGCTAAATAACATTATTTGATATGTAACATCATATAAATTTCTTAAAATAATACTGTAATTTAGTATAACAAATAACAAAGTTTTATCAAAATTAAAAATCAATGCTTAATGACTAACAGAATCATATTCAATTTAATTTTGCTGTTATCACTTACTTTATTTAGAAGAGTAATCAATGAACGATTGCTTTAATTTTGTACAACAACATATAAATAAAAATGAAGCAATACTTTCGCAGATAGCCAGGTGTAATTTATCACACAGTTGCAATGGATTCATGCAAATGTTTTAAAAAATATGATAAAAAATAGACAAATGATAAAATGTTATTATAATTAAAAATGTATGTATTTTGTGTAACAAACAAAATTACAACATTATCAGAAACTGAAGGGTGTAAGTATGTGGATATTTTGATAATAGAAATAGCAGAGCAACACAGGTATGTATATAGTCTAAATTTAATGTTATAAATTTTATGCAATATTCAGTATCAATGTCAGCAATAATGGAAATTAAGGGTTATTTTTATATATATATATATGTATATATATATATATATATATAAATATATATAATTACATCATTTAATTAAAAGATTTATGATTTTGAATATGTATTTAATATTTATATATATATATTTTTTAATTAATTATATTCCTTAAATTCTTTTAACTGAAATAATAATACCAGTTTATTATCAAGAAGAATTACAAGTCGCTTCATATTTTGAAAACTGATTAAAGAAATAATTGTGTCAGAGAATACAAGCAAATCATAGCATAGAACAAAATAATAAATCTTGATACTGGAATTACAAATCTTATAATGATACAAAATTAATATTAAAGTAGAACTTACGTTTCTGGATCTTCATGATTTCTCACTGTCTCTAGTAAACGAAATGTTTCTTGCAGCGGGGCTCGGAAAGCATCCCACATTTTAAGATTGTTGTTCCATGGAGACACACCTTAAAGTTGTATCATAAATATTAAATAAATTTATAATTTAAGTATTTATCATATAAACTATGAATAGTATTTATAATTTTGAGATGTGCCTGTAATATTCAGTAAGGTTTTATAGATGTAACTCCTACCTATTCTCATAATAATTTGATGTACAAAAAGAAGTGGTTTGTCCTTCACCCACACATATGGCAGTTTTTGTGTCTCATTGTGTATAAACTGTAATTGGAGTGGTGGTGCTGTAAAAAAAGTTTGTTTAAATTTTAGTTTTAGCTTAAACTTGATTGAACTAGTTTCTTTAAAGTATTTGTCAAAGAAATGTATATTTCCTTAGCAAAAAGCATTTAGGTGAAATGTTATTATTTTGAAATATTGAAATCAACTTACCTTTTAAATCACAAGGTTTTGTATTACAGTCTGCTAGTTTGTGGTAATCATCGTTGAGGTGCATATTTATTACCACTGGTATATTTCCTGGTAATGGTACATTTAGTAGTGGATAACTGAAAGAGTGCCAAAGTATAATTTTACAAAAAAAAAATGTTATTGTGTTGGTTTTCACAAAATTCTGCAGTGGGAAATGTCAACAAACAACAATTTTCGATAGACCGTGTATTATTATTTTTTAATATACTTACCAGCAGAACAAGACCACGGATAGTGCTAGGGTAACCGCAACTGCGGGATACGAAGAGCAGAAAAGGCCATACGTATAGTATATTTGTGCAACTCTTTCAGGTAATGTAGGTCCTGCCATTGTTATATCAAAAGTCCATAAATTGCGTGTCTAGATCGGAAAATTCATGAGCCCATTGCACATTGATTCACGTCATAGACAGTAAACGAAACTATATTTTCCAATATGGTTATAAACGTAGTTAATAATACAGGTAATCGCATGTCGTTGTGAAAAAAGACAAGTTTGAGTACTGTGCATCATGCATGAACATACCGCTTTATCCACTTTGCACTAAGTATTACATCAGTTATCAAACTAACCACTCGCAAGTCGCAACCCGCAAGACTTCACCGACCACGCAACTTTGACAAATGACATTTGACAACATGGTGTTGATTGTTGTCTGTTGACATTTCAATGAAGAAATTAAACATATGTTTTAAAATTACACCTTATTACTTTCAAATACAGTATAAATTAGATGTAAAACGAGTAGCCCATAGATGTTCTTGTTTGTGATGTTCTTAATTTATTTTGGAATTGCTTTTAGATCATTCTTATTGGAAAAAATTAAAATATAACAATTAATATTTTTTTCGGGTACTTTGTCTGATATTATTGTTAATGGACATTTTTATATTTGAAGTCGATAGGTATTAGAACATGACAATATTTTCACTACATCTAGAATGACTAAGCTACAATTATTTGCAAAATATTTTTTCTCTATCCTACATTATAACAACGATATCCCAGAGATGGCGTTAGTACCTACCTCACAAATTTTTGCGCGGAACTAAAATATATTTTCATTATATTTAACTACTTATTTATTAGATATCACCAATTTTATTTAAAATGGAATATGTCATAAATCCATTCCATTCTCTTCCATTCCCTTATTATATTTTATGACCTTAGATTTTAAATAATTAGGCACTTGCTTTTGTTGTAAATTATTTATTTTTTTGTTATAAATTTTCATAATATCATATTGTGTGTGTATGTAGGTGTATTGGCACTTTTCAGGTATTTAGACCTCCCTATCGTCGGTGTGAAAATTGTGCGAATGTCGTATTAATCTGCAAACTTGCACATTAGAATAGTAGATTTATCTATTTCAAAAACAAATTTGAAATTGAATAAAAAAATTACATTTGTGATTAGAGTTTAAGAAACAATAGTTTAAAAAACGAAAAAAACACGCTTTTATTGCTAACCGAACTAAAAACTAGAAAATAATTTTTAATGACAAAGAGTATAAAATTACAGTAGTAGAAGATCGAACAATTAATCATAGTGAATCGCCTTAATATAAAATTATAATAAAATTTAAGTTATTAACAGAATAATTCAATTCTGAGTAAAAATCGTGAGGTGCATTTTACTGTGATTCATAACTATCCTCTCAAAGATAGTTGCTAATAGAATGATTGTAATACCTTAAATATCGAGCACCCCACGCTTTTTACTCAGAATTGAATTATTCTGTTAATAACTTAAATTTTATTATAATTTTATATTAAGGCGATTCACTATGATTAATTGTTCGATCTTCTACTACTGTAATTTTATACTCTTTGTCATTAAAAAATATTTTCTAGTTTTTAGTTCGGTTAGCAATAAAAGCGTGTTTTTTTAGTTTTTTAAACTATTGTTTATTTTTTTATTTTTTAGTCTGTGACAAACTCATAAATTGGGAAATCATTTCATTACTTAGATTTTTTTAGAAAGAATCACTCAGTGGTCTCCGTATGATCGATCAACGGGCATTGATCCTAAATCAATCGCCCTCACGGTTCAATGGGACTTACTTTCATCATTGTGGTTAGTTTTAACTCCCAATTAATGGAAAAATCCAGATTGACGTCGTTAAGTTGTCAATAGACCGCAGATCGCGAACTAGCTCTATCTCTCTTACTCTCCCACAGAGGATCTATGAAAGAATTTATTAATCCTGGTGGTCCTAATAAGGATAATGGGAAACTTTTATCAAATTATTGCATTGTCATCGGTCCTTGATACGTGTGCAAAGTTTCAATTTAATCGGATCGCTGGAACCTGGTGAAAATTAAGCTCGAAGATTCCGTTACATTCATACATACATACATACATACAACCCAAGCTAATGAAAGCGTGTTAATAAGTTTGAGCTCAAAAACTGTATAATATATATACCTAGATGAAATAGTTTTTAAAGTTGTGTTTATTTACTGTTCCGAAATAAAAAAAACGCAAACTCTTATTTAATTTTCTCTTTTTATATTCATTTTATTTTAATTGTCACAAGCTTAAACATTAGTTTTTTTGTTCGTAATTTGTAATTGTATAGATGGATATTATATACATACCAGTTAATATATCGTTATTATTTATCTTTTTTTTTAACCCCCGACTAAAAAGAGGGGTGTTATAAGTTTGACGTGTCGATCTGTGTATCTGTGTATATATATATATGTGTATGTCTGTCTGTGGCAATGTGGCAGCCAAACGCGTGGACAGATTTGAATGCGGTTTTTTTAATCGAAAGTTATGTTCGTCGAGATGGTTCTATCTATCTATCTAGCTATCTTTGGTCGAAATAAAAACAGTCGTCTCCAAGATATGGAGATTTTATTGGTGCGGGTGAAAGGTTCTTATGCAATATTGATAGAAATAATTAAACAACTGAAAATTTGTACGTCCGTACATGCATTTAGTACAATAAAGAAACCAGTAACATAACTTTAAAAAACGGAAAAAAAATAATAAAAAAACCCCGATATAAAAGGACGTCTTGCGTCGGAGGATCGTTTAATAAAAGAAGAAATTAAAATGCTAGTAAGTTAAATAACCAAGGCAAATAAAGAACTAACGATATCGAATCGTATAGTCGAAGTCCTCAATGATTAACTTTGTAAAATAGACACCATCGTTAACGTACGTGCAACGGTCCCCCTACGATACGACTACGATAAGTACATAATAATATTATTTTTATTCTTTTTTAGAGGTCTTTTTGTATCGGTGGTTTTTAAATTTTTAATTTAATTTAGGTCTGTAAATGACGAATACAAATTTCGAAAAAATGAATACAAATGCTTTAATTCGTCTGTTACAACTTATATGGTACGGTATATACCTAATTTTTAATTATCTTAGTGTATGTTACGTTAATTTAATATGGACTAATTTTAAAGATGTTTGAAAATGGTTTTCCTTCTTAGAACAAAATTTTAACATCAACGAGTTTATCCAATACTTGAAAATTGGACAATAATTTAACTTGGTGTTATTTTATTATTTTCATTGTTTTGTTGTTTTTTTTTTATTTTTTGTTTAAGACTCGGTTACGTTTACAGATGTACATTTCATTACAATCTAATGAAATAACTTAAAAATATCCGAAAAGAAATGATACTTAAGCTGATTTTTTTATGGTTGTATAAAATGTAAGGGATAATTTCATACCTCATTTACGAACGCTAATGTAATTCTAAGATTTTAAATTTTCCTGTTCTTCACCTTTAATTACGTTTTATCACCATTAGTATCATTTAAGGAACACTGTGTACATTATGTCATTTTATAAAACGAGGGCTTTTCAACATTAAACTATCACTTAAATAGAGGTATTGATAAAACTACCAACTTTGTTAGATATATCTTCGTTTTTTATGCTAATACTATAATTGAGCCAGTTTGCAAAAATAGAATAGAATATAATATTTAGTACTCAGCACATAGTTACTTACAGGCAGAATTTAACTTATAACTATTATAAATATAAAATAAAAACTGTAAAGAAAAAAATGTTTATTTAGTTACGAGTTGTGGCCACTTTTGCACATTTGAGCTGATGAATCTATTTTTAACCCCTGACCCAAAAAGATGGGTGTTATAAGTTTGACCTGTGTATCTATGTGTCTGTCTGTGGCAACGTAGCAGCCAAACGCGTGGACGGATTTAAATGCGTTTTTTTTAATCGAAAGCTTTGTTTGTCAAGGTGGTTTTTAGCTATGTTTGGTCGAAGTAGAAGCAATCATAGGCAAGATATTGCGCTTTTATTGGTGAAGGTGATAGTTTATACAATATTATTAGTAAAAACCTAAAAAAGTGACATTAGTGTGTTCGTAAGTTTATTTAGTAGAACATAGAAAAAGTGAAATATTTTAAATAAATTAAAAAAACCAAAACAAGTAGACGTCTAAAAAGGATAAAAATAATATTATTATGTACTTATTAAAGTTGTTGCGTCGGGGAACCGCAAATAAAGAAAGAATTCAAAACGCAAGTAAGTAACCAAGGCAAATAACGAATTAACAATATCAAATCGTATAGTCTAAGTCCTCATTCATTAGCATTAGCGTAAAATAGACACCATCGTCAACGTAGAACGGTCCCCCGAGGAAACGACTTCAATAAGTACATAATTATACTATTTTTATCCTTCTTAGACGTCTATTTGTACCGGGGATTTTTTAATTTATAATTTAATGTTTGATATTAATAGTCATCGAGTTAAAAATAATACCATAAACTAAATAAAATATTTGTTGACAAGTTAACAATATTTTTATGATCATAATAGTGATGTATCTACTTTATCATGTAAATTGATCTATTACTAAACACCGGTTAAGCGCACCTTATATTTGAATCGCTTCATTTCCTTGATTAAGATTAATCAATTACAGAAGGTAACAAAACAGTTTTAATCAGAGAAGCTAAGAAAGCGTATAAATGGTATAGTCGTTTCAAGTTTGGACAAATTAGTACTTAACCAGCGACGTCTTTAGAACAACACTTAAGTGTAATATTAAAATTCAAACAGTGGGATGCAGTGGAGACCGACGCGAGGGAGGCTGTGTCTTATCGTGGGTGCTCTTCTGCGGAAACAGCGCGACCACTCGTCTGCTACATCACCGCACAGAGCTAATCTGGGGAGACGATCTATTAAATATTTATCTAAAAACATATTTTTACAAATTATCAATAAAATCATTACATTAGTTAAAACTGAATTTGACTAAACAAAAAACTAGAATTGCTTAAAAAAAAGATAAATTGTATAATTTGTTTTTTTCTGGAAATCAGAATAATACATATATAATTTAAATTATACATATTGATTATGTAAATATTTAATTGAAAAAACGTCTCCATGCGTTACAGTGTCCTAATTGCTCACTTTTTAACAGCGTTAATAACGGTGGAATTAAAACGCGAGAGGCCGCTGAGGACGATTTAATTAAACCTTAACGAAGACCCCTCCCGTCCCCCTTCTACCTGCTTGATGTTTTATTTAATTTTTAATCTATTTTTTACAAAAGAACTAAAAAATTATAAAAGAAATTTAGTATGTCACATGTGTCTAATTCATACATTCATTAACGCATTACACCCAAGATTGTAGAGGGACAAGGTCAGGTCTATTTTAAACGTAATCCGATACGTAACCAGTGATTCATTACATAGTGACGTGTCATTGGGTGCTGTTGACGCGGGTCGGCGTCACTGATAGCCTGATCCCGCGTGATTTACGGCCGGCCGTGCGTTAATGTGGACTAGGCCTAACATCTGCATATACGATATAGACAACCTACTTGTGTTAGATATCCTATATACCTTAGTTTACTAATTTAGTATTATTACGGACTTAGTTGTTAAGCATGTGGTTATTGAAGTCGGGCTGTGTAATATGTTTTACATTTTTTTCTTATTTAATGTCGTTTTTGAATAAAACCGTATGTTACTGATACAAATCGTTATCACTATATAATTGTTTATAGATACAGACATCACTAAATGTGAGGAATATAATGATTATATAGAGATAACTTCAGTGACCTTTAAAGATTTGATATACCTACCTAGTAATTTGTGAAGTATGAAAAGTAACTGTGATATCGCTTCGAAACTTAATCGATGTTTGGGAATAAAAGATTTCGTTTTGAAAGTACACATACAATTCATAATCTTCAGAAAACAAATATTGTTAAATATCATAAAACAAAAGTCAAATGTTTGGATTAAATTATATTTCAACTCTTTTGGTGTTATTGCAATTTTCTGTATTTTTGTTAGATGTTTGTAGGCCTTCTCAAAAGTATAAAGAAACCGGTATGTAAAATGTTACATGTTATAAAATGTTATACCACAGATTAGATTTAAATAATATAAGGTTATACTAAAAGATTATGTATATATTTTTAAACTTGAAAAGTATTTTACTGAAAAAGTAAAACTTTGAATTCCAAATTCTTTATTCGGTTAAGTAATGCTTTTATAATTAAAAAAATAATATAACCTAAAGTTTATTCATAAAACCGTGGTTCAAAGTTAAAAAAAAGCATCTCATTAACCGGTTTCATTAAGGTGAGACTTCGTTTGCAAAATGATAAATATGGCATAAATTATTTCATTTAATATTCAATTCCGTTCTTTCGCCGTTGCATTCGAATATTACGTAACAAGCAGATACTTTGCCGTCACCCTTTTATTTTTTTCGTGGAGCAACGATACTGTTTGCTAGCAGCCTCTTAATTTTGTGTTTAAACATAGGGGAGAAACGTCCTCAAAAGAATACTCGACAAATCCTTGTATCAACAAATGTAAACACCTGAGATGTGTGTTTTATGAAATTAATTATTTTTTTTGCAGAATGGTTTTATTTTTTGTTTTTTTTATTTAATTTGTAAAGATGTTGTTTTGGCTCAAATTTTGCGAACAAATTTGACCGACTATCCCAATTTCCGCTTCAGCTAAAATTTGAAACACACATTTAGTTCCGATGACAATGCAATTATGCATAATCTTAATAATTTAAAAATGGCCGCTGCATGCATTTTTACAATCTTTTTATTTCATAAGTTGTAAAATACCAATGAAACAAATGAAACACCGATGAAAAAAATATAAAAAAACTAGTTTAAAAAAACATTTCTTTATGATATTATATAAATATGAAAATGAATAATATAATATTATATTAGAAGGCAATATTTTATAGAGATTGTAGCGCTCTGCTTTAATAACACTGATATTATAGTTCTTCGAGGTCAGAAGACTTTAGGCAGAATGTCATATACGGATAGTTTACGAAATTTACGATGTGTTATATTATAATTTACTGCCGCCGCGGTGAAGAACGGCTTAAAAGATTTCACCCGTAGTTCATAGATGCTCAGAAAATCGCTACCCTGTAAATCTTAAGTACGCCCGGCATTATATTGTCATTATTGTAACAACCGTAAAGTTTAGCAAAATAGTTTTTATATACATTATTTTGTTGAAATTCTGAAAGTAATTTAAACCTCAGTGAAAATTACTTTTATAATTTGTTCACGATCATAATCAAGTTGTTATCCGTTATATTCCTTCGACAATGGCTGGCCACTTCTCCGCAAAGAATTTATGAAATTTAAAAAGTTTCTCGCTGCCGGGGAAAAAATGTGATTAAATATGTTTTGTTCAAGAGCAAGACATTAAAGCGATGTTAAGGGTGTGATAATGAGGGCGTTGATAAGCGTTTATTAGCTGGAGGCCTGGGGCCAGCGGGCTCAATGAGATCCGACGGTGGCGCTATCTAAGGGGAGTTAAATCATTTTTACGCAGTTTGTAGACTCCTTTAAGAAAAACGATATAATACAACGGTTATTTGCTTTAAGATCGTTGGCTTTTATTTTTTTTTTCATCTTTTAATCAGATTTTTTTTTGTTAATAATCTAAATCTCAAAGTATAGCATATATGTATAGGGTACATATATATCTATTCACATATATTACATATATTCCGATATCTATTCAGATGTATGATTAAGTTATTAGATAAAAATATTATAATTGATATAATGAAATATAAAAACCGGGAACCATGTTAAGGCATAATAAATTATTTCTTTATTTATTTAACTATAAACCATGGGCTCTACAAAACAAAAAAAACTCTATTACCTAGTTTTGCCTTAAATATTGTAACAAAGAAAAAATATATTTTTTACTTGAAAAATAATATTTATTACTTTTACAGTGTGTGTTAGTTTAATACACAAATATAAAGCAATTAAAAATATAAAAAGCTTATTCGAAGTGGTGTCCGTTGGCTGCAATAGTCCTTTAAACGTTGAGGCCAGTTATCAATAGAATCACGCGCTCTTTCCATGGGGAAATTTTTCACTGCCAATCGTATGGATTGTTTTAGGGACTCCAAATTATCATGGCGTTTAGAGGAAGCTGTACTCTCTAAAACTGATATAAATCATAATCCAGCGGACTAAGATCGGGACTAGACGATGGTCAGTCTTCAGCTCTAATGAAGTCCGAGACGTTCCCTTCCAACCAAGACTGTGTGGACCGTGGATTCCGTTCTCTTTATCGCCCCACTCCATTTTAATATCGCAAAATATTGTACAATGTATTGGCGCCAAAATAAGAAAATACATGAACAATCGTATAAAAATAACAGATTCCAAATTCCAAATTAAAATGTAATATTTTTTTATTTTTAATTGTAACAGTGTTTATGGCCAGACTAAGTACGTAAACGTCAAATTTTCAAATAATAACATATAGAACGATAGAACCAGTCGAACGATAACATATTTAAAGACAATGAACAGTCACAGTACCAGTTGCAATATAATAAAGAATAAGTTTTATTTCCTAATATATGCACTGTAATGTTCGCTAATACGTGTTGGTTCGCGGAAGGGTGGCGGGTTCAGGCGTGCGGTCGCAGGTGCTCCAGCCCTATTGATATCCATCCTTAGGATTTACACTGCCAATTGTAATCCAACATTTATTTAACGCCTCTTATGTTGTCATAACTTTTTTATTTCCTATCACTATTACTTTTATATATAATTTGATCTAAGCTGTTATTTTGTGTGATACAAAATGTATCACTATTATAAAAGTATGTTGTTATATTAGTATAAATAAACTTTTATTAGATCCTTTTTTCTATTCACGGAATAACAAATGTCAAATAGTGCAGACATTAATTTAAAGGGTCCACGCTTATTACTTGCAATATTTTAGCAATGAAGGCTATTGAAATTGAATGATGGGGTAAAATTGATGTTTGCCCTCTGTTATGTCAGCCTGTCTCGGGGTTAGGAATCGTAGCCATAAAACATGTCGAGTGTAATTAGTGCGGCAAAATTTCAATTTGATTGGTGTAATTGCACCTCTTTACAGGAACCGCGCGCCACAGTTGTTATTAAGCGTTTCTAATTTAATATCATTTGCATATTACACGTGACCCGCTGCGGCGGTTCTGCTTGAGCATTTTTGGTTACACTTTATATACTTTGGACTCAACTCAATCTCCAACCGTTGTTCGGGATAGTGATATGAAGATATAATTGTTTTATATTATGCTTATTACTTTCTTACTTTTATGTAGTGTAATAAAAAGTCATTAAAATAACAAAGTTTAATTTAAAGTTATCTTTTAATTACGTTGGTAGTTGCACTCGTTATACAATAGTGAGTAACAAGAATAAAAAATCCACAAATGGTGAGTCAACTTATTGTATCTGCGGTAGAAATATTATCTGTCAAATTAATTGTTAAAGTGGGGGAGAGCGGGGAGGGCCGGCTCTCCCCTGTCACAGATACAAATCGCGCGGATTTACGCGTACTCGAGCCCCACTGGAATTTATCCGACGCTTCTATTTACGTATCCTTTTATTTGTTTCGTTCCTATTAGTCCCGATAGAGAATTTTTATGTTTGCATGCCCCCGGCGCCTGCCCTCGTAAAGCGGCGACTTGTGAACACTTTACAGCGACGATAACACAATTTTCGAGCAAGTGTTCTGTTTATCGGATTATAGAGCAATAACTTAGCACTTGTGACTCTAGTAAATATTTTCGCCTGCATCCCGATGGCTTAGCGTGACTAATTAGGGCCGTTTGTTGTGAATACAGGTGCGTTGACAGACGTAATCCGACCGAGAGCCGCTGCGGCAGTGATACAATGTGCTCTATTGTAACTAGTACCTATTAGCAGATTACACTTCAATAACATAATAATCTTAAGTTATTTGGTTCAACATATTGTAGTAGTATTATAAAAAATAATACAATTTAGAGATATATATAGATTAAAAGCTGTATTTCACACAACATAAATCAATTAATAATCAGCTGAAACGTTGCACTCGCTGTTAAAAATTCCTATTAATATGCAAGTAAGTGTGCATAAATGAATTCCAGAAAGTCTTAAAAGTATTTATTAATATATTAAAGAACAAGAAAATATTTACAAAACAAACAAATTGTATATAAAATTAGTTATCATGGACCATCTAAAAGCAATTTAGTACACGTTGCTACTAAGCGCTACCGCAGACATTGATACTTTCATACAACTATATACAGTTGTTCGAATATCGGCGTTTATTTATGTCGCTGGAGGGAGAGGATCAACGGCAATCCGCCGGGCAAACATTTAAATTAATGTAATAAAGAGCCGTGAAATTCATGGCTTTCGCGAATCAGGGTATTATCGTAGCGGCGTAGCACCTAACGCTACGAGTATGTAGCTGCGTTTAACGCGATGCGGACTAAAATTTATAAATCTAAATAATCAAACATTATTTTTATTAATTAGTACAAAAAAAACGTGATTTTAATTAAATATACAATTGATTGAAAATAAGTTATCTTGGAAGTAATATATTTCCTTCAATGTACCGTTCAATTAAACCGGCTGTTAGCAGAAAATCCAATGGTCAATAAGTGATCGGATAGGAATCGGCAAATTACGCCGTCGCTATAAATCGAGCCCGCTCCGAGGGCTTACTGCATGTTAAGCCGACCGCCTGATAATGGGGTTACAACGTCCACGGGTCTTAAAACAAGAGTTTTGTTAATAGCCCGTTGTCAGTTTGTAACTATTTATCAAAATTAGATATAAATCTTATTAAATTTTGAATATTTTAACTCTTTTTAGAAAAACATGCTCAAAGTATATTTATTCATCGTATAATTAATAATGTCATTAATAGAATAGACATATAATGTATTTTAACGTGATTTTAATATATTTTCAATAATGAATGTTATAACGAGCAGGAGGCAGATGTCGCCAGCGTGACGCGAACTCCCATTATTGGGCAACTTTGACGACGTGACGCGGGTTACTGACAAACTCAAAAATCCTTAATATGATTCTTATCAATAGACATTAAAAAATTAAAGATTAAAATATAAGATATTAAAGATACCTATACCATTAATTAGTAATAGCATATTGTAATATATTATATAGATTGATTAACAGTGTTTCAGCTTCGGGACAGGTACATCTTCGAGACAGAATTCAAATATGTGCATACGCTAACTCAAAATCGATTAATATAATCGATTAAGTCATCAAATATATATCAATATATTGTACGTCAAAAGAAACATACATCATACCATCATCACACTAGTCTCATATGTTCCAAGGGTCAAATAAAACATTCCAATCACGTTGCCTCGCTTGTTTTACAAACCGATACGACGTGTGTTCCGGTGACTTTACTTTTCGCACAATGGATAAATGCATTTATAGTTAAGAGAATAAGGTTTAAAATGATAAGTTAGTTTGCTGTCCACTAGACATGACAATGCAATCAGCGGTGACCGAGCGGGATTTGGTTCATACATGAGCGGATTTGCGGGATGAATAAGTTCCGACCCCACAAAATAACAAAGAGATCTTATATTGCGTATTACGAGTTTTATAAGGCCATTTGCAAAATTCTTTTCTTTGTGAATTTTTAATGTGTTTCGCAGTTATATTCGAAAAATCGAATCGAATTTTTCATTTTATTCGATTAGATAGTACATATTTTTATTGTAAAAAAACATATAGAGAAAAAAGTAGTTAAGAACGTCATACATATATATAAGTTATCTTAAATATTCTATAAGATTTAAAGGCAGAAATAATTCAAAATAACATACCATGAAAAGCAAAAGTTATTGTCCCAAACTTTGACGATCAGACGACATTAGTAGCAAAAGTTGCTTTATCAACGTGTTCGCACCGGATGTTACTCTACTGCCGGAGATCGGATATGAAAACGGTGGTAAACCGCGACTTTGCTCCAGAATGGGCTTTTTGATTGTTTGTCTAGCGGGTGGAAGCAGGGTTGACGGCCGGTTGTGGTTGCAAATTAATGCAGCCGATCTAATATTCTGACAGGTACAGACGCGAACCTCGCCCACGCATTTTCGGTGGGCACACTGTTGCTATTAAATATTACATATAAATTATAAAAAGTTAATTTATTAAGTATTTTTTTCAAGTAATTAAATTATATTTGAAATTTAAATAAATATATAATAAGATTCATCGACATGGTCAGGAAGGAATAAATTTTTTCTACTTCTGTGATTTTATTAAAATTTCAAGGCTGCCTTTTACCCACCTTTAATAACATGCTTAACTATAATTATAGGACTCTTTAAACAAGATATTTTCATCATCAAATCAAATTTTATCAATACAAAATATAATATGTCTTATTACTTCTCATAGAAAAATTTTAGATCTTCCAAGAAATTTTCTAATTTCATATTACAATATTGTTTGAATACAGGAAAAGATAACACAGACTTGTGACGTCACAACTTATCCGCGATATAACAGATGTTGCTAATCGCCCGCTCAGCCTCCTAGTGACGAACAACTAAAATTTTCTCTCCTCTCCAAAACTTTCCAAACACCATTAAGTCAATCTGCTGGTTTTAGACGTAGATATTAACTGTCATCTTCGAATACTATTACAGAAAAAATTAAACATTCATATTTACAATGGCAGAACAATAATAGAAATAATAATTATTTATTTATTTATGTGAAAGAATGTGATACATAGGTTCAACAAAACAAAATAAGATTCAGTTTCTACCCGTTTTTATTATAAAAAAACTCGTTAAAATTTAAAATACAAATAAAGATACTATGTGTAAGAATAAGTTAGTTGTTTGGATTCCATTACATAAGAACTTAAAAAAAAAAATTAATTGTATGTAAGTTTTATGGACAAGATAATGCTAAGGAATAATTTACGGCAATGAAATTGCATCAAAACTTACTTCTTTTATAAAGATTACTATCGAATTATTCAGGAAGAAGTACACATTTGAAAATTATTTAACAATAAAATTAACTAATGACAAGGCAGTATGTTTGTAAAACTTAACCTGTCCGAAAGGGCAGATTAAAAAAATATAATAATTGTATGTCAGCATGAAATAATTAAACAAAATATATGAATCTTTTAATCAGAATATGTAATTAATTTTGATACTAATGATAAACTTCTAAGATAATAGAAATTATGACCGAGTTTCATAATATATTAAATATTAATTGTATATAAAATGACATATTAAATGTACTAACATGAAAATTGCAACGTAATTTCAACGCAATTTCGTGCACCGCAAGATTGACAGTCAATTTATAAACATTATTAATTTCTTTGTTATCACCAGCTTTGTAATCGGTAAATGAATAGTGTTTTGTTTAATGATCTTCCTTTACATATTATAATTTGAAAGGGTATTGCGAAAATTAATTTCAAATCTTGTGAAATAATAGCTTGGCTAACTTAATTATGGCAACAAAGATTATCCATTATTTAATTATATTGTTATTGGGTTTATTACTTAATAGTTAGTGTAATGAGTTATTAAATATATTATGGACAGATGCTACGAATTTCATAAAGCCAAAGGTTATTTTTATCAGATTTTGTGAGTGAAAAACAGTGTTATAAGTGGAGGCCCTATTTTCAATTCTTCTCGCGGTTCGCTCGTCAACATCTCACTTATTTACGAGATATGTTCTCTAACGACTTCAGCTGGTGTGTTGCCAGCTTTATGTAATCTGAAGTGATATCTGAGTGAAAATATTATCGCATTCAAAAAGATAAACGTTTCTGTGAAACTGAAAGAATGCCATTTTAAAATTATACAAAAATGACAGATTATAGATAATTTTAATTTGAAGTTGATGCAAGGTTTTTTATAATTATATATTTTTCACTTATAAGCTAATGATCCAAATTGTTTAACAACATTATCCAAATAGTTTTAAACATTACATTTCATTGGTTTGAAATTTTAACATAACTAAAATCAACTTTTACATTGTAGTAATTTTTTTTACATTATGGGTAGGTAGTGATCCCTTTAAAGAGAAAAGCTCATCCTTTATCCACATGTTTCTATAACTTCCATGTAACAAATCTAGTAAATAAATAATAAGATAAAGTTCAAGTGTTCTGTGTTTCTATTTACCTATACTTAAATCCACCTAAAAATTTTGACTCGTCGCAACTACAGCTTGCACCAGCTGCGAGAAAATTGCTAACACTCGATAATAGCGCTTTCAATTTGCGGGGATTTGAATCATGATTTAGATAAACAGCGCCTTTAAATCCAAAGTTTTTATATTATATATATATTCTTTTTGGTTATAAAATATGATAAAGTCAGTTTTTATTTAAAATAGATACATATTACATCACAGATAATACACATACCTACATAAGCGTTTCACTTATATAAGAATCTAAATGCTAGACGTTATTATAAATAAAAGTTATATCTATGTGTGAAAAAATAAATTTTAAAATATCTATCCCGTAGGAGACAGCGCGTACATCGCATAAATTTCAAATGTCATATCAAACACACACAGTTTCTACTAAAAACATTTTCGTGTAAAACACGTTGATACGGATAATCCGAGCGCGACATAACAGAGATTGTATTACGGCAATAAGTCCGCCTCGGAGCCCGATAAACGGGGGCTTAATCCCAAGATTTTTTCACACGTCCCCCGCGAGCGCGGCTGCCTCCGGGAAAACTAATAAAGAAACCATCTCGCCGCCTGCTCAAGCTTGAAATGTATTTTTTATATAATTTACCGCGGATTGATTGTGCGAGGCGCATCTGATACCTTTACGGTTTCCACAGAGATTCAAGCTTTGACAAGATCTAAGTCTTCAATAAAACCTTAAACACGTGTTGCTTAACATATTTTTAATGATTATATTTTAAATGATATAGACAGTGTTCACTTCTAAATAGTAGAAATAATACAAATAACGAGGGCCGAGTTGTAAACATGCTACGCGACGTGTCAACATGGCGGCGAGCGGCGGTCACGCACTAATTACGACGTCACGTGTCACCGGCGCAAAACACGTCGTCACCACTGGACCAGGCACGAACTTGCTCTGTTTAATCCTTGTCGATATGCTAATTAATAAATATTTAATAAATTATGCGCAATTTTGTAATTAATGGACGTTTAAATGTATCTGTGTGGTAACGATTTGTCATTTAAATAAATTGAATTATTTTAATTTATATGTGTATATAATTTTGTCTTTTTCTTCATTTTATAATTATTTAATATTCATCATTTTATTTTATTTAAGAAAATTATTTTTAGGTCGTTGACTCAATTTCTCTATTACACAAATTTTGCTACAAATACTATTGATTTAATTGATTGAATACTATGATTGATATTAATTGAATTTTTAATTTAATATCAAATCCGTAATCTACGTTGATCAACCTAGACTAATACGAGCTTATTGCATATGTCACACATCCAAAGTATGAATCCATTTCTCTGGGTGTACGAATGGGCTTCGCGGTTAGCGACGGGTTTCCGCATTCCACGCCGTTGCTGGCCACTGCTGCAAAAACCCCGACAAAACGTTGGGCAACTCTCTGCTGCACTACTCGACCGCAAACTGCACCCGACGCCATCACACACTACGCAATTAGCTGCGGCAGATACAAAAATTATACCCTGCTTTGTACCATGTGTTATTTGAATTGTTTGCATTTTGAATAGAAAACAGATCTGCCGTATTATGATTTCGATAATATATAAACATTTTAAGGTTATCCGGCCGATATTTATATATTACTATTAATTTTAATATATTTATATTATATACTATAATATAATATACTATATTACTATTAATATATTTGTTTTGTTTTGTCTCTTGGTATATCAAATTGAATAGAAATACGATCGTATACAACAAATTATATTTGTTTGCGTAGAATTGTTTACACACAACATGAACTTTTCTTGAAGATACAATTTGAATATTGAATAACCAGAGAGATTAATTATATTATATAGTAATAACAAATAACATGATATATATTAAAATAAAGTGCAGAATGAATTACAACATAGCCGGTCTGTAATCATAACCACTGCACGAAGGCTGTTTGTGGTAAACGATGCTTAATAGCTGAAAATTAATTAAACTCCACATTATTTTATATGTAAATACGTATCCCACTGTTGGGAACAAACCTCCTTTTTATTTATAGAAATGATGTGTAATTTAACTCATTGTTATTTGATTAAAAATTTCATATCATACATGTACTATAGATAAGTTTTGATAATGTATTTTCGATCATGTAGCAGATAAAGACAAATATATTTTATCATGGCCGGGATCGAACCCGTTAATTCTAAGTTAAGCTTGGTTACCGCTATGTCAGACGACCGTCTGGCGTGTCATTTTCAATATAACTAGCCGTTCCCCTCGGCTCTGTTCACGTAGAATATAGGAAGGAGTTAAATTATAACAAACTAGTGCTTTTTATCTGCACATTTGCTATTATTTATAGATGTACTTATTAATACTGGTTGTAAAGACTATTGTGTTATTTTATATATGTATAAGCATCTAACTTTCCTGTAAATTATGTATTTCATGATTTTTTAAGACTAATTTCATTATAGCCTTGAATGTATACAGATTCGTAGCATCGCTCGTAGCGTAGTGTTTGTAGCAAGGACTTTCATATTCATTACAAATTGCATTACAGTTAGCTTGTAACGAGCACTCAAATGGTTTTCGTTCGTCGTGGCCATGCTCTTTTATTTCGTTGAAGATATAACGATAATGACTCTTTGGATTCCGTTATTATATTGCTACTTACTTTTATCATTCAATTATTGTCTATTTTAAAAATACTTAAAAGATTTGAAAGATAAGCTTTAATGTATATTAAAGGTTCACTGACTATAAGTTTTCTTTTTTTGAAATATTTTACGTACATATATATGTACAGAAGTAGCCTGTATTTTTCGTCTGTAATTAAATTATATTTAGCGTCCATTATTGAATATATATATCAACGTAAGTCATGATTAATTTGTTACAATCCAGTCGAGTCGGCTTATTCAATTATGAAACGTTTCGACTACAGTCGTCGAGGCGAAAAGACGGGCAAAAACGGGAAAAACGTCGGTATGAGATCGCGCTGACGATAAGTGGATGACTTCTCGCATGGATTGCTCTCAAAGGGCGGTCACTGAGGCGCGAACTCGCCCTCTCACACCCAGCGATTGACAGCCAACGGTCATGACATTCAATAAAGCTTGTTAAACCATATTGAATGTCGGTCTTCTACTAATTGCATGTACATGGGAAAAAATAAAGTAAATTTTTCTTAATATTTACTCAAATGCTTATTCTCGTCATTGCTTCAGTTTTCTACTATTATATGAAATAGACGCAACATTACCTAGCTTGTCCTGAGTTCTAAGTATCGCAAATGTGTATAATGTTTAAAGTTAGCTCATGATCCTCTTCTGCGATCGACTTAACTCTGCCGCAGTAAAACAAATCCTTTCTAAATTGCCTATTTGCGACTCACACATCGCCTTGAGCCCGATGTACCGCATGTCGATATTTTAAAAGAACGAGACGCTTCACACGACATAAAAGAGATAGGAAAGTTAGGACTTAGTATCCATTTGCCGAAATTGGCCTGTTCACGATAACAACAAGTTTTCGCACCCTCGTAAGTAAATGTGCAATTCATACGTGTGTAAATATTTAGGGTGTGATGAATTATTTACTTTACAGTTATTGGATTACGGTATAGTTTTCTTTGGCTGTTAATATTTTGGCATACATCATTGCCTATTTTAAGTCTTATCAGATGACGTCGGACAACCATTAACACAAGTGTATGTCGTTAGTAAATATTAAAATAAAGTAGCAATACTTTATAGGATAGGGATTTGGACTTCATATCTTAAGGAGTATAGTAGAGTAATGCCTAAATGTTAGTTTTTAAACATAAGATGTTATAAAGGAGTATTTTTTTATAATTTAAAAAAGGTATTGATAGTTAACTTTGTAATGATATATACATTTGAAGGAGGACTACTAATGATTCTAAAAATGTTTTCCATATATCTTTGAAAAATGTTTTGAGAAATCTAGTATTTTAGACATTGGTCATTATTATATTGTGTCCACAAATAAAGTCGGAATTAAAAAGTATTTGACACTACGAACTAAACAGTATTAAAATGATTCCTAATAACATCAACTTTTCTCCATACCTAATAAACTATGGTTTAAACAGTTTGTATAATAAGTTTCCTAAAAAAACTATTACATAAAAGTATTTAATATGTTTGAAGTATACCCGGAATTAAACTTCTTTATATTATCAGCTTGCATACGCTTACACGCGTCGGCGAACAAAGAAAACTATTCAGCATCCCGTCGGTATTGCATTCTTTTCTGGATATTACTTTCAAACTAGACTTTTCAAATCATGTTTCAGATGACTGCACAGACAAACTCTTAAAATGTTTACCCAACTTAGTTATTGATCTCTTTTTAACATATAAAATGGACCTTTTAATTCGTGTATTATTTTATTGAACACGATTTTATATCATATTTTTGTATGATCAATACAATGACCGATTAAAATTTTGTAAGTATTAAGTTTATTGACGGAGTTTCTGCGAATCCTTCGGAACAATGCAACTACAATCTAACGTTTCGTAAGTACTATGTATATGTATGCCTATTTGAAATTAAAAATAATACTTTGACTCTGAAACGCACATGGTCACTTGATCTACTGTCATTAAGGTTATGTTTAGACATACAGTTTATGTATTCTTTTCCTTTTACGATTATGTTTGACTTATAAAATAATACTGATCATCCATAAATTTAAGTTTAAGAAAAGATAATGATTAAAAGTTTAATTACTTTCATTACTTTTATCTACAAAATAAGAGGTAGGTATCTAAAACTAAAAGGAGGTACCTAAATATTCCTTTAAAAGAACAATATAAAAAAGATTAATAGTAAGTATATTGTCATCCTGTCATAAATACGATGTTTATAGCGCGGGAGATCGAAAACATCAAAACATAAAAGGGAATTGTAATAAACAAGTTTACAGAACATATTCTACTCGACCTTACATTTTCATAACCCTCCAGCTTCCATTCCTATAACTGTCATCTTGTCAAATAGTACGGTGTTTGGTAAATCCCTACATTTCCATAGGGTTATATTTTATCCAACGTCGGAGAAAATAAATAACATCTATAATATAAATATGAGCGTTTCCGAACCTTTGACTCTGAGAATTTACATATCAGTAGTTGGCAGATAAATCCCCAATACTTTAATACTATTTGGGGAAGGAATATCTATTTCTAAGGAAATGAAATGTGATAATCAATTATATATTGACTAGTGACTTTTAAATTTTAACCATTTTTACTTATTGAGGATAGTTCGCACAATTAAATGATTTCGCCGAAAATGTTTTATTGGGATTATGATTGAAGATAAGAAAGTATATACTTTCAAAATAATTTTTACAAAATAAAAATTTATATATTAAAAGTTGCCTTCCAACGACTGTGGTTACATTTAAAGTACTATTATTTTCTATACGGTTTTGACTAAATGACATATTTTATTTTTCATTTAATTACAATCAAATGAAATGCATAAAAACACGTTTTTATGTAAAAAAAAAACTGGATTTCAACACTACCAACCCGAAATCATGAAGCCAGAAATTAAGGTAACTTAGGAGAAGAAATACGACCACAGAATATTGAAATTGTACATAAATATCTATAGTAGATATGAATATTTATTACCTATTTGCTCAAAAAGTACATTAGTTTGTGTGTATTATATGTTTAAGATAATACTTTGATTATTCTAAATAGTATGTTGCGGATGTGGGAGGTAGCCGTCGGTGAAATTGAGCTGTCTCGCCGCAAACCGGCAAGGCCGCCGGTTGATCTGCGTTCGATTGTGTGATGGATGTAGAGAGTAATTTGTACCCATCCAGAACTTGGAGGGTCATTTACATCACGGAATACAAACCGTCGAGTTATTACACATTATTTGTCTTGGTATTTTGGTCATGTGACTTTGGCAGTCATTTAATCCTAAGCTAAGTGGCAAAAATAATAATGAGAAATATCTTCTAATAAATTAATTGGTATAAAAGAATATCAGCCACAATAACTAAAATAAGAAAAGGAAGTTATAATTCCTAAAATAATAAACTATCTGAGGTCTTTATATATTACATTATCCTTAGCAAAATTGCAAATGTCAAAATAAAATATAAAATTTTTCATAAAAATAAAACTGAAAATTCCTTTCTTAACCTAAGGAATAGGCACTTTTTTTAATGGATCATTACGAAAACAAATTCGGATTCGTACTGTAACCTTTAGTTTGTTTGGCGAAATACACCGAAGGATTAAAAATTGTTCTTAGCAGGTATGTAGGTACATACTTAGTAATTATGGACAAATGGTGATCAATAAATTTGATTGGATTTACCTCGTAGTTGATTAGGAATAGTGGCAATAACATATTTACAAACAAGATTAAGATATGTTCCTTATTACTTAAAAAACTCTTTTGAGTTATTTAAATAATATTTTAATGAAAATAAGTTATTATATACTAACAAATATATATTTTTTTTCTAGAAGATTTTTCTTTAAAGGCCAGTAGAAGACTTGTGTTACAACTTCTTTCAACTTTCAACTACAAATGAAAACAGTTGCGATAAAAATGACTATAGTCTAGTCTAACAATACAGTAAGTATATTAGTAACAATAACTCGGTGTATCAGAGGCAACTTTTACTTTATATAGATATATTTTAATATCTAGAAACTAATTTAAGCCTATAACTTTGTCGACGTACACTATTAAAACGATTTTCTATACTTTAATTCATCTATAAATTAGGAATATAAAAGAACTTATAGATTATATACAAAATGATTTATAAGTAGTAGAAGAGTGTACTCAAAGTTATGGATTATAAAAAACTCAGGTTTTAATCTAAGCCTTTAATAAAAATTATAAAGTAGTGTATAGGTAAGATTTTCAATAACACATTAAAAAAAAATAAAACTATAATTTTAATAACAAATAATTCTCATATAATTACAATTCAATTTAGGCAATAACTTAGAAGTTTCTTTTTTGACATTTTTGTCTACTCATGCGAAATTGACTAAATTTAAATTCCAGTTATGTTCAAAGTATGGTATTTAACTTCTGATGTAAATGATTACTAAGCAGGTAGTGTAAGTAATAGAATATAGTGATTCAGAAAACTTTGAAGTTAATAAGGTGAGACTATGCATATTAAATATTTTAGTTTTTGAAAGTAGGTGGTAAGTGTTTAGATTTATTAAGTCTATGGTTTTGCTTAGCCATGAGACAATTCCAGCTGATGCTCTAATAGGTTAGACTGTGTCACCTTGTTAATTAATCCGTAATTCGTGAATGTGGGACATACACATACATACACACATTACTTGGATACCAAAACCAACATTAATGTTATTCCTACGTATGATTACAGAACATTATTATATCAGATTAGAGATGTGACGTGGTTTATGAGATTTAGAAGAAATAAAATATCTAGAAGCCAAGAACAATGCAATACCAGCAAAGGTATTCGGTTAAGATATTTTTTTAAAGTAAATTTACTCCTAAATAGATGAAAAGTTTATTGACCTTAAATTCAGATATTCAAACGATACACTATATGGAGCAATAACTTATTCATGACCTCGCTTATTATAAGAAAATTAGATAAAGGTTTTTTATAATCAACATAATAGAATCCAATAAGTGCTAAGGGCAATTAATTAATGTAATGGATTAGAATTGTTCAAACTCCAAAGGTATTGCATAGTTTATATCTGTACGAATTCTACTCTGAGTTTTTCTTCTAATAAAGCTAATTTTATAAAGAAGTAAAGTCTACGTCCTCGTGTTTAATTTATTTAGAATGTATCTAAGTGTGCTTCATTGCTCGTAGCACAAGCATGGATAAAGTGTTGGTATGAACTGATCCTTATCTGTGAAGAGCACTGCGTCTATAGCTTGATTAAGATAGGTATATGAAATTTATTTTCCAAAGATATACATGGCGCGAGGGCGGGTCCCTGAAATTTTCCACTGGGCGGAGTCAAAGAGAAAAATCGACGCCTTGCGAACGCCACGCCCACCGTCTCTCGCTTTTCCTCTTCAACCATTTTACTGTACTGCTTTTATTACGTATGTCTGCGGATTATCGAATTAAGAGCTAAGCTTAGCATTAAAGTCTGTCAAGAGTACCTACCTAATTCGTTTTCAAAGTTAAGAGCGCTATTTTATTGCGGTTTATATAACATTTGAAATATCATTGATGTGTTAAAAATATACACAATAATAATATAGTTGTAATTCATGAAATATTAAGATTTTTGAGAATTTTTTTAATGATTTTGATAATAGCATTATAACGAGACTTTAGGTCTTTGAAATTTTGTTCATTATCTGTTTGTTTCTGAACACCTCACTGAGAATAAAACGAAATGAAACTCTGCTTGAAAGTACGTAATATAAAGAGAAATTTAATACAAATTTCATTAAAAACGGACAATTCAATCAGGAGATAGTTTTAGTTTTATAAGTCAAAGTTCAAAGTATCTTCAGTACTTCTTATTATTAATTTTACTCGTTTTTTGTATTTCTAAATTTATTACTTATATTTTGTAATTGTATTCTTATAATTCTGGAATACCACATTAAATATTAATATTATATAGATATAGCAGATCTTATTCTGTATTTTACTTACAATAAAAATTATTAACAATTGCACTGACTAATGAAGTATATACTCGTATCGTGCTAACAAAATTAATTCTAATAATATTAGAATTAATTCACCTCAACACGAGATGTTGACGTCTTTGTTGTTTCGTGATGTTTATTTTTCATGGAAAATCACAAAACTATATATATTTATAATTCTAATAAAGCTGCTTAACAAATTTTACTAAAATGATGTGGTTCTTATAATTTGAGTCAAAATGTATTCTTTTTTCTGCAGACAATTCTATAATTTTCATTGAAAAACATACAAAACTTATTGGGCAATAATTAATTGTGTGTATATATTAATTATATATAATTACGAATGGCATGTTTAAAAATTACGTTATATCATGGACAATTGATTTTGGAAGATATAGGTTTAAAAATAAAAAATATCAAAACCCTTCTCAAAAGCCCATATATATATAAATCATATTATAATATTAATTAAGAAAAGCAATTATTTTATAACAGTATATTATAAGCTGCGATTTAATTCTTATAAGTTATTTTCTCTCTTATGATGTTTTATTACATACACTTGTCAAAATTAGCTGAAGAAGATATTTTTAACACCCCACCTTAATACAATTAAATAAATAGTGAATGTGATGTTATGTATATTATTTATCAGAATATATATTATGATAAGACCGTAATATTAAATCTGTAATATCAATTTGGTATTTCAATAATGTGATTGAAGATACCTTTTTACCTGAACTAGAATAGGAATGCACAAAAATGTATTGTTTTTAAATAATTTTTTTAGTGTCAATTTTAGATTATAAAATACAAACATTATAAAAATAGTATAAGCAGCATTTTTATTAAAAAATAAGATGCTGAAAAAAACTATCGTTATTTTTTAATTGTTTCCACTGTTTTATTTAATATAAAATTTACGTGTGTGTGACCACGTGTGACTGGAACTCGAATGCCATGCGACTGCAAGCCGCCGTAGCAGTCCACAAGTTTGCTGGAAATATATTGGTCACTTGTCACTATATACTAGACTGTAAGTATTATAATATACATAATTATTGTCTTTTCTTAAGTTCCTTTTCTTCTTTTTTTTTATAGGCGAAGTATAAAATTTGCAATGTCGAGGACGAGACAGTGTGTAGCAAATGCTTATGTTGACTACTTTCGGGTTGGACTAATAGTAATAATAATGAACCGTAGTTCCAAACTTCTTTCTGTATTCCACATGACTGAAGAAACAGGCAACAGTTACCATTGTATAAAGAACGCGAAATCAATACGATGAAAAAATATATCTCATATAATCAAACTTTGAAAATGGAACAATGTAAAATATCAAATCTTTTTTATTTTTAAAGTAGGTATCGGTCATTTTCAATAAATCAATATTAAATAAAAAGGTATATGTATTATATGTACAATCTAATCAAAATACAATAAAATTATATTTTTTAAAATTTAATAAATGAATTGAGTAGAAACTTTTTAAAGTCGGCAGAATAAGAAACTGACGTCTTATTTATCTGTAAATTAAAAATGTATATATATATATGTTTACAATGAAACGTCATTTGCGGACTAAGTGTCAGAATGTTTGTTCTGTTGACTAAGTGATGCCGTTAAATTTATTTATGTAGAATATAATAAGTTTTCTTGTAGAAGTATTAGCTGCAGTAAGTGTCACGAACATGTCGGACACCTCCCAAACAGACTCAATAATTATCCAGCCGGATTGGATTAAGCACTTAGTATTGGCTTCGGAACTTGAAGGTAGGTGTCGATTTTTATTAGTGCGTTGCAAAATTAATTTCTAAAAATTTTTAACTATACACTATTATAGCATTAGTAGTTTCTATAATAACTTTAATTTAAGAATTATTAAAATATAAAATAATTAATTATTTGCTTAAAAACTGTTCTTACCATTTTTTTTATTAAAATTATTGTATTGGAGTCATGTCATGACTTTAATTAAAACATTATATAAGAAAATGTTTACTTTAACATAGTTTATATTTTATAGTTATTCAATAACGCACCTACAAACTTTAAACGTAAGTCTGGTATTGGGTGGAAAATACCCATTCTATTCATGGGGTAGGTAACACTAATAAAATAACATATAAAATATGTTTTTCTTTAAACCAAGTACTACAGAGATTTTTTAAAAAACTAATTTTTATCCATTATTATTATTCCCGGGATCAAATGTGGTGCCTATCCGTGGAAAACCAAATTGAATTGTTATTAAACTTAGAAAGAGAAAAACATATGTTTGAAAATGTTGTTAAATTATTATATGGTGTAACTCAATCTCAAACATCTATATACGAATAATGTGATATATATATGTATTAAAGTTTCATGCGGCCATCTCATATGATATAACTGAAACCATACACCCTACAATTCGTTCTCATGTAAGATAAAACTATCTTCGTAGCCGCAGAAACGATTGGTTTAAAATTAGTAAAGGAGGAAGTCCGTTGCGTGGTGTGGAACATGGCGAATACTCTAAGCTGCAGAGATAACGGCGTGCCAGGAAGGGCTTGTCGGCTCCTGGAACGTTATTTCTACCTCCTGTTCCGATCCTACGATAAATTTCCTAGTAAGCATTTTACTTTATAAATTTTTATCCATATCCAAAACTCCCGACAATATTACCAAAATGTTTATTACTGAATGTCACAACATCAGGGGGTTGCTCATTGCTATTGCTTTTACTTCTACCTCCCAACTAATATCTATTTCGATACATATTAGATTTTAACAATACATTTAGTTGTATCAAGTATATCAAAAGTTCGTTTTTAATTTATATTATTTATCAAAATGGTCTTGTAAATCATAGGAGGGGCGGTACGAACAGCTGTTCTAGAAAGCGTGATGAGTCGCTTAATGCTGATAATAGCATGTTGCGTTCAGCTCTCAGCCAAGATGAGTTCCTCGGATGTTTCCCTCAATCCTAAAGTAGTCCGCGTAGCCCTGTTATGTAAAGGTGTCTCTTGCACCGACAGCGAAATCATCAAGACTGAGGCTGAGGTGTATGGTGTGTTAGGTAAATCTTTACGCATTTTTATATTTTCTATTCAATTTGAGATTTCACTGTACTGTTGCTGCAATTAAAGTTATTTAAATTAAGCCTTAGTACTTGTCTTTTTAGAATTTCGGGTACCATTGTGGACCAGCGTGGAGATGGGCGAGCAGCTGGCCTACGAGATAGGAATTTCTAGTTCAATAAGGAAGGAAGTGGCTTGGATCGTAGACATGGCGGAATATTTAAGAAACAATGTGGAGAAGAAAATGCAGTGGGCTGCTACAGGCTCTTCTGCCACTTCTGGTAACTATTTATTTGATTGCTTGTTTTTGTGTTCGATCGCGATAATTTTTGGAACTAAATGTATAAAGTTTTCGACAACATAATTATTGATGAATTTTAATATAGACTATACAACTTTACACTACGACGGACACATTCAGTGTAGTAACAATTGCTCTTGAAAAGAATATGATAACTGTAGATAATGTAGTTTCATTGCTGGGTTCAACGAACTAGCACAACAATGTAGTAAATCCAGACGAAGTCGCAAGTCATAACTAATATAATATATCGATTGTAATGTAGAATTCTAGTGTTTTAATTTCCTTGCACGGCACGAACTAAGTGTATGAAAAATCTGTTCTTCTAATGGTGTCCTTAAGTTCATTGAAATTTTTGTAAGCTGGATACAGTGTGACAATGTGCAATGACATGTATGTTATCAGATGGTGTCAACACGTTGCATCTTGCCGCGGGCGCGGTGCTTGTGGCAGCCAGACTCGAACCCATCTGTAGCATGGAACCGACCATGATCACCACGTCTGCCACAAAGCCCGCATTTGCCACAAAGACGGCTCGCCTCGCCCAACTCGTGAACGCCCCCCTCGCCTACCTCACCTGCCTCGCTGATATCATCTTCGTGGCAATAAGGCACAAACACGAAAACCAAAACAAATCTACGCCTCTTATTCTTAAACGAAAAGCAAACACTTAATTAATTTGTGATTCGTTAAGGATAAGGATTGCTATTGATTGAAAGTTTGTATAAAATATAACTTACCAAAACTTCTTTCCTAATAACGTAGTATTTGATTAGGTACACCATACATCAGTTGCTAATATTTAGGTGAACTAGCTAGTGGAATTATTATTCCGATCTGAAATATAACTAATTAATTAACTTATAACTTTTTCTTGTAGATTTTTTTATAACTTATAAGCTTCTTTTTCTTACGGATTCTAGAATACATATTGTCAGTCAAAGCAGTATTTATATATAATTACGAAAAGATACGTAAAAATAGAGTTTTGAACGATAAATAGTTTAATTAAAAGTTACAAGACAAAAAATAGTTTTGAACGATATAACAGTTTTTCCAAAAAACATAACTACAATATTTTACATACTTTATAATACTGGATAGGTGAATTATTACTTAAAAGTACTGGATAGATGATTTATTCTTCAATTATTAATCTTTAATAATGAATGAATGAATAAATAAAAATATACTTCATTACTTAAAACAAGCTTTAATTATATCAATAATTGGTATTTTTTTAATGACATTTAGTTTTATATTTTGTACTTTATAAAACGAAACTTTGTGATATTTTCGATTCTCTTAAGAAGATGAGGTCATTATAATACATTGTAATGACCTTGATAGTATAATGATTTTGATAGTCAACGTTAAGCGTTAGTTAAGTTATGACAAATAATTTAGTAAATTCCCTCTAATTGCATCTCCAGCAGGTCTAGGAAGATGATTGTATTGATTGTATATTTGGGAGGCTCCAACTTAATTAGAATAATTTTGGAATTACATATTATTTGACAATAGTTTCCTAGAATGAAACTACATTCTTATATACATTAAAGATAACTTAATTATCGATTTCAGTTGAGTGTTAGTAATCGTCTGTTGTCAACACGCAAAAATAGGATTTAAAAGAATGATTTTCATAGAGCTTTCAGTTAAATGAATTATTTAAGAAAACAAAGCTAGGATTAAATAGCGTTGCTAAAAATATGCATGCTATTTCTGGAATATATTGTCTATTGGGTGATATTGACAATGTTTTATAGAATGTTAAATACTGTACTGTAGTGCTACCATTTGGAAAGCATTTCCATTTGGAGCCAATCTACGAGTCTTCATAAATACAGGATTTTTCGTATTTATTAAACCGTGTCCTTAAATTATAACAAAATTATTTTGTTATTATTTTTCTTTATTTACCTCAAACTTTATTAGTTAGTTAGATTAAAAATATATATAATATAATATTTATTGTTTTATTTCTTATTTCCAATATTTTTGTATTTATACTAATTTTGATGCTGATTTTTTAAAACTATATTATTTCATGATAGTGATGTTATGTAGAGAATATATGTATAGAGAATATATGAAAAACAAGTATATAGAAACTATATAAAACGTTTAATGTTAGGGAGCGATAGATATCAAAGTGATTTAGTTTCCCAGAGCGAGGCTTGCTTTGACTAGTGATGTGCGAAATATGGCTGCACCGACGGAACTCATACCCGCTACCCCAAAATGCGTTTGGTTTTAATATTAGCCCTTCCCTTCCCTTTAATATTGCTCGTCAATTGATCATGTAGTTAAGGCTCTCGATTTAGGTGATCTTTATCAACATAATGATTATAGCATAAATACAAACGAATAATTATTTTAAAACACAGGTTAATATAGGACCAATGTACAAATAGTACAAATTGTGACCATATATAAGATATTTTAAAATACATTGAAGTGTTCCAAGATTATATACAAAAACAATAATGTATTTTTTTAATCCATGACGCAAAATACGGTCTTTAAATGACATATAGATGGAATTTAATTAAACACTGCCTCAAGTACTCAGAATATCTTCAGAATGGTAACAAGTTATAAAAATGAATTAACGTCAGACGAGGGTTGGGAGTGCGCGGGCGCTGTGGGCGAACAACAATAGACTCAGCTTTAGGGTGCCCAATAAAAACTTGACAAATGGCGTTTCATAATCGCATCGCATACCAAGCCTCGTCACCGGTTTACCTTTTTGTCCTTCCCTCAGAAAATATGTCCGTTGTCCCGAAATTACGCTGTGTGGTGACATCCAATCACGATTTGTTACACATGAACCTTTGACGCGACCGCAGGCGGCTGTATCTGGCATGGTCAGTCACGGTTCGAGCTGGAATGATACTGGTTGCCCTAATAATTATCGTCTACTTATCTGCTATTGGCTTTCAATTAATTTTACCACAATGTTCACTGTGCGGTTTGCATCGTAAAGCAGTGTACACATTTAAATGTAATTATTTATTGTATTAAATGACTTGGGCAAACTTAGTCATCGACACGTGATAACATATGCTAATTATCTTAATAAGTTTATTAACATTATGTAATTGTACTAACAAGTAATTAAAAATGTTAAAGCGTGTTGAGATTTATTTTGCTATAAATAACCCATAAGGTTATGGTTTATTCTCACATAAAACTGAGGCGAGGTCATAAAGTAAGTCGAGGGCTTATTATTATTACCCACGACTTGCCAGTAAGGAATGCCCGGTAATAAGGGTCGGTATTAGCGTCACCAAAATATTGTGCGGTGTCACCGGACCGATAGTATTATTAAAAATAATTTCTCATTTTTATTGCCTCCTCCAACTAAAGCGGTTACAGTAAATGATTGCGTTATTATAATGGTACTTTTAATAACCAACTTACATTATTTTTCATCTAGATATATTTTGTTTTTTATAAAAAAAACAGGTTGTCATTTTGAAATAAAACAGAAGAGGTCTCGAGATTTCAAAAACTATATATCAAAGGCATTATAGGCGCAGAGCACTTGACTCGTCGCGTAGCATTTCGTAGCTCTTCTGTAGCAAAAGATTGTGAAAATGGCTTGATGATGATTATTATGACTATACTACCATTGTAATTGCCTTCGTTTATCCTTTGGCTTTCTTTTTTAATCCCACTTCTACCTTTATTTTAAAGACAATGTTTAAAATTATGTTTTATAAAATGGTTTTACATACTAACTATATCCATATACTATCCTTATGATAATATCATTCCGATCGACTGTAATACTATAATATTTTTAGTAATTTCATGAAATAATAACCATTTCTCTTTTTGTGGGAAAGTTATACCTTCCAATAACCATAGCATGAGCTAAAAAAATGCAAATCCTCGACGGATCAATTTGTTTTTCTCATGTAATACATCTGCGCCTGGGAGTGGTCCTCTGCCCCGCCCTGGTAATAATAAAAAAACAGTTTTTTTTCCATTAAGATTAAGATGCTTCATACCTTATTTGATATTTAATAGTATACGTCTGTTTCATATTCCCGGATTCTAGCCTTAAGCGGCAGGGATGAGCGGAGAGCAACAAACAAACAAAAAATATGTTGATCAAATCAATATTCGAATGAGATAGAAATATTCCACAAGGGACAGAGGTGTTTCGTAGAAAAGCAATTAGTTTTGTTCGCGTATGTTTTTTTCCTAGCAGGGCGTGTCGGCCGCGAGCCCGCCCAGCGCAGCCGCCCGGCGCCCGCCAGTCCTAGGAAGGCCTTGGCGCTGTGAGTACGTGTCGGTAGTGTCCAAGTTTCGTAACGCGTAGTTTTTTATCAGTCGCTGACTTTTGGTAAGTAAATTTAAAAGTGTACATGCACACTACAGTACTTTTTAACCATTATTTTTACAAGTTCTCTAACAGTGATTTCTTCTTACAACCGTGTCAAATATATAATTTAAATACGTATATTTTGCAAAAAAAAAAACTATAGTTAAAAAAGAAAGAAAATTAATATTCATATAATTTTTGAACGTACTTAATTCACTAACATTTACATTCTTTCTTATAGTGGTTTTGATACATTTTTCACTGAATTTTAATTAAAAAAGTCAAATACTAGCTAAACAACACAGGGAGAAAATTTGTGTTTAAAGTTAAGTATCTAAATATGAAATGTTGTGTAGAATAAATAGTTAAATTATTAACAATAATTAAATTTAAAAATGGTCTATTGTCAGATTTTATTTCAAAACTTTTCTAAACACTAAATTGGGTGTTTTGAAATAAACAATTTGGAATATTTAAAAAAGTAATCTAGATCATAATCTAGATAATAATAGTGTGGTATAGTCTAGATCTTCGTCATTGACGTTCTCATGATGTTTTCAGACAAACAGCAACATGAGAAAGATCGCCGGTGTTTCTCTAACCTAATGAAAATAAATGGTAATAAATTAAACGTTTATGCATTGCGAAATTGTATTAATATCATTATCACTATATCTCTAATAAATATAAAAAAACATGAACATAAAAAAAATAAGAATTTAAATATGTTAAAAGATATGTAATAAATATGTGAAAATATTATGACCCTTTTTAGTCATATATACTTAGATAAATAGAAAAAAAAACAAATTTTTGATAAATATGGAAATAAAATATTTCGGGAAAAATACAAATGCTTTAAGGATTTATTTAAATTAAACAAAAAATACAATAATTATGAAGTTACATATAATGAAAAATACCAAAAATTATAATGAAATTGATGTGATTATTATTTCATATTACTATAAAATATTTTATAAAACAAAACAAGGTCATAGAGTTTTTTTTATTATTTTTTATTATTATTATTTTACTATATTTCTTACATTGGAATAAATTATACTTAGTCCATGTTTTAAAAGTTAATATTATATTCCTTAAATAATAATCTTTTGAATAAATCTTCTGCTTTTAATAATATCTTACTCAAGTATGAGTTATTTGTAATTCCAACATTACAATTGAAGAAAATATATTAAACATTTATTATATATGTTTTAAATAATCAACCGCCCCGTTGGACGAGTGGTTAAGTATCGCGGTGCAAACGGTTCGATTCCCAACAGGTACCGGTATGTATATGATAAGAGGATTTCTGGGTTTGGTTGATTATTAAATATACTAGAAGTATTTATAGTATGTATTTCTATGTACATATTTGTGTCGTTTTATAACACTCTTAACACAAGCGAATAATTTGCTAACTTAAGGGTTAGATCAACTTGTGTAATTTTGCCAGTGATATTATAATTATTATTTTTAATACTGCAAAAGTAGTAATAATAAATTTTATAACCATAATTTTAATTAAATAGTAAAAAAATATTAAAACAGCATTGATTTTATAAAAAAGGTATTCTTGAAATAAAACAAATTAAAGTTATTCAACAAAAGAAACTGGGTATATGTTTATTTTTTATTTATATTCTAAGCTTTATTTTAAATCAAACAAACCAAATATCGAATATGTTGTTTTTTTTATCTCTTTATGAAAGTATTGCAGTATTTGTTATTTAAATACCATTACCCAAATTAAGGGGCTGACATTGCATCAGATATTTTGTTATATTTTGTCATATAAATCATCATCATCATCATCAATATAGAATAAAAAAATTAGAAAAAAATTAGAAATCTGAATAGTAAAAAAATACTATTTTTTTAATGTTTAAAAAAACTGTTGTTATATTATAAAATACGTGTACATTTATGAAACAAAAAACAAACGAAAAACGTTAAATCGAAAAATTCTTTTAAAGAAAAAAATTAATTGCATGCTGGACCATTCCGCGGCTCCGAGCAATGATTCTTATCCAGAAACTTATTGAAAAAGGGGCGCATTCTTATCACGCATAAATCAGGACCGGCAGTATTTCTTTCGACCGCTATACGCTTATTTTTATTGCCTACTTATTGGCCAATTACAAGATAGTTCAAGTATTAGAATCGTAAATCTATTTTTTATTGGAAAAATACGTTCTTTTATTACCCACGAATTAATTGTACATTTTAAATAAAAATTACAAAAACATAAAATCTATTTTACATTACTATGAAAGTATGTAATATATAGATTATTATGTGAAAATACTGTAAGTCTTTAAAATAGGGCTCCTTAAAATAGACAAACGGAAACTCGAAGGCGAGTTCACCAAATGTATCATTTCATAAAGTTTACGTTAACAGGTGTATTTATCGCCGGCCGCCATACTATTCTTTTCTAGTTGTTTAGGTTAGACGCTAGGATGATAGCGATACGTAACGAGCACCAACTGTTCTTAGCTCTAGTTTAAACTTACAAAGGAATAGTAATTGAGTCAAACATAAAAACATTGTTGTTGTATGATAAATTGTTACACATAATTTAAAATAACTTTCATGGTTGTGTTTCTAACAACTTGTGTGTTTAATTAAATTGAGAACGTATTTTAAACCATGGTTTAAGCTCTAGTTTAAAATAATATATATATTTTTTTTATGTACAACCAATACAGATACAATCAATTATATCTATGTTGCCTAATTTGTTATAACATTAGCTGTTGTTGAAGACTTCTGCTATTCCCTTTCCTCTAAGAAGTAAATTTGTAGTTTTGAACCTTGAACCAATTTTTATTTTTTCGTGCAGATTAGAGATTTTTATTAAACCGGATGGAATCTTCATAATAACACTGAGATTCAAACAAAAAAAAATAATAAAAAACCATTCAGTCCTTTTATCCTATTGTAATGATAATCCAAACCGGTTTGTACATTTTTCCAGAATAAAAGAATATTTTTAGTATTAATTAATTAAATTATAAAAATAATACTTTTAGTATTATTTTTTTTTGACTGAGACCATGAGATATTACCACACTAAATTTCATGAAAATCGTTCAGGTTAGTTTTTACATGATGAGCAAATAATCAGACAAAAACAAACATTTCAATAAATATTTATCCCAAAATGTTTTAAGATTATTTTTGTATATTTGTGTATAGATTATTGTAACTAGCAAATACGTCTGTTCCTAAGCCCCTAATCCCCACCCGCTCGCAGGTTTTTAAATAATTCGAACAATTGGAATTTCATTGTAATTAATTCACTCAATTCATCTTAAGCTATGAGGATAGTTATTTGTGTTGTCTTGTGAAAACAAAAAAAAACTGCAGTAAAAAGCTGCTTAAAAAAATGACCAATAATAAATTTCATAAATAAACCCTGTAGTAATTGATTTTTATTGTAATTTTTAGCTATTCTTTTCTTTTTGTCAAAAAGATAAATAAAGAAAAATTTCCAAAATAGTTAAAACAAGTTCTAATATTATAATATACAAACCCCTAACATATAGATCTTTAATGTACCTACATGAAAACCGTCTCATAATTTTTTATAGATGTAGATTTATCTTAGATTATTTCTGTTATGACAACATTTCTACGTATCTACATAAAGCCGTCAATATCAATCTAATATTTTGTATTACCGTTTGTTTTAAAGTAATGCTATGCCGAGACAAAAATTATAATTTATAAAATGTAATACCAAATGTATTCAATATAGAATCAAGTAGCAAAACTCCTTAAATTAGGAAAATCTTTTAAATTACTTGCTTACATTTCCCGTAAATTTTTATTACCATACAAAGTTATCTAGGAGAAGAATCACAGATAAAAACGGGAACTAGTTATTTTCAAAATACAACATTAAATGAGCAATCATTGAATAATATCGCAGTTATTGTTTAAGGACCCTTTAAAAGCTATTTACTTGTCTTTCTACATGTCAGAGACAATTATATAAATGCAATGTGTTCCAAGTACATGTACGTTGCTTTGGGATCACCGGAACACTTAAGTGGTCATTTGCATAACACCTATCAATCTGACCTGCGGTAAGAACCAGCGCAGACTTCAGATTCACAAGATAGTTTTATTAGTTATCAGCTCAGAAAGCTATGTAGAAACGAGGTAAGTAATTATTTATAAGAATACCTGAAACAAGTTACATTATTATACATATTTTCTATTTTTATTACGGCGATTACCATAATAATATTAAAAAAATTAAATGTTGGTTTAAGATTCGTAATCAGTTTATTTTAATTTAAAGTCGACCTGAGACCATTATGTAAGTTTATCGAATTGAAAAATTGATGACAAAATTAAAAGAATAAATCAATGAAATAACAACTTAACTGCTTACTCTAGCGATGCTGTATTTTTTTTTATTGGCAGGCTTCTTATAATATTTTACAAACTGTTCAACGAAATAGCGGGATCTTTGAACTGTTTCAAAATGCTGACTATCACAAATTAATTGCAGGCTTTATTAAAATGTAACAAGCGAATAATCATTTTGATAATATACCTTAAAAAACCCCCACTTAGTCTAGGTCATCATGTAACTTTCAAAATAAAATACCCTCAGAAGCGTTAACTTTTCTTCTAACTCAGAAGCAATATCTTCTCTTCTCTGTTATCTAAAATGGAGACAATATTTTTTTTAACATATATAAAGATGTTTTAATTTGTATATTTTTCATACAACTAATGTAAGTAAAAATGACAAGAATCCTAACCCATTTAAATTGATGAAAATGCAATACTATTGCTTCGAATTGTTAAGTCTTTAGTTTGTGGAGGATGCAAAGTGTAAACACGATTATGTTCTATTGAGAATTTACCATTAATATGACCCGCTTCTGTACTCTTATTCATCATAACCATATTATCATATCATACTTCTAAGTGTCTTGTTTTTGTAAGAAATAATTAAGATACATATTTATAACCCATAGAAACTTTACTATAAAAGGATGGCTTAATTGAACCGACTTTCTAGACTAAATACTATAAAAATAATATATAAGGAATCAGCTTGTTTTGTTTGATATATAATTGAGGAATATAAAGTAATTTTAATTAAAACTTTATGTAGATTATATAAAATCACTATACAAGTATTGTCTTTAGAAAAAAACAAAGTATTTACCCTTCTCTAATCTTTATACCCTTCTATCACTACAGACAGAGTCACGGACAACAGTAATATAATGAAATTTATTCAACTAGTGATTAATTATTTAAGTCGAACTGAGACAGGTTTAGAGTTTAGTGCTCTTCAGTGCCGAATCAGAATTGGTTTCAATAATGTGCCCTTAACTTAATATTAAACAAAATTGGTACAAAGCATAGAACACAACAAAGTTAGTCCTCTTTTAATACCTGAAAATTTGAAGTGAAGCGGTAAATTAAATATCCATTCATAACAAAATTGTCTCTGTATTGTTATTAGACATAATCGTATTTTGATACTCAATTTATATTAAACATAAATTCACTTCTAAAAGTATCTTATTTTAGAATTTTGTGGAAAGTAGTCATTTAAATGAGTAGAATGATTAAATTTATGTTCTTGTTTAACGAATGATGATATATGAAAATATGTATATGTATACAATTTACATATAAATAGATTAAAAAAATCGAATAAATTAGTCTTAATTTCTACAAAACCAATAATTGGTTTTAATTATTAAATGTTTTACTTGACAAACCGAGACTTATCTAACAATCTTAACGTTCGATTTAGAAAATTATAAATGAAGTGAACGATTTAGAAAATGGAGTGAAAAATTAACCATTACGGTCAAGTTCTAAACCTGCGATTTCTGAGAAACAGTACCGTCGCTCCGTCAATAGGGAACATGCAAAAAAATTTAAATGGTCTCAAATATTTTTTTTTCGATTACTTTTTATCATCTTATTATAATAAAATCATTTTTTTTTAATTTACTATTCATTTAAGGCCATAAAATAATGTATGACAAGTGCAAATTTAGGGAGCGAAATTCAGAATTCCAAAACGCGCCACCATTGGTCGAAAGGAAATGTGACGTCATTTGACACACCATTCAATATATCGGCGGTTAAGTTCATACTGTGGTATCAGTGTGACTGAGAAAAATAAATAATTTAAACCTATATTTTCGTGCTTAAAGTTTTATTAAATGATACAATTATTTAGGTAATCTTAAAAACATTTTCTAAATACTCAAACAACTCTAACAAAACAAATACCTACAAACTCTTTTTGAATAGCAGTTTGCTAACTGCCTAGTAGCATGCTTGCTACTAGGTACACAATACATTTTTAAAATGTTTCTGCCTCTGAATCATTTTTCACTTCACTTGACTCAAATAAATAACTTGGTTGATAATCAGCAGATATAGAAGATATAAGATGCTATAGAAGTATTATCAGCTGTGTTTTCAGTAAACAATTTTCTTTTTAAAACAGATAGTTTTACTTTTAAAACTGTTGTGTAACAATGTTGTGTGTAAAATGAGGAAATGGTGACAATGCTACATTTTGTTTTTCAGCAGGTATATTTACATTGACACCTTTACTTCCATACTTCGGTTTAATATTAACTTGCACAGCTTAGTCACTTGGTAATTTATCTTTAATATGCAAAAAGCAAGGCTCTGCCTTATGATCATCACATTCAATAGGAGAAGTACTGAGTCTTGGCTGATTAATATCACAGACATTTGTATGGGCAGTACTAGGACTTACTACCTATATCACTTCTTCGTAAAGGTCACAATTTTTTTTAAACACTACTTTTGTTAGCTAACTCTTAAAAGGCTTCATTAACCGATGTCAATCTTTGCCTTTTGACTATGCACATTCTCATTCTATCAGCTGGTGTTTTTGCCACAAAAATATATAAGGAACAACTCCTTTCTTCAAATTTAGATTACATCTTTCTCCTTGTTGTTTCGTTACACATATTATATTCAATACAATTTGCTGTATCTTCCTTAACCTGAAATAAATCGACAGACCATAAAATTGCGTAAAACAAAAAAAGATTACGGTTTTTATAGAAAGTTATACTGAAATTTGTAAGATAGGTTAGGTTAATTTTAAACTCAAATTTTCTAATGTTGATAACTTACTATAAATTTAAACTATTAGATTAAACTTATTATAAATAAAGTATACTTACGTTAAATTGATCTTCACAACCATATAAACACGATTTAGGACATATAATATCCCTTTTAATTACCATACACCATTGTTTTTGTATTTTCGCATCTCTTGGAATACAAAAAACACGTTGTCGGGTGTTTTTCTAATACTATTTTTGCACTCCGGTACTATACAATACTCGTAAGATGATTTTTATCTTGTTCCAAGACTTGTAAAGCAATTAAAACTTAAAATATCTATGAAATAACTAAAAAGTTCATAGTAAACATTCACTGGATGTATTACATTATTCATTTGACGTCACGCAAAACGCGCGCAAAATGGCGGTGTTTAAACGGGTCAAATTTACTCAATGTTTTAATTTTCACTTTAAAAAAAAACTAGAATCTTTTCAAGCCTATTTATATTTTTTTCTACGATATTGAGAGGTAAATGATTAATTTACGTCAAAAAAAAAATACGTGAATGTTCCCCATTGAGCCACTGTTCTGCTACCCCGCATACCTAGATATATTTTGCATTTTTATTATCAGTTATCGTCTTTTTTGGGAAGGTAGACATATATTTTATTATTCTACCGAAAACCTTCATAATAATTTTAACCTTTGTATTAATATTGAAATGATGTTACAGAGAAAATTAATGTTTATATCAATAAATATATATATTTTTTTGATTTTGTGGAAATAAATGGGGTTTTTAATTTACATAGTCCATTTCTGGAGGAAATCTAGGAATAATCTATCTATGTGAAACCCATTACGGATAAAACTTAAAAAAACAAGTTTTGGGAACGTTCAAAATCACCGGATAATAAGACAGATGTACAATTAAGTGTAAAACTACCTCCCATCTAGTTCTAAATTAAAATAAAATCTAAAACTAAATGCTTTAAACTGTATCTAAAATGGACAGAATTGGCACAAAGCCTAGAAGACAATAACGTTAGTTTCCTCGAAATACCTGTACATGCGAAGGGAGCTAGTGTAATGGTAAATTACATTTCCTTCCAGTTTCCACACTGCTTGTCGACACACCGTAACAACCTGTCTCCTGTTGTCATATAAAACAAATGAACGCTTCAGACACGTGGCTACTGTGTTTGTTAAAGCTAAGGACAAACACTAGACGTGACTCAAAGGAGATCATTGTTTACTTCCCGATTGATTACGTCGAAGCCATTTTGCCTAATACGCCTATGTGCTAATTGAGAGCCAAACTAGGGGGATATCATTAACGACCACATGTTATTGATTGGAGATTAGGCACTTATAATTGGACATCTATTGATTGCCTTTGTATTGTTTAACTTTATACCTATTCTTTGTTATTTGTTATCGCTATAAATACTTTAGAATCATTATAGCCACAGAAAAATATTATACTGCATAATGCATTCAATTCCTGACATTTATAGCTTAAATTACGTAATACTTAACTGATAGCGAATATAATGCACAAGTTACTGTAATAACATAACTGAGGGTGTTTATTGTTTTAAGGAGGGAGCCGTCCTGTTGTATGGCCGAGTGCGTATCACAAACAACTATTACGATTGCTTTCAAAATAAACACTTATGACTATTTTCGTGGTTTTATTCTTTAGAGGCTGTAAATCTTTTTTGTTTATTTCTATTAAGTCTTTTAGGTGAACGCTTTAGAGTGATTTTTTTTTGTGTTCTTGTTCTTTAAGTAAAGTCATTTATAGGTAAGTAAACTCATATGTTTCCTTCCATATTGTTACTAAAATTTTCGAAAAGATTTTCAGTGTAAAATAATAGATGGTAGTTTTTATTGGAAACTTCATAAGAACTTTACCATAGCGCAGATTTGTAAATTGATATACTTAAAATATTTATTAAACATTATATATAAATGTACAATGAAACGGTTTCGTGTCTACGGTTTATTCGCCGACGGAATGGATCCTCTTGGTTCAGTCTGTGTCTAAGATGTCTCAATTCCAACTCAGACATACTTTTATAGTTTTATTTGAGGCTTATTTGTAATTTAATTCTTTACCAAAGTTCAAATAGTCTCATATTATGGAGGAAATGAAATCTTATATTTGTAGGCAAAAAAAATATATAAAAAATTGTAAAAACACCTGTTTTAAAAATACGTCTAAACAGGATAAAACTAATATAATTATGTAAGTACTTATTGAAGTCGTTGCATCGGGGGACCGTTGCACATATTCAACGTACGTTGGTGTCCATTTCACAAAATTTTTGGAACAACTGATTGAAGACTTAGACTGTACAATTTGATAATATTATTTCATTATTTGCCTTGGTAACTTACTTGAATTTTGAATTTTCTCTTTATTTAGCGCTCCCCTGAAGCAAGAACTTCAATAATAATATTATTTTTATCCTTTTTAGTCGTTTGTTTGAATTGGAGATTTTTTATTTTTTTTTTGTTTTGTAAAATTATTTTACTACCTACATAACCAGGCTTTCGATTAAAAAAAAACATTCAAATCCGTCCACGCGTGGGGCTGCTACGTTGACACAGACAGACACACAGATACACAGGTCAAACTTATAACAACCCCTCTTTTTGGTTCAGGGGTTAAAAATAACAGTCGAGTTGATTCAATTTTTTTTTTGCAACAATACATATATGAAATTTATTGTATTTCTCTACCTTACCTCTTACCTCTTCTTGGCGTATTTTAAAGCAGTAAAGATATTTTCTAGTCATTAAAAACCTTTAAAAAGGAACGGAATCTGTATAGATGTTATATACTTCACAAACACTAATTCCAGGACAGAGGGATTGCTCCAGACATCAGGTCCTGGATGCCTCAGTAGTTATAAAGATAATATAATCTTTTAATAACAGATATGTAAAGAAAGTGTCACTTTAATTGGATTTAACTCGATCTTAAAAGTAGATTTTTATAACTACAATAATATGATAATAATGTTAACATGGTGCTAGTGCTGCGGAATGGTATCATTGCTGCTACTGAATTAACGTGTCATGGCCATGATAAAATGTACCATACGTCTAAAGAGCACAAGAGATGCTATATATGTATGATATATTTCCTAAATAATACAAAGAAGGTCATTATCGCAAAGTTAAAATTTTCTTTTCCATTTAGTTATACGACAACCTTTAAGCTGTTTTAAGACTGGCCGACTAAAAACTATATGATATTTAGGTAAAGATATTTAAAAAAAATATTATTATATAAATTAAATAAAATGTTTATATGACTCTTAATTATAACTCTCAAGTACCTCAATATTAATTTATAAGGCTGTGCGCACTTTTAAATTTATAAACATGTTATTGATAAGTCAACTTTTAGAAGGCGGTCATAATGGAGGGATTTCTTCATCACATGGCACCCCAGTTCCTGCACCCTGCACTGCAAAGTTTCGGTTGCGGCGCGTTTCGCCCTATAGGAGGTGCCTTTCACCCCCTGTACCCTGGCAAAGCGTTTGCTAGACATCTTGGAGAACAATATGCACTTGGTCAAAGTGTTGGGCAAGCCCTAAGGGTAATCATAACTTCTGTTAATACATTTGCTTTCCCTTAATCGGCTTTTCAAACATTAAGTTCTTAAAATGTCCTACAATCTCTTTAGTCTGTTTGTCTTGGGTTATATTAATTTGAGAAAAAATCTGCTTACCGTTTATAATACTTTATAATATATAATGAGAACTGTAGCAAAGGCCTGCCGTGTCTATTTTAATATTGTACTATTTGTATAATCCCAATGAAAATAATTTCCAAATAACAAAAACATACTACTATTAGAAGAATGTTTTGAAATTAAAGAAAGTTAAAATTTAAATTAAGGCTCATTTATAAGACTGAATATTATTATTGTACGACCATCATTCAGGGTGTCAGAGACGATAATAGCACACCGCCACTGTACCGACATGGGTACACTGTTCGAGACGATACTAGCTCTCCGGGGTCTGCGGCATCTGCTTCACCACGACCCTGCAAAGACGAGGACGCGCCAGCCACTGCAACATGCTCTGACTCGCATGAAATGTTTTCACGTTAGTCAGCTATATAATAAATTAAAAATAGAATTTACTTTTAGTTTAACGATCAATTTAGTTTTTATTGCTATATTGTCTTTGTAATTGTAGCCGACGGTGAACGAAAGTCATCGTGTGGCGTTTGCGGAGCCCGGCTGGGTCCTGGTGTAGCTCAGGCGCATTTCTTACAAGAGTTGCAGCACCTCTATAGCCTAACGGCCATACCACGTGATGCGACTGCTCCGTCCCACTCTCTCCACCACCAGGACGAAGATGCACGATGGGAGGTTAGATAACGTATTCTAAACATTTAAAATAAAATAACAATTAAATAATATAAAAATAAATATTTAAAATTTAACTTTAAGTGAAAAACGGTATTTTATGGAAGTTTTTTATAAATAACTACTTAACAGACGTACCAGCGCATACGTGCGAATCGGCAGCGTCGTCTGAAACTGCGTACCCGCAAGCGCCACCACACCGTGGAGAGTATGCTGGGATACGACCTGGAGGAAGAGCGGCGCGAGGAGCGGCCGCGCGAGCCAAGGACCTACGACGCAGAGGACGAACCCGTTGATGTGGAGGGAGACTCTCTGGGGTGGCCTGAAGCTGCCATTAATGTTGATGGTAGGAACTTCATTGATTATGTCACTAGTAGACACTAAATGGTTTATTAAATCAGGTTATGTGATTTTACGTCGACAATTTTTTACAGATAAGGATCATCGTAACGACGGCGAAAAGTTACATCTGAGTTATGCCGAAGACCTCGAAATATCGAGCACGAACGACACTATGCAGTCGCCTGAACGCGTGAGGTATTTTCTATGTCTATGCCACTATGGCACTATGGTTGACGTTTCGTAGAATTCAGATATTTAAATCTCAATCTCCAATCAAAAAAATATAAATTCTTATAAATTCTTGATTTATAAAAGACGTAATCATGCAGTTACTATTACTACTACTTATTGACACAAACTTAATTGAGCTACGAGTATCAGTGCATAAGTATTTTTATTAGCATTTAAATAAATATGATTCTTCTAGGAAATAAGGGATATTTATTTTGAATGTAGCCGACAATATTAGAGTGAAGCACACACAAAAGTAACGACTGTAAGAGTGGTCCAAGTGACAACATATAAGAAATGCATATTAAATGTAATTATTACTTTGGTTTATATTTATTTTACATAATATTCCATTAAACAATACCTATCCGAAGTTTGTTTTTATATATTTTTTAAGAGATTAGTTAAAATTAAAATATTAAAAAATCAAATCTTTAATGTGTCGTGTACCTACTTAATAGTTACTTAGTACAACTAATTATGAATTAGACTAACAGATCGCGCTAGGTTTAAAAAAAAATAATGAATGATTACATTACAATTTCGAAAATCTCGTCTCGTCTCAAGTCACCACCTGAAAGTCCCGGAACTCGAGAATACGTAATATGGCGTCTTCGTTGTTGTATTAATCTTGCATAATAATTCTTTAGTTCGGATAAATTCCATATTTAACTTAATATTAATTTATATTGTATTTATTTTTATAATTATAATAATAATCTAAAATACAACATATTTTAATTATATATTTACTTATACATTATTATGCCGCTATCTCCAACCATTTATTATATGTGGAGGTAGTCCACAATCTATCAGAAAGTTCTTTAATTATACTGTTACTGCACCTACCAACCCGGGCCATGAACTCAGCAATACGACTTCTCTGGATGGCATTAAACTATAGTATGGTGCCAAACAAATGAGGTGTCTGTATATATTGTTATACTGAACACGAATGCCATCCAAAGACTTCTTCGTTTATTCTGTCCAGAGCTGGCAGGTATAGAAACTTTGACAGTACGTTCGAAACAAGTGCACTTTAGATTGTACATCAGCTTTAAAAAATCTTCTGGCTATCATGTTCCCCACGATTGACCGCGCCCTAAGATGACGTTCAATAGCGGCATCATCCCTCATATCTGATGTTAATATTTGACCAAGGTACTTGAACCTCTCCACCACCCTAACAGCCTGTCCTCCTACCCATACTGGTGGGACGTTGTGTGGACCACTTCCCGACCTGAATACCATCATTTCGGTCTTCTTAGCATTATATACTAAATTGTGCTTTATAGCATATCGTTTGCAGATAGTTAATAACTTCCGCAAACCCCTAATCGAAGGGTTTAGCAGAACCATGTCATCAGCGTAACTTAAGTTGTTGACATATCTGTCACCCAGCCCAAGTCCCACACGCGTTCTACTCAGCTCCTCGATAAAATCATTTATATATAGCTTATAATCGTCAAAAAAGCTGTCCCCCATCTAACATTGTTTGACTGATTAGCATACCAATATTTAATCAGATCAACAACTCCAGGCTGTACACTATGGTTATTTAACTTCCGTAATATTCCGTACTATTATGCCAACTAATACAAATTTAACTAGCTTCAGTCACCAGTAAAAGTCTTTCGTTTATATGATTCTCGCTCTGACTTTATATATATATATAATATTCGCAGAATTGAGACGCCAAAACCGTTGTCTCTGGAGTGCGCGAAGCCGGAAAGCTTGGAGCGGCCGGCGGAGGTGAGCACATCGGAGTGGGCGGGCGCGCCCGACGCCTGGCCCGCACTCGCCGATGCGTACACACACGCACGCCACAAGATTGACGGCGAAATGCCTTCCTCTACCGACACCCGCAACTAATTATTTCATATTACATTGACCACAGATACATATTATGTTTCCTTCCGAATATGCTTCATATTTGCCATTCATTTAAAATATTATAGTATATTCATAAAGCGTAACATGTATCTGCGGTCTCACTATGTTTTTCGTTTATTCAATGTTTAATTGTTTACAAGTTTGTTGAGCACCTTAATGTAAAAATCGTTTTACTATTGTTTATTAAATATAACATAAACTAATATTAAATGTAATTTGAATTTATATGAGGTTAATATTTTATAATTTAATAAAATAAGGAGTCTGAATGTCGTTTCATGGAGCTTTTTATCACATACATAATTTGTAGAGAACATTCACACTTGATTACTTCTTGTGAAATTGCAAATTATTATTAGTATTTTGCTGAGTAATTAGTATAGGCATCCAGATATTTTTTGCTATAACTAAATAGTAATTTGCTCTTGTTATCATTAATCGTCTTAAATATTAACTTAAAACCTGTTTAGGTACTATTATTTAAATGTCATAAAGTTAAGACAATTAGTAAATAAAAAACACCAAATGTAATTGTTAGACGAAATCTAATATTCGACACAGTCCGAACTAGTAATAAATAATGATTAATATATATCGTTATTTATAATATTAAAAAAAACCATGGAACCTTTTACTGAGAGAGAATCTTAAAAAAATTCTGTAGAATACTTTTAATTCAAATAATGTATTGGAGTGTATTTAATATATGAAAGTATTCACTAATGCTTACTAACTTTATTTACTAAGCTTATTATTGTTTCTAGAATAAACTTACTCCAAATTTATCATCTACATAACTCTGTTGTGATTACGCCAAAGATATATATAATGTTATTTCTAGCAACGCTTATTCTTTAGATATAATAGGTACTAATTATACTTTTACGTCGTCTTCTAAATTTTCAATATAAATATTTGTAAATATTAATATAATTTATTTTCAATTTAAGCGAGAGGTATACAAATTAACTACTTTTATTATTGGCTATTATGAATCTGTTTGTTTTAAAATATAACTCAAATTATGTTGGTATATTTCTATTTATTTTTGTTAAATAAATTGACTATTGTACGTCTCCGCCGATGTTCAGTTAGGGCATGTGTGATGTGTCCAAGAAGTTATTGAAAAATTTGAGGTGTTATAATGTAAAACTAATAAATTCAATTGTTTCCCTTACCCAAATTATCTTTCTCCTATAAAGTATTATCTAAAATTTTATATATGCTTAAGTGTATTATAACTGTATACTTACTTGTAAGTAGATAACTGTATCTATATTTTCAATATTATTTTAAAAATTATTTAATAAATAAAAAGTCAAAATATTTAAAATTCTTAATATAATAGCGACAAATCTTTTACGCAATACCATAATACCCATACATAAAATAAAATCATGAATGCACTCAGATAACAGTAACAATAATTGAAATAATTAATAAAACCTCTTTTGATACCTTGATGTGTAGATTAAAAACAGCAAACTAAATTTACTTAAGGATCATTTGCACTTTGATTATTGCTAGCGCGAGTTTAATTATCTTTGATGGTTTATAAAAATAGACGTTTTAATAATAACAAATTAGAAAAAAAAGTTAGTGCAAGTCTAGAAGTTTGTGCAAGGATAGCTTAACATAAGAAGAGTGTTGCAAAGAACACACTCATACTAATCAAAGTGCAGACGAATCTTAATAAACTAAGCCTCGCCTAATCTACGTAAAAATATAACTTGCACTGGTTCGTCCCGAGAACATTTAAAAAAATATTGGTTAATTATTTATTGCGTCCTACACAAAGAATTTATTTCTTTTATATATTTGTATTATAGTACTTGATTAATTTTATGATTTACAATAAGAAATTGGCGGAACAATTCTAACGCCTCAATATTAACCGATCCAAATCTGAATTTATGATTATTTAGACATATTTTAATTTATTTTAAATAGACAACCGAATTTATCACTGGTAGTTTTCAATATTAAACATCCTCGTGCAGTTTAAAGCTGGAGTGTCGGTAGCCCTCCCCGGCTGTGGACGCGGTCGCTCGTAGCGGTAGTTCCTCGCCTGGCCTGTACTCCTGCACCACCTGCGTTATAGGAATTACAGCAAGTGAGAGTACAAAGGGGACTATTTGACAACCCCTGGTTCAAGAAGCGCATACCTAACTATATTTTTTTGTTTAAGAACTCAAAAATAACTGTTTGCCCGTCGCAGCTATAAAAAAATCATATACAAGTTTATATTTCTAAAAACCCCTTAAATTTCAATAACAATTGCCCCACCCTAGACCAAATCCATTCCCGCTATAGCATTACAAAAATCCTTACACTTAGGGTTATAAGTAAATTTAAAATGACAAGAATGTACTTTTCGTATATAATTCTCGCCAGCAGCAAGTTCCCTCGCGAGCTTTTCGTGACGTCTCGCAACTTTAACGTCGTACTTCTGGACGAGACTTTTTTCAGCTTCTTCGTACTCGCGATATAATTGTGCGTAGGCAGCGAGACCACGCTTCGCTTCTTGACTACTGATGCGTCCTTTAGACGTCGCTGCGTCGAAGTCTTCATGGTTAGTAGCGAGACTGCGACAACAAATATAAATAATTCAAACCCTTAATTTTGAGAATAATCCAAAAAGAAAATTATTGATAATAAATAGAGGTATTAAGTGTTTTGTTTAAATTCAATTGATCATTTATTCTCAATAAAATTATAATATTTTTTTCCTAAAATCAAAAGCTTACATATATTTATTTCCCTTTATTTCAATTTTAACGGGAATTATGAAGACTGCAGATACGAACTATAAACTACAAGAACATTATCTGTAACTCTCTATGTTTTGTAATCCTACTCATATTATTAATGCGAATGTAAGTTTGTTTGTTTTCTTTCACGCGCTCATAAATACTCAAAAATACTCAACTGATCATTATGAAACGTTGTACACAAACTTTTGGAGGTATTAGAAGTAACATAGGATACTTTATATTAGGCTCCGCGAGTTCGAGGAATAGCACCTGGTGCGAAACCCTCGAGCGCGGAGCCCAGCACGGAGCCGGCTGTGGCTATGGCAACATAGTCACATCGAGCTTCAGCGGGGGAGGTTGGGAAGGAGAAGGGTTCAGCCCGTACCTTCCCAGCCGTAGGCCTAGGTGAGAGGGGGGGGTGACCTCTCTCACCATTGCACCAGGTCTATGACGTAGGGGTACACTGGTTGCCCGGGGTACCCTTATCGGGGGGGGTTCCGCCGGGGCGTCACAGTGAGTGCGAAAGCGATCCCGTGGCGTCCCATTGCAGCGATGAGGGCAGCCGTTGGTTTTTTAGTGGGGTGCCTTAAAAATGGCAGCGTTTCCTATGCTGCCGGGTGCCGCACATACCGCCCGGCCATCGCCTTCCTGGCCTAGGTGACGACGCGGAAACGCATTTGTCGAACGATAAAAAAAGGATACTTTATATAAAAAAAAAAAATTTTTTTAACCGTAAGTTATAACAATTTAGGAAGATAGAAACATTGTTTGTTAATAAGCACGTGGACGGAGTGGCGGGCAACAGCTAGTGCTACATAAAACAAATAAAATATATTGTGTATTTCTTGTCCAATCACTATCTGAATGTTAGTATTTGTATGTCACATAATCGTAGAATTATAAGTTATTATACATAGAGTAGGGACGCCAGTCTAGAGTGTGTCCATCGAAAAAAAAAAGAGAAAACAAATGAAGCTACTTCTCTATATCTCTTTCTTGCATATTTGATTAGACAAAGATAAGTATCGGTCTCTCATCTTAACCCCTTTATTATTAGTCAGACACTGACATGCATAGGCCTTTTTTTTTTTTTTTTTTTTTTTTTATACGATCTAGGGCAATGCTTGACTACATTCCACCTGATGGTAAGTGGAATGTAGTCTTAGGTGGTAAGACGCATTACCCTAGCAACCTATTCACTCTTCGCTTGAAGACACCCACATTGTATTCGGTCGGAAATACCGACGCAGGCAAACTGTTCCAATCCTTTGCTGTACGCAGTAAAAATGAGGAAGCAAAGCGCTTCGTTCGGACAGGTGGAATGTCCACAACAAAAGGATGAAAACCTGCCGTGCGTCGGGACGTCCGGTGATGGAAGGGGGACGGGGGAATTAAATTGTGTAATTCCAGCGCACACTCACCAAAATGTATCCTATAGAATACTGAGAGGCTAGCAATTCTACGCCTGTGCTCAAGGCTTTGGAGGTCGGCTCCGACCAATTCGGGATCGCCTATAAGCCTCTTTGCTCGCCTCTCAATTGAGTCCAGAACCGCAAGATGAGACTTTGCGGCACCAGCAAATATGTGACCACAGTACTCTACACACGACCGGATCTGTGCTTTGTATAAAACAAGAAGCTGTCCCGGTGTAAAGTACTGCCGAACCTTCGCCAGAACGGCAAGCTTTGCTGCTGCTGCTCTTGCTCTGGACTCAATGAACCGACCAAAGTTGAGGTTCGAGGAAATCTCTAAGCCTAACAACTGAAGCCGGTCACTGTATTCTAAGGATACATTCTGGAAAGTAAGAGCCAAGGTGAAAGGGCTCCTTTTGGCGGTGAATAGACACGTCTGCGTTTTGGTGGCGTTGAACTTGACAAGATTGGCATTGCTCCATGCGGAGACTGCCTGAAGTTTGTCATTCAAACGTTGCACCATGGCTTCTCTTTCAGACTGTACTTGATCTCGACTAGCCCGAGTACTCGGCAGATATCTTTCTACAACTGTGCTGTCGTCTGCATACCCATAGATACCGGGCTTCAACAGATCATTAATGTGCAGCAGAAACAGAGTTGCAGAAAGAACGGACCCCTGAGGCACTCCGGCATTTATTGTCAAGGGTTCCGAGGAACACCCGTCGACAACTACTCGGAGAGATCTGTAGCTCAGAAAGTCCGTTACCCAGCCGATCAGACCAGGAGATATACCGTACGCTGAAAGCTTGCTTATAAGGCTCGCATGCCAGACCCTGTCAAATGCCCTCGAGACGTCCAGAGAGACGGCGACCGCTTCTCCGTTCTTCTCGATGGCCTCGCCTAAAATGTGAGTAGCATACACTAGGAGGTCCCCAGTAGACCTATTACGGCGAAACCCGTACTGTCGGTCACTGAGGAGATCGTTACCTTCTAGGTATGCTAGTAGGCGCGAGTTCAATACACGCTCCATAATCTTGCAGAGTATGGAGGTGATTGAAATCGGTCTGTAATTGACAGGGTCGGCACGGCTGCCTTTTTTGGGCACGGGTTGCACATTAGCAAGCTTCCAGGATTTCGGCACTGTTTCAGTCATGAAAGAGAGACGATACAGACGTGTCAGTACAGGAGACAACTCAGCTGCGCATGTCTTGAGCAGAATGGCTGGTATACCATCAGGACCACTGGCTTTATTCACATCTAAACGACACAATGTTCTCCATACCTCTTTGTTAGTGATGCGGATTTCAGGCATCGAAACACCGCAGTGAGGAAGATGTGCTGGAGAAGCATTGCCAGTGTCTAGATGCGAATTATCAGCAAACAGAGAAGCAAGTACGTTCGCTTTCTCTGTTGCTGTGTGGGCCAGGGATCCATCCGGCTTCAGCAGAGCAGGCAGTGAGGGTTGGCAGAAATTCGACTCGATCGCTTTCGCAAGAGACCAGAAAGCTCGACTGCCAGTTGGTCTGACAGAGAGCTTTTCGCCATTCTTAGCGATTCGATCGAGACGAGCCTTCTGCAATGCCTTTTTGTAGGACTTGGCAGCTTGGTTAAAGGCTCTCTTCTTCGAACTTACATCCGGAGTTTTGCGGCTTCGAGCGTCAGCCCAAATGAGATATGCCGAATGTTTTCGGTCTTGAGCATGACCACATTCGGCATTAAACCATGGGCGAGCTTTGCCACCGATGGGTACGTCAGCAAAAGGAATAAAATACTCCATTGCCTGATGCACCACATCGGTTATAGCATCCGCGCAACTCGACGGATCCAAAGAAGAGAAGCAGACCTGCCGCCAAGGATAAGACGCAAAAAAGTGCCGCATCTCATCCCAATCTGCTGACTTGTATTTCCATACTCGCCTAACACCATGAGGTTCGAAAGCTGGTGGGGAATATGTAAACACAGATTTCACCAGACAGTGATCGGAGGTCCCCAAGGGAGAGGTAACCTCTACCCGATACCTGTCCGGATCAGTTGTCAGCAGAAGGTCCAGGCAATTGGCTGTATGGCCTACCACATCTGGTACCCTTGTCGCTTGCTTCACCAGCTGAAAGAGGTCCAAGGACAACGCAAAGTTCCGCGCTTCTCTTCCAGCATGGTCGGTCTTCTGGTACGGGAACAGCCAGTCTTGATGACAGGCATTAAAATCCCCCAGAAAGACGAGCTGCGCTGAAGGGAACTGATGCAGAGCCATATCAGCAGCCTCACCGAGATACTCGAATAATCTAGTTGTCTCCTGGTCACCGCTGTGCGAACGGTAAACACAGGAATACAGGATTTTTTCGTTTCCTGTGTCTACTAAAACCCATAAAGAAGAAAAAGTGGGGTCTTCAAGGTGACGGAGACGCTGGATACAGAGGTCGTTCCGCGCATACACGCAGACTCCGGCACGTGAGCGAAAGTTGTGCTCTAACGTGTATCCGGGATAATACAGGTGCGCAGCGCTTAAGGGACATTGTATCTGCGTCTCCGTCAAAAAGAACAGGTGCGGTTGTTCTGTCTCCAGGTGGTGATGGACAGGTAAGATATTAGAGTGCAAACCCCTAATATTACTGAGGTGCACTTTAAATGAGGAGGAGTGCAACCGCTGTACAAACTTTTTCCTTTTTTGGTTTTTCTTCATGATAAAAATAAATAAAAGTGAATAGGGCTGCCGATGGCTTTTATATTCTATGTATAATAATTCTATGCATAGAATGCCTACTCAAAGGCAAAATAATAATTGAACTGTGAATTCACGCCATCTGTTCAAAAACGGTTGTACTAATTCAAATTTTCCTCAGCTAATGAACTAGGCAAAGTTTCTTCGCTATATTAATAGTTTACACGAAGTAATTATATATAGTGATAAAATATTTGAAAATTAAAAACAATAAATATATTTGATAGTGAAAAAACAATAAATATTTTTTTTTGCACACGGTAGAAGCCGTGATTCTTTGTTTTGCTAATATTATATAATTATATGAACATTAACTTGATTTTTTTAACTATTGTCAGCTCCGTAAACGATACATTTGCTTTTGCAGTTATTAACGCACGAAAGTATTATTCATATCTGTAAGTACCTAAAAGATTATAGTTTTTAAGCGTTATAATATCGTTAGTTATTACATACTTCAAATTATAATTTGCTTCGTCTTATCTTTGATACCCCAAATTACCTATTATATCTTTGTCTGAAAAATGCTCGATGGTTTAATAACGTGGTATATATCTGTCTTCTTTACAAATATAATTGTCACTGTCTTCAGATTATCTTTTGTTATTTATGTAATGATAATATACGCAATAAATACATTATCATAATTTCATATAATTTGCATTAAAAATTATCGAACTGCATAATGTTGTTTGCACCAAATATTATTTCTTATTACACTTTTATAATATACTTAGGTAAATTTTATATTCATTTTGAAACCTAAGGGAACTAAAAATATTAATATTTAAAGAATTTCTACAAAAATAGGAAATCCATTCGTAGTAAAGGTATTGAACATAAATATTTAACATAAAAACTATTTTAATTTAGTGTGGATTTACATTTTAGGTAGTCAATTATTTTGCTGGAAAATATCTAAACTCACATAAGTAATAGAGCCCAGGGCAAAAATATCAACTCTCTCCAACCCAACCGATTACCACACTTAATAATAAATAAAGTAAATACTCAGCAGATAAATTAATGTTAGCTGTGTATTAAGTATTAACAAAAAATAAAGGTATAAATACGAAATACTGGCAACACAAAAGCAAGAAACTTGTACTCACTTGTACTCGGAAGTGTAGAAGTAATGCGGGCGACTCATGGCCTTCAGGAACCGAGGCACGATGCCCTCGCCCTCCCTGAACAGCATCAGGAGGCGGCTGAACGACATGTGCTTGTAAGAGGACAGTCGCAGCATGCGTCCACCTAGTTTGATAAAGTTGATCTCGCTTGTATGGTGCGTCGGGTGCTGGAAAAAAATAATTATTTTATTGTAAGTAGTATAGTAGTTGTAAGATATATGACAAAAACATTAAGCAATATATAATTAATTCCTGAAAAATATTTGTAACCCATTGACATAATTATAATGATATTATAGACATATTTTCCGTAAGATTAGAAATTAGAAACATTAGAAATTTGAGCTAACATTAGAAATTTGAGAAAAGAATGAGTCCAAGGTGAACTCCAACCATTATCATAATATGTATGTACTAAAGAATAAATTGTCATATTGTGTTATTGGCATACATTATTTTTTAACAAAATTTTCTTGTGCTTGTAAGTGTTACATTATTATTTTATAAGAATTCCTTAAAGAAATGAATACAAAATAATATCGTATACTTCTCATATCATTGTACGGTTTATATCAGGTGAGGCATTTGTTATGTTTTACATATTTATGAGGTTTCATTAGATGCCCATAATTACATCAAAAACGTTAATGGAAGAGTAATCTCCATGTTTATGTTAGTTTAAGATACTTTATCACAAAGAAGTTAAATGATCTGATTGATAAACCAAATGCTAAAGTAGTGTTTCAATAAAAGCTATTATATGAACCATAAAACATGTATACATATGAATGAAAGAACATATGAATGAATGAACATATGAATGAAAGAACATATGAATGAATGAACATATGATTGAATGATCAATTTGCATTACCCCAGTAGCACTTTTGGAGCCATTTGAAGCGTCGTGGCGTAATCCTGTAACGGGAACATTAAAATATATTATATGAAAATAAATGTATATATACAAGTTAATTCATATTAATTAGCATTTTATCAACAAATAGACATTACCCATATGATGAGCGATCGTGAGAGGAATACCCGATAAAGGCTGTCGTATTTTGAGGCCGTTTAGAACCTTACCACATAAATATATCAATGTATATCAAAATTAAATAAATTCATATAACATTTAATTTAATAATCATATTGTACAACATACAATTTCTAAGAAAATAAATATATTACTACGATTAATATTACATCACAAGAGAGAATTAGAATTTATAAGGCTTGATTATATGGTTTATTATATTACCTGTTGCAGATTAACCCCCACGTTATGAGAGGGTGCAGTACTCTTGCTGACGATGAAGGGTATGCTGGTCGTGTTTTCGTTGCCGTCGTAGCAACGCATGCCCGCCTGCTTCATCTTCGAAGAGACCGTTGGGAGCTGGTAGCGGAAGCTCTTAGACTTCCAGCGTTTTGAGGTCTAGTCATTTATAGTATAATATAACTGGTACTTTTAGAGACAGATCTACGATAAGGTTTTGCACATTTATTTGTAATTTGTAAGTAACTAATGTATTATCAGGCTTAAACTTAAAAGTTGGGATATCTTCCTAATGCTGGTGCATTGAAAATTGTATGTTTACTACAAAAATCTGACCTTAGATTGTTTGGTTTTGAAAGTCGTTCCGCTCTTTAACTGTGCAGTCATCTCTTCGTTGGAACCACCTATAATAATAAAAAGGTAGACAAAGTTGTGTTAAACAATTTTATTCATTTAATAATAAACTGAAGTTCACTGCATAATTTTTAGGATTCCGTACCCAAAGGTAAAAACAGAATCCCATTACTAAGACTTCGCTGTCCGTCTGTCCGTCTGTCTGCCCCCAGGCATGTATGCATGTCATAAACCGTGATAGCTAGACAGTAGAAATTCTCACAGACGATGTATGTGTGTTGCCGCTACAACAATAAATACTAAGAGCAAAATACAACACATATTTAAGGGGACTTCCATACAACAAAACGTTTATTGGTTTTATTTGCCGTTTTTTTTTAATACGGAACCCTTAGTGCACTAGAAATTAAATTCCATATTTTAGTTAAGTAAAAATAATAACTTATATAGAAATAAATACCTGTTTTAGTAACGTTTTTGGTTCCTACAGTACTGGTGCTAGGAGGACGCTGCCACGACTCCGGCGCCGCTCGGTTCTTGTTGTACAACTCTACCAATGGTCTCGGATCTTTGTCGCTTATATCTTCTAGTTGAAATTTGATATATTAGTGCGAATTCATCTTATAGTACTAAATCTAATATATTAATTCATAAAATACTTAAACACAAACTAATTATATAGAGAAAAGTAAAAAAGGGTCACATGTAAGTTGTGTACCATCAAAATTTTCCTGAGTGCGATTGCTTTTTGGACGATGACGGATAGAAGCCGACGGAGGTAAACTCCACGGGTCACGAGACTCGTCCATCCAGGGAATATGCTGTGCTATATACACATAGGTAGGTAACATATAGGTCATTTATGCTGTAAGTAAACCAAAAATAATACCCTAAAATTTTTACTAACAATTGCATAAAGACATTTTCAAAAATACAAGTATATTTTTTATAGCTATATCTTTTATTCTCAAAACTATAACTTTACATTATTTTGTCACAGATGTTAATATGTTTTTATTTATTAGTCTACGGTAATATTATACTCGGAATGTATCCCTTCACTAAAACCTTGAGTAAAAAAATATCAAATTGAAACAATCTTAATATATATAAATTACGTGTCACGTTGTTTGTCCGCGATGGACTCCTAAACTACTTAACCGATTTTAATCAAATTTGCACACCGTGTGCAGTTTGATCCAACTTGAAACATAGGATAACTTACATCTTAATTTTTAGTCGCAATATTATTTTATTGCAAATTATTTCTTTATAATTATCTGTGTTTCCAAACAAGTTTAACAGATGGCGTTGTATCTGTTGACTGGATTGAGTTAGTGTTCAACATATGGCGTAATGTTAAAAGTACAAAAGTTTCATATACAATTTAACATCAACCAACATGCGATGCTGAGAATAAATTATGAGTTAATTTTTACTTTTAATATAGCCCGCCACGTATTTCTTAGACTGAAGTATATATAAACTCATATTATAATGAACTTAATACGGTCAAATTATACCTGCTTCTTCGTTGAATCTATTTATGTGAGACGGGTCAACCAAAAATATTGTGCACCGATTAGTGCAAAATTAAATTAAAAATTAAATTATTAATAGTTTAAAATAACAAATGTTATTTTCAAAAATTTAAAACTGCTATAAAATTTAAATCTGCCCTAAATACCTTATTTATAAATTCGAATACGAATTGCGAAAAAGATGACAAATACACCGAATACCGAATAGTTACCAATTTTTCGCGTATTCCTAGGTTCATTTAGTACAACATAGAAAAAAGTGAAATAATTAAAAAAAACATAAAACAAAAATAAATAAACCCCGATACTAGATGACGGCTAAAAATGATAATAATATTATTATGTACTTATTGAAGTCGTTACGTCGGGGGACCTTTGTACGTACGATGATGAATGTCTATTTTACAAAATATTCGGAGCTCATGAATGAAATCTTTGACTATACGGTAATATCAAAATATTGTTATTTCGTTATTGGCCTTGATAAATTTACTTGCATTTAGAATTTTTCCTTTACTTAGCGGTCGGGGGTTTTTTAAATTCTTATTTTATTTTTTCTAATACCGTGACTTCTTAAATAGTTTACTACAATGTAATAGGTATATCCAAAACCTTAGAAACCACAGCAACGCGTGGCCGGGTCTGCTAGTATATAAGTATGTATGTATATAGAAAGTAAAAATTGTTCCTTACCTCGTATTTTTGATGACTGCTTAGAATGTTGACGACTCTCATTGTTTCTTCCCATGTTGCGTTCTTTGTTCCTGTTGGATTCAAAAAAATTGTTAGCGACATACAGACAAACAGGAAAATATTATAAATAAAACTTAAAGTGAATGAATCTATAACAAATAACTTTATGTAAAAAATATCACTTTAATTTAATCAACACATAATTTTCGCTTTAATGGTTAAGTTAGTGGAAAAACTTAGAAAAGATGTAGACATATGCCATATTTTGTAAACCAAAAGCCTTGAAATAAAAGTAAAATAATGAAAACCATTACTTACTCAGCGTACAGTCCAGAAAATCGATGGTCAATGTTTTCGTCCAGGTAGTTGTAGGACTCGGACTCGTTGCCACACGCTACTTCTTGGACTATGTTTTGTTCATCTATCTGGACTCCTTGAGCGCACATTGCTAATATTAAAAATAATTATTAAATTAATTCATGATGAGAGAATAAAACCTTTAACATCACCTTATTTCCCTAAGTCTTGATTTTATTTTCTACTTTTTGGGGAAACTCTCTGATCTGAGATAGATTGAATACAAATATAAGTGATGTTAATAATTATATACCCTTACACTTTTAGAATATTATCGTTAGAAATATGTACCCAGAATCCGATAACATGTAAAAAAAGTGATCTGTACATTTAAAAGTACATTTGATAATTGAGTACCGTATGGTTTTGGAACTTTTACTTTTTGGCTAAATCGTAACCGTTTATAATCACATCAAGGCTTTCTGTAGTTTACAGACTTAGGTAGTCTTGACTTTTTAAACTTATAAACTTATAAACCTACACAAACTTTCAAAAAATATGCTTTCTTAAAGACTTAGGCAATGATTATAACTCCTGTGACACACATTTAATTATTGTGTGAGGAGCCTTATCACAAACACTTAAAAGACACCTTATCCTCTAAAAAAATATGATACTTTTTTTAATATTACCAATATTATTAACATCTTGAAAGTGACTACACACACCTATTCAATCACATACACACAGAAATTCAACTTTTTTAAATATCGACATATCAATCGGTAATCAAATACCGGCATAGTTTAGTTAGTTACTACACAATATTAGTTATATAGTTAGTACAATATTGGAGCGGAATATAAGTTTTATTATTGCGGGAGTGATGGCAAGAAGAATGGAGTGGGAGTAGTGCTTGATAGGGAGATGAAAAAATGTGTAATAGACGTTAGAAGAATAAATGATAGACTGATAGTTGTTAAGTTGCTTTTAAGTAATGTTATTATAAATGTTGTAAGTGTATATTCACCGCAGACTGGATGTGATGATATAGTCAAAAATAAGTTTTGGGAGGATTTTGATGCGGTTATAATGGGCATACCACCTATAGAAGAAATTTTTATAGGTGGGGATTTTAATGGACATGTGGGAAAAATGAATGGAGGATATGAAAGAGTGCATGGTGGGTGGGGTTTTGGAAAGCGAAACCAGGCGGGCGAGAACCTATTGCAAGCAGCTTTGGCATTCGATCTTGCAATTACAAATACTTTTTTTGAAAAACGAGACCCAAATTTAATAACATACCAAAGTGGCATCCATAGTACCCAAATAGATTATCTACTAATCAAGCGCAATAGACTTAACTTGGTTAAGAACTGTAAAATAATACCGGGTGAGGCCCTAGTCTCCCAACACCGCCTACTTTTAATGGATATCAAACTATTAGTTCAAGCCACACAAAAGAAAGCAAGACCCCCACCCAAAACTAAATGGTACCTGTTAGGGAAGAATGATTTTGCGAAAAAGTTTCAAGAGAGAATGTTAGATAAAATAACTAAAATGAAAGAGGATATGCATGGTAAATCAGTGAATGAATGTTGGAGTGAAATGGCCACCTGTTTAAGATGTGAAGCGAAGGATGTTCTAGGCGAAACAAAAGGTAAGGGAAAGATAGATAAGGAGACATGGTGGTGGAATGAAGAAGTGCAAAAGATTTTGAAAGAAAAGAAGAATGCTTTCAAGGAATGGAAGAATGCCGATGATGTAAATGATGATTTGAAACAAAATAAAAAGAGAATGTATATTGAATGTAAGAAAAATGCTAAAAGAGCTGTCGCTGTGGCAAGGGCTAAAGTACAGGACTACTTGTACCAGGCACTGGAAAGCCCACATGGTCAGAAAGATCTTTATAGACTGACAAAAACGAGAGAGATGAATGCAAGAGACGTGATTCATATAAAATGCATAAAAGATGAAGAAGGAAAGGTTTTGACGAACGATGAGGAAATAAAAGAATGTTGGAAGGCATACTTTGAAAAGTTGATGAATGAGGAGAATAATTGGAATGGTGCTCTACCTGAAGCGCAAGTAAACATGGCATTAGTGAAAGAAATTAGTATGGACGAAGTGAAGATTGCTGTAGAAGGTATGAAGAATGGTAAGGCAACTGGGTCAGATGGCATACCAGCTGAAGTGTGGAAGGTTCTTTATATAGATGGCTTTAAGTGGCTGACTTTATTCTTTAACAAGTTGTTGCAAGAGGAGGCGATCCCAGAGGAATGGTGCAGCAGTTTACTGGTGCCCATTTTTAAAAACAAGGGTGATGTCCGGAACTGTAACAACTATAGAGGAATAAAGCTCATGTCACATAGTATGAAAATTTGGGAGAAAGTAATAGAAAGACGAATGAGAGAAGAAAGTCAAGTATCACAGAACCAATTTGGATTTATTCCCGGGCGTGGAACAACGGACGCCATATTCGCACTGCGCCAAGTGTGTGAAAAATACAGGCGAGCGCACAAAAACCTGCACATGGTGTTCGTTGACCTGGAAAAGGCATACGATAGGGTGCCCCGTGAGGTTCTGTGGTGGGCCATGAAAGAGAAGGAAGTGCCTGGGAAGTACGTACAACTTGTACGTGCTATGTATGAAAGAGCGCATACGCATGTCCGGACTGTTGCCGGCGTAACCGACAAGTTCAATGTGGCTGTAGGCTTACACCAGGGATCGGCTTTAAGTCCCTATTTGTTCCTCCTGGTAATGGATGCATTGACATCGGACATACAGGAGGAGGCACCCTGGTGCATGCTGTTCGCCGACGACATTGTCCTTGTTGGAGAGGATGTGTCTGAGGTCCAGAGAAGGCTGGAAAGGTGGCAGGAGAGACTGGAGAGTGTCGGACTAAAGGTCTGCAGAACTAAAACGAAGCACCTGTTCTGCGACTTCGGTGGCACATCCGGTTTTGCCTCCATTGCTTTAGATGGTGTATCCCTTCCAGTCTGCTCCGACTTCCGGTACCTCGGATCACTGATTCAAAACGACGGTAATATAAACCGAGACGTGCAAAATAGAATAAATGCGGGATAGATGAAATGGCGACAGGTCACAGGAACAATTTGCGATCCACGTATGCCCCTTAAAATTAAGGGTAAAATATACAAAACAGTCATAAGACCTGTCGTGATGTATGGTTCTGAGTGTTGGGCAACCAAACAGATGGATGAGAGGAGATTGCATGCAGCGGAAATGCGAATGTTGAGATGGATGTGTGGGATAACAAGATTAGATAGGATACGTAATATTTATATCAGAGGAAGTTTGAAAGTTGCGCCACTGACAGACAAAATGAAGAGCAAAAGGCTTGCATGGTATGGACATGTTATGAGAAGGGACGAATGCCATGTAACAAGAAGAATGCTAGATTTGGATGTGGAAGGACATGTGGGTCGAGGTAGACCAAAGAAAAGATGGATGGATTGTGTGAAAGATGACATGAGTAAAAGAGGAGTGACTGTTAAAACGACGGCTGATAGGCAAGAATGGAAGAGGAGAACATGTTGTGCCGACCCCACATAAAGTGGGAAAAGGGCAGGGAGATGATGAGTTAGTACTACACAATATTACGATTTTATTTTATTTTTCCAGTATCCGTTAAAAAGTACGTCGTTTAGAAAAAAACAGGACAAGAAATGTCAATTCTTAACATCTGATAATTGAAATACGACATATGTAAATTTATATCAAATACACTACTACTCTATTGGTTAAAAAAATAATTTGATGAACTCATACCATCGCCATCGGCGCGAACACGTCGCCTTGCCTTTGGTAAAGACACATTTTCAAGATGCGGACGTGATTGTTTGGTCTAAATATATTAAAAGAATTTTATAGAAACACACAGGAGAAGTATTATTTTAGCTAAGAACCATATATTACTTTGCTCTGTGCCTGAGGGTTAAAGACTTGATTGAAGCTTTGCAATCTGCCGAGCATTTGATGCTGTTCGATAAGATCAGGTCTGTCTAGGTAGCCACGTAACCGGTTGTGCGCTGTCTGTGGCACCTCCAACCGACGGAGTCGAGCAGATTGCTGCGATACCTCTGTTACCAACAACGCTAACATCGTTTTACATTGATGAATCCATACCGACTTCACCTACTTGTACGCACTTACACAATTTTGTTATTTTAGGCTGGGCGCTGTAGGTAGTAGAGTATGTAAAATATGAGGACCGCATATTGTTAATGGTTTTAAACTTACTCATATATTAATTTCACAAAGTCTCGACTTCGGCATAAATTTCTTGAAAATATTTTGCGCATCTGATGCTCTACATTTACATAAATTAAGATCACCTGCAAAAACATATATACGGTTTAAACTACAGAACATTCTTTTTGGACTTATTTAGCTATGAAAGAAACGACCACAAATTTCTTCCCACTACAATATACGGAACTGTAAATGCCCTGTAAATGTTCTTCGAATTGTAAAACCAAGGCTTGTGGAAAAATTTGTTATAGGGGCTAAATTGTTTGTTTATTTTGCAAATAAGTATTTAAAATTTATTCTTATTATTTTGATTTTTTTTTTGTATATTTTATTGTTTTGTTTTTTATTTATGTATATATGGCTTGGCCACAAACATCTTTAATTAGAGAAAAAGAAAGGATACTTTGAAAAAAATAATAAAAATAGCTTTAAAGCATTTGTTCAGTGTATTTATACCAATATAGCTCCCGGCAAAATCTATTATCATAATCGCAAGGTTTTCAGAGCTCAAAAACCACCAGCAGTATGCGGTTTTCATATTTTGCATACTCAACTACTTACAGCGGCTGCACTATTTGTATTACATAAACTTATTTATGTAAAAACAAAATTTCTATTACCTAAACCTAAGCTAACCAATAATCAATCAACCACTTACTCTTTTTCGGCTGAGCGCGGACTTTTATAACAGGTACGTTTTCAACTGTAGCCACTGGTTCCGCGATAGTGGTCATGCTTCAAATTAAAAAAACAATTAGATATATTTTTCTGGGTACTTACTAAAAAAATGTACTGAATCGTAAAATATTATGAATATCTAACCTCCGTTTTTTAAACTTTTTTTTTCTTCGAAGTGTTTTAATTAAATCCATTTTTTCTTGTAAATCTTCGCATCGTGCTTCTGCATTAGCAAACTGATCGTCTACTTCAGGTATTGAAGCTAAAAGTATATTTTAGGCCGTTTAAACTATCATAACGTCAACGTATCTAAATAATTAAAAGAATCTTTATATTTCTTGCAACAGATACTAAATAATTACTTATAAGTTGACGCACCCCTTATGTCCAATTTTCTTTCGGAACGAGATCCTTCTATACCCGCCACGAGACTACTGGAACTTCTTTGACGTTTACCTGCAAGCATTTTTTATAAAATAATTATAAATGTCATCAAATGCAACTTAGAGTAAGGTGGAAGTGTATCCGGGTACCTCCTTGTGGTGCTCTCATAAAAATACAAACTATATATCAAAAGAAGCGTCTTCTTAAGCACTATTTAATCTATCACAGCACATCCGTCGCCGGTCTCTGCCTCCTGCCTTGAACGCGCTTTAGTGCGGCCAGGCATATGGTGCGCGGTTAGACCAGAGCCGCTGTACCCGCTGGGTCGTATCGTTTTGTCAGTTTATCTGTTTCTCTTTTAGTTATGCACGCAATAAGACAAAAATATATGACTAATATAAATAACTTAGAAATTAAGAGTCACTCCGTTTTTTGGATGGTTTTCACATTTGGTTTTCACTTTCATTGCACAGTCTGGACTCTATCAAAAGATATACGTATTTAAAGTGTCCAAGAAATTTAGCTTTATACATATAATAAAACTGTAACTGAGCGCTATCTGTACATAGAAAATATTTTCAAAAAATCATAATGGGGGACTTGTATATAATTAAAAACTCAAAATGGTTTTAAACTTATCTATTCGTCTGCATGTTTTATGTCTATATATCTATGTCTGTATGTTTGTTCACACTAATCTCAGAAACGGATTAACCGGTTCGGATGCAGTTTTGGAATTTAGGAACATGGGGTTTATTTTATATTTTGTGTTTTTCTTTTATTTAAATAGGTAAATAAATAAAGAATAGAAGTTAATTATCGCTTATTTTTGTACCATTGCAAGACAAGACATTTTTCAAAATTGAAATAGTGGTCTTGCCCTGAAGGAATCATAATACCTTTTCAAATAAAAATAAAATAGGATTACCTTCTCTTTAAAAAAGTATCTGTGATTAAAAATAAAAGTGAACTAGAAATACTCCACGCGCAAGACCTACTTGACGGGGTTTGATGAAATTTTTAAGGTTTACCTATAGTTTATATATGGGTATAGTATAGTATAGTATAGGATAGTTTAAACGTACGTTTTATCGAAATCTATTAATATGATAGAAATATATTGATGTATATTAATCATTTACATTCAGCTTTGCTTCACCATGCATTGGCCTTTCTAATGAATCTTGAGGGGAAATATGAACGTACAGTCCCTAAGCGTTTTTTGTTACTGGCTTACATGACTAGTCTTCTAATAATTTTGAGACGTTTTTTAGTAAAATATTAGAGCTATTATAAGGCTGATACCTCTTCAAAGTTGTAATTTCTAATCGTTTAATCTTAAAAGACAATATCAGTGCCATGTTATCATTTTCCGTGAAGGCTTTGGGACTTAGTACATTTTCTGTTTTCATACAATTATTGTTGCTGTTTATAACATAAGCATTTCTTATGAAATGGTTACAATTGAGTAGAAACCTACCATAGACCACCTATTAACTTTCCTAATGTAAGAACACATCAGGAGAACACATTTGTGAACAGATGTAGAATTATTTTTGTTAAAATATTGTTTCGAGCTACCGTATCTTGGACAATGAAATATGTTTTATATAATACTTATTTTCCATAAAGATTATTGGTTATAATACGCGTCCATCATGAGATTTCAATCAGGGACCACTTCATAGATAGAGTGAGACTTGCTTAGATTTTTTTGGATGAGCCTTTATTTACGAAACTATATAATTTGTGAGTTATACTATATTATTTGTAAATTATATACTTATAGATTATTTGTTAGTTATACCGTTCTGTTGTCTTGCAATCGAAAAACAACTGCTTCTCGGTGATTTTTTATACATTATTGTGGCAACGCGAGTACTGCCTTTATCTAGAAGTCCCCTACATCCGTCTAACAAGTGTTTCGCTGTTACCACTTTCCCTCCACAAATGTTGCAATACTTTTTGGTGTTACCCCATCTAATTAAAATACTTTGATTTTGGCTAACCATTTCGAAATAATTGGCATTGAATTTTAATAGTACTGGTAGCCAATCACGAAATATGCTATAATTACGGAAAACAAATTAATTTAATTATAATTTATAATGTGACTGATTACCGACATAAAAATGAACTAGTACTAACCGTTTGTGATCTTAAGACCGTCGTCCATATTAACTTAAAATTTTCATACCACACAACAACTTCGTAATAATTTTTGAATAAAATAACTGCAAATTGATAAATATAAAAAGGTTATTCAATATTAAAAGCACTAAAAAATCATTACGTCAAAGATGTCAAAATAATACCAATTTATAGAACAAGACAACATCGCATGTCTTCAAATCTATGAACTTTAATGTTAAAATAAAAAAGATATCCAATAGCGGCCAACATTAATATCACATGATAATGCAAATAAATATTATAATCAAAACTATAACATAGTTCACTTAGGTTATGCAAAAAAAAATATGTACATGAAAGACCTCGTTTCTTGAACTTCCTACAAAACCCAAAGAAAGAGAAGGCATCTTAAGGACGCGTTTCCAACACAGATCGGTATCGAAAGCGCATCACTATATAGATAAAGCTTGATGACGCAAACTTATGCAAATAAAGGGCGGGAATACCTTATGTGTAAATCAAACAATTATGATAGTCTTTTTTAATTATTTTATATTTTAAATTATTTTAATATTATTTTTCTATTATGTACATATTATAGGTACTTGTGATATAATGATATATTAATATTATACAATCATCGTCTTCATCATGTCCCTGCCCCAATTTTGGGGTCAGCGCAGTATGTTTTTTCCTTCCATTCTTCCATGTCACTCGTACACCATACATTCTGCTCCATGCGTGAATAGCGTCACGCAATCCATCCGCCAATCTTCTTTTTTCGGCCGTCCTCTTTGCACTTCTCCACTTCCATATCTAACAGTCTTCTAATGACCTGTCCTTCATCCCTCCTTAAAATATGCCCATACCATGACAGACGAACTTAAGAGGATATTGGGCATCGCATGTCTTCCCTGTGACAATTTCATCTTAGTCAATATTGCCATATTCGGTTTTGATTTTACTGTTCAAGCTAATACTCTCCAGCTTTTTGGTCATTTTTCTAGTCTGTTCTGTACCTCAAATCCATCCTCGCTGACAAGCCATCAGCAGGCAGCACGCACCATGCACATGAATACAAATGGTCACTAGCGAACTATTACCTACACCATTCATAGAAGTTCACTTCTTCATAAAAAATGTTATTAAAGATCAAAGGCAGCCCCCTTATATACAAATATATTCAACAACTTCCATACCTCCACTGGTATTCCATTCGGCCCCACAGTCTTTTCATTCTTCATACATTGAACATCCGCTTTTCGTTCAACATCGGTCACTTCTTTTACTATTCCCTCAATTACTGGCCGGCTTTACTTATAATATTATATATTATAAGAATGATTTATACTGAGACCTGGAAACGTACACTTCGGTGGCTGTTATTTAATATCCTAGGACCTAGACGAAAAAATCTAGGTCAGTCGAGTTTAGGCCGTTGTGCTAATTTAAAAAGATACATATAATGTATGGTCATGGAGAAGTTACCATAAAAGAAAACTTCAGTAGACAAATTGAGCTAAAAATTAAAATACTTACTTGCTTGTTACCTTATACTTATATCGTGTAAATTGTAATATATAAAGTTGGTTTTTATTTAATATTTTGTATTCGTACATGCGATCTTTATCAACATAATTTATCAAATACATTGGCTACTAGCGGTACAATGACCACTCTACTCAATCTCACAGACTTGTATTCATTGAGGAGTAATTTTAAAAATTATTTTGACAAAGTAACTACAATTAACCTCACTGAAATAAATAGTCATGTGGGTTACACTACACATGTATCTCTTGAGATTAAATATGGGAAATTTTTGATTTATGTTCCGAGTAACTATAAGGATTTTTGCCCACTTGTTTTTAGTTGAGTATTATCTTCTCGGTATCGTAAAATGTATGTGAAGGAAATACTTTTTATTTTCAATGTTTTAAACAAAATATATGTAGATAAAGAAACATTGTATCGGTTACGTCCGTCTTATACTGGATAAATTAAGTTTGATTTTGCAGTAACGAAAACTTGATAATTATCTGCATATCGTTTATTTATCGTCGTTCATTTTAATTGTATAAGAAATAAAAAATTGTAAATGGCAGCTAAATAAAAAACAAAAATGTATTCTTACATTTATTAATTCAATATACACCTATAACTAGTTTCTGAGAGGAAAATATGACAAACCAAATTATAAATGACAAACGTTAAGAAAATAGTTCGCGAATAATACAGTTTATACCACGAACGCCAATAATATTTATATATTTTTGATTCAATACATAATTTTGCGTATAAAACCAGAATAATTGCGTATTTACATATATGTTTGACATTATCTAAATGTTCAGTTACAGGTTTCTCACAAACATGTGTGGTTACTATATTGAGTAAAATGCACTGCTATATACTATATAGTATAAAAAATCATTCTCGTAATGAATATTAAACGAGTTTGATGTTCTGTGCGTTGCTTTTATGTCGAGGTGCCGCCATACAGAGTATAATAAATCGCGACACGAATAAAATACGCAATTTATAAATATTTTTGTATGACATACCATATTGAAAAATCATTCAATGGAATGATTATTTACTTCAGTCAAAATCAAATAGCAATTAATTGTGATAAACATGCTACATAGTCTAATTTAAAAACTAATAAAAAATGATATTCACACGTAATATACTCTGTATAATTATCCCCATGTATGTATTCTATAGTCATCATTAATTTCTTTGGCTCTAATTATTCCTGTCAGCGAATGTTTAGAGAAATTAACAAGGTTACTAATAATACATCGACATTAGGTTTTAAATTAATAAAATCAATATATAAATGTTTAAACTATTAAGAGACGGATATCTACGTAATATAATACTAATTAACATATTCACCAATATTTTGGGGAAAGAGTAATTATTACTATCATATAATTGATAATGAAAATAATGGTAATGTTTCATAAAAATTAATTGTAGATTTCATAAATGTACATAAACCTCTCAAAAGAAATAATCTAAGTGAATTTGCTATCACTTGAAAATACTTCGACATTTATCACAACACAAATGTTTAGGAAGATCTACAGAGGTTTAATGTATATAATTTTTTGTGTTTTATTTAAAATTGACTTCTACACAACAGATGTAAAAACTTTTAAATATCTGTAGTTTGTATGTATTCAATCAATACTTAAATATCACGCCAACAAAATTAATCAGCACTTGATAGATGGCTTCCTACATCTCCGTCTCTTAGAAATGCGTAGATATAAATTTGCAAACAACACATAAGAATAATAAATAAAGTAAAATTAAATGAGACGCTTACTTGTCTATATGGGAATAACATGCCATTAAATTTGACAATACATTATGAATTATTAAAATGCTCTTTTATATTGTTATTAATAGGTACAAATGACTTAAAAATGTTAATAATTTTAAAATGACAAATGGCATGGTACAAAATTGTCTTTAAATATTAATTATTATATATGTGTAAAGCACTCAAGAGAACATAATAGCTCAAGACTTGACCACCGCTTTTTACGTTTTTATGGCGCAATGAAATCATTATTATAAAAAATAAGATGAATAATGCATTGTTAATGAAGAGCGCAGCTTATAGAAGTTGCACAGAGCGCGGGATCATTTCGGAAGGGTCGTACACTCGCACACATTACAACAGGCGGCATATCTTTTTCTTCACTGGTTCTGGTGGTTCCAAAGCCGCCAGGATCGCCTCGTCGAATACATTCTTTAGGCCTTTCTGTAATTAGAAAACATAATATATAATTATTTTAATCCATTGTGTGTATACAGGTATTTAAAATATAATAAAATACCTGAGTTAGAGCTGAGCATTCCACATATTTAACTGCCTTCAACTCCTTTGCTAGTTTTTCTCCCTGCTCCAAGGACACCGGCTTTTGTTTGATCTTGGCTAACTTTTCCATTGTTCCTGGATCATCTCTTAAGTCTATTTGTGTGCCTACCAGCAGGAACGGTGTCTTTTGTTGATGATGAGTAATTTCCGGCACCCACTGTAAGATATAGTGATGTTGTAATATACTTTGTAAGTTTTGCATAAATATATAGATTCAAATAATATGAATTACCTTTTCCTTAACATTTTCAAAAGAACTGGGGCTAACCACACTGAAGCATACAAGGAAAACATCTGTCTGTGGGTAACTTAGAGGTCTCAACCTATCATAATCCTCCTGACCTGATAACAATTTTATATCCTTCAATATTATTATATCAATTAGCAATAACATACTTTGGAACAAAAAAAATGTTTCTTTTATAAATTATCAAATGTGCTAAGATAATAGCGTTTAGTACACACCTGCAGTATCAAAAAGCCCCAGAGTGTATGGCTCACCACCTATCATGACCGTCACTGCGTAGTTGTCAAACACAGTTGGCACATACTCGGAGGGAAATTTGTTAGTTGTATAGCTTATCAACAAGCATGTTTTACCCACAGCACCATCTCCAACCACAACACATTTTATGGTCTGCATCTTGGAGGCTCTCTTTTTATATTATTTATTTTTATTCCTCTAACAAACAATTTATTGGTTCTGCTCTAGGTCATTAAATTTCTTGGTCATAGCACTACACAGCCTCAGTTCTAAAGGGAAGAAAAGATATGAACTTAAAAAAATATATTTATGCATCATCATAATAACAATAACTGTATAAAAACATCATAATAGATAACAAAATAAAGCTTGAAGTAACATCCAATTGTAATGTTTGATGTAATTTAAAAAAACAACTCATAAAACAAGATCTATTATAAATTTTTACTTGAGTATACATTTGTAAATTTACTTATTCTTATTTTAATTTGTAACAAGTGTTAGATAAAAACATATTTGAAGTATATTTTGTTTTAATAATCAATTAACTCAAAACTCAATACAATAGTTAATCTGGAACCCTGATTTCTATTAAGAAATTTGATTATTTTTTTTATGGTTTATGTACCATATATAATTTCATTCATAATTCAATAATAACTTAAGGGAATATTTTGTATGGTAAACTGAATATCTTTATGTAACTATGTTATATTGTAATGACAACTAATATTAATACACTTAGCTTATTAGAAATTAACTTGTAAATAATGTATACTATAGCTAATTTATCTAAAGTATGTCATAAAGGATTCTATGAAAATCATTAAGTATAAAAAGTTTTATAAAGTATCCTTTGTGAAATTTTAACATTTTTAATTGTATGATTTTTCTGAATTATTGCAAGGGAAATAATATTTGTCAAACATTGTTAATAACTGTCAGTGTGAGTTACTATGAACATATCATACTATTTTAATAGCTTCTTTTTTCATATAAATATACAGAAAAAAATATATTAATAACTACAAATAATATGTTTATTTCAGATTTTAATCTCTTTATCCATGTATGTAAATGCCATGCACACAATAAAATAATGATTAACTTTTAAGGAAGTCTGTTTTTTTACAAAAAATCGCAAATGCCTAGTATATTATATACACATATATGTAAATATACAGGCACATTTACATATATATGTATATATTTATAAATGAATATATATTCTTTTTAATAAATAAAAAATAATAAATGTTCAAGTTACATACAAGATACATATATACAAGGTATATGTAATCCCAACACAAGTAAAGTATTTTAGTAATTAGAATTGGAGAGAAACGAATTATCATTCCTTAGATAAGTCATTATCAACAAAAAAAGGCTTGTATTTCTATTAAGAATATTAGATATTGATGATAGTAAGATATAGATAAATAGCACACAACAATTCAAGGTATAAATCTAAGCAACAAAAAACTCGCCCAGCAAATCATAAACGCTAAGATAATAGTAGAATAGTAGTGTCTGCTACATGGCAGAGGTACAAGTAAAAGAGGACAATGACCCTATTATATGTCATGTAAATAGATCAATGCGGATTAATTATAATTTCTAGAGTATTATAATGTAAACATCTATTTAAAGTGCAACATTCACACCACTAGACTATTCAGACAGGTTCAGAAAACCAATTAGCGGCCAGCCTTCTTATTAACCACTTTTGGACTATGCATTATGTATAAGATATTCATGCACTGAAACCGTTTTTTATGGCAATATTCAATACTGTTTTGAATTTTATATATCTTGAATAGATATATAAAGGATAGTTTTTTGAATAAAAGTAAAGCAATGGTAATTTAGAGCACTCGGAATTATTTTTTTACATAATCACGTCACAATACAATTTGACGTCCATTTTGTGTCGGATCCGAACAACCCAAAAGTCGAAGTAAGAATTTACTAAGGGTTTTATCTATATTATTATAATTTACTTACGTTTAATCACAGTAAAACTAAAAAAAATAAAAAAGTTAACTTAAATACCCGTATATCCAGGTAGAATTTACAAATTCCAAGAGACGGGTTGGGTTCTTGACGGTGACGCCATTGATTGTGTCACAGATATGAAACTTTTTAGCACAGATAATGTTATATCTACGCCATATTTAAATAAACAGTTATTTTAAAGCGTTAATTTCATAGAGAATGTTAATTCTATGGTAAAGTTAGATCTCCAAAAACCATAACGAACGAATATGATTAAAAAATATTTTTCGCTTTATTATATTATTAGCTTGTATAATAATTGGTTTGATTAACCTTTGGTTTAACATTGCTTATGGGACAGCTTTCCCAGTCTCAAAGGGAAATATATTATAAGAGTAGTAATGTTTAGTTTTGACCTAACATGAAACATGAGTAAGTCCTTTTTGAATTATTATTATTGGTTTTATAAAATAGTATTTCTAAGATTCACATCTTACTACCTTGTTTTATAAGGATATCTATTTAAAAACAAAAAGCAAATTATTATTTTTTGTTTATTATTTTAAGATAAAAATATTAAACTAACACATTATTATTTCATTAGATGTAATATTTTTCCAAAAAAAAAGTATTGTTTCATTTGTATTATATTATCACCAAATATAGTAAATTTACAGTCACAGACTATGTGTTGCCGTAGTACAATAAAATACATCTAGTTATAAAGTACAAGTATTATTGAATTTTGTTAGAAAAATCAAAGCGATAGTTATTATCTAGTCACGGTTAAGCTAAAAAATTACAACATTTCAACATTTTGGCGTATAAAATAAAAATCTTTAAACTCATGTCTCATAGGTTAAAGTTCTATATTATTGACAATCTGCATACACATTATTTATTAATAATAGCTATAGCCTATATGACATTAAAAACAAACTATAAAGTTAAAATCTAAAATAAAAAAGAAGAATCTCTTTTTAAATTTAGAATAACAAAATAAGTAATAACGTATTATCATATAAAAAAATAAATAATTATTAAAATTTTCGTTACACTTTAATTACTAAACAATAACTCTAAAGCATATACCGATTTACTTCAAGATTTAAATTTAGCAGATAAATTTGTGAAAATGTTGCTTTTAGGTGACGATTTCCCTAATTTTACAGCAAATACTACTGAAGGAGAAATCAATTTTCATGAATGGCTTGGTGGATCGTAAGTATATATCAGTACATATATTTAAAATATTGGAATATGTTAAATTCTTTACACCTTTAGGTTAAAAATGTGTAATCTATCTTAAGTCTGGTATTGATGATGATTTGATAATTCTTTCAGGTGGGGTATCCTATTCTCTCATCCATCAGACTTCACTCCAGTTTGCACCACTGAACTAGCAAAAGTAATAAATTTGCTGCCTGAGTTTGAAAAGCGCCATATCAAAGTTATTGGGGTATCTTGTGATTCAATATCCTCTCACATAGAATGGTGTAAAGATATAAAAAGCTATGCAGGTTAGTTTTAACATAATGTATCTTACTTTCATGTATAATTATTATTTTAAAGAAAAGAAATTGTTTCTTGAACATTGACCTTTTGGCCATCAAATCTATATGTTGGTGTAGTGGTCAGTGATACTAACTGTTGGCTCTAAATATGTAGGTGTGATCCCCAGATGGAACATGTTTGTGTGACATACATGTTTTGTGTATACATATTATTATAACACAAACAAAGCAAATATTGGTTATTATGGGAGTTTGTTTAAAGAGTAAATATAATAAGAGATAATTGATGCAGCCAAAGAGTATATTTTATTTTCAACAGTATTTTTTTAGTTAACAGCAAATATTATAATAAAAGGTTTACAATAATTTCCACAAAAAACATTAAATTGAATAAATTGAAGAGTATACTGCTTAGACTATTTCAAAGTATATATATTAATTTATTTCAAAGTATATGCATTACCTTTTGTAAACACATATCATATACATTTACTTATCATCAGTTCCCGGGTCATCTGGTGTAAGTTTTTGCATACATAATATTAATAAAAGATTTATTTAATTTTAATAAAAGATTTATTTAATTTAAAATCATAATTAATATTTTAAAATATCCATTCCTTGCAGGATGCAATGAAGATGAGAAATTTCCATATCCTATCATAGAAGACAAGGACAGGAGCCTTGCTAAGAGCTTAGGCATGGTAGATAAAGATGAACTAGATCCCCATGGAATGCCTCTTACTGCCAGGGCCGTGTTTATTATAGATGGTAACAAAAAGTTCCGACTATCTCTTTTGTATCCGGCTACAACTGGGAGAAATTTTGAGTAAGTTTAAATAATGTAACATACATTTTGAATAGACTTACCATTTATAAAACTTATTTTTGTATTATTTTTAACTCCTTTGAAACAACTTTAATTGTTTATTAAAACACAATCAGCATAAAATAACTGGGTTTATTTTTATTTTGCATGTTTTAAATTAACTTTTTCTAATTTATCTGTTTAAAAGTTTATTCATATATTTTGTTTGTTTATATAATAGAGAGGTTATAAGCATACAGATTGATTATTTAAGTCCTAATACACATGATATTTCTCTGTGTTTGCTAAATGTTATGAGTTATATTCATAATAGACTCCTGGTTATATAATTTTATAGAGGAAATAAATAATTGACAGGGTATTTTGTCTACTCCGCAGTAATAAACAAAAACCAATTTATCATTACTTAAAATGTTTAGAAATCTATACATATTTAGTTTTAGAGTAGTTAGCGTTTTTGTAAATAATTTCAATTAAATGGAGGAAAACTTAATTAAACCCTTAAAATGTTAAAATAGTAGTATTTGCGTGATGCTCAAACAAACAACCATACTAATTTGTGCTATTTATTGGTAATTTTATTAGCTCTGATATGAAGGTTCCCAAAGATATTTTATCTACAGGTTTTATCTAACATTTCTTTTATTATATCTATAGTTATACTAATATGATAATTATATATATTTTTTGCAGTGAGATTCTCCGTGTCATAGATTCATTGCAGCTCACTGACAAAGCTAAAGTGGCAACACCAGTAAACTGGAAGGTAAGCTTACCAACTATATAAATGTATATGATATCAACTTTAGTGAAGTAACCAGCATTTATATCTTTACCAGCAACATTGACATTTTATATACATATATATAAATCAATTTTTTTTTTTAACAAAATATATAATCATAATTAATTCATAAGTTCGGTTATCGTTTAAGCTCTGTTGCCGTTTTATGGAATCTATACTTTAAAAAAAGGGATTACTTCGCTCATCGAACGTAAAAAAAGACGTTGAATCAAATCCTTGCGAATATTATTAGTGAGGAGTTTGTAATCGAAGCTGCCTTCATTTTATGACCGTTGTATACTTTTGAGTGGACGAAGTTTACTAGACCAATTATTGACAAGTCTTGTTGGGCAACATTTTGCAATTTATAATATTGCAATTATAGTACATTTCTACAATAATTGTTTTGCTAGATGTGAGGCAGTTGTAATTAATAACTACGGAACAAAAATACAGATATCTAGTACATTTGCAAGCAGTTTCTTTTAACACCACTTGCGGTTGACACGTGGTTCAACACACGCACACATCAACATTTTAATTTAATTTCCACAAGTTACTCTCTAATTCAAGAATGGTTTATCAATTTACGAAGTTAAAGCAATAATGTCATTTAACATAAATTAAACAGTATTGTTTTTAAAAAAGTGGTTTCCACTATAGATTTTAACGAAGTCAACTCAACCAAATCGACATTTATACCTTGTCCATATCCTAACAAAAATGTATAAAATATTTAAATTTCGGCAACAATGATATCAAAGATAAATCTAGGGATGGTAACTGAAGACTTCTTATAAACAAATATCATAACTGTATAAAAATATATAAAAGTTAGCATTACGAATGGATGATACCGAACTTTACCCCTGTTAGTATTAAAAATAGATAATTCTTTATATCGATATTAGATTCGTTTTACCCAGCTTTAAATAATAATATCAAAGGACAAATTACACCCATTTGTCTAACCATCAAGTAAGCAATTTATTTGATTGTGTTAAGACAACGATACAAATACATAGAAATCCACATTATAAATACTGAGAATATATTTAATAAACGACCAAACTACGAAATACAGACATCTATGCTCATCATAAACATGCCTGTCGCTGTCGGGAATCGAACCCGCGCCCCAATTCCACTTAATCAATGTATCTTAAAAATTACTTTTATCGAAATAACAAACTTAGAACGAAACTAATCATGTAAGAGATGATAAGGACTTCTCATTGACTAATATTATTGCCGTTATGTTTATGATTAGTTAGATATTTCTGAAGCAATCTGATGATGAAGTATTATAACTACTAGCTACTATATTTCGATGTTCCTTAATAAACTCGACAGGGCTTGTATTTAATTGTGTAATTGAATAATAATAATTAATAATCATTTAAAGACAATTAATATTTTAAATGAATATTATTATAATTATGTTATTACGTATGTTAAATAAAGGGTTTACAGGCGACCACGTCTGAATTTTTTTTATACGTACTGACCTTACCTCTTAAGGAGGAGGGGTTAAATTACCAAAATTCCTTTCTTAGTGCTCATTTGTTAAAAACTGATGGAACCTACATACAAAGTTTCAAGTTAATACGTTGAAGAAATAAACGTTTTCAATATATCGCTTTTTTCTTCCTTAGGAAGGGAATTTTCCGAAATCCTTTCTTAGTGCTCCACTATAGGCTATAACCTAAATTAACTAGTAGTTTCGGCTGTACGTTGTCTGTCAGTCAGTAACTCAGTAACGGAAGAATTTTATATATATAGATGAATATTTAGACGCACTACAATAATATTTAAAACAAGCTGTCTCTAGCACACAAACAGCTTCAACAGCTTTAACGACGTCAGATGGATATCGAGGACATGGAACTAACTCTGTTATTAAGGAATTGGAAATATCCGATACGAAGCTATTACAATGGTACTACGTCTTAACTATTTTCCGTAAATACAATTGTAATGAACCTACGGGTTAACTATTTGCCCTAAATACCATTGCAATGGTAGGTACGACATTTTAACTATTTTCTAACTTTCTTCCATAATGTTACCATTACAATGGTACTAAGTCTTAACTATTTTCCATTATATAATCGATTGTAAATAACAACAACAGTAGCCAACTGAATTAATAATAATTTCTTCATTATTCATAATAATGTAATAAAATAGGAAGAGTTTAAAATATAATGTAACGAATTGGATTCTTGTATGTCGAAACTTAACGTATGACTGCCCTGTGTTATACAATGTATTATGTCTTATATATAACTTCTTTAGATCCATATAAAACAATAAAATATTACAGTTATATTTTTTAATCTCGGCTCTTCGTAAAATCTTAGTATATTATTAAAAAAGATTATAATCAAGTATTTTGGAAAAATATTTAAAATATTTATACAAACCTCTGTATTCCAATTTCTTCCATTTAGGTAATGGGGTCCCATTACCTACCTTCTTTCCTATCAAAGAAGTTAAAAAATAAGATAAATTTAAGAACCATAATCGTAAATTAATTTATTAATTAAATACTCATTAGGTACATGATTTTGATAACAACACATGTCTATATATATATACATATACATACGAGTATATGTAAAATATTAACTTGTTTGTTTATGGTTGTTAATTTCAATAGATCAGTGGTCAGTTTTAAATAAAACTACTAATTATTAAACTTATATTATTGATTCATCTAAACACGATCACCTAATAACAGACCTATTTTCGTACTACCGCGTTAAGTAAAGTAAACATTTGAGAAAATTATGCTCAAATGATATAATAAGCCAAATAATATATAGTTAACAGTTTGGTCTCAAAAAAGGTAGGTCGTATATTATGACATCGGGCTTAAATATAAATAATACGCGAATAATTAGCAATATAGTAATAATCATTTAAATGAAGGTAAAACATTATTTAGCTTGAAATCTTGATAAAGTCCTTAATTTTGTTTTGTTTTAGATGGGTGACGATTGTATGGTACTGCCAACAGTGCCACAAGACCAAGTTGATAAAGTTTTTCCAAACGGCGTCACTGTGGTACCTCTGCCGTCAGGCAAAAACTATCTGAGGAAAACTAAATGCCCAAAGATGTAATCATTCAAACATGGTTTGAATTGTTGTAATAAAAAACATCCTAAACATGTGATAACTGTTATATTGGAAGGTCCATGAAATATTTTTGTTATTCTTTCAATAAATGTTTTAAATAATAATCCTTTTTTTATTAATGATATTCCTTATCATATAATATTTCTTAGAAAAGATAAATTTATAACAATTATTTTATATGTAGTCTTTTTTTCTCCCTTCTACGTAAAGTATGGTTTGATGGTAAAAGTGTTGTAGGTACCTGGATTAATTAGAATAATAACTTATTTATATGGTCGGAGGAATACCAAATGAGTGAGTACCTTAATATTTATTCTATTTAGTTACAGCGTCTTATTTTTTTTGTTTTTAAATTTAGGTACATAATTGTGCTTGTTATGGGCTTGACTGATGAAGAGAAAGAGAAGGCAAAATCTCGAAAGTAATCATTACTAATGTTATTTTTACAACATTACTTTTAAACGAAACACCATAATACATTACAAAAAATTAAAGGTAACAATTAATCTATGTATTATTACAAATAATTACCTACTACATATTTTCCAGTTTGTATATTATACATTTAAATTATTTCCATTTCCGATATTTGTGATTTTTTAAACTGAATATTTGAATGAACATTAGATCAAAGTTAATGTAAAATTTATATAATTGTAAACAAAAAGCTTGTAATTTATGACTATAAAATAAAAAAAAAAACAAATTATACCCGCCTACGCTATACCATTAATAACCCAAATACAAACTTGTTCGCTCTTAAACACGACATCATCACACATTAGTCAGAGCCTTCGTCGATATCTTTCGTCATTTCGGCGTAGTAAGTCTAAACAATACAATTTTGTTGTAATAAATGAATATAGTGCCGCGAGCGCATTGTTATGAAAGGACATTATAGTAATTTGTGTAAGGATTGGTACACCGAGCCCAGAAGCGCGTGGTGCAGCGCCTGCGACCGCGGGCAACAGTGAAAGCCTTCGCTTTCATCGTAGTGGGGAGCGCGGCCGCGGCTGCTGCAGAGCGAGGCGCAACAAAAGTGAAGGTGTGCGGCGTGGGTAGCGGCAAATCAGCAAGTCGGCAAGTCGCTATCGAGACATTCGGTCGTGTAGCGATCGTCCCGGTCCCGTGATGTACAGGTGGTGGTTGGTGGTGGCGCTCGCAGCGGGCGCGGTGGCAGCGGGAACGCGCTTGCCGCGAACTTCGCAGCCCGCACCTACTCCCGCGCAAACGGCGTCTCCCCGTCTTCCGCAAAGGAACTTTACGATATCTTCCCGTTCTTCTGTTCGAAACAGGTCAGTAATACATTTGTCTTACACAATTCCTTCTATCCTAAGGATATTTTTTCATAACAGACTAAACCGCAGAGCTAAATTCTTGTCAATATTTACACAACTTTATTAGGGTTACCTCACTTTGAAGTCGGTTTAAACTTAGTCGTTATTTTATAAGAAACATAAATATCTTTATTCTATTCCGTTTGGATTGAAAGTTGTGCAGAATGAATTCATACTAGACACCAAATACAATATGATCAATTTTTACGAATAGTTTCAGAATAAGATAAAAAGTTTCTCGCTATTATAAGTTTAACATTTGCTAAGAATTTTAATGGCTTCAATAATTTGATATCATGAATGTGATAAAGGTAGGCCGTGGTATGAGGACCATTCACTTTACAATTATTTTATATGTAGTCTTTTTTTCTCCCTTCTACGTAACGTATGGTTTGATGGTAGAAATGTAGTAGGCTCTTGGATTAATTAGAATGATAACTTAGTACTATATAGATTTTAAAACACAAGTTATATTATAAAGTAAAATAATATGTATATATCAAGATGGGGTTATATTCTAAATTGATTGATATTTCATTACTCAACGATTATTTGACCTTATGAATATGATAAACGAGATCATTTTAATATTTAACGAGATCGGTTTTCTGTAAGTGGGTACTTTGTTTTGAATTAAATTATTAATTTATTAAGTAAATATCCATTTATACCGGGGTTAATTATATATAAGTATAATTTATGTTTATTTTTTAATGCGTTATATAAACAATATGATTTGGTAAGTGATTTTAAAGTAAATTAATTTAGTTACTTTATAAAAGGTTTTTGACTCTATAACTTCGAACCAATACCTACCGTCCCTTTTTGGGTGGTTTATTTTGCATATAAATGTTTGAATTAAAGTTTTCTTGTAGTTTATAAATAAAGACTGATAAAGGTATTTTCGGGTCTTGGTATAACGATTTTAAAAACATTACCTACCTTGCTTACAAAATAAACGTTCCAAATCATTAAGAGGATGCGTTAAAAAAAATGGAAATAATAAAAAAATATATTTACTTTCGTGTGTACACAACTTATTCATTAAGTGGAACTTGTAAGCTTTTGTACGAAGTTGTCAAGTACAACAACTACTACATTTATGAAGTCCATACAACTTGCTCCACTATCATAAAATTACTTAAGTCGAATGTTTAAATGAATTTATTAAAACTAAGCAGATGAGGGTCAATGAATCTTTTTATTTATTTTATTTGACGAGTCAATACAAGTTCAGTAAATATATATTGCCTGATCATTTAATTAGTTTTTAAAATAAAATTCATGTTACGCTCTGTATTTTGCTACCACTATAATATTACAAATATATAAATTGTATTGTAATTTTTTTTCACCCATTGGTTTCACCCGTTTATCAATGGTTTATATTTCCATTTAAAAATAAAGCAGTTTTTATTTAACTTATTTACATGAAATATGTTAATTTCATAATTTACTCATATAAACTCCGTGAAAAGTGAAAAATTATTAAACAATAATACTATATGAATTAAAATACAATAGAGCCGGTTTTACACAAGAAATAACTCAGATAAGATTTAAATTAAAAAATAATTTTAATATCAAAAATAATACATTTATGAAGACTTAATGTTATATATTTTGTTCCGATTCAATTTTGGGTAAATATTACTATAATATAGTATCGTTGGCTTAAAATTATTTTCGGGACCAGGTCGAAACCTACTTACCAACTACCTGCTCGTAAATTTGTGGTTTTAAATAATTCGATCGTAAATAGCTTGAATCAAGATTATAATTAAGGTTTACCCACAGTCTACACAGATTTCTCTGGCGCATCTCAGGTCCCAGACCTTTAGCCTGACTGTGTTTGTGACATCCAAGAAAGACAAATAATATATGCATTTATTTGAATTTAAATTAACATCAACCATTCACCCTTATCTCCAGTATAACAGGTCATTATATACTGGTTTAATCTTAGTTAATGTTTTGTTACTGTTTCCATTCCATTATTTTAATATTGTATTGTACTCTCCATTATTTTAATATTTTATTGTACTTTTTGAAATAAATTATTATTATTATATTTATGTATATAACTGTACCTACACTATACCTATACATGTAAGTTGACCGTTTAACACAGGGAAGAAATCCAAATAAATTGTGGCAAATTCTTAGCAATACAATTAAAGTTGCATGTTGGGTAAAAACAAGCGATTTCCTAGTCGCATACCGCGTGCATCTCTCCGCTTTCCATTTTCCATACACTGATCAATTCTTTCGTTTTTCTCTTTACAAAGGAAATATGTTATGTTAGTGAAATACCTATATTATATTACCAATATGAATGAAAAACAAATAACGTTTACTTCTTGTTACGTTTGATTATTATACGAATAAAAAATCTAGTAGCTAAAAATCTGTACCGATATATTATATTATTTATAAGTATTTACTTGGGTACATATTAATATACCGATTGTTAAGAAAAAGAGGAGCAATAAATATACAAAGCTACTTTTGTTTATTTTAATAAACTTTATGACAGGGATGTTGTAGTTCTTATTACTTTTATGTATCATAATTAAACAATATTCTGTGTCTAAAGGTAACAATATAATCCTTTATATGAACATTGATGTATTAGATGTTACTTTAAATTGTTTTTGTTTAGTCGTTATTAATTATATACTAGCTGTGCCTGCACCTTCGTACGCATAGATTTCGATTAAACGTACCCCTTCAAAGTTTAATCAAAATCCGTCGAATAGTTTTTGCGTGTAGGGTATTTTTAGTTGACATTAATATATTTTTTTATTTTTTATCACAGCTTTACAGAGTTAGTAGTCCAATTTCTTTATTGGAAAGAGCATAACTATTCCCTTAGGAACCACTATTTAAATTTTAAATTTAACTAAATAAGAGATTATTAACTAATTTATTTTTTAACCGATTTAAATAAATAAAAACACTAAATGTAAACTGAAGCCCATGACAATATATACCCGAAAACTTCATCCAAACAGGTTAATCCGTTTCTCAGATTAGCGTGCACAAACATAAAGACACATACAGACGTACAAACATAAAGACGAATGAAAAAGTCTTTTGGGTTCTCTTGCTTTTATAAAGGTCCCCCATTATGAATATTTGAAAATATTTTCTATAGATAAATTTCGTGAACACTTTAAATAGGTACATATCTTTTGATAACGGTGTGAGTGTGCAATGAAAGTTAAAACTAACTGTTATTCAAAGTGACGCTCAATATCTATGTATAAAAGTTATTTAAATTAGTCATATTTTTTTTTCGTTTTGCGCGCACAACTTAAAGAGAAACAGATAACGGACAAAAAATTCAAAAATGTTAGGTGTATAAAAGAAGAAGATTAAAATGAAATACACTAAATGTTAAGTAAATACTGTTCCTGAGTTTGCATCCAAATTGATTAAGCCGTTTCTGAGATTAGCGTGCACAAACATACAGACATATAAAAAAATAGACAAAATGAAAAACCATTGTTTTGGGTTCTCTTGCCCCCAAAATTGATTTTTTTTTTCATATTTTCCATGTACAGAAATCAAGCAGTGACAGTTTCATTATATGTATAGACTAAATTATTAAACTGAGAAAACAGGTGTAATAACAGACCTATGTCTGAATTGGATAAAATAGTATCTATGGTAAAAACGAGATCATGGTCAATTGTTGTTATTGTTCTGTAGTACGTATGCTAAATACTACTAATAACTGCTATCGGTCAGTACATTCGGTCCTCTGACCTTAGTATACCGCTACAACGAAATGTAGGTATCTATCTTTATAGTTGGGGGTCTGTTCGAATCAGAGGCTGTTTGATCTTATCAATTATTTCCAAGGACTGAACGTTGAGGGACTCTAAGAACACATGATAAACAAGATGTCTTAGATATTAAACACTTAGATATATTGATTGACAATTTACATAATTCAAGCGCCCTTTTCAAATATTGCCATCCCTTTCGCACTCGTTATTAAAAACCAATATGGTGGCCGTGCTCTGTACAGCCGAAATGTCAATGTCGACCTACGCTCTGGTACAGGAAGAGAAGCTGAGCGTATTAAAACGATGCCGCTTTGTCTGGGTACTTGTCTTGACATATCTTCGTATCTGTAACAAGGACGCTGCACAAAACAAGGATAGTTATAAATATTGGTTATTACTGAAATGGCCGTTAGGGTCTGAAGTCTTATTTAAAAAACACAACTAACACAAGAGTTTATAAAATATTATTTAGATTGGTGTATGATCTAGTGCAATGTTAATACTTATTACTGCACAGATAAGGTACAGCAGTACACAGTTTGAACTGTATTCATGACTGCCTAGGTTGACTTGAAGCAATACTACATGAAGTTTGCGCAACTCAACCCGATTGCAGGCGGAAGCTTGCCTATGTTAATATATACCTGAATGCAGTTGTTTTCCATTGAAACGTAACGCTTTATAGCCAGGTTAACTAGGAATGGGATCGATTGCGACATCATTTACAAGGTGAAAGGAATAATTTGTATGCTGGCAACAATTGATAGGACAAGATACAAATAAATATAGGTTCTTCGTTAAAGATATGTAGATTTTTATTGTTATATTTTCAATTTGTTTGGTTTTGCTTATTATTTGGAACAGCTTTTTAAATTAATAGCCAAGCAATAATTGTTAACAATAAAAACGAATAATACGAATAGCCAGTAATTGAAGTTGTCGGAGTTTATTCCACTCAGAGATATCTTGATATACATCAAGTTAACCAGATAAATAATTATTTACTTTCAGTAACCGCTATTGTTTTAGTTTTAAAATAGAATGGGGGAATCCCACGTGATGACTTTCTAATTGTCTCAAATTGTTGATAGTTTTCTCTCTTACTTAACCCAAAAGACAATATTAGTAAAATTTACATTATGTATTGTATTTACAAAATATTTATATGTATTGTATTTACAAAACATTTATATTTGATCAATAGTAAAATTCGATAGCACTGAAAAGTTTCGTCAGGAATAACAACATATTGATATCCACTTAATGCATATTTCTAATTTTAAATACTCTTAGTTACGAGTCCGCAGTCCACTGTCGAAACGACATCGAATTTAATTTTAAATTGCGTCCGACGAAAGGCGATTTCAACATAGCTAGTGCTCTTAGTAACTTAACCGTGTTTTAAAAACATGTTTGTCTTATAAATTGTGTTCCCAAGAAAACAAATAACTTTAATATTTTAGTTTCAATATATCTTGTACTGTTTAGAAGTATGTAGCTATTTTTAAATTGTAACTTAATTTGATATTCATATATAATATGGCATTTAATGCGCTATTTATAATCTGCGACCGAAATTGAAACCTTGTGAAACAGTATTCATTTTCTATACCTACTCAGTACCCCTAACAATAATGTATTAGTTGTTCGTTGTTTGTGGTCGATAGGCGAGCAACAAACAAAAAGCTTGACGAGGATTAAATTTCAAAACGTTCGACCTTGAAACATCAGATTATATGAACTTTTACAATCCAAACAAGCAGACTGAATTGTGGCCGGCTGAGCAAATTAAGTTGACATTGTTTGGCTAACAAGTTTGTCCAGATTGATGGATTCTTTTAAATTTCGACTTGCGATCAATGTTCGCAGTGTTTACAATAAAAAAATACCGTTCCTTTTTATAAATAATTTAAAACAACTTCTATAGATTCTAGTGTCATCAACCCAATCTCATAAATATTTAATTAAATCGATATCGTGGTTATGTTAACGGTACAATAATAGGGAAATAAATTATAATAATGATTTTTATTTTATAGTAAATAGGATTAGAGTGGTATATTTTCTAAAGTTATAATTTAACAGTGAAGTAAATATAAAAATCTTTATTTTACGTTTTAAACAATTTTACGTAATTACAGAATAAAATATTCATCTATCGAACCTGCGACCTCTGGGAAAAAACGTACGGTTTTCTATATTTATTTAATTTAAAAATATAAATTCAATAGATTTTCTGTTTAAGGCTGGTTATCGCTTAAGGACATAGCCACGCAATTAAAAATTTATTATTTATTTGATTTGATTTATTTTTTTATTAAAATAAAAATCTTAACTTGAATTATGAGCTATATTTAAGCATTATAATATAGCATTTTGTGTACCTAATTGTTTTATCTGGGACAGTTTGGGGAAATCGTTATCTTTATGTGATATAGAGAAAGTGTTAAAACAGTTTTTCCGACTACATTGACATGTATGTACCATATTCCATACATATTACACATACATTACATACATATTCCATGTTTATGGAAGAGCAATTTCCTTGTTAGATAAGTTTAGAAATTTCGTAAAATGATTGTGATATAGTATACTGTAACTGAAATTATTACACAGAACCTCTAAACACGACTCGCCCTTGACCTGAGACCTGAATGTTGTTCTTCATATTTCATACACACAATCATTTGAATATTTTATACAAATTTCACGAACAATCAGGATGTTTAATTCATAAAATAAAATACACAATAGTTACCTCCTAGAAATTACCTAAGTATTAATATTTACCTAAGTACCTACCTTTTCATTTTTATCGTTGGGAAATGCTTTATTGATACCACCCAGCCCAGGGGTGGGCCAGGATGGTTATGTGAGATTCGCTGAACTTCACGATACCCACTAAAACCCAACGGTTACCCTTATGGCCATACCTAGTAGAACGTCAATGTATTGCTTTCGCATTAACCGCGACGCCTTAAACTTTAAAGATTATATTAGGTACATAATACATATGTTAAGCCTTATTTTAAAAGTGTAGTTCAAATTAATTAACGAATCGCGGTATACCCTCTAATAACCTTGCCTATTTATATACATAATATACGTAGCCTAGACCTGAACATGGCATTTATTATGGTTACTGGATTCATCAGAGTGCATTTCCTTTGATTCTCAGATCAACTCCATATTGATCATTTTGATAGAATTTGACAAGAATGCCTATATTAAACAAATATGTCAAAATTACAAAATCCGACCCAAACGTACTTCGAAGTAAAGAAAATAAAAATGTTTGACAAAAAAACCGAGAATAGAAGTCCTGCCCTAATTAGTACTCATGAATAAAATGAACATAAAATTAATCTTATAAAAGCAATTAGGTATAAAGGTAAAGTAAATTACATTATATATTAATTAAACATGAACTAAAATACATCTTTGCTATATCTAAGTATTAGCTGACCGTTTATCAGCTGAATAATTTGCCCTTGACAAGGTTGCACTTGTGTTAGACAACATTCACAAAATAATTATTATATGTGTATATACATAATATTAAAATTGCGTCCGGTTCTACTTTAGCTATTATCATAAGGTCTCCACCAATGTTAACTTTTCCTATAACATGAATATCTATAGTTTTATACATGAAAAACATATATAAGGTAATAATGTTTTTTTCATTTTTCAAAGTTACGGTTTTTGGTAAGAAACCATCGATAATATAAACTAAATTAAAATTAGATCCATACTCTAAATATATTTTACATACATGTATATTTAATTTTATGTAACAGAAATTTATTTAATCTTAATTTAAAAGTTTTAACTCACACCTATTATGTAACAAAATAGGAACGACTTGAGATTAATTTTAAATCTAAAGAAAAGATTTAGAATCAATCTCTATATTGAATATTACATTCGAACAAAAGTTGGAATGAGACAGGATAACTTTCGTAAGATTTATAACAAAAAAAAATACAAATAAGTTTTTACGAACTTTCCATGACTTATACAACGGATCGTATCGTATGATGCTCGTCTGCTCGAATCTCGATATTCGAACTCAAAAAGAGAGAGATAGACAGACATGGTTATGGAGGGAACAAACCGCTTTTTCTTTACGTGTCGATTTCTATCCTAATCTGCGTTAAAGAACCTCATTCTAAAAAAGATCCAAACTTTAAATATCGTAATTGACTGACTCTTTAAAGGAAATTTGATACATATCTGCAATATATTTTACCTAATATATATAAGCTCAAATTATTTAGATAGGCACCAACAGTTTAGATTCTAGACAAAGAAGAAAAGTAATAAATGGGCTTTTAGTGTTTTTTAAAGTCGATAAGAAATTTCCGTCATGATGACTTGCTAGATGAGTATTGTTAAAACTGATGACATAATAACATTACTATGTTGATGATTATTTAAAGAAATTGAACTGCGTTTGAGATGTTTGAATAAACCTTTGACTTAAATGTCCATCGGTTAAAAATTTTAGCGCTCAGCAGAAACTAAAATATTTTTTGTACTGATTCATAGTTTCCAGAAAACACCAATAATATATTTAAGTATGTAACAAGTATATGTAACTCAAGTTTTACATAATTCAAAATTAATCAGTAGTTCAAACTCAAGTTTCCGAATATGGGAAGAAGCGATGGCTATTTAGAATTGACCTTGGATCAGACAAACCAGCTAAATGATTTTTTAAAATATATTAAATTTAAATAAACTTAATATGGCTAGACATGGTTTATAGACATTTTCAAATGACGTTGATACATAAACATGGTATTTGTTTTAATATATTACTTAAACGCATTAGATGTAATATACCGCTGAAAGACATAAACATCACATTTTTTTTTTATCTATATTAGAAAAAGATACGGAGATAGAATCTAAATATATTTTTTAGTCTGTGTCTGGGTAGGCGGAATAACAAATATTCCTCTTACGATCCGGGTCTTATAATAGGCGGTCAGTGCGTTAATACGGCTACGGAAGCAAATCTGTTTAAAATTTTTAGGTAAAAAAATGGATTACCAAGGCCGTACTCCATCGTTGGATGTAATAGTAGACAGCGTTTTTTCAATAATCTCAAAAAGGTATACAACCAACAAATAAGTAACGTTAAAAAAGCTCAGATATACGATATTTTTTTAACATCACGTCTAAATTGGCCTTTCCTCGTTTATGATATTAATAAAACCCTTTTTCAAAGTCAGATGCAAGCGTCAAAAAGAGATTGAAGTTATGACTCGGTTTAGCGCACTCAGCGGACTCTTCAAACCTTATTTAGAGACCAAAACAATTTTGGGTTAAAATTAAAAAAACCATCAGAGCTCTACAAACATCTAAGAGTTACCAAAAGACATCATCGGAAAATCTAAATATAATGATGTAATTTCTCTCTCAAAAGAGAGAGAAATTAAAGTACATTACGAATAAAGTAGGGCTAGGATCAAGTCGAAAAGTTCAAGACATAGACATAATAAAATCTTTTATTCGACAAGACGAAAACGATAACTACCGACTCCACGCGATGAGCCAAGAAATTCAAAACGAATGGGTGACCATACGAGATTTTGATATTCCACTAGCTTTAAAGTAGCGCACCTTAATTTATGATTGGTCCCCAGCATTATTAAAATTCTTAAATCTTAATGCATTCCAAATGACTCTCCCAAATCAAAGTAATTTAGTAAGTTAGGGCAAAGTCACCAAAAAGTCTTGCAACATCTGCGGGGAAATAGTAGGAATCGCGAAACGCTTATTAGTAGGGTGTAGAGTACTTCTAGACAGAGGTCAAAACTCGAGTAGCCATGATAACTTATTAGAAATCATCTTGATAGCGGTTAGTCTTTCAGTAGGAATAGCGCTAAAGGGTATAACAACCATCAAACGATCTATAGATTTCCTAAAAGAAGGCTCCTCCAAAAGATCTAAATCGAAGCGTTATTGAATTTTAGACACGGCTCCTGATTGGACTCTCATGATGGACACGTATGAAAAGTATTACAAAATCCCTGGGGATGTTGGTGTTTTACCATCCAGACCGGACTTATTCCTGTATTCTAAACATCTAAGGCACGTGATACTTGTGGAGCACAGACATCCCAGGGATTACACATCTAAGCTTAATAAGTATTACAAACTGACCAACAAACTTAACTTGTACGCGGTACTTGTAGGTGGGAGCGAGAGGTATAACTGCAATATCTCTCTATAACTTACTTAAAGACCTTGGCCTTTCTAGAACAAGCATCGGATCATTTCTAGAACGTATTTCAAAGGCGGCATTAGTAGGTTCTTTCTAAATTTGGTTAGGTAGGGAGAGGAGTGTGGATAGTGGAGGCGAGCGTTTTGCGCATCTTAAAGGGGCCCCTTAAAACTCCTGGGACTCAAATCCCTGGCATTGTTTGCACTCCTCTCCTTGCAACGCGATGGGCCCCTTACGGGAATCCATGGAATACTAAGAAGCATCGTCTCTATTTATTAATTTTTAGTAAGTTATACATTTTTAAAAACTTTGTGATTATTTAAACGAAAAAAAAAATAATTGCATTATGTGGTTTTATTTTAATTAAGTCCGATAAAAATTGTTTTTATTACCAAGACCCATAAGTTATTGTCAGGTTCAGTTCAAGACAGAACTTTATTAGTGTCGAGTTCATTGGCATAATCGTTAATGTCATAATAATCTCGGATTGGGCAAAATGGCGTGCTTTGCCTCGTGAAAGGCCTTTTGTGTATAGGCTTTGATTCCAGAATATTTTCATAATTTTAAATCAATTTCTTACGTACATTGTATAACATTTAGGTAGGTACATTGATAATAAATATTTTTTATGACGCTAAAGTTAGTGAGTTAGTTAGTTATGAATTAGTTCTCAATTACAATAATATTTCGAAAACAATTCCGATTTCTCATATTTCTGTGTACCCAATATTAACTTATCGAACAATAGAATATTTCGATGGAATGACAGGCGTAACAGCAGTCGCTCGACGCGCCGTAGCAAACTTAATTACGCGACCGGATTTTTTTGTCCCGCAAAAAATAATATCGCAATACTGCAAGCTGGCATCCAAACTAAAGTAATAATTTAAAAAATAATTTACACAATCAAGGATATAGTATTGAATGTCGGTTATTTTTTTTTTTCGAATACCAAAACGTGCTGTTGGTTATTTGTAAGAATTCAGCAAAAAGATTCGTTTTTAGAATGTTAAATATTACTTGCATATAAGTTATATTGTCCTAATAAATATTTTTTAACTTGATGTGAGGATTTAATTAATCAAATATTATTAAATAATAAAATGTAAGGAAGTTATGTATCGGATGTGGGCTAACGTAATTGTTTTTATTTATTGCGTTTCTATTGCCTTGACTTTTTATATTGTAGATCAATTACCAAAAGAATGACAATTTTGAACACTTTTTAATGTTTTCATCTATTAAGGTAAATACAATTTGGGATTAAAATATTTTAGATTTATAAAATAAATTCTATTTTCTTTTTTATCGCTTCAAGAACTTGAACTTCCCAAATTCATATATTTGCTTTTTTTAGGCTAAATAATGTTTATTCCTGCTTTGAACTATTATTTTCATTCAATAATATTTTAGTTATCCAAAATAATCTCAAGGAACAATGTCATTGATATCAGGAATATATATATATTTTAAATACTCGTTAAAATCTGTTTTAAGTGGTCTTTTTTACCCTTTAACTGATATGTCAAGTATTTTATAATCCAATTAGGTTGTTTAATGCCTAAATACAAATTTCAGTTTATTTATAAAACGCTTATGTTATTTCTTTTTAGAACATATCTGTTTATAGACGAACCTACTTACAATCCATTGACGTTACACATGTTTTATATATTCTTCATAATACTTATGTATCTTTAAGACATATATAAAAATCAAACTTCTTAAGGACATAACGAGCGCCCGTAGTCGGATAAAATTTATTTCAAATTTGTTTCATAAAATATTATTTGAAACTAGAGTCAGATTATCACGCGTATATTCCATATACGGTACTGGTTTCCAAAACGGACAGATAATTTATAAATAAGCTTTAGCAATGCTCCAAGAAAAATTAATTTGCAGTGTTACAGATTATTAACTGCAATAACAGGTGTCTTTATGAAAAATTCATTACGCGCTCAGCCTAAATTAGATTGAAATGATTCCATATAAGATTGTTGTATCCTAATTTGTCTTCTTGGTTATAAAGTACTAACTTCTTTACCCTATTTTCTTTAACATAATGCGTAGAATTATTTCCCTGCACGTTCAATAGAAGGTCGCTAAAACTGACGTGTATGACCTCGTGACCTTTCGAAATCTCTCGGTCGTGTCAACTAGCACAGTACGTTCCTCAGTGCTGACAATAATAGTAAGTATTAATAGAAAAACTAACCGGGTCACTGTTTCAGAAAACCTACCTAAACCTACTAAAAACGAGGCTGATTTTAATACGTTTAATATAAAGTGACATTCAGACACATTTTATTTTGATATCCTTAACACCTGAATCAATTATTTTTTAATTAAATTGGTAACCATATTTTTCCAATTTCACAACTACATTATAATTATAATAATTATTACGTGTGAGTGAGACAGCGAAATGTAACGGAGCTTGTTACGTCACTCACAACAAAAATTTCCAACGTGTTTTATGTTAGGCGCTCAATTGTTGTCTATTAAGATATACATTTAGACCTACCTTTATTGTCTTCGTCCTACTTTTGTAGTGTTCTTTACAAATATTATCTTTTTAGATAACACTATATTAGAAATATTTTATTCATGCAATAGGTGTGTCCCTTTCGCCATATACCTATTTAGCAAACTTTTTACAATTAAAAAAATAAAAATGCCTCTAGTATATATTATACCTCTTTTATATATAATATAGAATAACATACTTTAACAACAAAAGTGAAACTCCATTAGATGATTAATGATTAATATCGAAATATATAAAAAAATATAGGTATACCTATAACGTTAAATACCTACTTCATTTTCTAATTATACGACACCAAATAATTGTAAAATACTCTTTTCAAACCCATAAGTTCATTTTTCTTATTATATTTATAAAATTTTTGTTTTATATTGGTAGCTATATAAATTTAATTATTGTTTAAAAACCATCACATGAAATATTCATAATGTAATAACATTTTCCGAGCGTTTAAACTTTCCGAGGTTCAAACGATTGATACAGTTAAACTTCTTAATAATAATAACTTTAAAGAATTCACTGAATGGGACCTTGTACAATTTAATCTACGTAATACTTTGCTGGATTGGATTGTAACTACCAATAAAAGCAGTGAATTGGTGGAAGGCATGTCTTGCTTCAATACTCCAGTTAGCTATTAATATTATGTAAGTAAACTGAAGGTCAACAATCTCTGTTGGATGAATCTGGAAATCTTCGAAGTCTCAAATATTATACAGATTTGTGCTAGCTAAGTGTTGTATTATATTAAAATAATATCGATAACTGTATTGATTACTTAATAATATAGCCGGTTACATTAAACTCGTAACCCGTCGTTACCCGCGCTCACTTGCATAATACTCCACGCCTAATTATATGATCAAACCATTGAAGCAAATTCACTAAACGATTGTTTTTACTTAAAACGCGTAATCGATTTTTTATTATTTATATTTGAAGCCCAATCTTCGTATTTGAACATTTTCAATTTCTTGTTAAGTTCAGTATTGTGCAATTCATAAACGTCAAATGAATTGTAATTTGACATATGACACAGACTAAACCGAAATTATATTTTGCTCATTTTAATGACGGAGTTTTAGTCTCAAATTGTTTTGCTTTTATCTATACTATATACTTAAGATCTTTGTTTTATAACTTATTCTTATACATAAAATATGCTGTTGAAATAAGCATATATTAAAAAAGAGTTCCCTATTTTCTTACGCGTGCTTACGTAAAGAATAAAAACGAAACCCTATTACTAATATGTACTCTACTGTTCGTTAGTGCGTCTGTAGTCTGTCTGTCACCAGGCTGTATATCATGAACCTTGGATAGATGGACAGTTGAAATATTAACAAATGATGTATTTCTATTGTCACTATTACCATAAATACTAATCACATAATAAAATAAATATTTGGAAGGACTCCCATACAACATCGTGATTTTATTGTCGTTTTTGTAGATAATGGTACGAAACCCATCGTCCAATAAGCACTTGACTGTTTTTACTTTACAATCAGACAATCACTTCACAACCTCAGAATAGACGAACTTGAAAAGATGTGTAACCTAAATAACACAATTATTTACTTCTCTATATTTATAATCACGATCCGGATCAAAAGAGAAAATAATTTAATATTCAAACAAACTTGGAATATAAATTGCAATATAGTTTATGCAATAAACAATATAAATTTTATTACAACACTCTGTATTGAATGACTTGCAGGACTTCATTCATAATAGCTGTTACAATCAATGAGGCGAAAAGGAAAGTAACATACTTTCGTTTATAGAATTATAGATAAGGTTGGATGTATATTATACATTTAATTTAATACATTTTTCTTTTAAATACCTACATCTACATGTATAGTAATTTTTCCAAACGGTTTTTATTGTTATGTATAATTATACAAAAATAACCGCTTGTAATAGAATAATCCACGAAACCATTTTGTTATAATATTCCAAGATACGTATTTAGGTGTACCAAAAATGGAGTTTAAATAACATATTTAATGTTCAGTTGGCTTTTACTAGATGATGTGGGCTTTTATTACAAAGAAAAGTATATCCAAGTCGTGGGTCTATATTGTTGATATTACTGCCTTGATGAAAGAGAATTTGTTGTCTTTTATCCTGAGGTAGGTGCCTAGATTCTTGATGTCAACTTGATAAAATTATTACCTACCATTAATTTGAATATTACAATTTGTAATGAATAAATTTGTCATTTTCTTTCACTGCTAAATACCTTCTTTTCATTCCTAGGAAAAACATAAACAACTTATTTTAAGCAATAAAAAACCCAGTGAATAATAAAAGAACATAATTATATCACGATAATTACTACAAAAGCGTGCCTAAAATCTTTGGATATGGAAATCTTATTTATACAGAGATTGAGTTTTAAATAAAAAGTACAGATATTTTTGTACAAAGTATGACAGAGACGGATGTTTATTAATTAAATTATTGAGTATTGTACATTACCGTTTATTTCGAAGAAAAAAACCCGATCAACTATTTTAACTGTAAAATATAATTTATGTTAAAGTAATAAAGAAATATATGTATTTAGGAATTGTTTTCATAAGTAATCAAACATAGTTATTACACCAGAGATATAATAAAATATTACGATCATAGCTATTTTCTATATTGCATTTAAATTGCTTAAATGATCTTTTAGGTGGTGCTAAGATCAAAAAGTAAGCTACCATTGACGAAATAATTTAATATCTTGAATCATGTTTTAATAATTATTAGCTGTTTATCTTATAATAAATTAATGTCGCCAATAACCGCGATATTTAGTTAGGAGAAACAATTCTAATTATAGTATTTTTTGAATAATTGAGTACGACTTCTGTGGTTATAATCATAAATAATAAAGAGGGGAGAAAAATGTCATCAAATGTTGTAGTAACTAAATATAAGTAGGGGAAAGGAAGGCAAAACGGACCACTTAAGAAAAAGCAAATGAATAAAAAAAACATAACGTTTTATTAAAGTTCTTCAAACTTAAAACTAATCAACAATGCAAACTCTATGTTAAGTACGAATCAGACTTGGATAAAGTCACAGATTATAAAGATATTAGAGGATTTCTAATACCCTAATTTGTGCCGTTTTACCTTCATGAGTGAGGCAGAACGGAACACGCATGAAGACAAAACGGACTTATTTAAAATAAATCAATTAACACATTTTTCACATAAAAATACTGTATTTTCGTCTTCGTCGTCTAATCCTGCACAAGTGCAATGTGCCCATAAACGGCAATTTAGACACTGCACCCAACCTCCACTTGGTTCTGAGAACAGATGCGAGCAGTACAGACACTGCGTCATCATCGTCAGATGAATTGTGATCTTTCTTAAGTTTTGATCTTTTTACATTACTTTTCTTTCTAGCTTTCCCTTTTTTTGAAATCGATTGACCCTTGTCAGTTTTCTCTGTCTTGATTTTCCTCGTCTGACACTTGTTCTCTTGGTCTGCGTAGTTTTCGGGAAAGGCATTACATCTTTTGGTCCACAACGAAAGATATTGAAATCGCCATCGATTGTTGTTTCTGCGATTGTAGTAGGTTCAGTATTAATTTGATTAGCATCTAAAATAGACGGCGAAGAAACTCTTGACTGAGGCTCGTCAATGTCCATTATTGTGGGTGTAGTAGATGTTGATGTATTTATATCAATATTTGATACCTCGTTGGCTCTTGATATTGAAGGCTGATCTTGGCGGTTTAAAGTTAGATCCCTCGATGAATATGGATTTGGACTTGGACACGCTAATTCGATATCAGTAGCTGCTGCTGCTAAAAAGTTAGCCTCTGTGAATATATCACGATTCAAAGGCCAAATTCCGGTGGCACGAAAACCATTAAACGCTGTTGTCATCGTTGCTGTTGGCATTTTTCATGCTAGATTCATCCCAGGAATTACGACTGGATTTTCTTTTATAATTATTAACCATCTAAAACGAATACAAAAAGAATAATAATTACAGTTATCGCAGGCACTCTAAGTTACTTTCATTTTATTTGTATTTGTACCCACGTGATCCAAATGAAGGCAAAATGGTACTCCAGAGGCAAAACGGTACACCAGTCCGTTTTGCCTAGGTCCGTTTTGCCTTTTAGGCATAAATAACAACAACTATAAATTGTAAAGTTATGAATTGAGATATCACCGAGATACTTCGTTAAATGATCAATCAAATATCAGTTTGCATATAAATAACACTAGAATCCATTACGACAAACCAAACCTAACTGTAGGCTAATTGAAATTCATTAATTTTACATCAAAACTTTAAAAAATAAACTTACCTTGCATAAACTGTGCTCGTGCGGCCGATGGAGTTGAGTACACTGACCGAGACCGGGAACACGGAGGATGACATTTTTACGAAACGGGATCATAGATATCGTTATAAGTTTCCAAATGATAATCGAGGTCCGTTTTACCTACAGGGTCCGTTTTGCCTTCCTTTCCCCTATTATTTCTCCAAACACAATAGACGCTGTGCTCTCAGTAAAATTGTATGTAGCACACTAAGTAGGTAAGTATTATTAAGGAATTTGAACATACATATTTTCATTTACCGTATGATCAAATTCAAAATGAGACTCTTTTAGAATTCTCATGCAACAACAATACTGAACAGTATTTTAAAAATAGCGAGATAAATTATATTATTAAGATATATCCTTCATAACTAGCTCGCCGACATCGACTTACCAGATAATCTTTACTCTAGATAATAATGTTGCAATATTTAGATATGGATATAGTGATGTGGAAACATAAAATAGATAAATGAAAAACTTTTAACGATGATTCAAACGGACAACAATATATTCAAAGAGGTAACGATTTCTCTAGATGAGGTGGGTAATGAGTTCTCATTATTGTAAGACATAATGAACTTTCTCTCGTTGGCCTTGCGTTGCCATGGTGTCATCCGGCTCTACTATGAGAATTCCTTCAATAGATAGTTATTTTAAATACCATTAATATGTTTAACTATAGTGATTATAAGTATATCGATAAACGGATACAGTAATAATAATAAATTATTGATTAAATGTAACAAGTAATTGTAGAAACATAATTACATACCTATATAGGCCACACTACGCGGAATTGCAAGAATGTTAAATAAATTCAATAGCTTAAAGGTTATATTATAAACATTATGTTTCAATTAACTAGCATTTGTCAGTGACTTCGTTTGTGTAAAATAAGGATAGTTTTTATATGTACTTAGATTCTCTAAGTTACAATGATGAGACATCGTTGAATTGAAATTCGTTGGATAAGGGAGAGTGGGACAGGAAAAGATTTTATATTCTATGAATCTTTGATACTATCCCGGTTGTTACTCCCACAGACACTTGGTTACAATTACATTATAATCTGACTAATTCCCCCACTCAAAATGAGTATAAGACGTACCAGCAAAAACCTGTCCGCATTAAAAATATACAATCCCTTCACTACACAAGTATTGTTGACAATATAAATATATACTTCATAAACATATAATACTCTATATTATAACAGATTTTGAATTTTAACAATACCCGTATACCTATTGTAGATGTTACTTTGACTTATGTTTTCGTAGTTATGTATTTAGTTACGTTTCTGTATTACTTATGTTACTTACTTTACTGACACTCAATGGACACTAACTGTCAAAAAAACAAAGATAGTAAATTGGAACATGATTTTCTATTTTCAAAAGCGTAGTGTTTTCAGAATCATCGATAAAAGGTAGGTACACTTAACATGCTATTATCTGTCGGTCGGTTGTCGTTTCTAAAAAAGAAATCTGGATAATTTAAACGAGCTTTTTATGATGAGAAATGAGGCTTTTTGTTACCATCAATAGATATTTACAAATTTTACAACGGTATATGCATAAAAATGTGTATGTATGTATGTACATTATTATTAATATATAGGTATAGATCTCGACTGTGGGCTCGAATGGATGTGTGAGAACAAAGTTTTAATTCGAAAATAGGTATGCAATTTGTTTTTTTTAGATATAACTCAAAATTATGCTTATTTTTTTGTTATATTTTGCAGAATATATTATTTAAAACACCGCATTTTTTTAAGGAATATATCTTTGTCGCAAAACAATAAATACTTATGTTTATCCACAGACGAGATAAAGGTTTTACGGTTGTATTTGTTTTGAAAGTTCTTTTAACAATAATGTTCGTACTTCGAATCCATTACCATTCATGACAAGGAGATAGAACTTTCGTTCTTCTGAGATGGCTGTCCTGTAATTGTCATAGAGTTATTACTCATAGTTTTTATTTAAATATTATACATACTGGGGAGGCCTGTCTGTGAGTGCGAGTGGCTTATAAATAAAACAAGAAGAAAGATGAGAGACCCATACTTATCTGTATCTAATCACACATGCAAGTAAGAGAGATAGATGGGTGAGAGATAGCCTGATTTGCTTTCTCATTATTTTCTTTAAACAAATATTTTAGGCTGGTTTCCGTACTCTATGTCTAATAACTCTATGGTAATTGTAACAAATATAGAATAGATTATACAAGGGATAATATTTAATTAATAAATTTAGGATGAAGTTAAAATTACTACATTCAAACATTATTATATCTAAATACGTCCTAAATATGTTTTAATAAGCTTGAAATATTAAATTCTCTAAATGTTTAAATTAAAATTGATGGGGAAAAAAATAGAAGAAAAAAAAAGATAAAATAAGCGCAAATGTCTGTCTTATCTTTCGTTGTGTATTGTTACAAAATAGAATCATCCTGTCCAGGCTTTACTGATTGCTAGAATTATTAACATAAGCATGTACTCAAATAGTGTCACTCGTCGGCTACGCTCGAGGCTGTCGCTATACTAAACTGTAACGAGGTGGTCGACCGTCATTCTAATCTTTCTATTTTCGGAGCACGTCGCTTAGAGATCATTAAATCAGAACAACCGAATAAATAATCATGAATGTCGGTAAACGTACACACATAATCTGTATTTTGATGCCAATCAATCTGCGCCTGCGCCGGTGTGCCTATTGCGAGCGTTTGTTTATTTATTGCTACCAACTGGTTCTATTGCGCACAAATTTTATTATTTTATTGTATTATGTCACCATTTGGTAACATTAGAAGCGATAGAGATCAAAGTCAGAACTAATGACTTTTATCTTGTCATAAACAATTGCTAAATATTGTTAAAACAATTAGGCGATTCAAGCTACTAACGGTGTGGTCAGTATCTGAATTCGTAATTTGTATAATACAAGTGTATTCTGTGAACACATGACTGTAATACTAAAAGGTTAAACCTTGACATGACATACAAAACATGCATATTACTTTAATTACATATATAAGAACTGAACACAATTTATTGTATTCACATTGTTAATTGTAAAAAAAATCCTGATTATAAAAAAAAAAGAATTTGGTGAGAAAAATATTTATATTCTATGTTATCTTCAGACATGAACAGCCTTGGCAGTAAATATTACAACAATGTAATTAACGGTTATGTTATCGTTCGCTAACTTTACTTTTAATTACAGATTTGTACCTTCCGCCCTTGTTCTGTGAAAAATGCTAACAATAGAGGAGGCTGTTATTGTTTACGTTATTTGAGATAGCGCGGACAGTGGAGTCGCGTTCTTTGAAGTTATAGAAGGTTAAGATGAAGACGGTTACCTTTGCTATTTGAAAAACGACATCATTGCCCTAGCTTTTGTAACGAAGGCATCTTTAAATATTCTTTTGTAATGGAGAAACAAATTGTTATATAATTTGGGCACTATTTTAATAATTTACCTAAATGAACGGTTACATTAATTCCAATTGATGATAAAGAAGATTCACATCAATATAAACATTATGTGACTATAAGTAATCCTACATGTTTTTTTAGTACATTTAACGATAACGTAAGTTTTAAATTCAAGTAAGAATGTAATTATAACCAGAACTTTAGTTATTAAAGTTATAACTAAGCGTTAATCTCATTTACGAATCAATTATTATTTTTTTACTTTTATCGACAATCAAGGCGTGCACTTAAATATTGCTTTACTTTAATTCTTTGTTACGTCATCGACATTTCGGATTTTCTTTCCGAATAGCTTTAAATTAAATGTTACATGTATTATTTGTAACAGTTTTAATAAACATTAATTATGTAAGGAGATTATTTAAACAGGTTGCTCAAATATCAATTAGACAATTACATATCACCTATAATTCAGATTAAAAACTATTAATTCAAATATATTTAATTTGTAAGTGAACTAAACAACATATTTTTGGTTTTCAATAGTATAAATGTAGTATACATATGATCGAATGTAATAGATAAACCTTGGACGAGGTGCGCCGGCGCATGTGGCGCGGTACAAGCGACTGTCGGCTCACATGTTGCCGTGATTGCCCTGATTTGCTACAGTTTGCTAGTAATCGCGATTGGACATGTTAATGTAATATCTAAGCAACCATTCGTCATAGGCAAGACCAGTAACTTGTATAATTAATCAACCCTATTACTCACGGCGACCGCGTTTGTGTCTCAGACTGTCACAGAGTTTATTCCTTCTCAACCAACTCTTGATAGCTTCTTATGCAATGAGCTACACATCTATCTGTTTATCATTTGTAATAACAGTGATTACAACTAAATATCTAATATATAATATGATGGATGTACCTACCTATGTCATCATACATTACAGATGTTTTTAGACTTGTAAAGTATTACAACGGTTGAATTCATTTCGTATCGCCATCCAAGCTAACAATATACAAAAACTTGCTGATTTATTAGTATGTATATAATTTATATATAAGTATTATTTTACAAATACATATCTCCTAAATGATGCAACATCTGAAAGCCCAATAAAAGTAATAATAAAATAACTAAGTGATGCAGGTCAACGTTCGTCAAATAAACAGTAATATTTTTATGAGCAAATAGGTACAGCCATAATTGTGTTAATTTTGTATTCTGCTTGTCCAAAGATCGAGTTAAGGAACTGGTTTTAAAAAGTGGTTTTCTTATTAAATAGGACGTTGATCTTTGCCCGAGAAGAGGTATTATGTAATTTTCTGCTTAATTTGTTTTCACTTCGTCACTAATATGTATATATAAAAATAATAGAAGTAATTTACATACATTTGTAACGGTATCCATTGTGGTCGCACTATTGTGAAATATAAGAACTATTACTGTATGTTTAAATGACAATACGTAAATGCTATTAGTTCTTTAGTATTATAGCTAGTGGTAATTACTGTAACAATTCTCATTAACTGCTTGACAAGAATTACATTACAAGTAAACTTGTTGGTAATTCATTATAACATGACGCACTGAGATAAAACAATAATTTGTCAAGGCTAATATAATAGGCACCAAAATATTTTAAAATATTTGCTATATGTGTAAATTGCTAGTTCTCTATTTTCAAAGTCCACTTTTTAAATATGCATTCATTGCTCTTACGAAACTTCAAACGCAAGTTGCAGTTCCATAGGAGAGAAGAACCGGCTAGAAACTTCATGGATTCTCTTTTAAATTATTCTGTCACATAATCCATGTGTCATAATTAACTAATTACTGTGCTCCGATCATCAGCTGCCAAACTTTAAAGATTTCTCCACTTCATTAATATAATTAATTATCGTATTCACAAATGGCTATCATTATTAATACTTTTACGAAGAACAAGGAAATAAAATTTTGAGATTCATTTGAAAAACTCATTACACAGTTCATGTAAAATTTACAGTATTTGCTAACGATTTATAAAATCCCATCAATATATTTTTATAAGGGTATGATGTCTTTAAATTATCCATAATCGCTTCCACAATTCCATAAAACGAAGTAGGAATTTTGAAGGTCTGGTGATAATAAGTGACCAAATACGCAAATATTGTTGACAAACCCCCTAATAGGGACATTAATTATTTAATTATTATACTGAGAATTAAGATCCTTAGATTGAATTTTTAGAATCCGATTAGTTTGAATCTAATTAATTAGCAGCTTTATTTAAAAAAATATATAATTTAATATCCTTATCGTAGTTTTAATCATATTTCTTAATCATAACTTCAACACAGAAATAAAAATATGGTTTATGTATAAAGTAATTAATTAAACTAAATATAACTGCTATTATTGCTAAAATATTTAAATTATTTATACAATTATGATAGTAGAATAGTACCTACATGAAAAAATTTTGTAAATCGGTAATTTATGTGCTTTTAATGAAGAAATTGGTATTACCTTTTTACATATTACATAACAGTCTAAGACTCACAGCAGCATAAAACATTTAATTTAAAATTAATTTATTAAGAGGTCCACAATGTTTGTTCAAAGTTAGTAAAACTCGTTGAGTTTTTTACAAAAAACGATAAAAAAATAGTTAAACAAACGTCCAGAATGTTTTTTTTTTGTTACATAGTTATTGAATGAATAGATTTGCCATCCATGTTTATTTATAAAATATACATTTATGCATACATAATTAGAAGTTAATCATAAAAATCATATTATAGAACTCGAATCGAAAATTAAATGACCTAAAGATTAAATTATAATTTTAGAATTATGCATTGCGCTTGTAAACCTAACCTTTGCATATTACTTATCTTAGTCAAGGCTGCTGAAACAATCACGTTCGTTTTTCTTATTTCAAAAGTAATATATTTATGTTGGTAGCACTGTAGTTTATCGGAAACATCTGGTTATTTCTTACAGAGCCCGTAAGCCTCTTTTTTATATAAATATATTATAATGCGTTAATATATGTCATAAAGTATTATGACAATAACATATTTAGAGGTTCTTAGTGTAAATATAAGACCTTGCAGCGTTGATAAGCGACCCATAAACAACGCTCACTCTGACCTCGAAGAGACTTCCGCTCCGGACCACAACGGTGGTACAACACTATACTATTTACAGTATATCCTATCATTTAATTTTAGAAACGTGAAGCGAATTTATTTTATATTTATAAATCACTAATTACTACAAATTTTGTAATAAAGGATCTGTTGTACGTAATTATAACGTAAGATGTTACAAACTATTATACTTTGAAATATAAAAGGAATAGATATTTATATTTCATGTATTTGGTCAATGAGACGCCCAAACAGCTGATTCTACATTGTGTCGTAAAGGTTGTTGCAAAAGTATACGTTAGTTACAGACACTCACGCCCAACACAAGTATTCACTATTAAGAACATTAAAATATATTCACCAAACTAAGTCTTGTTATCTTGAAGTAACAATAATTGTATTCCTGTAATGTAACGTGTTTCAAAGTGTGTTTAATACATTAAAGACATTTTGTCACTGATACATAAGCGCTTTAGTTCCACAAGTATTACGTGATATCACATAACGAGAACAAGCCGTGTTCACACGATATATTCACACGTTTCTTACATTACTTAATATTTTAAATATCTTCTTTATTAAAATGAATTAAATAATTAGGAGGATTATATTTAAGGTTATACGCTTGGTGCAAAATTTAAGTTATCTTAAGAACTGTCAAAATGCTAAGTTTTCCCGCGAATAAATACAATAAAGAAAATGCACGCTGTTAATAATATATAAAATTTGTCCTTCATAAAAGTATAAAAATAATATATAAACACAACATATTATGGTTTTTAATAAGCATTATATATCAGATATCAATTTCAAATATATATTTATACGTACAAAGCATTTCTTATGTAATTTGAAGTCATCGTTCATAATATACACTTACGCGTAAGTTATGTATGTTACGTAGGTATCTACTTATCTCTAATTGGAACATATTACAAGCTTGCTTGAACATGAACTATGGTATTAAATTTTTCTATTAATGTGTATTTTACTACTCCTCTTGTTCAAGAATTCACAAAATTATTAGGTTTAAAATCGCGATGGGTGACAAATTCTACATTTTGCTTTTAAAAATCATTAAATATATTGTTCTATTATTTGCATTACTATTATTTACACTGTACACCCACCTAAATATATATAAATTTATTGAAATAAATAGCTAAATCATATTAAGGAATATAGTTGATTAACATTCAACGTCAACAAGTAACTTGTTGGACCGTAATTACGACCTCAATAATGTTTCTGACGATTTTAAACATCGAAATTATTCAGCTTATACTCTATACACATGAATGTTAAGGCCTATTACACGTTACACAATATGCCTTTTAACTTAACCCCGCGTAAACAAACTGACGTATAATTATAAGTACAATTACAATATAATTAAATTTTAATGTTTTTACTCATAATTTTAATGTAAAATTGAAGCAAAATAAAATATCCACCTTTAAACAACCATCGAGTAATCTACATTCCTAGCTCCATTAGTTTCCAATCGCCTGCAACTCCGTACAGTTATAAATTATATGTAATGGTTAGAATTATTGCCTCTTAAGAGTAACTCTCAAGGCTCCGCAGGGAATCGTAACACAACATACTCACGAAAAACTAATATTTTCTTGAAAGCTATTTCGGTAATTCTTGCAAAATACATATTAATAATTTCCGGTTTATAGATAAAAGATAAGATATCTGCTACATCTCTTTTAAAAAAATATATATAATTTAAATTCAATATTTTTTTAATTTGAATGTTTCAAACAAATTTATAATTATTTTTAAAGTATTTTGTGATAAACTTCGAATTGAGTAGGTGTTTTGATAGAAAGTGTTTGTGGCAAGGTTACAAGTGGTTTGAGTTAAGGTAAATGACTTGGCGGTGATGGATAACAAACATTAACAGATTGATCGCTGATGCTGACGATATCTCCCTATTGTGTTACAGGCGGCCACTCACCGGATAAATACTCATTTCAAAGAGGCCTCCTTCAAGGCTGTTATTATTATGAAATTGTCAGCTTTATATAAAATTAAGAAAATGCTACGACCGTGACGACTGCTGTCACAAATTAAAAAGAAAAAGTTGGCAACTTTTTTTATAAATTAATAATTTTATTCTTAAAATATAAAACAATTATGTATACAGATTAAATATAGTAAATTTGAAATAACGACTAATATATTATTATAATAGTATTGAATACATTATAATATCATTTATTTGTTCATTATGTGTATAAAAGTTTAATATTGAATGCAGCTCAGTTTAAAGCGTGTCATAAATATCATGTTACGTAAATGCCTTTCCCCGCCTGCGCCTCGCACTCTGCCCCATACCAGTCACAACTCCACTACTAGCAAAAGTCCGCCCGGAGACCTTTACCCGGTCAATAAACTGCTTTAAATGGTTATTTATCTAAACAATGTTGCTAAAATAAAATTTTGTTTAATTCAACAGCCATTTATTATAACGGCAATAATTGAAAAGAAATAAAAAAATCTAATAAATGGATACATTTAAATTCAAACTCGTTAAAATTATAGAAACATTCTTTACAACGATCGAACAATAATTTAATAAAATCTGAATGAAACGATTATAAATGTCTGTAACGGTATCGCCGTCTAAACAAATGTATAAAATACCGCTTTTATCTTATAATAAATGTATTACTTATAAATTAGCAAGCCTAAATAACTTATTAAAGATCACTTACGGTTAATGAACCATTGTAGTTCGATAAAACTCGTGAGAGAAATTTTGCGTTTAATATTTTTTTTCTCAAAGTAGTTAAAACTGTTCATTAAAGTTACATTATTAATATGTGGTTGTGAAAATATAATAAAATATTTTGCTATGATATTATAATTTATGATACCTACTGGAAAATTGTGTGAAGTTGACTTCAAATTAGCATGCAAAATGATTTTATCATAGCTTTTTCGGCAATGGAAAACGTTGCATCGGTTATTGCACACAATTTACAATTGGGAGTTTATGTGTATCGGAATTATTGATCACGGCAATTTCAGAACTAACAAAACAATTATTAGCGCAATAGTAAATAATGAAGAATTGAGAATTGAAATAATGATCGATAAACTCGCTGTCAAACCACCGAAACTTGTCAATTAACTTAATCCCTGAAATTTCAAGAATTAAACAATGGTTTTTGCCCTTAATTCTTAGTCATATTGGAATCCTTTGAATTTTTCTTACATGACTAATAATCTAACCTCAATTGTTTTTTTTTATTCTTCTATAAATAATCAATCTACGTATAAAAATCGCCATTAAAAATGTCTTGTAATAAATAAATATGTATTAATGTGATTTATGTGATTTGATAATTTCAGATAGGAAAAATCAAAGAGGATATAAAAAAAAATCTGACGTTTAAATTACTAGCGGTTTTTGTACAATTATTGCGAGATAACAGGACATTGACAATTGATACGAGTATATAATCCTGATTATTATTGGCTAATGTAAACAAATTGTTCAATGATCAAATGAGTTGTCAATCATTTATTTGTTTCGCATGTGAATTGTTATATCTTTAATTTCTTCCTTGTTTTCGTGCTTAACTAATTAATTGTCTTCTAATTACAAACACGTAAGTCGACTTAATTAAAATACGTTCCAAGTGCCCACAGCATACAAAACTACCTCTGATTGATTAGATCACTCCATTTCTATTTAAAGTTTCTAATAGATGATGTAAAGGGTCCAAAGGTATCCGAATTTACATATGTTGAACGTAAATGTAATTTCTGTCTATTTATTTTATTTTGTTTCGTGGTTCTCGTACGTCCCGAATATAAAAGAAAATGTTAGCATATGCTCGCTAAAGTCGTCAAACAAGGCATTTCATTTCTGACATATATATAACATATAGCTATGAAAATATCGTAAAAAACAATCAACGTTAGACGATCTTATGTTATATTTAAACTTGTTAAACAATAGATTGTATAAAAACGCAACTCAATTTGTAATCTGTATCAACACGATAAAAAGTGACACAGGAACTGAAATTAAAACAATAAAATTACAATTACGTTCATTAAAGTATATATGCTATGTGTTATTAACGTTACGTATGCTTTTTTAAGAGTTCAAAACCAAGTGTACTTGAGTATCCAATTAAGACACCAAAAAGTTTTAAGTAAAAGGTTTTATTTTATTAACCTTTGTTGCATTTCAGAAATTCGAACTCACCTCTCTCTGAACTTACATAATGTTATTAAACATTTCTACGTCATGCATTAATTTAAATCGGTATTGTATCATGTAAAGTACAAATAATATAAATATATATATATGTGTGTTTACAGTAAATATATACCTTTGTTTTGTAGTTCATGTAAAGTGTAGGCCCATATAAGTATATGTTGTTCAAAGTTTGTACCATTCAAATGAAGTTATGACAAAATATATCTCTAATAGAAATTAAAGTAAATATCATATTTACGTTACTGAATTGTAAATATTATTGACACTTTAATTATATTTAATTAATAAACACTAAGTAGGACATTTTAAGTAGGAGTTACAACATGTCGCACTGTTCTACTATCTACTATATTTGCAAAATAATTAAAATGCCTTGATTTAGTTTATATCAGGATAATTTCTGTGTCCCACTTTTCACGAAGCAAGTGTCTTGTGCAAGCTGCTAAGTTCTATCGGTTTAGACCGCCTTTCAATTAGGTATATACGTACATATATACCTAATCTATTAATGGATGTAATGTTCAACTGGACAAAACAATTCTTTATATAGATAGGTATATCGACTCCCTGTAAATTTTATTATGTTGCAGTTAATTTGTAAAACATTTTTTTTTATAATATTATGCTATAAATGTCTATTATAATTATGGATATTTATTATTATTTTTGTTTAAAAATAAATATATGTACTAATATTGTACGATTTTGTTTTATGTTCGTGGGCGTTAATTTTTGGAAACAGATGATGTTGTCCCAGAGATAAAGGATAATATTGATAAGGGTACACTATCATAATATGAAACAAATACATACATATAAAAAATGTCATTTAAAATATATTTCGTTCCCAAAAATATATAGTTTTCTATTTTTTCGTTTTTTTATATTAATAGCTATTATTATTTAGTGGTTCTGAATGAAAACAATTATTAGTGGATATACATAATATTTAATATGTTATTACATATATGAACTAGGTTACAGGGTTTAAAAAAATATATAAAAAAAATATGAAAAGAACAGAATCTATTCCTTCCTTCTAATAAAGAATGGCAGGAATTGCGCGGTCGCAATCGGAATGATGGCGATACAATACGAAGACCCTGAGCCACATACAGATCGTTAGCGGCTACCGCGCCACAATACCTCGACTTGCCATACTAATCACTTCATTCACGTTCTATCTGTCACGCTCGCCACAAAACCATAATCAATCTGCAAAACTTAGTAACATTTAATTAACAATTATGTTATATCTCGTACTAAAACTGTTTCAATAAATGATTGATTAAAATCAATACATATAAATATAGTATTACTTTCTAGTTTATAAGCAACTGTAATCTGAGATGTTTAATGACTTTGTTGTTTTTACAATATAGTCAAAAGATTCGATGTTTCTTAATATTACGTGTATATTTTTTTTTCTTAGCTATACCAATTTATAAACGAATTAGATTAATGTCTACAACAGTTACAATTGATGTATTTTTTTACTATTTATTACTGAGAATTAATTGACTATACATTTGGAATACAGTAATAGGTATTACTACCAAATTAAAGCGTAGGAAGAGAATGGCCAGTTCATGAATAAATTTTGTATTTCTGCATTGAAATAGGTTTAATATTGCAAAATGAACAAATAACTTATGTACCACCTGCTGGGCGATTGGTCTAGGGATACTATTTGTATTTGGTTATCGAGAAGAAATGTATAGGAATACGAACAATTGTAAATATTTGTAACCTGCAGTGAGCGGTCGACTAAATGAAATAAATAACTTTAGGGCGCCCTACTTCACTTTGGCCATAATTTTAAATCAGTTTTGCGTAACAGCAAGCGCACTGAACCTTCCAGATATCTACAGATATGTCCATTAAAAGCACTGGCTCTCTCAAGTTATATTTATGTGCCTGCAGGTCTGATTTGATGGTGCCGGTTAGTATCATAAGAATGGGTATCTTGATTAATGTTTTGATTATAACAATGGAGATATTTTTAGAATTATGGATCTTCGCGATTTTTTCAGAGTAACATATAAAAGATTTTGATAACATTTTATATCTAGTTACCTATAGATAATGCATACGGTTTTTTAAAATAGATATATCTTCATCATATTAATTTTAATTTTTTGTTTCAGGGAACAATACATTTTTAATGTATTTGAGGTTATTGTGAGTACACTGGAAACCAAACTGCAAAGAATAGAGAATCTTGACAAAGCAGTAGAACACCTAATGAGAAGAGTAGAAGCATTAGATTCACGAGTAAATGACAATATACACAAAACTGATGCTATTATATCAAAATTAGGAAATCTCGATTTTAAACTATTTAGCCGAATTAATCAAGGCGAAGATGAAAAAGCTACTGAAAGGATTATCAATAAGCAACATGAACTCAGTGACGCTAAACTATTGGATAAGAAGCTAGAATCGCTGGATCAAAAAGTTTCAGGTATTGATACCAAATTAGTAGGACTTAAAACACAAATCGATAATAACTTTTTGCCCGTTGATGACATAAACGCAGAAGCAAGCGAAAAGAAACCTATTAATCTAAACGTAATTGAAATCGCAAAGAGTCTCAATACAGAAGTAATAAATGAAATAACAAAGGAAGTTGATCAACTAAGAACTTCGATGTCAACTGTGGATCGTAAATTACAATTTCATATAAATCTTGTTTCTGAAAATTTAGGCAAAGTGCTTTATATGATGGCTGATGTCCATGCAGCAATAGTGGAACCAGAGTCCGCCTCTATAAATATTAACAGTTTATTTAAAAATCGGACAACTACAAGTACTCCATCGCCAGCAACAAAAGCTAGTAAAATAGATACTCTCGTGAATAAAATCATTCCAATGATGAGCGTTTCTGAAAAAATGGATGAAGTTTGGGACGTGGTTGTTGGAACTAAAAGTTCTGTTGACGATTTAGTCCCAAAATCTGATGAACTGCTAACACAAACCCAACGACAAGAACGCGCCATAGGTCAGATACATAATGATTTACGACTAAAAACTAACTTGATTATAGAAAATCTAGACATGGTAGAGAAGCGTCTTAAAAAACAAGAAGATGACGTAGCTACGTTAGCGCAGCGTCCAGTTCCTGCTGAGCTTCTATTAGACCCAACAGTGGACAGACTTCAAGAATACGCACCAAACAGATACAAACTTGATGAGCCTGTAACCGATCCGAGCACTTCTACTCCAGCAGTTACTACCCCTGCTACTTCTACTGCCAATATCAGGTCATAAATCTTATTTTTTTCCATTCTAGCGAATGTTATATGTCTTGCGACTGCTAATACTTTGCGACATGCTATGCGAAATTATCAATATTTGTGTCTTTAGTTTTCATATGGTGTATATGATAATAACAAAATTAGTCCAAAATCCACTAGCCCATAAATGTCTAACGCCTACAATAAACCGGTAAATTCATACCCGGAAGGACATAAATATTCTGTGAATTATACAAATATTTTGTTATTTCGGAAATTTATCTCGGGATTTGTCAGATTAAGGGCAAACATTAGTAGCGCTGTGGCCAGTAGTTCTATATAGTGGAAAAATGTAGTCTAATAATGATGTCGCCTACAGCCCGAGCAGTGCCAGCAATGTGAACTCAAGTCCAACGAGCGCTACAGTGGCGGAGACGCCAGCGGCGAGCATCAGCGGGCTCACAAGCCCACGGCCAACCAGCAGGAAGGGCGGAATTATCTTCCCTAGCGTTAAGAATAAACCTTTAATCGGCAACAACACATTCGCATCAGAGATCGTCGCCAACTATAAGGACGTTAAAGTGAGTTAATTAAATATTGCTCTTGCGCGCTATTGCGAATAATGTATCTGATAACGACCGGATGTGGTGATGCTAAGCTTTTGTTTATTTTTGTGTTATATAATTACTATAAACAGTTTGATAGATCAATAAAAAGATTATATTTATATTTTATCAGTTGTACTTATGTAAACAATGTATATATTGATATTTCCTTATTGCATAAGTACCTACTCAGTCGTTTCAATGGAAATATATATATTTATTATCCACGAGAACGATCTATTAAAGTGGCTGTGCTCATTAGAACTTTATATTTATGTGCTAAATGGTGTATATTATTAATAGTGTGGAAATTCTAAACCTTGCTATTTCCAGTTTGCCGAATCACTTTTTGTAACAAATACAAATACCAACTTAATCAGCTTACACTGTAACAGGGCCATTTTCGTCCTCCGCTTAGGCAATAAGGAACTCAGCGCAATAATCTATCACAAGATATCCATTCACCTAACCACATCCTGCGACCAATATTTGAAGGGGTATAAAACAATATACAGTTACTTTGATCATTAATCTGCACTAAGACATTCTCGCTTACATATCAATGATCAAATCAAAATTTGACCATGGAAATTACTACATTTATTTCAATAATTTGGTAGAATATTCATAAACGTAGTTGCAACCATTTAACATTTGAAACAGTGTCTAAATCTAGACTAATGTTGCTTAGTACCTGCGACTAATGTCCTCTTCGTGTTTTAATATCTTATAAATAGCTGCTTATTGGCTTATTTGTTAAACATAAAAATATTGAATATAAATAAAATAGCATATTAAATTTCTACAAACTTTCTAATTGTAAAAGATGTTCCACACACATACAGACAGTCGTTGGGTTATTATTGAAAATATTGAGAATTATTGGCACAGGTTACTGTGTAAATGAATATCAAAACTAGTTTTTAAATTAAAGATTAGCTATCTTTATATAGACATTTTACTTGATTATAATACATAAATCTACACGCGGATACGTAATTTCAGTATATGTAATATCTGTAATTGTAATAAGCCCCTAACATAACCGATGGACTATTAGATAATATTGTGTATCTTCTAATATAATAATACAGAAATTATATTATAACCGCGTACTTGTAAAATACAAACACAATGACTAGGCATTAGTTGATATTTAACGTAATATGACTTAACCGAGTGCTGCTCGTATATTAAAACAATGCTGTAATCATTGGTAACCGCTTGGTGGGAACAGCAGGTTTTTGTGCTGCACAAAGTCGCGGAAAGCGCCACTAACTATATATATTGTGTATGAACCAGATTTACGTAACTATAATATCAACTTTCCTTGTTCAAAAGTCTACCGCTGTATGTCCAATTTTCAATACCTGTAATGAAATCTCGCTTATATAGTTTACACATACTCATATTTCGTATAAATACTGTATAAATGTCAGATATACCATTTAAAAACCATATTAATGGACTGACTAACATTTGTGTAATTATTGCGGTTACAGTATAAGATTTTCTTTTAATTGTGTGGATGTAGGCCAATCACGTAGTCGAAGAAATTCTGTGTTCTTACATTTCAAAGTTCTTTTCGTATTTACTCACATCAATCTACTTGTTCAATTCAATAATATTGTCATCATTTAAAGATCAAAATACAAGCGAAGCTTACACGCTGTGGATGGTAGTAACAGAAGTTACATAATCATAATCATTTACTATAAACTTAAAAATAATAAAAAACGGTCAGAATATTATATAGCACTTAAAAATATTTTTTTCAATCTGTACCAATTCTTAACAATTTATACTATTTTAATAATAATATGATCACATTTAAGTTTGGTCAAGGTGTTATATATATATATTTATATATATATATTTATATATATATATTTATATATATATATATAACTTAAACTTAAATCATATTTGTAATTTTTCTATTCTTTCTTTAATAGTTCACACACTTTAATATGAATATTTCATTGGTCATAATAACATAACTACTTTCTACAAATAATTTTCGAACAAGTTCGATTTGCACAATTCGTAATTTAAAAGAAAAATGATCTCTCAATGCTATACTTATTACTAATGCACTAAATAGATGACTATTAGAATATAAATGACGTGTCGTGACAATACTTATAATTAACGTTCAAAAGGTCCGTATGACATACGATTATGTAAGACTAGATAATAAGTAGATGAGTTTATTCCGCAATGTTGTCGTAGCTTTAAAAAAGTGTCGTTCGTATGTAAAAGTTTTACTCTTTAAATGTTATGGGGATACGAAACCGATAGCGAAAAAGAAAGTTTTATGAAAATTAACAGCCGTCATTAAAACTGTCGATTGATTATCGCTTTTACTTAAATGTCTCAGCTATAGATGAATTAATTTATACATGTTTCATATTATATCATATCATAATATATCATATCATAATATATCATATCATAATATATCATATCATAATATATCATATCATAATATATCATAGTAGAACTAATGAGATTATTGCGACTTTTTGTAAGCATAGCGATTATTATCAGCCAATCAGAATAGGCATTGCAGTATTAACGATGATTGTGATTTTTAGGGCTACTCTTGTGTGGACCTCCTGAATGCTGGCATGCGTGAATCTGGAGTTTACTACCTGCAGATACGAGGCACTACCTACTGGTTTTTAAAGGTGTTCTGCGAACAGAACGTTGCTGATGGCGGGTGGACGGTATAATACAAATTACTCTTTACTATATTTTGTAAAGCAATATTGTCCCATTGGTCGAGTGGTTAGCGCACACGCCTAAGGTATAGGGGCACAACGGGGCTTGAGTTCGATTCCGACAGAGACAGGCATGTATGTGACGAGCATAGATGTCTGCATTTCTGAGTTTGGTCGTTTATTAAATAATCTTTTAAATATTAAATACTGACAATACTCAGTATTTATAATGTGTATTTCTATGTATTTGTATAGTTGTCTCACACCCTCAACACGAGCAAATAATTTGCTCACTTAGGGGTTAGATCAGTTTTAGGAATTTGTCCTGAAATTATTATTATTATTGTTGTAAAATTCTTATACCATGAAAAATTACAGCTTTATGTATCGTTATAAAAACTATGGCTGCAGGTGATTCATCGTCGCGATGACTTCGGTATTCCAGCCGAGAACTTCAATCGCGACTGGAGTGATTATAAAAACGGTTTCGGCGATCCCAACAAAGAGTTCTGGCTTGGCAACGAGAACATTTATATGTTGACCAACAACGAGGATTACATGCTCAGAGTTGAACTGGAAGATTTTGATGGCAATAAAAGGTACCTATACACACATATACCTATATAGGTAGTTTGTTGTTTCGAAGAATAAATTCATGCCTGCAATTATATTGTAATTTTTACCAATTTTAATAATTGAATAAATATTATAGATACGCACAGTATTCGCACTTTAAAATATATTCAGAGGGGGAATACTACAAGCTGGAGATAGATGGCTACGAGGGTAATGCTGGTGATTCTCTTAACGACCCATGGTACGGGTCTAACAATAGCCCTTTCTCTACTTACAACAGGTAAGCACAATTAAAATTATAATTTCTAAAATGAATACATATGTGTTCGGAAATCTACACATTTAGTTATCGATTTCTCCTGCTAAATTCATAGACGCCCTTTCCTCACAGACCGCAACAATTAAAGGCCTCTATGACTTATGCAATACCCCTAAGGCTTTAAACCTGCTTTGATGCAATATCTGATATCGAATTGTATAATATGACGTTTATCGATTGTCTCCGCTCATTAAATACCAGGTGAACTTGCCTAACAGTTAATACCTATTACTGTCAATAATCAAGTCTCTTGTGGGTTCCCGTTTTTAAGAGTTTCTAAATGTTGGTCTAGGAATTAGATCAGAAAATAAATTTACTTACGCACTTTATCTATTTGCAGAGACAATGACAGATCGTCCTTGAACTGCGCGTCCATGTTGAAGGGCGGCTGGTGGTGGAAGTCATGTGGGCGCGGTCTCAACGGCCTCTACTTACACGACCCTCAGGACCTTACCGCCAGACAGGGTACGTGATATTAATGCTACAAACACATTCTTATTTAATATAAGCATATTCCATATCAATAATAAATTATATGTAATAAAAAAATATATCTTTATTTATTAATTAACAGTATAAGTTCTGTTTACAGGCATTGTGTGGTTCCGTTGGCGCGGTTGGGACTATACGCTGAAGCGCGCCTCCATGATGATAAAGCCCAAAGGCTTGCAACCCAACACATGAAGAGAAGCTGACGAAAATACAAACATATTTTATACAGTCTCCGTTCAATTGTTATGTGGATTCTAGACTCTCCTATTACCGCAAATTCACTTTCTTTTACGATTTTCTTAATTAATACCTTTATAAAGTGGTTATTTGTTAAAATTACGTAGATTTAAGGACTCGAACAGAGTATCAAATTTATATCAATAATATTTATTATCTACAACGGAGATTAAAATTATATAGAATCTACATAACGACACAGAACGCGGGAGGCGCCTCATCGCTCAATTTGGTAAACAATTACAGCTCATCGTTATCTTTGTAAATAATTTCCTAGACATCATTCGCAAGTCACCGCATCCAACGAGTCGCACTGTTGTAAATAAAGAACGAAACCATTCATATCGACGGCACACCACGACTCTGCCCAAATTCATTAATTTATTATTCATGATTTGAAATATCAAACTTTCGTTCATTACCTTTTTAGAATTAGTATTTAGATTTAAAATTAATTAAGTTGTAAATAATTATAATGTATTAAACGATCGATAATATTATTGAGGTTGTCGTGCAGATGTTCATAATACTTTGTACATTTTGTTCGATACGTGTATATTATTATAATTTTATTCAAATACAAACTCACTCTCTATAAAATATAAAAGTGTTGTTATTTATATCTGACAAGTACCTACCTAGCATAAGGACGAGGAATCTGTGAAATGCGTAAATCGAGATTAAAGGTAATATTAACATAAATATTTACGAACGAAACATGCTAAATTCGTAAATGTACTAAGTTATGTACAAAAAAAGTATCCTACAATGATGGTTATGTCCAGTTTTCACCTATTACTTTTTTAAGTAGCAACAATATTATTAGTAAGTAAACTTTTCGTGCACCCAAATCAGTATTTAGTTTCGTTAGAAGAACTGAATCAAACGAATTTAGTCGCAAAATTGTCAATGCAAAATAAAATTATATTGTACAAATAACTGAATTTCAGTTATCTCCTTATTGAAATACTAAATATATCTTAACACTTAATTTTCATAAAATTTATCATAATAACGTGTTCATCACGCTAGCAAATTCCCAATTTTAAGATGATGGTCGGCAACATGTTGAGTTTAAGTTGGAGCTACCAGTCATGTTAATATATCTAAAAAAAATATATATAAGTGAAGTGTATATGTATAAGTCGCGGTAAATATATAAGAAGTGTATATAAATAATATAAGAAGTGTGTACCAGTGATACGAGTGATACCCAATTGTGTGACGAAAGTAACGCTGGTAAAAACGTGACAGTTGCAACATGTCCGAGTGTTCCTACTTGTATACATGATCGAAATAAAAGTTCGTCTACTAAAAGAATTGCCCAAATTGTTACGGAATTAAGTAGTGCAGTTATTAAAAATATCCAACATATTATATTCACTTTCTGAGATTGGACACATTATTGAGGCTCTAGACTGTAAAAAAATGTTAAGAAATAATATCTACTTAAGGTTTATGTTTAGCTATGATGTCCTTCCTACTTCTCAGTCTTATCAGATAACTTATTTTTAACTTCCGCGCAGTCAAGGTCAACGCTAAAGTTTCGTGCCGCTACTTATAGTGTTACTTCAGTTTTAGTCTAAAGAAAGTAGAAGGAAGTTATATTTGTAATAAGAATATCGTCCGATAAATTCCAAACTACCGCTCTGGTACTTGACAATGGCTAAATATTTTGTGCCCAGTAGGCGCAATCAAAAGCCATCTCGTTATAAAAAAGGAAAAGAAACAGAACGGGTATTTGTTACTAGCTTGCAAATTGCAAGTTGGAATTCAAGAAACCTTTCTGCATGTAGGTACGGTAAATGAATTGGTGAAGTTGTAGTAGTCCGATTACTAATAACATAATATATCGATACGTTTGGTACATCGATGTTTGGTAGATAATATTTGTTTTAATTATTTAACTAGTTATACGTGCGTATATATAACATTTTTCATGACATTTAGTTCAAAAATAAATAATAAATGTTTTGGTTTAAAATAATTCATAAGTATACCATATTTTGGCATTGTTGCCTTCAACAATATGTGTACAATATTAGGACAATAAAGTAGACATAGCCTGAGATAGATGAGCCTACTTACCTATACGTACTTTCTTATATTGCTGCTTTTGTCCTTTTGTAATATTTATTTTATTAAATGCCAAGGAAAGCTATATATTCATATAGTCTAGTAAGTCTATGTGACTTGACTATATGAATAATAAATTACCATGGTTGAAGAATCACCAATGTTTAAAACTAATTGTTCTGAAAAAAGTTAGACGTAAAAAGGATAACATGTGTTGAGTAAGGCCTAATAAAAATACTTTTTGAGTTACATTTGTTTATTAACGTCAAACTTTTTATTAACTACATATTTCAAAAAGTGATGTTTCCACAGATTTCGTAAAATATACATAATATTAAAGTATGCACAATGAAAAAACAACAATGAAAAGGTTTTATATCTAGTAGCTTATGACCAAAATAAGGAATAATTAAATAAAACTATATATATACATGTGCTTATGGAGTGAAATAAAATGCTGCTAAGAAATAATCCAATGATTATTACAAAACTCTTGTTCACAAATTTGATCGGTATATTATTCAAAAACTTGGGTAATCAATCAACAAGAATGAGTTGAGAGCATTCTAGGATGTAATGGACGGAAAACATCCAAAAGTAACAATAATAAAAGAGCATTCAAAAGTTGCTGGCACTCGAGAGGCAATAAATGTTGACAGTTTATGAAAAATGACTTTATATATTATGTTACAGCGACATGTATAATCTTACTAAATATCAGTTGGCACCGACGCACCTAATGATAATGGTAGTACGGCGGTAATGGAGGCCGGATGGCTGGCGTACGTGGTGCGGACATGTAGGGGGGCGGGTAGTGAGAGTAGTTGACGACGGGGGGTGGCGCGGGAGATGCGACTGGTGCTGCTGACGGCTGCGGAGCTGGTGCTGGCGGCGGGAGAGGTGCGGGCGGCGGCGGTGCGCGCTGCTCCACGCGTTGTCCGTTTGAGTACTGACGATAGCTCGGAACGCTAATGGCGTCGGGGCTCTGTACGCTCTCCACGCTCATCTCGCCTGACACAGAACGTTCAGACGAAGTCGCTGCAGAATTTAAACTATTATAAGCTAAAAAAGTTTGATTGATTTTATTATATATTAATTTAGTATTAGACGACAACAACGATGCTTCTTAGCATTCCATAGATTCACCGTGCGGGTGTCGGGCCCAACGCGTTACAAGGAGAGCAGTGCAAACAATGCCTGGGACTTGCGACCCAGGCGTAGGTTTAAGGGCATTCACTGTCTACACTCCTCTCCCTACCTAACCAAATTGGGAAAAACCTACTAATACCGCCTTTAAAATACGTTCTAGAAATGAACCGATGCTAGTTCTAGAAAGGCCAAGGTCTTTAAGTAAGTTATTGAGAGATTTTGCTGTTATACCTCTCGCTCCCACTTCTACCGCGTACAAGCTATCTATAAATTTATTCCTGGACAGATCGTTGGTCAGTTAATACTTATTAAGCTTAAATGTTTGATCCCTGGGGATATTTCCCAGGGCACAATGGTGGAGCTTACCACGCGCCTTAGATGTTTAGAATAGAATCGGTCTGGATGACGAAACACCAACATCCCCAGGGATTTTACAGTGTTTTTCATACGTGTCCATCATGAGAGTCCAAACAGGAGCTGCGCCTAAAATTGAATAAGGCTTCGGTTTTGATTTTTTGGAGGAGCCTCCTTTTACGAATTCTACAGACCGTTTGGTGGTTGTTATACCCTTCCGAGCACTTACAACAGAAAGAGTAACAGCTTCCCGTACGATTTCTAATACCTTACCGTGGCGACGCGAGTATTGACCGCTATCAAGAAGTACGCTACACCCTACTAATAAGTGTTTCGCGGTTCCTACTGTCTCCCCACAGATGTTGCAAGATTTTTCAGTGGCTTTGCCCCATCTTACTAAATTACTTTGATCTGGGAGTCATTTGAAATGCATTTAGATAAAATTTAAAAAATGCTGGCGACCAATCATAAAGCAGGGAGCGCCAATGCAAAGCTAGTGGAATACAAAAATCTCCTATTAGTCCAGTCATTTGGTCGAAAAAAAGGGGGTTACCTGGAAAGTTTTCCGGGAGTTTTGAAAATTGGTTATTTTATAGATTTCGGTATGCTCTTTTCGAATTTCAATTTTGCCACCTCGTATCTCCGCCGCTCGCGCCGCTATTTTGAAAAAATGGCGGCTAAAACCAGTTTTTTCGAAATATCTCCTTTCCAATGCATTTTTTGAAAAAAATATTTATGTACAAAATTAAAGTAGAATAAATTTCCTACAATTTATGTAATTATGTTTTTTTTCATAATATCAATAGTTTTTGGCGTACGAGCGTCACAAAGTATCTTCATCTACACCACCACGTGTTTTTGGTATATTTTTTCTAAAATATTCTACTATTGCCACAGGTATTGAAGAAGCAGTGTGGGTCTCTGTGTTGGGTCCCTTTCTTTCGACTATAGAGACTATAAACATTGTATAGCCTCCAGACTCAACGAAACATCTGTCGGTAGAAGTTACGAGAAGTATTTAGTTTAGGCGGAGTCATCAGTATACGTTTATATGTATGTACGTCGTACAGTGTTGTTTGTGTTCTTAGAGCCATGGCTTCTAATATAGAAAATTGTTTTATTTAAGACAATTTAGCCTTATTGGCAGTGACGGTAATGAAAATATCATCAACGTCTTTTTTGAGCAGTTGCGTTTTTTTTTATGTGGGGACGGTAATCACCTTCAATTTTGTCCATTAATTCGTCCAAGGAAAACTGACACTCATTGAAATTCTGTTTAAGGTTAGAATTAATGCATTGCACTATCTATCTCATTGATATAAATTTGTTCATGCAGGAATTGAAATACTATGCATCTGCTGCGGCAAAATCATTCACGTCATGTTTAAGACGCTCAATAATTGCTCGACCCCAATCGTCATTACGAGTTCTAGCAAGATTTGAAATACTGTCTTTCATTGACAATTACCACACACTATACTATATACTAAGTATACTATATTACGCATGCACAGCCGGATCTGTTTTTGTTTAGCTATAAATTCCGCTGTTATCTCATCAGCACATAAAAACAATGATATTTAAAAGATAATGCTGGGTGCGAGGATCACAGTAGTGGCTGAGGTTTCGTGGCATCACTTTCTCTACGCAATGATGTAGCAATTAACTTCTCATTATTATGTCGTTTTCGACACAGATCATGAACCATTATCGATTTTAGGCCCGCCAAAAGTTTTACTTTATTATCCTTGTTTTTGACACTCAATTAAAAAGTCTCCAATCCTTTTTCTTTTACTTCAACTGTTTAATTTTCTAATAATGAAGTAAAACAATTTTCTGTATTAGAAGCCATGGCTCTAAGAACACAAACAACACTGTACGACGTACATACATATAAACGTATACTGATGACTCCGCCTAAACTAAATACTTCTCGTAACTTCTACCGACAGATGTTTCGTTGAGTCTGGAGGCTATACAATGTTTATAGTCTCTATAGTCGAAAGAAAGGGACCCAACACAGAGACCCACACTGCTTCTTCAATACCTGTGGCAATAGTAGAATATTTTAGAAAAAATATACCAAAAACACGTGGTGGTGTAGATGAAGATACTTTGTGACGCTCGTACGCCAAAAACTATTGATATTATGAAAAAAAACATAATTACATAAATTGTAGGAAATTTATTCTACTTTAATTTTGTACATAAATATTTTTTTCAAAAAATGCATTGGAAAGGAGATATTTCGAAAAAACTGGTTTTAGCCGCCATTTTTTCAAAATGGCGGCGCGAGCGGCGGAGATACGAGGTGGCAAAATTGAAATTCGAAAAGTGCTCTTTTCGAATTTCAATTTATGCTATACCGAAATCTATAAAATAACCAATTTTCAAAACTCCCGGAAAACTTTCCAGGTAAAACTACCAAATGACTGGACTATATGGTCACCCATTCGTTTTGGATTTCTAGGCTCATCGCGTGCAGAAGGCAGATATCGTTTTCGTCTCGTCTAATAAAGGATTTTGTTGTCTATGTCTCGATCTTTCCTACCTGATCCTAGCCCTACTTTATTCGATTGAGCACCTATCATAATTTTTTTATGTTATTGAAGTCGTGACTCGAGCTCTGAGGCAACTTTATCTTTTGGGAGAGATGTTACAGTATCATCTTAGATGTTTATGGAGCTCCGATGGTTTCTTTAATTTTAACACAAAATTGTTTCGGCCTCTAAATAAGATTGAAGAGTCCGCTGAGAGCGCTAACCCGAGCCAAAACTTCAATGTCTTTATGTCGTTTGCATCTAACTTTAACAAAAGGGTTTTATTAATATTATAAACGAGGAAAGGCCAATTTAAACGTGATGTTAAAAAAATATCGTATATCCAAGCTTTTTTGAGGTTACTTATTGGTTGATGGTCTACCTTTTTAAGATCATTTAAAAAGTTATCGATTATTGCATCCAACGATGGCTCACGGCCTTGGAAATCGATTTTTTACCTAAAAATTTAAACGGAGCTTCTTCCGTAACCGTACTAACGCATTGACCGCCTATTTTAAGACCCGAATCGTAAGAGAAATATTTGGTATTCCCAGAAACAGATAAATTCACCGGGTGTTAGCAAGAAACACACATTCATCTTCAATAATTTACAAATAAAAAGCTACCATAAACTAGAGGCAGTTATTAAATACGGAAAAAAGCACTCGCTATCCTAAATCCGCTAAGTATTGATTATTACATTGCACTAAGTATTGATTATTACTATAATCAATATGATGCAATGTAATAATCAATACTTAGCGCATAATACTTTATGAGCAAAGTATTGATTATTACATTGCATCAGGATCTTAGACTAACAAGGATCATTGGCATAAATAAATATTTTTCGTCTTTGCGGTCGGTTCCATACTTTCCCGAGGGTGTCGTAAGAGCCGATTTAAGGACAATGTACAAATGGTTACTATCCTGGTTTACTACTATAGTGGTTTAAATCCCGCCAACAGGCATTCTCAATGTGGGTGGACATCATGGCAATAACAAAACCTTTTGCAATTTGTCAAACGCTGTCGCTTTACAAAGGCTGGTTTCTACGTAAGACCCACAAATACTAGATCTTCCATAAGAGATGTGCAAGTTGCAATGTAGGGACGATAAATGGAAAAGTAAGGGGAATAGCGGATGTACTAAAATCGAAAACATATAAATGTAGCGTGTGTGCAAGAAACCAGGTGCTAAAGTAAAAGTGATTGGTGAAGGATACTAGATTTATTAAAGAGAATAGCCTTAGATAGTGATATAAAAAAAGTGTTGAAGATGTGAAAATAAAAAAGGCAGGATATAATTTCTGTGAAAAGGATTCCGCTTCACTTATCGGAAGAGTTACATTGTTTTAGTGTGTATGCACCAAAATGTGGCACTATGGAGGGTATGAAGGAGAAGTTTGCAAAATGCTAAAAAATATATAATTTATAATAAAAACTTTTTTAAAAGTAATAAGATGAACCATCAAATCAAAACTGGCAATCACAAAACACGTTTTGATTATCTTACTAACAAATGAAAAAACAATTGTTTAAAAATTCCTCGGAAGACGGCAGACTGCTTCTCTTAGAATTAAATCTTTGTCTCTCCAGTTTTGAGCCAATGGCGCGTGACGAAGCATCCTCGGTAAGTCAGAGGTCAATGTGCGTCAATGATAAAGGAACCCCTCTATCATGCCGCTCTGACTTACATCACAGTTGTTCTAGAATCTAGATGATGGTAAAATAAAACGAACAATCAAACAAAAATTCAACACAATGTGAATAAACTAACGGCTGGAAATAGGAACAACATGCGATTTATGAACTATACCTTATGGATCAGAATGCTAAGCTACGAAAGGAATATATAAAAGACAAGTGCGAGCTACTGAAATTCCTATATTATGTCAAGGTGTGACGAACTATATTAAAAGAATATGGCGAAATGTAATTGGGGTACCGGCAGGAACATTATTTTTAATCCTTACTTTATTTTACCCTTGATCAATAACAATCCATAATCTTCATTTTCTAGTCCATCCGAAATCTTCCTTGTAACGAAGGCTGTACAATTATTCATATATATGTTAGGCCCGACGACCGAAAACGCTCAGTGAACGGAAAAAACGGCCACATCGCGTTCTGGCTGCCTTCAAATGCACAGAACGCGTTCTGGCTACTTTTAAACGCTCGCAACGCGTTTTGGTAATTGTCGAACGGCCAGAATGCGTTTTGTCATTTGTCAAGCGCTCAGAACGCATTCTTGATATTTCACTTGTATAATAATACCACAAATTAAAATTTGATATTTTATTTAAAATAACACTTGAATAAATTATCTAAATTTTATAATATTGCTTAGTTTCATCAAAATCCACGAGTTTGAGTAGCAAACATCACAGACAAAACCACGTGCAAAAGTTAGTATTTTTATAGCCTATGTGTAATTTAAGAACATTATCTACAATATTGCTAAGCTTCATCAAAATGCGTACAGTAGTTTTAGCGTGATTGAGTAACAAACGTCACAGACAAAACCACGTGTTTAGTTTTAGCGTGATTTTAGCGTGATTGAGCAACAAACATCACAGACAAAAGTTAGTATTTCTATATCCTTTGTGTTATTCTGGTACATAAGCTACAATATTGCTAACATTCATCAAAATTCGTTCAGTAGTATTGGCGTGATTGAGTAACAAACATCCATCCATCCAAACAATCCCATTTATGCAGGGTTATTTTTAGTTAGTTGATCACCTCTTGCAGGCAGCCTCTCTACATCAATCCCAACAACATTTGTTCTACAACTTTTTACAAATATTGATAAACAACACAAAAAAATAAAAAAAAATTGCTTCCTCTTTTACTTATTAGTCTGTATTTTGTAAGAAGTACTTAAAAGGTCAACGCTCGGGCCCCATACAGATGCTGAGTTAATACCAGTTCAGAGACAACAAATCAATATGGTATAGCAAAATTAAAATTTTAAAAACCTATTAATTTTAAAACGTCATCGAACAAATGTTGTTAGGATTCAACTAATTATAAATAGCCCTGTATATTATTCAGAGTAACATTTGTACAATTAAGCCAATTCGTAGATGATAAGTCAAAATGTTCTCATTTCTTTACATATCTACTTAACTGAGAAAAAAATTGTTATAAAAATAAGGAGGTTACATAAGACCTTTAATGTTTTTTTTATGTTTAATTTATTAGCATATCACTTATATACAGGCCATTAATAATATTATGAAAAAATAAAAGAATAAATTTAACTCACCGTGATCTAAAATGTCTTTTAACGTCTGCATAATATCGGGAGACGGATGGTTGGTTCTTCTTGGCGTAGTGGATAAAGTTCGGAGAGGTTCCTCAACGCGTACTGACGAAGACTGAAACAATCTAACTTAACTGTTTCTGCAACATTTAACTTACTTAAATAAGTACACGTAAAGATGTATTGTATAATAATAATATATAGTTGTAGTATGACAGACCCTTTATCAAAAATATGTCGAAAAACTGTGAACCAAGTACAGTAAGTAAAAATATTTTTAATAACAATAGTAATTTAAAATATACAGGATCATTTGTAATTATTTGGCCAGCTCTTGCAGGCAGACTCTCTACATCAATCCCAACATTTGTTTTACGAATTTTTATGGTTTTAAAAATTTAAGTTTTGCTTTTCATCATTAATTTCTTGCCTCTGAACTGGTGTTGACCTTTTATACTTCTTACAAAATACATAGTAATAAGTAAAAGAGGGATCAAGATTTTTTTGTCGTTTTTTTTTGTGTTGTTTATCAAGATTTGTTGTAAAAAGTCGTAGAACATGTTGTTGGGATTGATGTACGGAGGCTGCCTGCAAAAGGTATAAGAACATTATAAAAAAAACTGTATATAAAGTACGTTTACATTTGTTTTAAATATAAAACGATGCAGACCAAGCAGCGACACTTATCCTAACATACAAGCGACTCGTTTATTCTTTCACCGCGTCTAAGACAACGGGAGCTGCAGACTCAAAGGCGAGGCCCTTTCTGCTGCGGTGATCTTTCTGAGGGTGCATTGTGCACCCACGTCTTAGATTGCGGAGCCCTTGTGAAAAGGGGACCGCTGCTACAAGCGACGGTGTATTTATTTTTATTTATCTATACCGTCTAAGTGCCTACATAACTTTGTTAAGTTAAATAATGGTGCATGGTGCATTAGTTATTTACCTCGGAGCCTCTGGTATTTGAAAACATGTATTTCATGAATTCTAATAGAATCTGTTGATGATTATGTTTTGGACCGGATGGAGACATTCCCTAAAAAAATAATAATAAATGTTTTTTTATTTTCCTTACTCTTACGCTCATTGCAATCTTAAATAAAAAAGCTTTAAATTATGAAAGATAAATGAACTTACCGCCAGAAAGGATGGGTTTAAATTGCTCAAAGATTCGCGAAAAGAATATTGTGGAGCATCCTAAAAAGACATAACTCTTAATATTATTATTATATTTGTATTAATTTAATTCCCTCAAAGTCAAATAATAAATTACATCTAGAAATTCCTGCACAAATTTGTAGTCGCTATTTATTAACTTTCGCATAATATCTCTCTGTTTCTGATATTCCATTAGTTTCTTTTTGTACAGTAAAGTCTGGTACTCGTCCTCAGTGCTCAGTTTCTCCATCTCTTGCCTGTATGTCTCTATTCTGAAAGCATAACATATAATTAATCAATTGTACCTGCCTTTATTAATTTGTAGTTTAAATCCAAGCTAAGAGGGGGCGAGTCTTCAGGACTTGTAAAGTAGAGTACTTCAAGCCAGGCTTACTTTTTTTTTAAGGCACCCGCCATCACAGGATGTTGTCTTTTTAACCCCTGACATTGTCAGAGACCTTTTTTTATTCTTTATTGAGTATAAAATAAGCTTTACATTGAATACTTATATCTATTTTATAAAAGTTGTTACGATATATTGTCCTTAACACTTTAGCCCTTTTTCACTTTCCTTTTTGGTGCTTCTCCACTTTCACTTTTCACATTGTCTTTACTTATTCTTATATATACTTTCCTATTTTATATTATATTGTACAGAACTTATTCTATTTACTTCCTTTTTATATCTACTTCTGTTTTAATATACTAGTGTTATATATCCTTATTGCTTAAATTAACACTTTCCTATATCTACACAATAATTTATAAATACTTGTCTCTTATTTTTATTACTCACTATCTCACATATGTTACTTTTACTTAACTTCTACTTTTCTTTCCAGATCGCTACGCTTCTTTTCATACACCGGACACACCAGAATTATGTTGCATACCGACTCCACTACTCCGGGTTCGCAGTTACACGATGAGCTGTCCTTACACTTGAACCTTTCCAGGTATTCGGAGAACCCACTGTGTCCTGTCATTATCTGTGTCAGTACACCTTCTGGTTTTATTTTACTAATAATTTTATAAGCATCCCTAGCATTTGGGAAAAAGATTTTAGTGACGGAAGCAGGTCTCCAATTTTGTGTTTGGCGGATGATATTGGTCATAATCTGGTTTTCTTCCAGAGAAAAGAGCTGCCTCCTTTGCAAGGTGGTCCGCTCTCTCATTTCCCTCAAGTCTTATGTGCCCCTTAATCCAGTAGAGAGTGATACTTTTGTTTTGTGCCCTACATTGCCTAATGGTCTCCCTGGCAGCCACTGCAAAAGGGTGAGGCGTGCTTGTGTTTGTTATGGTCTGTAGGGCCGCCATGGAGTCGCTAAAGATAGCAAATGTGGTCTCCTTTCTTCTTAGCGCCTCTGTCGCCGCTCCTTGAAGTGCCAGAAGCTCCGCCTGATAGACGGTACAGTAGGGTGACAGTGATAGTTTCGTAGCTTTTGTCTCTACGCTTCCTTTCCAAATGGATAGTGCTGCTCCGACCTTGCCTTCAATTTTACTGCCATCCGTGAATATAAGCACATTGAATTTCTTGTGGTTTTTGTATTGTTCTTCGGTTGCCGAATTTTATCTCTTTCTTTTCTGCTGTGGGTGCGGGGCATTCTGTGCTAATGCCATTTGCTCTAATTCCCTAATCTCTGGTAAAGGTTTATGTGGGCATTTCTTAGTTTCGAATAACAAGGCCGCCTCGCGGACTCGGAGATCGAGAGGCAACAATCCCACAGTGCTGAAGAGGCAACATAGCAGCAGTGCTGAATTTAGAGAAACAGTACGGTAAGCTCTACACAGCTTCTGAGCAAAACCTCTTTGCACTGCATTAAACTGCTTCCTTACTCCTAGTTATTCCACTGCCGGTGACCAGGCGCTAGCGGCATATAGAATTGCCAGGCTTATCTTCGAGCCAGGTAGTTTGTGCTTTGTGACCAGAAACAGTCTGACTGGTAAATTCATGGTATATTTTTAAAGTATATTTCTATGGTGAGTTACAATACTCTGAAACGGTTACTTTCTTAGAGTATTTTAATCATATCCTGGGACTTTCTTTAAATTCTTTGTTTCTGTGACCTCAGCAGAAGTTAAGAAAGGGCTGATAACAAGGTTGGTAAGGTTCATTAAGAGTTACTAAGTTCTTCACGTACTTTTTTAGAAGCAGGCGTGCTATTCCAGGCATCTTTTTAAACATAGTTGTTGCATTGTTGAACGGCTATAATAATGGCCTAATCGCGTTTTGAGAGGTCTTTTGAATGAATACTCGAGTCCACTTTGAAAATAAATACATCCCTGTCTTTATGTCTTATATAACCTTGCGGTTTGATAGGTTTGTTTTATATTCATTTTTATATTCTCCCCGTGATATGTGTAGTAAAAGACTCAAAGAGATATAAGATAAGGTTTTCTTTCACGAAGATCAAGGTCCTCTACAAGTTAGGTATAAAGTTGTATCACTCTATTGATCAATCTCAAAATCACCGAGGCTGACTTGATCTTTTTCCATAGTTTTCCTTGAAGTTGACCATTGCTTGAAATATCAAGGAGGAACATTCCAATATTTGACTGACAGTTAGCGCTTTCAAAGAGCGACGACAGGGCGAATAGAGTTTTCGTTTCATCAATTTGATTTCCATCCTGGTTTAATGTTGCATCTAAGTGATATAAAGTGTAGTTGCCATCTTTGAGCTCAAATGAGTATTTTTTTTTAATATCATATCCACTCGCAACAAGCCTAGCTCACATCGTTTTGAAGAAATTATCGTAGTCTTCTTTTTGGCCCGCATATTATTTGAGCATTAATATAACTATATTCCAGCAAAATCCTCAACACTTGTGACATATGGTAGTTTAGTTTCTATTTAATATGTGTTATCGAGGTTTTTTGAAAATTATTTTGGGAGCACATAAATTCAGCAATCTCTATTATTTGTGGAATAGTTGCCATCATAAAGAACCTTTTCTTTACATGTTTTTTCAGTTGTTTAATTGATCATTTTCAGCTTTCCAGCAGTATTCCAGGTTTCACATACTTTGTTGGAGTTGTAAAGGCTATAAAGGTATATTTAACTGTAATTGGGGTGGCATTTATTATTTTTTTCTTCTGCTAAATAATTAATAAATAGGTAATAGGTTTTCAAACGGGTTACTAACCCAAATTAGATTAATATATATATATTAAAACAATAAATAGGTTTGGTGTCTTCTAGCAAGGTTGCTTTGCAAAGATATAGATTAGAGTTTATGGTTAGTTAAATAGGTTCTCTTCTCCTTTTTTAATACGGTCTTGGGACTGTCTACCGTGAAATAACATTTTTCGTGGAGAATTAGATCCTGGTGGCTACTGATCAGATTATTTAGCCGCCTCAGTATGGCATCTTCCGAAAGCACTGTTAGGTAGGTCTATGCAAGTTATTGATTTTTCATGGATGTGAGCAGCACCATTCACAGGCTTTTTCGGTATATAATTGTTTAATTTTATAAAATAAAAATATTATCTTGTTATTAAAGTACTGGATATAATATGTATTAATGTTTTAGTTTGGGTCCTAGTAACATTATCTAGTGTAAGATTTTTGTCAGCGATTTATATTGTCTATGGTACTATACAATAGTCCATACTCTACAACTAGGTGTATACTATCTTATAATTGGGGAAAAACAAATCATGAAAGAATTAATAAATATAGTTTGTTAGAAAATTCTTGAACGGTGAAATCAAGATTAATTAGAAATTATCAGATGTCTGGTGTTTTCAAACAATTGGGTATGGATTCAGAGAATGTAGAGAGTGTAGTGCGAACAACGTGAGGTTAAAAAGGTAATAGGAATTTTATCAGAATTTACAAACAGCTCTTTGCTTCATTACGAACTGTTTTTCCTTAAATTTTCGCAATTTTGGAGCTATTTCTAAATAAAGTGATAAATTGTTTTATAAAACTGATGTTGAGTCTTAAAACTTCCTATAGTTAAAAAGTAATTGTTAGCTCAATATATTATTTGTCGCATATACTCGTTGTTTTAAGAAAATGTTACTGTCCAAGCAAGGGGTATTTTTTTATTTAAATTAGAAGGCAATATACTTAAATAAAAACCAATTAAGATTTTAAAACAATGAAGACTTCTATTTAACCTAGATAATATCATAGGTACAATTGTAAAAAGGCTAAATAGATGATTGATAGAGTCAGTCAGAGATAGTAGATAGAGTCGGTATAGGTTTAATAGTTTCAAACAATAACAAATAAGAAAACAAAATAACAAGTTACAACCATATTGTTTTTTAGAAAAGAACAAAGAGTTGTCAGTTTGACTTCAGGATAAATTGTAAAATTCTAATTAGATAACTATTGACATAAATTTACAACATTGCAGTGGTATCAAAAATATTCAATGTTTCTACCTATTTAAAAATAACAACCAGCAAAACCATAATTATGAAGCTAAATAACTTTATCTGGTTATCAAATTCAGGATTATTTTTTTATAAAGACCTTTTATGATTATAAAAAAAGGGTTAAGAGTTCTATTATTATAAAAAATCAAATAACTACTGTCTTAGAATGCATACATATTTTATTTAAATACGTAAAGATATTGATTTATTTAAGAGTTTAATACATTAATTTAAAACGCACTTTAAGTAACATGACATCTTTTTTAATACAACTGAAACAATATATATTTCTCATCGCTAGCTGTTAGATAAATAAGGCAGCGCTGAGGCCTGGCTAAGCTGCAAGCAATTAAATCATATTGAGCTACTTAATTTAGATTTTTTTTTTTGTTTACTCTATATAATAAAAAAAAATACAAAAATCAGTGATGATTAATGATCATAACCTAAGAGAAGACTTGTGAGTTTGTGAAGAAGAATGCAAAGAAATGAATAGGTAAAGAATTGGATAGCTCTAATTTAGAATTTTGGAATGTATACAAAATTGTAATATTTGAAAGCCTAACTGTGAGAAAAACAATGACAGAATGGTGTCTGATTAAGAAAATGTATATTTTTATCATCCCATCATCTCCCTGTACTTATCTCAGTTTAGGGATCGGCGGAGTATTTTTTTTTTCTTCCTTTCTTCCCTGTCACTCATTTCTGTAGACATTCCCTTCTGCTCTATATTGCCTTTCATGCAAACCATCCATCTTTTTTTCGCGCAGTTCTCTTCCTTTGCATCCCTCTACTTCCATATCTAAGTCTTCTAATGAGAAACTTTTTGAGAACTCATAATATGCCCATACCATGAAAGACGACCTAATTTTCACTGTCACAGGCGGTACTCCCAAGCTGCCCCTAATATACTTCCCCCCGTGACATGTCCATAGCGCGTGATCCTGTGCTTTATTTCCCGCTCAACATTGCCATCGCTTTGTCTGACAGTAACAAGGTAGGGAAAGTCAGAGCAAACTGGTAACAGCATTTCATCCAAAGCAGTAGGAGCAAAAAAGGAGAGAGAACCGAAATCGCAGAGCAAGTGTTCTGTTTTGCTTCTACTTATTTGCAAAGCACCGCTCTCCAGCTTGTGTTACTATTTTCCCAATTTGCTCTACACCTCAATCATGAAATTCTGAATGAATTTTCTGAATTCTGGATGAAATTCTTTTTATCCTCACCGATGAAAAGAATTTCATCAGTGAACAGCATGCACTAGGGGGCCTCCTCCTGTGTGTCCGATGTCATAGCATTAATTATGATCATTAAGAGGTAGGAACTTAAAGCCGATCCCTGATGCAATCACACTGAACTTGTCGGTTTCCAGCAGCCGACCGGACGTGTGTACTAGATAGACTGTACATGGCCAACCAACTTTAAATACTTTCTAGACATACATTTCTCTTTCAAAAGATTACAAGACGCGGAACCCCGTCGAATGTCTTCTCGAGATCGACGAACACCATGTGCAAGTTATCAGAAAAGCGAAGATATCATCGTCGCACCCCGACCAGGCATAAAACCAAACTGATTCTCCGTGACTCTCGTTTCGCTCCCTCTCTCTATTACTTTCTCCAATACTTTCATAGTATGTGTTTAAAGAAAGTATTATTCCGCGACAACTGTTGCAATCTTGTAATTTACCCTTTTTTTTATAAATGGTCACTAGCGAACGAATGCACCATTCATTGGGATTCACTTTATCATAAAACTATTTATTAAAGAATAAAGCCAACCACTTCTGTCATTATTCCGTCAATTACTTCCATGCTTCCACTGGTAGTGCATTCGGACCAACAGCCTTTCCATTCTTCATACCTTGTATAGATAGATTAGTTTAAAATATATCTTCTAGTCTTGAATGACTACATTGAGCGAAATTAATTTATAAAACTTGTAATAACAGCTTTGTCAAATCTGTTGTGGCGAAAAAACACTTATTACCAATTATAAGAAATATTTTTATAATCATTGAAATCATTAAACCACTTTATTTATCACGATTATAATGAAATGAGGTGCTGTGTTTATTAAATACAATTATTTATATTTGTCGATTACATTCCAATTATTCAACTTTAGGACATCCAATGAAATATATGTAAAAACTAAATTACAGGTGCGGCCAATATAGGAGCACATTTGAAGCTATGCAGTAATAAAAACAGTTGCAGGCAAATCAATATGGGAAGAAAGAGATATGTCTTGCGCCAGCAGCTCAGCCTAATATGGATACACTTGTCACCACAAATCAGCAAGATCATATATGAGAGGAACAGGAAAGGGTCCACACTGAATTTAAGGTATGTCAAGATTTCTGTTTTTTTTTTATTCGGCCCATAATCACTCATTTTTGGAAAATTGCGCTTATATGTTTATTGAATACTGTAATTAGAAAAATCTAAATGCTTCTTATGTAACTTTACTATTATTTTGAAAAAATAGTTTATAAACAAAATTCAGAAAATATAAAATTTACTGTAATATTTATATATTGTACTATGTAAGACGTTATGTTATTATTATTATTTATTATAAGTTATATGAAATAAACATTTTCAATTCGCTACATATCTCAGGTATTAGTTGCGCATTGCAATAAAAATATAAATGTCGTATGGTCACGGGAGACTCGTACGACATAATACTTAGCAAGTGCCGACCTGATCTCGCGCTGCACGCACTGGTCGCACATCGCGTCGTCGGACTTCACCTCCTCCGTCTTGCGCATTTTCCTCAACGCGACTGTGGACAGACCAGGGTCGCAGAGCCATACACAAGTCATTAAATTTATAAAGCAACTAATTTTATGTATAGTATTCACATATACTGTATGACAATATATAATAGAAATAATATCTAAAATATATGATTAAATAAATATAAAAAAATAATCAATAATATATGAATAGTCGCTGAGGCAAAACATCTACAGCATTGGTCCACTTAAACAATACAAATATTTTTTCTAAATTTTTTAAAATTAATATCTAAAACATTGCAAAGTATTCTCACCACTTGTATCATTAGGTGCCTGTCGTTTTTGAGATGTATTTTTTGGTTGAACAATTGCTGGAATAGGAGGAGGTGGCCTACTTGCATCAAACCTTTAACATAATATAATTTAAAGTATTATTACTAAGTAGATATTAAAATAAAACAGTGGGTTTTTAATATAGGTAATATTTGATATTATAACATTTAATCACTTAACTGGTGCTGTTTTTATCACTTACACTGGAAGTGGCGGTGGTGGTCGAGTTATTGAAAATGCAGGTGTAGGCTGTGGTGGGGGAACTAAAAACAAAGTTTTACAATTGAATATTATTGATGTATCCTTTTAATACTAAGACATTAGAATAATAATTAGTAAAGCTAAATAGTTTAGTTTTAGTCATAGCTTTACAACAAAGTGATCCTTATTTATTTTGTTACAAATTTATCCAAAGCTATTATAAAATTTATTATTTAACTACATTTTTATTCATGACTTTAAAATCAAAAATATAAACATATATGTTACTAAATGCACCTGTAAAAAGTTGACTTGGGTGAATTGTGTTTGCTGAAGTGGTGATGGGTGGTGGTGGAGGCGGTGGTGGAGGGGGCAACTGCTGTAAGGGCATGGTGGTAGGTCGCACGGTCTGCGGCGACAACGGTGCAGCGACAGAAGCAGAAGATGGTGGCGGTGGAGGAGCTCCAACCAGAGACTCTTGTATAAACAATTCTATCTGTGGTATTGTCTCGGCAGAACTAACACTTATATTTGCATGTCGCTTCGCGAGTTCACGTGGCAAAGTTCTTGTAGCAAAGAAAGAACTTTCTTCTTCCTTACTTGTATGAAGGTAAGTGCAGTGTTCACGCGTACATCCAGAAGGATTTTGGTAATCGTGACAGAATTTAAGAGTCTTTTTCATAGCTTCGAAATCAAGTTCGTGTCGATATTTGCACTGTGCCCCTTTATTACACAATCCCCAGATGAAATCTCTACATATTTGTTTAAAATTTTCGTTAATTACACTGTTACCTGGGGGTGCATCTAGTTGCCCCGACAGCGATGGCTGAAGGGAGTTTTGAGGGTTCTTGTTGCTCATCTAGTTAAATGTTACTAACAATCACTTTATAATAATAGTTTCTTAAATTGCTGTAAGTGATAGTAAGTTTTACTTTCTTTTACTCAAGGAAAGTTTAAAGGTTCATACTTAATTTTGGCCTGCTATACTGTACCAATTGCGAATGATAATTTATATTTTACAATACAAATTACAAACGTTGAAACTTGAACCATAGAATAAACACCTCTATGGTATTTGCTTTATAGAAAGTATTTTATGGTAACTTTATAAATCTCACTAGTAAATAGTAATAATAAAATAATATGTTACTTGTATATATTTGAAAATATCTATAAACATGTTAAGCATGTTAAGCTTATTTAAATTTATATAAATATAAAATAAAAAATAAACCGATACGGGCAGGAATTGGAGCTCGCGACCCCTTCTAAACCAGCCCGTCGCTCTATCAATTGAGCTAATCCTATTCATTCTATATGGCTATACATATTATTAGAAATTTACAAACCTTAATTTCGGTAGTGGCATCTTTTCAATGTATATCTATATTGCAAAGTTAGAAACATTGGCTCAATTGATATGATTGATGGGACAGTTTCCCAGAATTCGGGAGAGTTTCCCGGGTTCGAATGCCTGCCCGTATCTTTTTATTTTTCATTCTATATTAAAATTTTTAAATATGCTTGTACATGTTCTAACATATTTATGTTTCACTAATAGTGTCTTATATCTACGGGCTTATATCCAAATCTGTACAACCGTACTATATATACGTCAGAAAAATCTATAAATTCTATAATGTAATGAGAAACATAATTCATATGTCCATATGTACAGAATTGTCTGACTATATTAGTCTGTCCAAAAATTTATTATATTGATCCTGAATATAAATAATATTTTTCATTTAGAAATGATACTAAACATAAACTGATAAATTTGTCTCCATCAATTTGTGACTAGACAATTAAGAAAAAATGTATAATATATAATATAATAATAATACTAATATACATGGGCAACTGCCCCCCTGGACATCGCATATCTCCCACTACCTTCTATTGTAAATTAAAATTGGTATTTTACATTATAAAATTAAACCAATTAAGTTTTAAAAATTTAAGAAAGTTTAGAAATACGTTCTCAGGAATGTTAGTCGGGGACGAAAAAGTGGCTATTCAGTTATTATAGATCTATGTATTACAAACAAATACAATTCTCTAGTAAAACTTTAAGCAAACGCTTTAAAGTCTAAGATCTTCATTAGAAGCGACATTCAGCAAAGACAAATCACCAGCGTTTGATCTTTCATTGTTTAACCATGCCCAGAAAATTAAAAATAACGACTCCAAACTTACAAAAATATATTAAAGAAGTCTGGTTACAACTGGAACAATATTCATACCTCTATAGACTTTAGTAATAGCGAGTCGTATTTAGTTTGTTATTGTTTAAAGTCTTAACGAAAACTATTACATATATTATATTATACTCGATATATTATATTCGTCGTCTTCAGTTCATAATTTTTAGGAACACCTTTATGGTCAATCATGGTTCACGATCATAGCGAAAGCAATATTGCTGATCATTGATCAAGTGTCTATCCTCTGGATATCCCAAGAACTAGACGATGTCTATTATATCGTTTTAGCGTAATCAAAGTATTACCCATTACTAATATGGGGCATATTTACGGTTTTCCATCCAGCCCAGTCGTCTTATGAACGAGGGAAAACGAGTAAGCATTTAAATGTATATGGCCGATGCATAGAGATAATGGAAAGAAGAATTATATCTAAGTTACCACTAAGGGAACTGTAGACACGCGCGTTAACTCTGACATGATTGTGCCTAACTAAAGAATTTCCATTGGGGTAAGCAGACATTCTCTATTCTGTAGGTCTTCAATAGGAGAAGATATGATGTGTCGTTCTATCGAATTTTCTACATCCTCGTTAGGAATCACTCGACCAGTTGCGTTGTCTCAAGGTGTTCGTAAACGGCGGTCTTAATTTACGTGTGGTCCTAAGGTATAACAAGCTAAATCTCTTAAGTCTGGTGAATTTATTTAGGTGCAGGCCATGTTTGGGTGGAGGTTGGTGTAGGACTATCACGATATGGAAATCAGTGATCAATATTTTCTTTCAAGATTTCGCAATTGAATTGTGCGTTAAAAAATCCATTGTCTACATAATAAAATACCTAAATTCTTAAAAGCATTTTTAAGTGGTTTTTTTAAGTATGGCCGTGACAGCAACTCTGTGGTTATTGAAAAATATGTTGATCCTGTTAAAATATTTTTTCTCTTTTATTTTCAGTACTATTGATGGCATATAGTAATAACGTTGCCTAATGATCAACCTTAAGAAATAGGAAGAGATCGAAGGCAAAAAGATTGGGAATCTAGTCAATTTAAAACCTCTGTCGGTACAGGATGGTACTAGCTTAGTTATAGCGGAGTCAGCCCCCACACCAGCTGCAATTCAGTATAGTGATAACAGTTACTCTGACCACTTAAATGTATCTATGTTTTTTGTAATATGAGTTGTCACTTGTTTCATCTAATTTATACTATAAGGTTTATATAAATATATTAAGACGTCTGATTGATATATAAAAGAATTCTTAGCTGATAGTTCATAAAGTTAGTAAAACAGTACCGAAAACAGGACATTTACCTAAACTTAAAAAAAAATCTAACAGTTGTATTCTTTCTTAAACAATATTTTTCAATACATTTTGTAGTTAGTTTAAATACATTTTAAGAAAGTGTTAATGGTAACAGCAAATTTTTATATTGCAACATTTCCCAAGCCTCTGTAGTCTCTGCTGGTAGCACTAATGTTTAACATAATAAGTATTAACATCTGTTATTTATTTTTTTACTCGATTACAGCATTTTATACAAACTTAGTGCAGTGTTTTTTTGAAATGTTATAGTTCTAACTGGGTGCTTCCTACGACTTATAGTCTTAACTTATATTCTCTTAAAAACTAAATACCTACAAAGTTCACAGTGGATTAGGAGATGAAAGCAGTACAAAACCACCTATATTGTTTTTATCTGAATCAGAAAATAATAAAGGATTTTGTAAAAATATTGCGATACTAATTGACTTATGTGTAGTATACTATAGTTACCTAATTTAAACATCGACACACTTGTGATCAAGCTAAGATAAAAGACTGAAGTATGTTACGAACGGTATGAACTGAACTATGTTACGTATACTAAAAACCGGCTGTTTGCACTCATGACCACTGAAGTTGCCTTCAGACTAACAGAAAAGAAGAAAGCCTATTTCGGGAACCATAATTTGCCACGTGTATTTAGCGAACACCTCGCAAAATGTCTGCCAATTCTGAGGAAACAATACCTCAAATAGCGTTATTTATTCAAGAATCTTCGGTTAGACCTCCTCCTCCACCGCCTCAAGCTACTTCAAGCCCAGTGCCCCGAATTTCTGTACAAGCCACTAGGCCTATGAACATAGCTTTGCAGCATTTACTGCCACCACCACCACCTCCTCCACCTCCTGTGGTACCTACAAATACTACTTCACAGCGGCATCATCCAGTTTATCATGGTAAGACCAAAAATTAAATAATATATTCTTACTACAATGTACACCTAATTTCCTAAAATAATTTTGATAATTTGTGTAGGTCCATGCCCGCAGCCATCAAATTCATCTGCAATATCTCATTCCCCAACAGCAGTTCCCATGTGAGGATATTTATTTATCAATATAATTGTCTAATGTAAAAAAAAATATTGTTGATGAATATTTTATTTACTATATGAAATGTCAAATCTTAAGGTTTGATGCGACGAGACCACCACCACCCATACACAGTCATGTGCAGCTTAATAATAATTCATCAAGAAGACCAATGTCAACTAGCTGTACAGGTAAGATAGTACAAGAATTATTATCAAAGTTTCTTTAAAAAGGAAACACAGTATTCTCAATTAATATTGTACCGTAAAGTACACTATCAATTTACTACAATATCTATAATTTAATATTAATTTGTATACAAACTACTTTATTTTTGTATTGAAGTTTACTATGAATTTTTTTGAATTTTATGATTTGTTGAAGCATTTTATATATTTAAATTGAAATAGAAGTTCACTATAGAAAAGTGGGTAATTCTGGATAAAGTAACAACATTGGAACTCCCAAAATGCTACTTACTAGTATTAGTACTTTGATATTAAGTGTGGAATCATTATTTAAGCTGTGCGATTTTGTGAACAATGAAGGACAAAAATGAATAGTTAGTTGCAAAAGCGAAACTAAAAAAAACAACCTTTATTTTCTTTGTAATAAATACGAGTTTTGCTATTGAATGTAACACAATATTAAAATTTCAATAAATAGAAACTCAACAATTCACAACACAAAATTATTTCTGGAAACAAGTTTGTCTGAATGCCATGTATTTTATTTCTCCAAACTTATGTATTAAGTGTTTAAGTGCTGATAGAGTATATATATTAATGTGTTCGTCAATGACTGTTGTGTATGGCTCTGCGACTTCGGTCTGTCCGCAGCTGGTCCATGCAAATTGCGCAAGACGGAGGAGGCGAAGCCCGACGACGCGATGTGTGACGTGTGCGTGCAGCGCGAGATCAGGTCGGCGCTCCCTAAGTATTACGTCGTACGAGTCTTCCGTGACCATACGACATTTATATTTCATTATAGTACAACGAATTTTGTATGCAACATGCATTAATATCAGATCCTTCCAGCGAATTTAATTCACCATAAAAAAAATATTTTTAAATTAACATAAATATTAGCCTATTAATACCTACATAGTACGTGATTAATATTTCGATTTATAACAATATGTAAAAGCCTAGCGAAATAATAAAGAATTCATGATTATGAAGCATCAATTTAATAAGTATAGACATAAATAGCTTTTACATTATAATTCATATTTATTACACTACACTATAAATATCTCCTCTCTGGTACTTACTCAAAGCAGTGGTAGTTAAGTTTAATGATCAGTGCTAGAAAACCTGCAAAATCTTGTTAATTGCAAGCATAAAATTAAATATATTCACTACTATTATATTATGTAGCATTAAAATTTAAGTTTGGGGGCCATTCCGCGACTATTTTACTACTGCCATTATTAATATGCAACACTCTAATTGTATTGATGCAAAAAAATTATTAGTGCTTTTACAAATAAGCAATATCCAATACCAGTGTAGATGCTTTGTGAGCAATATTTGAGTACAGTATTTAATTAATAAGACTATTATAATTCCCATCTAAGTAAATCTAAAAATCTTGCATCAATTTGAGTTTATTTTAATCAGTGATATTTATCTTATTGCAGCATCAAAAGCTACAAATTAAAAATGGAAAAAATAAGTTCTGAAGATGAGTGCCAGACTTTACTATTTAACAAAAAGCTGAATGCATATCGTAGACAAAAAGAATTTTTGCGTTCACTAGTAGATAGTGACATATTTAGGATGATCGAAGAGTTTGTGGAGGTAAGTTTATTAGCAATATTCATATTAATAAGGAGATTATATCAGAGAACCGTAACATAACACAATGGTTATTTATGTTATGTTATATTTATTATTTAAAAGCAATACATATTTCACTTTTATATAACTTCTACTAGTCTGATGAATAAATAATGCATTTCAAATATTACTTGACAAGCAGTTTCAATATTATTTTCTCTACCATTAATTATTGGTTTTATGAGAGTATAATTTGATTCTTATTACAGTATAGTAGACCGATTAATATTAAAAATAAATGTTTTTCATATATGGATTAGTATCTACTAATAGTAGGGAGCCCAAGAGGAGATTTGGAGATTTACTCGAGCGCGGCAGATTAAGATAAAGGAAGTTCCTTGTACTTACTTGTATATTTCCAGTAAATATGAGCTTCATATACACGGCCGCCTTAGATATAAGCGATCAGATTAGTAAAAAATAAATGATTATCAGAAATTCTCGAGCGCGTCAGATAATATCATCAGATATAAGGATAACGAAAAATATATAATCTGCCGATTTTCATAAGCCAAAATAACAAAACTTCGTCGATTAAGTTTCATGTATGCAGCTGCACTATGCCTATATTCTCCTCTTCTTGTTTGTATTCATCTCTCACTTTTCCCTATCTTTTACTCTCTCACTCCGTCCTTACTCCGGTTTGGGGCCTATTGTTGCCAATTTAGGGGTTTTCCCCGTAAATTTGGTGGGAGGAGAGGGTTAAGTATTGATAAAAATCGTATCATCAATACAACTTTCTTATTGATATCGATACTTAAAAGCATATTTTTTTTATTTTTATATATTTTTTATTAATACATAGTTCATAATATTAGACATGAAACGAATAAAGTTGTATTTCAATATGACGAAATTTTTTACATATTCAAATAATGGCCACGAACTAGCGTAACATCCAAATCAGCTGATTATTAAATTAGAGCTCCTTTTAGGATCAATAATCATTCCATATTTTTTTTTCATTATCAACCCTTACGTACGGCCATTCTCACTACGCAAACGGTCAGATTAACAGAAGTACTTTTCTAAAAATGCACAGAGCATGGATGTTGTCAATATCTGACGCGCTCGAGAATGTCTATGCAACAGTTTGTTCTTTACATTTTAGAAAATCTATAGACGCTCGCCCCACCGATGAAAAGATATAGGTACATTTTATATAAAAAAGATCTTTTTGCCATCTAAGCTTCACAACCTTATAGGTCTCTATGACTCTAGTAAATCACCATTTAGCGTCGTGGGCTCCCTGCTATAATATTCATAAAGAATACCTTTTGTGAAGAAACACTCTTCGTTAACTCTCGTATATAATAGAGGGGTTAATGGTTATAGAAAAAAAGTGAAAATTTTACAAACACCTGTACAAAAAGATCTCTGAAAGGGAAAAATGCAAAATGATTGCGCTATAGTAGATATTGCTATTTTTTTTTAACTTAAAGACTTCATTAGAATATGAATGTTTTTCATGTAGCATTTAGCTCCCTTTCAACATAAATTTGCACATATATACCTATAATTTATTTGACGTTACCTAGTCGAGTCCGTTATAAATTAATTTTGAAGTCAAAACGGGAAAATCTCCAGTGAACATATACAACTTTGTTTTAACTTGTCCATTTTACAAACAAATATCTAGATTCTAGAGAACAAAGACATACATAATATGTTATTGACGCTTTGACTAATCAGAAGTACTCAAGTTTCAATCCCTGCTACTAGATGGCATCTTTAGTTATATTTCGAATAAAAATGTAGATTGTCATCTATGATTGATTTCTAACTTTCTATACCCCTCATATTTTGTTTGAATTGGTTATTTGAAGAAAATAATACCACATTTGACCTTCGGGCTTAAACACATAATTGTTGTATCAAAGTTAGGAAACATACCTACATAGTACAGGAAATATAGTACAACGTTGAATAAATATATAAGTTCAATAAATACCTATATAGGAAACTAATACTTAATGATTTTATTGCAGGATGTGCCTCAAAATAACTTTCACAGTGTCTTGAATGATTTGAATGATTTATATCCGAAAGTGAGTATATATACACTAATCATTATTATTTATTATTATTACAAAAACATACGAGTATGTTGACATTAGTCTTTGACGAATAATACTTGTTTTTTTTTGACACATTGCCCGTGTTCCGAAATACGTACCAATATACTGGCCAGGGCTTATGACGTCATGACACCGACGCCATATTGCAGTTTGCACTGGTGTCGGCCACATTGTACTGGTGAGGTAACTTTATAGTAATCTGTGGAGATATATGCAAATGCAGAGTAATATTACAAATGTAACTAGAGTTGCCACCTTATTTGCTTTTGATAAAATACAAATTGTAGTAGTCAAGTAAATAAAGAACGACTTAATTTTCATCATACTTATACTTGAAATATATATATTCTTTATATTTGTACGTTTTATAAATTATTATCTTAGTTACATTAACATAAATGCATAGTATCTATGGAGTAAATTTAATTTAAAGAAATAGATAATTCATTCATTTTCGTTCTTTTTGTTGTAGGTTTAAAGATATTTTATTTCTTTCGTCTCACCGTTTACTATTAATTAATTAATAGTCTTACTAAATATTTTTTGTACTTTTTTGCGAATTAAATATCTGATTAACACCACTTTTTGTTGTAATTGCTTTGTAATTCCATTCTCTTTTGAACTTTATTATTTTATGTAATAAATTTTATAACTATCTAAAACAGACACATCATAAATAAATATATTGTCACAGACGAAAAAGTAATTTGTAATACTAGGTTCATGTAGTACTCTGTCAATAATGTCAATTTATGCTGTCAAAGTATTCAGCGCTGGCCATCATATTTTGGAACGTTTCACCAGCATGGCGTCGATTTTTGACGTCATCAGCACTGGCCAGTATACTGGTATGTATTTCGGAACACGGCCATAATGTCAGACTGGATTGTATTTATTTAAAACCTTTCAGAAACTTACATCATCAATCCCCAAGCATATGTTGCTGCAATTTATGGACTACTTTTTATCTGACTCTTCGAAGTTTGAGGTAAAGAAACTTTAAAATATGTCTTTTACTGTTATAAATATACTTATACAAGCCGCACGCTACGAAGGCCGTTTTGACATATTACAATAGTAAAAAAAATATAGATTTATAAGTTTTGTTGCAAGTTGTACCAGATTAAAAAGGTTTATTTTTATGCCATCATCAGCTACATTAATTATAAGTTTATTTTCTAAAATATGATATATTTTCACGTCTCTTTCATAATCTTCCCTTATTAATTTAACAGTCCTATTCACAAACTTTTCCCAATCTCCTTTAGTCACATGTACACAAGCTTCTTCTAGTATTTTTTAACATTTTGTACAATGGGAGTTCTGTATTATGTATTGCACCATATCCCTTGATTTGAGCCCACACCAACTCAATTGCATTTTATTCACAATGGTAACGCGGTAACCGTATAACTGTGCCCATGTTCTAATACTATTTAGAACCTTCGACAAACCCGTTGATGGAACCGGCGTGATAAATTATAAGTCGCGATCCTTTTCCCACAGAAACGTTGGACGTAGATGCTGCAGTGTCATCGGTCCAAGAACAGCTTACAGTATGATGAGCATTAAGTCATGTTTCATCCAAAAACACAACATTTTGCCAATTTTCAATTTCTTTCACTTGCCGTAAAAAAGTATATCTTGCCATCACTATATCAAATTTGTTTATCAATATTTTGCGTTTATTACATTGTTTATATCGAAATCTAATTTGTTTATCAATATTTTGCGTTTATTACATTGTTTATATCGAAATCTAACGGTCTTCAATATTTTCCTTAAAGAACTTTCCCCACCGAAGAATAATCCAGCTTCCTTCAATGATTGCACTAACTTTTTTCTTGTTGGATACTCCTTCCGTAAATAGTACACACGTCTTCGGATAGCATCGGCATCAAAGTTATCCATGCCTACAACTGGTTTTGCTCTTTTTCTCTGTTTTGGTGTGTGAAGTATATTTTCTTCTGTACCAAACTGGCCATATTTTTCTTTAGTTATTCGTCTAACAGTTCGTTGTGCAATAATCAGCTACGCGTTTAACCACTGACGTTATAGGTAAAATTGGCCCTCCATTTGAGATTCACAATCGAAATAGTTACGAAGGCGAATAACGACCTTACGTGTCTGACTATTTAGAACAGTTTTCTGCGTACGTTCGGTCATATCGACAAAATCTACAACAAAGGGCGTAAACAAAATCTAAATTAACGAGCAAGGGTCAACGGTAATGCAGTATCAATATTCGAAATCCAAAGCCAGGTCAAAACTATATCACAATCGCAATGCACTCACAGTTTGTACTTTTCTCGAAGCAACGTGAATTCGAAACTGTTTGTTTGACATTGAGCCTGGACGCGAGTTTTCGGGAGGTAGTAGTTGTGCTGGTCAGCGATCATATGTGAGGATCGTAAGAGATGTCATGGAAAATTTTTCAATTAGAAAATAAATGCTGATTTTTGTGGTAATTAAGTACACCAATAATTTCATAAAAATAAAAAGTAAATGTTCGCGGGATCTTTATGTATAAAGTTTAGAAATCAATTTATTAAATAATTTTTGGGTCCTGAAATTACACTTGATGAAATATATGAATCTCTGCTAATCAATATTGTCAATAAAGTACCGCCATTCTTTGCAACAAAGTCGTTATCAATTAATACGGAACTTTATGAGCAGACAAACGTCAAAACCGCCATCTTAGCGTGCCGCTAAATTGATACGTATTTGAAATAATGTTGTAAAAATTAAATTAATTTCCATATTTTGTTTGTTAAAGCATGGGTTATATATAAAACTAGTTAATTATTGACTTACTAGGTAGGTATACGTCCGCAAAGTTCCACCTATCACAGTTCGATTATTTTTAGATTAATCCCTTATAATTACCAATAAACAGACGACGATGTGACTATTGTTGGTATACAATTTTATTTCTTATTAAGTCATACTTAGCTACACAATTATGGTTTATTATTTTTAAATATATGATAATAATTATGAATAAAAACTACCAAAACTTCTTTCGCTTCCGTCGAATATGTGCAAAAAAGTAACGGAAACTCGTTTTTTTTTTAATATGAACAACCACTACAACTACAAGTGGAAATATTCCACTTTCCATCCATTTCAATACAAGCTCTATAATCTGAGAAAGTATGGAGGTGATTGAAATCGGTCTTTATTGGCAGGATCGTTACGGCTGCCTTTTTCGGCACTGGTTGCACGTTGGCAAGCTTCTAGGATTTCATCACTATTCCATTATTGATATAGAGGCGATACAGAAATGTCAATACAGGAGAAACCTCAATTGCGCATATCTTAAGCAGACTGGCTGGTATACCATGAGGCAATACTCATAAGACAAGCATCATGAGACCAGCGACAAAGGTACTAGATGTAGTATTATCTGGTACCCATATCGCTTGTCTCACCAGCTGAAAGAGGTTCAAGGACAACGCAAAGTTCCACGCTTCTCTTTCCGCATGTTACTGGTACGGGGACAGCCAGTCTTGTTGACAGACATTAAAATCAAATTCCCCAGAAGGACGAGCTACGTTGAAGGGTACTGATACAAAGTCAAAACAGCAGCCTCAATGAGATATTTGGTCTGTATACTCGTTGTCTTTTGGTCACCGCTGCTCACAATATTGACTCTTGGAGTCACAGTCAAAATGGATATGTTTTATTTATTTCTTTTTCACTTTGAATAATTATCAGTGATCATTTGTGTACGTCGAAATGAAAGTGTCAGGAGCGCCTATTTCGTATCAGATACCAGATTTATCGTAATAAGTTCTTTGTAAAAGATACTTTCAAACTTTATGTTAAAGCGCATCCTAGTCTGATAAGAACCACACAACCAACTCAACCGGATATAATTATTTTTTTTATTGAGATCACTGTTTTAAAAACGTCAATCTTACACGCTGGTTTGGAATAATTAGAACCGTCGCAATCAATTGGAAATTAAGCCTAATGGTTTCAGGCCACGAAAATTAAGAAAAATAATAATAGTAGTAAAAAATTCTGTCTGCAACACAGTCATAATAAACAGTACCCGTTTACGAGCATAATGTTTATGTGAGAAAAAAAATCCATTTTAAGTGAACCGAAAAGAATTCTAGAATAACTTAGCACTGCACTTGATCCTTCCCATATTGACAAGGATTTCAAGGATTCTGTGGGATATAAGACGAAGTTTTTTATAACCTCAACAGGCCTATCGTCAGCATAGTTCTTAATTTTATTTTAAGCGTTTAATGTAAACTTTTAATTTTTTATTCGTTTATGTGAAAACGAATACCATTTCCAATAAAATTTTTGTTTTAATGAGTACATTATATTTTGTAAGATATAAAATGTTCAATACTTAAATCATGACGTCTTTGAAAGTAGTTTATAGGGGCTTTGAATGAAAATAGATTCTAGTTTCTAGACTTACCCCTGCTCCCGAGAGCCAAATACCGTAAAATATAATACCTTTACTTAACACTTAGTTATTGTATTTATATTAAAGCAATACTGTATTTTAAAATCTAAAGAAATGTCAAAAATTATGGTTTCATCAATAGCCTCATTTAAGTAGAAAATAAATTTTGGTCTATTATAGGAGAACTATTTCCCTAAAATAATTGGACTAAAACAACTATTATTAACGTCTCTGTCTGTTTTAAAAATAAGCAAGTATCATCATTACCTACATTGATTATTGAAGGAACAATAATGAACCCTACAGGGCTCAAGAGTTTAGTGTAGAATAGAAAAATTAGAAATACGAAATAGATACTCTGGATAATAACCAATCCGTATAACTGAAGCCGGATATTCTAAATTTAATTTAAGGATGCAACAATAGGACTTAGACACAACAAGACGGGTCAACATAATACGTTCATATACGTACATTTCTCGCAGCATGTGTCATCGAGTTTTTCTACATTTGCGTAGTAGATTGAAGAATTGCCAAAAACGAAACGGGCAACACCTCTACGATGCCATTTGGAAAAAACCAATTTAATGAATGCTTATTCGTTAAATAAATGATCCACAGGTTTTAACATATAACTTATTATACAGTAAATTGTATAAAATACTACAAGTTATAACAAATTACAACATCTATTTAACTGTGCTTTAAAAAAACCTAGGATGGATCCAACAGGCATAAACACCCAATTTGTATTATTTCTGTAGCTACTGAATTAGTCTGTAAGTACTGTTCAACAACACTCTAGGTCTACAATTCATCGGTAACAAAACAGAAACTGCTTTGGTCAATACAATAATATAAAATGTACGCAAAACACGGGTATCGTGAATTTATTAATAAACAATACATTTATTGATGCATACATAATTTCAGTCTTCGCAATCGGTGCGTGCGGAGGACTCGTTGCAGCAAACATTATCCACGATGTCCAGATCCCCCGTCAGTCGTTCTCCTCCCGATATCCTGCAGACATTGCAGGACATGCTGTATAGTGAAGATAGATGTACGTATAATATTTAAAGATTATCCGTGTCCTAAACAAATAATTCAATGGTGTATTTAATAAATCCCCAGCAAGTTCGACGACGCGCCCCGGGTACGGTGAGCTGACCGTTGACCGCGCTCACTGCCCCGGCACTAATGGAGTGTCGAGCTACCGTCAATATTCCAACGGACAGCACGCGGCGCAGCCGCCGCCTGCACTCGCTCCCGTGCCTGCCCCGGTGTCGGCACCAGTCGCTCCGCCCGCCCCTCCCCCCGCCGTCATCTACCCGCACCACCCACCTCCACGCGCCTACTACCCCTACCCACCAGAACCTAGAGCCTCCACTAGTCAGACTCCGGTGTCACTGCGTCCACCCCACGCCGAAACATACCACCCCACCCCACCCCCCTACTATTATTACCAGTGACGGGATAATAGTCATTTTTCATGTAGCTTAAATGGTGACTGAAGTACAATCGGATAGCTTGGCGTGTTCTCACAGATCTGTAGTCCTTTTTTAGCCAAATATTAAGACCGTAAAAGTGGCCTTGAATAAATTTACTGAAAAGATAATGTACGTAATAATATGTATGCTACAAAGAATAAGTTTTAAGTAATATTTTTCTAATATAATAAACCTTTGTTAATGTAATTCGCAACAGTTATATTGAACAGATCTCAATTAGGATTATTTGATGTAATAGGGTGTTTAATTGTTTCTTTAAAAATCAATTTACATCGTTCATTGCATACGTATATTAAGTATATATACATACGAAAAGAAACGATACAAAACACTATCTTTTAAGCTTAATTTTTATGAACATTAAATACCCTGAAACTTCTTTTTTTTATATATTTTATTTTAAGACGTGTTACAAAATAAGTTAAATACTATTCATTTTGAACGGTTGTACTTTCTTTATATATACTGAAAAAGTAAGATCATAATGGCCTGACTATTATGTAAATAAACTATATGAATAAAGTTTTGTTAAAAAAGTAATCCGAGCTCGTATATCTTATAGATGGAGAGTGATTGAATGAAGTATTTTGTATTTTTTATTATATTGCGTGCCATAGAATATTGATATATAGTATTGAGGTCACTTCTTATCCGACCTAACAATTTAACACAAGAGTATTAGAGTGCCGTGAGTAAATTGTTAATGATTTGATAACCCATTTTGATACTTAAAGGGATTCAACAATAATATCTAGTGGAGAAATTTAAATGATCTGTTCTTGTGCATTAAATAAGATAAGTGAAATATATTCGCGATATCGACCAAGATTTTTATTTGTTGCAAGTCTTTCGTAAAAACTAATTATTAAAAAATTTATATAAAAGACATGTTCAAAATTAACACAATTATCTACTCTACTACTACTAAATATTTTATCTACTCTGATACTATAATACAAAGATTATAAAAATGAAAACAAAATTCTTATAACAAACATTACGTACAGGCCAAAAATGTTTATTTTTTTTATTATGATACCGGTCTTGTATGGACACCTGTATCATAATATAACTTTTTAATTATAACGATACACCTGTAGAACCTCCAGCTTGACCAAGGAGGTTGAACCTCCTTTTTTAAAAAAAAAAAAAGGTTTCAATGATCGAGTCCGCGGCGGCGCAACACGCATGCGCTCTCGACGTTTGCGCCTTGGCACCAACATTTGACATTAAAAATCTGTTGTTATATTCAGCGTTTTATTTGCGTTTTATTGTTTTACGTATTATAGTATGAGAGTAGATAAATTAGTGTATGACACTGTACATAACTTGGTCTTATAACACTCGTGTGACATTATAAAAAAACTCGCCTGCGACTCGTTTTTTTAAAACACACACGTGTTATAAGAACCTTTATTATGCAACAGTATCATAAACTACTATAAGTATATATGTGAGGTTCAGGTTGAGAATAATAAGGAGAGTACATTTTAGCATTTCTTCATATATTGATAAGTATTGCATTAAATTAAAATACTTAACTATTTTAATAAAGATAGGGTGTCTGTATAAATTATATCTACTAGGTAACTTCATCTAGTAGATCCAGTTTAGTAACATAAGTACATACCTAGTCTTACCGTAAATACTGTTATATTAACATAAATATATCAGAAGCGGGGTCATTTTTCCCTTTCAGTTTCAGTTCAGTCCCCTTTTAGTTTTTTTTATCTAATGAATTAAATAATTATTTTTTTAAATATAATGACCAGTTCGTCTCTTGCAAGCTGCGAGTTCTAAGTCATCTCAATACGCTACATTGTTCAAGGTGTTATATTAAATATTCATTATAGGTATATATTATATATACAATCTTTAATCTTTTATATGATATACATAATATTTAGTATAATTCTTTCTATTACTGCTTTGATCGCCCTTTTCTTACTAATATGCATAGGCACGTTCGTATGAATAATTTAGGAATATAAATCTTTTTCTGTTTGTTACAAACCCGGTACAAAAAAAAACCTACTAATATTACTAAGCGGATACAGCGTTAAAAAGCTCCATTTAGCTCCGAATTCGGTTATTTTATCACCCCACTCTATTTAATTATATCTAAAAAATATTTGACACCTATTGGCGCGAATATCAGACACAAAAATAAAAGGTTCCAAATTCAAATTTTATACCCGTAGAACCCCGATTAACCGGACCAAATGTTGTAAGACCTTCGGATAATCGAAAATCCGGATAATCCAATGTATGAACGAAAGTAGGTTTTATGCATATGTAACACGTAATATTATAAGTTTCTTAAAAAAATCCAATACATGTTAACGAATATTGACTAATAGGTGTTTAATATTTATCCAATGGTGCGTCGTAAAATTATGGTATTTTTTACTTATCTTCGCCCTTATAATTGGTTATCGGTATTCTTACGGTCGCTTCTCAATACACTTTTAATAAAATACTAAACATACGCCAAAATTTAAATACATACTTATATAAAAAACAGCTACAAAAATACGATAAATATTAATAATAAACTCGTGATGCCTAAATTTTGACTTCAAAAAATTAACAAATACTTGAGTGTATGCATAATATGTAATAAAGTATCACAAGATATTGTAGATTTTTCTTTTTTTAGTTTTGAATCTGAAATAAAGTACATATTTTATGAAATAAATCTTATTACCTATAACATGAAAGAGTTTCTGGTTGCTTGATCGAAAAGTGTGGAATTTGGGTTATTGAGCCATTTGCAGGGTTGATGTTAAAATGAATAAGTCAAACATTGTTAGATTTAAAAAAAAAAGGAAATGTTGAGTTTTTGGCCAACTCTTCTGAGTTGGTAGTAGCTTACTTATGGAATTGCTATACTGGTCAATTTAATGCTATTATATTGACGATTCAAAAGTACGTGTAATGCCTACTTATTAAAAAAAGATATTTAATTTTTGAATACTTCAGTGGTCCTGCTAACTGAGGGCCGGATAAACGAGGTTCTACTGTTTTAGTTTTTTTTTATTATTGTAACAGTATTTATGGCCTGACTGAGACGTCATGAGAAGGTGAATAGTAAGTAATTAGTGAATAGTAAGTAATTAGTGAATAGTAATTCTATTCTAGGTCATTTCGCCTTTCGCGTCCACTTAGTGTAGTTGCTGACTTTGAAAGAGAAAATAAAAATGATTTAGCACTATTTTTTAATAAAAACTTATGTACAGTGTTAATAATATGGTGTTTTTTATATTCATTTAAAGTTTTGGTGAAAAGATATAATGATTTAAATATAAAAGTGATAAATATCAGATTTACCCAGTTTGCGTCCATAAAATCTAAATCGCGTCCACTAGTGGATCAGTTTGCGTCCACCAACTTAAATATAGAATGCAGATGAGATTTTTATTAATTATTATTCAGAAAGATTAGATTTTAACAATTGATTTTTTATGTCTAAATATTTAACGAATTAATATTATAAAATATTTTTAATAACAAATATATCATCTTATATATTTGTCACAGCCATTGTTTTTTTCGCCGTCTTTTACATCTGATATAAGTATGTCATTACATTCAGCGCACTTTGTATTATCCATGGCGGATGAATTTTCTTTTCAGAATCCATATCTACCGTACTGTGATCGACATTTTTATTCATGTCATGAGTTGCAGAGTTGCACCTTGATACACTGTGATTTCACAATTTCTAATTTGTTCAATTATGAGCCGTTAATAAATTAATTAATAAAACGTTATTTTTTTTATTATAATTACATGAAGATATTATTGATCGTAGGTATATACAATTTTATTAAATTTAAATAAGCTATACATTTTTAATTACTTTTATAAATAGATAACAAGAAAACAAAGGTGGACGCAATCTGGTCTGTCCTAAATAATAGGTCATAGAATTCGCGTGGAATTTTTAAAATTTGTATGTAGTAGTTCGCGTCCACCTTTTTTTAATTGTCAACAATTAAAAAACTTAGGTAAATTCATAACTATGTTTTATCTTTCTTTATTATTAAGGCCTAGAAACATCTATGTATACTTAACTTCATATAAAACAATGTAAAACTAACCGTGAGTGGTGTTGCTGCTCACTATTTTTTTACTAACATTTAAGACATTCGCATTCTTTTGTCCCGTGGCTCAGATAAATTATTTTTTTTAAACGGGAAGGATTGCGCTCAAGGAAGTTTTGTCTATGACTGTGTATCTCCTATATATTGAGGTATTGGCAGAAATTACATTTGGTTTTGTTAAAAAGTTCATGAACTTATTTTCGAGTATTTTATGAAAGGATAGCCGTCGAATGGACGCGAACTGGGCGATGGACGCGAACAGGCGAAATGACCCCATGTTCACAATATGAAAATGCTTCACTTTGCCAGTCATTATAAATATTAAATTGTCTTCTGGTATAGACACTTTAGTATTTATAATATTTATTTTTTTAAAACAGTTCCATATCAAATTAAATAGATAAATGTTATATTTCTTTGTCTCTATATTTTAATAAATTAAGTTTATGAAACAATGTTAAAGACCCAATTTAATACTTTTTAACTTTATTTAAACAGACCCCAGAAAATTACAAAACAATGTTATTTTATTATACGTACCATCATATAAATAAATTACTAAGTTAATAGATAATAGTTATCATATTTATTTATAAAACATTCTTAGCTATTTATTATCTAAATTAGATATCATAAGGTAAGTTAGGTAGTTTAGCTTTTAGATAAAAGAGACCTGTATCAGAATAGATTTTTTTTTAAACTAAATTTTATTTTAAATACAATTATATTTTTATAAAAAGTTTTTCATTATCCTAAAATATATTTTTATTTGTTACTTGTCGAACGATAAAATACCGGACACAACGACACAAACTTCAGGATACCCACAAAACGTTGTGACTCACGGGATCGCTTTCGCAAACACCGTGACGTCCCGGCGGTATTTCCCCCAAAAAAAAAGTTCTCCGAGTAACGAGAACACTCTCACGGCCTACCCCCTCACTCCACTAAGCCACTACGCTTGCGAAGGTATTCTACCCGGTCAGTGGCGTTGGAGCACCCGTCGGTCACGCTCAAGACAACTAATGAGATACCATACCAGCTGGTTTCCCACTTATGCGTGAAGTCTTGCACGCTCGGCTTTCTTTCTCGTGGTCCGCTGAGAGGCCTCCGTCCGCACAGATCGGGCACCGCAACAATTCATTCACCAATGCAGCTCGCACGGAAGTGTCCTGCTATGCCACATCGGAAACAGACGTCACTTGTGGCAGTGCAGAGGCCGCTCCTCAACAACTCAACCCTGGTTGTGCTCCATCCAATCAGTAGACGACCGGAATCTAGCAATGATCTTGCCGCATCAACGAGGAATCGTGCAATGGCAACGCCAATATCCTCAAAGCCCCGACGAATATTCCCGTTCGTTGTGCGGCATATAACTTTGTTAACTTTTTCCGCTGTGGCAGACTCGTCGAGACCAGTCAACTTGACTGCAACCCGATTAATGGGTCGGACAACGCTTGCCACCCCATTGAAAACTGAGCGAAGTTTCCCCGCTAGCTTATCAGCTTGTTCTGGAGCGGTCTGGCCCCAGGGGCCGATGTCAATAAGATTGATCATCACGGCAGCGCGCTGGAGGGCATGGGCGTATGTAACACCCATACCTGCATCTTTATAAGTACCGCTGGCCAGGGGCTTAGTAAGAGGGGGGTCATCATGCCCCGGGCGCTACTCACAAATGGGCGCAAAAAGGTTCGCAAATCAAAAAATAAATGGATATTTATATATTTTAATTATTTTTTTTTTGAAAATATATTTTAAATTTAATGTCAGTGCAATACAATATTTGTTAATTCGTAAATAAAAAGGAAAAAAAACACAATAGCTTGAAGTTGCGACTCGCAAACGAAGGGTTTCTTACCATTTTATATAAAAAATAAAAAAAGGAAAACATATTTGTTGTATGAGAGCCCCCCTCCAATATAAATTTTTATTTAAAAGAAAAAATATAACTAAATATTCTGGGAATATTTTAAGTGCCTACCTGTTGCCGTTATTAAAAGGGCCCAAAAAAATCACGTTAGTTGTATGAGAGCACCCAATAGTAATTACTCCTTTTTATGTTTTTTTTAAGTGCAAATATATATAAATATTCTGTGAATATTTCAAGCGTTCACCTATTGTCCTTATTAATATCTAGCAAAAAGATGAAGTTAGTTGTATGTTGTTGTTGTTTTTAGTACATATTTGATATAACGAGGGTCATAATAAGTTCCTAGAAAATAAAGAAAAACACTTTGCCCACCCGTCCTTAGGGATCTTTTCGACGGCGACTTTTTTTTTAACGCAACATTTTCGGCATCCATAAAACGTTTTCCTCTTTTGATATCTATATTTTGATCTCTTTTTACTTGGGTAAGAAACACCCACTGAGAAGACTGTCTTTTGGTTGCCGGATTATAACAGTAAAACCAGCTTTCGTCACCTGTAAGTTTGTGATACACAGCATTTGAGTCACCACCGTTAAATCTTTGAAACAAGTCACGGCACAAATCAACACGGCGGGAGTTTGGGCTTCTGTCTGTCTGTCTGGCTTAAAATTGATATTTCGGGTGCGGCTTACCAGTAGATGATTACTTCCATTATTATACGGTATACCTGTTGTTCATCCGTAAGACATCCCTAAATATCTTATCCGTTATGATGAAGTCAATCTCGTTCTTGTACAATATATATACAGTCACAGAAAATGCATACTAGGGCCATTCAATAAATATTTAGCCTACAAAAGAAAAACGAAAATTTTGAGAAAGTATATATTTATTTTTCAACATAGTCTCCTTTCAATTTAATATGCACTTCGCCCAGTGATGCTCCAACTTTTTTAAGCCGTTCAAAAAATACGAGTTCCCGAGGTCTTCAAAATAGGTCTCTGTGGCGGCGATGACTTTATCATTCGACCCACGTCTTTTGCCGACGAATACCTTTTTCAGATTTGGGAACAAGAAGAAGTCGCAGGGATCCAAATCTGGAGAAAACGGTGGATGGGGCAGCAATTCGTAGCCCAATTCGACCAATTTGGCCATGACGACGGCTGAGGTGTGAGCAGTGTCGTGGTGGAACAACACTTTTTTTGCCAAATGGGGCCGTTTTCTTTTCAATTCGGCGTCGAATCAGCCCAATAAGTCGGAATAGTAGAGCCCCGTTATTGTTTTACCCTTATCGAGATAATTGATGTAGATCACACCTTGTGAGTCCCAGAAAACACTGGTCATGACCTCTCCGGCCGATTGAACAGTCTTCGCCTTCTTTGGACCACGTTTGCCGGGTAAAGTCCACTGTTTCGACTGTTCCTTGGTCTCTGGTGTGTACCAGTGAAACCATGTTTCGTCGACGGTCACAAAACGACGCAAGAACTGCACCGGATTGCGTTGAAACAGCGCCAAACATGACGCCGATGTGGTCTTACAGTTGCGCTTGTTGTCTGTGTGAGCAAAGGCTGCACTCATCGCGCCGACAACTTTTTCATACCCAGTTCTTCGTGTAGAATATGATAAACTGTTCCTTCTGCGATGCCTACAGACTCCGCTATCTCGAATCTTTAATCGTCGGCCTGCCAACACGAAATCGTGATTTTTTTTACGTTTTCCTCCGTAGTAGCCGTTTTCGGTGCTCCTGGGCGTGGCTCATCAAAACCCGACATGCGGCCACGAGCAAACTCGTTGAACCAATTTTTGACGGTCGCCATCGAAGGAGATAAGTCTAAGCGCTCTTTGATTTCGCTTTTTCCCTTCCAAATACAAGAATCTAATCAGCGAACGATATTGTTCTTTTTCCATTTTTGTAAAACCGACCGACACGCTCACTTCCGAAGGCTGTCAAAATAAAATAAATAAAGAAAGAAAACTAAGAACTTGACGGTAGACTCCAAAAAGTATTTATTGTACTATAATAACACACTTTTGTAACAACAGCGCCATCGGGCGGCGAGGCTAGGTACTTATTGAATGGCCCTCGTATATGCGGTAGAAAAAGCAAGTAAAAGATCGTCTATATTTAATATAAATACTTCTCAGACACATAACAAATACAGCGTTTAGAAAACGACAAAAACGCATTGCTTGAGCTCATGACTTTATTTATTTATTTGTTAAGTTTCGAGTATATATAATTGGGGGAGCTAAAACGGCATTGTGCCCCGGGAGCGAGTTAAGCTCGCTACGCCTCTGCCGCTGGCGACCGAGTTGACGCCAGCTTGGGCTGCAGGTTTTCCGGGACTTCTTTCTACCCCTAGCCTTCTTCTTTTTACCATGCCCCAACTTCACCCATGGAGGCTCCTTCTTACAGCTACCCTATTTTATATCTGGCAAGGGGTTAGAACTATGAAAAGTGTCTGGCTAATGAGAAAACATCGTCTAATTATTATATAAATATTATATATAAAAATCAGCTTTTATACTATAACGTAAGTAAGGTTAAAATTTTCTTAACATTAAGGGTGTCTGGCAAGGGGTTGCCACTGTGTAAAGTGTCTGGCAATGAATGACGTAATTTTTAATAATACTCTAAAGGTATTACCAAAAAATCAGACTTTATAATTTGACTTTGATTGATTTGAGAGTAAAGCGGTATTTTTCTCATCTTCAGCACCGTTTACCTGCTGAAGCCACTACAGTCTCAACTTCATAATGCTCCATCGTTTTACCTGTGTTGGTAGTGTGCGCTCATAAACTTTCAGCTTTTATAAATAACGAAGGTCTGGGGTTCACGGGCTCTTAGTATATATATATAGTATTAAATAAAAGAACATTTTATATTTTTATTTTATAAAATAAAAATATTTTCTACAAAAATAAAAATGGATTTTTTTCGTACTTAACCACAGTTTACATGAGTTAATAAACAATAATTATAAAGTTTTATGATATGACTCTACTGTTTTGTATTTGCCTTACGTAAAAAATACTTCTAAAAAAACACAAACTTAATCAGCTTCATCTATTTTTGCTTCAGACCGCAATCCTTTGACATACACATAATGTATATAGGGTGGGGTAGTCAACAATGAACCAGGTGGATACAATGAACCACTATAGTTAGCGACAAAACGAAACGTTGCCAGACTATGCAATTTGCACGATAGAACCCCCCCGTTTACCCCGATCAACTGCTTCAGTCGCTGGTGGGCCTCCATTGTAATTTTGTGTACGCGGACCTTTTATGTGTTTCAGAGCGGCAAAAGTAAGAAAATTACGTGAGTTTATTTTTTTGATTACTTTTTTTCTACTACATGTATCTCATTTTCAATTTTATCTCAGTATGGAGTGGCTTATTACGCGTTTTTAGCATGTATGTTAATGCTTCTACGTGCTTCTAGTCGTGGCTAACATAACTTTTATTAAAAAGTGCTTAGGTAGTGCACATTGAACCAGTACCTGAAGGTACACAATGAACCTTGGTTCACTGTGTGCCTTAAAGCAATGGACGATGGTGCCTTGTGTGCACATGTTATTATGAACGAAAAAAATAAAATTAAACTGAAGGTAACTCTTAAAAATTATATTTGAAGTATTGTTGTAGGATGAGGAGGCAAACAGGAGGTAGAGAAGAGCGAAAAAAAGGATCGCATACATCATATATGAAAGCTATGACCCCGGTCAACATTAGAAATGCCTTCAGAAAATGTGGTATATTTCCCTTAGACGATAACATTTTCTCTGAAGTTGACTTTTTGCCAAGCGAAGTTACTAATAGACCAGCACCAGCTACTCCCGATATTACGGCAAACGAAATTGTTGAACGTGATAGTTGTGAATCACCTTCAATTTTGACTTGTTCTATTTTAACCGACCAGCAGGGCTATTCGCTAACTTTTGACTTTTCTAATGACCATCAGCTGTGACGTCATGGCAGTTTGTTACTATAGTTACATTATAGGAAATTAGTTATTTGACAACCATTATGTCCGCACATACTGATAGTGATTTTCATTTGAACTGTCAAAAAAGATACGGAATAGCCCTGCAGGACTTACCAATACTGCCATAAATAAGACATAGTATTCCAGAGCATAGCAAACTAGAAGATTGCCAGCCTAGTACGTCTATTAGTAAAGATCTAACTGCTGCTGCTGGTACCAATTCCGTGGTAAGACAATTTCCACGACAATTCGTTCCACCCAAAGTCTTTCGACCGGCTTTGAAAGCAGGTCCTCGTAAAGGCAACCGACAAAAAAGGCGTGCTGGAAAAAGTATGATGAATGAAAAATGTGTTAGCCGAACTCAAGCAAAAAAAAAAAGATAAAGGTTGTAGATACTGGAAAAATTGTGGACGAAACAATTTTAGATGACAAATTTCTTACACTATCACGAAAACCTCGTTTAGATGATTATGTCATTATTATGTTTAAATTCAAAAAATCTAATATTTACTATGTAGTTACGTACACATACTCCAGGAGGATTGCTGATATTCACATTCCCTCCGTGTGAATAAATGTGTATTGTGTCATCGCGACGGAATGCATAGTTGCAATTTAATTATAATATAAACCTTAATTATTAATAAAATATTGTCATTATTATTTGTACTTACATCGAGTAGGTCAGATTATTGTATTAGTTAATAAGTACGTAACTGTAATTAAAGTTAGTTTAAATCAGTTTTGGTTTTTTTTCAACTCTCCGTCTGTAGCTAACGTAATTGGCGCAGTCGGTAGGATACTAGAATAGGGACTGTTAGGTCATCGCTAGTATCCTGAATCTACGGACCAGCTGCAGCACCGGGAGACGAATCCAAACTTCGATTCACGGGAAGAAACCAGAAATGAAATTTATGTGAGTACATTTGAACCATTCTCGTGTTGCTCTTTTCCTAGTTATAATTCCTTTCCAAAATTTATTATCCTAGAGATTATAGTCATCGGGAATCTGCATCGCAGCAGGCCCGTAAGCGTAGTTTAGATATTAATAGGAATTTAGATAATAATCATATATTATCTAATTCAATTAGTAGTAATATATATTTAAATATGGCTCAAGATCCAGATAACATTTATAAAATCCTTAGGATCGTGCCCGAATTTGACGGGAACCCTAACGTACTTACTAGATTTATTAATATTTGTGACCAAATTGTAACGCAATATTTAAATAACTCGCCCGGAAGTGAATTATCTAATTTGTGTTTATTAAACGGCATTTTAAATAAAATAACTGGAACCGCCGCTGCTACCATCAACTCTAACGGTATTCCAGATAGTTGGTTAGGTATTAGAACATCTTTAATAAATAATTTTTCTGATCAACGTGACGAAACAGCCTTATACAACGACCTCTCATTAGCCGTGCAAGGAAATAAGACACCTCAGGAATTTTATAGCCATTGTCAAACGCTATTCAGTACGATAATTACTTATGTTACATTACATGAAACTTTATTAACTACAATTGAGGCTAAGCGCGATTTATATAAAAAAATGACTAAGCAGGCATTTGTACGTGGCTTAAAGGAGCCCTTAGGGTCACGAATCCGGTGTATGCGCCCGGATACTATTGAAAAAGCCCTTGAATACGTTCAAGAGGAACTAAATGTTACATACTTGCAGCAACGTACAGATGGACTAAAACAATCATCTTCTAACAAGCACATGGTACATCCCCTGACATTTACTAACCCTCGACCTCATAGTTTTCAATCTTCAACCCCTAATTGGCCAGCCCCTGTAGCACAACGGCCAATACAACCATCGCAGCCTTTTAAATTTAATTTTAACCATAATCAACCTTATTACAATACGCCCATGCATTCTAGAACAAGACAGATGTTTAGCGCACCCCCACCGAACTATAACCCGCGTAGTAATATTTTCCGCTTACCACCTAGGAATAATTTTAATCAAAATCCTTTACCAAAGCCTATGAGTGGAATTCAAAGTTTTAATCCTAAACCCATGCCTCATACCTTAATGACTGGACATGACTGGCGTAAATCGGGTAATCCGCCACCAACAAATTACTTGAAAGCTCGCGAAATGAACATGAATGAATGTTCATCATATGACGATATGTACTATAGTTACCCAGAGTACTATTACGAACCAGACTACAATAATTATACCGAACAAGAGGACTATGACAGTAATTACAATCCGAACTTTTGTAATAATAATACTATTACTTATTATGAAACGGACAATGACCAGTTAAGTAAAGAAAATGAACCTCAATCGGATTCTAGTTACCTAGTTCCAAACCAGGATTTTCGACTGGACCAGAAATCACCCAGACCAAAATAGAGTTAAATTTACAGACACAAAGACAACTCCCATATATTCAAATTAAAAATCCTCCACTTAAACTTTTAATAGATACCGGTGCAAACCAATCCTTTATTAGTCCTATCGCTGTTAGGAAATATTTCTCTAATTTTCCATTAAATTATGACCCCTTTGAAGTTACCAATGTATATACCACTAGTAGAAATGAATATTCTATTACCTTACCTTGCTTTGAGGAATTTACGGACCCAGAAAATATCAAATTATTTATCTATAAGTTTCATGACTATTTTGACGGACTTATAGGACTAGATCTATTAACGAAATGGGAAGCAAAAATTGACTTAAAAGACCGAAATTTAATTACTCGTACTGGCTCAAATCCTATTAGCATGTATAATTCTTGTAATGTTAATCTTTACGAGGATATCATACCAGCAGGAACTTCAAAACTTATTCGTATCCCTATAAATTCCCAGGATGGACAAGTGTTCATAAAAGAACAATTAATTTGTAACTGTATTTTGCATGAGTGTTTGACTAACGTGACTAATAACCGAGGATACGTAGAAGTAGAGAACCCGACACCAAATGACATAATACTATCGTTAAATGAACTGACAAGTGCCGACTTATTTAATATTGAGTACGAGTGCACTCAATATAAGAACCGTGGACAAGACGTTATATCACGATTACGTACCGATCATTTAAATAATGAAGAAAAAGCTAATCTTACACGACTCTGCTCAAAATACTCAGACGTTTTTTATATTGAAGGTGAACATTTAACCTTTACTAACAAGATTAAACATCGTATCAAGACCACTGACGAGGTCCCTGTACATGGTAAAAATTATCGTTACCCCTTTATACATCGACAAGAGGTTAGGGACCAAATAACTAAAATGTTAGATCAGGGTATCATACGACCATCCGACTCTGCTTGGAGTTCACCCATCTGGGTTGTGCCGAAAAAGGGCGACGCTTCAGGTAAGCAAAAATGGCGTTTAGTAGTCGATTATCGAAAACTAAACGAGAAAACTATAGATGATAAGTACCCAATTCCGAATATTAACGATGTACTTGACAAACTAGGGAAGTGTCAATATTTTACAACCCTGGACTTAGCGAGTGGGTTTTACCAGGTGGAAATGGAGCCACAGGACATTTGTAAAACCGGATTTAATGTAGAACATGGTCATTTTGAATTTCTTCGCATGCCCATGGGTTTGAAAAATTCACCATCTACTTTTCAAAGAGTTATGGACAATGTCCTAAGAGGCCTTCAGAATGAAATATGTCTAGTTTATTTAGATGATATAATCGTATTTAGCACATCCCTACAAGAACATATGAACAATTTGGAAAAGGTTTTTCAACGACTTCGCGAGTCCAACTTTAAAATCCAATTAAATAAATCTGAATTTTTAAAACTTGAAACAGGCTATCTTGGACATATTATCAGTAGAGATGGTATAAAGCCAAACCCTGATAAAATTTCAGCTATTAAAGGCTATCCTATCCCAAAAACCACTAAACAAATAAAACAATTTTTAGGCCTTCTCGGTTACTACCGAAAGTTTATCCCAGACTTTGCCCGTATTACTAAACCGTTAACACAATGTTTAAAGAAGGGTAAAAAGATTTTATTCGATCAGGAATACACTAATTGTTTTGAGAAATGCAAAACGCTTTTAACAAACGACCCCATCTTACAATACCCCGACTTTACTAAAGAATTTAACTTGACAACTGACGCTTCTAACTTAGCTATTGGTGCCATTTTATCGCAAGGTCCAATAGGATCCGACAGACCCGTGTGTTATGCATCTCGTACCTTGAATGACAGTGAAATTAATTACAGTACAATTGAGAAGGAACTTTTAGCCATAGTTTGGGCTACAAAATACTTTAGACCTTACCTTTTTGGAAGAAAATTTAAAATACTGACTGACCATAAACCTTTACAGTGGTTGATGAATATGAAAGAACCAAGTTCTCGTCTTACTAGATGGCGACTGGGACTGAGTGAATATGACTACACAGTAATATACAAAAAGGGTAAAATGAACACTAACGCTGACGCTCTGTCTAGAGTTGAGATACATAACGACGAAACTAGGACCTTAATTGAAGAAATTGACGAATTAAATTCTTTACTGGGAAATCCTTCAGAACATGTACAAGCCTTAACAAACTCTTCGACTGACACCGTACATACTGACCAAGAAAACCCTATATTAAACATTCCAATTACTGACGACCCTCTTAACAAATTTTCTAGACAATTAATTTTTACAGTCGTAAATGACGTTAAAAAGAAACCTACAGTTACAAAGCCATTCGATAATCATACACGAACATCCATACAATTGTTAGAATCCAATTTAGAGGAAGACGTGGTCAATGCTATAAAAGAATACGTAAACCCAAAAATTAAAACCGCTATTCTCATAAATCCACCCCTTGCAATGTATTCAATAATCCCCATAATACAAGATAAATTTAAAAGTTCATCAATGAACCTCGTTTTATCAAAATCTGAAAATGAAAATATAAGGGAATACTTACAACAACAAGAAATTATTTCTCATTACCACAATGGTAAAACAAACCACCGAGGAATAAATGAATGTTATTTAGCTTTATCCCGGAAATATTATTGGCCGAAAATGAAGGAGCAAATTTCAAAATTCATAAGCGAATGTACAATATGCGGACAAGCTAAGTATGATAGAAATCCTATAAGACCCCAATTTAACATTGTACCTCCAGCTAACAAACCCTTTGAAATTATTCATATAGATTTATTAACAATACATAGTGAAAAATACATAACTTTTATAGACGTTTTTACAAAATATGGCCAAGCCTATCATTTACGAGACGGAACAGCTGTTAGCATTATTCAAGCAATATTAAAATATTTTACTCACCATGGTGTACCCCTTACTATTATAACTGACAACGGAACGGAATTCACTAATCAATTATTTTCCGAATTTACAAGAATACATAAAATTAACCATCATAAAATCTTAGCTCACTCACCTAATGACAATGGAAATATTGAACGATTCCATTCAACCATACTAGAACATTTTCGACTTTTAAAATTACAACGTCCAAACGAACCATTAATTAATCTTATGCCATATGCTCTCATAGCTTATAATAGTTCAATACACAGCTTTACCAAATGTAGACCCTTTGACTTATTAAATGGACATTTTGACCCGAGAGACTGTCATGACCTGGATTTCACCCAACATTTACTACAACAATATGTTATTAATCATAAAGATAATATGAAAAAAATATATGAAATCATTAATAGTTCTTCACTTGAAAATCGTAGTGCCTTAATAAATAATAGGAATAAAAATCGTGAACCCGAAATCTCATATGCACCTGAACAACAAATTTTTATTAGAAACCCTCTGGCAAGCCGTCAGAAAGTTGCACCCCGTTATACGCAAGATAAAGTTTTAGCTGATCTACCAATCCATATATACACCTCCAAAAAACGTGGCCCTGTAGCTAAATCCCGATTAAAACGAATCCCTAAAGGAGCCAACTTGTTACAGGACAGTACTAGTTCTGCTGACAATCCACGCGACGAACCCACTAGAAATAAAACTTGAAAGCTTGGACGACGGACCTGGACTATTACCATATAAACTTGGACTGATCAGACTTACCACTCATCACCATACCTTTCTACAATATATCAAACTAGACTGTGTAGAAGATAAAGTAGAACTTTTAATGACTCAATTAAATAGCCTTCAAAAACTTTTTAGTAATGAAACATATCTACTCTTTGAACTTCAAATAAATTATCTTACTGAAAAGCTTGTTAAAGTTTCAAATCAATTAAAAACTTTAAAACCAAATCGTGTAAGAAGAGGTCTTGTAGACGGTTTGGGTTCCGTTATCAAAAGTATAACAGGAAATTTAGATTATAAGGATGCATTAAAATATAATCATGCAATAAAAGTGCTAGAAAATAATGAAAATAAGATAGCTTCCGAATTTAATAACCATATAAGCTTAAGTAAAGAATGGATGTCAAAACAAAGTGAAGTAATTATTCACTTAGTTGAGAACCAAGTTAAAATTAATAATACTTTACAGATCATTTTAAATTCATATGCATACAAGGATAATATTTTATTAAAATACGCCAAATTTGCCCAACTCTTAGTGATAATAGGAGAAAATATAGAAGATCTAATGGCCGAATTAATTAGGATTGAAAATATTTTAGCGTTTATTCATACGTCAAGCACGCATCATTCTATGATAGAGATAGGTGTTTTAAAGTTAATGATAGATAAGTTAAGAAAAATATATAATAAGGACCAAATTATAGATTTAGAGTTGAGGGAATACTATGATATTATAAAGCCGGCATGCTACTATACAGAAAATCAAATAGTAATAATTTTTAAGTTTCCAATAGTCTCTGCAGATATCTACGATCTCTATAAGCTCTCTATTGTTCCTAATAAAATCCAAAACGTCCTTATACCCCTATATCCTTTCATAGCAATTAACGAGAAATCGTTCTTGTACATGGAGACAGAATGTCCGAAGCACAAATACTGGTACCTTTGTGAAATGGAAGTGAATCAGCGTATTCGTACAGAACCTGACTGCGTGCAGCAGCTTATTACTCATCAAGTCTTAAACGAAAACTGCAAATACACAAGAGTTACTTTAGCAAAAGAAGCAATGGAAAAGCTGGATGATCAACATTATGTCTTTTCCTTTCCTCACATCACTAAAATACAACTAGTTTGTGAAAGGGAAGAATTTACATCACTTCAGGGTAGCTTTTTAATTATCATCCCTGTCAAATGCTACATAAAAACCGCCGAATTCACTATTATAAACGATAGTGATGAAACGAAGGGGCAGCCGCTGAAATTGATGCAAATACCATTCGGAGCATCAAACCATACGGAGATTCCTACTCATCTCAATTTAAACTCAATAAATTTACAAGAACTCTACGGTATTCAAGACAAGATAATTAAAGAAAAACCTGTACAACTAGAGAAAATTAATGTAGATACACTTTACCACACTACGATACCTTTCTACGTCTTTATGTTAAGTGCATGTGCACTTATTATTGTGCTTGGATATCATCGTTATAAATTACTGAACAAAAGAAAAATTAACAAAATTACTGCTTCACCGATCGCTTTATCCACTTCAAATGATAATATGGATGGAAAACCGGAAGAAGAAGGGACATCAGCACCCCGTAAGAAGATGCCAGCAACATTTTATCTCAATGTTCTAAAATAGTTGCTGATCTGAGGATGGAGGAGTTACGTACACATACTCCAGGAGGATTGCTGATATTCACATTCCCTCCGTGTGAATAAATGTGTATTGTGTCATCGCGACGGAATGCATAGTTGCAATTTAATTATAATATAAACCTTAATTATTAATAAAATATTGTCATTATTATTTGTACTTACATCGAGTAGGTCAGATTATTGTATTAGTTAATAAGTACGTAACTGTAATTAAAGTTAGTTTAAATCAGTTTTGGTTTTTTTTCAACTCTCCGTCTGTAGCTAACGTAATTATGTTGACAAAGTTATTCAGGAGTTGAAGGATGAAGACCTTGATTATGTTGTTTCTTATTTAAAATTAAAAAGCAAATGGAATCAAACATTCTCTGAACCACTCGAACCTGACACTGCCGGAGTTAGCTTGAAAGAAATACAATTTACTCTTCCTTCTCCTAAAATAGAAGGAACGAATAGACGACAGGTGACATACAAAATGACAGAAAAAAAATATGCCAAATAAATATATAAATAATGTTTTGGTTGTATTCTTATGCCATAACAAGTTCTGTAAAGTATAATAGTGTTAATAAACACATTTCACATATAATAATGTTTAATTTATTTCCTAAATATTAGGGTATCCAGCCCGTGGTTGATTGTAAACTACAATGGTTCATTGAATACTACCCCCTGGTTCATTGTGCACTATAGGGTGTACACAGTGAACCATTTCCATGTTTTTTTTAATCTGATCATTTAACAAAATTTGTAGGAAATATGCAAAATTATAGTATTAGCGATTAAACTTTAGTAAATTTTCTAACTTATGGTATAATTTAATCTATAATAATCGCTTTAGGATAAGAGTTATATCTCATCAAACTTTTTGTGGTTCATTGTTGGCACTCCCACCCTACACGAGTTCATATTCTTGAATCAATGCCATATTCTTTCTTTTTTTTCGATTTCTCTGATAGATCTTCGTAAGACTTTGGTGGTCGTCAACGTTCTCCAGATGTAGTAGATGTGATATCCAATGGAATTTCCTCGAATTGTAGGCGAGACCAGGGCAGATAAATCCGATTTTCAAATAACATGGAATTATGTGACGAAAATAATAAGATTTATTTTTGATATTTTTTTTTATTACAGAAAATTAATCGGTCTCTGTAGTAGTATAGTAATTTATGACAGTATCTGAATAGTATTTTTTTACAGGCATATTTTTGCTACATTTCGGAGGGGCACAATCAACCCCGCGTTGCGGCGAGTTGTTTCATGTGCGGGGCAAATTGTGCCGCTCGGGTAATAGAGATTAAATATGAGAATAATAGAGGTTTCTTTTAAATAAAACAGTCATTTTAATAATCACATTTATTTTGTGTTAATGTAATGCTATAAACTACAAATAAATAAACAACAAAACATAACTAATAACCTTCAGATAAATGTTTCTTTTAAATTATAATAGATATTTATCAACTTAAAAATCTTATCAGATACATAACTGCTTTCGTTTTTATTTAATTTTTTTCTAATTTTCAGGTAACCCCCAGACTGACGTTTTTTTAATAAGAGTAATGACAAATGAGATCACAACTTCAATTCTAATCAAAAAACAAAACTAAACTTTCAATGACTATATTTGTTTTTAATTTAGATAACATTAAGTAAACTAGAGGTTACTAAATTATTTTTATTTTAGTGGAATTACAACGAAAACAAATCATCAGACTTGTTTTAAACAGTCATAATTAACTTTGGCAACTTTTATTCGAATTCATCACTAAATTCTTCACCTGACTCACAATTGGGACACACCTAAGTAATATCAGCTTCATTTACACATTTAACATGTGCGGTGTGCCCAATTTTTACAAATACTACATTCAATCCACTGTTCTCTGGAAAGTGAATTTGAACATGAATCACAACAAATAATGCTGTACCATTCCAGATAGTCGTTGCTATCACTCTCGCTTTCTTGTAATACTCTTCGTTTAGCTTGTTCTTGAGTTTTACCCTTTCCTTTTCCCTTGCCTTTACCTTTTCCTTTATTATTGTTGTTTTCTTTTCCCTTGTCTGTAATGTCTTTGCTTCTTTGCTTTCTTCTTTGCCTGATCTTCAGCCAATGCATTTTTTGGCTTGTCAGTCAAAACAGCCGTCTTTCTTACACGGCGCTTTGTAGCCGTTTGCAATCTTTGTGGTGCCTTTGGTAAAGGTTTTACAATTTTAGGGTTAAACACAGCTGAAGCATTTATCATTTCTGATGTAAATTGAAGTTCTTGTTCACTATTAATGTTTAAAGCAGCTTGAGAGGCATCACCTTGATCTATTGCCGATTGATGAGGTTGTTCACCTATCCGACCCAATGTTAAAGTGGTTATGGTTATAGGTTCCGACTGCACATTACTCTGAGGTAATAATTGAATATTGGATGGTCCGGAATGGTCATTTATTTCAGCCGAATCTTTACTGCTCGAAGGTTGGAGGGGCCTCTTATTTGACACAGCTTGAGACGAAGCTTCTTGTAACAGTGGCCGATCTGTCACGAATTATGGTGCATAATCCTCCTCTGTAAATAAGCCAGGATTAAAGGGACATATTCCAGCCTTTCCAAAAGCGTTCATAATATTTACAGGGGTTGCTGCTAAAGGCCATGCTGATTTAACGATTGAAGGATTTAACGATTTTTCCCGGCTGATTTCGTAGCCAGTTATCTTGAGCTTTAGCGCAATACGATTTAAAAGGCCCATTGATACCCACATCCAGAGGCTGTAGCCTGTGTGTGCAGTGAGGTGGGAATGACAACATTATTATTGAGTTTGCCTTAGCTTTCTCTACTACGTTTATGTCTATGTGTGACGAGTGGTTGTCTAGTAAAAGTAACACTGGTTCTTCGGTAGTGGGTTTCGTGAACTTGATGAAATGGTCCATATATGTAAGGAATTCAGTGGCAGTCATCCATCCTGACTTATTCACAGCTCCAATAGAATCAGAGGGCCTATTTGAATTTGAATTTTAAACGGGGAAACACAAACATTGGTGAAATCGTGTTTCTTGCGGCACTTGCTCCTAACTCCACTGTAACTAAAATCCCACGCTCAGGAGATACTATAGCACCAACCGGTTTTTTACCTTTTTGAGCTACTTTTTTTTTTAATATAGTCGTGACTCCAGTTTCGTCCAGGTTCCATATTCTAGAAGGCGGTAACTTATATTTGAGTAGAATATCGCCGAGTTTAAAGAATAAATTATCTACATTATGCTTGTTAAATGCAGATGCACATCCTGCACTGGTCGCTTCTGGTGTTCGTATGGACAATATTGAGTTCCTTTTTATGAACCCAGTGAACCAATCCTACCCAGCTTCCCCATTCTTCTGCCACGTAGGGGGAATGTTTCTCAAAGAAAATTTAACTGCACATTCATATGCGAGTTTTCGCACCTCTCTTGGCAGCAAACCGGAGTATATTGATTAACACTTTAAAATATAGCTTACAAGCTCTTTTTCACGCTCCGCGGTAAAGACTGATCTGCCAATGGTATGATCGTTATCACCTCTCATTTACTTAACAAATTGATGTAACGTCATGTGGCAAATTGCCAGTTCTCTGGCAACCGAAAAAACTTTTGTTTTGGTTTGCACGGTTTCTTCCCATAGGTATATGTATAATATAACATGCCCCCCACCGCGGGGGTGATGTTATATTATACATATACCTTACCCATGGGTAAATTTAAACTTTTTTACTAAACAATTCATAATATATTACTATACACATTTAATAGAATTATTAATAATATATTTGCTAGCGTACTTTTCTAGAAGTAGTAAGTAGCAGTTACTTCTTTATGGACAGATGGGATAAAATTTTATAGCAATGTCAAAAAATTATGACGTTTTTCTGTTACGCGCCATCTTTATTTCTAAGTCACATTTTTCCGATACGCGCCATATTTGAAGTGAAACTTTTTTATCGACGGATGGGAGAAATTATATAGCAATGTCAAAAAATTGTAACGTTTTTCTGTTACGCGCCATCTTTATTTTTGCTTAAACTTTATCTAATTTAGCTTAATTAGCCATTCATGTAAAGTTGTAATAGGTAAATCATTTTTCAAAAAATTATGTCATAAAGAAGTTTCACTTCTTACATGTGTGTACACTAATACACACACACATATTTTTTGGGCATAAACTATATTTTGTCGTCCTCAAGTAATAATTCAAAATATGTTTTAGGGTAATGAAAAACTTTGTATAAAAATATAATTGTATTTAGAATAAAATGTACTTTAAAAAAAAAGTTAAAATCTATTTTGATACAGGTCTTACTTACTTAAAAGCTAAACTATCTAACTTACCAAAAAAAATAAATTTGAATATGATCTTATTTATATAATAGCTTAGAATGTTTTATAAATAAATATGATAACTGTTATCTGTTTTGAAATTTTCTGGGGTCTGTTTAAATAAAGTGTTAAATTGGGTCTCTAACATTGTTTCAAATACTTAATTTATTAAAATATGGCAAAGAAATATAAAATTTATCTATTTAATTTCATATGGAACTGTTTAAAAGAAATAAATATTATAAATACTAAAGGGTCTTCAGAATTATACCAGAAGACAATTTAATATTTATAACGACTGGCAAAGAGGTTATCGAGGACAGTGAACCATATTTGAGGTATAGAGTAACATATATTTGTTAGTGTATATGAAGCATTTTCATATTGTGAACATATAATTGAATTACTATTCACTAATTACTTACTATTCACTTTCTCATGACGTCTCAGTCAGGCCATAAATACTGTTACAATAATAAAAAAAAAACTAAAACAGTAGAACCTCGTTTATCCGGCCCTCAGTTAGCAGGACCACTGAAGTATTCAAAAATTAAATATCTTTTTTTAATAAGTAGGCATTACACGTACTTTTGAATCGTCAATATAATAGCATTAAATTGACCAGTATAGCAATTCCATAAGTAAGCTACTACCAACTCAGAAGAGTTGGCCAAAAAGTCAACATTTCCTTTTTTTTTTTAATCTAACAATGTTTGACTTATTCATTTTAACATCAACCCTGCGAATGGCTCAATAACCCAAATTCCACACTTTTCGATCAAGCAACCAGAAACTCTTTCATGTTATTATAGGTAATAAGATTTATTTCATAATGTATGTACTTTATTTCAGATTCAAAACTAAAAAAAGAAAAATCTACAATATCTTGTGATACTTTATTACATATTATGCGTACACTCAACTCTCAAACCCATAAAGTATTTGTTAATTTTTTGAAGTCAAAATTTAGGCATCACGAGTTTATTATTAATATTTATCGTATTTTTGTAGCTGTTTTTTATATAAGTATTTAAATTTTGGCGTATGTTTAGTATTTTATTAAAAGTGTATTGAGAAGCGACCGTAAGAATACCGATAACCAATTATAAGGGCGAAGATAAGTAAAAAATACCATCATTTTACGACGCACCATTGGATAAATATTAAACACCTATTAGTCAATATTCGTTAACATGTATTGGATTTTTTTAAGAAACTTATAATATTACGTGTTACATATGCATAAAACCTACTTTTGTTCTAACATTGGATTATCCGGTTTTTTGATTATCCGAAGGTCTTACAACATTTGGTCCGGTTAATCGGGGTTCTACGGGTATAAAATTTGAATTTGGAACCTTTTATTTTTATGTGTCTGATATTCGCGCCAATAGGAGTCAAATATTTTTTAGATATAATTAAATAGAGTGGGGTGATAAAATAACCGAATTCGGAGCTAAATGGAGCTTTTTAACGCTGTATCCGCTTAGTAATATTAGTAGGTTTTTTTTTGTACCGGGTTTGTAACAAACAGAAAAAGATTTATATTCCTAAATTATTCATACGAACGTGCCTATGCATATTAGTAAGAAAAGGGCGATCAAAGCAGTAATAGAAAGAATTATACTAAATATTATGTATATCATATAAAAGATTAAAGATTGTATATATAATATATACCTATAATGAATATTTAATATAACACCTTGAACAATGTAGCGTATTGAGATGACTTAGAACTCGCAGCTTGCAAGAGACGAACTGGTCATTATATTTAAAAAATAGTTATTTAATTCATTAGATAAAAACAACTACAGGGAACTGAACTGAAACTGAAAGGGAAAAATGACCCCGCTTCTGATATATTTATGTTAATATAACAGTATTTACGGTAAGACTAGGTATGTACTTATGTTACTAAACTGGATCTACTAGATGAAGTTACCTAGTAGATATAATTTATACAGACACCCTATCTTTTTTAAAATAGTTAAGTATTTTAATTTAATGCAATACTTATCAATATATGAAGAAATGCTAAAATGTACTCTCCTTATTATTCTCAACCTGAACCTCACATATATACTTATAGTAGTTTATGATACTGTTGCATAATAAAGGTTCTTATAACAAGAGTGTGTTTTAAAAAAACGAGCCGCAGGCGAGTTTTTTTATAGTGTCACACGAGTGTTATAAGACCAAGTTATGTACAGTGTCATACACTAATTTATCTACTCTCATACTATAATACGTAAAACAATAAAACGCAAATAAAACGCTGAATATAACAACAGATTTTTAATGTCAAATGTTGGTGCCAAGGCGCAAACGTCGAGAGCGCATGCGTGTTGCGCCGCCGCGGACTCGATCATTGAAACCTTTTTTTTTTTTAAAAAGGAGGTTCAACCTCCTTGGTCCAGCTGGAGGTTCTACAGGTGTATCGTTATAATTAAAAAGTTATATTATGATAAAGGTGTCCATACAAGACCTGTATCATAATAAAAAAATATACATTTTTGGCCTGTACGTAATGTTTGTTATAAGAATTTTGTTTTCATTTTTATAATCTTTGTATTATAGTATCAGAGTAGATAAAATATTTAGTAGTAGTAGAGTAGATAATTGATTGTGTTAATTTTGAACATGTCTCTTATGTACATTTTTTAATAATTAGTTTTTACGAAAGACTTGCAACAAATAAAAATCTTGGTCGATATCGCGAATATATTTCACTTATCTTATTTAATGCACAAGAACAGATCATTTAAATTTCTCCACTAGATATTATTGTTGAATCCCTTTAAGTATCAAAATGGGTTATCAAATCATTGACATTTACTCACGGCACTCTAATACTCTTGTGTTAAATTGTTAGGTCGGATAAGAAGTGACCTCAATACTATATATCAATATTCTATGGCACGCAATATAATAAAAAATACAAAATACTTCATTCAATCACTCTCCATCTATAAGATATACGAGCTCGGATTACTTTTTTAACAAAACTTTATTCATATAGTTTATTTACATAATAGTCAGGCCATTATGATCTTACTTTTTCAGTATATATAAAGAAAGTACAACCGTTCAAAATGAATAGTATTTAACTTATTTTGTAACACGTCTTAAAATAAAATATATAAAAAAAAAAGAAAGTTTCAGGGTATTTAATGTTCATAAAAATTAAGCTTAAAAGATAGTGTTTCGTATCGTTTCTTTTCGTATGTATATATACTTAATATACGTATGCAGTGAACGATGTAAATTGATTTTTAAAGAAACAATTAAACACCCTATTACATCAAATAATCCTAATTGAGATCTGTTCAATATAACTGTTGCGAATTACATTAACAAAGGTTTATTATATTAGTAAAATATTACTTAAAACTTATTCTTTGTAGCATACATATTATTACGTACATTATCTTTTCAGTAAATTTATTCAAGGCCACTTTTACGGTCTTAATATTTGGCTAAAAAAGGACTACAGATCTGTGAGAACACGCCAAGCTATCCGATTGTACTTCAGTCACCATTTAAGCTACATGAAAAATGACTATTATCCCGTCACTGGTAATAATAGTAGGGGGGTGGGGTGGGGTGGTATGTTTCGGCGTGGGGTGGACGCAGTGACACCGGAGTCTGACTAGTGGAGGCTCTAGGTTCTGGTGGGTAGGGGTAGTAGGCGCGTGGAGGTGGGTGGTGCGGGTAGATGACGGCGGGGGGAGGGGCGGGCGGAGCGACTGGTGCCGACACCGGGGCAGGCACGGGAGCGAGTGCAGGCGGCGGCTGCGCCGCGTGCTGTCCGTTGGAATATTGACGGTAGCTCGACACTCCATTAGTGCCGGGGCAGTGAGCGCGGTCAACGGTCAGCTCACCGTACCCGGGGCGCGTCGTCGAACTTGCTGGGGATTTATTAAATACACCATTGAATTATTTGTTTAGGACACGGATCATCTTTAAATATTATACGTACATCTATCTTCACTATACAGCATGTCCTGCAATGTCTGCAGGATATCGGGAGGAGAACGACTGACGGGGGATCTGGACATCGTGGATAATGTTTGCTGCAACGAGTCCTCCGCACGCACCGATTGCGAAGACTGAAATTATGTATGCATCAATAAATGTATTGTTTATTAAAAAATTCACGATACCCGTGTTTTGCGTACATTTTATATTATTGTATTGATCAAAGCAGTTTCTGTTTTGTTACCGATGAATTGTAGACCTAGAGTGTTGTTGAACAGTACTTACAAACTAATTCAGTAGCTACAGAAATAATACAAATTGGGTGTTTATGCGTGTTGGATCCATCCTAGGTTTTTTTAAAGCACAGTTAAATAGATGTTGTAATTTGTTATAACTTGTAGTATTTTATACAATTTACTGTATAATAAGTTATATGTTAAAACCTCTGGATCATTTATTTAACGAATAAGCATTCATTAAATTGGTTTTTTCCAAATGGAATCGTAGAGGTGTTGCCCGTTTCGTTTTTGGCAATTCTTCAATCTACTACGCAAATGTTGAAAGACTCGCTGACACATGCTGCGAGAAATGTACGTATATGAACGTATTATGTTGATCCGTCTTGTTGTGTCTAAGTCCTATTGTTGCATCCTTAAATTAAATTCAGAATATCCGGCTTCAGTTATACGGATTGGTTATTATCCAGAGTATCTATTTCGTATTTCTTTTTTTTAGACACTGGGCAATGCTTATCCAGCACATCTTTCTCACTGCGGTATTTTGATGTCTGAAATCTGCATCACAAACAGAGAAGAATAGATGTGAATAAAGTGATCTTGATGGTATACCAGTCATTCTGCTCAAGACATGCGCAGCTGAGTTGTCTCTGGTATTGACACATCTGTATCGCTTCTCTTCCAAGACTGGAAAAGTGCCGAAATCCTGGAAGCTTGCCAACATGCAACCAGTGCCCAAAAAAGGCAGCCGTGCCGATCCTGCCAATTATAGACCGATTCCAATCACCTCCATACTCTGCAAAATTATGGACCGTGTATTGAAATCGCGCCTTCTAGTATACCTTTTCTCAGTGACCGTCAGTACGGGTTTCGCCGAAATAGGTACACTGAGGACCTTCTAGAGTATGCTACACACATTTTAAGAACACACACACACACACACAACAGTCACAGTCTGAAAGTCAGAACACAATCTGAAAGAGAAGTAATGGTGCAACGTTTGAGTCACAAACTTCAAACAGTCTCCACATGGAGCAGTGCCAATCGTGTCAAATTTAACGTCACCAAAATGAAGACGTGTTTGTTCACCGCCAAAAGGAGCCCTTTCACCTTCGCTCCTACTTTCCAGAATGTATCATTGAAAAACTTTCAGTATTCTATTGGATACATTTTGGTAGTGTGCGCAGGAATTACACGACGTAATTCCCCCGGTATCTTACATCATTGGACGTTCCGGCGCACGTCAGTATGCATCCTTTTGTTGTGGACATTCGACCCATCCGAAGTCCGAACGAAGCGCTTTGCTTTGTCAATGTGGGAGTCTTCAAGAGAAGAGTGAATAGGTTGCTAGGTTAATGCGCCTTACCACCTATGACTACATTACCACTTTGGATTGTAGTCAAGCATTGACTTAGATAAAATATAAAAATAAATATTATTATTACTATATTTAAAAATAATAAACAATAATTGTGAAGCTGAGTATGACTTCATAAGAAATGAAATTGTATATCAACAATAGTCACATCTCTAATCTATCTATCTCTATCCATCTATTGATAATTATAATGGATTAATCTAATAATATTCAAACTGTGATAGGTGGAACTTTGCGAACGTATACCTAGTAAGTCTATAATCAACCAGTTTTATATATAACCCATGCTTTCACAAACAAAATATGTAAATTAATTAGATTTTTGCAACATTATTCTAAATACGCATGAATCGTATTCATAACAGTACAATACATATATAAAAATAGTGTCAATTTAAAGTTTCTTTACCTCAAATTTCGAAGAGTCAGATAAAAAGTAGTCCATAAATTGCAGCAACATATGCTTGGGGATTGATGATGTAAGTTTCTGAAAGGTTTTAAATAAATACAATCCAGTCTGACAAAATGTGTCAAAAAAACAAGTATTATTCGTCAAAGACTAATGTCAACTTACTCGTATGTTTTTGTAATAATAATAAATAATAATGATTAGTGTATATATACTCACTTTCGGATATGAATCATTCAAATCATTCAAGACACTGTGAAAGTTATTTTGAGGCACATCCTGCAATAAAATCATTAAGTATTAGTTTAATTACTTTCCTATATTGGTACTTATTTTACTTAAATATTTATTCAACGTTGTACTATATTTCCTGTACTATGTATGTTTCCTAACTTTGATACGACAATGATGTGTTTAAGCCCGAACGTCAAATGTAGTATTATTTTCTCCAATAAACAAATTCAAACAAAATATGAGGGGTATAGAAAGTTAGAAATCAATCATAGATGAAAATCTACATTTTTATTCGAAATATAACTAAAAATGCCATCTAGTAGCAGAGATTGAACCTTGAGTACTTCTGATTAGTCAAAGCGTCAATAACATATTATGTATGTCTTTGTTCTCTAGAATCTAGATATTTGTTTGTAAAATAGACAAGTTAAAACAAAGTTGTCTACGTTGACTGGAGATTTTCCCGTTTTAACAATTTCAAAATTAAATTATAAACGGACTCGACTCGGTAACGTGAAATAAATAAATAAGTGCAAAATTTATGTTGAAAGGGAGCTAAATGCTAACAAGTTTCAAACCATATTCGGTAAACATTATATTAGTTTTATTAGGAAATAAATACTTTATTAGTTATTATTCTAATTAAGTCTTTAAGTTTAAAAAAAAAATAGTAATATCTATTATAGCGCAATCATTTTGAATTCTTCACTTTCAGAGGTCTTTTTGTACAGGGTGTTTGTAAGATTTTCATTTTTTTTTCTATAACCATTACCCCTCTATTATAAACGAGAATTAACGAAGAGTGTTTCTTCACAAAAGCTATTGTTTATGAATATTATAGCAGGGAGCCCACGACGCTAGATGGTGATTTACTCGAGTCATAGAGACCTATAAGGTTGTGAAGCTTAGATGACAAGAAGGTCTTTTTTATATAAAATGTACCTATATCTTTTCATCGGTGGGGCGAGCGTCTATAGATTTTCTAAAATGTAAAGAACAAACTGTTGCATAGACATTCTCGAGCGCGTCAGATATTGACAACATCCATGCTCTGTGCATTTTTAGAAAAGTACTTCTGTTAATCTGACCGTTTGCGTAGTGAGAATGGCCGTACGTAAGGGTTGATAATGAAAAAAAAATATGGAATGATTATTGATCCTAAAAGGAGCTCTAATTTAATAATCAGCTGATTTGGATGTAACGCTAGTTCATGGCCATTATTTGAATATGTTAAAAATTTCGCCATTTTGAAATACTTACAACTTTATTCGTTTCATATCTAATATTATGAACTATGTATTTATAAAAAATATATATAAATAAAAAAAATAAATATAATAAATAAAATATATAAATAAAAAAAGCTTTTAAGTATCGATATCAATAAGAAAGTTGTACTGATGATACGATTTTGATCAATACTTAACTCTCTCCTCTCACCAAAATTACGGGGAAAACCCCTAAGTTGGCTACAATAGGCCCGAAACCGGACTAAGGACGGAGTGAGAGAGTAAAAGATAGGGAAAAAGTGAGAGAGTAATACAAACAAGAAGAGGAGAATATAGGCATAGTGCAGCTGCATACATGAAACTTAATCGACGAAGTTTTGTTATTTTGGCTTATGAAAATCGGCAGATTATATATTTTTCGTTATCCTTATATCTGATGATATTATCTGACGCGCTCGAGAGATACTAATCCATATATGAAAAACATTTATTTTTAATATTAATCGGTCTACTATACTGTAATAAGAATCAAATTATACTCTCATAAAACCAATAATTAATGGTAGAGAAAATAATATTGAAACTGCTTGTCAAATAATATTTGAATTGCATTATTTATTCATCAGACTAGTAGAAGTTATGTAAAAGTGAAATATGTATTGCTTTTAAATAATAAATATAACATAACATAAATAACCATTGTGTTATGTTACGTTTCTCTGATTTAATCTCCTTATTAATATGAATATTGCTAATAAACTTACCTCCACAAACTCTTCGATCATCCTAAATATTTCACTATCTACTAGTGAACGCAAAAATTCTTTTTGCCTACGATATGCATTCAGCTTTTTGTTAAATAGTAAAGTCTGGCACTCATCTTCAGAACTTATTTTTTCCATTTTTAATTTGTAGCTTTTGATGCTGCAATAAGATAAATATCACTGATTAAAATAAACTTAAATTGATGTAAGATTTTTAGATTTACTGAGATGGGAATTATAATACTCTTATTAATTAAATACTGTACTCAAATATTGCTCACAAAGCATCTACACTGGTAGGTTGTATTGGACGTTGCTTATTTGTAAAAGCACTAATATTTTTTTTGCATCAATACAATTAGAGTGTTGCATATTAATAATGGCAGTAGTAAAATAGTCGCGGAATGGCCCCCAAACTTAAATTTTAATGCTACATAATATAATAGTAGTGAATATATTTAATTTTATGCTTGCAATTAACAAGATTTTGCAGGTTTTCTAGCACTCATTATTAAACTTAACTACCACTGCTTTGAGTAAGTACCAGAGAGGAGATATTTATAGAGTAGTGTAATAAATATGAATTATAATGTAAAAGCTATTTATGTCTAATTGATGCTTCATAATCATGAATTCTTTATTATTTCGCTAGGCTTTTACATATTGTTATAAATTGAAATATTAATCACGTACTATGTAGGTATTAACAGGCTAATATTTATGTTAATTTAAAAATATTTTTTTAAAGGTGAATTAAATTCGCTGGAAGGATCTGATATTAATGCATGTTGCATACAAAATTCGTTGTACTGTAATGAAATATAAATGTCGTATGGTCACGGAAGACTCGTACGACGTAATACTTAGGGAGTGCCGACCTGATCTCGCGCTGCACGCACACGTCACACATCGCGTCGTCGGGCTTCGCCTCCTCCGTCTTGCGCAATTTGCATGGACCAGCTGCGGACAGACCGAAGTCGCAGAGCCATACACAACAGTCATTGACGAACACATTAATATATATACACTCTATCAGCACTTAAACACTTAATACATAAGTTTGGAGAAATAAAATACATGGCATTCAGACAAACTTGTTTCCATAAATAATTTTGTGTTGTGAATTGTTGAGTTTCTATTTATTGAAATTTTAATATTGTGTTACATTCAATAGCAAAACTCGTATTTATTACAAAGAAAATAAAGGTTGTTTTTTTTAGTTTCGCTTTTGCAACTAACTATTCATTTTTGTCCTTCATTGTTCACAAAATCGCACAGCTTAAATAATGATTCCACAGTTAATATCAAAGTACTAATACTAGTAAGTAACGCATTTTGGGAGTTCCAATGTTATTACTTTATCCACTTTTTTATTAACCACTTTCCTATAGTGAACTTCTATTTCAATTTAAATACATATAATGCTTCAACAAATCATAAAATTAAAAAAAATTAATAGTGAAAAACTTCAATTTAAAAAATAAAGTAGTTTGTACTTTGTATACAAATTCATATCAAATAATAGGTAAATTGATAGTGTACTTTATGGTACAATATTAATTGAGAATACAGTATATCTTTTTTAAAGAAACTTTGATAATAATTCTTGTACTATCTTACCTGTACAGCTAGTTGACATAGGTCTTCTTGAGGAATTATTATTAAGTTGCACATGAGTGTGTATGGGTGGTGGTGGTCTCGTCGCATCAAACCTTAAGATTTGACATTTCATATAGTAAATAAAATATTCATCTACAATATTTTTTTTTATATTAGACTATTATATTGATAAATAAATATCCTCACATGGGAACGGCTGTTGGGGAATGAGATATTGCAGATGAATTTGATGGCTGCGGGCATGGACCTACACAAATTATCAAAATTGTTTTAGGAAATTAGGTGTACATTGTAGTAAGAATATATTATTTAATATTTGGTCTTACCATGATAAACTGGATGATGCCGCTGTGAAGTAGTATTGTTAGGTACCACAGGAGGTGGAGGAGGTGGTGGTGGTGGCAGTAAATGCTGCAAAGCTATGTTCATAGGCCTAGTGGCTTGTACAGATATTCGGGGCACTGGGCTTGAAGTAGCTTGAGGCGGTGGAGGAGGAGGTCTAACCGAAGATTCTTGAATAAATAACGCTATTTGAGGTATTGTTTCCTCAGAATTGGCAGACATTTTGCGAGGTGTTCGCTAAATACACGTGGCAAATTATGGTTCCCGAAATAGGCTTTCTTCTTTTCTGTTAGTCTGAAGGCAACTTCAGTGGTCATGAGTGCAAACAGCTGGTTTTTAGTATACGTAACATAGCTTCAGTCTTTATATTAGCTTGATCACAAGTGTGCGTCGATGTTTGAATTAGGTAACTATAGTATACTACACATAAGTCAATTAGTATCGCATATTTTTACAAAATCTTTTATTATTTTCTGATTCAGATAAAAACAATATTGGTTGTCTTGTACTGCTTTCATATCCTAATCCACTGTGAACTTTGTAGGTATTTAGTTCTTAAGACAATATAAGTTAAGACTATAAGTCGTAAGAAGCACCCAATTAGAACTATAACATTTCAAAAGAACACTACTCAAAAATGATGTATAATACTGTAATTAGGTAAAAAACAAATGTTATTTTATTAAACAAATCTGAGTCAAGTTAAGGCGGACTTAATAAATAACATTAGTGCTGCTGCTCTGTTCTACCAAAAGTAAGGCACGAAAAATGTTGCAATTTGAAAATTAGCTCTGTTACCAAAAACATTGTCTTAAGACTTAAAATCTCAGAATAATAACTAAATTATTGTTATGAGCTTAAAATGTACTAAAACTAACTACAAAATGTATTGAAAAATATTGTTTAAGAAAGAATACAACTGTTAGATTTTTTTTTAAGTTTAGGTATATATCCTGTTTTCGGTACTGTTTTACTAACTTTATGAATTATCAGCTTAGACTTCTTTCAGATATCAATCAGACGTCTTAATATATTTATATAAACCTTATAGTATTTAATTAGATGAAACAAGTGACAACTCATATTACAAAAAACATATATACATTTAAGTGGTTAGAGACTAACTATTATCACTATACTGAATTGCAGCTGGTGTGGGGGCTGACTCCGCTATAACTATGCTAGGTAGTACCATCCTGTATCGACAGAGGTTTTAAATTGACTAGATTCCCAATCTCTTTGCCTTCGATCTCTTCCTATTTCTTAAGGTTGATCATTAGGCAACGTTATTACTATATGCCATCAATAGTACTGAAAATAAAAGAGAAAAAATATTTTAACAGGATCAACATATTTTTCAATAACCACAGAGTTGCTGTCACGGCCATACTTAAGAAAACCACTTAAAAATGCTTTTAAGAATTTAGGTATTTTATTATGTAGACAATGGATTTTTTAACGCACAATTCAATTGCGAAATCTTGAAAGAAAATATTGATCACTGATTCCCATATCGTGATAGTCCTACACCAACCTCTACCCAAACATGGCCTGCACCTAAATAAATTCACCAGACTTAAGAGATTTAGTTTGTTATACCTTAGGACCACACGTAAATTAAGACCGCCGTTTACGAACACCTTGAGACGACGCAACTGGTCGAGTGATTCCTAACGAATATGTAGAAAATTCGATAGAACGACACATCATATCTTCTCCAATTGAAGACCACTTAATACCTCTAGCTAGGTATTTGTGTTCGTAATAGAGAATATTTGCTTAGCCCCAATAGAAATACTTTGGTTAGGCACAATCATGTCAGAGTTTACGCGTGTGTCTACAGTTCCCTTAGTGGTAACTTAGAGATAATTCTTCTTTCCATTATCTATATGCAACGGCCATATACATTTAAACGGTTACTCGTTTTCCCTCGTTCATAAGACGACTGGGCTGGATGGAAAACCGTAAATATGCCCCATATTACCCTTGTCATTTGTCAATGTGATCCCTTAAAAAGTAATGGGTAATACTTTGATTATGCTAAAACGAATTAATAGACATCGTCTAGTTCTTGGGATATCCAGAGGATAGACACTTGATCAATGATCAGCAATATTGCTTTCGCTATGATCGTGAACCATGATTGACCATAAAGGTGTTCCTGAAAATTATGAACTGAAGACGACGAATATAATATATCGAGTATAATATAATATATGTAATAGTTTTCGTTTAGACTTTAACTATAACAAACTAAATACGACTCGCTATTACTAAAGTCTATAGAGGTATAAATATTGTTCCAGTTGTAACCAGACTTCTTTAATATATTTTTGTAATTTTGGAGCCGTTATTTTTAATTTTCTGGGCAAAAAATACTATATAATTGTATTTGTTTGTAATACATAGATCTATAATAACTGAAAAGCCACTTTTTTTGTCCCCGACTAACCTTCCTGAGAACGTATTTCTAAACCTTCTTCAATTTTTAAAACTTAATTGGTTTAATTTTATAACGTAAGATACCAATTTTAATTTTTTATTATTAATTGTCTAGTCACAAATGGACAGACTAATTTATCAGTTTATGATTAGTATCATTTCTAAATGAAAAATATTTTTTAAAGTAAGGACCAAAATTATATATTTTTAGACAGACTAATATAGTCAGACAATTCTGTATATATGTACATATGAATTATGTTTCTCATTACATTGTATAATTCACATTCTGTGACGTATAGTACGGTTGTAATGGTTTGGATATAGGCCTGTTGACATTAGGCACTATTAGTAAAACATAAACATTAATTTTAGCATATATACAAGCAACATAATATTTAGCAAATTAAAAATATAGCAAATTGAAAAGTTACCATAAAGCACCTACCAGAGAGGTGCTTACTCTGTGGTTCAACGTTAATCGTAATGGTATACCGTACAGTATAGGATAAAACAAAAATTAAGTATGTAACTTTAAACATAACTTTCCATGAGTAAAAGAAAGTAAAACTGACTATTATTTACAGCAATTTAAGAAACTATTCTTGTAAAGTAATTGTTAGTTACATTTACCTAGATGAGCAACAAGAACGATCAAAACTCCCTTCAGCCATCGCTGTCGGGGCAACTTGATGCACCCCCAAGTAACAGTGTTATTAACGAAAATTTTAAACAAATATGCAGAGATTTCATCTGGGGATTGTGTAATAAAGGGGCACAGTGCAAATATCGACACGAACTTGATTTCGAAGCTATGAAAAAGACTCTTAAATTCTGTCACGATTACCAAAATCCTTCTGGATGTACGCGTGAACACTGCACTTACCTTCATACTAGTAAGGAAGAAGAAAGTTCTTTCTTTGCTACAAGAACTTTGCCACGTGAACTCGCGAAGCGACATGCAAATATAAGTGTTACTTCTGCCGAGACAATACCACAGATAGAATTGTTTATACAAGAGTCTCTAGTTGGAGCTCCTCTACCGCCACCATCTTCTGCTTCTGCTGCTGCACCATTGTCGCCGCAGACCGTGCGACCTGCCACCATGCCCTTAAAGCAGTTGCCCCCTCCACCACCGCCTCCACCACCACCTATCACCACTTCAGCAAACACAATTAAACCAAGTCAGCTTTTTACAGGTGCATTCAGTGACATATATGTTTATATTATTGCTTTTAGAGTCAAATGTAGTTGAATAATAATTAATCCTTTATAATAGATTTGGATAAATTTGTAACAAGATAAATAACAATCACTTTTTCTAAAGCTATGACTAAACCTAAACTATTTAGCTTTACTAATTATTATTCTAATGTCTTAGTATTAAAAGGATACATCAATAATATTCAATTGTAAAACTTTGTTTTTAGTTCCCCCACCACAGCCTACACCTGCATTTTCAATAACTCGACCACCACCGCCACTTCCAGTGTAAGTGATAAAAACAGCACCAGTTAAGTGATTAAATGTTGCAGTTATAATATCAAATATTACCTATATTAAAAACCCACTGTTTTATTTTAATATCTACTTAGTAATAATACTTTAAATTATATTACGTTAAAGGTTTGATGCAAGTAGGCCACCTCCTCCTATTCCAGCAATTGTTCAACCAAAAAATACATCTCAAAAACGACAGGCACCTAATGATACAAGTGGTGAGAATACTTTGCAATGTTTTAGATATTAATTTTAAAAAATTTGGAAAAAATATTTGTATTGATTAAGGTGGACCAATGCTGTAGATGTTTTGCTTAAGCGACTATTTATATATTATTGATTATTTTTTAATGTTCATTTAATTATATATTTTAGATATTATTTCCATTATACTGTCATACAGTATATGTGAATACTATATATAAAATTGGTTTCTTTATGAAATTAATGACTTGTGTATGGCTCTGCGACCCTGGTCTGTCCACAGCTGCGTCGAGGAAATTGCGCAAGACGGAGGAGGCGAAGTCCGACGACGCGATGTGCGACCAGTGCGTGCAGCGCGAGATCAGGTCGGCACTCGCTAAGTATTATGTCGTACGAGTCTCCCGTGACCATACGACATTTATATTTTTTATTGCAACGCGCAACAAATACCTGAGATATGTAGCGAATTGAAAATGTTTATTTCATATAACTTGCTAGAATACAATTTTGGGAGTACATGTCTTACGACTTCATATTGGGTGGGGATCTTAAAATGAATTTTAATATTCTGTAGAGTAGTTTAACTACTAAAACTCCAGTATTGTAGTTAAAAATTGCAAAAAAACTAAAATAAGTACTTACTTAATAAAGTTAGTTAGAATAAAGTTTCCTAAGAAATTATGTTTGTCATTGTTCCTGCATTTATAATTTTGGTTGCAGATTTATTAAAGAATTTACCCCTCAATCTTATGCATTTGTTTTTCATGACGGAACTTGTATTTTTTTTTTATTTTTACATTTCGGAATTAGGTGAGACAACTGGAACATTTATTTATACCATACATATCTATTTGATAATTGTTTTACTAATGTGATGTATAATTTTTAATTTTTCTTATTATTCAATAAACATATAAGCACAATATTACAAAAATGAGTGATTATGGCCCGAATATAAAAAAAAAAAAACAGAAATCTTGACATACCTTAAATTCAGAGTGGACCCTTTCCTGTTCCTCTCATATACGATCTTGCTGATTTGTGGTGACCAAGTGTATCCATGTTAGGCTGAGCTGCTGGCGCAAGACATATCTCTTTCTTCCCATATTGATTTGTCTGCAACTGTTTTATTACTGCATAGCTTTTAATGTGCTCCTATATTGGCCGCACCTGTAATTTAGTTTTTACATATATTTCATTGGATGTCCTGAAGTTGAATAATTGGAATGTAATCGACAAATATAAATAATTGTATTTAATAAACACAGCACCTCATTTTATTATAATCGTGATAAATAAAATGGTTTAATGATTTCAATGATTATAAAAATATTTCTTATAATTGGTAATAAGTGTTTTTTCGCCACAACAGATTTGATAAAGCTTTTATTAAAGTTTTATAAATTAATTTCGCTCAATAGTCATTCAAGACTAGAAGATATATTTTAAAATAATCTATCTATACTTAAATGAATTAGAAATCATTTGTTACATACAATCTTAATTAGTTTTTGAATAAATTTATCACAGGAATTTTGCTTGGCATTACTTATGGGTTTTCATAATACTAATTACTACTATTTGAGTATAAAATTACCAAGACATATAAAAAAAGCATTAATGACAATAAATTAATAAAAAAAACAAGTAAAATATAGAAAATGGAATGGAATGAGTGGAATGTTAGAAAGTCAGCCGTATGCACTACTGGATCTGAGTGTTGAGCGTTGAAAGGATTGGATGATGCGAATATTGACATGAATGTGTTGGGTAACAAGAAAGGAAAGGATGAGAAATGAGTATTTTAGGGAAAGCTTGGGAGTACCGCCAAAAAGAAAAAATAGAGGAAGTCGTCTTTTATGGTATGGGCATATTATGAGGAGGTATGACAGGCATGTGTTAGATATGAAATTGGAGGGATGCAATGGAAGTGGAGGGATGCAATCGAAGTGGAGGGATGCAATCGAAGTGGAGGGATGCAATCGAAGTGGAGGGATGCAATCGAAGTGGAGGGGTGCAATCGAAGTGGAGGGGTGCAATCGAAGTGGAGGGGTGCAATGGAAATAGAGGGAGGCAATGTACAATATAAGTAGAGGGATGCAATGGAAGTGAAGAGATGCAAAGAAAGAGAACATGCTAAAAAAAGATGGATGGATTGCCTGAAAGACGATATAGAGCAGAAGGGAGTCTATAGAAATGAGTGACAGGAAAGAATGGAAGATCTTAAAACTGAGATAGGTACAGGGAGATAACAAGAAGATATTTTTTTTTAAATTCAATTCAATTGCTTGCAGAATAGCCAGACCTAAGCACTGCCATATTTATCTAACAGCTAGCGATGGAAAATATATACTGTTACAGTTGTGTTAAAAAAGATATTGTGTTACTCTAGAGTACACTTTAAATGAATTTATTAAACTCATAATTAAATCTGTATGCATAACAAAATATGTATGCATTCTGAGACAAGTAGTTATTAGGTGTTTTTACAATAATAAACTTGAAACTCTTTTTTTATAATAAAAGAAAATCTTTATGAAAAAAAAACCTGAATTTGATAACTAAGTAAAGTTATTTAGCTTTTTAATTATGGTCTGATGGTTGTTTTTTAAATATTTGTAAAATAATTTAATATTTTCGATACAGCTGCAGATGTAGTAAACTTATGCCAATCAGATAGTTATCTAATTAGAATTTTTGAATTTATCCTGAAGTCAAACTAACAACTATTTGTTCTGACCCAAAGGAAAATATGTTTGTAACTTGTTAATTTATTTGTTATCGTTTGAAACTATTAAAATAGGTTTAATGACTGAGTCTAGCCATCAGTCATCTACTCTTCCCTTTTACAAAATTATATCTATGTTCTAGTTAAATAGAACTCTTGTTTCTTTTAAAACCTTAATTAGTTTTAATTCAAGTAAATGGACTTAAAATTTAAATTTTAACAAAACTTTTGTTACTTGGACATTAACATTTTCTTGAGACAAATAATATATATTGAGCTAACAATCACTATTTAACTGTAAGAAGTTCTGATACCCAACATCAGTTTTATAAAACAATTTATCACTTTATTCAGAAATAGCTCCAAAATTGTGAAAATTTAAGGGTAAACAGTGTGTAATTGAAGCAAAGAGATTTTTGAAAATTCTGATAAAATTCCTATTACCTTCATTATAACCTCATGTTGCTTGCACTACACTTTCTACACTCCCTGAATCCATACCAAATTGTTTCAGAACAGCAGACATCTCTGCTAATTCCTAGAGAGTAGTCAGTAGAGATAAATTGTTGTGAAATGTGAATAATGAATTATGGTTTATGGATTATTGTATTGTACCATAGACATCATATTGATCGCTGAAAAAAAATCTTACACTAGATAACGTTACCAGCACCTAAAATTTGATTACATTTTATATCCAGTACTTTAATAACAAGATCATATTTTTCTTTTATAAAATTCAACACGTATATACCGAAAATCCCTGTGGGTGATGCTGCTCCCGAGAATCACTAACTTTCATAGATAGTTATGCTTTATGACCGCAACCACTCCGCAAATAATAAAGATTGCTGAATATATAAGCTCCTAAAATTTATTTCCAAAAAGCCACGATAACACACAGTAAAAAAAACTAGACTACCACAAGTCACAAGTGTTGAGGATATTGCTTAGACACAGATTGTCGCTGGATTGTAATGCTCCCATTATATGCGGTAAAAAAAGACAATTTCTTTAAAACGATATGAGTCAGGATTCTTGAGAGTAGAGGTAGAATAAAAACAATACTCCATGGAGCTCAAAGACGACAACTACACTTAATAAAACTTAGGTACAAAACCAAACGAGGACGGAAGTCAAACGAAAAAATGAAAACCCTATTCTCCCAGTCTCTGTTCTTTGAGAGCGCTTTTCTAACTGTCTGATTAAATATCCGAGTGTTCCTCCTTGATATTTCAAGCGATAGTCCGCTTCGAGGGAACCTAAAGAGGAAGATCAAGCCAACCGCAAAGATATTGAAAGTGATCAAAAGAGTGATACAGCACTGGATACTACTTGTCGAGGCCCTCGATCTTAGTGAAAGCAAACGTTACATCTCTAAGCGTCTTTTACCGCACATATCACGGAGAATTCCCTTTCTAATTCTGAAAAGCTCTGGGATCTTATTACTACCTTCAATTTCTTTTAAGTGCTGCTTTACCTGCAAACCATTTTTACCACCTGGACCAGTGCGGTTTTCAAGGAACTTTCTAAAACAAACCATCTTTGTGCAATGAACTTCCTCAGGTGATGTTTATGTCGAAACGGAATTTCCAAAAGTGTGCCTACTCCCACCTCGAGAGGCTGGCAATTTGTGCATTCTCTGAAATTGGAAGAGATTAGAGACCATGGTGATCACTTCCTATCAGACCCACAAGCTCTATCACCCTTCTTTTAATATAAAAAAAATAATAATAAAAAAACCTATCAAACTGTAAGGTTACATAAGACATAGGGCCTGGGATATATTAGTGTTAAAAAAGTACAAAAATGAGGCATGTGGCTCGAGTTTTAAAGTACAAAAATACTGCTCAATTTAATACATTACCAACATACCTTTTGAATAAACTGAATGTGCTTATTTCTATCTATCTACTAAGACACCCGGCGGTAGATGGATGTGCTAGCATCTATCCAGTCACCCGACTGTATCCCAAGGTAGGCTTACGGCCTGACTGTCTGTCGGGAAGTGAACGTGCCTTACAGTACCGTTGTCAGACGACTTCGGAGGTCAGACCTCCAACGAAAAAATCCTGTATTCCTTCTCTACCGTTCACACAGCGGTGACCAGGAGACAACTAGATTATTTCAGTATATCTTGGTGAGGATCATGATATTGCTTTGTATCAGTACCTTTCAGCGCACGTCGTCTTTCTGGAGCACTTTAATGCCTGACATTAGGACTGGCTGTACCCGTACCAGAAAACTGACCATGCCGGGAAAGAAGCATGTAACTTTGCGTTGTCCTTGGACCTCTTTCAGCTGGTGAAACAAGCGACAAGGGTACGAGATCTAGTAGATCATACAGCCAATTGCTGAGACCTTCTGCTGACAACTGATCCGGACAGGTATCGTGTAGAGGTGATCTCCCCCTTGAAAACTACCTATTACCGTCTGGTGAAATCTGTGTTTTCATATTCCCCATCAGCTTTCGTAGCACTTGGTTTTATGGAAATACAAGTCAGCAGATTGGAATGAGATGCGGCACTTTAATACGTCTTCTTTTTGGCGGCAGGTCTGCTTCTCTTATTTTAATCCATAAGGCTGCGTGGATGCTAGAAGAAGCATAGAAACAAGAATAAAGAATAAATAAGCAAGCATAGAAGCATTCGCCGCGTCGGGTGGGAACGACCGGGCGCTCCTGGTCGCTCCCACAGGCCCCCCACTCAGCTAGGGGGGCAGGTGGGGTCCGTCGTGTAATAGACGGGCCGTCGCCGGCGGGGTCGTGGATGAAGGGCTAGCCGTACCCACGACTCTGCCAATAAGGCGAGGAAGGAGCGCCGCGGGGTTTTTAGTGGGTACACCGTTTTCGGGAGTCCCACACACGGCCTTCGCTTCCCCCGCGAGTTGTATTACCGTCCGAATACAATGTGGGTGTCTTCAAGTGGTTACTACGTCTTACCACCTACAACAACATTTCCATTTTCCATCAGATGGAATGTAGTTAAGCATTAACTTAGAAGGTATAAAAGAAACATAGGTCAGAATGCGTCAAAGCACCGTAAGACGTCGCGATTTATTAATTTATTAGACTTACCAAAGATTCACAATATTTTTTTCATGATAAAGTATTGTAAGTGTCGTCAATCGTATCAAGTCACCGTTTCAGAGTATTGTTAATCACCATAAAAATATACTTTAAAAATGTACAATGAATTTAACAGTCAGACTGTTTCTGGCTTCAAAAGGCACGAACTACCTGGCTCAAAGATAAACTTGCCTTTAAGTACTCTACAAGTGATGAAGACTTACCCTCGCTTAACTTCTATTTCAACTACAAATTGGACATTATTTTTTTTATTTAATTTATTCAATATTACACAAACGTATTCCGTTTAAGAAAAAAAACCAATATATTAAGGTATAATGTACTATGACTGTCTCTTTAAGATATGGAGGCTTAGTAGAAACTTCTTATATATCTTTATGCTCTTAGTGTTTAAATTTAACCCACAGTTTTTACCATTATTATTTAGATAGCGAAGTTGCTCTGAATAATTAATAGAATTAAAAACATCATCCAATGATTTTCGCGATGTAATCTAATTGTTTAATAATGGATGTAAACAATTGGTTCGATTGACATAAATATTATAAGTATTATAGAAGACTATTTTTAAAAAAATACGGAACTACGTTCCAATCAATAAAGGCAGTTACAATTGATTAATGATATGTTATGCTTTCAGAATAGAAACATACAGGCAAGAGATGGAGAAACTGAGCACTGAAGACGAGTACCAGACTTTACTGTACAAAAAGAAACTAATGGAATATCAGAAACAGAGAGATATTCTGCGAAAGTTAATAAACAGCGACTACAAATTTGTGCAGGAATTTCTAGATGTAATTTATTATTTGACTTTGAGGGAATTAAATTAATACAAATATAATAATAGAAGTAAGAGTTATGTCTTTTCAGGATGCTCCACAATATTCTTTTCGAGAACCTTCGAGCAATTTAAACCCATCGTTTCTGGCGGTAAGTTATTTATCTATCATAATTTAGAGCTTTATTATTTAAGATTGCAATGAGCGTAAGAGTAAGGACAACGAATACATATATTAACTTTATTTAAATAAAAATAATTCAGTTGCCATATTTTACTCTTTCACTCGCAATCTCAGAGCGGCAACAGTGAAAAAATATTCATTGGTTTTTTTTTTAGGGAATGTCTCCTTCTGGTCCAAAACAAAATCATCAACAGATTCTATTACAATTCATGGAATACATGTTTTCAAATTCAAGAAGCTTCGAGGTAAATAATTAAAGCACTATATATTATTTAACTTAAATCAAAGTAATGTAAGCACCTACCTGCACGGAATAGATAAATAAAACTAAAAAGATTCCTTACTCACTCATTTTAGGACAAGTGTCGCTGCTTGTTCCGTATCGTTTTATTTTTAAAAGAAACGTAAACGTACTTTCTCACACTCTATAATTTACTGTTCTATTAACATTATTAAGATTATGTATATACATTTTTAATTACTATTGTTATTAATTTTTTTTACTTACTTTACTTGATTATACACAGCTTTGGGACACATTTTTAAAAAGGATATACTACAACTATATATTATTATAGAATACAACTTTACGTGTTTGATGTGATGTTAGTCGCACACTTCCATTGTATAACTTATTTTCGTTCTTGTGGACATGTTACAGATTTGATTACGGGAGACAAGTGGTACCATGATGATTTTTTTGTATTTGTTTGGATTTTTGATGTCTAAGACCCACAAAAATCACATATTTAAATGAGTAAAACTCTGCAGAAACTATTAAGTTTGATTGTTTCAGTCTTCGTCAGTACGCGTTGAGGAACCTCTCCGAACTTTATCCACTACGCCAAGAAGAACCAACCATCCGTCTCCCGATATTTTGCAGACGTTAAAAGACATTTTAAGTCACGGTGAGTAAATTTTTTTCTTTTATTTTTTCATATTAATGGCCTGTATATAAGTGATATTGCTAATAGATCAAACATAAAAAAACATGAAAGGTCTTATGTAACCTCTGTATTTTTATAACAATTTTTTTCTCAGTTTAGTAGATATGTAATGAAATGAGAACATTTTGACTTATTATCTACGAGCAGGCTTATTTGTACAGATCTGACTCTGACTAATATATAAATGGGATTGTTTGGATGGATGGATGTTTGTTACTCAATCACGCCAAAACTAGTGAACGGATTTTGATGAAACTTAGCCATATTGTAGCTTTTTTACCAGAATAACACATAGACTATAGAAATACTAACTTTTGCACGTGGTTTTGTCTGTGATGTTTGTTGCTCAATCACTTTTAAATTAATGAATGGATTTTGATAAAACTTAGCAATATTGTGGTTTATTATCATATCTTATCATAAAATCGTGAAATTGTGTTTCGAAGAGCATTTTTACGGAGACGACTACTTTTATCGGTTCCCGTTCCTTGAGATCTATATTTTTTAAGGCGCACACCACCTTTTGTAGGTCTACCCATGGCTAATTGACAATGTAGCAATAAACAAAAAAGTATTCAATAAAAATAACTACTTTTACAAACATCGACTTCAAAACTAAAAAGTAAAAAATAAAGAAGATTTAATATTTATCATATACTACCTATTATTTATATGTCCTATTTACTAATTGGTTTGATGTATGTGCCAAGCCTATATGATTATTACCTTGAATCGATACAAAGAAAATACAACAAAGTAAATAATTACGAAAATGTATTCAACCGAATTCCTATAATAAATGGCTTGGCACCGACTTCAAACCTATTAGTAAATAGGACATAAATAATAGGTAGTGTATAATAAATATTAAATCTTCATTATTTTTTACTTTATAGTTTTAAAGTTGGTTTTTTTAACGTAGTTTTTTTTTAAATAATTGTTTTTTTTTCATTTGTTATAATATAATCAATATGTGTTTTGTGGTTGTCAGTTTTGATGTGATGGTTCATCTTATTACTTTTAAACAAAGTATTTATTATAAATTAATCATTTTTTTAGCATTTTGCTAACTTCTCTTTCATACCCTCCATAGTGCCACATTTTGGTGCATACACACTAAAACTATGTAACTCTTCCAATAAGTGAAGCGGAATCGTTTTCACAGAAATTATATCTTGGCTTTTTTTATTTTCACATTTTCAACACTTTTTTTATATCACTATCCACACACACCCACATTGGGAATGCCTGTTGGCGGGATTTAAACCACTATAGTAGTAAACCAGGATAGTAACAATTTGTACATTGTCCTTAAGTCGGCTTTTACGACCTCGGGAAAGTATGGAACCGTCCGCAAAGACAAAAAGTATTTATTTATGCCAATGATCCTTGTTAGTTTAAGATCCTGAATAATCCAAAAGTACTTAGTACAATGTAATAATCAATACTTAGCGGATTTAGGATTAGGATAGCGAGAGTTTTTTTCCGTATCTAATAACTGCCTCTAGTAGAAGATGAATGTGTGTTTCTTGCAAATACCCGGTTATTATATCATGTTATATTCTAATACTATATTTACATATATATATATATATATATATATATATATATATATATATATATATATATATATATATATATATATATATATATATACTAATTGGTATGTTTTAGCTTATAATAGTTTAAATTCTGCAGCGACTTCGTCTGAACGTTCTGTGTCAGGCGAGATGAGCGTGGAGAGCGTACAGAGCCCCGACGCCAGTGGCGTTCCGAGCTATCGTCCGTACTCAAACGGACAACGCGTTGAGCAGCGCGCACCGCCGCCAGCACCAGCTCCGCAGCCGTCAGCAGCACCAGTCGCATCTCCCGCGCCACCCCCCGTCGTCAACTACTCTCACTACCCGCCCCCCTACATGTCCGCACCACGTACGCCAGCCCTCCGGCCTCCATTACCGCCGTACTACCATTATCATTAGGTGCGTCGGTGGCAACTGATATTTAGTAAGATTATACATGTCGCTGTAACATAATATATAAAGTAATTTTTCATAAACTATCAACATTTATATCCTCTCGAGTGCCAGCAACTTTTGAATGCTCTTTTATTATTGTTACTTTTGGATGTTTTCCGTCCATTACATCCTATAATGCTCTCAACTCACTCTTGTTAATTTGTTACCCAAGTTTTTGAATAATATACGGATCAAATTTGTGAACAAGAGTTTTGTAATAATCATTGGATTATTTCTTAGCAGCATTTTATTTCACTCCATACGCACATGTATATACAGGGTTATTTGTAATTAGTTGAGCACCTTTTACAGGCAGCCCCTCTACATCAATCCTAACAACATTTGTTCTACGAATTTTTAAAATTAATAGTTTTAAAAATTTAGTTTTTCCCATACAAAATTTATTTACTGTCTCTGAACGAGCATTTAACAACCTCGCAACCTTGAGCAAAGAGAGGCCACGCACCTTGCGTAGGCAAAATACGTGCCAAGGACACGAGCAGCGGGGCGCGGGGTGGCGGGTGGCGGGGTGATGCAGCGGCGGCGATGCACGTTTGAACTTGATCCAGTCGTTTGTCACGGTCAATTAGATAAGCGTGTGCCGCGCGACCCGCTAGTTCCCGTTACTCGGTAACCGAATTTCGATTAGTGAAAACAGTACTGTGATGCCGTAACACAAATATCGAGCACACCAAGATAGTGCGAGTGCTGGCTAAGTGTGGTAAGAAGAGTCGGTGAACAGTTGATTTTTAGGTGTGGTCTTTGTGTTGGATATGAAGGGGACTATTTTGCGCCGGTATCGACGAGATCTAAATTTAAGAGGTAATTTGTAAATATTGAATCCTTTTGTAAATAACACATTGTATTATTATAAATAATCTGATTCTACCTTGATTAATTGTTCACAATTTTAATACACAATACGACGATTGGGTAATTATTACATACTGTTTGAAATAAAACAAAACATAATAATAAGTTATAATAGTATTACGTGCGTCGTGGTACCTTACAAATTTCGTACAGCGCTAGACTGCCGCGACCTATACTTTAGACTGCTTACAAAATACAGAGTAATAAATAATCGAGGGAGCAAAAATTTTTTTGTTTCGTTTATTCTGAGTTATTTATCAAGATTTTTTAAAAGTCGTAGAACAAATGTTGTTGGGATTGATGTAGAGAGGCTACCTGCAAAAGGTGCTCAACTAATTAAAAATAACCCTGTATATAGTTTTATTTAATTATTCCTTATTTTGGTCATAAGCTACTAGATATATAAACCTTTTCATTGTTGTTTATTCATTGTGCATACCTACTTTAATATTATGTATATTTTACGACATCTGTGGATACATCACTTTTTGAAATATGTAGTTAATAAAAAGTTTGACGTTAATAAACAAATGTAACTCAAAAAGTACTTTTATTAAGCCTTACTCTACACATGGTTATACTTCTTACGTCTAACAATTTTCAGAGCAATTAGTTTTAAACATTGGTGATTCTTCAACCATGGGGTAATTTATTATTCATATAGTCAAGTCACATAGACTTACTAGACTATCCTTGTATGTATTTATATTATATTGCTTTCCTTGGAATTTAATAAAAAAAAGGCATTTACTAAAAAAAATATTACAAAAGGACAATAGAAGCAATATAAGAAAGTACAAGTGTAGTATAGGTAAATAAAGTAGTATAGGTAAGTAGGCTCATCTTATGTCTATTTTAATGTCCTAATATTGTACAGATATTGTGCAAGACAACAATACCAAAATATAAAAATTGCATATAAAAACGTTACGAGTACATTCGATCTTTTCTTATTAGTATTATTATTTAAACTGTCATTTTTGATAAAATCAGTATAAATTTTAAAATGTGCCTTACTTTCATAGTCAGAACGATACATTTTCATCGTATTGATAACGCAAATATGATCATGATTGTTGATAAAATCATGAAAACACTCAATTTAATTGAGTCTTATCTCCATAGAAAGATACATTTCCATCATAATAATAAAAGCTAATATGCTTATGATTATTAATGAAATAATGAAATATATAAAATTGAGTCTTATCTCTATAGTCAAAACGATAAATTTTCATAGTATTAGTAAAAGCTAATATGCTTATGACTATTGATGAAATTAATAAAAATATTAAATTGAGTCTTATTTCTATGTACAAAAAGGTACATTTTTATTGTATTAAGAAAAGCTAATATGCACATGCTTGTTGTTTAAATCAATGAAAATATAAAATAGGGAATATTCATGTTTTTTTTTACTTCAATTAATTATTTACCTCTTTATATCGTAGAAAAAAATATTAATAGGCTTGAAAATATTCTAGTTATTTTTTAAAGTGAAAATTAAAACATAGAGTAAATTTGAGCCGTTCAAACGCCGTCATTTTGCGCGCGCTTTACGTGACGTCAAATGACACGCCCAGTGAATGTTTACTATAGACTTTTTAGTTACTTTATACATATTTTAAGTTTTATTTGCAATACAAATCTGGGGACACGGTATCGATTAAAAAGTATCGATACTGTACTCATGAGTAGTATCGAAAAAAAAGTATCGTACTCTTAAAAGTATCGCAACAAAAGTACTTCATCGAGTACTTTTTAGGGGTAATGCCATAGAGTTATTATAATAATAATATGTCTAAAAAGCACACAGAGACACGGTATCGATTAATAGATTTCTATACTGTTACTCATGAGTAATTCGAAAAAAAAAGTATCGTACTTATAAAAGTATCCAAACAAATATCTAAGTATCTTAACAAATACTTCAAAATACCGACTACTTGGAAGTTTCAAAACTTGTATCTTAAGGCTTAATGCGTAAACGTCAAGTCGTCAATAAATATAGTTATTTTAGATTCAATGGGACAGAAGACCTAAACTATGATAAATTTTAAAAATTGTATGCGTTGGCCTAACGGTAGAATGTATATCAATACTTAAATGTGTATAATAACTATTTTGTACACCTATATTCAGAGCAAATAAAGGTTGAGTATATTGTGCTAGATAGCGTACGTAGCCTCTGAAGAATTATTCGATACGATACCTGCCAAAAAGTACTCATTGAGTATAAGTATCGAGTACAAAAGTATCGGTATTGTAACGTAAAGTAATCGATACCAAAAAGTATCGATACTTTTTCCGTGTCCCTAATCCCTATAAAAATCATGAAAGAAGACAAAAAGTCAAAAACCATCTTTCAAGTATTGTATAGTTCCGGAGTGCAAACTGCAAAAATAGTATTACAAAAACACCTGACAAAGTGCCCTAAATCGTGTTTATATTGTTGTAATAAGTATACTATATTTATATACATCTTAGTATAAATTAGTAAGAAGTAAGTTTTGCATTAGCTATTAAACATTAGAGATTTTGGTTTAAAATTAACCTAACCTAGTTCACAAAAGTTTAGTATAACTTTCTATAAAAACCCTATTCTTTTTTTGGTTTTACGAAGTTTTTATGGTTTAACACTAGTTGAAAGAATGAGAATGTGCGTAGTCAAAAGGCAAAGATTGACACCGGTTAATGAAACCTTTTCAGAGTTGGCTATCAAAGGTAGTCATGTTTCCAAAAATGGTGAACCTTCACAAAGAAGTGATCACAAAGTAAGTCCTAGTACTACCCATACAAATGTCTGTGATATTAATCAACCAAGATTCAGTATATATGCCGATTTAATGTGATGATCAAAATGCAGAGCCTTGCTTTCCGCATATTGAAGATAAATTACCGAGAGACTACGCTGTGCAAGTCGATATTAAATCAAAGTATAGAAGTTAAGGTGTCAATGTACGTACCTATACCTGCTGAAAAACAAAATGTAGTATTGTCATAATTTCCTCATTCAACACACAATATTAGAACTTTACCATTAAAACTATTTGTTATAAAAATGTTCTTAGGATTACCTAAACAATTATATCATTTAATAAAACTTTTAAACACGAAAATATAGGTTTAAATTATTATTTTTTTTCAGAAATACTAATACCACATTATGAACTTCGATGCCGATAATTCGAATGACGTGTTCAATGACGTCAAAATTCCTTTCGACCAATGGTGGCGGTTTTGGAAGTTTGAATTACGCTCTCTTAATTTACACTTTTCACAAATTATATTAGGGCTTTAAATAATTAGTAAATAAAAAAAAGTAAGCTATTGCATAGCTTTTATCGCGGGCCTTGAGCGTGGAGACCGAATCTAGAAATTCCGTAACGATAAAACCCTAACACCCCCCACTTCGACTGGCACATCGACTGGCACAGCTACTTTATAGTTTTGCCATCTATCGATGAATAGCAGACAGAACATTTAATGACTTTTTGAAATATCACGCTTGTTTCTTTAGTTCAGCAACTCGCCTCTAGGTGGCATTGGTTGTATCGGTGTTACTGCGCATGCGTAATCCCTCGCTTCGGACGCCCCGCAATCTGGTGACTCGTGCCTGCCTAGAGTTCCGGAGTTATTGCCTGTTAGGGCAGCTCCTCTTTGTATTTGGTATATACTTCATGGTACGATCCTACGAAGCTCGCAGGTAAAACAGTGAATATCTATAATCGTATAATTTGTGTACAGTGTTTTAAATATGAATAAACAAAGTACATTTATTAATAAAGAAAGTCACGAAAAAATAGTGAAAGAAAATTTGTGATTACTCTATATACAGGGTTCCAATCGTCGTATTGTGTAATAAAATTGTTAACAATTAATCAAGGTAGAATCAGATTATTTACAATAATACAATGTGTTATTTACAAAAGGATTCAATATTTACAAATTACCTCTTAAATTTATATCTCGTCGATACCGGTGCAAAATAGTCCCCTTAATATCCAACACAAAGACCACACCTAAAAATCAACTGTTCACCGACTCCTCTTACCACATTTAGCCAGCACTCGCACTATCTTGGTGTACTCGATATTTGTGTTACGGCATCACAGTACTGTTTTCACTAATCAAAATTCGGTTACCGAGTAACGGGAGTTAGCGGGTCGCGCGGCACACGCTTATCTAATTGACCGTGACAAACGACTGGATCAAGTTCAAACGTGCACCGCTGCCAGTGTTGCCGATCCGTGGGGAATTCCCCAAAACGTGGGGAATTTTATACTTATGCGGGAATAAAATTTTTGGGGAATTGTGGGGAATTGAGGGAGTTTCATTATTATTTCTAAAAGAATTTGTTAAATTCTTTAAATTATAACATTTTAAATATATATGAGATTAAATTCGATAAAAAAAAAATTATTTCCTTATTCAAGTACAATCATTCTTCCCGCTCATCTTGCCACGCCAATCTTTCGTCGGTAATTAAAATATCTTCATTTTTGACTCCTTCTATTTCCTCTTCATTGTTCCCGTTAGAAATTTCTAATTCGTCTTCAAATGGCATTAAATCATCTTTATTTTATTTCTTTCATGAGTATCATTATTTTTCTTTAAATTGAGTTCATAATACTGTTAAATTTAAATTATCGCGCTATTATAGAGATTGGGGAATGAATGGGGATTTTTTAAATTACTAGTGGGGAATGTGGGGAATTTTATCTTTGCTTGTGGGAATGTGAGCTAACCCCTGACGGCAACACTGACCGCCGCCGCTGCATCACCCCGCCACCCGCCACCCCGCGCCCCGCTGCTCGTGTCCTTGGCACGTATTTTGCCTACGCAAGGTGCGTGGCCTCTCTTTGCTCAAGGTTGCGAGTTTGTTAAATGCTCGTTCAGAGGCAGTAAACAAATTTTGTATGGGAAAAACTAAATTTTTAAAACTATTAATTTTAAAAAGTCGTAGAACAAATGTTGTTAGGATTGATGTAGAGGGGCTGCCTTGAAAAGGTGCTCAACTAATTACAAATAACCCTGTATATACATTTTATTATTTTTATCACAAATGTAGTATTATTAAGCTATTGCAAAGCTTTTAACGCGGGCTTGGAGCGCGACGACCGAATCAAGAAATTCCGTAACGAAAAAACCTAACACCCCCGGCCCTCACTCCGCCTAATATGTAGGTCGGCCGAGTATTGTGTACATATCATTTAAAAATAGCGTAAGCGCCATGTTGATAATGTGTATTATATATTTACTTATTGCCTACTAGTTAACGTTTAATTAACAATAAATGTTTTACTTATACAAAGGTATTTTTTTCAACAAGCCTTTTCATTATGTTATCGTGTTACAAAAGACCCTTAAAACTATAAAGTACTTAACAAACGTAATTGAATTTTATTTGTGAGATTTAAGGTTGAAAATATTTTTAGCTAATAATAATATTAATCTTTTCAAGCAATGACAACTTCTCATAGTCATTTGTACAATAAAAAAAAATTGTTTTCTTATCAGTCACCACGCTCAACTTCAATTAATATAAAAGAAAAAACTAGAATTAACATCGATAAAAAAATATACTGTATAAATAATTATAATTGATAAAAAATGCTATGCAATAGCTTTACCGCGGCAGTCCCCGAGGTCCGCACGTTTTTTTTTATTATAATAAGATGATAATAAGTATCCGAGAAACAAATATTTGAGAAAATTTAAAATTTTATGCATATTCTTTCTTCTCGTGCTTATTAAACTTGTTTGTTTAAGTTAAAACTTTAAAATAAATCTTCGAGTAGGAGTTTTAAGATTCCTTTTAAAATAGACGAATTGCTGTCAAAACATTTAAACGTTATCGGCTTATTCCTTTAAACAGACTTTCGTGTTTACTCTGAAAAGCAGACTTTATTAAATGCTTGAAGCTTAAGTTGCCTTGTCTATAATTCTATATTGTATTCAATATTAATATTTCATCTTTAGAGTTTAGTTGTAACTTGTAAGCACAGTTACTTGTAAGTTAAGTAAGTTGTACCCTGTGCCAATAACCAATTTTCTTAACTTTCTAGAAGGTAATTATTTCGACTTTTTTTTATTTGAACTGGAAACCATTGCTTTATTTTTATATGGTTGTCTTTAGCAATACTGGGTACATTTTCTTTTTAAAATAATTTTTTTTACTATTTATATTCAATATCGATATAACCTTAACATTAGAATGTAATTTTGAAATTGCAGGTCTTATCCAGTGTAGAAAGCCGAAGTTTCTATTTATCAAAATGGCCCAGTAAGTTTTCTTTAATTATTTTGAATTATGAATAACTTACCTGTACTGGTATGTTGTGAAAAGTTTATTAATATTTTTTTGTGTGCTGCTAAAGTACGTTGCTAAAAATAATTGCAAGAAAAATATTTAAAATGCTTAGCCAAGCAAGTTGTTTGTCATAATTTAATTATATGTACATGGACACCCAAATTTTTGCATATTTTGTAATAGTAGGGCAGATTAGTTAATTATTAATGAAATTGCTTGTATCTCTTAATAATAAAAAAAGTTTATCATTGTAATTTTATAAAACTGTTTAAATATACATACAGCTTATTAAAACTGATAAATACTATTTGAGGATGCAAAATGTGCAAAGGTTATTTGAAGGTTAAAACTTGCATTGAACTGTAATAATACTATTTAATTTATTATTAAAATGACATTAAGATTACATTAAATCTTAATAAGAATAAATACTAACATTTATTTATTTAAATTTTATTGTACAAAATTATACAATTGGTGGACTTAATGCTAAAGCATTCTCTACCAGACAACTGCACCACTATACAAAGAAATAAAAACTACTAGGGTACAAAACAGAAAAAAAAATCTGACTACAAATCTAAAATATATACATATTCAAACTAAAATATCATAAGTTAACAAACTTAAACATATACCATATAACTAATACATATAAATAATATTCTGTCAAATGTCAAATATTTGTTTTCATTTTAGACCTACGGCAGATATTGCTCTTATTGGGCTGGCAGTTATGGGACAGAATTTAATCTTGAATATGGATTCTAAAGGATTTGTTGTTTGTGCTTTTAATAGAACTGTAGAAAAGGTAGGTTTTGAAATAATATTTTATAAAATTCTATTCCTAAATAAAATATTACAGTACAAAGGTAAATTGTTATACAGGTTGATCAATTTCTTCAAAATGAAGCAAAGGGTACTAAAGTTATTGGTGCCAAAAGCCTTGAAGATATGGTTGAAAAATTAAAAAAACCTAGAAAAGTAATGTTGCTGGTAAAAGGTAAATTTAGTTTAAAATAGGTGTTTAACTAAAATTTAATCATTGTTAAGAAAGTTTTTCTTAAATAAAACTAATCCAGCTTTAGATTTTCCTGGAGTTGTAGAACCCTTAACAAAATATTATCAAAGCATGTTTTTCAATATAATTGTCATCATTTCAAATCCTAATTTGTATCACAATGTTTTGAAATTTTCATATATATTGTAGCGGGATCAGGTGTTAACGAATTTGTAAAAAAATTAATACCATTGCTGCAAAAGGGAGACATAATTATTGACGGAGGAAATTCACAGTACATAGACACCCAGAGATGGTGTGATGGCCTTTCAGTCACTGGAATACATTATATTGGCATGGGTGTAAGTACACACCATTATGTAGTAATTATTTTTTTTACAATAGTCAACTCAGGCAAATAATAAAATGTACCGAGCACTAAAATGTAATAGTAATTCATAGCCAAAGGTATCAATATTTTTATCTTACATACTTCACTATTTATAGTTCTACTTAACTTATCCTTAAGTTGTTATTGGTTTATATAACATTACAAGTTTATTAGTATTAATGAATACAATATTTAATTATGTCAGGTGAGTGGTGGCGAAGATGGGGCACGTTATGGACCCTCTCTGATGCCTGGAGGCCATCCCGAAGCTTGGCCTCATGTTAAACCTATATTCCAGGTATCAATATTGCCATAATTAAGTAGTTAAGTAATTAAGTAGTGCCATAAATAAGTTTTTAAGCAAACTGGGTTAAGAAGCAATTGTTGCAATATTTTGTTCCTTCAAGAAACTAGTATTAGTTCAAAGTAATTCACATAATACTGATTTTGTAATTTTTGATAAATTTGTATAAAACATTGTAGTTTCCTATTGCTTATCCTGCTCCTTCCCTCCTTTCATGAGGAAGGAACATAACAAAACAGTTAACTAAACTGATTCGGAAATACCTACCACAAGTTTTATATATATAGGCAATAATTGAATGTATATATATGTATGTATCATACGGAATAGAAAATATATTTTTACTATTTATTAACCATGTTACAATTTTTGTTTTCTTATTTTACTTTTTTTTTAATACCACTTTATAGGCAATTTGTGCTAAAGTCAACAATGAACCTTGTTGTGACTGGGTGGGAGAGAATGGGGCTGGACACTTTGTAAAAATGGTGCACAATGGTATTGAATATGGTGACATGCAACTTATATGCGAGGCTTATCATATTATGAAGGATATTTTGGGTATGATTTTATGTTGTATAGTTTTATTTCAATATGGATTGTTAAGTAAATATTACTCAGTTTAGCTTGACTATTAATCTATAAGGAATGAGTTTGCAGGAAGAAAAATGAAATTGATAAAAATACATTTTTAATTCTAGGTATGGAACAAGATGAAATGGCCCAAGCTTTTGACGAGTGGAACAAGGGTGAACTGGATTCATTCCTCATTGAAATAACCCGGGATATATTGAAATTCAAGGATTCTGATGGTTAGAATAATGTTATATACTTATATTTTACTAAGTTAAGACGTGCTTTTGGTGTTGTATTAATCTTAATTATTCCTACATTAAATAAATACCACTCCCACAGGTAAATATCTCCTGCCCAAGATCCGGGATGCAGCAGGTCAGAAAGGAACAGGCAAGTGGACGGGCATTAGTGCATTGGAGTATGGAGTTCCAGTAACACTAATTGGTGAAGCTGTGTTCTCTAGATGTCTCTCCTCTTTGAAAGGTATGACTTTTATATTTAACTAGAATAATTAAAAAAGAAATGGTTTTTACTATATATTGTATAATTTTAAATTAATTTATATTTTTTAAATGTGTTTAAGTAAAGTTGGAAATGAAATTAATTGTTAATTTTACCAGATGAGCGAGTCATAGCAAGCAAAACACTGCCCGGGTCTACAGTCAAGTTCACTGGCAATAAGAAAGAGTTTTTGGAACATTTGCGTAAGGCCTTATTCGCGAGCAAGGTTATATCGTACGCTCAAGGTTTTATGTTACTGCGAGAGGCGGCCAAGGTATTTAAATAAATTATTAGGATTACTATTTTAACTGTTGTATCGTCACTTAATATTCCGTTTTAATTTGCAAGAATATTATAGTCAAAGTCAAGTCAAAGTCAAACATTCTTTATTACATGAAATAAGTTACATTTCATGTAATAGTATAAGTTCGTCATATTAATATAAAGTAAGTGATGATTATGGTCTTTGATTATATAATAATAGATAAAAAAAAATTGAGTAGCAATTTCAAATTAACAAGTAATAGCATTTTCTTTATTTTTATTATATGAATAATTTATAGGTACACAATTGGAATTTGAACTATGGCAGTATAGCACTAATGTGGCGCGGCGGATGCATCATTAGAAGCGCCTTCCTCGGTAACATTAAGGTATATCTTAAGTGCATTAAAATTTCTTTGAAGGATTTAATTAATTAAATATGTATGTAAATTTTATACAATTTTATTTGTAGCGTGTGAATTAGTTGATTGTTATATTTAATTAAATATATAATTTACTAACCTATCAACTTATTCAATTCATGTACGAAATTATTCAAACTAATCAAATAATCAAAATAGTAAGGTATTTAAATTTTAAATAAATATAGAATTAACAACTCTTCAACACGAATATTACTGGAATTTGTAAGTTCATCAGAGCTACGGAGGTTTATTTCAGAATGTGTCCGTATTGATGAAGTTTTCATTTAGTATTTATTTAAAACTTAAATAAATATATAGTTTCAAATAATTAATATATTTATTTATAAATAACTAACATCATCTTTGAAGTGTGAAATAAGTATGGTAACAATGTTTTTCGTACTGAAAATATTATAAGAAAATAAAAGAATATAAAAAGATTTATGAATAGAAAACATTTTTTTGTTTATCCAGGACGCGTTCAAGAAGAACCCTCAATTATCTAATCTGTTGTTGGACCCTTACTTTTGCGATCGTATCAGCGTGTCGCAGACGTCGTTACGACAAGTCGTATCGCAGGCGGCCCTACTAGGAGTACCAGTGCCCGCCTTCGGGGCAGCTCTTGCCTTTTATGATGGCTACCGTTCTGATATGCTGCCTGCCAATTTGTTGCAGGTAAATTATTATATCACCAAAATATATTGAAAATATCGGTAATATCTTCTCCATTTTCGATTCGATAGATGATAAATGATATAAAGCTTTGATTTTATATAAAAGTCAATAATGTAATTAGATTTTAAATCTCACAATATGAATATAAATTTATTTTCAGGCACAAAGAGATTACTTCGGCGCGCACACATACGAGTTGCTGACGAAGCCGAATAATTTTGTCCACACCAACTGGACAGGTCACGGCGGCAACGTGTCCGCCTCCACATACAACAACTAACATGTTAAATGTTTTTACAATTTTTAAACGTTACTATTAAAAATATTTTATATCGTTAGCATTCCTCGACATTTTGCATTCCAATCGCATTGTGTTGTTGACATCTTTATTCATTAAGTTGAAAATGTTTTTATAGTGTGGTTATGCTTTTATTAAACCCAGTAGGTAAATAAGTAATTAAATTATGTATACATACTGGGTTTGGAAAGTGCACAATCTTTATTAAAGACTCGAACCTTGGTATAGGTATCAATATTGACGAAAAGTTCTGGGCGAAGTAACTGTGCATCTGTACTGTCGCGCACACAATACTTTTGTAATTTTTTTTTTATTTATTTTAATTAGTAGGTAATGTAATAATTACCTAAAAGTCGCATTGTGTTAATTTAAAATTTATATTATATAAATTTGTTGATAATTATTGCCTAACTATGGTTTTTAAAAAATGTCCAAAATTAAAACGTAATAACAACGGACGGTAGGTACCCTGGAAGTGAGCGGGACGTAACGTGACTGGAGAGCCAGTCAGTCCTGGGTACGCCCGTCTTTCATCCCTCGCAGTCCCCTCAGATACCTTAATGTAGACTGCTGCGCAGTTTAATCCATCTACACTGTTTCATGCCGATAGTTATATAGATAATGTATATCATGTCCGTGGACTTAGTGTTCACACACCTTTATTTTGTAATATACCTGTATACGTTCACAAATATTTATATGCTTTTTATATATTTGGGTGATATGAGAATTTGAATTTTAATTAAATGATATATTTTTATATTGGGAACAATTTACTATTTATATTTGTCGCTTTAATAATAGAAGTAAGAATTAAAAGGGTGCTTTTTGGTAAATTGTGATTTTATTTTAACAATATCCTTTCCAATGTAAATAATATATATAAACAGTGGAACAATTTGATGTTTTTATAGCTAGAAAGAGATCTCTTCTAAGCAACCATATACAATAATGTAAGTGTTTGAGACGTAGCGTAACAAAGTCATATACATGTCTATATAAAATATGTAAGTGATACATATATAAAAAAATAAAGTAATAAAATATATATTTATATCCAATACAGATATATAGATTCAAAAACAATGGAACAATTAACTATATGCTAAAAAAAATGTTTTTAGTTGTTCTTTTTCGCAAACGCGGGTAACCTTATACAGTAAATGAGTCTGTAAAAGGAAGATCTTCAAGGATAAGTTTGACTGGTAAGGATCTGACAGTTATTTAGAAACTCTTACCTACTTTCAATTTGGTAGATGTTCCTATTCTGAACCTATCTGTTCCAAAATATAGGTTTTTATAAATTGTGAGCGAGATGACACGGGCATCTTCCAAACTGTCGGCAAATAACACGAATTAATAAAATCTTAAATGAAGACGTAATGAAAGGCGCTAGTAGAATCTTTAAAATGGGGAAAAGCCTTTTACGACCGATATCAGAACCGATTTCATCACAGCTCATAGATATAATATTTGTCTTTACTACTCTCTTACTTATAGTATTTTTCTTTGAAAAGAAATGAAAGTTGATTTAGAAGAGTAGCCGTTATAACCTCATTTTTAGATGTTGGGGAACAATATTGAATATTATTATTTAAGCCGAGACTTGTACCTACCTACAAATTTAAATATATCATATTTCTATAACACATTTTGTTTAAATCGAAAATAAATGTAAGTCATGTATTGCAACCCTTTTTAAGCCCGACTCAGAAAGAGGGGTGTTTTAAGTTTGACTTGTCGATCTGTGTATCTGTGTCTGTATGTGGGAATGCAGCAGTCAAACGCGTTTACGGATTTGATTGTGGTTTTTTTATTCGAAACCCTGGTTTGTCGTCCGACGATTCTTCGAGATGTTTCTTAGCTATGTTTGGTCGAAATAGAAACAGTCGTCTTCAAGATATTGATTGTTTTTTGGTGCGGCTGAAAGATTACTGTGCAATATTGATAGAAATACTTAAACAAGTGAAAATTTGTGTCTTTTAGTACAATGAAGTAAAAGTTTAAAGTAGCTTTTAAAAGCAAAAAATCAAATTAAATTAAAAATTTAAAAACCCCTGGATCAAATATACCTCTAAAAAGAATAAAAATAATACTATTACGTACTTATTGAAGTAGATGCGGCGGGGGACCGCTTACTAAAGGAACAAATTAAAAAGCAAGTACCAAAGCAAATAAAGAAATTACGATATCGAATCGTATAGAGTCTAAGCCCTCGTAATTTCGTAAAATAGACACCATCGTCAACGTACGTATAACGGTCCCCAGACGCAACGACTTTATTAAGTACATACCTTATATTATTATTTTGATTCTTTTTAGAGATTTTTTATATGGTGTTTTTTTAATTTTTAATTTTTAATTTAATTTTTATTTCAATAATTAATTTGTAAAAACAATCACAGTTACTATACTAGGCTGACAGCCACTCTGACTGTACATTGAACACAGATTCAATACATTTTGAGAAAATTTGTTTTTAGTAATTATTTCTCAACATCCACTCACTTAGGTCACTGTTTTTTTAGTTGCTAAACCTTCAATATAAAGCTGCTATCAAGAAAAGAAACCCAAAGGCAAACGGTTTAGTAGTCCAGGAGAAGAAGTATCAAGGAGATCTCAATAAAGCAAATATGAGCTTCGCTCGTCGCTGGGCTCTATAATATGTAGCTAGATATTGACTGACTGATTCAGCTTTAAATCTTAATATAATTTTTAATCTTTTTAGTTTCTGGAGTGTTAATGACATTCAATGTCACAAAATATCAAATAAAATAAATTTCTTACAAAAAGAAAGTTCGGTTTTAAGATTCTACTTTCATGATTACTTTCTGGTTTGAAATTGGAGTTTGTAATGGTTCTGATAAATTAAATAAACATGATATATGGGTTATTTTTAACTTCACTTGTGGTCCTTTTGTGGGCTCCATGTATTAGGATGGGTCTGTGGGCAGAAGAAGCTGGTCCGGTTTTTGCGAAGGACCGTAAAAATCGAATATTTCGAATAACTGCAACTGGAGAATGTTGTAGAGGAGCAAATAATGTTGAGTACGTATTCTAGTTTAAAGAATATTAAAACAATATAAAAATCTTAAACGCTTCTTAAATAATAGCAGTTAGACTTTACAAGTAAAAAACCTTTATAAAATTATACATATTAAGAATAGAATACTTACTTCTTTCCTGAATTGTATTTACTGGGCTCAATGAAAACAGGTTTAGAAATAAAAATAATTAACAAGACTATTAATTTCAATATATTTTAAACCAATAATGTAATGTTTTCTAGACAAGTGGAGGACGAAGATATAAAAGAAGAGATATCAAGAAGGAAATAATTTTCATCTTGAAAAGAAAGTGAAAGGTTCATTTTCTTTATAAAAAATACCTTTAAAAAATTACTTGCATATTTTTCATGTAAGTAGCCGGACATGATTTAAATAAAAAAAACTTATTTATTTAAAAAATGTTTTATTTTCTCTTGATTTATATTTGAATACTTACTTACAAGATAACATAATATAATATGACAAGGATAACAATTACCTTAACAAGTTTTGTATAAATACCTAATAATCTAACTATAATGTATATAATAATTTATTAATAAATAACCTTATACCTAATGATAATTGTCATTTTTTTTTATGTTCAAAATATTTTACTGCCGGTTAAGTAACGTTTCAAATGTCGCCCCTATCTATAATATTTATACAATAACAACAAACAAAAATGTTTAAATCTTAGCTTAATCCGAAATATTTTTTTAAATATTATTGACTCTTAGCTTAATAAGTCTAAGAATATCGAATATGTATATATATATATCCAAAGTTTTTTTCAAAACGCTTAGGTGCGGTTGTAATAATTGCTCTATTTTCAAATGTAAATGTAAAATAATAAAGTTTATGGGATAAATTATAAGAAATTACATAAATTGATATATTAGGAATATTATTCGATAGTGGATCAGCATAAAATTATAAATAAGTTGATTAAACCCAGTCTTTGGTAGCTTTGAAAAATAAAAAAAATCTTCTCGCCCTGGATTCGTAAATCTTAAATAAAAATACTCATTAAGATCTTAAATGAATTGATGCAAAATGCTTTATTATTTTTTAATTATTTTGAAAATGAAAGTTAAAATAAAATTGTCAAAAAATATATGTCTGTAAAAATATGTAAATGATCCTAATACGTTTGCAAAACTACTAATTTTAATTATATTCGTGTACGTATTGATTGATGTCTCGATGCTTTTGCCTACTACACTCATTTTTAATTCAACACTTCTAATGTTTCAATTTTACTTTTGTATAGTTTGATTGATGCTTTAGTGCCTTTGGTTATTTCTTTCATTTTTAATCCATCATTACTATCATTAGCAGTTTTGAAAGAAACTACGTACACCAATTATAAGTCCATTCAAATCGTAGTTCCTTTGACAAATATCAAAACCTTCTAAACCACCTGCGCCGTCCGGTTTCTGATTTTTTGCTTTTGCTACTAGAGGTCGGACTTTTGCTAATCGATTCCAATTCTTGAGATTTGGGAGTTGTACGAAAACTATCAATTTTTGTATTGAGACAGTCTTCATTTTTTCGCAAACGTCGGAAGAAACTTTTCCGTATATCTCTTGTTCTTTGCCTGAAGCTGGAACTAGAAAACTCTGGTTTCTGACTGGTAGTTGGTACGTCTTGTATGCGACTTGGGCCAGCTGATGATTCAATAATGTTGGAACTAGATTCCCCTAGGTAGAAAGTGGGCATCTCACAGAGAACTACAGGGCTTTGACTTCGAATTCTGCGGCTAGGTCCAGGTGTCTGCTCTCGAGTTGGTCGAATTATAGTTATTTTCTTGTCTAAACGCTCTGTGCTGTCGCTTTCCCAACTATCGTCCGTAAATCGTCCACTAGGACTTTTATCTCTTTTAAGATGATTAGCACTTTTTTGAGACTGATCTTCTTTGAGACTTGAACGAGAACTTTCACCGATACTAAGACCGGGAATTTCATCGGTACTAGCAATTGGGCTGAGGCTAACAGCCTTACTGCTAAAGCTTTTTTTCCTCTGGGCAGGGTCCGGGCTCGCGCTCCCACGACTTGGGCTAGGACTCATGTCTTTGTGTCGATCGGAACTACTGCTATCTCTATGTCGGTCGGGACTTTTGTCTTTGCTAGAACCGAAGCTCATCTCTACACTTTTTAAATCTGGACTTTCATCTGCTTGGCTTCTATCTAGACTTTTATCTCTACCACTAGAGCTACGCCTATATTCCCTGTAAGCAGGGCTCTCCCCTCTGTAACTGGTTCCAGGGCTTTCATCTCTGTGGCTAAGACTAGAACTTCTATCAATACCACTTAAGTCAGTACTTTCATCTCTAAAACTAGTTCCAGGGCTTTCGTCTCTGTAGCTTGGGCTGGGGCTTTCATCTCGGCGTAAAGGATCAGGGCTCTCATCTCGGCGACTTGTGCATGGTTCGGAGTGTCTGTCTTCGCTTTTATCTCGTCGTTTGCGCCTTAAAAGTAAGGAAATGAATGATCTCTGTTCAATTATAGGCTTTTTGTATGAAAGTTATATATGACGAACTTATAGATTAGTTTTCACAGACCTTATGAAGCGCCAGCCTCTTCTTTGTCATCCATCTCGTTTCGTGTTCCATCCACCTGAGCCGAAGAATGAACTAAAATTCAAAGTTAATATAATGTTAAAGTACGAAAATAACTATGATTTTTCTATACAACTATAAAATATAAAAAAGTATATTTTGGTATATTTTTTTTTATATAAATAAATGCGCAATTTGTACCTGCTGCTGGAGAGTTTTGTTTTCTTGTCGCTTTTGTCTAAACTTGTGCTGGGTTTTGGGCTACTTGCTCTCTCGACCTAGATTGAGGATTAAAAAAAATAGCAATATTTTTAGAACACTAAGAGGGGAAAAAAATAAATGGTTAAATTGATCGTACCTGGTAATTTTTTTTGTCTGTTAGGACCCAAAATTTTGTGTAAATTTATATAAAATATTTACCTGTTGACTGGTAGACGCGCCAGGGTCAATTTGGGTTGTTGATTGACTCGCTACATGACCCATTTTATGGAGAGGTGGATTTTTAAAGGAGTACGAGAATGCAAGACCACGCTTAAGAGAACCTCTGTAAATTAGAAAATTAAAGATATATTCCGATGTCTTAGTGCATACCAAAATAACTGATTACAAAACGAAAGAAAGATAATAAATTTATTAAGATTGTAAACTTCTTGATTGCTAAAGCCTAATTACCTCGTGGGACTTGGCGGGGGATAACTGGACCCTCGATTATCAGGAGATAGATATTGCTGTCCTTGTGCAGAAGCCAATTTCTGACGTTGTAATAGCTGTTGGTGCGATTTGTATAGCTTGCTCGACGCTGACATGTGCATTGGGTGGGTTGGACTGTTAAAATTGTAATGTTTCGTAAATAGAAAAATGAATAACTCTGGTCGAACTATAATTAAAACCATTTCTAACTGTCCCAAGTATCCAAAATACCTTGAAGTGCTCCTAGGCGTGGAAGGCTCTATTGTTAAATCGGGAAGGCTATGAATGAGAGTGGCCACGGCATCTTTTTGATCTTGTACTTGCAATGTGTTAGTGCTGCAAACCCGGTCTGAAGACTTTGGAGGCGACGAAGAAGATTGCTCCTGGTAAAAGTGTTTTCTTTGTAAGTTGTGTGTATGAGTTTGTAATGTAAAGATGTTGGTACAGCGGTGTTCCACGTGACATGAAGGGAAGTTCTAGTAAGACAACTCAACTTGGAATTTAGGACATGTTGCTACTAATGAGTAAGCTATTTTTTAAAATTAAGGTCTAAACAATCCAAGAGTGAAAGTTTTGATATTTTTTGTGAATGGCAGCTAGTTTAAAATAAGAATGCCTCCGTAGTGTTTCAATCTGTCAATTGCAAATGTTGTCTTTTCTTAATGTTTTTTATTGAATTTATTGTAATGAATTGGTTAAGTTTATGAAGACAGGCCTAAAAATGAATAAAAAAATATCCTTGAAATACTTAAAATCTTCTGATGAACGTTTGCACGTACATGCCACAATAAAAAAAACACTGTCTACGCTTTCATTACCTTAGAAAAACTTATTCGTCCTTTGTTATAGGTATTTACAATTCTAGATTAAGAAAAAACTTTTTACACTTATATGTTCTGAAGATAACAATATAAGACGGAACATAGATTACCGTCATCTCATATTACCGGAACCTACATTTTTTTAGTAATGTTAAATAATTACCTTAACTTCTGGCGGTGCCACCGGCTCGGAGTCCTCGGTTATCACCTTCACCGTGATTGGTGGAGCTGCAAAGAAGATAACTTCATTACTTAGATCATTTAAGTTTACTTTTTATCGATTTCAATAACTTACTCTAACTAGCTGGACACTTATTTTAGCGCTAAATCTTGCTATACTAGATAACTTAGTGCCATTCATAAAGTACTTTTTATATAATAATATAAGGTAGGTAGGTTTCTTATATAGATAGCAAACATTAAACTCGAAATATCTGAAAGTCATACATAAGAGCCCTTTCACCTTGGCTCCTACTTTCCGGAATGTATCCTTGGATTGTGTTAGTGAGTGACTGGCTTCAGTTGTTAGGCTTAGAGATCTCCTCGAACCTTAACTTTGGTCGGTATATTGAGTCCAGAGCAAGAGCAGCTGCAGGAAAGCTTGCCGTACTTGCGAAGGTGCGACAGTACTTTACATCGGGATAGCTTCTTGTATGATACAAAGCACAGATCCGGTCGTGTGTAGAGTACTGTGGCCACATATTTGCTGGTGCCGCAAAGACTCATCTTGCGGTTCTGGACTCAATTGAGAGGCAAGCAAAGAAGCTTATTGGTGACCCTAAATTGGTTGACGCCAACCTCCATAGCCTTGAATATAGGCCTAGAATTGCTAGCCTCTCAGTATTCTATAGGATACATTTTGGCGATTGTGCGCAGTAATTACACGATTTGATTCCCCCATCCCCGTTCCACTACCGGACGTTCCGACGCAGGGCAGGTATCCATCCCTACGTTGTGGACATTCCACCTGTCCGAACGAAGCGCTATGCTTCGTCTTTTTTAGTTCGAAGGACTGGAACAATCTGCCTGCATCGGTATTTCCGGCCAAATATAATGTGGGTGTCTTCAAGAGGAGAATAAATAGGCTGCTAGGTTAATGCGCGTTACCACCTAAGACTACATTTCACTTACCATCAGGTGGAATGTAGTCAAGCATTAACCTAGTATTGTATAAAAAAAAACCATATACATTATTTGTTCTTCTATAAATATAACTTTAAAAAACATATTTTTTATTACAACATTTTCTGTAGCTATAATGCTAAAGATATGGGAAACCTATTAAAATTATGCTAGTTTTCTATAAGAATATTAAAATTTTATTATGTGTTGGATTTTGGAACTAATAGGAATTTTGTAATTTTGATATGTTTATGAAGCATATTATGTAAGATATTAAATACTAACGACCTGTGACGATTGGTGGGGGTTGTAGATATTCCACGGAACCGCTGGGACGCGGTACTGGCGTTCCGCTCGTAGCTGGCTCTTGCAGCGACAGTGTACTGAATAATGGTGGTATTGTTAAAACAGATCATACTTTTTTTAATTACTATATGGTTATAGTTTAAGACAAAGGCACCTGGATCGTTGAGGTGTAACCCAATTTGAACGAGAAGTTGCAGCTGCTTTAGAAGTTCGGTGGACAAATCTTGGCATGTTGTTACGACCTGGTGGCCGCGCACTTACTCCCATTACTAAAGCTATATGTTTAATTGTAAATAAAACAATCAGTGAGTCATTGAATGCAATACATATTAAATAAATATTAATGCAAGAAGCACGTACTATCCAAAGTGTAAAAAGGTGGTGTGGTCATAATATTTGTATCGTTTTTCGCCCCCATGTTCTTCTTTAACAAAGTGATGACTCTCTCCCTTGCGTCTTGCTCTATGACTTGTTCGTCAGCGGTACTGCGCGTCTAAGATATTACATTTTTATTTTGTATTTTTTATTTATTTATGATATATTTTTATCTTTGACGACCTTTCTCTTACCTTTTTATAATGAGCGAATTCCGCCTTTAGATCTATATCCAGTAAGCTCAGATCTCGAGTTTGATGTTGGGACAGCCAGATGACAATTTCGTAAGTGTATCTAGCTTCCATCAATTTCGTGGCAAGGGTCTAAAATTATTTTGAAACAATGGTTTATATACATAGAGATCAGTATTGTAGATAATTTTGAGACATATTAAAAACGTATTTGTGTAAGGAAAACAAATACCTTTAATGTAAGATGCGGATTGGGATCCTTAGACGGCTCCGAGATTGTAAAACTGGTATAGGCCGTACCAAGGTCATCCAAGACCGCAAATACGAGACTATCCTCGCTAGAATTTCTGCTCACAGATTTGTTGATCTGAACTATCTTATCTATCATATAACGAGGCCTAAAACAAAACAAACGACCCCTCATGACTTGTATCATCTTAAGTAATAAATTTCGCGCTGCGCTTGAATAATGTACGAGCATAGTATATATTAAATAAATTTGCCCATTACCTAATCAACTTATACGGATAACCTCTAGAAAACTTTCGACAAAATATCAACATATCGGTTAGCAGAAAAACTCGGCAATCGATCTGTAAGAAAAGATTAATTGTTTCTACAAAGATTTCTATTAAATAAATACATGTAATAATTAATGTTATATAATTAATTATTTAGTATTTTTCGTAGAAATTATTATAGAAATTTGATTAGTACATTCGCATTACAGTTGAATAACAAAAATACAAGATGAAGAAAACAGTCGCAATTTTGCTTAAAATTGCAATTGAAGGATAAATAAAAAAAAATTTAGTTCGTAATAAAAAGATATTGCTATTAATGGATAATTCTTTAAATTGAATCGAAAATGGCGTTAATTTGCTGAATGCAACATTAACAAGCAGTAGGTATATGCTTGCCTCCTTGGTAGCATCGCGGAAGCGTACATCAGCTTGGTGTATCACAGTGCGGGGAAAGTCAGGAATACAGTAGAGCATGGGGGCCGATAAATTCAATTTGCCATACGAATTATATAGGCTTTCAACTTGGGTATCCTTGACTTCCTAAAAGTTTACTTTATTTTAGTAATCGGTGTGGAAATTATATTGAAATTATTTGTAGTCAAGTTTAGAAAATCAGTTCGAGAAAACACCATTTTTAATAAATGAAAGGAAAGGTGATTGATAATTGCAATAAATAAAAAATAATATGGTAATTAAACTTACACAATCAAGGTTTTCAAGATTATCTTGTAGGTTCGCTATTATTTCCATTTCTTGGCGATAACGGACCGAGCGGTTAATGTCAACCAAAGTGCTAGTATTTACTTGCTCCTTAAAGAATACAAAATACATATTCACTTTTAACATTATATTTTTAGAGGGCCAAGGCACTAGTTTGAAACCTAGACCATATTAAATAATGCAGATATTAGTTTTATTAAGATTATCGTAATAATTATCCCGACTTATCATGAACTATAACTGAATAAGACAATATTTAACAGAAACTATAGACTATAAATATTTTTTATATTATAATTACAAGTAGAGTATCATCGTTCCATACAAGAACTGTCGAAAACAGCGCCGAAGACAAGGTATTATTATATGATGAGAACATGGTGGGATAGTCCTAATGTCTATAAGCTTTGGAAGGTTACAAGTTTGAATAATTTACTAAAATTTATCAGAAAATAGTTAGGCACCCTAAATACATTTCAGTAATTTGTCATATAAATTTTAAGTTCTATGAAAAATGTTTTGTTTTCTACGATTAATGGAAGTGGGAACCTGCTTATCTAATAGTGAAGTTAACCCATAAGAAATACTACAAGAGCAAATTAAACAGTTGGGTAATAATCAGTTTTTTAGTAATGTTAAATTGTGTTACCATGGACTCTAAGACTAGCTGTTCATTTTTATCCCGAGTGTAATGAACAATCCGGTTCAACAGAAGACCGTATTTGGTAAGTCGTTGCATTGGCTTCACAAGGAAGTCCATTAGTTGCAGCCTGAAAAATATTAATTAATTAAATATCTACCGTAGAGCAATCTGGGAAGGTACGGAACCAAGTTTAAGGGTGATCATATTTCTGTATGAGGTTTCCTTTATTGTTATTTTTACATTTACTTTCATTTCTTTTTATTTAAAAGATTTATTTTTAATTTTGGCAACCAAATTTTATAAATACAATTTTATATATGATTTAATTTTGTTTAAATCATATTATTAAAGAAAATTCGTCTTTGTTCAATAACACATATATTACATTATGTTAATTTTGTGTGAATACTATACAATTCCATGAGTAGTTTTTCTGTGTCCATTAGGCCATTAGGGTCATCAGAACAATGTAAATTGTATTTTTATTAATGATTTAATTTTAAATAAAATATATACCGATTGCACTCTTTTCGTGCATGACACCATGATAGATACAAAGCAAACTCAGGGTCCTTTTGACTTTTCTGACGGCTGTATTCGAGAAGCTTGGTCTGGTCTGCCAAAAATATTTCATATGGAATCACAAGGTCTCTAAACAGGGAGAAACCTTCGACCATCAATTGGGCATCAAATCTGAAAATTGTTTTTCCTATACTTATAAACTTAACGAATTATATATTGTGTTTAAATAATTTGTAAATACTTACGGTTGTGAATTGGTAAAAGCCCTTCTCATCATGGGCAAGAAAGTAAAATGCCAAAAATACAGATTTGCGTTCAAAATGTCGGGAAGGTTGGAGAATATTTTAGAAGTATCAATGTTTAAAAGATATCCTTTATCTTGCAGGGCATGTGCAGCTCCAATGAACACCTGGCATAATAAACCATGTCTCTTCATAATAATAATGATAATTTGTTTCCAAAAAAAAAATAAAGTATATAAATATCTTAAAACAATAGGATACATGGAGTCCAAACAAAAACATTATAAAGTTATAGTTAAAAATGATATATAGTAATTTATTTATTAAAATTCACCCCATGTATCTAAAACAAGGTTTGATGAGTGTAATCGCATTCCCCGTACAATAAAAACAGTGACAACGAAAATAATATTACGTTCTTCCATTCGCTATTATTAACCAAAAAACTATATTAGTTAATTATTATTCAATAAAAATAAAAAATAAATAAAAACTGTACAAATAATCATCATGAAATAAAAAATTATTGTAATCTTATAATATGCCAAACACTAGGTAAATGAATTGTATACAATCTTTCGTCTACTCATCATATATTATTATATTCTGTTTTATTATACTCATTGTGTATTATTATACATTATATACTGTGTATAAAAGCTAATAGTATGCGTTGTTCCATTAATTACTTCGAGTTGGTTTTATAATCCTGGTTAGTAATTGTTAATGTCTGTTAAAATTTTAAAGTTCTCTCAGAATTTAAAAAGGAGAGAAAGTGTTGTTTTTTGTAAAGTAAACTAGCAGTCAAATATATAATATGCTTAAATGAAGAAAAATGTTTAACGAATAGCAAAACTCTCCGTCTATACATTATATTCTCAAATTCCGGCTGAGGTTGTTGTAAATTGGTTTTACTAATTCAGAGACGATGGCGGGCGTGTGAACTAAAACTAACAAAAGAATATCACAATCCGACCAAAAGCTCAGGAATATATACACAAGAGTATATATGGTATAAAACTATAAGATATATATTTATTTCTTGCAGTTTTAAGACACTAAATTATTTTTTCATACATACTTATTACGTAGGTATCTAGTAAAAGATTAAAAATAAAAGCGAAATAAATATAGCATTAACTTTGTTTTGTAAGCTTATTTTTCTATTTTCAAGGCTTTATACTAATTCCTTTTATTCGCGAACGAATGAACACAATTGAATGGAAGTTTGCAGACTCAACCCTTTTCTTGATATTTATTTTAACGATTTATTGACTTATATCAGAGCGAATATTCAATTTCGTAATATCTTTAGGTTTGCACTATCTAAAGCTATTGTTGAAGTTCTACGATCGAAATTACATTACAGAAGAAAACATATTATCCTTAGTAGAAAGGCAATATCTTAAAAGAAGCAATATCAAGACGTGGATTTTCAAATTTAGGACCTATATCTCTATTACACATGTTGAAATGTTAGGTATATTTCTAGTTTCAGCTAAGCAATGTAATATCAAAATAACAATCTCAATAACATGTCAATTTATTTAAATCACAAACAAAATATATTTACTTATATATTTCAAAAACAGATAATCTTTAAATTATAAATTAAAAGCTAAAGGCTTAAATATTTTTACTTTCATAAAAAAAAAACTTTTTCACTTTGACATGTGATTGTTATCTGCAAATTGAAAATATGTCCGAATTTAAAAATATTTTTTACAAATTTATTATTAAAACATGGTTACTACAATTTTTTTAATTAAACTAGTCTCTATACAAATGTTGTTTAAAACACTTAGATAAAGGTATAAAGGGCAAAAAAAAAAAAACAATAAATGAGTTAGATTATTATATAATTAAATTATTTTATAATCTAGTGAAATCACGTTGAAAGAAGCTAAAAAATATTTTTTAAATAGTTTTATGTTCAATGCCTTCACCTTTTTATTTTAAATCACTTTTGTAAATAGATTATTAAACTAATATAAATTATCTGCGATGGAAATAATTGGATTAAAACAGAAAGAGATAATAAATATTGTCTCTCTTTTATTTGACACATCAAGAGTTGTTTTATTATACTAATTCATTCGAAAGTTGTTTACTTAGCTACAAAAATAATAGAATATATGTATATTGATATGTCTCTATACCCTAACTGGGCTACGGTATTAAAATAACAATGGGTAAATATTTAACTAATATTAAACTAAATCTTATTTTAGATATTGTATATTATTATAAAACATTAAAGGAGTGTACCCACATTATTATTATAGGTTAGATTATATTACATTCAAGAATAATGTGATTCACGTGATTAATCCATTTTAACTGTTATTTTGAATGTCACATGGAAATGAGAGCTGTTCCGATAATAAAGCGTTATAATGCTCTTTAAATGGCTTTGAAAATTAGCATTGGTCTGGTCGGAATAATTAAATTTTCAGGCAATTCAGCAAGATGGGCCATAAAGTGACAATTGTTCCTTCTTGTTATTTTATGTTTTGTTATAGAGAAGAGTTATAATGAAATAACACCTATTAAACTGGATATTCACAGAAAGTTTATGTTAAAAAAAATGTGTTTCTACACCAATTTTATTACAATGTTTAAAGGATGTGATCAAATCAAACTCCGAGTCGTATTGCCTTGGATTGCTTTGACTCTTAACGTCAAAATTAAATAAATTGCAAACAACTATCACACGACGACCAAAACAAGTATCACAGGTAAATATGAAATAGCCAATTTTTCGTGAAAAACTAAAACCCACCATAAAGAGATAATAAAATAATTTCAATACTCTGCCAAACTCACTTGCAAACAAATATTTGATTAACTAAAATATATATTTTTCTAGCTCTGCCTGCGATTTTCTAATCATAGATTTCGATATACAGTCATACAACATACAGACGAACATATAAAATGAAAAAACACATAGTTTTGGGTTCTCTTGCTTAAATAAATATTATGAATTTTGTAAATATCTTCCATTTACAGACAGCGATCAGTTACAGTTTTATTAAATTAAAAAAATAAATTTCTGGAACACTTAAAATATATATATCTTTTGATAGAGTGAAGAGTGTGCAATGAAAATTAAAACTAAATGTTACTCAGAGTGAGAATTAAAACTACTCAGATATATAAAAGTTATATACATTAACTATATATTTTTTTTATTTTGCGTGCACAACTAAAAAGATACAGATAAACAGACAAAAATTGCAAAAATGTTAGAAATGGATTCGGTTCGTTATCCCTTTATAAATTGACTGTATTATTTTCATTGTACAGAGATTACTCCTCTACAGATTTATTACATGTACTAGCTGTGCCTGCGACTTCGTACGCGTGTATTTCGATTGCGTTAAAACACCCTTTTTACCCTTACCTACCTTGTACCGTACCCTTTGTACATATTAATGTATAACCTTAAAAGTTTCATTATACTCCTTCAAGTAGTTATTGCGTGTAGAAGTATTTCTAGTTTTCATTAATCCCCTATTATGATTTTTTTAAATATTTTCCATGTACAGATAGCGAACATTTACAGTTTTATGGTATGTATATAGATACGTTTTTTTAACACTTTAAATACATATATCTTTTGATAGAGTGAAGAGTGTGCAGTGAAAGTGAAAAAGTAAATGTTATTCAGAGTGACGCTCCATTTCAAAAATGCTAGAAATGGATTCTGTTAATTACCCGTTCACATCCGGGCTATATGTTTTTAATATTTTAAATGTACAGAGACTACTCCTCTACAGATTTATTACATGTATAGAAGAAGATTTGCATGGTACTTAATACGTGATTGACAGAAATTGTCATAACTTTTATTTCTTAACCGATTTAAATAAAACACTAAATGTTAAGCGAAGACTATTGCAATATATTACTGAAAACCGCATTCAAATTGGTTAAGCTGTTTCTGAGATTAAAGTGCACAAACATACAGACATACAGACATACAGATATACAGACAAACTGAAAAACCATTGTTTTGGGTTCTCTTACTCTTATAAAGCCCCCCTGTGATTTTTTTTTAATTCCATGTACAGGAATGGATCGGTGACAAATTTATTATATGTATAGATATAGATAACTGTCTGTTTCCCGCGATTCCATAGCTACAGACTCGTGTTATATTTTCTAAACATTCATTTAGTTATATCTACTAACATAAAGGAAAAAATAGGAATCTCTAGTTGTTAGAAATAAGTTGTAGATATAGGTATGGTATATTATACTAAAACATATGGTTTCCTGATCTTGTAATCAAAGTACACTTAGAATTCTATTTCAAATGTATTGGAAATACATAGTACAATAATTTTGAAAATGAATAATCTTGTTTCCATCAACAGTTCAGTACAGAATAAATTTTACAGAGGTTTACCGCATTTCTGTAATCCACGCGGAAAGAGTCGCGAGTCACAACTAATATTAAATAATATAAGAATTTATTTTCCAGTGCGTTTCAACGTGTCCCAAATAAACTGCTAAGGTAGCCTTATTACATTTTGCAATGAATGACATTCATTGAACTTAATATGGTTGTGAATTAATATTCAATTATTTTTAATAAAACCTAATTTGTTTTTTTTTTAATACGCTTTTATTAGCTTGGGTTGTATGTATGTATGTATGTATGTATGTATGTATGAATGTAACGGAATCTTCGAGCTTAATTTTCACCAGGTTCCAGCGATCCGATTAAATTGAAACTTTACACACGTATCAAGGACCGATGACAATGCAATAATTTGATAAAAGTTTCCCAAAAAAAAAAAATAATAAAAATAAAAAAAAATAAAAAATAAACAATAGTTTAAAAAACTAAAAAAACACGCTTTTATTGCTAACCGAACTAAAAACTAGAAAATAATTTTTAATGACAAAGAGTATAAAATTACAGTAGTTGAAGATCGAACAATTAATCATAGTGAATCGCCTTAATATAAAATTATAATAAAATTTAAGTTATTAACAGAATAATTCAATTCTGAGTAAAAAGCGTGGGGTGCTCGATATTTAAGGTATTACAATCATTCTATTAGCAACTATCTATGAGAGGATAGTTATGAATCACAGTAAAATGCACCCCACGATTTTTACTCAGAAATCAATTATTCTGTTAATAACTTAAATTTTATTATAATTTTATATTAAGGCGATTCACTATGATTAATTGTTCGATCTTCTACTACTGTAATTTTATACTCCTTGTCATTAAAAATTATTTTCTAGTTTTTAGTTTGGTTAGCAATAAAAGCGTGTTTTTTTAGTTTTTTAAACTATTGTTTATTTAATATATAATCTTTATAGTTGTTACTGAACATTATCTATATAATTAAAAAAATGCAAACTGAATCTTGCTTTATCGATGTCTATTTTAGGGTTTAATTGTTTTTATTTAATTAAGTTCTAAAGTATATTGTTGTATTTACTTAATTTGTTATACATATATACTTTATGTCCTAATAATCATTTCAATTTAAACTTAAAAAAAGAGAAAGGTAAACGAAAGGTGAGCTTTGACCTTTATTCACAATACACGACACAGACTTACCTCAAGTAATAAGTTACGAATTCATGTTGTCAGTTTCTTATAATATTAAATTCTTTTTGTTGAGATCTTTTTATTGTGAAAGGAGAACAAATAATACATACCAATTAGACTTTAACATGAAATATTTTTTGCCCAGGGTCGTGTACATTTTTTGATTTAAAGATAAGAATTTGTAATAAATATCATTTTCAGCACAACAGCGCGAAATGTTTTTAATAAGAACATAATTCACTGAATCCGAATTTGTAGCCGCGGTTAGGATTTAATCAAATTTAATAAATTTGAAATAATGTAATAAATTGTAAATATATTTACCGAAATGAAAGTAGTCTAGGAGTGTTCAATTGTTTCGGAATTATTATTAATTAGTATTTGAATATTTATTTATATTTATAATAATACTACATTCATGTACTAAGATAATGTTGTTTTTGTAAAAATGATTATATTAATTTAAAAACACCTATAAAATAAAAGTTTGTTTATTGTAAAAGCTTGTGTTACTGCGGATATGACGCTCCTTGAAAATACCTTATACCACGTTTCTTTTTGGAGGCCTAAATAAGTACTTACTTAGGACATCTCTTACAGAACGTTGTTTTAGGATAAAAAGGTAATAATTTATAAAATTAAGCGACCGCCACGTTAATTTACGTTGATATTTTTGTGAGTAATTATGGAGACTGAAGTGGCCAATGACAAAACGACTAACTTTATGTGTTGCAATTCATATACTATATATCCAATTATACTCAATCAGTTGTTAAACACTTTAACGACCGTCCCAAATGGTTTTTTTCTTAGAAACATTTATCAGTACAACTGACTTTACAACGGAAACGAACATAAAATGTAAGGCTTTTTTTACTATCATCCAATATTACTGTCTCATTCAATATTTTCGAAAAAAAAAACTGTTTTATTCAATTTAATAATTATAAAATAATAATGTAAAAATTCTTGAAACGGAACACTTGAATAAGGTGATTGTAAAATACTAACCAATTTTTAATATAAACCAGCTAAGACCAAAGTATACTTATATGTATAGGTCTACTTAATTTTGCTTTCACTCATAAATCATTGTAGCTACGTCGTGTCCTTGATATTCTTCGGATTAACCTTCGTGGGAACTTTGACTGTTCCTATATTGCCTTGTGTATCGTATGCCAGGGGTCTTATACGTTACAAGCAATGAATTTAATATCGTTTCATATTGCCGTGGTTTTGATGTTATGAGAGAATATTTGATAGGAATTAAGTTCTATGACTTGTGTGTTAAAGTTTAGGTTTTTATTTTAGGAGTATATTATTACGTAAAGAATTAACCAATTAAATAATGAGAAAGAGGTATTTTATACCGGCTACTTAGTATGATTGGATATATTAGCATTTGCTTAGTTATAACGCGGTGTTACTTATTTTTGTTATATAGTGTTTATGAACAAATATAATGTTTAGACAAGTTGTTTTTATATATTTGTTTTGAATGTTTTTATACCAAATAACTAGATAAAACAATTCGTTTTTGATGTCACGCCACACATGAAAATGGGACTGGAGCTAAATTTGCAATGTTGGTTTTGGAATCGCAAATTTGATTTGCCTTCTTTAAATTTAGTCTTTGAGTCGTAATTGACACGACAGTAGCACAAAAGATCGGAAACAAAGTGTTCATTCACAGCTTTTGGGTAGAGAGATCCTGTCGTTTATTTAAGCAACAAAATGTGTTCCGTGATTTAATAATCTGATAATAACATTACTCTGTACTTCATGCACCACCTTCATCGATCCCTGCTCTGATCCTGAATATTAATGATATTATACATGTCGGGAAGAGCGAGCCTGTGTCAGTGTAAGTGTTTAAAAATAGACCTGTATACAGGTGTATTAAATATATAAAGCTACGTCCAGACTAATTGATACTATCGGCCATTCAACGATTTCTTTTAATCTTTAATTCAAGTTGTGAGAATGCGAATTATGCGATTAAAAATATAATTAAATGGATGAACGGTTATTAAAATCCTTTACTGTAAAGTGTAGTTGAAAAAAAAAACTATTAAATGAACAAAAGTAAACCATTATGGGCAGAGATTTGAGTCCATGACCACTGGGAAATCGTCCCGTCGCTTTATCAATTGAGCTACCTTATCGTTGCCCACTTCAAAAGTTATAACTATTGTATGTTAAATATATAACTTACATTTACAATCGCCATGAGGTGGTTGATATATTCCGCTTCAGTGTATATCATTTCTTTGATGACTGTTTGGCGTGACTCATCGTCGGGGGTCAATGCTGCAAAATATCCTCTATTATTATTTTTGTTAATTTAGTTGTAATTTATATAATAAGGTTTTACAAAAATGATTTGTAATTTAAGTATGTAATAATAATATAACAGCTAGTTATGTTTAATCTAAATTTAGCAGACAATAATTAAAATATATAAAAGTGCAATTTGAGAAACAAGATCTTAATATTCTGAGGACTGATCGTGATATTTTAATAATGAAGCCACTTACTTAAAATTAAATTTTATTCGAATGTTACGAATAGGTCTGTATAAAATTGAACACTGAATTAAAAACAAGTTTGTACTATTTTATATAATTGCTATAGAATAAATATAAGTATAAATTTTTACATCAGAACATTTTGCAGTGTATATATAATAGTCTTCATTACACAGATTAAAATAACATATTGCTTGAGTATTTATTGTGCGACTATATATAAATATGTAATTTTGGATGTTTGTTATACTAGACGTCGCTCTTAGTATACCATACCGAAAGATAAATGAGGTTCTATAGACTTGTCTTATTTTATCTTCTGTATCTACTTCTATCTATGACTATATCTTGTAAAAAGTTTTCAAATAGTTTTATATTATTGCACCTTATTATATTTTCACATTATATAACGTTTTGTTATATATATTATATAATCTTGAAAACATTCAAATTGGCCATATTGGAATTTAATTGGCAACGAGACATGGTATTGCTTTTATACGTTAGTTAAAGATTCTCTTAACTTTATGGTCAGTCCATTATTTGGTACGTCGTAAAATCATCGTGAAAATTATCTAGGTCGCTAAAACCATTACAGTTTTCCATTCTCTTTCCGTGGTTATTATCAAATTGAAGTCATAATAAAGGTAGCTTTTTTTTTAAATACGGGAAGATATATTGAAAAAAAAAATGCAAACTACATACAGGTGAATGAATATGAATTTATTTCAAGTATTTTTTTAATGTGATTTTTTTTTGTATTTATTACACTAGAAGAAAAAAAATTAAGTTACCTAATTTTGTTATTGATAACATCCATCCAATTAATTTGATAGGGAACCGATCGCTGTTATTATATTTTATACATACTTTTAAATATACTTTATAAACAAACACGATTCTCACTACAAGCTTGTTATATATATATTAAATAAATATAAAGCAGCTTAGATGATTTTATTTACCAACTTCCTATAGACTTAATATAACAGTCCTATTAACATTTTAATGAATGATTTTGAATAAAAAGTGTAATAAAATAAGAACTAAGAAGTCGTTGTCAAGAGACCCAAAGAGGCTAAGCAAGGAGATTTTCGCGCCAATTTAGAACAGATTACAAATTACAATTTATAAAAATGAGTGGAATTCTTCATTTAACGTTCTTTATCTTTTGGCTTTTGTTAGGGCGCGTAATATCTTTAATTGAGGTTATAATTCTTTCTTATTGTAGTTATAAATCACTTAACGAAGTAAACGACGCCTTCAGTGTCCCATAAAAATATTATTTTTATTTATGGTCTTTCATCCCAACAAATCATGGTTTGAAGAGGAATTTGAACTGAGGTATGAGGTAACCTTTACTTCATAATTCGATTTTGTAATTTTAATCTTTTTGTTAACTTGTATTGGATTTTATTAACTCAAGTTATTATTTAAGTAGGAACACAATTTTTTTGTTTGTAATTTTTTTTCTTATTGATTGTAAAAATAATAGTCATATCTTTAGTTAAGTTAATTATTTTAAAGATTATTGCAAATATCACCAAAGAAAAAAATATTGAAAATACCTGTAGTGATACTTCGTACAATATACCAAGTTAGGATTGAATTATTTTGACTTTTATGTTTATCACCCTTACTTTGATTATTTAAACAAGTCTCAGTCGGAGAACATTAAAAGTTTAATTAATAAATGTAAGTATTTACTTTGTAACACATACTCATAATAAAACTTACAAAAGATAAATATAAAGATAGAAGTTTGCAAGCTGTTTTTTTCTTTATTCAGTTTTTAATCTATTAAAATAGAAGTTACTAAATCTATTAAAATATTGTTTTCACAACTAAATAGCCTTAAATATTGTTAAGAATGCTGTATAAGCAACATCTAAAATATGGATTAAAGGTTTTATATAATATATCTCCACTAATAATAATAAAAAAAAACTAGAAAAACAACTTCAAGACGACCCTTTGACTGAGGCTATTTTTTAACGAAACAGCGCGAAGGAACTTTGCAAAATGTAGTTCATATTTGTGGTTTCTTCTGGAAAATTCTAGAAATATAGTGCGGAAATCAATTTTGGGTTAACCCTTATCACGCCATCAGCGTGTTGGCTATCGTTAGGTTATCGAACTATACCTGGATTAGAACTACAATTTGTTCACTATTAATTCCAATATCTATATATTTACTAAAAATATGTTTTCTATTTCTGTTGTTATTAGAAACAGTATTTGTAATTTACTATATAAAATGAGATATTCTATTATTATTACTTTTTTAAATTATATAATAAAGGTGGCTTATATTTTGTTTGTTTGAAAAAATTAATCATATTTGATGAATTGTTTTTATATTGCGTAGCCGTCAATCTTAGTCGTAGCGTGGAGAACAAAATAAAATATATAGAAATTTATGATCAGTATTATAAGATACCGCCTAAGGTGTATACAATGAGTGTAATTATTCTTAATTTGAAAAAACGATATGTAAAGGCTTTTAATATTAAACAATAATAGGTACATTTGTAGGTACAAATATTCAAATCGGATATTACCTCTGTAAAAGCAAAGTTTCTTTAGTACAAAACTGACAATAATTGCATTCATATACTATTCATACCTTATTAAGTCATGTGATTTTCAACACATGCAACTTGATTGCTGACTACGTAAAGACTCTTTAGGTCTTTAGTTACAAGTAATTAAAGACTCAAATAAGAAATAGACACTTATCACTTAAATATATTAAGATTTTAGCTCTTTATTAGAAATTATGTTCGAGGAAATGCAAGTGGTTTGGGAATATACACGTTTGATAAAATATAACCAAGAATTTAAACTTTTCAAAGCCGTAACACGATTCTAATTTAAGTTGTGTATTCGTGATTGAATTCAGGACTCATCAAACAAACTTAAGCCCTATTATTAAGGTGTCTATCTACGATTGTTTAAATTATATGGTTATGAAGCTAAGGGCTATCAAATGTAAACTTAATTTGTCCAAAGCTACCCTTGTGATTTCTGATAGCCAGTTCTTCTAGAACCCACACTTGTTACCAAGATTCAAACAAAAAAAAGAACAGCAATATTTCAGCTTTATAATAATATTATAGATTAGCTTTTGAGGCTTACTTTGATTTCTTAAAGTAAATGTTTAATAATAATATTTTAACGCAGCACTATTTATATTTTTCAATCTGTGAAAGTAGTATCATTTTATAGAACACCACAACAATGACAACTATGAATGAAAAGGTGTAAAAAATATTTGGGAAAATTTCTTGAAATAAAGACACACACACACACACACACACTACACACTATTGTACATACTAAGATCTCTTCAACTACAAGTACATTCGCCCTTTTCTCCGTTAATGTTTCAGTTGCAATATTTATTTATTTATTTACCCTTTATTGCATGCACAAAAGGCCAACGAAAGGCAAACCTAATTGCATTCTCTCCTAGTTAATGGTGAAAAATTGTGGTAGGCGTTAAAAAAAAATAAAAATAAATTAGAAAAAAAAGGACATGAGAAATATTAAATATATGCAGATGTATATAGATAGATATCTATAAACACTTACACACTGCTACATATATATACTGATACATAAATTGAAAAAACGTATAGATATATCTAAATACATACATATACCTATTAATATAACACCATGCATGTTGAAGATTTATATTGTGAGATACACATTTCAAATTAACACACGGTTTATGGTGACTTTAAAAAGTGCTCATAAACAAGTTTTTTAAAGATGCCCTTGGATGGTTGGTTCCAAAGAAGTGAGGCTTGGATAGTGTAGGATTTTTTGGAAGAAGTCGCTGGTATGAGATGGAATGGTGGTTGTGAGATTGGAAGAGGTACGAAGTATTCTGTGGTGTGTGTCATGGAGGAGTTGGAATTTTTCTTTGAGGTATGGAGGAGAGGTTGGATTGTTTAATATTGAGAAGAGGAGACGAGGAATCTTACAGCTATGCTTCTGACGAATCGTAAGCCATTTAAGTTGACACCGATATTGAGAGACGTGATCGTATTTACGCAAGCCGGAGATGTAGCGAATGCAATTGTTGAGGAGGCGTTCTAATTTATCAAGAAGTTCATTATTTGGTTTCGCGAACATCTGCGTAATCGATAATAAGTAAGAAGATTGAGTTAAATAAAATAATTTTGGTTTTAAGGGGCAACAATTTTTTAGTCCGATAACGCTATATCGTCGCTACTGTATACTGTCGCTACCGTAGAGTACAGGTAACTTTAAGAGATACCTCTTTTACCTGTAAAATCCGTTTTGGCTAAGAGACTAGAGCTTCCGATGACTATAGCCTGACACTTATCGGGATTTACTGCTCCGCTAAATCTGTGTAACCATTGACTTAACATTGACATAATAGTGTGTTCCTTTTGCACTTCGCTGTATTCCTTGCGCTTTTTCTAACAAGATAGTGCCGTTACGGAAACAATTAGTCAACTTTTTCTAATTATTCAACATAAAATCGCCGGATTTAAATGTATCGTACACGAACCTCCTCTACATTATAAGATTTATAATGTTTAAAATAAAATTTTAATCTGTTTAATAATTTTTAAGTCAGGTTAGAATATGCAGACAAATAAATATCTTTAATAACTCTAAATCTACACATAGCCTTTTCTGATGCAGCTGGGTATATAATTTTTTATTTATTACAAATGCATATATTTATTTTTCTAGTTGCGTCATTATTCAAAATAATAGATGTAGCAACATCAAATGACAGTAAAAAAAATAAGTCTAAGAATACTGCGTTATATTTTCTACTTCACCACAAAGAATGTTTATGATAATAACAATTTTATGGTGGTACTTACATTTCCAATCATAGAAACTCTCGATGTCAGTTTTTTGTAAAGCCATGTGGAGGTAAGAGAAGGTATCTTCAGACAGACTTGCCATGTCGAATCCCTCTAGCTTTGGTACACCATTTCGATTGAAATCTTCCAGTATACTCGTCATCGCAGCCTGAAAAAAATCTTTAATTGAATAAGGTTTTTAGTGGTGGAGACTGATTTTTAGTCCTTCAGAAAATATTTAATACATGTTTCGGAGATTTCTTTATACATTTTCTGTCAAAATGAAAAAGTAATTAATTTTAAGATCAATTAAATCGAACTGCAGTCATTCAATTGCAGCTGAAATATGGTGGATCGAAAAGAACCAAACTCTCTCAGAAGATTGACTGGAAGTAGTTGTTATATCTACTTCCACTCAATCCAGACTTTATAAGACGAGAGGAAGAGCTGGACGCTTAAACACCCAATATTCCTATAAGTCTCTTTTATCTCTCCTGATTTCTTAATAATGGCAACGGATTTACATTTACATTTGTCATGGGAGATCGTCTTACTTACATGGACCGTCTGCTAGCTTGTCTTTCTTTACGATAAAAAATAGAATAATCTCGATCCTGACTAACTAGACTAACTCAGGCCTAGCTCAGAGCCTTTCAGACACAATTGATATCCCTACTCTATAAAAAAATGACTCAATACTAGACGACACAAAATAATATAAAAAAAATCTAATTTAATGATTTATGGAGTACCTTTTATAAAATATTTAGACTGAAAATAAAACCCACCATAATCATAAATACGTCATTGCCTGCCTCTAATGATCGTTCTAATCATTTCTGGTTTCAGCTTTTACGTTTTTGTAAAATTGTACAAAAGGTCAAAATTTTAGATAAAAATTATTATTTGCACTGACATTTTTTCATTGGCGATGAGTAATATTTACTAAATTAAGTTACTCAATACGATTGAGTTTATATAGAGTTACAATTTTATTTATTTATATAGTTTAGTTAAAATTTATACTGAGTTATATAATATTAGATTTATATATACTTAAGGATTGATTGTGTACTCACAGGACAAATGTAACAATTAAATCTCTAATCAATAAGTGTATGCTAAGTGTAAATAAAGACTAGTGAAGTCTAAACTGATCAAAAATAATCGTTTACTGGCAATTACGTTTTTAAATAAATAAAAAGAATATTTGTGTTTTGTAAAGTACTTGTGTGAACTTGATTTTGTAAAATAAATCAAAGTACTTGTGTAAACTCAAAATAAAATAGAGTTGCTTAGCAACTGAAATATTCTAAAAAGTTTAGAATTATTGCTAAAACAAAATTTTATATTTGGTATGTTATATATATATATATATATATATATATATATATAGATTAATAAGACTCTTTTATATATATATATATATAAAAGAGTCTTATTAATCTTTGAAACTAAGTAAGATTAACACCGTCTTTTATTATTTGGTATTCAAAATTGTCATCCAAACTCCGTTGATATCGCTGATCGAAAATAACCTACATACATACCATTACCTTGGGTCGTCATCTTATATCCGTGAATCTTTTTAATAACGTAAATTTTGAAGTATTATTTTATAACAACGTAGTATCTTTAAGATCTTCCACAATAAAGTCCTGATTAATGTTGAGAAGCGAAACAAAACATATTCTTAACATCTAAGAAAATTACATCATTAGAAAACCGTTACGTGAAATTCGATTAAATAATTTCTTGACTTACAGAGAATAATTTGGTCAGTAGCTTTTCTAAATAACAAGAGAGCAAGATAAATTTAAGTTGATAAATTGAGGTCGTAAGATAAATATATTCGTTAATAAATCCATTTTAATATATTATCAAGCTAATTTACTGAACATAATTTTTACTTGAAAAAAAAACTCAAACAAAAGGATTGAAGCTCGTAGCAATTGCTACGATTGCTACGCTGCTATTGGATACTAAATATAGAGTTCATACTGACAGATGAAATAATTTCAATGATTTATTGCCGACCGTATACGGTAACTTATAAAGTTTTGACTCACTTGACCAATTTAAGCCGTATTCTATCCATGATCGCAATAAATGTTGGTTCAATGTCAAAAAGAAGGTATGCTAAATCATTATTGTGTAAATGCGGCCGGAGCCACGAGCGAAAATTAGTTGCTTACAGATAAATTATATCTTTTCGTCTCTGTTGTAGACTTCGGTAAGAATTGTTTTATTTGTTTTTTTTTTATCTTATAATCTTAAGATAAGCCAGCTTTACAAGCCCCACTCAGGAAGACTGAGTACTGCTGAGTACGCTAAACTAGCTAAAAAGCTGAGTAGCTTTTAGCGGTCTTGAAGAAAAAATATAATTCAAAAAAAAGGAAACAGACTGACATTTAATTAAGGTAAAAGATGCAGATGTTTTTATTAAGAAATGTTCCGCACAATTTCACCCAGAAGGCAAACTCTGAAGTTATAAGGATACCAAAATTAAAAATAAGTTTCTAACTAAAACCAGACAACAGAATTGGATCCTACAAGTTTGAAAATATTGTTGTTTGAATTCTCATAAGTCAACTCTTTAATTATTTATCATCATCTAATACTATATTATTACAATAGACGAGAACTTTTGAATTACAAATACAATACACAGAGATATTAATGTTTATATATATTCAAAGTCGTATACTACATACATGGTCAAATCATAAACCCTCCTTTTGCTGTAGTCGGATGAAAAAGTAAGTAAACCTAAAGCAAAGAAATCCCGGATTAACTTGGATATCTCAGGTGAAGTATTACTGTTTATCTACGGCGAAGCTATTTGAGCGTATGATTCATACACACCGGGCAACTTAGTTTTATTCACATTTTTAATATTTCGACTTTACCAAAACCACTGTAGCCTGGCTTTATTGTTAACATGTTTCACTTTACGTCTTCATATCAAATGTTTGTCTTAAAAACCGCTAGTGGTTTCAAGTTTGTTAGAGCTAGAAGATATACTATAAGCAGATTTCTAAAAAACGTTATAAAAATTGAACAAGAATTACATCTTTGTCAACGTCAACGTTCTAATTATAAAATGAGCCTCATTACTTGTAATATATACATATATATAATATTAGCCGACTTCAAATTACTATTTAAGTGTTATACTAAAAACATATGTGTATAATATACATATGAAAACTAAGTAAAAAAAAAAGTGTAATATATATATAATGTTTCCCTCTTAGGTAGGTATATTGCCTCTTGATAGAATTAGAAAATGTGTTACTTATATCATTAGTTTTGATAGAAAATAGTTTCTATTAACAGGGGTCACGAGTTGAGCCGATTTTATTCTATTCTTACGAGTATTCTCATAACATAAATGGAAGGTATGGACCCTTGTACGTCTTTGTAGAATGGAGGAAAAAAAAAATCCATGATTTATTTTTATAAGCACGTAAATAATATACAAATATAATATTAATTTATATTATTAAACATATGAATTAAAAATAAATGAAATTGTATTTTTTCTTTATTATATATATACATATAAATGTAATAACCTTCATTTATAAACCTTACTATACATGTAAAATTAAAATGATATTAATAAATTAGCAGAACTTAAAGTTAAAGTACTCCATGTAACTACTTAGGTTTCACGAGCAATTGTAGTGCAAAAGTTGATGTAATTATCTAGTAGCCTTTACCACCATCCCCCCTCCACATTCATCTAGGTTCAAAAAACGTATTTCTCTTGTTATAGAACAAAAATTACGTAATATAAGCATACAAAGTTTACTTATTTAAATTTTAAATAAATATAGAAGAAAAAATACTTGGATACCGGCAGGGGTTCGAACCGGCGCGGCGCGGCGATCTCTAGGAAATTGTCCCGTTGCATGACCTATTGAGCTACTGTATAGTTATCCGCCTTTATCCGCATGATTTAAGCATTTAATGTGTGGGTAGAATTCGTTTTAAATGATTTAAATATTTTTGTTTTATGAATGTTGTAGTTTTTTATGCCCAGAAGAAAACATTCGCCCGGGTATTATGTAATAACTAAAAATGAAATAATATTGTCTTATAATATATGTGTGTTAATAATGATATAATATAATAAAAACTAAAATTAAGATACGGAAATTCTTTATTATTAAAAGCTAAAGTGTTTTCTTTTTATTTTACTTATTTTCCATTGTACATGTACATTGTACATTCGGTGACCAAATCTTAACGTGGCGTCTAACTCGTTAGGTTTCTTTAACAGAGTTTATTTGACATTTGCAACTTTAAAATTTTAAATATATTATTAACATTTTTGATTATATTTTAACATTTAATAAAACTGAAAATTATAAATATTTCAAACAGTCAAAAAAAATTACGTTCGTGGTTTTATCCAATAAAAATTTGACAGTAAATTGTAATACATTTTTGGTTTACTAATTACTGCTAGTAGCGATTTGTTCCACTGACTGCGCAAATATATTTTATAATATAATTGCTTATGAACAAATATGTAAACTGTTGATTTATAAGCAATGTTTGGACTGACAGAGATAAATATAGTAGAATTTTTATTCATAGCCTTTAACAGCTTTGAATTTTCTTTTTGTTATTAATTATACTATGCACACGATTATAATATTGTATCTTTTTATTTGTATGGGGTTATTTTTTTACCTACCAACCAAACCAGAAAAAACGGTTCAAATCAAGTTATGACAATAAATACATGTAAAAATATATTACACGGAATAAAATAATACAAGCTTCTAAATCCAGCAATGTAGAGCATGGCAATATGTAGAGTGTGGTAATATGTAGAGTGTGGTAATATGTAGAGTATGGCAATATGTAGAGTGTGGTAATATGTAGAGTGTGGTAATATGTAGAGTGTGGTAATATGTAGAGTGTGGTAATAAGATCAGTTCGCTAAATTGCAACTCCCATGACATTTCCGAATGAATTTTAAAAACAATTTTGTTATTTTTGGGGCGGAAATTCATGTATCTTACAACCGTTTTTAATAGTAACGTTAATTTAAGTATTTTCGAAACGTGCATAAAGAATTATATGATATTAATTAATAATAAGAGGACTTCTTATTAACTTGATATATCATTTTGAAGTATTTGATATCAAGATAAAATAGAAGAACTTACAAAACTACTTTCTCATACTCATCTCATCTCATCTCATATGGTTATAAAAGTTCAACTTGGAACATATGGATGCGTCCTATGTATATGGGACAGAATGTAAAATTACAACTTAACAGAAGAACCTTTCAACGTTTAAATTTATTATAACTCCTGGTTAATAAAACCGAAGTTTACAAAACTTTTCTTGCTTACTAAGAGAACTATCCTCCTCATTTATACTATAGTATTTTATACCTACATTTATTTATTTTTTTTACGTAACATTAGCCCTTCTATGTTAGTTTTTGTGTAAACGTTTTTCCTTTAAAAACAGTATACGTGTATTACGCTAATTAGAATAAAGTATATATATATTTATTTTATTTAACATGAAGTATATATATTATATATAATCGTCGTTTTACCTACATCGGTTAACTGTGCACTGTTATTTATATTTCCCGGTGATTTACTAAGTACCGACTTCTACACAACTTAACGTAACTCAAAACACAAGAGTTATATTTTGTATTTATAAAATCGCGGCCGTTGCTCCCTTCAACGTATAAATGTTCAATCAACTGATTGGTCCAAACTTATAAGTCTGAAACTACTCTTAAGACCTTGTACGTTTAAATTCATGTTACATATGCTCTTATACTGAAATAAAAAGTCGTGTTTCTATGCAGAAATAACTTTTTCTTTTAAGCGCACATAAGTAATATCGATAAGATGCTTTTACCATAAAAAAGTAAAAATAGCCAAATTGTTAGTTTAGCCCATATTACAACCACTAGTATGCGGTTTATAATATAATAATATAATATTTAGTTACCTTCCAATAAGCTTATAGAATTATAGACCTAGAATTGTAGTCTGTATCGTGTTATAGGTTTTAGTTTATAACTGTGACACTTCTGCATGTAAAGCTGTAGCATTCATTTACCTAATATTTTTAAAGCCAATACCAGAGAGTTACATCATAAATATAAAAAAGCGAATCGAATATACTCATGTTAGACAATTAATGTTCGACCCTTTTTGGTTCTGACCTTCATTCACGATGACGACCCCTAATAAAGGCTGTTAAGCCTTTGTTATACTTATTTCTCTATCCATTTTATTGTAAAAAATATAACATACTCTTTATAGATATACTTTAATATATTGTAATGTTCTTCCGAAGACGTATTCTACATATATAGTGTAGAAAAACTAGAACAGGAAGATCATATTAGTAAGATTAAGGACAGTAACAGTTATTGTTTTTTTTTTATTAAACCTATACGTACATTTTCCAGGTGATTCGTTTAATTATTGTTTGGTGCTCTATAGAAATGCAAAAACAAATAATTATGGTTTTGAAAAAAAAAAAACTTGTATCAAATATTTATAACTTTACATTATATATATGTGATAATCGAAAAATCGCTGGCTCGTAGCAGAAATGTATATACCTAGTAGGATTTTTTATAAAAAATAAAACATTGTAATTGTAAGAACATAAATGTAAAAAAAAGAACATTAAAACTATCGGCGTGATGTTCTAGTATTTTAATTATTAATTAGTAATCAGTGAATAGGCGCTGTTTATTCATTAAGCCACAAAATAAATAAAAATACTCGGCGGGCTTTCATCGTGGCAAGCGAAATTATTTTATCAAAGCCAACTTTCAACTCTAATGGTATTTTAGATGTCTCTTATTCCGCTTTTCATTTCGCTTTAATATTCATTATTAAACATCAAGCAAATCAATTAATTCAAAATGAACAAAACTATTCAACAGACTTATGCTATTTCTATATACTTATATTTTAGAGTCCTTGAATATTATACTAGAATAAAACGTGGAAATAAAATATTATAACCATTTCTATAGTGAACTACATGCTTAGATGCTTTAGATAAATCATCTAAATTGTTGCTTATTTTTTGTACTTTATGTAAAACAAAAATAAATAATGATAACAACAACAACAACAACAAAATAACTAAAATAAATGTAGCTAGAAAGAAATATTTCGCCAAAGAGAAGACGGCACATGCTTACGAATTTGTAAGTGACAATTCAAAACAAAAGTGAACAGTTAACAGTCAAGACATGCGCAGACTTACGACGTCACCGCAAGGAGACACTGAGCCAGACTTAGCTGGACTCTCGCTGCGAGTCCTCTCACGAATTAGGGATTTCATGTTTGCGTTTATTTACCACTTAGGTAAATATAAGATCAATTCACACCTGTATGAAAACACAAAACTGTAAGTAACGTATTTTTGTTTCACATAAAATTAATGCGTAGATATTACCCTAAATAAGCAATTGAACATTCTAATTTACTTATATTTTTATATATGTGCAGAACAAATTAAATGTTTTTTAGTAATTTTATTTTATTTTACTTATAAGACGTTAACAATAATTTGTGGCTAAAGGAATAACTTGCACGTAAAAGGGTGCCTGTAAATATTACGACGAGGTAAATGGTGAGGTCACAAGGTGAGGTTTACAACAGGGGTGCCCTACCCGAGATAGTGGCCAAACATTCTTTGAAACGCACTACTAACGTAGTAACCACTTCTAACTTCTCAATACACGTTATTATATACCTTATGTTCGTTCAGTTTGTAAAATATTTTCAATTTCTTCAGTCACCTTCAACTAAAGTATAAAAATTGGAACAACTTAAGTACGCCATTATTTTACAAAACCAGTACTCTTTTTGTTTGGTATTATATAGCTGGGGCTACGAAATATGAAACTTAATTTTAAAAAATTGAGACGAGAATTATAAAACCTGAAAAGGAACCATTTTTAACATAATTTTGATGTTAATAAAACGGTTAGAGTATGTTTGAACTTGAAAAGTATATTCTAAATTAAACTCGTCTTTTTTATTTCCAATTTTGTGGCCCTATGAATATTTTTCAGTGCCATCCTCAGTTACTAACTGATAAACATTCATGATTCGCCACGAAAATCTTCATCTTCCTTGATAGTAAAGTTCCAATGTAAAAGTAAAGTTCCAATGATCACTGCCTAGTTCCATCATCAAGTTTATCAAGATGATTCCAATGAGAGCAAACTAAATTTATTTATTGGAAAAGCCTTAGAAATCCAACGATGACCTCTCAATTACCTCAACAGTCTTCATCCGTTCACTGTTCACCACTAAAGTATCTATCAAAATTAGTTCCACAAGACTAATACTGATACAACAATATCAGTATTTTGAAGAGTTTAATACGACCACCTTTCAGTTCCATCCTTAAACATTGTTCATCATCCACAAGTAATGTGATCACCGATATAAGTTCAACAAGACCAGATTCAGTATATTTATCTCGAATTATTGTAGACCTTCTGTGGTCACTATTCGCTTTTATCAGGCACTGTGAGTATCAAATTGAGTCACCTGCTGACCACCCACCGCAAAAGTCTTTATCGAGATCAGTCCATCAAAGTCAAGCTTGATATCTTGAATCCAAAATTTTAGAGACTTTCTAGGGTTACTTTCTGCTTTCATCATCAGGCATTGTTCATCATTTTTCACAAAAGTATGAATCAATCAACTAGACTAAACTTGATATGTATATTTCAAATAGTTTACCATATTACAGTTCCATCATCAATAACTGTTCACCATCCACCGTGAAAGTGTTTACCGACATAGACCCAGTGAGACCAAAGCTATATATGGTATTTTATGTTAGATGACTGAAAACTTCCTTTCATCACATTTTACTTCCATAATCAAGCATTGCTTCACGTACAAAACAAAAGAAACTCGAGATGAAATGAATAATACCAAAAGTGAGATTCCACGGTCACCTTCTGTTCCATCATCACCTCGAAAGTATTTATCAAAAGGAATACTAATACCGTGATATGAATATTTTGTAACGTAACGTAAACGTTTGCATTTTCAGAATATTTGCGTTTTTTATATTTTTGTTTGTGATTCAAATATATATTTATTTAATATTAAAGGCCAACGGGCTTACATACTACAACGGGCATATAATGATATCTGTCGAAGAAATTTAGAAAAATAAATGACTTCTAATAATATTTTAAGTTATAATACCAGTAATATAACTTAATTACACGTAATTTTATTTCTAGTCATAGAATAAAAAATCAATGATAGAATATAATAAAAGGTTTTCCCTTTTTTGGTTTAATGTTAGTAAAAAACCCTATTTTTCGCACGCCTTTGTGCGCTTGGACGATAGAAAGGACACTTGGAAGATTAGTTTGAAACAAAGCAAAAGTACAATTTAGGAAAACATTATAAAATATTTAAGAAATCTAAGAAATTAAGCAAGATATCATTTAGATTTCATTGTTTTTATTGTTATATTTCTCTAGGTTAAAACCACATCTATCAGAAGATAAATATTTATATAAATATATATTATTAATTAGCAATTTATTACTTTTAAATTTTATTGTTGTTTGCATTGCACATTATTTATTTAGTTTCTTTATTTAGTAAGATATCATATAAGACGCTGATTCTATAGTTGACGAATTACGTTACCAAACATCATTAGGTACTACGAGTTTTTATGAAATGATTTTCTCAGAGTTTCCAAATTAAAAGCAATAAACGTTTTAGTCTTTCATTATTAACTAATGACTAAATTACAGCGAACTTTTGTTATTCCTAATTTACCTGACACTGCGGTCGATTATATATTTTTATAAGTAATGATAATTAAACGTAAACTTTTTTTAAACGCAAAGTCGAATAAAAGTTAATGGACATAATATCTCCGGAAAGCATTAAAAGTGTATATATTATTGTCGCCACTTAGTGATTAATAAAATGGATTTCAAAGTCAACACTACCAATATTCCGATGATGAATATCACTCGACGAACACACGAGAATTTCGCACTTATCACAAATTATACTAACCAATTTTGCTCAACTTACAAAAAGTATTTTTGTATAAATTAAAATATATTCTAAATATAACTTGAAAACCGCTTAATTAAAAAAAATACGCATACAATAAATAAAACTAAAAAAAAACTGGTTAACGAATTACGCAGAGTGATGCTCTCACCTGTGCTGGAGCAGCAGAGCTAACAGGCTCGATCGCGGGCACTATACCACTGATGATGGGGTAGATCCTCCCCTTACTTTTATACCCCAGGACCTGCGTCAGTTACCTGCGCATGCCTCCACACCTCCAGCCCACCTCCACCACATTTGCATTTTAACGCCTATCTTTTCTCAATAAATATTTTCTGTGAGATTGATTTCATATTGGTTTAACAGGCTAAACTAACTAAGGATTAATCACCAGTTAGTAATATTTTAATATAATAACGCTTAAAACAATTAGATTTATTGATTTATAAGCTCGTTACATCATTCATTACCTGTAAATGTAATTCATACGTGAAATAAACAATTCGGTAAAATAATCCTCAAACGTTTAAATTTTTGACTTTAATAATTAATTAGTTTTACTTCAAATTGCAATATAAAAATTGCAAAATAAAAACTATTATTATTATTCTTTTTTAACTTAATTTTAAACATCATAAAAAATATCGTTATAATTAATATTATAATTTTAGTAATAATCTTCAGGGTGTAGAAAATTGGTGGGAAATTATTCATAAAGGTTCAAAAAAAAAATCAAGGTAGTTTGACAATACAGTCCAGAATTGTTCTGTTTGACTGTCTATTAGTCTATCCACGGATATTAACACGGTGTTGAAGAACTAAATAGTTGTTGTAATATATTATATTAATTATCTTCTGAAAAAAAAACACATAGCTACAGAATTCACAAGTAAATCTATTTGTGCAATTATTTTATACAAATAATATTTAAATAAATACATATGTTATTTTTCTAGGAGTTTAATAATAAATAATTACAGTTTGCTCTAAGGTCAAATCGAGACTTTTAGGTTTTTATTTATTTACCATGGGCTTCTGGACTTCTTATATTTTTAATTAAAGTTGACTTGTATGAACTTTAAATAAATAACGATTTATTAGTAAATAAATATGGTATTAAAATGGCATTTAAGATTTTAAGTAGACTTTTCGTTATTAAAATTACTTAAATAAAGAAAAGCAACAAACCTTCTCAATAAAATTTACTACACATTAATAACGCACTTGTACGGAAATCAATCAAGAAAACATTTAATCCGTTATTAAAAACAACATCAACAATTCTCACAAAAACAAACGAGGATGTCTTTTTAAGAAAAGTTTATTTTTAAGAGAGCTTAAAATTGGGGTTTAAATGGTGATAAAATATAAACCTTAAAAAATATTACGCTCTTAGTGTTTTAACAACATCCATTAATTTTTATTTCTCTTTGGTATAAACATATTGGCTTTGAGTTTCAGTATCAAGATATATGAACATACAATAATTTTAAAATATTAAGAAATTAATGCTAAATAAAATCTAAGGTATGTATTCCTTAGATTAAATTTTTCAAGAAGTAAATGCTAAAATACCAGTGTATTTTTTATATTCATCAACAATCGAATCATAGATAAATTTGTACAATACACTTTTTGAGTTTTTTCAGTGAATAAATTTATGAATTTGACTCAATTTTTTAAACATTTTGTTCAGAAGCTTCGTTTATCTAGTGGATAACTTTACAATGACAAGATGTAACACTCATAGTTTACCACAAAATGTGGAGGAACGTCGTTGGAGGAAGTATTAGAGGCTGCAGCCTCACACTCACTCACCTCAGAATAGAGTGCAACGCTACCTTCTCACACATATATGTATGTACACATACAAACAGAGTTTTTTTGTCAATTTAAAAGCCAATTTAAAAACTCCTACTTTCTCCTTCATCCCTATCGTTCTCAGGGGTACCAACTGATTTCCAAATGTCGTTAGCTATATATCTATGGCTGACGGTAATAATTTAGTATAAGATGGATGGTGGGCTCATTTGTCTCTCTACTAAAATAAAATTATTTATTTGATGAATGATGCTCGAATTTTTTGGTCAGCAATATTCTTTAAATATAGGAGACATATCTATTATTATTCAATCATTCAATGCCATAGTCATATAATATAAATTTAAACATGAAACGGACATGAGAACACATGAGAACATACAAGAATTCATTCTTACCCATTATTATTCAGGTAGGTACGACCAGATAGAAATTTTATTGCGATGTAAAAGCCTCATACGTACGAAAATATTTATTCCCGTTTTGAATGTTTTCACAACGCAACCTTGTCACTGTCCGACTATACTAGGATTTTGTGTTGTTGTTAAAAGTATAAGAATAACCTATATGAAAACTTTGGATTTATACACAAAACTGAAATTACTATATACGTCGACTTAAAGAATAACATGAATCAATAGATAAACAATTTATGAATTTTATTATTTAAAATGATTATGATCATTTATAATTACTTAAACTTTACTTTGTAATTAGTAAAACATATGATTGTATTGACTTTTACTATTGTATTATACATTAGCAAAGTAATTGTATTAGTATTATTTTAAAATTAATGTTTCTAAATCCCTACTAATATTATAAATGCGAATGTAAGTTTGTTTGTTAAGTTTTCACCCGAAAACATATACTTTTCGAAGTATTAGAAGTAAGTAGTAACATAGGGTACTTTTTATTTATTTTTTTAGCGGGAAGTTAAAAAAAACATCGTTTGTCAATAAATCACAATATCCTATAGAAATGCTAACTTTTGCGCGATAACTAATTGCCACGGGATATCCTGTTTTTAATTGCTTGATTCCCTGAATTTTACATAACTATTTGTGAAAGCCTTCTTATTACCCGAGGATTTTAGAAGGAGTGTTATGTTGCTCAAATATACGTATGTTAATAAAAATACAGCCAATTATGCTATTTTTATGTTTCCAGCTACAATCTAAACTCGTAAAAGGATTTTGACGTATGAGGTATCGGTCATTACGTAAAAAATAATCGAAAATAATATTTTTATCACTTATGTTCCTAGCCATAAAAATATTATTTTTACAGTCTACGTAGACGAAGTTACGGGCAACAACTAGTAAATAATAAGATAAAAAGTATAACTAATTGATTAAACAATAATTACTTATAGTCTTAACAATGATTTAAATTTAATAAACCATTTATTATTTAAACTTGCATTTGTAATGCTAAGACAACTTTACGTTATTGAGTGATTCTTATACCGGGGAAGCGAGCAAGTGAATATAATGAAGAAATATTAGAAATTTAAAATATCTTGCTCGAGTAGCCGCACGGTAGAAAAGTTCTGAAAAGTTGTAACGTGTCCATTGAATAAACGAAGCTATAATTAGTTTGGAGTTTTCTTTTGAAGACCCAATAATGAGCTTCCATCACGAGGACTACAATTGTAACGCAGAAACACTAACTTCACACTTTTTAAAAACAGAATCGGATACCATTTCGGATGCCATATATTTATACCTAATATTTATATATATAAAATGAATGATCATCATGACAATGTTAATCTTTTACCTGAAAGTATAGAGTAGTAATATCTAAAGCAAATTTTGTATATATTTTTTTAAATTTATAATACTCAATGCTGTATTTAAGAGAAACAACAATAATATTGAAAATCATATTTTAATTCTGTAATTAAAACCGGGTAAAGTAAAAGCCAGACCTAGCGTCAACATGGATTAAAATATGATTATTGACAATGCGCTTAATTTTTAATCGTATTACCCAAATGTGCCTAGAGTATCATTTAGTACATCAAATCGAACAAAATTACGATAATTATATTGTCATCATATGTAAGTAAAAAAAATAAATTAATATTAATTAAGAACACCTGATTCACTTAACGAAGCGTTTTATATATATAATTATTGGTTCCGAATTACTTCCGTATCTACAACTTAAAAGATATTCCAGATGAACTGCGAGGGACGAATTAAAATAGTATACAGGTAATAGAAAGACTCCTTTCTACCGGTACCGGCAGCCATTCACCTTAAGAAACGTAGCTTCTGAAGTTATGTATAAAAATAGTTTCACGCCGATCTTTTTTTACGAGAATTGTTCGTTCGAGGCAACCGGAGATTGCTGACGTGATTGTATTGAAAAACGCCGAATATTCGGTAAGTATTCGGCATCTTTTTCAATGTTTGGTATTTCGTTTTTGGTGACGAATATATTCGGTTCGAATTATTCGGCTCATCTCAATTTGAAATATATCCTCGTAGACAATATATGAATAGTAATAAAGTAACAAAATAGTATATTTTGTAGTACCTTTAGTTCGTAAAACTATGATAGAAGGCAATATTCATTAAATAACTTTCGAGGATATACCATAATATACAATAAACCTATTGCATGCAAATAAACTTCAGAAAGTTATTGTGAATACATTTATTTGATATTTGATATCGTTTCGTTTGTACCGCATTGAAATGATTATTATAGTGTAGTATGCAATATGTATATACGAAGCCCGCCGGCTCTGCAGGGTTAGAAGTTTCAGTATTTGAGTTAAATACTAATATAGATTGTAAATGTCCGACTAATTAAGAGATGTTTTTTAACTTTTGTAACTAAGTAACTCTTTATACGTTAATTCTTTAATTAGATAAGTGATAGTATTATGCCAGTAATTAGAATTCGTAGCTCTCACCACGAATACAGGCTTTATGTTTCGAAGACTGATTTAAAGTCTTTGATACCTTCTAACTGTAAGTTATATATTTATGCCATAGAGATGATATTAATTACAATATTTAACTAATTGTTAACGAGACAAATAAGCATATAATAATTCTAGGTCCATTGAAATATAATGAAAAAAAAATCCTAATATTTAAATTATAAATTTTCATATTTTTTTTATAAAACGTAAATATACCTTGTGAACCGATTTAAAGGCATTTGTCTTGTGAAGTTATTAAGAAGACATGAAGATTGTGAAGATATGGAATTCTGTAGTAGAAGTTCCTGAATAGAACATAGCATAGGAACGCTGAATATTTAACAAACTAATGGCCTTTATGCCTGTATGAAAACAATCAATGATACTGAATCTAGGTAAGATAGCAGTTTAAGGAAAGGGTGCGAGTCCAGCCGAATAGATTTTGCGTGATGCACGCGATCAAACCATAAACCAATTTCGACGTGACGTCACAAGTACTTCGAAGCTTAACAAGAATACTTCGCCACATTAACCAGTGGCATTCAAGTGCTAAAGATGGAGTTTGTGGCGCCAGTTTTTGAAAAATGATTATGAAATATACTAAAAGTAAACATACATTTCTAGTAGTGTAAGTGTAAGATAAGTATAATAGTATACCGAAGTACATATATATTTTACATACATATTTAGTGTATAACTAAAAAGAGAACATTTACATGTTTACATTTGTATTCACTAAGTAATTATTTCATAAAATATATAGAAAAATAATACTACTGATCCGGTGCTAGATTGCTAATTCAAAAACTCGAATGCTTTATAATTGAATTGCCTAAATCTTTGATTTAATACTTACTAAAAATTCTACGTAGAATTTAAAGATATCATGTATATATATTTATGAGCTTATCACATTTTTTTTTTTTTCATATAAATAAAATTTAATAACAAATATTAATTATGAATATAACACAGGTCTAGTTAGCTGAACTAATTTTAGTTTTATTTAATTTAATAATATAATAAACTTACCTCATTGTGTTCAGAAGTCTGATGTTTCCTTCTTATACTAGAGTCTTGTGCCCTCATATGTAACGCTGGGTCATCTCCAGATACAGCTCGTTGATAGGACAGCTTTCTTCCTCTACTTTCTGGTTGACGATTGTATAATTCATTTTCCGGAATGCTTGAGAAATCTTGATATGAACGACAACTTTGTAACTCTTTACTCTTTTCATCTTGAATTAATCGCCGAAAATAGTTGGTCAGTCCTTCGCTGGCTACCCAAGTCACCCTAAAATATTAATAGTACAGTTGTAACAATCTAAGCGTGAAAATTGATAAATAGATTATCTGAAAAGCAATTCTGTGAAAAAAATTGTAATCTTGTTTCGGAAGAAATCCTCGATTCAGGGATATTTTCAACCTTGTCTCCTAATAATACATTAGATATCAGCTAAAAAAAAATAAAAGATTTATGTTTGCATTTAAAAATACAAACATTATAATAGTCAAACAATAATTAATAAATATTTTTGTTACCGTCGTACAATTTAAAACTGAAAGTACTGTATGAACTATTTTGGCAAAATTATTTAAGTCGTTATTTAATATAACAACGAATTTGTGTGATATCACGTTTTTAAGGTAGGATTCTCTCAAAATATTTTAGATAATATGTTCTGAAAGTTAAAACTTCTTAGTTTGTCATATAGTGTTTATTTTGTCCCAACATCGACACAGCAGATGTTACTTTTTTAAGAAACTACGATAATAATGTAACTAATATCGAGTTGCTTTCATTATCTATAATGTAATTTAACTTTAACCTATAGTATTGTGTACATAGTTAAGTTAATTGGACGAGTGTGACAGTGCAGAGGTAGGATATTAATTTATGTTAACGGAATATTTCTTTGATGTCGGAGCAAATCCGCATTTTTCTGAATTTTTGTCCTAAGTAATAATAATAGTAATACAGAGCAAGTTACAGACATTGATCTAACCCCTAAGTAAGAAAATTATTTGCTTGTGTTAAGGGTGTTAGACAACGATACAAATAGATAGAAATACACATTATAAATACTGAGAATATATTTAATAAACGACCAAACCCAGAAATAAAGACATCTATGCTCATCACATACTTGCCTGTCCCTATCGGGAATCGAATCCGAGCCCCATTGCGTCGCTATACGTTAAGCGTCTGCGCTAACCACACGACCAAACGAAGACGAGGCGGTTAAAGGGGGCAAAGTGAATTTCTCGTCACAAACTGACAAAATCTGTTATATATGTTTATTAGCATTACCTGTTTGAGCGAGATGCTTTTCTGCGATTTTGGTCAAGTGGCGAGTCCAAGCCCGAACTCATGGAAATGGCTCTTGAATTTAGCATAGCTTCTTTTAAATAAGCCTCATTTAAACCTGCCAAAAGAAATAACTGGTAAAATAAATTATTTTCCTATATACGGTATATATTATAAGTGTGGTAGGTATGAGAAGTGTAACTCGCCATGCTGCTTACTTGTTGGTATGTTGGTACATTACGTATCAGTTGGGCATCGAACCCGCTGTTCAAAGGTATTGGCACCACTACGCCATAACGTCGATATAACAACACGCAAACATATATATTTTATGGTGTTATGTTAAGACTATAGTTTTACTTTTAAAAGTTATATAAATATAAAAAAGTGTTGTTTTCTTACTATGTACACTGTTTGAATGGACGCCTTCAAGTGTTGAGCTGGAGCCGGAGTGTGCGTGGAGTGCAGGCTGGCTGCCAGCGAAGTCATGTTCTGAGGCAGCACATGACGGACCACTTTGTCTCATTGATAGACTGGAATTACTGCGTGCTATAGATGAATCCGTTTGTAAGCTCGTTCTACTAGTGCTTAGCGGCTCCTTCAAAATAAAAGATAGATAAGTAAAGATTTAAAAAGTAATATGTGTATAATGTAAGTACCAAAAATTAGTTCAGTGTGCACCCAGGAAAATCTAAGAAATTATCAAAAATAAGTAAAGTCAGGTCACTTTCAAAGTTGTACGGGCTATTAAGATTATTTTTCATTTCATTTCTAGTTACTGCTTCCTTTTTATATTTGTATAAATTTTTTCTTCTTTGCAGTATTATATATTTTTTCTATTTTTCTACAGCAAAACAATAACGATAATTGATACAAATATTTTGTTATTTTCTATATTTTCATTCTAATTGGCAAATGTTGAGATTGAAGCATCTTATAACAATGGAATTATGTCTTATAATCTCACATTTTTTACTTCAGACAACATACTTTCTATATATTCTATATATATTCTATATATAGAAAGTATGTTGACAGATATATATTTCATTAGTCACTGAGTGAACTATCATAAAAACATATTTCTTAATATATGTAAATGAAGTGAGTAAAAAAATAGATATTTAATACTTTGGTATATTTATTTGTTTCTTTCCATTTGTGTGTGTGTGTATGTGTACAATTTTATCGTATCTTACTATGGTATAAAGGTCGACAATTATTTAAAGTTGCCGCGCTAAATACAAATAAAACAATATATGTACTTATTAAAAACCTGTTCACAACGCAGTTGACGTCACTGGCTGGTGTAATAATTGTTATAGATTCCTACAAACATATCTATATTAAATAATAAAAACGCATTTTAATAATAAAATGTATACTTTAATCATTATTCTACCTTAACTAATTATGTTTATTAAATATTTTAACAACTACAAAGAAACTATAAAAATATATTTGGACATTATTAGAAGTTTATATGATTTCGGTGGTTATCTAATTAGTATATAGATAATGATGAAAACATTATAATATTTTTAAAATAATTGCAAAATTAAATTCAATTAAGTTCAGTCAAAACATTTTTTTAGTGATTTATCTAAAATCCACAAGCTTTAGTTAGAGGAGTAAAAGTTATAATTAAACTCACACCTGAAAATTATTATTCTTGTCTAATATAGTTTCATAACAAATACCACCTCTAAATTATAGGTTAAATAATGACCTTAGTATCTTTCTAAAGAGCCACCCTAGAGTTTTAAAGGTTATGGAGTTTGATAGAGATTATTAATATAATTACAAATAAATTCTTCCGTACTAAGAGTATTTCAGCATAAAATTTTACGTTTTGTAGACATAATTATGTTATAACCTTTATTACTTATTTCAATAATACAAGAAATGTTGAATACCAATTTCAATAGCACAAATTTTTATTGTAAATTCCGCAAATCGTCCCAGCGTAAATATCGTATGTCGTCAATTGGCTTTCGTACTCCGCTTTACTAATTCATTTAAATTCACAAGCTGCATACAAAATTACTATTTGCAACCATTTCTGAAACCTATACGCAAAGGCCAGGTACAACTATTTGATAGACTGCTCTCCATTTTTTATCTGGGACCGTCAATCTAATCGGTCCTTCCAAACAAATTTGCCGCCTAATTAAAATGAGCGAAACGCAACGGTCTGGCTCAAACGCCGATTAATTTTTAGATAGGTCTAAAAATGTCGATTTATTTGACCTATGCTCGTGTTTGGCAGCAACAAGTACCCAAAATATCATAAATATTTAAAAACTAAATAAAGTTAGCAATTTAATTAAAACTGAATAATCAATATTAAAGACAGTGCAATTACAATAAATACGATGCTGTGAAGATGTCTTCGCGATCACCAACGCTATAAGAAAACTATGCATCTACGTCAGTACAATACCACTCGCGATGTTACTTTGGTACTTTGGAATGTTCTAATCAATGTGCATTATACTAATATAGAGTCGCGGATAATAGCATTCTAACCTTTGTTTATATAATACATTCTATTTCGAATGTTATATATGATAATGTTACATAATATATATATATCCATATACCTACAATGGTAAAAACCCTTATTTTCCTGGAATGCATCATACATGGCTAATAACGCTTTTAACAAAAAGATGCAATTATTACAAATGAACATTAATAGAGTGAGCATAATTTATTCAGAAATAAAGCCGCTCTTGCATAATTGTATCATATTAAATATTCCGTCGGTGTAATTAACAGAAGCCGCATTTGCTGAAAGCTGAAATTGAATAATCCATTTCATTTTTCATTGAATAAATGCCCAAACAGCTTTTTATCTGGTATCATAAATACATTTTGTTTTACACTGTTGTTTACTGCCTAGTATTACCATTATATAACAAAATTATTCAGAAATATTAAAATTTTTACTTCTAGCCTCAAATAATATTCGGCGACAGAAAGTCTAAGAAATCAGCGACATAATTTACGTTGATTTTTGGCTCTACCAAAGAGGTAGAAGGTTTTAATACGTATTTTAGCATACATAATTAACGTATAGAAAGTCGAAAACCAAATGCATTGTTGTGATATCAGAGCTCTTTACGCAAGTTGGGTGTTATCACCCTTACAATTTTTAAGGAATATTAGACTAAACAACGATTGTATGAAACGATGACCAAGACAGTGTATCCAACTTCAGAGACACTCTAGGTTTAGATACTTACTTACTTCCTTTGAAACTGAGTGAATCAAATGCACTGTCACAATACTTTAATGTGATAACACTGTATATATAACCTACGATACGTAAGTAAAATATGTAGGTATAGGATATGACCACCCCTCCAGTTAATAGTTTGTGAACTTTTATACTGCAGAGATATTGTACTATAACCCCAATTAATAGGTTCATAACCTAACTTAAAAATGGCTCTTCTGTTATCTTATTTTGATAAAAATATTATTTGTATTTGAATAATATTTTCTTGGACATACAACATACAAATGTATAACAAATTATTTTTAATATTTTTAATAAATGATTATTTTGCCTAAATCAAATTTTGTTTTGCATGAAAGTAAACATGATACTGCTATAGATAGTAACATGGCATAGTATACTATAAGTAATGGTCAATGCTAATAAAATGTTCGTATTAATTCAGTCTATTCCCAAAAAAAAGGAAACTTTATTTGTTATTGTAATTTTTCATGTGAAATTTAAATTCAAACTATTCAATTAATTATTTAGAAAATCATGAACTAATTAAACAAAAATACTGTGTCAGTTTATAACCTTTGACCCTAAAAGAGGGGTGTTATAAGTTTGACCTGTGTATCTGCGTGTCTGTCTGTTTCATCCTAGCGGCCAAACGCGTCGACGGATTTGATTGGGGTTTTTTAATCGAAAACCTGTTTTATCGAGATGGTTCTTAGCTATGTTTGGTTGTAATATAGAAACGAGTAACAAAACTTTAAAAAGCAGAAAAAAATATAAAAACCCTCATTACATAAAGACCTCTAAAAATAATAAAATAATATTATAAAGTACTAATTGAAGTCGTTGCGTCGGGGGACCGCAAGTAAATTACCAAGGCAAATAATAAGATAACAATATCAAATCGTATAGTCTAAGTCCTCATTAATTAGTTCCGAAAACTTAATCAAAATACGACACTACGTGCAACTTTCCCCCGACGCAACGACTTTAATTAATACATAAAAATATTATTATATTATTTTAGAGGTCTTTTTTAAATTTTTGAATTTAATCTTTTTAACATTGTTTGTATTCGTATAATCGGGATATCAAAACAAACAAGATATACTTTTGAAACGAAATTAATATGTTATTTTAAGAAAAAACTAACTAACTAGGTAACATCACTAATGATATTGTGTTTTTATTTCTTGTAACAATTTTTACTTCTCATGTTCAAATTGTGTCACATTTATAGACTAATTTTATGTGTGCAATAAAGTACTTTTCCATTATATAATCCCTACACTAGCAATATAATTTTATTAAACATTTTATTTTATCATGACAATACCATTTGCGGCAATACACATGTTTAATAATAAATTAATAATTGAAACTTATCAGAGATGACTATCTGTATATTAGCTAACGATATAATACCTATTTGGCTTAAATTATATTTTTGACAAACACCTAAGTTTAATTCTATATATGTATTTTATATTCCACTAATAATAAAGGAACTAACTTGTTCTTGAATTAATAATTGAAACTTATCAGAGATGACTATCTGTGTATTAGCTAACGATATAATACCTATTTGGCTTAAATTATATTTTCGACAAACACCTAAGTTTAATTCTATATATGTATTTTATATTCCACTAATAATAAAGGAACTAACTTGTTCTTGAATTAATAATTGAAACTTATCAGAGATGACTATCTGTGTATTAGCTAACGATATAATACCTATTTGGCTTAAATTATATTTTCGACAAACACCTAAGTTTAATTCTATATATGTATTTTATATTCCACTAATAATAAAGGAACTAACTTGTTCTTGAATTAATAATTGAAACTTATCAGAGATGACTATCTGTGTATTAGCTAACGATATAATACTTATTTGGCTTAAATTATTTTTTTTACAAACACCTGAATTTAATTTGATATATGTTTTTATATGCCACTAATAATAAAGTTACTTACTTGTTCCTTAGTAACCGGAACCTCATTGTGAATTTTGATATTAGATGGATCATTTAATGAATGAAGAGACACAGACATAGAGCCTCGACGTTGTAGAGAACTGTTTTGTCTTTTAAACATTTCAGATGTGTTTCTCACAAAACTGTCCATTTTCTTTCTGAAAAAGGAAACTTTTCGCTCAAGTGGCGATTTTCCCATTGAATGCAAATCTAATTCAGACTGTGAGAAACCTTGTCGTCGAGAAAGCATTGATTGATCCAGAGATAACTTTCTGTCCCATACCTTTTCTGTTTTAATGCTATGTGTATTTATACTGTTCTTTAGTTCAGTATAATCTTTATTTACTTCAAGTTTATTTGGAACAACTTCACTGTCTAGAACCACTTTATTATCCGGACCAACATCGCTGTCTAAAACAACCTCGTTGTCTGGAACAACATTGCTGTCTGGAACAACATCACTGTCTGGAACAACATCGCTGTCTGGAACTACTTCGTTCTCTGGAACAACTTCATTAGTTTCAGTTGGTTCAATTTTGGTAAATGATTCACTATCTATTATCGAATTATTTTCATTTTCTATGGCAGGAACAGCTTTGGTATTTTGTTCACTGTGGCTTATGGGACTATCGTCTTTTTCTTCGCTCTCATTATTCTTTTCTAATTCCAAAACTATGACATCTGGATTTGAAGCACTTAATGGTTCATTGGAGGTTTGGTTCACTGAAGACTCCTCGAAACAGTCTTCATCATTAAAATCCTTGTTAGACATAATTTTACTTCCCCGTGGTGCTTTTAACCGCATACTACTATTCATTTTAACAGTTCGGAGAATCTCCTTTATTTTGAGACTCTCTTTAATACTTTTAACATCCGTTATAAATACATATTTTTCTTTTGGTGTACTTGTCACTGATTTCTCTTTTTTTAACCTTTGCTTAAATCTATCCATATTCACACTATCACTAAAAAGCGTCCAATGTCACCTATTAGGCCACAATTCACTAAACTATTTCACATAGTTATTGTAAAATTTATCAGCTGCGAGCTAACGTCACACCTGTATAAATCGTTTAATCGCAGTGAAGGAAACGTGACGATAACATTTTATCACCAAACCTAATTTGATGTTACACTAAACTGTTGTTGAGTATTAAAATGAAATATAAATCATATTCTATTTTTGCAAAACATTTGTAATTTCTTAGAATAAATAATAATAGTAGAAAATGAATGTTTGACCCACAATCAATATTGTTTCGACCATATCTAACTCCTTGAGATTATCTTAGATAAGAAGTACTATATTGCCCTCAATGTTTATGATCCACACGTAGGAAACATTATGCTTTTACGCACAACATATTCATTTTATTTTACTGGCACATGCTTCAACAAATATTTGTATTATAACTGTTTACATGTCAGAAGTTAAACACGATAACGAAATTACTTGCGTCTGAACTGTATGGGACTCGTATCTTAATGTGAGTTCTATAATGGATGATCTTTGAACCTTGATCAAGGTACTAATCGCTTTGGAATATATTATTGCACATAATCAATCCTTTCTATGTAATTTAAAATTGATTATTGGTCAGAATTTACAAAAGGAAAAATCCAGTTAGAATAATATATGGAATTTCAAAAAGTTGTTGTCTGTCTGTCTCTTTGAATGTAGCACTCTGTAACCTCTAGAGAAATGTTGTACAATAACAATGTTTATTATGATTAATATTTTAAATACATTTACCTCAAAAAAAAACTAAAGGTTTCCTAGGGAAAGGCCATTAAAAATATTTTCGTGCAGCAGCTAGTTTTCAAATGTAAGTATTTATGTGTGTAGCAACTTTAAAACATATTTCTTATCTGGATTGTTGACTAAGAATACTTCTTTAATATATTTAACTATAAGAGAATATGGCATGGATTAAGATAGTTTTTATTTCCTTATAATAAATAGATAGATTTAAAACGAGTGATACAATTGTGTTTTTATTAATACTATCGACATTGCGATGTGTGATAGTTAATTAGTAAGTACTTCGTGTCTGTGATAAGAATAATCGTTATCTGTTGTTTATAGATAAATTTCTACATGTTTCTTCACACTGTTTATAATTATAATACTTGTTTCAATGTTATGAAAATTTAAGTATATATAATATAATTCCACTATGCATTTATCTGCATCGGAATTCGTAAAAACGAGGTTTTTGAATAGTTTTTAAGTTAAGTTATTCTAATATAATATACAAATATATTTATGTACATAGAATAATAAGAAGAAGTATTATAGAATAAAGATTTATTGAACAAAAACAATTGTTTAAAAAGTTTAGACAAACAATCACATTTAAAGAATAATATGGACATAATAAATAATGTTACACTAAAACAATTTAAATTTAGACAATATTGCATATATCCAAAATCTTAGTATGTTTACTATTTCTTAGCAGGAACATCCGGTACATCAAATTCGCTAACCTGCGCGTCCACCAGTTGCTTACTCCTCAGTTTGATAACGGCGTGACTTGGAACATTTGGATCTTCCATTTCAAACTCAATTAATCCTGTTAAAACATATATTAAGTTAGTTATTTTTGTGGTATTCAACATTTGGGTATGACATAAATTACCTTCCCTTTCCGATATAAATTGACGAAATTATTATTTAAAACTCATAAATTCATACTAAAATATAAAATAAAATTATCATGACTAAAAAAAAAGTCTGTTAATTTTTAAGCAATTCAGACATGTTTGATACAACTTTCGAAAATGATTATCTGTGGTTATGGGAACAATTTTTCATGGATCAATATGAAAGATGTAAATCTTGACACAAGACACATCCGAAATAAATTGTATTTGGCCAGTGTTCAGTAACATGAAAACCTTTACACTAATGAATAGTTAGTAAATACCGACACTAAAACAAATCATTTAATTATTCAATCCTTAAAAATACTTATATCTTTATAATAAATATCTACAGAACCATTTATTGTCGTAAACATGTTTCTCGATAAATTATAAAAAAACATATATGTTTAAATAATGTTCTAATTTTATGGGTTGTATAGAAATATATGAAAATTAGAATATATAATTTAAAGTAACTATAATTTTACTTAATAATGTAGTAATTTTACTTAATAAATAATAACTTGCGTAAGAAATTATATAACTAGAATTATTTAGTAAACATAGCGAGACTATTTTATTATGACGTCACTTTTATATAATAAAACTTTATATATTTTTTATTATTAAATGTACTTAATAAAAATCATAAAGCCATTTATAATTGCCTATTTTAGTGCTACTGCCGTAAATAATTTAATTCCAGGGCTACTTGTGTTCACTACGAATATAAACCAGAAACTATTTTATATCGAACGATGATCAACCATTTTGTGAACAGGATGATTTAGCATTTCCATTGAAGGTTAATGACTGATGAGAGCTTTTCCAGCCTGAACCATTACGCACACTTAATTATGAAAAAATAGACAAAACCAATAAAATATAGGTCTAACCTACACTACTATTATAAAGAGGTAAAGTTTGTATTCGAAAATACTCTTAATATCTTTTGTTTTATCTATTTTAAGAGAGGACCTGTTTCTTTTCTGTTAAATAATATTCCTATATTCCTTTTTTTGAAAAAAAAATTGCTTCAGAAATTAACATTACATATATATAATACAATATATAATTATAGAGTATTATACAATAGTATTATATTTAGTTTTCAATAATTGTCAAAATATTCATAATATTTTATTCTCCTTAATAGAAATCCGCGCAATGTTACAATGATGTAAGAAAACATTCAACAACTACAAATATTTTAGAAATGTATAATATTATAGAATTCCGTCCACAACTATGCGATAATTTCAAACATGTAATTATTGCCGACAGAATATGAAAGTAAGTAAAATATTTAATTTAATAGTGTATTACAAAATAAAAGCTCCTCGTAACTTTGTTTAAATTTCGTTGCATATAAAACTTCAACTAAACTGACTTATAAACCAAGACATACCAGAATATAAATTTACCTTTATACAAGTTACCCATCACAATTTTATTAAAAACATATTACATATCACAAAAGAGCGGACCGGAAAGCCGAGCTTTTGTTCAAAATAAAAGCCTAACGAACTTTACACGCCTCACAATATAAAAGAGAATAAACCAAAAACCTCACAATGTAGTTAAAACTGCATTAATTTTCATATGCTTTAACAATGTTATTCTCACGTGCCTTGTGCATTATTTTAATGTTTTACTATTTTGGATACAAGTTTTCTTTTATTCATTGTCCAAAATTTATTGTCCATTGTACATAATTTTTACAATACGCCACCGCGTATAACTTTTATAAAAAATAAGATAAAATACATGCGAATTGAAAAAAAAAAATTAGATTTGCAATTTTTTTAATTTTTATAATTCCTTTATATTTTCGTGATTCATTATGTTTCGAATCTGGACGATATCTGAATAACCCTAAATGTGTTCGAAATTTGTCGGATAAAAATCAATATAATTGATGTGATTTCAGAAGAAAGATAATTATACATTACTGTAAATTAAAAAAAAGGCGAGCCAAGACGCGTGGGATCACTTGTATTGACTAATTGACCGTAAGTGTAATTCTAGTTCAGAATTATAATTAAGAACCTGCTCTCTCAACACGAATATCTGGTGGAACACTTGTGTAAATATAATTCGAAGCAACTGCAAGGTTATTATACAGATTCGTTTTTCTATTATTGTTACATCCGTCGACAGATATTAAATTATATATTTTTTAATTTCCGATTATTTTTGTACGAAAAAAATTCTTACGACTAATATATATTTTGATTGCATTTTTAATAGATATTATCTGAACGTGTTTGTTCAGTTGTTTATCATCACACCGTAAGCAACTGACATAATTAGATTCTTGAAAATTGTTTGAATGAAATTTAAATTCCGCGACATCTCCACTCCTATCTCCCTCTTTTTATTAAAACCTTGTTAAAATATGCTTATACTCTCGTATAAGACTTGAGTTGTAGTGTAAGTTTAACCTCTTACTAAATCTCTTTACACCATACAAAAGTGGACATAAAAATAATGCTCCCTGAGTTTTCAAACATTATAATAAATTAATGAACGCTAGCTATACTTTCAACACAATATTAAATATTAAATTTTATATTAAAAGTCAAAATTAAAATTAAAATTATTCATTTGAACAAATAAAAAAAAATCACCTTATAAACACAAGTAAAAGGTGCCAAAACCTCTACAATGTCATTCAACATCGTACTCGTATTTTAAAACAAAAGTTGTGATTTTAAAAGCAATAATATTTAATTTTTATTAAATTATAACATAAATAAAAATGTTTGCAGATGGTGCATGTAAGTATTCAAGTTCAAATAGAACTTTAGAGAATTATTAGACGTAAACACAGATAATAAGTATAATAACATTTCTTGTTTGAGGATGAAATTAGCGAAATATTAAATAATTGATCATTAGCGAAATATTAAATTTAAGCCGCTCAAATTATGATAATATACTAATATTATATGTATAAATTAATACTGAAATCTTAATAAGCAGTTTTAAGGTGGTGGTTTCGCATATTTTCTTTTAAAGAAGAAATACGACAATTGAATAAATTTTTAAAAAATGTATTTAGAGTTTATTACGAATTTTCATTTTTTTTCGTTTCATACATGTAAGCAACCCATATACACAAAAAATTAAAATCAGTAACTATAGGTAAAAAGAATAACAAACAAATGCTAAAGTAGACTAAAGTAGTGTTTTACAAGTCCAATAGGTTATGTTGCATAGGTGTAAACAAGTTCTCGTAGCAGTTCGTAGCGTAAATGTCAAGGGTTAGTCTGGCTCTACGACAACTACAACTGGTTATGAAAATTGGTAATAAACGTTAAACAAAAATTAATAATGGTTCCTAAGTTAAGCTTATTTAAATTTTAAATAAATATAGATTTAAACATAAATAAAAAAAATCCCGAGACCTCCACGAAACCATTCCGTCGCTCTACCTATTGGGCTACTGTATCGCGTGCCACCATACCAATAACTGAATACGGGAAGAAACCCGTCTTACCGGACGCGGGTCTTCCCTGCCTGTATCGGTTTATTTTTAATTCCTTATTTATTTAATTTACAATAAATAATTTATTGTTATTACTATGTTCTTAAAGCAAACGATGCAATAATAATTTAGAGTTTAAAGTTATAAAATATATATATATATATATTATTAAAATATATATATATATATTTGGAAATAGATAGGCTTGCAAAGTGTCTTGTTTGTCCAATGCCTCTTATGCATATGCTTATGACAATGTCTCTACAACACAAAATTTGTTTTCAATTTTTGAATCCGCCTTCAATTTTTTATCATTCATTTTGTGTAAAGCTCGATACAAACAAGAATTTACATTTCATTCGAAACATGTTTCCAAAATATTGAAATGTTTGAAATTGTTTTGTATTCCAGACAGACAAAAGCAAACCAAATTGACATTATAAGACGTGTGAAAATATGAATTTAAATATGTGTTATTTTATTTATAATGCCATCGCGTGACTACAACGTCCTCTTAATATCATGGCATGACGTCTTTAGGGTTACTATATTATTTAGACGATCTCATAGACAAATTTACGGTTACCAACACGTTGCCATTTTTTCAATTATCTTATTAGACCTTACTATCCACTTTATCAATAAAAAGTAGGTGAGTCCATTAAAGGATTTCGTTAAATTTATTTAAAAAAAATACAGAAATAAAATAAATCATTGCTAGGAAATCATTTAACCTTGACTTAATAAAACTTGACGGAATAAATTATACGTTTTGTTTTTCATACAACATCTATAAACTAACTAATTCCGTAGTTTACAGTTATTCCAGTTATAAGCGATCGGTTGAATACACAAAGGAGATACACATACAAATTACACCGCAAATACGAGTACACAAACGGACCGTTCAGAATTCACAAAGTTCAAGTCTATTACACTAAAACGTATTGCAAATGTTATCTAGATACTGTTGTTTGAATAATTTGATGCACCAGATTCTATTGGACGTTTCCAATACTCAAAGCTGTTACATAAGTATAGTTCATTGCAAGCTTCGACCGTAGTGGTTTATATGCGGTCACGTTGATCCCGTATATATTTGTACTCAATCCGGCTTATACTATTGAAACACTATTGAAACGTTGGACAATGAAATATATCTTCTATTACCATTAAATTTATCAAGATAAGACAAGAATAAGTTGATAAAAGATGGTGGATTTAAAAACATTCTTATTTTGCTGTTATAGTTATATATAAAATATTTTTTTGTTCTTCTTTTATTTATTAAGAAATCTAAATTACCTCCTTCAACCATAATTTCTTCCTTGTAATTATCCCTCATAAACCTGGCGAGTATATTATGATAAAATATTCTAGCGTTCTCACGGACTTCTTCATTCACTTCCATCTTTGATACAGCCTGTATAAGCATGTTTAGTTTTTGGCGCGCATTTAGAAGCAACTTGTCAACTGTTGAATGAGATTTTTTTTAAATTATATTTCATTATAAATAGTTATCGTAAATTTATTTATTATAATGATAATAATTAATGTATTGTTTAAAAGAATATATATTTATTATCTATCTATAGATTTTATTGAAATCTACGCTATCTGTTCTCTCTTTTTTCTGAGTTCCCCGTTTATGTTATTTGTTGAACGTAAATTCGATGTCTGTACTTATCTACGAAATAAATAGGGATAACTACACTGCTGTTAGAATAGAATATATTAATTATTATTACTAACAATCCGCTTCTACTTCGGGTACTGGTTGGATCATATCTTCAAGTGCATAATGCATATCAGATTTTGTTCCAACAAACGGCCTCGGGACATTCGGTGCACCTGTTCAAATCCAAATGTAAATATGCTATAATTATATTCAACTAATTGTAAATGGATAAACTGTCTGTACATTATTTTTAGTTTAAATTCAGTAAACTGAAAACAAATTAAGTAGTCAATTTTATTTCTTTATTTGCTCTATTTTTGCAATAATTGCAAATATTCAAGTATTATTATTATTAGTATCACAAATCACGTAGACAGCCATCAATAAAAAATATTTATTTGTATGTATAGGATATTATAGTTTAGATAATTTATTTGTTTCGAGTTATGAACTATAATATTAGAAATACAAAATAAACGATAAACTGTAGGTACGTTTTGCTAAATTATCTCTAAAAACAATTTCACGTTTCCGTTTTTGATATTTGTATAGCGTAGTGTGTAAATACAGAAAGTTGTATTGGTAGATCCACGTAGAGTGGTGTCAAAACTTTATAGTGTTTGTCGGTCTGTGTCTGTCTATGATGTTGAATCTCCCGAACGTATGGACTGATTTAAAATGTACTGTTCTGTGTTTGTTTTATTACTTGCTCCGGCATGGTTTGCACTGAAATCTGATAGTATGTTTCATTCGCTTTGAGGTACACCGAGCTTAAAATACGAATAGCGAGTTGCTTAATAATCATAGACCTCATTAGAATATCGCGGTAATTAAACATTGGACGGCTGAATTTACTATTGCAACGCTAATAATATTCATAGTCTGAGAGCTATTGATGTAAATTATAATTTAAATAAGTTTTATATTTACATTATTTACTGTGTTCATATCTTTTAAAACCTTAGAATATTATTTATTTCTAATATTATTGCAGATATATTAGTGACTTCAAAATAAACATAAAATATTGCATTTAAGTACGTATGTACGTGTCTATGTCCGGGTACTGTCAGTCACTGTCCGTCCGTCAGTCAAATCCGTTGTGTCAGATGATTTCCAAAATACAACAGATTTGAGTAGGTAAATGCCATTCTTTATGATTACTTCAACGTTCCACGAATATATTTTTAAAAATACCAAGCACCAGAAACATTACAGATAAATAACCAAGTGAAGTGAGTAGGATATTTTTCGTAACATATCTACCATATATTATAAAATAAGATCATATGCGACGTTTGAATAGTAATAGTATAAGAGTTATAACAATCTGAAGAAATTTGGCTATATATAAATTAGTGGGTAAAAAAACTAGTCTTCTATCTGTACAGCGCAGACCAACAGAAGCAGGAAAAATGTTCCAGGTAAGCAATTTATTCGTTTTAAATATTTGTTAAAATCAAGTTATTAATATATTGCTATTTCTTACACTAGATATCAACGCTCTGTACGGTCAAACAAATATCCTTTGACAACTCAATAAGGCTTTGACTTTACAGATGAGGAAGCATCTACATTAGTAAATAAATACGTCAATAAATCAATACGCCATCTGTGTAGTTACTTCGTAATACGCATGTGGGCACTAATCCTGCTAGATAATTTATTAATTATATAAATTAATGAAAATTGACTTTATAATATAATATGATAATTATAATATGATATGATTGAGATTATCATCATTTACCAAAAAACTGAGGTAAGAGTTATATTAATTTAATTCAAAGGTCAGTCGTTATTCATAGTTATTATTCATAGAATACCTAAGGAAACCAGCCTAAAACGAGTCCATTTAAAAAAAATGTGTTTGTATTAATGTACACACGTAAGAAGTGCAACTTCTTTATGACATCACTTTTTCGAAAAATGATCCACTATTACAACTTTACAACTATTGGTTAACTAAAGCTAAATTAGAAAAAGCAAGCAAAAAAAAAATAATTGGTATTAAATTAACGTTTTATTATCATAGACATGCATAAAAATAATATAATAATTTAACCTTATTACAAATATTAAGATTATTATAGTATTTCATTAATTATCATACAATTATTATTTTTGTCAATCACTTTAAGAATTTTTTTCCGTCAATCACTTTAGTGGAATATGAGTTTTAGAAATGAACAAGGCACGTAACAGAAAACGTGATCAGCTAAGCGCTAAAAATACTCACGCTACCTGTATTTATTTAGATAGAATTTTGATCACCGTAAGCGTACCCTTAGGAATAAATATGGCGCGTAACGAAAAAATGTGATTTAGAAATAGAGATGGCGCGTAACCGAAAACGTTATAGTTTTTTGACATTTGTATGAAATTTCTCACATCCGCCGATAAAGAAGTTTCACTTCAAAAAGAAAAACCAAATGAGGTGATGTTTGAATTTAGTGATCTCATTTCCCGGTGTATTTACGTATTGGTTAAATGTTTTAAACATGGATTACATGAACATTTATTATTATGCCTATATATTTATCATATATATGATAAATATTTATGACCTCATATGTTACGTATAAACAATTTACGATTTTTTCTTACCAACGCTAGATAGAAGCTGGTTTATTTGCTGAAGAGAAGTCTTCATCTCAATAATAAGGTGTCCTTTTTCATCAAGGGCCTTTTTGATATTCTCTTCTTCTCGTTGCTCTGCCTCCAACTCAGCTCGAAGTTGTTTCTTCTCTCTTATATATCTAGTAATCATAATAACATTGTTAATTATTTAATAATGTTATCCATCCATTTTACAAATGATTTATTTATAATTAAAATTTAAACATTGTTTGATATCGTAATCGAATAATCACAATAGATTTATTTTTAAATACATTTTATTTTTTAACTAGCGTCCTGTCCTTTATTTGTTGGAATCTAATTATTCTATATAATATCTAATCTAATGATATCTATCTAATTATATAGACTTAAATTAGGGGCAGCGTGAAAAAAATATATGTAATATGTTAACTGCACAAAGAATAATATTATGTTCCAAAGAAAACTTCAAAAAAAGGGATGGTGGAGATCTCTTAAAGAGATAAATTGAGCTTTGTACACTTATTTTTTCAATTTATAATTTTTTGTAATGTTTTTTTATTAGTACATAAATAAATAAAAAATATAACTAGGTGTAATTTTAAAAGTATGAATTAATTTATTTAATTCTAAATCTGTTAAAAATATTTTCATATAATTTGAAGACAGAAGGTAAGTAGGAACTAAAACAATTTTCACAAGTCGTCTTCTTCACATATTGTCTCTGTTGACTTATTTGTTGAGTTATGCAAAACTTTTTTAATAAAACCATCAAAGCTTTATCTTTGTACGGATAAAATAACCTATAAAAAAACTTCGTTTATTCAATTTATATCAATGAAGTTAAATAAATCTATAATAAATTATTAAATATGAAAATATTAAATATAATTTTAGTTTATATTAATACATTACATGTCAAATGTGAATTGAGGCAACATGTAATTTTTTTCCCTCCACACTTCTCTATCATATGTCATCTCGTTACGGACTTATCATTCTTGCACAACAGACATCTTATTTCAGACACTCTTATCTTATACCAAACTATCTCATAGTAGACCATCCACAGACTTAACACATATTCACATATTCTTATACATATGGAAATATTATATAAAGCAAAAATATTTTTTAATCTAGAGGTTTTTTTTTAAATAAAAATTGGCTGCGATTTTCAAAATCTGCCATTTATATAAAACTACATTGTCTGTATGAAATTTATTTTAATTTATAAAATAATTTTATGACACTTTTTTGTCTCTTCTAAATTAGCAAGGGTTAATAGGTAAAACAATCTGTACCTATTAAAAACATAATATAATATTCTAATTACATATAATTATTACCATCAATGTCAATATATTTGTGATAATGATAATATGTATGAAGAAGCGAATATTTCGATCAGTCCATTTAAATGTTACTCTCGTATAAAAGTATTACATATCACATTTGAATAGCGTTATGCAGTAGCAAGACAAACGAGTATATGATTTATAAAAAATATATGAAAAACGCAGCAGAATATACTTTATATAATATATCTATAAAATAAGCAAGTCAATGTACTTTATATACATTGACTTGCTTACTTGCTTATCAGTGTACTTTATATACATTGACTTGCTTACTTGCTTGTCAATGTACTTTATATACATTGACAAGATATATATACTTAATATTATTGAGGTGCTTTTACCACAGCAATATAATAATAGGTACTTAAATAGCAGACAAAAGAATAACTTTTTTGATATCATAATAATAATAATATTTATTGGACACATCATAAATCATACAGAAAACAGATAACCCCGACTCAGGAGTCAGGCACTAGCAGTGCTGTTTGCAGAAGCCAGTATCCTCCCCTTGACTACAAGTACTACAACAACTTATGCCCTTGGGAATGAGTTATTAGAAATTGTAAAAACAAACAAAAAATAAATAAAGCAAAAAAAAAGTAACAATGTGAGATTTAAACAAAAATTAACACTAAATTATAAACTAAAAATAATACTTTTTGCATCATTTTAGAAGGCAATAAAATATACATCTTATTTTATACGCTAGTTAGGCATTAATTGCTAAACTCATGGCATAAACAGACGCAACGAACACGAAAAATTACGTAAAATAAATATTTAACGACAGTTTCCATACAACCAACATTAATTTATTGTTTGATATTAATAGTAGGGTTGCCAACCATACTTTATAATAAAGTATTAATACTTTATTTTTGGTAATTATACTTTATTTTTGGTAATTATACTTTATACTTTTGCATATAAATAAAGGAAATGTACCTAACATTTTATTTAGTCAGTCAGATGTTAATTTGAATGTGTCATCCCCGAAATATTTAAATAACCGAAATCTTTATCTAATAAAATTGTCACTGATCCATTTCTTTACATGGAAAATATTAAAAAAAAACATCATGGGGGCCTTTATAAGAGCGAGAGAACCCAAAACAATGGTTTTTCAGTTGGTCTGTATGTCTGTATGCTTGTGCACCCTAATCTCAGAAACAGCTAAATCAATTTGGATGCGGTTGCAAGGAACATATTGTCACAGTATTGACTTAACATTTAGTGTTTATTTCATTTAAATCGGTTAAGAAATAAAACAGTTATATTAATTTATGTCAATAAGTACCAAGAAAATCTTCTACACGTGTAATAAATCTGTATAGAAGTGGTTCTGTATATTCAAAATAATAAAAATATATATAAACTGGATGTGAATATATAATAGTGTGTGTTTATAGAATATTTTATATTTATAACTTAGTAGCTTGAGCTTCGCAGGCTCAGGAATATTTGCTTTGCAACGATGAAATCGTGTCTAAATCAACTAATCGATAACGTCCGATGATTAGCAGTGCCCATCACTACATATAACAGTAGTAACTGAACGCCGCCAGGTATACCAATTTGCATCCTTTACCTCCCTCCCCCTACACTCCTTCGGGACAGTGCTGTCAAAGCAAAACCAATCGGCTTAATAACATATGTACTAAAACTTTTCAATTACAATAAATGATATAATATAATACACCTGATATCTCATTACTTTTATAAAATAGAAACGCTAATAAAAAAAAAATCTTGAGACAAATTTATTGCACTTATAACTTGATTATTTTTTTCAGTTTTAATTTTACTTTCACGGTTTCTCATACGTTTTCAAAATTTTAAATCACCCTAGACTACGACTGCACTCTTTCAAAGTTTAAATTTGGAATTTAATTTTAAAATGACGTCTGTTTCATTATGATACTGATTTCTGCCAAACTCAAAAGAACGTGAATTGTTTATTTAATTTCCTTGATTTATGTATAAAATTTTACAAAAATGCTTGACGAGGTCGAAGTCCTTAAAGTACAAGTCTGGTTATTCTTTTTTTATGGACCTCGAAATACTGAAATCTACGTGTCAAGAGGCCAATAACGTCTGAAGACGGTCTTGAGCATAACCTCAGATACGGCCCAGCTTTATAATGGGTACTTGTATGTTATATAAAAAATAATAAAGAAACAACGTCTTTAGAACAGAGACATTTTTAAGACTTAAAAGACTATTTATACAAGAGTAAGAGTTTACTTTTAATTACTTAGGATTATTTTAATTAGTTGAGAGTGTAACGAAATGTAAAAAAATCCTCTATTACAAAAAATATACAAAACTACTAACGAAACAGCAACGTCAGGTTTAAAATAAAAATTGTAAAACAAACTCCTGTTACAACCTTTAAAAAATACACATCGTTAAATTTGTTGATGTTTGTCCTAAAGGTTACTCTATAATAAACCAAGTTTGAAAAAATAAATACAGTGGGGATTTTTACTAATAGATAAAATATTAATATTTTGAATATATTTGTAAATATGTATAACCATGTTAAGATTATTTCAATTTTATATCAATATAGAATAAAAAATAAATCGATATGGTAGGTCAGCTGCTAGAGCGACAAGACAGTTTCTCAGAGGTGGGTTCGAATACCTGCCTGTATTAAAACAAATTAACTTTTACAACAAACAAACTATTTATATTTCCTTTATTTATTTATTTATAGCTATATATATAGGATTTTCGAAAGAAACCTAATAGATGTCACCACCGTCTCGATAAAGACGATCACATATAGAATGCTTCATTCACCGAGACGGACAGCGATACGGTAACTCAGTTGGTAGAGCGACGGGACGGTTTCCCAGTAGTCGCGGGTTCGAATCCCTGCCTGTGTCGGTTTATTTTTCATTCTATATTTATATAAATGCTTGTCCCTTTTAGTCATGTTGATAGATTTATTTGTTGTTTTTCCTCGTAACATAAAGAAACATATTTTAAGACCCTGTTGACACTTTCCCATAATAGCATGCCCTATCGAATAGGTCCTCCTAGCTTATTGATGTATGATAAATCAAAATGAACATCTGTAATCGTATCTCACTGCTCAATGATTTGAGCATTTTGTTTTTACAATTTCATGTGTTATTGGTACGTGTTGCAATTTTGTTTAAGCATCAATCAACTCTTTGCCCGTAAATAAAACCAACGGCATATTACAAGGAATGCATAAACATTAAAAATTCAAGTCTTGTCCCACATATTTTATATTGTAAAAAAAAAACAGCGGCGTGTCGTATTTGATCGTCTTTTAATGATTAGTAATAAGTCCTCAAGGTGAGCCGTGATATGTCATTAAATCGTATCAAATATCGTGATCGTCCAGATACGCGTATCTGAGAAGATGTATTAAATACAATTATATAGACAGCGATGTATATCAATCACAGTATTATAAAGGCTTATTCACTCAATCACAGTATTATTACTTTGGTTTGAATTGGTACTACTTATACATTTGTACAGACCTAGCGTAGAATGAAGAATAAACCTTGGTTTAGGTTGAAATGGCCCTTGAGTTATTTAAGAACAAATTTCAATATGGAGTCTGCCAAAATGTGATGCTTTAGTAGGTAGTGTGGACTAAAATATTGCGAATCGTTTTAATAATGTAACAAAAAAGTACGCTGGTTATCAAGCTATATTTAATATTTGCATTGTTTAATTTATAATACTAGTCTATACTAATATTATAAAGCTGAAGAGTTTGTTTGTTTGAACGCACTAATCTCTGGGATTACTAGCCCGAATTGAAAAATTCTTTTTGTGTTGAATAGTCCGTTTATTGAGGAAGGCTATAGGATATATATCATCTCGCTGTGACTAATAGAAGTTAAGCAGCAATGAAAAATGCTGGAAATTTAATATAATCTAATAGGTTCTGACTGACTTAGTTATAGCATACACTCTAAACCGCAGGTCGTAGAGATAGTAAAATTGGAGGATACATTTGTTTTTCTACGTAGTAGTGTACAAAGAAAAGATTTTTAAATGCCACCCTTAAGGTTTTTAAATATCAATTTTGTATGGAACTCGGCGGCAACACTAAAAACCACGCGGGCGAAGTCGCGAGCGACCCCTAGTATTAAATAAAACTTTAATTTAAAATCATACAGTAGAGCTTGTACATTTCTTGTGACATATTATAATGTCATAGTCTCCGAAGACACTGAACTAGACTAAACATAATATTAAACGAGTTAGAATGGAATAATCAGAAACATGAACATGCCAAAGGAAGTGATTTAACTGTAAGCTATTTTAGAGTTTCAAATTTAGAAAGAGTTAAAATTAATTTAAATTTAAAGTTAGAATAAAACAAGAAGTTGCTTCTTTTTTTTGTTAATAACTTATATTATAAAATAGGAAATAGAATCATGAATATTATATTTTTTATGAGGCGTAAATACTTAGCGCCTCTCACTTATTAGGTCTGCTGGAATATACTTCACTTTTAAAGAATGTTTGTTTATTATATTTAATATTTTTGCACGTGAATGTTTAATAAATATTTGACAATATATTTGTCTAAAAATTTTTTTTTCGATACCATTATTCATAATAATATTAATACTTTTTTAATCATAACAGACGAAGACAAAAGAATTAGGACCAGTATAGAAGGACCCATATACTTGTTAGTACACAGATATACCTTAAATGATATCATCAAATAAATAATCACACAATAGAATTAAAGTAGACCTAACAATACATACATAACTCATTCCTTAAAATGATTCTTAACTTAATATCTGGATGAAAGAACGTCTCTTTATCTTATTTACTTATATTAAATGGCATTTTAGTAGACATTATAATTTTATGACATCTGTTCTATTAACAATATATCAAAACAAAAACAAATCGAGAACTTTATCTGTTTAATAATTATGTGTTTGTTAAGTCATGCCCAACTTGTGTAACAGTTGAAATTGTAAATAATATATTTTCTCTCAAGCAAATAGTAATATGCGAAGTTTATAACGGACAGCATTTAAAAGAGCAGTGTTTCTCAGTGTGTATATTTCCTTGAGGTGGGGTTATTAAATTTGTTTGACTATAAACTGAAAACTGTCTGTCTGTTCAAATTTACAGTTTGCATATAAGACTGTCGTATACAATACTCGCTTAATATGATATAAATAACATATTCATTTTAACATTTTGTTGGACACAATTTACCCAAAGCGTTTTCCCGCTTTGGGTAAATTGTTTACAATTCAATATTTGACTATAAAACAGTGCTTCATAAAAGTAATTTTTAGTACAGAATAATATCATACAGAAATATATTTTGCTGTGAAAAAAATTATAATATTAATTAAAGATTTATTAACGAGTGCTTTACTCTTTTAATAAACTAACTTAGCTAACTATTATTCATCTAGATCACACGAGATTCTAAGCTTCTCTAGTTTATTGCAATCCACTCTACCTTTAATTTGAGAGATGAAATCAAAGACACACCATCAAGAAGAACAGACAGAAATGCGAGCTAGGTTTTTATGTAAAATTATGATAATAGTTAATAACTTCAATACATATAGCATAGTGAAATTGTTAGAATAATCTATCAAACAAACAAATCAGTCGATTTGTTTGTATTTCGAAAATCCTTTAAAATATGAAATAATAAATATATAAATATATATATATATATATATATATATATATATATATATATATATATATATATATATATATATATATATATATAATATATAAACCAACAGCTTCGTAGCCTTTCCCTTGTCAATGACTTCGTGTCATCAATAAGAACTTTTTTTATTATAATTGATATTGTACCGACATTTTTTATATATGTACAATGAATGATACAATAAAGGAGCGTGCGAACTAAAATGTTTTCTTAAAATGTTCAATATTGTTTACGATTTAATTTCGAACAATACTAGCAATCAATCGTGGACGAATACTAGCAATCATATATAGATAAAGATCAAAATCTTTAAGGGTGATTGACATTTCAAAGCACACCATAACCGGATATTAAAAAGTTGCACTAGACTTCTTTTTATGGTGATGAGATGTGATGAAACGCTTTGATAATTCAAACCCTAGATAGAAATGGGAGATGAAAGTTATTGTGGTAATCCGTTCTGAGAATTAGATTCCTGTTTCGTGACCTGGAAGTGGCAGTTGTTGTCGGTGTGTGTAAACTTAAATCGATTTTGATGAGACATCCACAGGAAATTAAGATTCAGTCTTAAAATAGAGTGGGAAAAGCAGCTTGTAAAAACTAGTTCTGATAATAAATATAAAGTTTTGGGAGTCTTAATATTAGGTGTATTATTTAACTTTTTTAAAACCAGACGTAATTCTTCTTTTTCTTTTTTTAAATTAAGAAACATAATTCAAATTAATAATTTCAAAGTTGTATTTAATAAATATTTAATTTAATTAATAAATTAATATATTTCAACACAATAAAACATAATATAGACAAATAATAATTGGTATAAGTATCATAAAGCAGAAATATTCCAATTTTATTTAAAATTTGGTTATTTCGTATGTTTCATGTGGTTATTGCTGTTTAATCACAATCCACATCATTAAAATTATAATGAGTATATTGAGAACACAATAATTAAAACATATTTTGTAAATGAATTTAAAATATGTAGGTATATTGTAGGTATTAAAAATGCTGAAAGTAAAATATGTTTTCGAACCCGTTCGGGGTTCTTATTCATGCGCTCGAAGCAGTGTCGACTCTCGACGAAGTAGTCGAAATAGTCGTTTATAGTCGGGTAAATAAACAGGGTTATTTGTTATTAGTTGACCACCATTTGCAGGCAGCCTTACTACATAAATCCCAACAACATTTGTTCTACGACTTTTTAAAAATCTTGATAAACAACACGAAAAACACAAACCAAAAAAATATTGCTCCCTCTTTTACTTATTACTCTGTATTTTGTAAGAAGTGCTTAAAAGGTCAACGCCCGGGTGCCATACTTATTCTCAGAGGTAATGTCAGTTCAGAGGCAACAAATAAATTTTGTAAGGGAAAACTCAAAAAAACTCAAAAATAAATTTTGTATGGAAAAAAAAATTAAAAACTAATAATTTTAAAAAGTCGTAGAACAAATGTTGTTAGGATTCAACAAATGATGTAGAAAGGCTGCCTGCAAGAGGTGGTAAACTAATTAAAAATAACCCTGTATATTTAACCTACACCTTTGTAATATTGTTTCAGTATTACTGATAACTCTTGCATGAAACCATTATAAGAACTTATTTCCTAATACTGAATGCTGAAAAAAAAAATATCTGTGCAAAAGACTCACGAACATAATTTTTAAGATGCCTGTTACTAACACCTTTATGGTGTTATCTGAAATTTCAGTGTATAATGTGACAAATACACACTAAATGTGAAAAATGCACATAAGTGGATAAAAGTGAAAATATATTTAAAAAAATACTGAATGCAATATTCAGTGCAATGCGCTCACATCCACATCTGGATAAACAAAAAAAAAATACAGTTTATTATATTAATATACTTTTGAATACTATTTATATTATAAAATTGTATAGAAAAATGTGATTGATATTATATACATAATACAACATAAGTTTGAATTGCATAATGTTTTGAATGCCTTCCTAAACTTATTTGTAAAGCTTTACTAGATACGCTAAGTTTTCGTAGACCTATTGCTAAGCTATTTCAAAAGACCCTTTGACAATAACTTACAAAGCAGTACCTAGTTGCTCAGTTAATCAAGCTCATTTGAAACACATAAATTGTTTTGTTTGTAACGTGCCTTTGTCAAAGCAAGAGTATCTGGTTATCTCTTCCTAAGTATTCATTTCATGAAATGTAATTATAGCATGTACGTGACATATGTTTTCAAACATGAAAATGTTTTAGTATTTATTTGAAATTAATAGTAAAATAATGACCGAACCAGAGAACAAATAACATATACTCTTTAGTAGCTAGGTGTTCTTATTACAATCATATCATTTAACTACAGTTTTTTTTTCACAATTTAATTAGACAACAGCACTGTAAATAATAATTCAAAATATTCAAAGTTATTTTAAAATTAAATGGCTATTTATCAGTCATGCGAAGTTTTCATAATTTGTATAACGTATAATGATAAATATCTTAAAATACTAATACTCATAATATCTTATTGGCGTTATAAAATACAAACAAACTTTTATTTTTCATTTTAATTAAATATAATGGTTTTTTTATCGAATTATAATAATACAGTAATAATAATAATACAAGACAATTTACACACATTGATCTAACCCCTAAGTAAGCAAATTATTTGCTTGTGATAAGGGTGATAGACAGCGATACAAATACATAGAAATACACATATAAATACTGAGAATATATATAACAAACGACTAAACCCAGAAATACAGACATCTATGCCCATCACATATGTATGTATGGTCCAATTTGAAATCGAACCCGAGCCCCATTGCGTTGTTATAAGTTAGGCGGCTGCACTAACCACTCGACCAACGGGGCGGTAATTGCAATGGTTCGTAAAATGTACACCAAATATGGACGTTTGTGAAACAGTGAACACAGTTTAGACACAAGTGATAAACAAATCGACTGTTAATGATTCAAACTAGAAATATATAAAAGAATAAAATATTATAATGTATTTGTGAAATTTACACTTTAAATATTTTTTCATAATATAAAGAAATATATTTTGTTTAAAGCTGGCTGTCAATAAAGATTTTCATTTTATTTTATATTTTATAATATAAAATAACTATCCACTTAAATATCAGACAACAATTATCAAATTATAAGAACTGAAGTACATACATAATCTATTATTTATATATCTTACTTTAGCATTCCAAACACAATCTATTCAGATTTACTATACAATACAGATATACTATTCTTGACCAAAGCCGCAAACTTCGTCCAACCCCCCCCCCCCCCCGTGTAGGTACGTGGAAGGGGTGTTCCACCCACACATACGAATTGCACTCCATTTGCGGTTTAAACTTCTTTATATATTTTACTATTATATTCAATTCTATAAACGCAACTTATTTATAGAAAAACTTAAAAATAGATGAATGTTATATGCTATCGATTTCCAGTATTCTATAAATTAATTACAAGTTTTAATGAACTATTCTTCAAAATACCAATACATGTATGTATTTAACTTAGCATAAAATTAGAAATAAACTTTTGATTTAATAATTTATAATATACGAAATATTTCACTTACTTTGATCAAAATTTTATAAAAAATATGTTTGTATATAACTATGAATATATGTATGATTTGATAGACATGTCACGGTTGTATTATCAGTATGTGTGTGTGTTTGGAGTGTGTGTGTAGGTATGTGTTCAATGTTGTGTTCAAAAACGATGATTGAATAAAAGAATACACAGTTTCGAGGCACACAAAATACACTATCTATACAATTTATCAAATTGCCTTGATGTTTCGGTAAAAAATTTAACATCGTATTGAAATTGAATATTGAATGGTAAATCCATTACTCCCAGCTTCATCTAATTACGACATCAATACTATGAATATGGAATTATACGATATCGGCATACATTTATTACAATATAACATAATTCACTTCCATTATATGGATATTTGCATAACAAATAAGAGCATAATACTAACAATAAATAAAGACAAATAAAAACATTCTATTAATATAGAAGTAATATCTCTGAACATCCTTGCCGTAGATTTATTTACTTAAAAGAATTAACCAGTGGCATTAATTAAATGAGATAATCCTTTTTTCCTTTAATCAATTTGTAATTAAAAAGTAAACAAATATTTATTATGAAGAGAAAAATAACACCATTTCTATATTTTATCAGAGATGCGAATAAAATTAACACCCTGTATATTAATCATATAATATATAAAAATAATTATTAGAATAGTGAATAAAACATATTTCAGCCGTACTATAAATCTGGTTCAGAGTAAAGACGAATTACATTTTACTAAAGAGAGTTCGGGAGATACTTACTTAGTAGTGAGTATCTCATGGATTTCTTTGAAATGTGTTCAAAGACTTTGATACACTTATTTCAATACTTGTACTTTACAATACAACTTTAGTACAAGTTTAATGTTAAATGAATTCGGAATAGAAATAAATACTTGGGTATCAAAATGATGGAATACAAATAGTAATTTGTATTCAATAGTAATTATAATTATTGTTTCATAATTATAATTAAAAAAACTTTCAAACGTATTTAGAAACAATTTTAATGAATGGTATATATAGTTAATGTGGGGTGGAAAAAATATTCTAGTATGGGCGAACATTTCTTTTTCATAAATTTAGATCTGTTTCTAACAGATTCCGTTGGAATGGTCTATTATTTCATTGACGGCTAGACTCATCGATTTTAAAAATCTGATTGACCAAATTATATGAAAGGAAAATTCATTGATAAGCTATAAAAATCATCAATTTATCACACTTCGGGGTATTGGGCTATTTAAAGAAACTTTGAAATTTGGTTTGTTTGTTAGCAATTCTCTATAAGCCTGTTAAGCTTTTTTAAGATAATAGACTAAAGTCAAACTAATCGAAGAAGCGTAATAGATAGTGTTCGTCCCGATATAACGGCTATATTATTTCGAATGCTGAATTCATCTCTGGTAGCGATACGATAGCTTAATTGATATTACGACGTGGCTGTTTCTCGAAGGTTACTAATCCTATCAGTATCGATTAATTGTTAATTCTATATTTGTATATTTGTTTGTTTATTTGTAAGTTGTAAAACTTATATACAAAATACGTCATTTCACTAATCGTTTAGTGTTTAGGATGTACAATGTAACTTAACAAATGTAAAATTAAAATTATCATATGTATATGCTAGTATTTAATAATAAAATTATACATACAGTGCGGTGCTCTCCTGCCCCACATTTTTGAGTGAATCCAGCATAAGCATCGCGTGCTTACGGTCTTCCAGCAGTGCATCCCGCTTCATACCGTTGACCTTCAGCTGGATAGTCAGACGTTCAGTTTGATAAGTCTGTTCTTTAAGCCTTAAATACGTAAAAAAATATACCTAATTAATATGATTTTTGTTACAAAGAAACGTACAACATCCAAAAATATATTTTTTATTTAAACTTCATTATAAATAACAAACCTTAGAAGTATTTTGTCAAAAGAAGACACGAGTGTTGCTTTCTGGAGGCGCTTACAGATTCCCATCACTTCTTCTAACTCCCAATGCACAGAGTGGTGACTGATAACATCCTCTTCTTCATACAAGTCATCAAGATTCGTAACTTCCTGTGCAAATAAATATACAAACCCTTATACCTTTACACACACACAGACATACACACACATAATAACATCCAATTATTATAAATCTAGTTATTCCGATCTGTGTGAGACATCGAGTATCAAAACTATTAGTAATTCAATTAAAACTTTCGAGGTTATAAATCCAAACAAAGACGAAACTATTAAATATTTCAAAGTCACTTCTAACTATAAAATCTTCTTCAACTAAGTTGTTCTGGACAAAAGACCTTAAATATTGCTAATAATTCAATCGTAAAAACAATATTTTTTGCTAAAATCTCCACAAGTCTAAAAAAATAAGCTAAAGGTACATATATATATTTTTAATTGATATAACAATTTTTTACTTCAAACTAAACTGATTGAGTCATTAATAAATATAAAAATATTCTTGATAAGTCTTATTTGTCAATTTGTTCTTCAAGAGTAAGTAAATTACCACAGCGCTAATGCCTTCGGTCTTCCGTACGGCGGAAAAAGGAAGCAATCATTTTATTTAATTTTAAAAATTAATCTACCTTTTAGTAAGTAATTCACTTACAATATATATAAATTTAAACTCTTATATTATGGTTCACAAGAATCTTTTACAGGCTCTTATATTAATATGAAAATAACCAAAACTTACTAAAGCAAATTGGGAAATACCTCTTTACGTATTAATTTTGGGAATGAATCCGTTAAATAAGCCACCTCCCTTCGCACGATTTTCAAAGTTCTTTCTCTTTCCTTCATATTAGTTTTAATTTCTTTTTCAAGCTTACTAAATTCGAATTTTCGATCGTCAAGATATTCCATAGCGAGTTGGCCCATCTCCGTGGCACCCATCAAGCATTTACCTTGAGCTCGGCAGTCTAGTTTTAAGGCTTCTAAAACTACTGTAAAGTAGGAAGAATCCTAAAAGTATATATTATTATTTTTGGTCGAAGAAGTATTGCTTATCCTTAAAAAAAGAATTGTATTTTTTTATTTTTGTTATAAGCTTTTTTTTTAACGGTTCACCTTTTTGAGTATATCCAATATCTTCTTATACATGACTTTTATGGCCAAAGCCGCGTTTTTCTTAATACTTGCTCTTTGGACATAATTAGCCACTGCCTGTTCTTTCTTTTCGGCAGAAAGTTTACCGCCAACTTCATAGAGAAGGCGATCTCGTAATTCGGCTGATTGAAGCTATAATTTTTAAGACAAAATATACAAGTTATTTTATTTTGTCAACACAAAATATAACAATTTCGTTGTAATAGTTTTTATGACTATCGGATCTCTTAATCATTTAACACCAAAACTAAATAAGGAACAAACATATAAATATCCAAATATACAACCGGTTAACGACCACTTGTCTGAAGTCTATACCACTTTCAAATCTAGAGACTTGTTTATGATATGAAAATATTTTTTTTTTTATAAATCACCTGAATTTGTCGAAATTGCTCCATTTTTTTCTTTTTTGTATATCTTATTCTATCGAGCTGCTTTCTTTTATTAAAATTTTCTTGATGAATACTTTCCAGGACTTTCTGAAACAACAGTTAGTTTTATTCGTTGTTAATTGTTAAACCGATGTTTGAAAAAAGTCGAAGAATTATTGTAGGAGGAACTATTTAAAGAAATCATATACGTTCTGTTAAATTAAAAATTTAATAAGTGAAGGAAAGCTTTGTTTGGTTGTACATCTATTGGATTTAGAAATTGAACAATTGTTTATATATTTAATTGTTTTACTTTAAATAGCAATTTTTTTTCAGAAATAAAGTAAAGGTTTATTTATTTATTATCTTCGTTAAAATTCCATCTTGCAATTCTGAGATTTTTCTCCAGTCAAAGAAATGAAAGCTAAGTGTTATTACACACGCCAACAGGGCTAACAGTATAGACAAAAAAAAAAGTGTTATTACAGTCCCCACGATACTAATATTGCTAGCATTTCCTAATGATATCTTCGAGTATATTGCCAGGAGATATGTATTGAGAAGGATGGCAAGGAGATTGTTCATCCGGCAGTCTCACCCACCACAGGACACGCAGTTATTAGCCTATTTACAACCTCTTTAGCGGGAGGATGTTACAACGAAGCTATTCCATATACGAGCAGTCTGTTGTTTACAGTTAGGCGTAGGTCTACATGTTTTTATACTCGAGTATTGTTTTATTATTCATCTATTCATAGATATAAAGACTTCTCCAGACTGATCAATTCACAGTCTTTAAACTCACAATTTTTTAACTGATATTTCATACGATATATATAGATGATACAGCCTTAGCACGTGTTAATATTAGACTGTCAGCAACCAACTTTTCTTGCCTTTACTAAAAATTTCGCAATCAAAGGTTACAATTCCATAAATCCTTCCTACGATACATCTAAAAACACATTTGCATACAAGTGTGAACGTGCAAGTGTATGTATGTGTGTGTGTGTGTGTGTGTGTGTGTGTGTGTGTGTGTGTGTGTGTGTGTGTGTGTGTGTGTGTGTGTGTGTGTGTGTGTGTGTGTGTGTGTGTGTGTGTGTGTGTGTGTGTGTGTGTGTGTGTGTGTGTGTGTGTGTGTGTGTGTGTGTGTGTGTGTGTGTGTGTGTGTGTGTGTGTGTGTGTGTGTGTGTGTGTGTGTGTGTGTGTGTGAACACTTAGTTCAAATAGTCGAATTTGTTTTTATTGCAAGTGTGAACGTGCAAGTGTATGTATGTGTGTGTGTGTGTGTGTGTGTGTGTGTGTGTGTGTGTGTGTGTGTGTGTGTGTGTGTGTGTGTGTGTGTGTGTGTGTGTGTGTGTGTGTGTGTGTGTGTGTGTGTGTGTGTGTGTGTGTGTGTGTGTGTGTGTGTGTGTGTGTGTGTGTGTGTGTGTGTGTGTGTGTGAACACTTAGTTCAAATAGTCGAATTTGTTTTTATTGCTCAAGATGTAGTAACCGTCATAGATTCTTAACATTTTAATGATATTTCATTGAGTCTATCTTAGTATTTTGAGATCCATATTATAAATAATAAAAGAACCATAGCGTACGATTATTTTATTATTATTATTATATACTAATTAATAATTATAATTAATAGCTGTCCTAAGCTCGCCCTAATCCTAACATCAATGTGAATTTTTCTTTATTATTTATTTATGTATCAATAAAATCTTCTAAATAATACTCTTTACATTAAAAAAATATAATATTCTTTAAACATCAGTCAGTTTCATATAATATTATTGTAATTAAAAATTACATTCCATATATTTATTTATTTATATATAAACTTAGCAGTAGTCAAATATACTTTCTTGTTTTATTTACATAGATTTATTATTATCTCAGAAGTGATGCAAAGCTTTATAAATTACCAAGAACGTATAAGGATATCATAAAATAGTTTGTTAAGATTCAGTGAATAATTTAATAACTATAATATTATAAAAGATTGCATTGTTTGGTCAACCCTGAATATCTTATTACACTAATATAACTCGACACTCACTCATACATCCAAAGATTTGATTACTGTAATAAATCTTTAATTGATTACTTTTAAACTGATATGCACAATACAACCTAACACTAACATTAACATTATTTTCAAAGCAGTGTCAACCCTGCTCTAATCTTGGACAAAGCTCAAATTGTTAAGTGAAGTTGATAACTATCGGACTCGTGTCGCCCCGAGCTTACCCGCTGACTTCCAATTCAATTTGGTCCAATGCATCGAGTCAAAGGTTGCAACTTTCAAGTACAAGTTACAAGTGTTGTACTTATTCAATGTTTATTAAGAGATTCACTGAGGAAGTTTGGAAACTCGTGGAACCAAACATTCAAAGATTAGTAGGTTGGTAGCATGTCTCGCGTCAATACCTTATTTAAGTAAAATTATCACATGTATGTGATTATAATGTTATAAAACGAGAGAGAGAAGGGCAGGGATGTGTTGATTTATTATACATTCCTTAGAATAATTTTATTCACAGTAGATTTCATAATTTTCGCTCCAGTTATAACTAATCGGCGTGTTGATATGATTAGGGTGACCATAATGTATTGTTCCAAAAATTTTGAGTAATGTCGGATATATGCATATTAATAAGTTTTAATAAAAATATAAATTAAGATTGATTCTTCAATAATAATAAAAAGGTACGTTAAAGTAGTCTTTTATCGTAATTTTATATGGGTAATGTCCTACCTACATTGGAAGGGTTAAATGTAGGTAAATGTTTTACAATTGATTCCCAAAAAAAAATCCAACTTATAATAATGTAACTTGTATAATGAGTAAATTTAATTTAACTATATGTATATGAAATGTAATTTTGATGTATTTGTTGTATAGTTATTTTGAGTACATACAAATGACTGTTAATAATATATAAAAAAAAACAATAAGTTTACATACCATGTAAACTTGAACCTTATTTTATATTATATTACAAAAGCCTCGTTACAATACTTTAAAAACATTTACTTTACACTAGATTCCCAAATCTCATGAGAAAATAGATTACAAAAAAACATGACTCGGAACGACCAAAAAACGATATTTATAAAGTCATATGTTTTATTTTTAGAATAATACATTTTCATTATATAATGGATATTGTAATATCATTTTCAATAACAAAGATATTAAGAAATGAGAATTGCTGAATATTTTTCATTGGAAGTGTGAAAGAACTATTTTTAAAAGAATACATTATGACGGCTTATCTGCCAATTATTTGTTGACAACATAAGCAAAGAGCTTTTGAAAGAAAATGCATAATGTTTATGCAATGGTAGTCATTTCATTATTAATTTTTCAAGTATTAGATTTATCCAACGCTATGTAGAAAACAGCCCTGTTACATTCGGAAAGCCGTTCTTATTCTATCCCTCGGGAAAGTACTTTTTTCGAGATGAATTGTATTTTGTTCTTATCTATAACCCTGGTAATGTGTGCGCGAAGTGTCATGATGATAAGATAAGTGGTTAATACATGAAATCGTTACAAACATACACATATTTTAGATAAATTAATTTAGTGATTCATTTCTAAATCTTCTGCTAACTCTTCCTTAAGTAAGTACCTACCCCTCAAGTAGGTATTTAATTATAATAATACTGAACTGAATTATCTTAATTAATACAGGTATATATTAATGTATCTGATCTATTGTTCTAATTCTAATTCTTATACTCAAGTTCTTATTATCTGAGATATTCATTAATAAATATTATTCATTCTTACATCAGCTTGACTGTTCATATATGTCAACTGCAGCCGTCGGTGCTCTTGAAAGGCATTGCGGAGGAACTGCTTGTCTCCATATACAGCCACCTCCAACTCCTCACGTTTATTTGTAATATCTTTTCGTAGTTGACGAATATCCCGCGAGTATCTCTTCTTTTGTTTTGCCAAATCACCTTCATGAATCTTCCGATCTCTCTCTGAATGTAAGAATGTAATATTTTAGAATTTTAGCATATTACGGAAACGATAAACAATAATGATGGAATATAACATGAGCGTTGCGAAACGAATTTAGTTCGAACTTGAGTATAGATCCTACTCAACATAACATTAAAAATAAGTACGAAAAATTAATAATTTCACTTATTAACATTTAAAAACTAGATACCGTAAAGTTTGATAAGTCCTCTATATTGATTGATTTTGTCCTTTATAACCCAGTTCTCATCTTGCATTCCATGAATACGTACTTTCGCAGCAGAAAACATCTTGAATGATTGTAATCACAATAATTAATAAATATTTATTTTATATTGTGTATCAAAATTAAAATGTCTTATAGCAATACACAATTTTCTAAAAGATTCATTTTGTTTTAACTTGACACTTTATATAAAAAGTTCTTATATCATTCATATGAAATAATAATCTTTACTATGATACTATATCCTCATAAGTTAAGTTTATATTATTTGATTTACATTTTTTTAAAACCATAATATTATTCCGTAATTTGAAAATACTAAATGTAAAGTATAAATTATATAAAAAAGCCACAAAAAAGAGAAAACATGACAAACAATTCAAATAAATCTTAATCGTTCAAACATTTCTGTAAAACAAGGCATTTAACCTATCAAAAATAGAAACTATTTTTAAATAGTTTACAAGGACGATAATTAACAATAAAGTACGTGACAAGTTCTTAGAAATGGCTGTGAAATAGACATGTATAGATCGACATAAAAGAGTAGACATTAATTAAAACGGAACTAAAGCGTATTCATACAATTGCAACTTTAAAAATTTGTCAATAGTGTCAATGTGGATGTCAACTTTTTTCTCAGTTCATTGTGGTTTGATATTTTATTGATATTTGATTGTTTTAAGAAAGTAAAACCACTGTGAAACTGATAATCATGAACAAGGTTATCCGCGGCTGTGCCAGTAAAATTATTTATAAAGTTTTCATACGGTGTATGGCTGAATTTCAAGCCGGAGAAATTCTATCCGATTTGGGCGATGTTTACAAACGTACAGCTGATTATACTGGTAAGTTAATGTGTATAATTGTGTAAAACGTAATAACAAACTATTATTCAATGCTGGGTATCAGATTTCTTACAAGATAATGGTTATTATTTAATTTTTGTTTCTAAATATAAGGTTAGCAGATTATAAACAAACAATTACATTTTTATAGTGCGATCAAAACATTTTGAGACTTTTTGCATTTTTTTTTTTTAAAGCAATATATTGCATATACTTTTACATTTTGTTATTCGCGTATCGGAGTCCTTAAATTTTATACATCATTTATATTTTAATTAAATTAAAATTTATTTCTGCTACAATAATTAATAATTGAATATATATTTTTTTTGTTTCTTTTAGGTATTTCCGAAAGTACAGTGCGTAGGATAATGAAGCATGGGGAAGAAAATGGTGGAAAATTTTCGACACCTGCTAAGCACAGGAAAGGTCGACCCTCAAGCGTCTTAGATGATTTTGACAAATGTGCTATCCGCCAGAAAATTCAGTTCTTTTATACGGTAAAAAAGGAAGTACCAACAATAGGCAAACTACTAGCTCAATTGAAACATGACATTGGTTATGATGGAAGTCGAGAACATTTAAGGAAACTTATAAAAAGGATAGGATAGAGAAGTATACCTGAAGGCTATAATGGATAATAGAAATTTACCTGAAGAACTTCAAAAAGACGTAATATATTTAGATGAAAGTTACATACACTGTAGCTATAAAGTAAAGAAATGCTGGCAGTCTCTTGATACAGAAGGTGTAACTTCAGATATTTCCAAAGGAAAAAGATGGATAATAGTACATGCTGGGAGTGAAAAAGGCTTTGTGCCTAATGCACTTTTAATATTCAGTGGGGTGAATAAACAAGAAGATTATCACTCCGAAATGAACCATACAAACTTTAATAAATGTATGACCGAAAAACTCATTCCAAATTTTACAGAACCCTCAATTATCGTTATGGATAATGCGCCATATCATTCTGTGGTAAAAAATAAAGCACCAACATCAGCATGGAAGATTGAAGAAATAAAATTATGGCTGCTACAAAATAATGTTTTTTTCGACACGCATTTAAGGAAACCCGCTCTTGTACAGCTTGTAAAACGACATAAACCTAATCCAGTGTATGAAATTGATGAGATTTTGGGGCAGTACGGTCACACAGTGGTAAGATTGCCACCTTATCACTGTGATTTAAATCCGATAGAGTTGATTTGGGCAATAGTTAAAAGAAAGGTTGCATTGCAGAATGTAGGAGCCAAAGATATAAAGGATTTGGCTGTAGACTCATTTAACTCCATTACAAGTGAGGATTGGAAAAATTGCTGCGAACACGTAAAAAAAATTGAAAAAGAATATTTTTATCGTGGCGGAACATTATATCATGACATAGAAAGATTAGTTATTCAAGTTGATGAAGATAGCAGTAATGATGAGGATACAGATAGCTATAGTGATGAAGAGCCTATTCCGGAGCTAAACAGAGATGACTTCAATCTAGGTACTAATACATCACTACAAAATAATCGGAATGAACCCATTGAAGATGTAGAGTATTTGGACTTTGATTTGTTGGATTAATTAAATTAACTTTTTATTGAAATTAATTAAGTTTATACTTTGTACCTAATTTTATTTTTTCGTAATAAAGTTTTTATTATTATTTTATTGGTAACGTTGTTTTATAACATCTTATAGCACAGTAATCTAACTATGATTATATACTCATTAATTTTATTCAAAATTAGTTAATTATGCGCAAGTATTAAAACGGTTCGTCATCACACTAGCACTTAACTACTGTGTTGCCAAATGATCGATTGTGGCGCCCTCATTTATTTTCCACTATTTTGTGTCGCACTATAAACTGTATTTCATGTAAATAGACATGTAAACTGTATTTCATGTAAATAGACATGTAAACTGTATTTCATGTAAATAGACATGTAAACTGTATTTCATGTAAATAGACATGTAAACTGTATTTCACGTAAATAGACATGTAAACTGTATTTCATGTAAATAGACATGTAAACTGTATTTCACGTAAATAGACATGTAAACTGTATTTCATGTAAATAGACATGTAAACTGTATTTCATGTAAATAGACATATAAACTGTCTTTCATGTAAATAGACATGTAAACTGTATTTCATGTAAATAGACATGTAAGCTGTATTGCGGGCTAATGGAAAATAAATCAAAGACATACTTGCAAGCGGTTTTTCACTGTGCCAACTAAACACAGGATGACGTTATGTTAATAACAATAATTTGAACCCTTTGTCGTAAAATATTTGTTTGCGGTAAACTATGTTCTATTGTGATTCGAATAATATAACAATTTATTATTAAATGGAAATTTGTTTTTAAATATTTGAGTACGATTAAATATGACGTTAGTTTTTATCTAGGCTGTTTATATTTTGTACTGCAATGAGTTATCTATATAATTACCTACCTGGTTAATTTTATGAGATGATTTTTATTATTAACTAAATAATATAAGAAATATCATAAAATGTCGATCCGCACGCCTATTTACCTAATTACTTATCAAGACATCTATATTATATTTGTCGGCAAGAGCGATTTTTGCTTGTTTAAAGAGAATATCTAAAAGTAAATCTATATATATCTAAATCTAATACTACTAACAATTACTTAGTCGGTGAGAGGGTGGAGTAGAATGAAATCGCTAACAGCTGTTAATAAATAAGTATGATAATTCATAATATAAACTTTTCGCTTGCTGTAAATAAATATTAATAAAGTTAAAGCTGAGATAATTAAATTAAATCGTCACAAGTAAAAACAGCAATCTCTGAACTGGGCCATAAAAGTTTCACAAGGTAGCATTTAATTAATAAACTTACTATCATTTAAAATATTTTTAAATTTCATGACAACAACTTCCAGTAAGTTTCTAGTAGCTTTGTTACCTCTATTTGCTTTGACATCGGTACCGGGTGAGGTGGGTGGTAGGGACGTCTCTCGGCCGTTTTACTCAAACAGGTGGCTGTCGAAAGGATGGATAAAAACTTGTGGGACTCCCAACGCATTTACAACATTTATCTTTATGTTAGGATTCTAAAATTTTGCCTATAATTTAATTATTTTATATAAATACAACTTAGATACATATACCTTTACTTATACATGTGTAGTGTGTAGAATCATTGATAGATATCATTGTTTTTAATTATTTCTGCCAGAGATTTCGGCTGTGGTGGTAAAAGATTTTATAGATACGGCCTACCGATTCTAACTAATTGTCCCGACTGAAAGCACTGTTATTAAATATATATTTACCCTGCTATGCATACGAGAATTAATCGGAATTTTGCCAACAAGTTTCGACTCGAAGCATTATATTTAATAATCAACACGTTTCACAAAAGTTTAATTAAAAAAGTACTTTTATATATATATAAAAGTACTTTTTGAATGAATATAGTATTTATAATAGTATATATATTCAAAAAGTAGTAAGTAGTGTAATTAATATATAGTATATATATATATATATATATATATATATATATATATATATATATATATATATATATATATATATATATATATATATATATATACACATGTATATTATTTGCTTATTGAGAAGGCCGCTCTACCAATTGAGCTACCGTATCGCTTCCCGCTGCGATGAAAAGTTCAGTTGGTAGCCCGACGCGACGGTTACCGGAATCCAGGCCGTCCAATTATTTATTTATTCTATATTTATTTCATTTTTTAAGAAAAACACAAAATATCTCCAGTTGTACTTTAACTAATTTACCCCGAATTCCTAAAAATCATATTGGTGCGAACCTAACTTAGACTATTAAAGAAATCGTGTTGTTATATATGTATATATATTCTAAATTACGGTGAGGCGCTCATAACAACACACTAGTCAAGTTTAACGACACGTGCTGTTACATAATGTAATATTTAAAAACGAGATCAAATATATATATATTGTCGTGGATTAAATTTCTAAACGCCGTTATAACAAATACATTTATAATAAGAGGAAAAATAAATAAGTCGATTATATGAACTTCAAGGATTATGCCAAGAGTGTTTGTTTGCTCATAAAACTTGATCAAGGTAGAAACTACTAATAAACTTGATGAAGGTAGAAAAAAGGTTAGCTCTATAGTCTAGAGTTACTACATTATACGTTAATATTTAACGATGTGTTCTATAAATTCTCACTAACAAATTCTCGCAGATTGGAGTATCGACGAGCAATTAGTGAAAACTATTTTCATTTTATTGAAAGCATAACAGATACTGCGAAACTCGAAACAGAATTGACTAAATTTTCTAACACAACGTAACAATAAACTTAAGAGCTTTATTCTAAATTCATTTCCGCTAGTGAGGCAATTAGTCAGAATTGATTTATTCAAAGAAGCATCGGAGACGACTAAATAATAACGTTAAAATTTAAATTGGAGAGTTCCAGGTTCGATCAGTAGTACTTACTTATGTAAAACAACTAGTCCACGAGGACGGACGAACTATAATAGCTAGTAGGTTATAGGGGTTAGATCAATGTGTGTAATTTATCTTGATATTATTATTATTATTAGTAGGTATTATATTTTAGTATTATACCGGATACATAATTTCAAATAAAATATTATACCAGTTAAAGTAGTTTCTTACGTCGTAGTTTGATTCTTCTATAATCCAGTAAATGAGTATATTTATTTCAACCACTGTATACGAGGTCAAAAAGTTCGCGGAATGAGGGGAGGGAGGGGGAAAGGGCAACTTTTTACTACCTGCACTAGTTGTGACACTTATTAAGAGTATAAATACTAAGTTTCAAAACAATTAGGTCATAATTCACTGAGCTACACGTCAATCGACAAGTCAATCCGGAAGAATTTTTGCAAGCAGCGGCGAGTTGAGTGTTGTCGCGCGTTTTTGGCGCTCTGTGGCTATCAAAAGGATGAAGTTTTGAACCGAATTGTGACTGGCAATGAAACTTGGGTTAATCATTATGAGCCTGAGTCTAAACAAGACTCCATGCAGTGGCACAAAAAGGGCACACCACCCCCGAAGAAATTTAAAGTGTCTCCGTCGGCTGGAAAACTCATGGCTTCTGTTTTCTGGGATTTAGAAGGAATCCTCCTTATTGATTATAAAGAAAAAGGTGTTTCTATAACTGGGAAGTACTACGCTACATTATTAGAACGTCTGCGAGTTGCTGTGAGGGAGAAAAGACGGGGAAAATTGACCCAAGGTGTGCTCCTTTTGCACGACAATGCACCTGTGCACAAGGCGCAAGTTGGGATGGCTGCTGTTCAAAGAATGGGCTTCGAAATCTTAGAACATCCTCCCTATAGCCCAGATCTAGCCCCTAGTGATTTTTATTTGTTCCCAAAAATTAAAAAAGAGCTTCGAGGGAAGAAAATTTCCAGTGATGAAGAAGTGAAGAGCGCTATTTCGGCGACAAAGAGAAATCATAGAGGTCTAATAAATGTATTAGAGTTAAGGGGGAATACATTGAGAAGGAAAAAAATTTTGTGTTTTATTTCTTACTTTTTACCCTCCATTCCGCGAACTTTTTGACCCACCTGCGTATGTATCAGTTACTGGCGGCATGGGTGTAAGTTATTAGGTTTATTCTTAATTAATACCATTATTTATTCTACGCTATAGATTGAGATTCACAGACAATTTATTTTTTTTAGGTATGATATTTTAATTATATCTTTCAGTGATTACAATTTTACATAAGTACTTCCGGATAAGGACTTCCTTTAGGCTTAAATCAGTTCTGCATTCAATACGTGACTGGCGTTGAAAGTTAATCTAGATAGAGAAACATACATTATTAAATATTTAACTCGGGTTTTGGTAACATGCTAGTGACAAGATGTATTCGTCGAATAAAGAGTTTACTCTATATAAAATATACGAGATTTTTATTAAAACAAATTACAGAATTGAATAATACATATTATTTTTGATTAAATATTTTCATATATTAACGTATAAAGTGATAAAATATTAATTGATAGGTAATGTAAAACTATTTTTTTTTGTATAATTTCAAACTACATGAAGAGGAATGGTATCAAGGTTTATTTTCTGGATCATCTGAGAGTGAGCAGAGACCCCTGTGAGTTCCGACGCTACACTTTGTCCCAGAAGGACAATTACTACAAGTACCACCTGGTTCATATATTGGGAACCCTTCTATATTTCCAGCAGGACCGTAATTACAAAACGTATATGCAATTATTCTTGGTTCTTTGCGTTCTATTGTTTTTTTCTCCGAAAGTCCTCGGTGTAATGGAGATCGGTCGCTTTTCGATGCTGTTTCGTAATCTTCAAAGGTTTTCATTTTCGCTGTTGTCATATAATTTGTTCGTAACAGTATGTTTTCTCTGGCCGTAGTCCTTGTAACATTTTTTAATGTGTCTTCAGAAACAGAGCTAGGGGACCGCCTCTTACGGAAAAGCACACAAGCACTTTGTCGTACAGTGCACAGCGCTTGAGAGCAACCTATTCTCCATGTCGATGCCCAAGCCGCTGCGGAATACCAATGAGCATTGCATCCGCCCGAAGCACTGCAGTTAGAGGGTCTAAATGACCACACATGCTCTGGTGGTAAAATCCTAGATCCTGAAAACCATGCTCCCACAGCGTCAGCTAAAATCTGTGCTTCGGTTACTCGCGGTACCACCGGACGCACGTCCATGTTTTGTATTACATTGAACCGAATAGTATTTCTACACTCGTCGTGTCTTTTCTGACATTGTCGCGCCCAAATCTCGGCCATCTTTTCAAGTTCATAATCCCAATACATCTTTCGCATGTTAGCTGCCGGCGGCTGGCCTGCTTCGAGGCCCGTTGCTATGTTATCTCTGTGTCGGTTATGTAGCAGTAATATTTGGTATTTCATCCAGGTAGTCATCCCCGAAGCGAACAGCCGCGGGCTCTGCTTGTTTATCGCTGCACACATAGTGTGCTGATTTTTTATAGAACAGTCTGGATGTTCACAATAATGAAAGGTTTCGTTATCATTATGTATATTACTAAAAACATATTTGAATATAGAGAAAGTATAAACTAAATAAACAAAGTACATGATTGAATGAAAATATAGTTAACAAAAATCAGATAACTTTGAATATTCACACGTCAAAAAAATATGGAAACAGAAGTAAAGTTGTCATACCTAATGCTACGAACCTCTACGAATATAGTATTCATAAGTAACATTACTAAAATTACTTTTAGAGAAAAATGTAATACACATTATAATCTCCGTTGGAAAAGAAAAATCTAGAAATTCTCTCTGAATTTATTCCCGTCACCTGTAAGCAGTGTAATCTTGGATGCAGAATGGAATTTTTGAGCGCTCATAAATCGTTGCCTGGATGGAAAATAAATTCGCCTTTCGCAAATACCTTTAACGAAATTCTTTACATATTTTTATTATGCATGTGTTCATATTTTACTCATACTTGAACAACAAAGCTATTGTGTTACCTTTTAAAATCCGATAAATTATGCAAACATATTTTTTAAATGTATAATATCTGTCCATGCTCATACCTTCACCCTATTGCACTTTTGTGTTTTGGTATTGATAGATTTATGCATAATAAGGAATATCACATGTTATCATATAGAGATGTGCTTATGAAAATCGAAGTGTAGAGTCATCCGCTAAACGGATAAATAACATAAATTATTCGTCCTATAAATAAATTAATTTAAGAGTTAATATAAGCTGTTATGTTAATTTAGGAATTAATTAGCAACAACCTATAAAAATAGTTGGTCTTTGTCTCCGTATTATAAAATTGCAGTAGGAATGTATTAAAATTATTATATTATCTGTGGGCGTGTCAACGTCAGTTTTGATGACAATATTCTTCATTTACTATTCTCTAACCTCGAACCGTTCCATATTTAGTTTAAGATTTTATTAATATTTTTGTCTATTCAATGTTTGTTTTAATATATTTGGAAAATGACTTACAAAATGATACAAATGGTCCTTCGAGGCGTCACACTAGCACTAACGGTGCTAGGATTCTTCTACGCATCGGAGAGTAAATTGCTTGCTAGAATTGACAACTTTACAATATTGGGTATATGGGCAAGTTATTCGATAATTACGCTAGGACTGTTAATGGAAGCGGGTTTGCAACTTAGTTCTGACAAGATGATGGAGACTAGCCTCCTAGTTGGTGGTATAGCACTTGCGCTACTTAGCGGTATACTATCCTTCACAAATTTGTGGATATCCCCAGAATACAGAGAAACAGACAAAAATGACGTTAACAACGGTGTAATATCAACGTTGGCTATTATTGTTTTCGTTTCTGATTTATTATTGTTATATCATTGACTATTTACAATACATAGTTTTACTATAGTATTTTTAGTTTCTGTTTGATTTCTTATGATCTTATCTGACCCATCCCTAAATTAGAACTATCAACTAGATAATAATTTTAAAGCAATGTTTAAATCTCGTTTTTGTAAATGAATTAATTCCATATTTTTCACATGGTTTTAAAGACGTGCGATAATGAATGACAAGATGTTGAAGGAACTTCAGCTAACTCAAGTTACATAATATTTATACTTCATAGAATTAAACAGATGATAAAAGATGAAAGGAGAAATTGCATAAAATAAGTCTTAAACTCCACATGGCATAAAGTTCTACAACACATGCGATGTACTGTGATGTGATGTGAGGGGGTCGTTCTTTATCGGTTCTCGTCCGTTAACCGCGCCTTTTAAAACAGACTATAGAGTCCGACGTTTCGAGTGATATGTATACCTAATTGAAAAAAACTTTAGGTGTCGTGTGGTGTGTCATGTGTCGTGTCGGATGTCGTGTCGTGTGTCGTGTCGTATGTCGTGTCGTGTGTCGTATGTCGTGTCGTGTGTCGTGTCGGGGTCGTGTCGTGTTGTGTGTCGTGTCGTGTGTCGTGTCGTGTTGTGTACCGTGTCGTGTGTCGTGTCGTGTGTCGAACTTCAGCTAACTCAAGTTACATAATATGTATACTTCATAGAATTAAACAGATGATAAAAGATGAAAGGAGAAATTGCACAAAATAAGTCTTAAACTCCACATGGCATAAAGTTCTACAACACATGCGATGTACTGTGATGTGATGTGAGGGGGTCGTTCTTTATCGGTTCTCGTCCGTTAACCGCGCCTTTTAAAACAGACTATAGAGTCCGACGTTTCGAGTGAGATGTATACCTAATTGAAAAAAACTTTAGGTGTCGTGTGGTGTGTCGGGTGTCGTGTGTCGTGTGGTGTATGGTGTCGTGTTTCGTGTCGTGTGTCGTGTCGTGTGTCGTGTGGTGTATCGTGTGGTGTATCGTGTCGTATGTCGTGTCGTGTGTCGTGGCGGGGTCGTGTCGTGTGTCGTGTCGTGTGTCGTGTCGTGTCGTGTGTCGTGCCGGGGTTGTGTCGTGTCGGGTGTCGTGTGTCGTGTCGGGGTCGTGTCGTGTGTCGTGTCGTGTCGTGTGTCGTGTCGTGTCGTGTGTCGTATGTCGTGTCGGGTGTAGTATCGTGTGTGGTGTCGATTTTTATGAAATTCTTTGTGTGTGTTCAAGGGGACTTGAGAATTGTTTTGATTCACAATTTGGTCCCCTGGAAAATGGTTTTTTGATTAATTTTTAATGTGTAAGTAGGTGGTGATTTTGGAATGTTTCACATTGGTTCCGACGGACTGCGTTACCATGGCAATGTCAAATATTAAATAATATTATATTTTAATTATAGTCTGCCCTGACAGTTGGCGTTGCGATAGAAATAAGAAAAATATTTTAGTACTAGCGGCCCGATACGTCCTTCGCTACGTAAAAAGTGATATTTAAAAAAGAATATTGTAACAAATTCATTTATTCAAATAAAAAATCTTTATTTACATATTCATACGGTATCGTTTGGTAGAATTATGATAAATGTACATGTAATGACGTTAGACATTCTGATAACTTTTTTATATGTTGTTTTTTAAAGTTTGATTTTTTAAATTAATGACGCGTGTACAAGACGTCTGTCGGGTCCGCTAGTATGTATATACACAGGGTTATTTGTAATTAGTTGAGCACCTTTTGCAGGCAGCCCCTCTACATCAATCCTAACAACATTTGTTCTACGACTTTTTAAAATTAATAGTTTTTAAATTTTAGTTTTTCCCATACAAAATTTAATTATTGCATCTGAACGTACATTAAACTTGAGCAAAGAGAGGCCACGCAACTTGTCAAAATAAGTGCCAAGGCCACGTGCATCGGGGCGCGGGGTGGTGGGGTGACGCAACGGCGCCTATGCACGTTAGAACTTGATCATTTTCTAAGGTGTAATAAAAAATAGCATCGTTTTCCACTTTTATTTATTAAAATATTTTCTACAATAGTCGAAACACATATTGTCTAACTGTTTAAGAATCTAATGAAAAAACAAAATCTCCAATAGAAGTTGTCCACAAGTTGAATGTCTCAATATTTTTATTTGGTTTATGAAATAAGGGCAGTGTAACGAAACCAAATAAATAATATTTTTACAAAACAATATCTTCACTTTAACTTACTTTATACATATCATATTATCTCGTTTGTTAATATTTATATCATGACAATAAAACAATAAGTTACTTACGAATTTCTTGAAGATGGCGCGTAACAGAAAAACGTCATAATTTTCATTAATATTATTTAATTAAAACGTAAGAAGTGAATCGACTGTTTCTGACGTATAATATTCTCATATAAGAAACACATAAGTACCATAAAAACAGACAAATGTACACAATCCACTTTAAAAATAATAACTTTAGGCTTCGTAACATGTTGGATCGTCACTATATCACAAATAAAATTATTCTTCATCATTGTTTCTGCTGTTTCGAGTTGTGGTTCGTTCTAGGTATAGCAAAACAGACCTTGTAAAGATGTGGACCCCAATGCTCCATTTCTCAGCCAAAAGTCGTATTTCTTTTCATTCTTACTTCTTCTATTTCAGACAATCAATGTATTTTAAAAATATTATAAATTATATTTCATAATTTCTTCATCATGTTATAATCTTGAATTTATTTATTAGTTTCAATAGCAAGTCCATACAATCGTATTGTCCAGTATGTAATTACAATTCATTATTTAATTATAAAACTCTAATCCGATAATTTTATTTTTGGTTAATGTAAATTGTGTTTTGTAATCCACATACTTGTCATTTTGATTATTTAGTATTTCCATAGCAACATGGTGTAAAAGAGATGAAGCTATACGAAAAAAGCTGGCGCGCGCGTTTAACAGTTTCTGACTTTCGCTAGCCTGCCGCGACCTATACTTTAGACTGCTTACAAAATACAGAGTAATAAATAATCGAGGGAGCAAAAATTTTTTTTGTTCGGTTATTCTGAGTTATTTATTAAGATTTTTAAAGTCGTAGAACAAATGTTGTTGGAATTGATGTAGAGAGGCTGCCTGCAAAAGGTGCTCAACTAATAAAAAATAACCCTGTATATATAATGTTTAAATATTACTTCTTTTAAATATTTTTATATTCTTGATGATTAAGTATGTACATATTATGTGTTTTACTAAAACACACGGCGTTGAGATGAAGAAAGCTGTTGTAAACATGCCCTAATCTTGGTTCTATGGTAGAACTTACCCTAATTTTCCTTAAATATATACTTATCTCTCTCTTCTTCTCTAAGAAGAGGACACCTGCCAACAGGTCCTCTTCTTGCCCAGAGGACACTTGACTAGAACCGATAAAATGTCATAGCGTTTGTAAATTTTGCCTGTGAAACATCAAAATTTATAAAATATAAAAAAATAAGTGTTGAAATTAAATATATGTTTTATTTTTAATTAACATACAGTGTCATTTAAATTTAAGTGTTATTTTTTACTTTAGTTAACTAGGATTTAAGATGAATCCGGACGAAAGTGTAAGTACACGTGTTTCGCATGTTGATGCTTCGGATGGAGATCAACTGTCGAACAACAACAGATCTGATGATTCGTCATCATCATCTTCTTAATCCTCGGAGGATGAAGAAGGCATATCATCACTTCCGCCCAACAAAAGATGTAAGTACTAAAATTATTCAGATCCACGTATAGATACTCTCGTACAACAAGTAGGCTTTATTTCTAATTATTTAACTAGTTTACCTCTCGCACCACCTAATACTGGTCAATCGTATGATAAACAAGATATTTCTCCCGGTCCATCCACATCAGATTTTTTAAGGAATCCTACAACAGCCTGTAAACTGTCTTTAGGTGTGCTTGGTACAGAGTTTGATGAAAGAACATTAGTTCCTCAAGCTGATACCGAACGCCTACAGGCACTGTCTAGCTTACAAAAATTTGACACACCCTCTTGGAAAGGTATTCGTTACCAAAAAGCCTTACATGCTTGTATCGCTAGTCCCGGGTTTCTAGGTCTTAAGGTTAATAAGAAGTTATGTCATTTTAGTAAAAATAAAGATTATTTAGATTCCACTGAACAATTATTAGCCGGTTTATCTAATAATATTCTAGAGTAGCGACAGTTATTAAACTCAGGTTTACAAGAAGTGCTTAATTGGGCATTAACATGCCAAAACAATTTGAGTTCCAACACATTGTTTGAAAAGATCTCTAGCATATTTGGTCCAGGGTCCCCATCACATAAGAACTCTGAGACTGCCATGCAAATTGTATGTGGTAAAAGAGCAGAGTGCATAGAGGTGAGACGGGACCGTATATTAAAGGAAATTGAAAATCCAAATTTAAGATCTACTCTTCAGACTGTTCCTACAAGTCAAGAATATCTGTTTAGTCAAGGGGCTCTACAACCAATAATAACATCTTTAGGAGGATCTCAAATGTGGCTGTGCACTCCACCTTACATTAAGGAGAAAATAACTTTTAATATACCTCATTCTCAAAGTTAAAGACAACACAACCATGTCAAGGTACAATATAAGAATTTTAAAACAGAAAAGAAACAAAACCTTAAATTTAAAAAGAACCAGCCCTTTCGTAGAAATTATTCAAGAAAAGATATGCCATCAAATAACAGTACCTACAATAAACAGTGACAACCAGTTCAGAGGAGGTTATTTGCAGTACCACATACAGATGTGGGCACAAAGGGGTGCAAACAATTATATAATAAAACTATTAACAGGTGCACGGATCCCATTTCTAAGGAAGCCTCCTCTTCAATATCCAAACAACCAAGTTTTAAAGAAATTTGCAACCAGAATATCCGAGGACATCAGCAGTTATCTCCAGCCCAAAGAAGCAAAAAATTATAGAAATACCAGGTTTTTTATGTCGAATGTTCCTAGTAAAGAAATCAGATGGGGGTGTACGTCCTATCTTCGACCTCAGAGGTCTGAACAAATATGTTTCAGTGAAACATTTCCATTTAATTTCAGTAACCGATATAGCCAATTTTATTCAGAGAGACGACTGGTTAATCAAAATAGACATCCATCAGGCTTATTTCCATTTGCCCATATCAGAGAAACACAAAAGATTTCTCCGGGTCAATTACAACCGAGAAGTGTTAGAATTGACAGCCCTGCCTTTTGGCCTATCATCAGCTCCAAGGATGTTTGCTACGTTAACAAATTGGGTTGCGGAAACCAGGGTTTCCGGATAATTAGGTACCTAGACGATTTCCTCCTGGCTCATCAGAACCATTCAATACTTGTGTCTCAAGTTGCGGAAACTCTGAGAACATTAGAAATTTTGGGATTATCAGAAATCCGTTCTGGAACCCACTCAAAAAATAGAGTATCTCGGCCTGGTATGGAATACCCAACAAAACTGGTTAGAGCTTCCAGTCAGGAAGAAGATCAAAATAAAGCGAAACCTTTCCAAGATGTTGAGCAGAATGTTGTTCTCTTCTAGAAACTCGGATCTTATTAGAATTACTAAATTTTGCAAATTACGCAGATTCATGGGGTCGACTACACTGTCGCAGAACACAAATATTTCTGAGAACCTTTCAACAAAACAGACCAAAGGAAAGAAGAGATCTCCCTCTTCTAGTTCGACAACAACTAAAATGATGGTTAAAAACCGTAGGAAACAGCTCAAAAACAAAAGTCAAGAGGGGCGTGACTCACTTTTTGACTACGGATGCCGCAGACTCGGGATTAAACAGTACATACCTGTCAGGAAAGTGGTTCCTCTCCAGAAGCTCTGGCACTCAAACATAAAGGAGATGTATGCTGTTTTTGCAGCCATAAACAGTCAGCGGATAGCTTTACAGGGTGCTCACATATTGATTCAGATGGACAACAAGACCCTAGTATCGTCCCTCAGGAACGATGGGGGACACAATCTCTAGCGTTTTTGGGACTAACCACCAGGCTACTGAAACTATCAAGACGATTAAATTTAATCCTCTCAGCCACTTACCTCCCGGATATTCTAAACGGAATTGCGGATCGCCTATCGAGGGGTCGCAAATTACCGGAATGGCATCATCTGCCTCAGGCCACGGAGGTCATATTCAAAATATGGGGCGTCCCAGACGTCGACTTGTTCGGGTCAAGAGAAACGGCTGTCGTACCGGAGTACGTAACCTTAGATTGCAGAGACTGTTACGCAGTTTACTGCGACGCGTTCTGCCAAAAATGGGACTATCAGCTGGGCTGGGCATTTCCCCCACCCAGCTTAATACCAAGATTTCTTGCACATCTGAACAGTGTCAGAACAGAACAGAACAGAAATCGCTAGATTTCTAGCAGAACAGTATTAAAACATTTCAAAAGTTTTACTGTCGTCCGGTAGATACAGTTGATGATTCTAAGGCTGATTTTTTAAAGTTAAATTTTTCTAATATTACTTAGATTGTTAAAAAGTATTATTTTCTACTATCATTACCATTCTTAGAAGATTATTTTAAATTGGTTTTGGTTATTGTTTTTTATTACATTTATAAAGTTAATAAGAATTAAAGGCTGATTAATATAAGATAGTAATTTATTTTATTCATCATAGCGTTTGTGTCTATCACCAGCAGATACCAAACAGGTCTTCATCTCAACGCTGTGTGTTTTAGTAAAACACATAATATTACTGTTTTGTATTACTACAAAACAGGTATTATGTGTTGAATAAAACACACAGCTTTGCAGCAATTCTCTTGCTGGAGAGCTGAAAACTATGACAACTGACAGATTCTAGTCAAGTGTCCTCTGGGTAAGAAGAGGACACCTGCTGGCAAAAGAGAAAGATAAGTATATATTTAAGGAAAATTAGGGTAAGTTTTATCTTAGACAACCAAGATTAGGGCATGTTTACAACAGCTTTCTTCATCTCAACGCTGTGTTTTTTTATTTAACACATAATACATGTTTTGTTGTAATGCAAAACAGTAATATTATACATGTAATAATTTATAGATTATTATTATATATAAGATATACGTATGAATTATTGTGTGACCTAAAAATAGCTAACAAGGGATACAGTGATCACTCCCGACAACGGCCTCACGCGGACTGATCAGTGATCACTGGGGTGATAATTGAATTTTAGAAATATTTGTTAAAAAGGATTAACGAAAATAGCACATAAAATGAATTTTATTTAAATACATTAACAGTAATGTGGAACTATAGATACGTGAAGAATTTAAAATATTTTTATTTATTTTCTGATATATTACGTAACTTATTTAGGGTTTTTTCTCACACATTTTTAGTTGAGTCTGTCTTCTTAGCTAAGGTAATTTTTAATGCTTAAATATATTATAATATTTACGACAAAAATGTACCTCCATCCGATTTCATAAAATACGTGACGGAAAATTGGTTTTTTAATATTAAAAACTACAATATTACAATATTTTCTCTAAGGACACTAAAGATTAAGAAACATTCTACGCGTTGCAATTATTGGTTTCACTACATTAAGTTAGATTTTGTAGCATTAAGTACCGAAAAGTTGATCATTTTAGGCATAGCCCTAAACGCGTACTTAATATTTAGACCTAACTATGCCGATATATAGACAGTAAATAGGCTATACTAGATATTACTTTAAAAAAATACGCAATATCATTTATTTTTGAAAAGATAGCATAATTTATTTTCTTAAACGAAACCTAAGCATCCTCTTTCGTATAAAAAAATATGAATAGGTAGGCACATGAAATACAAGTAATTGATTTTTGTTATTTTTTCTGAACGTAAAGAGAAAATAAGAATATCAAGTAGGTATACAAAAATAGGTATAACGTAAATTTCTATATAGGTTACATTAAAAGAAATGTAAATAAGATTTTTTAGAAATTTATTTATTTTTGAAAAGATGGTATAAACGATATATTAACAATCATATGTAATCAATGTTATCTATGCAAGTTTAAAATACACCGACATTACTCATACATTTCTAATATACATTGGTATATGTAAGACATAAACATTATTACAATATATTCAAACATAGGTATCTATTTAAAAATCATTTTGAATGCAACGAACGCAAACCAACTTCAAACTATTTATATTTGGGATTAGTATAAAGACTTTCAAAGTTACTACTTACTAGTATAGGTTTCACTTGCTTGTGGGATACATTCCGTGGATTAAAATTTCCAATGATGTTAAAAGGTTGTCTCTTCTTCCTCTCCTCTTCCTTTTGCTTTTCCTCATCCTGCACGAATATGGCCATTATTTGATTCATTATAAAATTTTGTCAAAATATATGTATTATACATATTATATTATTCCTAAATGTATGTAGTAGAATGTATGTTCAGTAACGTTAAAAAATATACACAAACAAAAAACAATTATTTGTCACTCACGTAAGTACCTATTCATATTTGCTTATACCCAAGATGCTTAAATTTTATAAAAAATATGGTTGCCTGTAAAGTCGGTTTTACGGGCGAAGATTTACGTGACCACGTCTTTTTCTCGGTAGAATATTTATTGATATGAATATTATTAAATTGCACAATATTTTAATAATTTGAGTGATTTTGTTGAGGATAGGACGATGAAGACGTTGTCACGTAAAATCATTTTATATATTATTTATTTTTTATTATATTATTGATGTTATTATTTTTTTACAAAATTTATTTACAGACTTTTTCGATACATCAATTAGTTGCGGAGATATCGATCATTGAAGTTATTGTTTGCTACCAGTATTTTATATATTTATTTTTTTCAGTTATAAAAAAATACTATTTCCAATTGTGTCTACCAAGTATGGTCACATGTACTGGCCTACATATTAAATAATAATAAGTACAAATAATGTTATGTGACGTCACTTCTGATTTTATATATTTAAATATTTTTAATTTTAAAGAATTAATTTGAAAATCAAAACACTTATTCAGATCGAAGGTTCAAATTTTTGCTAAATAAATTTGAAATTAATTAAAATTTGTAATTGTAAATAATGAAGTTGAAAATTAAAACATTTACTTAAATTAGATGTTAAAATTCTTTTCTCAAGTTTTCTTATATCTGCCACTTTTTCTTAATATTTGTAATTTTAAAGAATCAATTTGAAAATCAAGACATTGCTCGGCGGACCGATCATGTTTGAGTGGGAGAGAGACGCAAGGCATTCGGCGGGCCTCTCTCTCGTTCGGTGACTCATCGTTACGTTACCGGGCGTTACACTTTTTCATAAGTGACTCCCAGCTTAACCTAATTTAAGACGTTGTCACGTCAAAAACGAATTATTCTATCTTGTAAAAAATAAACCAAATTGATTATTTTTTAAAGTGCAATAACTAAATTAGTCTATTTACTGTCTATTAATTTGTATCTATTAATTTAGTTAGTTCTAAATATGAAAACAACGTGAAACCTATGGAATTAATTAATTTTAGATTTTGGTCCAGAAAGTAAAATATGTTAAAAATTTATTTCTCTAAAAATATTTATATAAGTACTAGTCATGATAGACTTGATTGAGTAGTCTAATGTTTTAATATGAAGCATTTCGAGGTTGTTTATTATTTGTAGGAACAAATAAATATGACAATTTATCCAAATGTCAAAATTATGTTAATTAATTTTATAAACTAGCAGCGTAAAGGACGTAGCTATTTTTTATTCTTATCATTTTATATAAATGCACTCACTTCAAATTGAATAATATTTTAAAAACGTTATAGAAACTTTTCAATTGTTAAAAAAACAGACATATAAGGTTTCTGTGAATAGAAAATAAGTTGATAAGTAGATAAAAGCTTTTAACGAACAGAACTTATAAGTTATACCATGTTTTTTTTAAACAGAATAGAAATTTGCGAAAGTAGCTCCAAGGAAGACATTAAAGTTTTACAATCTTTTCCTATTTTAGATAGCAGTCTGTTCAAAAATAGTGAGATATTTTTTTACTATAAAGCTTAAGTTTTTAAGTAAATTTTAATAGTGTCTGAAAGTTTTAAGATTCTTTGGAATTTTTAATGGGCATGAATTTATTAGATGCTGAAATGTCGTAATTAAAATGATTTATACGTTATTAAATTTCATAAGTAATTCAGTAAGTATTAAAGATCTTACGTCACTGTTGCAACACATACCTACTCAATTTCTCTAGGTCTTTTTATTTATATTATAGTTAGAGTTATTAGTATGATTCTGGTCATAGAATCATACTAATGCTTAAATATTAGTTTCATGCTAATATTTAAGCATGAAACTAATATGCATATAAAAAATAGGTATTTTAACAAAGGTGCAAACAACACAATAATCATATACAGTATACTTGAAACAATGTACTAAATCAAGTATCAAAAAAATACATAGGTATATTAATATCGTGTTGACATTCTATTTAATTAAGTTAATTATAAGTATTGTAACTTTTAATAATTCAATATCACTGCATAATAAGTAGTGTTGATAGTGCAACACTTCTTTACTTGTTTTTTTAAATATTGTGCTACTCATCTGTATGAAGAAAATAACTTAAAGTAACGATATTACAAGTTAACTTTAATACCATTGAATAATAAACAGTTCTAAGTGAGTGTAGCAATGAAAATGGACTGGAAAAGGAATTAAATGACTGAAGTTAGGAAGCTAAGTTTGAATTTTGAAGTCTTCGAAATGAAAATACTTTTCTGCATTTCTAAATAATTTAAAAAAGTCACAGCTATGAAATGTTTTTATGTCAGTCTTGAAATATTTTGATTTCAGTCTTGAAATATTTTTATTTTATTTTGTTGAGAATCAGTAAGAACATCAAATTATTTTAATAAACAAATGCAATTCAATTTCATATTGTTAACTCAATATTTTGTTGTTTTCTAACATCTCACAAGTTTTGCCATTTTCAACAACTAGAATATTGTGAAACTGGCGACAGTTTCTATAGCATTCAATATTTTTAATTTCCCTTTTTAGCAGACTTCCACTGTCGACGATACATCTAGTCTCTAGCTGTCAGGTAGATAAAAATAAAAAAATATACTTAGTTTGGCCATAAATACTGTTACAATTAAAAATAAAAAATATTACATTTTAATTAGGAATCTGTCATTTTTATACGATTGTTCATTGTGTTTTTTTTCAATTTTGGCGCCAATACATTGTACAATATTTGGCGATATTACAATGGAGTAGGGTGGTAAAGAGAACAGAATCGTTGTGATTGCATTACACAAAGTAGGTATAGTGTCAAATGCAATTTTTAAAACTCTCCATACACTTGGTATTAGTTAGATGTCTGTGTACCGGGCTATTAATAGGTACAATGAGACTTCCTGTGTTTGTGACAGAGAAAGATCTGGCCGTCCACGTAGTGTTCGTATGAAAAAGGTGGTGGTATGTCAACAAGTTACTTCTTCTCATAGATCGAAACATCTTAGTCTTTAGTCGCGAAAATATTTAGTCATTTTTATATTTTTACTTCAACTCCAAACAAAACATAATACTCATTTTTCTATCGCGTTCTTTTAGTAAAATCGACCATCTGATTTAGTAAAGACGAGTCCGTCAATTGTGCTAACACAGGAAAATAATTATCTTAACCGAGAACGCTCTTCCGTTTTTTTAATAGTTTTAATTATTTCATCTTTGATATTTCAGAAAACTTAATGTTATTTATTTTTGGTATACCTGCATCAACGTACTCATAATTACTTTGTTACGAACCTTTCCTAGGTTTAATTCTAAAAATTATAAGATGGCAGCACTCAAACATAAGGTAATACAAAACTTCATGAAATGCGTTATTTAACTTTTAGTACCCTAAAAATTATGATGGCTTAATTTATTCAGGCAAAGTTTAAATAAAAACATTAAAAAAACCTGATAAAAATCTACTACTAGTCAAAACTAGTAGTAGATTTTTATTAGGGGATACTGTGTAAATAGATATTCAAACACAAAATATTATACTTAAGAATTGAAAATTAATTAACTTCCCAATATAGCTTACAATGACACTATCCTGACTTTGATAAGTCAAAAAATTTTTTCTAACTTTTTTTTTATGTCTGTCTATGCTGTTAGCCCTGTTGGCTATTACAGCGTCACCGGGGGAGCGGGTGGGTCAGCAGACCCGCCCTTACAAGGGGATGCCAGATGGGCCCCCATATTTTTTTTTAACTTAACTTTAGAAATTATTGTATAGCTAAACACTCATAATATCGAACGATTCTATAACGCTAAACACTATTAATTTATAAAGGTCTGTGGACATAATCGAGCTTAAAATTGAACTTGTGTTTTAAAGAATTGTAAAATAATCTTAGATAAAATAAATAGCACCAACCCGCAATACATCACACCCTACAACAAATAAAAACAATAGCCAAAATAAATAAACACGAACGCAATTATTTTTGAATAAAGTTTACTTATGGTCTGTATAATTTGAAGCTTTAACGTCTTATTTGTTTACTATTAAAGGCGTTATAGAAATCGAACGTGTAGACTATGTAAGAATATCGATGCTTTTATCGATGCTTTATTATCTTTATACACGTTTAGAATTAAGTCTTTAAGATCTCCACACCAGTTATTTTTGCCATAGCGGTATAATATGTAACTTTAGGCTGCTTGTTTCACACTTTATAGTACTCTGTGTTTCGCACTGGCATTGCATGTGTATTGCGTATAGAAGTGAAGAATGTCAATGTCATAAGTCGGTATCAAACTTCAAAGTTAAAAATTTAATAAATAAGAGGCGGACTTCAAATTAGTGTTGATTTTTCTAATTTGAATGACAATTTTACAAATAACAATAGTGAATACGTGTTGGAATTTCTATTGAGATTTTATATTTTAGTTTAAATATTTTTCCTCTCTCTAATTGAGTACATCAAAAAAATTGCGAAAATTGAGAATTTTGTACTAAAATTTACCACTTTAAAAAACTACATCTTAGGATTAAAAATGAGTTTACATAAAGCCAGGTAAGTCCCATTTTTAATATATTTAAATGTTAACAATGACATTGCTTAGAAATAGTTAAAACAATAACAGATAAAAGACGGTTTTAATTTTCATCTAAAATGTTTGATTGTAGTGCAGTGGTTCTCAAATAGTTTTTACTTCTGTCCCAACGAAATTATTGATTCTAGAATAATTATGATAAGCCCCACATATGTGAAATGATGTAAATTAAATATTTTTCATAAAATGTATAAGCATTACAAGTGTTTGTCTAAACTAGATTGAGATTGAACCTATCATAATGTATTATACCTTGTTTATCATTGAAAATATATGTTTTAATCATTGAAAATATATGCAATAAAAATCTTTTAAATTTCTATTCTCATAATAATAAAACTTCACAAGCAAATAATAGATCTTATGGGAATAGTAGAATAGGACTCCAAAGTATACTGTTTGGATTAAACTGAATAAAATTAGTACCTAGGAAACATACCTCTACCTTGTGTACCAATGACGGTATACATAATACTCATTTAGAACCAACAGAAAAGTCTTTTCTAGCATCTGACTATACTAATAAGAGCATTAGTTGTCTATATCAAAATAAAAAATAATTATGTGAAATGTCAATGTTATTTATCATTTGAATATACTGACCTTTATAGAATTAAACAAATCTTGTTTGTTAATGCTATCCATGTTAATGTATATTTAAATGGCACAAAGATTGATACCAAAAGATAAAAAGATAATTAATAACAATGTCTATCCTATAAATAATAAACAAATAAATAAATCAAAATTGTGTACCATATTTATGTTGAGTATCTAAAATAGATATACAATAATGAATGCTAAATGAAATCAAAGTATGTCATGACCCTCAAACTGCAATCCAATATAAGAAAATATTACACAAAGACAGCTTTTCTTTCTTTAAATTATATTGAAGGTTCTAGAGCTATTTGGTCTAAGAGGCATAACAATCACACAAAGAGACCTTTTCTTTTCTATATTAATGGTTTCAGAGCTATTTAAAATTAGCATTTTTTTTTCCAAATTTGTGTCTAATTTTATGTCTCAAAAAAAAATTTTGTGAGATACCTAACCCTGGAACTATTCTAGATGGATTTTTTATCTTTAATGTTGTACCTTGAAATTAGTATTTGGAAAGTTCATGCAAACCTTTTTCTAATGTTTCATAATCATGTTGCAAATCTAGTTTTAAATACATATGTTCATCTAAAATTTTGTAAATAGTGTGTTTATAACAATATGTAATAGTGTGTGTTTATAACGATAAACAACTCTTCTAAATATACAAGGTTTTATTTCTTTGCAGAATTAAATTGTTTGAAGAGATTTTAAATCAAGATATTATTGATATTGGAAAACTACAAAAACTGGCATTTAATGGTAATTTGAATTTTTTTTTTGATCAAATATTAAATAAATAAGAAAGTAATATCATATTATAAATTTTGTAGGCGTGCCTGAGGAAAAGGGATTACGCTCTCTTGTTTGGAAAATTCTCTTGCACTACATACCCACAGAAAAAGATTCTTGGGATTCCACACTTGTGAAAAAGAGGCAGCTCTATCAACAGTTTATTGGTATATATATATATTATTTTCTACAATATCTATTTGTATCATAAAGAGTTTTAAAAAAATTACTAGCTGTTATCATGTTAGCAATGTACGTACATACATATTGGGATGCACTATCGTCACTACCACTCAGTTAGCAAAGCGACGGTGACAGACTGCAATAGCCCGCAGGTTCAACCCCTGCTAATTAATATTTTTTTTAATATAAGTTTGTTTTTATTCAGGTTTTCAATCAATTCTATGGTGTATTGTATTATGATTGTATTTCCAGAAGAGATAATAGTATCTCCAGGTGGTCCGTCCGATCATCCCTTGAACATGAGTCCAGATAGTTCCTGGAGCAACTACTTCAAAGATAATGAAGTTCTCCTGCAAATTGATAAGGATGTGAGGAGATTATGTCCGGATATTTCGTTCTTTCAATCTGCAACTGAATACCCATGTCCAGAAGTGAGTAATCACTTAAATATAAATTTATTCATTACAATAAAATAATTTATTTATTATATACTTGTACATGTTTGAAATATCTATAATCTATTGAAACTATTATTTATTTCTAGATAGTTAACAGCAATGGTGTGAAACGTCTCCACAAACGAGTTGAACAATCTGTCCTGAAGTATTCTACATTGGAACGAAGAGGACTTGGTGTTGCTAAAGTATGTTATTAGATTATATTGCTGCTATATGCTAAAGTATGTTATTAGATTATATAGAATATGTTATTAGTTGCTAAAGTATGTTATTACTATTCTATTGTTTCCTACATTAAGAAGTTGTTATTTATAATAAAATTGTGTTCATAAAAATATTTTGGATTATTAATTACAATACGAATGTATGTTCTAAAAATGACAATAATAATTGTATTGGATATAATGTTATATTACAAAGTACAAAGAGAGGTTTGTTTTAAATTAAGCAATAGGTCATTGGCTCATGTTACCATGTATCGATTCCTTTTAAGCATGTCAAAGTGAGTGACGTTCTGTAGGTAATTAAATATAGATCGTATTACATTGAATCCACACTATTCCAATTGATATATTTGTATTTTACGCCTGCTATTAGGTTTTTTAATTATTTCTAATAAGTTGATAAATAAATTGTTAGATATTTATAAGAAATGTTATAGCCATTGTTAGATTAAAGTAGAAATAGCAGTCTAGACCACACATGATAGTCTATACCATTCACAATAACCTTCGTGGTTTGTGAATAGAGATACGTGCAACTCTAATATATGTAATATTTGTTTTTTCGCGCATCAAGCAATTCATTTGAGTGGACACATAGGGAATCAAAATTTAATTTTGTATGTATGTTAGTAATTGAGTAAATGACACCACTGGAACATCTACTAAGACAGTATTATTTATTTTAGTGTGCAATAAATCATATCGTATTATATTATTTAAGCTGAGTAACGAGATCCGTCGAACAGACGGTCTATCAGGCGGGGATTACACACCGTTGAAAGAAGGTTGCGAGGCGCACTGGGAGGTCGTGGAACGGATGCTGTTCCTGTACGCAAAGCTCAACCCTGGCCAAGGATACGTGCAAGGCATGAACGAGATCATCGGACCCATATACCATACCTTCGCTTCAAATCCAGATGTGGAATACCGTAGTAAGTTCTCGAAGTTTCTAGATGTAATGGCCTCTGCGAACCAATGAATCTAAAAGCGCTAATTATAATGCTAAAATGTCATATTTTATATTATTATAAGGCGGTGAATCAACTGCGAATGAACAGTCTTATCATATATAATTAATTATAATACGCCCACGTACTGTTAATGCAACATTGACCCTACGGTCAATTATCCCTCCTTCAATTGTGAGCAATTAACATTCTACATTGTTGGATGCAAATTAAGATTATAAGGCATGAGGGCGCGGGATAAAAATAATACAAATCGTTAATATCTGTAACATTATAAAATATTCAACTTGAGCAATCATTGTAATATTGCAAAGCGATTATTTATTATGATTATTAAGATAAAGTCTTGTTAGCATAATTATAATATCATAATCCTGTTTTTTGCTGCTGATATTTTATTCCATAAATAATTCATATCTAACACAATAATTATTTAATATTTCAGAGCATGCAGAAGCCGACTGTTTCTTCTGCTTCACGAACCTGATGGCGGAGATACGGGACTTCTTCATCCGTACTCTGGACGAGACGGAAAGTGGTATTAACTACATGATGTCTAAATTGAGCGAATGTGTCAAGAAGCACGACCGCCCCGTGTGGGACCGCCTCGCCAAGCAGGAACTCCGGCCGCAGTACTATAGCTTCAGGTCTTTAAAAACATACATACATATTTAGAGTAAATACTGGTAATATTTAATATAAAATGATAAGAATAATAGATAGTACAGTTAATTTTTCAAATGTACACAAAAATTCTTAGTGTGCAAATTTTAATCATATGCCGAAAATTATTGTGAATGATATATGTAATGTTTAGTTCTTGCCGCTTATTACTTTCCACTTCTCTATAGATATATAGGTATTCTATTACTGATGTTGCTGACTGTTAATCCCATATAACAGTCCGGCTTTTTGTTTTTTGTGAAGACGTATTATTAACAATTTAAATTTGATTTAAATTAAATTCAATAATAATTAAAATTTCATGATAATCTTAGATACAGGTGTCAAATGTAACGTTGATATTTCATTTACTTATAAAGCATGCCAAATTTTAAATGAAGACAATTTTGTCAATATTTGATTGTTTAAAAAAATCAGTAAGTACATTAAATAACTTCTCTAAGAATAAAAATATTGGTTTAACATTATTTAACTATTTATTAAATATTGTTAACATATATTTTAACAAATTTTTAATAAGACTTCATTTTTATTGTACAAGGTGGCTGACATTGCTGTTGTCCCAAGAATTCTCTTTACCAGATGTAGAAAGAATTTGGGATTCCCTGTTCGCAGACACCCAAAGATTTGACTTTCTCATATATATTTGCTGTGCCATGATTTTGTAAGTAATAAGTGTTATGCTTCTTTTCCAAATAATAATCTTAGCATTTATATAATGTAAAGTATTATAATGTGTCCGGAAATAAAAATTAACGGTAAACTTATTTGTAGGTACATTTGAGTGATTAATCACAACTTTTATGCTTTTAATACAAAATAGCATAAACTTTTCAACCTTTTGACTTTGCCAGTGCTGTATGTATATATTTTTCAGCAAAAAAAATCTAAATATCACTCGGTTATTTCGAATTACCTAAAATACATTAAGTAGAAATTCTCCAAACAAACGACTATAACAAAAATAATTGACAATCAAAACCACTTTTATCAACACTCAAGAGATTTAATCAACCAGCTTCCTTCAACATCAGCAACAGCTAAGTTTTTCGATTACTAACAAAACAAAATTTACAAAATAATACCTACCCTAAATGTACAATAATACATTTATTGGATTTATTTAGCTTTCATTGTATATACAATGACTTAAATTTACGGAAAAACACTATTTCATGGAAATTGTGTTTTTCTTAGTGCTTAACCTGTTAGATTTATTTAACAACCAACAATCAGCTTGATCTAACCTCTTAAGGGGTGGCACCTCGAAGACTTTATATCCCTATTTAACTTGCGTGAGTTAGGGTGTATCTTATACATTGAATGTCAAGGGTTACACCTATCTAAAAACTTCATATTATCGGTTCTTTATGTTAATTTTTTTTTCAGGCTTGTAAGAGACAACATACTGAACGGTGACTTTGCATCAAACGTGAAGTTGCTCCAAAACTTCCCACCGATGGACGTGTCATTGATACTTAACAAGGCACTTGAAATATCAAAAACGTCAATTATATAAGGATTAAAATTCAATGTTTTCTACCTATCATTAAGAAATTTATGTTTATAGTTTTTCTTCCTATGATACATATTTGAGACAAGTACATAATATGAATGAAGTTCAAAGAATATAAAGTTAAATACGTAAATATATAAGAAGTTTTCTCTTAAGACTGCTATAAAACCCCTTTATTTTGATATTCATTGTAAGCTAAATCGAATTTATTTTTTTATATAAATTTAATTCTATTTTCTTAACAAAAATTATAATTCTATGTAAACTAAAACGAATATTTTATTTTTTACTTATAAATTAGTATTAGTTTAGAATTTAATAACTTTAGTGCCGATTTTTCAACCCTAAAAATACATATTCTACAGATATTTTGTGGATCAACTTTTTGAGCATTACATTTTTTTTCGGTTAATCTTTTGAATAGTGAAAAATCGGCTCTTTATGTATTAGTTACCATTTTATGGCCAATTTTGTAATCTAAAGTACCTATAGTATTTATTCCATTTGGACCAGAGTAATAAATAATCTAAATCATTATTAACATCAAGGCCAATAACATTAGTTTGCAAAAATGAATTTATATTGATAATTAATTTTCAAAAGTGACTGATATAATTTAGTTGTTTAAGTATAGGTTATCTATAACTGTATTAACTCTTTAGAAAAGTTTTATAAATTACTAATTATTTCAATACTGTTTGTTATTTTTGTTATAAAAGCTATATTATAATTTAGTGAACTTTCTTTTCGTGTTTTTATTTAATGGTTTACGGTTACTAAAGTGGGGTTCGAAAGTACTTAAATCTATACACATAATATTAGAAATAAAATACACTATATATTTAAACGTTCGTGATTGATGATGACTATTAAAATATATTTAACTGTACTCACGTTAATTATATTGGAATTTTGCCCGATTAGTTTGCCTATGTCATCAGCGTGAATACCTACACAAGAGTACACTGTCACCTCTTCGGTATTAGAAAACTCTAAATCATCAATTACCTATCACTTAACAAATAATTTAATTTAGTTTTTGATGAAATGCATGCAAATGTCTTCAGTAAGCATACATATCGAGAAGATTTAGTGCCTAATAAGTTTTATAAAACAAAAAGCTTAATGGCCCTTGAAGTGTTTCATAAATGTGTAATTAATAATAATAAATAATGGTTAATAATTATTAACCATTACTTAAACAATAATAAAATAATACTCATACAGTTGAGATTGCTGAGATATTAAAAACAAAATCTAAAACCTTTTAATTCTAATGAGGTCATTGGACTTTAGAAGATTATATAAAAGAAATCGAGGACTAAAAAAATTGTCATTTCATAATTCTTGTACGTGTAGGTACCATTTAATGATTAAGGTAGGCAAATCTAGAGTACAAGTCTACAAACTAGATGATTTAAAAATATATATACTACAAAAGGCAACACCTTACCGTACACATATGGTTGAAAACTTTGTAATCTTCGAATTTTACATAACTCCCAGTGTTCTGCAGCTCGCTATGTAAGGAAGGAAACAAGTATATTAAGTGGGTCACGAACATGATGTGAGAGCACAATATTGTGTAATGTTTTACGAAATAAGATACTGAATGACTTCTGCAAAATATATTTTTTATTTCAAATAATTTACAACATACGCTGCATATTTTAACTATAGAATTATTTTTTTTATTTACTAGACTACTACGACTACTAAAGAAATTTCTTATAATACTAAGAAACCTTCATCACAATACTTTTTTCATTACTCCCGACCCTAAGCACTCACGTGTTTCTCCAGTCCAATAATTTTCGGTTTTCATCTTACAGCACCTATCATATAGTTAGGGTAGATTAGTATCTACCCTAAACTGATTTAGACAAAAAATATGTATTGTATTTGGTAACGTCTCATAGTACTGATTATAATTCTAAAATCCCATTCTAGCTTTTTTGTTTGATTTCTGTATATTATTACAATAATACATACGATATGTACCTGTATGAAATACACTTATAACGAAAACTGAATTATTTTATCATTTATATGGCATGGCTAAATAACAATAATAATTAACTAATAATAATTAGTTATTAGTTTAAATATATCAATAGCTTCAGATAGCTAATTACAAAATCATTAATCTCTAGGATAATCTAAGGATTTAAATAAAAAAATAATCTGCATTTAAATATTTAATATAAATAATTACAATGTAATCGATTTGTACATATTCATTGATTGATAATAATAATAGAAAGTAAATATTTTATACAAATATAATGTCATTTTAGATTTAGTTTTCTATTACACATCTAATCATTGTAAAATATTGGAAACAAGAATATACTTAATTTTAGGTCTTAATGTCGTAACGTAAAATTGAACTACTCTTTCAAAAATGAAGCAAGCCGTCGCGTTTTTATCGATATATAGAACCTTAATGACAGTATTTTATTAACAAATAAAAAACATTATCAAGGAACATATGATAAACGCAAACCGTGAAGAATACTTTATCAATCTCAGTACACACAATGTCATTGCCGTAACTAAGGGAAGCATTACGCGCAAACCGTCCAGACCGACTGACCTATCACGTACGTACCTACTGGTTTATAGTGTCAGCGTCCAAACCCCATATGGTACCACGCCATACATGCATATGGCATTGCCTCAATGTAATTTACAACGCAAACACATTGGGGACAACTGTTCTGCAATTTCAATTTCGATGCGCAAAGTCATGACAGCTTGGAAAAATTTCGGTCTTTCACTTACAGAGATTATCATGTCTTTCGTAAACTCTTCATAAACTGAGAGCTTCATTTTATACTTCCAACAAATGAACGCATGTAAAGAAAATATAAGATGGGAGCTTCGACATTATGTAGGAGTATATTATAACTACTGATCTTGGGCCCAATATGACTCCGGGAACTAATACTTTTATAGCGAAACACAGCACCAATATCGAAATAATATAGTTTATATTCTATAACACCGTGTCACTGCTCCCATTTAATACACCATGTATATATTTAAATATGTATTGAAATTATTTTGACCAAACGTTTGTGCCCTAATAGATGCACTTAGAAGTAAAATGATGTAAAAATATCAAAATAAAAATAACAGTTAACAAGCATTATTATTACACTAAAATATCCTTAAAGTAAAATAAATATAAAATTAAAACTATTTAAAACAAGCTTTTATTCAATTCGCCATTGTATCGTTGTCCTTTTAGGTTTTTAATTTTAGATTTATATATAGCTTATTGAATTCTGCTGCCAAGACTTAATTTTACAAGTATACCAAAATAATTATTCAGAATATCTTTATTTGGACAAATTAAAGTATTTATAGCATGGTTAGATGTTAACTAAAAATTAAATAAAAGCTTGTAATGAGATTAATAATGAAGAAACTACCAAATGTATATGCAATATATATATATAGATATATAACTACTATATAAAATGTCATAAATGTATATGTATATATAGCAGGACAAGTCAGAAACTAATATGTTATAATTACTAACTGATCTAATCTCTAGTGCAGTATGTTAATCAGTAGTCAGTGATAACATGGATTTGATAAAATAAAATTTTAGTGCCCTGGCAACATCGATGAAAGCACTACAGGAGCGAGTACCCAGATGAGTGATCTAACAAGCAACACTTGAACTATCAAATTGATAAAGATGCATCTCAACTATCAAGCTACCACAAACTGGCAAATACTTATCAACTTTTGTCATATTCAGTAGTTCTCCAATAAGTATTATTAGTAAGACATAGTTTACACCGACGGACTGCCTCGTATTTCACTGCCGCTTAGAACTAGATACAAAATCTATTGAAAAGTCAAAATAATTTATTTTAAATAACCATCAATAACAAATAACTGAATAATTAAAAATTGTCTTAAATATTACCATTCTATTAACCTATCTACTTAAGGGAACATCCATTCAAATGAGAAGCTAGTCAATTTTTTTTACTATATTCATTAATTTATGTTCAAATTTTTTACTTCTCCTATCCTTTATTTCCCGTCTCTTGAATATCAGAACTTTTCTATCTATCTGTAAGTAGGCTGTTTAATTCTACTATAGCACTATTATTACAATTCACTATAAAATGTAAAATAAATAGCCCATTTCTATAAATTTTTCTTTGTTGAAACAAGATTACAATAGGAAATGTAGCCTAAAAGACTTTTAAATGCCTTCTCCATACATCGGACCTCAGAAATGAACATTATTTTCTTATTTTGTCACTAACCAGTTATTAAGGATTTACAAGCACCCTACTTGGCAACATGTTTTATATAAAATAACACAAAAAATACTATTATTACCAGAATACATTTCTAAAGATATATATTCAGAGATGTTATAATCATAATTACATATAATGCAATATTATTTACATATCATAAATATTGTAACTGGACGCAAGCAAGTAGCTACGACATGGGGCTACTAATGTATAGGTACTTTTAATAGTAATAATATATTGTATGGGCTACTCTCAAATACTATGGAGGCTTTTGGTTTCTATTGAATAAGCAGTCTTAATTCCAACACCATAGGTTCCTATTCCTCTATATCAATACTATAGAACTGAATAAACGAGATCATTACTGCTTATAGCCAGTCAACCCTTCATAACAACTGACAGTATCCCAGAATTGATTGTAAAATATATCGTGCATGTGGTATCTAATGTTACTGTCATTGACTTTTAAAAACTAGTAATTACTTAAATTGTTTGTTGTTAATAAATATATAAAAATATACACTTAAATAATATAAAACAGGTTAAACTTTTTAAATAATAATATATTAACTCACTTTTGGTTCTAAAAGATAAATGTAATTTTATATAGGAAATTGTAATAATTATGATTTTGGGTAAATAATGTATTATATTTTTCTTGATATATTATATATCTCTCTCCTCGGTAGCTCTTTTAATTGATACCAGAGTAAAATTTCTGAGATTCTCTTATCATACTAATCAAGGCTCATAAATTTAATTAAATACTGTATGGGCTCTTGTAACTTAAAAATCAAAATAATAATTTTACATATTCTAAAACAGTACCATTTACGTCACCGGACTAGTCAAATAATAAAAGTTTATATCCTAATCAAATAATAAAAGTTTAAAAGTAATTATAAAAACAATGTAGTAATAACAAAACAAAAACGTTACATCTAAATGCAACCGTGAATCATATTAAAAAAATGAAACGCATATATCAAAGTAAGCAAAAGTACAGGCCAGACTTGTAATGCAAAATTATATGTAAGAATGAACACATAGGCGTTCTGAACATTATGACTTTAGGTACTTCTTGTGGTACAAATGATATAGCACCGAGTAAACTTCGTAAATTGGAATATGCTGGTTACAGAAAGCATATGTTACCGGCGTATGGTGGTGTGGGTTCTGGTGACAGTAAATTTACTGGATGACGCAACACTTGCACTTCGGTTTCTTCTTGAGAGTGATGTGTTCCGGCTGCAGTGGTTCCTGTGGCATCGAACGCTGCACCTCCACCTGACCGGGCCGCACTTCACCTACTCCACCATTCTTTGTGCCATTCGCGGCCTTCGGGGTGCTCTGCTGCACCGGAATTGCTACCTTCGTTTGCGGCGATGCTGGAGGACTCGCCTGTTTAATTCAATTGTTTATAGTTGCCATTTATAATTTATTACTTAAGATCTTTATTAAAAATATTTTTTAAAATATATATTTACATTAACATTGTTTGATTGCACTTTCTCCTCTTTCTCGTCACAGATAGGAGTCTGGTTCCCAATGGGTGGAGTTGGTGTAATTGGTTTACCACCCTTGATCAGTGAGACAATCTCGTCTGCCTCACGACTCAGATCACCATCTGGGCGAAATGGATTGTCCCATCCGCTTTCAGTACTAAATAAAATAACACACTTAATTTACGTCCAATTGTACAAGTGAAATAAATTACAAACTAAAAAAATATAACAAATAGTGTCATAATGCAATGTAAATATAATTAGAAGTTATGCTTCTGATAAGATTTTAATCAAGCTATAATGATGTTCATGCTTATTGTGTTGCATACAAGGTCAGTCTGTAAGCAACAATGATCAACATTAGAAATGATGACATCACTGGCCTCTGGGATGATTTTCTATGGGTTATGTCATCTACCATAAAATACTTTAAAAACTTTTAAAATACTGTGTTATTTAAACATTTTTATAATTTAATTATAGCTTTAAGTTTCAAAAGAAATGTTAACTATACCATATACTAATAGTAGATTAGGAATAATAAAATAAATATGTTGGCTTCATATATTTCGAAATAAATGTTGCTTTGAAACCAAATTGCTTTATATTATAAAGCTTTATTTAACACATTATTTATAAGAATTCTTTGACATACATCTTAGCTTTGTCTTTTACTTCTTTACCATGTCGTGTAGTCAAAAAATAGAAATACTCGGACCGAATATATATATCAAAACCCAATAATTCGCTTACCTAATTTGTCTATTGTACATAGCGTGTTCTGCCATGTCAATGTTAGCAGCAGCTGAGAGCTGGTCTGCGTAGAGAATGTGCAAGTCCTGGGATGGAGGAGGTGAAAGACACTGTGGCCGGACCCCCTGATAGAATGATACACGGACCTTAGATCGCTCCGACCTGTAAGCATTGTAATTAGAATTAATAACTTCTTTTCTCGGAAAGGTAACAATACTTTGCATTGCCATGGTTATGTTCGCAATAGCTATAGTTAACAAATAAACAAATATTTAAGATGCCCTGACTTTTTATACATAAATTTGAATGACTGTTGTCTCATTCTATTATACATATTCAATTGTTCAAGAAAGATTTCTAAGATAAAAGATATTTTTCAATACTCAATACAATATTATCATTTCGCATAAACAAAGATATGTAACATTTGCCTTGCATTCATGGCACAAAAGCAAGCACACATCTATAAAGTTAATTCAAATGCTAATTTAGAAAATTGTGTTCTTTTAATAGTGGATGACTCTTCTCCACCCACAGTGCCATCTTGTTAGTTGATGTGATTGTAAATCACCTCTTAGTGTGTGTAAAACAAAGCTGTAAAGGTGTTGTAAGTATTGGTTGGATAATGACACAATTTACACTTGTCCTCAAAAAGGCTGCACCCACATGTTTTAAAAATGTTTAAGGTCATTCTTTAAATGAACCTATGACATCAGACAATCTTGAAACAACTCTTAGGTTCACTACATCAGATAGCTACAAAATATTTGTTGCCATGTTCCAACACTAAATGTAATCACCATGGAATTAGGATATTAGGTATAAATCAATAAAATGGAAATAGAGTTTGGCTTAAAATAGCTTTTAAAACATTACTTATTGCATATAGCATTTTAAAAAAGTAAAAGTGATTTATAATGACCATTGAAAATAATAGTGAATGTTATAACTTGGTGTAACCTCTGATGACAATAATTTGTGAACATTTGAACAATACCTTATGTACCTAATACATGTTAAGTAAAAAAACCAATGATTACAAAGTTATTCTAGTTTGAATAGTATTTTTAATAACAATGTAAGAGATGACGCTAGCGCCACGACCTTGTACTGGGCCACAGGGCGGGTCCTCAATTTAGGATTGCGATCGGTGATAGTGGCATTATAAATAGAAGATCCTAGTGTTTGCCAGTCTATGTTTACTTTTCATATACATGTTGAATTGTGACCTTGAGCTGCACATTGCTGGTTAGAATTAAAAGTCATTTTATGTTCTTAATTCAGTCCTAATGACGTCATTCGGGCCGAATTCTCAACACAATATTCGCGGACTTGAGATTCAATATTACGCTTTATCAATTTTCAGATAAACGATGTGATTAAAGATGAGGTAAAAATAATGTTTATATTACATTGTTGTGAGATTGTATTCATAAAATCATAGTGCGCAGCATAATAAGAATGATTAACTTGTAAATAACATACCTTACTATTCACAAATATGACCGGTGTACACTAACATTAAATTCAAGTCACTAAGTGCTAGGAAGATTGCAATTTCAGAACAATTTAAAACATTGGCCCAATTTATGGTACAAAATTCGTTCGGCGCTTTACAAAGAACAGTTTCACTGCGTTCACAACATCGATCTCGGAAGTCGCGGTCGCGCGCGGCCGTTGCGAATGGAGCGAAGCGGGAGGAGCAATCAGCATTCAGTGCGATTCGTGCCAACGTAGTGACGTCCTTATCGTTCTCGAGCACGATTCACGACTTTCATTCGATATCGATTATTTTTATCGAAATTATAAAACTTCCTGTATTATAATAACGATTGCTTTATCGTTGGTTATTGTTATCTTTGAAAGAAATTGTGTGTTTGGTTATAATAGTTATTTAATTATACAAATGTAATGTACGTCAAAGTACTATTCCAAAATTGTCAACTAAACAATATAGAAATTTTCAAGTCAATGGAAATAACACGTTTTGAATATCCCTCATATTTTTATATTTTAATAATAATTATACAATTAGAGTAAGACCTATCCGAAAAAAAAAGATTTATTGATAGTGACATATTGGGTTTCTCTATTCAATTTATCCCAATCGGACGATTTAATGAGTTTAGATAAATTACATTACCAATACGCCTGTTTGATTAAACCTTCGTGACAAGCTAGGGACTTGCCAAAATATCTAAACGCTTTTAATCGATAGACAAGTTGTTTCGAAAAATCGAATAAGTAAAAAATATATCAAGTATCTCTAATACTTTAATCAAATAACCATTCACATTTGTAATCTATTACTTATTCACTTAAAATTGTATCGACTCTGTTCTACCTAGTTTCTATTAAACTACAGGTATGGTGCAGCACTAGCACCATACCGCGCCTTTTTACTCCCTATGTATTCACTCATACAAATAACACAGAGGTCAGAGTGAAAAAGACAATCACAGTTCTGTCAAATCGAGTTTCACATGACAATTCAAAGTTTAAACTCTGCTTTACTTTACAATCCACATCATTGCTCCTCCCCGAAGATACATCATCACGGTGAACCTGAATCCGTGAATGAAGTCACGTCATAAAATTTTGACAAAATCCCTAGTTTTGATTGTGATCATACCTCAAACTCATTTTATGTTTTCCTCGGAATTAGACATTATTCGCAATAAAAAGTATCTTATTAACTCGGCCAGTGGGCTTTCACGACACCAAATTTCATGTCATTAGTTTTAGGCTTTAGCGCGAACAATCTTATGAACTAATAAACATAAAACATTTTATAATTTGTTATTGCTTACTTAAAATACAATTAAAGAACAATTTAAATCAATATTTAATGCCCAATGTAACTTATATAACTAAAGATTATTCTACCTATCGGATAAAAAAAAAATGCACGTAAACTTTATATGATATCTTCAAAAGTATTTATGTTATGAAATATGATATAGGATGATTGTACACATATGTACATTAAATAGTAATTAACGTTTATAGAGATAAGGAAGCACTAGGTAGGTCTAGGAAGACCTTTGATAGTCAGAATACCATTTTGAATATTTTTTTTATCAAGATGTTTTGACCTATTTACAAGATGCAAATATTTTTTTTGCTCAACCCTAGGGGACTTATTATAAATTCTTCTATTATTTACCTACTAGTAGTCACTATTAAGAATCTCTTTATGTTAATTATACAAAAAACAATCTACAGGGTACCTTTCTATTATTTACTAAAAGTCACTATTAAGAATCTGTTTACGTTAATTATACAAAAAACAATCTACAGGATACCTATGTTATTTCAGTTATTTAATTCAATTCATGGAATAAGAACTAGGCATCTACACTACACTTTTTTACAATTTTCTAGTAGAGCATAATAACTGGCAATTTGTATGCTCTCGGGAAAAACTTAACCTAACAAGGTCTCAACAACTGCGCCTTTCCTGTAACACACTACATTAATATATTCTCTAACTTTATTTAATATATATGACAGAATATCATATATATTATTTTTAATTAACTATACCATACTAATTGTTCATAACTAACATTAATTAAAAATAAATTTACTTTTAATTATTGACTGATACGTATAATAAATTTTAAAATATCACATAAATGAAACATTTTTATTTCTTAATCTACAATAGCAATAAACAAAAATAATAATAAAAATATTATCGAACCTTCGTATTTGCTCTACAGACAACTTTCAAAATATAAAAAGGTTTTATTGTTTTTATTTACCAAATAAGGTTCCAATTACATGACAACGGTTTCGTAAACTAAGTTAATGTGTTCCTTGAACTTAGTGTAGATAAATTCTCGTAAGTAGAGATAGGAGTCAAAAAATGTTTAATCCGTTACAAGTAGTTTTATAAATAAGAATGTCACACTTTTAAGCGTTTCTTAAAAAAAATATGGTGGCACAACTGTTATTTTTTAAAATATCGTGAAGTTTTCTGAAATGTACGTTACCAGACGGCCTTTATGAGCACCATGGCACCATAAATTTAAATATTTTCGAGTAATATTAATGAAAAGAAACAGAGTGTTAAAAAAAATAAAGTCAAATATATAACTAATGTTTATGTATCGCTAAAGAAGAGGACGTTATTATAACTCATTTTATTTGTACCGTAATATTTTTTAGGTCAAGAATGTTTATATATTTTATTTCTATAAATCGGTTATTTATATGTAAAATGAATAAGTACATTAAAATTATCTATTTTATTACGAAATAAACATGCGTGCACCAATATATGTTGCTAACTGTTGCCGGTGACACAGACTGGACTGCAGAATGTAGTTCGTAAGGAAAACATTCCCTTAATATTTTTGTCTATTTAAATTGCGTTTAATTATTATTTCATTTTCTTTAATTATACAAAAGTTGGTTTTATTACAAACAACAAACAATCCATGAGACAATACATTGGCGGAAAAAAATAATTTAGCTTTGATTAAAAACCAACTTAAAAATAAGTCAAATAATTCTGTAAATTATTTATTTGTTTTAATTTTGAAATAAAACGGTTTACTGCATGTTCCTGATGTATCCTTGGGAAGTTTTATTATACATGATACGGGTTTCTCGGTTATATGTTTATTACCTTGCCTTGACCTACCAAATGATATACCTAAAAATAATTAAATTGTATTATGTGTTTGATAGATAGTGCATAATAAATTTAAAAAAATATATCTAAAGACTTGTATGTAACGCGGTAAAACAATATGTTTGTTTCTTTCAGGCTTGTCCCATTACATCGCAATTCGCATCCAGACAACAGGATATTGTCTATTCTGGAACTCGAAAGAAATTACGAATAAACGACGGAACTAGCTTTTAAATAGAACATTATTGCATGACCTGCAGATTTTATGTAACATCTGAAATCATATGACTACACTAGCTAAAACACGTGGTGTCACCCGCGGGCAAATAATTAAAATAACAAGACAGCGCCACCTACTTACATTCACCGGACTTAGTACCCATAACGCCCTCTTTAGTATTTAGTTAAATCTTTTTTACTAGCAAAAGTGAAATATTTTCCGCAAAAAAAAATGCTCATCTCTCTCTCCAGTCCGTTGCATACCTTGCTTCTAAAATCACATCCGTTACTACATTTTAATGTAAAAGAATGACAAACAAACAAAATAAACACACAATCTCACATAAAATATGCTTTTATGAATATTCTAGTAGACAAAGAATCTCTAAAAATAAAGGTAATTTACTTTCAAAATTAGTATTAAAATGTTCTGAGGCATCGATGATACAAGGTATGTATAAAAATGAAATCCACTCACCTCGTCCTTTCTATAGGTAGGTACTAAACTACTTCATAAACAAGTAGGGGACCAAAGTTCGTCCTGAGTTTGATTGATGGGTTCGAATTAAAAAGAAAAAGGACTATATCTAGTTATTTTTATTCTAATATAGAAGGGATAAATATTTCCATTTCATTGTCCTTTTATAATACAATAAAATATAAACCTACCTTTCTGTAGACGTTGATTGTATTTTATATGTGAAATTGATATATAAAGAAAAGTCCTCTTGTTTTCAAAATATATGCTATACTATACAGTAGTAGATATTTTATATATTTATTTTTGTTTTTGTCCTGATCGTGTTAATCTAGTTTTACTAACATCTAGGCTTAACATTGAATAGTAGTACCTAGTAGTAGACTAGGTTAGGTACTGTTTGTTCTGTTACTGAGCTTATCTTGACAACGGAAATTGGTACCAAATGGAGATTGGTACCAAATGGAGTTTTTACTTCAACCGACGACACTTTAAAAAGAAATGATTAAAAATAAATCTGACTAACATGGCGCTGACACAATGGATTCTTCTGTGGTGATTTAACTAGAATTCTTATTGTTTTTATAATTATCGCATCAACAAAACATAATTTCGCATTTTCGCCATTGATATAAATAAATAAAACATACTCAAAAGAATATAACGTACTCGTCTTCAACAGGCGTATACGGGAACGATGTCTCCTGGAACTTGGGAGGTGGGCTGCTCTCCGGTTCCTCCTGGAGGGGACTCTCGTAGATCAGCGTCTCCACCATAGACCCTTTAGAGCTGCCGAATGAGACCCTGCAAGTAAGACACGTGTCAAAGAAAGGTCATATGTAGGTAATAGGTAGTATGAACACGTTAACTTATTTTTTATTATTATTTTTCCTCTAGACCGCCGTTTATAATGCCACATATTTTTTTATATTAGCTATTCATAATTATCTGTAAATATGAATAATAATACTACATATATACATAAAAGACTATATCTTTTTATTGTAAATTTAATAATTAGTTCTTACAATATTGCATAATATTATAAAGTCGAATAAAATCAAAATCTACGTGTTTGAGATATCAAAGGTGAACTTGTTATTGATCGCTAATGTCAGCTAACAGCTGATCATGCGAAAACGATAATTGCGTTGTTAGCTAAAGGAAGGTACCTACCTACTGCATAATGTATTTCTTCTGACGTTATTGTGTTATAAAAATAAAACATTAAATTCTCGGAATTTATATGATTTGCAATATTTTACAACTTAATTTATGTTGCTTACTCATTTAATTTATTTTATATTATTTTACTAAATTAAACCTTTTTCGTCAGAACTGTTAATCTGACAATTAATCAACACATTAAAAACAAATTACGATTTTCATATAGGAAAAGTGTTATTATTTTATTTTCGTATTATTGTGTATTAAAAGTTATTACTGAAGGGCCTTGTGAAAATATAGGTAATATTACGCTACTCTCAATGTCTTCCTCCATTTTGGAATATACAATAACTAGACTAGACTAGACTAGACTAATAATAATAATATTAGCCTTTATTCACACGTAGGTTACAAAGTGTTATAATAATTAGTCTGTTGAATTATGTTATTTTGTCTGTTTGCTGATTAGCAAAGGCCTTTTTGTTTTATTTTGTCTTTTTATCTGTTTGTTACTTCGCACGTCACATAAAAGCTACAGGACGACTTAAAGAATAATTATAGGTACCAGACAACATATAGGTTATTATTAATTTCATAAATTTTCTCATTTTGCCAGAAAAACACAATCTGATTGGGGCTATAAACAACGTTGCAGGGCGGATTTTTATTTTGTTGTGATATTGATTTATGTCTCAACCCACAGAAAACTCCTATTATAAAAAACCAAATTTAAAAAAAAAAACACAAATTTATTTCTACGACACAAATAAAATAAAATTTAGATTTGAATAAATGTCGAGTGATGACAGATGAGATGACCCATATTTGGGGTATGGAGAGGGGCAGTCGCTGGCTACATCTAAAACATAAACATCAAATTCAAATACGCTACCAAGACGAACGTATCTTGATTGGTGTGTTTTACAATGGAAAATCAGCCCGTTTCAAAAGTGCAGTTCTCTTATTAATCGAAGACTTTCTAATCGACCTACTTTATTCATTTAAACCTTAACTTTTATACTTATTGTGTTTCCGTATCGGAAGCTACTTAAGATTCTTTGTGGTGCCCGCCCCACTTCACTGTTTGTCTCTATCCCTTTGCGATATGCGTTGGTGTCTGATTTGTATTTTATTGTATTATAATAGGAAATCTAATTGACAGTGGGAAGTTATTAATGTAGCTTAGCAGATAGTACAAAATTATATCACTCAATGGTATCAATATATTATTGCATTAGAAATTAGAAACTTAGTCTTAATAATTATAAATATTTTATTAATGGTTCTTTATGAATTAAATATATTAATAACGCTTATTATCAACAGACAGATAATTATATTAAATACATATTGCATATTCTCACGTGTAACAAATTAAATATAATAAATAATGAAGAGTTTGATTATCTCGGTAGCCGCCAGTGAGTCTGTTATCATAGATATATTAACAGCAATCAGATAAAACAATTAGTTTGTGTTATCTTAATTGGATATATACGTAGTGAAGTAATGAAATAGTTATTTTTTGTATAGGATTTAAAATGGCAATGGCAAAGGAAACAAGAGTTATGAAGTATGATCCGAATACAGAGGCTTTCCAGTCACGAGCGCAGTGGAAGAAGGCGGATAACTGCAGGAAGCAATGGGTTGAACGTTGGAGCTGGTTACTGGATGAAAGAAAGTAAGAACTTATACTTTACTGTAACTCTAAAACTATAAGAGAGAATGTATGTATGTATGTTCCGGATAAACTACGAAACGGTTTGACCGATTTTAACCAAATTTTCATAGGATCTTATTATTGATCCACCGGGTAAATCTTTAAAGTTTGGTGACGATCGGAGTATTTTTTTATAGAACTATCAGTGACAGTTTTTCTTACTACTGATATTGTTTTTTACATCAAACTATTTAATGTCAGTTATAACGTCATGTCATTTACATGCTAGAAAAAGGAGTAGATGAAAATGAAATTCAGGTTGAATCATAATTATTATTGCGATGGTTAATTCTAAATAAGTTATTTCTTATATATAATATATTTTTTATTCTGTATTTTGAATTAATATGTATATCCTTAAATTAAGCCCGGCGAAGCGAGCTGGGTATGCTAGTATAAAAGAAATATAGAATGCAAAATAAACCGTTATATATTTATTTAAAATTTAAAACTGTTTACATGGCTATACATGTTTATAGTTATTTTCAAACATTACTTTAGTATTACTAATAATTTAAATTTGATTTGATTAATTAGATTTTTTTGTTTATTGCTAACTAAAAGAGGAACAGAATTACTTAGGTATAACAAAATCTCTGAATCGTTAAGAGTTAAGGGTAAAATTTTTATTAAAGACAATTTGTATGGTAGTTCTGGAATTTTCGAAGAGACAAAATTTTATTTCTTATAATAAATTATCAATAAGAAAATAAGTCGTCAGGCTCTCAATAATTTACAGTTTTTATGTAAAATGTTACATATTAGGATATAAGGCATTTTCTCTACTAGTTGAAGATTATACTTGTATGTTGGAAATCAAACAAGTAGTATAATATTGGAATAGTAAGAGATATTGTATTGGTGTAGTAAGAGTTAGAGAGAGAGATATTGGTATGGTAAGAGTAAATTCTAGTTTACTTTTTAGCAAATCTTGATTGATATGTCCAACGATAAATAACTGGGCTTAGAAATCTTAAGTTTTGCCTGAACCCTAATTAAAGTTATAAGGCAGAATGTGAATTTGTTTGCGTGTTACGCTTTTAAGTCTAAACTACTCAACTGATCACCAAAGTTCGCCCACATATAGCCAGAGGTGCGGAAAAGGACATAGGGAAGAACGTTTCCCGAAAACAAGAACCATACTCTAAACTTTTAGACGGCCGTGTGATATATCAGAATTGTTGTTTGAACTATGCAGCGCCGGCAATGACGCTGGAAAATCTATTTAATAATAAATATAATACCAAATAATATTTTTGTACGGAAAAGAATTACGAAACATCGGAAAGGTATATATAAAGGAAAAACGTTTAATATGTTTGCCTTTCACCCCCGAAATGAATTTTAGTAATTGGTCATAATCGTGTAATATGCTATTAGCTAATAAGTTTTGAAACGAATCAGTTTCCTTGTTATTACGTAGCGCACTGGTCTCACGAGAGCCATTTGTGTTCAAGGAACATATTTATATGAAAAAGTTGCAATTTCCTACGTTGTGAAATACACACTGCATTTATTTCATATAAAAGTCGGTTATTTTGAGGTCACTACCTATTTTAAGTAACTCTTCATGTACCTCTATTTCTTTATTTATATTCAGTAGATTTCTGTTTCAATAATTACGATTTAAATTGTATTTTGAATATGAATTTGGTTATTCGAATACCATTTTTATGTTAACAGCACATTTTTGAATACATAAGTGACAAGTAAAATCTTATCACAAGTGCTGTCAAAAGAATGTAGCGATGCGCCTGTAAGAAATTTTTTTAATAAATATTTTATATATTATTAATAATTATTAAGTAGATATATATATATATAAAAAGTAATGACTTCATTTTATTTGGTTTCTAGAAGGAGATGTGTTTTTTTAATGTGTTTTAAATCCTAATATGACTCTACATCTTTTGTAATATTTGTGAATTGGCAAAGAAATAAAAAATAAATAATATGTATCTTGTACAAAACAATTTACATTTTAGATATCTTTCATATTATAAAGCCTAGAAGTAATTTAGTCTTTATGTTATATGGTTTAAGAACTGGAATGCCTTACCTTGAATTGCATTCGTTCCAGAAGTCTTAAATTCAGTATGCAAAACCAATGTCAAATATCATGTTGCTTGCCCACGCATATATGACTAATAAAATGACTTAAAAATCTTGATTCTCTAACAATTAGGTACAAATTAATTATAGGTTTTTTTGTGATATTAAATATAAGAAATAATATAGACTGGCGCAAGACGAGGCGGATGCGATTCGTCAAAAGGCGGCCTCTGTTCTGCCACATGTCATGGGCAAATTGGAATCCACGAAATCATTAAAACCAGTGCCCAGCACATCATCGGGGATTATCGGGTGGCTGGCTGCCAAGTTTGTGATTTTTATGATATTTATATATTCAGAAGTTGAATCAGATTCCTTTGGTTGTTACGCAATTTATTGAGTTATCGACACGTACTTTTTAAAAGCGTGATTAGTAAACATTGAGAGTAATACAATTTGAACATTCTAATCTGAATTGGATCTCGAAAATTACATGACCAATTATGTAATATATCTCGTATAAAACAACGGATTAGAAAAGAGTAAATCATTATTTGTTCCAATAAAGATTATTCTCTTATTCTCTCTTATATTTAAATATTATTAATGTTTTATTATTATTTGTATGAGCACTACGCATTACGTCAGCCAATGGAATGTAATCTTAAATTTATATTTCAGGCCAGATTGTCAACTGGAGATATATACATCATGGATTGTGAAGGTTCCTCTTCGACTTCCAAATGCTTGGGATAGCAAAGATTATCTCTAATAATATTTATCTAGCGTTATCAGGATATTGACACCTCGTAATGGCCGATAGTGATAATCAATTTCAATGCCATTCATAAAAGTGTTTTAATAAATAGTCCTTGAGTTTATTCTGTCATGCGAAGTTTCCGACATTTTTATTTGTAACTAGATTATAATAAAACATGTAATTTTCTGTCTATCTTTTTTTCTCTATAATTACGATAAAATTATGACATTTTTTAAACGTTTTATTAATTTAAATTATTTTGCCTTTACCCACTTAAAGCTAGTACAAGATATAATGATCATGGATTATTTAAGGTAATTTCTATTTTTAGCACAGTGATGTTTATTGTACCTAACAAAAACAAAATGGTGGAAATGATTCTAGCTGATTGTACGACATTGTGTCAAACGGTACTAAAGCAACTTATCTGTTCTCTACTGTTATGAATTTGCATAAATTTAGTAATACCTGTTTATTTATCCATATTGCAAGAATGTTCTAAGTTTTTTGAATCGTCTTATATAAAAATAATTTTCTAGATTCAATCAGATATTTTAACATTGGGATTCTTATTTAAGTGATTATGAATGTTTAAGGAATATGGTATTGGGATATTTATTTACCTATCTAATCTTTCACGGGGTATTATTGTTTTATGGAAAGTATAATAATTATAAAACGGCACCAACCTTTTCAGCGAGGTGTGCTTGCTGCCATTGCTGAGGAGCTTGTGTTTTGGTTTATCGTGAGCCCCTGTTGGCGTAGACGACGATATCGTGAGGTCACTCGCAAAGGAGCTTGTAGAAGAATCTTTTGATATATTGGTTCGTGCCTTCCTCGCGGTAGACTCGGGGCTTCCGGGACTCGCCATTAACTCTAAAGCTAAGCGGCCCTTCCCCGGCACTGGAGGTGGTTTTTCATCAACGGGTACCATGTACGACAGCATGGCTGTCCTTCAACTCTCACTTACAACATGAAATAGACCACTATCGATTTACATTTACAAGCTAAATACTAAAACTATGTCGACATTGTTGATTCGAGGAAAAGTTTGTATCACTCACTATTCTCGTTGATAATACTATATCTTCTTCAGTATTGTATTGACATCTGAAAGATAAGAAAACTACTGAATATTTTTGTGCTAATAAAATAAACATAACCCTTACATAAATAAATATTTACACTGAATACTCTTTGTGTGAACGAGTTTATATAAAAAGCATTCATTATAATTTACAAACGACAAGACAAAAGAAATAAAAAATATGTTGGTTTAAATATAACGCCACGTGCAGCAACTATGATTTAAAAAAGGCGATATTAGTTCAATGGTGTATTATGCATTGTATATAAGAATAATTGTTAATGCATAGATCGTCAGTGCAAGTGGAATAATAATTGAAAATAAATTTTCCAAGATGTCGCCGACAATAGGAATCGACTCTTAACCTCCTGTTGATGTCATTCCGTGACCCAATTATTATTGCCGCATCTACTTCGGCATCTACTATTGTTCAAGTCTAAACGACGTAGTGTCGAAAATGTTTTTAAGAGGAGATAAGTCGTTAGGTTTATCCGGAGGTATGCAAATTGGATTGTGACGTAAGTAAAGTTAGAGGTGAAGCAAGTGATGTTATTATATTTCGAGATGCCATAGACGGTAAATTAGATATCGATAGAATGAATGTTACATCACTGTCTATGCCAAGGTGAAATTAATTATACAACCGCAACCAATTACTACGTACAAATCTTGCATGCGAATTATACGTACTTATCTACGGTGAGGTTAAAACTGAATTACAGTCTGAATTCCGACTGAAGCGCGAACTCACGTGCAATCTGCAAAGAAAGTAAACATATTGGTATATCATTTTATAATCATATCTTACATGTTTAAACGAAGTGGGCCATTCAATTAAATGTTTCTGAATTCTTGATCTGGGGTTTCTCAAATACAATATTAAACGAGACTGACTCATACAAACAAATTGCATATTTTAGTAAGATATACTAATGTTTATTTATTATCGGTCAATACAGATATAGTTGGTGTTTGTAGTCTTAATATTTATATGGAGTTGAGAAAAAGTGACGTTAAACGTGAATGATTTGGCTCCAACACAATTCTCGCATGGATTTTCCGAGTGGGCGGACTAAATATAACTTACTTTAATGGCAACTTAAGAATTACAGATAACACATAAAAGTATTTCAGCGGTAATATAGTAACGGTTACATATGACAATAATATAGAACCGTTAAAGACCATGCAGTCATTCGCGCAATCGGAACAGTCTACTGGGGAATGGGAATATAATAGCATTCCTTAGCCAGGAAAGGTCAATATCCTGCTTTGACCTAATAATTGGCTATTGATTAAAATCTGAAAATGAGGACATATATCTTTCATGCTTCTGATTATCATCAAATTAGGCGTATTAATTTTATAATAAAAATCTAACGTTATTAAGAACCCTATCTGTGATATTTGTACCGACAATAAGAACCCACGATATTTTTTGTATTGTATATAACATAAGCTTAACTATTGTTTTCTTATCACTCGAAGCTCAGTATACAGCTTTTAATTACAAGGAACATGCAACCCATTTGGATGATTATTAACAGTACAAAAGTTATATACATGGCCCGTCTAAGACTTATTAGTAAATGTATTATGTAAATGAAAATTAAAAATATGATGAAGTAACATTTAAAAGTTAACGATGCGTTAAGTTCAAGTTATTCTTAGTCTAATTTCATATTAATTCCCAATATAAATGATAAAACATAGGCCTAATAGTTTCGGAAAGAACCCATAATTAATTTATAATTAAAATTGTTATAACATTATAATATTATTGTGTTCTTGTTGTTCGTTAATTGCTTACAAAACTTTTGATGTTATTAAAACAATGATCACATTAAAAAACCCGGTTGAGTTTGTTGTGTGGTTTTTCTCAGACCAGGTCGCGTTTGAACCCTCGTAGCTTTAATTTTAAGCCCGCGGATGTCTCTACAGAAGGGTTGATTTCGAAAAGTATGGTTCAAAATAGACCCTCCTACAACTTATTTTTGACCTACACAGGTGATCTCTGATATCGATTAAAAGTAGAAAAGATATAAATAAATAAATAGTCAGACAAAGTCGCAGGTTTATTATAGTGTAACATCTTGTGAATTAAGATTGGAATCTGATACCCACATGACACTACGTTGTTACCATTTCAGCAACTCTCCGCTCTCTTATAAACGTGGGAAAGATGGCAAATGTTCCGATTCGATAAGCCCAACTTCTATGCAGAACTGAATTACTAACACAAACAGTTAAATTTAACACGGATAGCGGAAATATCGTATTTTATTATATTATTTGAGTTCTCCAGTGTTGATGCTTGGTTCGAATTATAATGTTGATTTGTATATTTTGTAAATTAAAATATTTATTTATCTTAATATAAGGGTTATCTAAAGTTATTAGATCTATTTAAACAATCATCAAATAACACAAAATAACAACATTTTAAGACATGACAACAAAAAAATACTATCATAAAAGCATATACAATTACTAACTGTTTTAAATTATTATATATAAAGATACGAGATAAGATTCAACAACAGATGCATCTCTCAAATCATCTCATTCAAATTTCTTTACATCCTTAAACTTATCCTAAATTATTATAAAAAAAATATTGCTGCTACGATAGCTGCAGGGGTGAATCCACGGGCAGTTGCTAGTTTATGTTATCGCTTATTGTATTCAGAATTAGAAATAGAATAATTATATATAAATATATATAATATATTATATATAAGTATATATTTATAAAACAATGAACACTGAAATTCGTAAATATGTTTCTATTAAAATACTTATACCATAATTAATTTATTGATAAACTGAACACTTTACTATGATAAAGTTTATTAGATTTATAATTTTGAGTTATAAGTAATGTATTTTGAATGGCTTTATAGACCGTTACGTTCACTAACAAGATGAAAGTCCCGGGTTGTAAGAGCGGATATGATTGACTACTAATATTATGGCATAGGATACATTGTTTCCAATGGATCTGTATCTGTTTTTCAATACTTTCATTTCCGCAGTAAGTCATTTCACACACCAATTAATAACCTCACTAAGGACCATAATTGAACGGAATGATTTATTTTTTTATGCTCATAAAAGAAGTTTGAAGTCCTACAAATACAGTCTTGCTCTCCGTGACTCGTCGGATATCGATTGTATTTGTGAAGACGGTATACCGTTGTGCACCATCTAGTTACTGTAAAGCAGTAGTTATTGCATTAATACATCAAGATTCGTTATTTTGTAAACAAACCAAGCACGTATTTATGTTCATAAAGTGACATTCGTGTTTTCATTGCACCGTGTGAGTATTTTAATTGGGTGCACGGTCAATGTTACTGTAAAACGCACGCTTAACTATTTGATGAAATAATAACATCATTAGAATATGGAGGTTTGTGTGGATTTGAGATTGGACCAGACTCGCCCAACTTGGTCACCAAGCTCATCACACTGTAATGTAGTTGGATAGATTTGGCGCACCCAGGTGACGTGGGCAGGGCTCCCATTGTCGGACATTCAATCTTTGTTGTATTTGTTTGTGACCAGTGACATCACCGCAAGGACGCATCTAATGCATTTCCAGTATGACTATAATATGTGATTATTTCAGAGGAACAAAGAGGAGACGATGTCAAGGAAACAATGTCTAAATATATAACGCTTACATTAAATTGGTACTAACTACTACTAACTTTAAAATATTTTCAATATCAAATATTCGATTTTTGTTTAAATAAATTTATATATTAGGTCCTTACATATGAATTGGCGTTTTTCGTATTGGCCACTTTAGTGAAAAAATTCTCCTCTTTGGTAAGAAATTTTGTAAAACATATGTATTTTTGTTTCGTTGACCGTCTTTAATTTGATTTTTTCTTCTGTTTTTTTTGCGTTATTCAGTTTACAAAATGGTAAATATTAAATATCGCATTATTAACCAGTAAGTACGAGTTGGATCCTGGTCAGCCAGCCCAATCCTGCCCCAAAAGCTGAGTAGTGCCGGAATTTTATAACAGTTTTCTCAAATCTGGCGAGACTATTACGACAGATGTCTATTATCAGCATGATGGAAAAGCTAGGTACTAAACAACCTAGGCCTGTCAATCGCTGCACTCCACTGCTGGTTCACGACAACGCTACACCAGACACTGTAGAACAGACGGTTACGAAATTGGAAGAGATTCAATTAGTGTCTAAGATATCCACCGTACTCCCCGGACCTTGCTTCAACAGATTACCATTTATTCGAAATTTGGATAACTTCTTGCAAGGGAAAAAAATCAACTCCGATAAGGCAGTCCAAATCGCCTTCAAAGATTTTATTTATTCCCGTCCGACTGTTTTTTTTTGTAAAGGGATCAATGAACTACCTAAAAGATGACAAAAGTGCTTGGAAAACAATGGTTCATGCTTTGATTAATTAAATGCCTTATATTAAAAAAAAATCCTCCTATACGAAACGCCAATTTAGTTGTAAGGACCTAATATAAACATATTAGCCAAATTAATTAACACAGAATACAGGTTCAGAGGATTTAAACTCTACATTTATTAAAAATATTATCAATTTGGTAAAATCAATAAAATTGTAAAGTCTATACTTCTATCCGTGGTATCTTGTTCGAATACTTTAAATCGTGATATTCTTTTACCGTCTATCAACAATATTAATAGTTACCTCTTACAATACTCGTTCCAGAAACGTCAAAGAACAACTTTAAAGTCGTGCTCGGTCTATTATGTATAGTAACAAAGCTTTGGTGCCGTCAACTTCATAAAACGTTTAAGTTCTACTTTCCAATCTTCAACGATCAAGCCGAATTTAAAATTATTTATGAGAATCGAACTGTGGCTAATTTATTCTCCGAAGACTAGATATGATATCGACAAAAAAAATATCACTTCCAATAGCCCACGACATTTGGTTACGCGTTAAATGAATTTCGTGCATCACCTTCTATTGGATACTACCTATTTGGAACTTTCATTAGAGGCTACTAAGATTATATTTTACTATGTGTCAAAATTGGATTTCTAAAGCAAGTTACAGATCAATCAAGATTATATTATTATAGACAATGAATGTTTGATTATTAATATTGTAGACTCCCGACTCCCGAGTATGCTCTAAGTACGACATATACTAAATATATCAGATAATGCTATTATATAATTGACTTTAAGTCTAATAATTACATTATTACAAGAATGTTATTTAAAAGAATTCATGTGAAGTCGTAATTTAAAACAAATATTCAGCCTCATCATAATTGTAACAATGTACTTAAAGTATTGACAGACATTTATGGAATGCTATTGTTATTATAATAAGCATTGTTAATAAACTTTTGAACAAATATCAAAATGACCTCGCTATTATTATGCGAAAATTACAAAAGATGTTACACGTTACATAAAATACGTAAAGTAATAAGAATTGCCTGTTGTGAGAAATTATTGATTAGTTAAGGTAAAATCGATTGATGATACAATTTTACCATGGTTCAAGAATGTTGGTATCATCACTGTTTTCTTATTTCTTGTCTTGAACATCCTATTTCTTAAGCTCCAGTTTGATATAAGTATGCTTATTTGTTCTAGATTATTTATAAATATAATCTAAGTGGAATCAGGAAACTGCAAATGTTTGGACATTTACAAAGTAATTTTTCCATTAGATTAAAAAGTTTTTTAATTACCAACAAGATTTCAGTATAGTTCAGTTCAGTTTTTACGTTATTATTTAACTATTTCAAATGTTACATAATAATTAAATGAAATGCATAACTTTATTGTCAAGGTAAAGACGATAAGAAGTTCGACATAACGTTGCTCTGGTAATTACATTTTTATTCAAACGACTGAAAACAAGCAATTAACACACTCAAAGTTTCAAGTTATACTATCAAAAAGTCGAAAATATTTTAATTACAAACATACATTCATAATATATATTACTAGATTAGATTCATAACTATATATCTATTTTATATTATGTGTATTAAAACATTCCTATTTTTTAACTTTAACTTCTGCTCTCGATTTTGTATTTGCTATTTTTTTATCATTTTTTGTTTACCTAAATATTTATTAGTGTAGAGCTAATTATTATATAAATCATAAGAACACTATTATTGGCTTAATGGTCGTGTATGTGGATAATTCATAATTGTAAATTTACTGTCGTTTTCTCATTAAGGAATAAATAAATATACTAGTATAATATATAATGTATCTATTTTTTTCGTACCATATACGGAGGTGTTAAACTGCATATTATTCTTAACTGCGATTGCGTCAGTTATTATAAAAAAATGTTTAACTTCGCTCTATTAAAGTGCCTATAAATATATCTTTTTATCTTTATGAAGTCGCGATCAAAAACTAGTTTAAAACTTCATTTTATATACACCATATCAATGCAAAAAGCTAATAACTCAGAGACGGTCTATAGCATATCAAATTGTGAAATAAATATGCTCTTTAATATCTATTCTAGTAAAAGTAAAAAGACAACCAAAGTAGGAAACAATAAAAGCAATGAATAAAAAACTTAATATTCGGAAGCAAATCACATTTGTATTTTGTATAACATATAATAGAAAGTTTTCATTTCATAGGACTTGAAAATAATGATGTACCTATTCCAAAGTTCTCATTAGCTACTAGGGACGTGGCTCTAATAAGGGTTCAAATTATTCCAGTAGTTTTTACGACCTCATAGACCAGTCATGGTGGTAATCACGAAAAAAGATATAATAAAATAGATGCAATAAATATATTATGATCATTGTGTACATATTTAATTACTTAATATATAGACAAAAATATAACGAATTTTCAGCTTACGTTTTGTAGATAAATATACAATTACAACATCATTTCAATATGATTTATAAACTCTACGACCTTGAACCTGGGTGGGTAAGATTTGTGTTGATGCCTTTCTTAAGCCGTGGCCAATCTCAAAAATTCGTTTCTCAAAATAGATGGCCTTGTCGGAGTAGATTCTTTTTCTATAACTTTTCGGGATTCCGCTTAGATCAACAACGAAACTGTATGAATGAGTTTAACTAGTTTGCGAACTAATGGTATCAGCGTCAGTAAATCACTCACCCAGAAACACAGTGTTACGCGACCTTCCCCAACACAGACAAAAAGTTTATAAAATTGTATTGATATTGTACACTGACAGAACAAAGTGGTTACACAAGAGCCAAGACACCTACATGTTTTGTTTTCATCAAAACATTTATTGATTTGAACTGCAACTGTAACCTTTATAAAATGCCACTAACACATAAAACTATAATATAATGTGTTCCTACATGAATTAAAATTAAATTAATTAAAATAGAAGTTTACTTAAGAGAAATAATAAATTATTGGAAGATAAAATGAATTTTATTGCAACAAGAAAATACTTAATTATAAAATTTAAATTGAATTAGATGATTGCGGTGGTTAAAAATAAATTAGACGTAATTTAATTGACACAGTATCACCATCATTGTCTTGTTCGGAACTAGATGATTAGGGACTTGCGTAATTCATTGCAGGTTATGCCATGCAACCTACGAGCAGTCAGTGACTAACAAAATACCATAATGAATAGAAACTTTAATTCTTAGGTACATACAGTGTTGAGTTGAAAAATAAATTAGCAACAATTATGAAATAGCAATGATTTAATTTAATTTTAATTATCTCATTAATATATTATTATCGGCGTTTACATTTAAATAACATCAAAGTATCTGCAAATCTTCAAACGTAAACAGAGATTTTATTTATAACCGTACATAATCACGTTATTGTCGTCAGCAAAATACTGCGTAAAGATTTAAACATTAGAATAAGCACTGCAAGATATTAAGTGCATACATACGTGCACTGGATCCTGAGCAAGATGCTGGCTTTGAGGGCGCATTCAGGATCGAATCTTCAATTGTTTTACAGTTGGATTAATGTATCAAAAACAAGTGCGAACGAATAGATGCGGCCGGCTGTTTATAAACATTGAAACAGCGGAACGAGACGGGATGCGATCAATACCGCACCGGGTGCGCTCTAAGCGACCGGAGACACGTCGCTGGCCCCAACTTCACCTGCCGCGCGGAAGACGCGGCGTGGACACACAGTGCACTGGACCGCGGAAAAAAATCAACAATTGCAATAGCGCAAAATCGGATTATACAGACGTACTGCGCGAACGGCTACCAGCAGCCGTGTGTGCGCTGCCCTAGGGCGGTTACGTCACGCAGATTTGACAGCTAGCGCATGAGGCCAGCGTCGCAGTTACTATCCGCGCCGCGGCGCCACCGGCGCTGTAGCGGAGCGCGCAACGCACGATGTGGCGATGGCGGATCGATAGAGTACAATGCGTCGCGCGTCGAAACCCGTGACTGCACGCTCGTCCCCGGATAATATTTACTCTGTTGCCGCCTCAATGAAGAAAAAGATCTCTCTTAATATAAAAAATTGCCTACCTACCTATCATATACAGAGTATTCATACAATTATTTTATTTTATTTAAAAACCTTATAGGATATTATCATATAAAAGTAGGAGTTATCTAGTCCTATAGATTCAAAAAAGGTGATAATTCGCTTCAATGATTATCTTTTATGATGAGGTACGAAGGGTAGCGACGAATTACACGCATGAAAGGAGTTATGAAGTTGCATAGAATGAGAATGGCCGTAAAAATAGAAAAGGGGCGAAAATATGTATGTACATATTTTGTATTTATTACGGTAAGAAAAATGAAAACCGATTCACTTATTACATACCTCTCTTAATTAGGACGGGGTAGGTAGATAATAGAATAATTAAACTTAAAAAAACGATTTTGTATATATTAATAACTATATATCTATATGTGTATATACTTTAAATCCAGTCATTTTATATTAAAACTTAGCAATCAAGTAAAATATCGTAGATCTGGAGTCTCTAGCATCTTTCTCTGTAAGAGATATCTAATAGAGTCAAGTTGTTTCTAAAGGCTGAATAAGATGATATTACTATACCTCACAAATTATTTTTTATGGATACTAATACTATGCATTCATGAAATAATTTTAAATTTCTACAATAAAGTATCCTCCTTCTGTTTCATTTAATACATAAATGTTAGTAAATAAAAAAATTGACTTTTGGAATAAAGGATTCTTTTTCTGTCAGTAAAAGTCATTATGAATTTTGAAAATGAAATGGGTGCCCTTTTCACTCGATACGTAGTACGATTTAGCCTTTGCGGTGATAATTGGGTGTCAGTCAGTTCAGCCTACACCTATATATACCTAACGTTCATACATAGTTCACATAGCTTGGCAGCTATGTGAACTAAACTTTTACTTCTTGCTTTTTACCGATTGTAATAAGTTTTTATATATTATTAACTTTGGTTACCAAAACATTATAAAGAAATATACATGCATAACCAATTGTAATCTATTAAAAAACTGAATAGATATAAATTTGTGAAAATGCAAATTAAATATCATTCTCTAATTTATTTTTTAGTAGAGTCGGTGACTCATAGAATTCAATGTTTCCGGATATTTAAAAAAATACCTTCCTAACTCCATCGGAGACCAAAGTAAAATGAGTGGAGGAGAACGAGGCTTTTTTGCTGTTGTACATATGATAATGGTATGTTTCATCTGCGGCTCGTACAAGTTGGCTAAAACCCACTCACCGAAAAGTGGGAGCATCATTACCCCAAAATTTATTTACTCCCCATGTGTAAGTATTCTGCAACCCTAGTCTTTTCTTAGGAAACGAACCACTCAACCCCATACAAAATAACTGCTTCAAATTACACCTTAAAAACGTATGCTTCTCAAGGTTTAAAGTAAGAGATAGAGAATTAAGAAGTAAATGAAACTGGTATTAATACTTTAGGATCAGATATTGTGCGAGATTACCTCCTGCAAGCGACCATCCACCGCAAGAGAAGCCTTAAATGTGTTAAAATAATACTCTCTTGAGGTTTGAGTCCACAAAATTTTTGATCTAGTTTTCTATAAAATGCTCTAAATTCCAAATTGTAATTAAGTTTCTGAATAGACTTTTTATAATTAACATTTTACATTAATTGAGCTGAATGTTTTTTTTTAAAGTATATATTGACAAGCTCTTTTTACTAAGACCATGTAAACAAATAAAAGACAGTATTCCAAAAACATACTTTATTTGTAATGACATACATTATATAATTATAGTATATATACTTCAATTAAGTACTTGAAGTTTTTAACACATTGAAACTAATGAGACAAGCTAAACTTTCCAAAACTATTAACTCTACCTTGGTATATGTTAGTAAAGTGCCAAGCAAACTGTAACCATATCTTAGAAACATTATTTACATCTATTGGAGAAGTAAGTTATACCTACTTATTCTGGTGATTGTAATTTGCTGATTGTACATCGAGATTAACACTTAGGAAGATCATATTTTAGTGCGCTGATAAATCCAAGTTCAACAATCCAATTCGTTCCAGTTTTAGAATCGTCTTGTACATAAGAAAACGTATGCTAACAACGCACTCAATAAATACAATTACCTATTATAAAAAAAAAAACTTCATTGCATTCATGTAAAAGGTAAAAACGATGGTTTAGACACTGGGCGGTAACTATTAAGAGGTAAAATTAATAAAAAATCAAATTACAAATCACAATAGATCATTGAATGCTACGTCACGGGTTATTGATTATCTAACACTTAGTATACAACTGTAGTCTTAATCACTATGTCACTGCTATGGAACATTGTCGGAGATAAGCCTGGCGCGATACAGAGTGCTGATAAAAATAAATGATTTTTAAAATAACATAACTGGTTATTGAGATAACAGCCAAGTTAGTAACAAAGTGATTTTTAGTTGACTTTCTCGCACTTACCGGTAGATGCTTTAGGTCTGATAAAAGTTTTTTTAAAAAACTAATTCCACTTCACTGATCTTTGCGATTATTTATTTAGATGTTTCTATCCCGCGGATCCAAATTGTCACGAAATATTCTTTAGTTAGTTGGTTAATATAATTATATTTCTAGAAGTATTAATTTAATGGCAATAGAAAAATGCCGTTTACTTCCCAAATTATATATAATTCCTAACAATCCTGTGAGCAACATGTTAAATAAAAAGTGTTTTTATCGTTCTTATATACATTTCTATATATAATACCTGTCATATAAGTATTTATATTAGTGCCGGCGCCATATTCCTTTGACCTACCGCGTGTACAGTTCACCGGGTAATGCGATTACATAAATACAATACAGTTTATCACTTTCTTGACTTCACTTCGCTACTGACAACCACAACCTCCTGCTTCAGATCTAACAACAGCCAACTTCATTGACACAATTACCACTAGCATAATGTAAAGCTGCAAAAACACCAACAGTATACTAAATTCTAAAGTTTTTAACACTTGTCTATTAGTTTCAAACGACCAAATTTTAAATAAAAATATATTAAACATGTAGCCTGACACAAAACTTCGGAGTGCTGTACAACATTCGACGTTGGTTGAATATTATTAATGTATTAATAGTACATAGTGGAGAGTGCTGTGATAGTGCTCAGTACACCTTGAGTTGATTCTTGTCGTCGAAGCCGGCCGAGTGACCCGCGTTGCGTACTATAAAGGAGTTGCCGTCAAAGTGCATTCGCCTCTCTCCACGCCTGTTGACAGTACTCCTCTTTAGTAACAAATATTATGTAACTGGATATGGATATCATGATTCTTGATGATGCTTAATCCATTTTAAAGATAACCTTTTGAATCATTAGGTGAGTTTTATCCTGGAAACTAACTAAATTACTTGGTTTTACTCCAACTTTTCAGCTGCTTTTGTTGACATGACATGTTTTTGCAGTATAATATGTAAAGACTAACTGATATGACTATTTTGAAAATTACGTACTATGGTTTTTGAGTATAAAACAATAATTTTAAACTTATGGGGAATACGATCCAAACCTGACGAACAGATGCTGTGTCTGTCCCAGCGAGGCGGTGCAATGCAAGAAGGGACTGGTGATGGATGCAGAACCGTTACTAGGGCTCGTACGCAACTGGTACTTGTGGCTGCAGCGGTGGATTCTACGTGGGAAATTGGTATTAGCTAGCGTCTGGAATTTACTCTCAAGATAATATAATAATACAGTAGACGCCGCTTATTGTGATCACTTTCAGCCCAGCCCGTTTCGATAACAATAACCGAATGATAACATTATGCGAATGGTACTTTTTCATGCTTGTTGGGGGATTTTAGTGCACATAATAAATGATCATAATGATAAAATATGAATTGTAATAATTTAGAATTGATTTAAGTACTCTATAGTATATTTCGATCTCAGATCTGTTTTTTAGAAACTTACACAGGAGTGATTGCGAAATTCCCAGTTGAATCGCAGCATCACGTTGACTTATTTTCGGTAATTGATCGTACTTTTCGAGAATTTGTTGTTTTTCTTCATTCGTATAATCTCGGCGTTTACGGATGACTTTAATTTTAGTTAAGCATTTCGAACGATGAAACTCAAAAAATGTTTCAAAATCTGTCTCAGATACGATTACTTCAACTCTATCAGTAGTTTGAGGAGAACTGAGGGAAATTTGAATTTTCAAGCTTTTTATAGACAAATGCAGGACCATCGCTTAATTGTTTTCAAAAAGGTAATTAACGAAATGGACCAGGTGTTCTTTTCCTTTTGAAAAGTGTGAAACTTTTAATCGGAAGGTCGGAATTTGTACAATAGGTAAAGATTGTAAACTCAAACAAAAGGATTTTTGAATGAGGATTACCTTAGTAATAAATATTTCTATAAATAGCATCTGTACCCTTCTAAATCGATGACAATAAGCGACTTTTGATCACAATAAGCGGCTTTTTTCAAATGTATTTTTAAGGAGAAATTTGAGACCGACCATTTTCGATAACAATAGCCGGCTGATAACATTAACCGCGATCACAATAAGCGGCGTCCACTGTAGTATGTATAATAAATTAAGCTCAAAATTCTTTATACAAATGTTTATTAAAACTTTAGAAGTAAGACTAATTATCAATTTGTTTCTGATGAAGTATTGTGGTATAAAAATATAGCACTTTTTTTTTTTGTCAAGGATTTCTGTCACTGTCATAGTATTAAATATTGTTATAATAAATAACAGAATAAAATAATAAGTTTTAAATTGTTTTTTTTTTGTGTGTTTTGGGTGTTTTCAGTTTTTGTAAATTAATATTGATTAGAAGAATGTATAAATCATCAAAACGAGCCACAAACATAGATCTGGTGATGACATTGTTCTGTGATGTGAGACAGGTCACTGTGGTGCCATTATATAAAAATTAATAACTTACATCGTTCATATAATATTACATACAACCAAACATAATATACATATTCTACTTATTCTGTTTGTTCGTAGTCGGTATTCAATTAGACGTATTTTGCGTCGATCAAACTTTGACATTACCAGGTCACTTATGGACCGGTTATTACCACCCTGCTCCGTTCTTTCATGTTTTAATATTGAATTATTTAAAAATTATACTTATTTTTGTGAAAACACAATCACATCGCTAAATAGCATAAAATTCATTAGTTTGTAACACAATATTAACAATATATATACACACACACATATACATATAATATAGGTATCCTTCCTATCCTTGTTAAAAATAGGTTAAAAAGTGGGGAGTTAAAAGGTTCCGAAGGTGAAAGGATGACGCCATCGATAGGGAAGGGCACGTGATTTGAAGTTGGTTCTATAAATTGTTTTTCTCTATGAAAATATAATAAAAAAATTGAAAATAAATTTCAGGTGATAAATAAAAATAAAAAAAAAAACAATTTTAGTTCACAGGAAGGTAGGTCGGTATAGCCCACATAAATAAATGTTGTTCTAATTTTAAACTAATTTATATGTTCTGATATTTTTGGATCCTTCATTAAGTTTCATTCAAGTAAATTAACATACTACATAATAGACATTTATATATATTTATTGACTTGTTAGATCTCGTTATTTCAAGAGCGATGAAATCTTACAAATACCCAGCAGTTTATCCATCATTATGTAATTTTGGTTTCAGGAAAATAAAACAATTTATTACATAAATTTGTTACATAATGCTTAGACTAAGAAGTGTCACCTGCAAACTTTTTATACCTTTCTTAAAGCTATTAAATTCCTTTAACCTTCATTAAATAACATGCTTTAAATAGTACACAAAGAAAGTAAGAAAATTTTACCCCTGAATAATAAGACTATTTTAAAAAAAACAAAATAAAATGAAGTCCTAATATTACCTACGCAAATCGAAAATATTGAAAATGAAGTAAATAAACCTGTTACGCAAGTCCACCCGCGTTCAAAACAATAAAAGCTTAAAGCTCTATAGAGAATTCTACTAAAATGGTTTGATATACGATAGCGTTGTTTCTGAGAGGCTAAAGGTTCACAGACAGTAGGTACACAAGTTTATATTGAAAGCATTTCGAACTCGGCGTGAACTTTGAGAGGAAGCCGGCAAGCGACAAGGAGTAGGCAATTTCCCCTCGCCAATACAATCAACGATATCACTTCGACGCGTAACAACACCCCGACGCCGGGCTGAGTACAACTTTATTTTCATTTTCTACGGCAAGGAAATTGCGATTTACCAACGTGAGTAACGCAATTGCTTAATATTATTGACTAGCTGTTGAGTGTTTTGCTGACCGATACATCTGTCATAACATACAAATAGATTTATTGGGTTCCCTCGTTCAGTATTAAAAATATTACGTCAGTTGATTGAAGATTTGTATCATGAACTTAAAACCTAACAATTACATGAAAAAATATATTTATTGTACATCTTTTGGCAGTTTTATAATTTAGGGTAATGCAGAACCGATAATAACAGAGACAAAGCTTATATTATTAGATGTTAAAACTGGGTAGACTTTCATAGATTAGGGCGATAAATATCTAAGGTAGGTGTTATTATTATTATTAACACATGTACCTGACGAGTCCGTCCGCGGTCTGGCTCACGCGCACGTTGTTGATGATCCAGTTGTCAATACCATCGTCGGTCAGCCAGTACTGCACGCCCTGTAGCAGCGCCAGGGCCTCGTTCACGTACGACGGTCCGTGCCTCGACTCGCTGATACCATTAATACTTGTAAATCTACTCCTAAATGCCTCATTCGTTCTAGTATACAACTCGAACATTTACCGAAAGTGCACAATATTTCGTTTTTTATTGGTATTTTACAATTACATTATACTAATTTTTTCCCACTGCTTCACTCGGTCTTTATAGGTAAACAGTCTTGTTATGTCAGAGGACCTATAACTTATTTTTCTATCCCTCAAAAAAAAATTTTGTTTCGGTATCAAAAGAATATATGTTCTTTTGTGTTCTTGAGGCGTAAATACGTAAAAAGCAAAACAATAAAATTCGAATATACATTTTTACTAGCACAACATTTCATAACGTTGTACGCGTATTGCAAAATTTTGATAGAGAATTTCCTTTCACATTAATGTACGAAAACTGTTCCCGGTAGCAAAATTTGCAAATTGTGCATTGGTGCATTGTGAATGCCGAACACAATTGACTGCCTCCATGATAACGGCACAAACTACAAAGAGCAAACACTCTCAACGATAAAAGCACTTTGAAACTTTGTCGGGCGCTCAGATAAATTGGAAAATCGTTTGTTTTACCACTCAGTGAGATGAAGTAGTAGCATAAACTGTTTTAGTTGTACTATTACAACTTTTGTTTAAGCTATGACTAAGTGACTTGAAAAAAGTGTAATTATTACGGGTGACTAATTAAATTTAATTTGTAATCTAATTGAATTAAAATATCTGTGTGTTTGTTTCAGCCTTATACTATTATAAAGATCATCATATTGCGATAAAACTTTGGGGGGAGTTGGTGTTTGCACGCTCGCTAGTGTTTTTAATTAGTAGATAGGTACAACGATTTAAATTTGAAACACGAATTATTAGTGGTAAGGTGTTATTATAAATATTCTGCAAGGCGTGCAGAATTAAATTAAACAAAAATACAAAGCGCTTTCTTAAATTAGTATTACAATTCGCAAAACTTACTGAGTACTGATGTATATCAATGGATTCGAAAGTGGTAATGTATGACAACTAACTTGTAAAAGACGTTGAGGGTGAAGTCCTGGCTCATGTCTAGGAAGGTGTCGGTGGTGGTGCGGGTGCCGGCCGCGTCCACGAGGTACACCAGTGCACACTGCTCAGCCGTGAACGACACACCCTTGTACCACATCTTGGCGTACCTCCACAGTAAAAACAGTTGGAAATATAGTCGGTGATACAAATTATAGGAACAAATCAAGCAACTATTGCGCTGTAGTGCAAGCGCTTTATATTCTACTTGCCTCATTCTCAAAGGCATATCAATATCGTCCCACCCGCTTACAAACATCCAGGCATAATTAAAAAGGTGAACTAAAATAGCAGACAATACAAAAAAAGCAAAGCTATTAGCCTTATAGGGTATTATCTGAACTCGTACACCCAGCCAATGCTCCCTTTGACTTTTAATTAATGGAAATCAATGCACCCGCCGGAGCGGGATTGCAAAATTAATTAACCTCAAAGCAATCGCATATCCAATATCACATCGGAAAAACCTAAGAGCAAAGCAGAATGCGGAATTCATTTCCAGATTTCATTTTTTTTTTCAATTAAGAAGCATTCATTGTTATTGCAAAATGTTTTATTTCTTTTTGTTTCGTCCTTATATTACTTATTGCTTTTTTTGATGGAAACTTTTCATTTTTATGTAGGTATAGTTTAGTAGCTATGATCATGAATTAATTAAACTGAGACATCCTATTAGAAAAAGAATGTTTAACATAGATCGCGAAATTTTATTTTGCCCTAGTTCTGTTGTGTTATTGTTAAATATCGCTTAATATTTTTCTATAGTTCAAAGCTATTACGTCTTTAAAAAAATTAAATTACTGGGATCTCGAATGTTATATTATCACATAAAACAATACAGTTCGCTTGTACCGGGGTTCGAACCCGGTACAAGCGTAGAATATCACAAGATATACCTACATTATATAAAGCATTACGGAACAAAAGGGTTTTTTTTATTTCATTAATATCCTATGAAATCTTTATTCTATAACTATATATTTCATTCCTTTCAACTATAATTATCGTATTGATATAAGTTCCAGCGAGGATGAACATTGTAGAATCTGAAACAGGTGAATAAATTTCTAGTACCATGAACCTCGCTGTAGCCATGAGGATCGTGGCAGGAGACTCACATTTGGACTAGACGAGGACATTCCCTTTGAGCCAGGATAGAAAGGATGTGCCTTAGGATCAGGTTTTTGTAAAGTATATGATGGGGGTTGGAACGTGTTGTTTGTACTCCTGGCCGGAATCTTCATTTCTTCCCATAATATTTTTTGGTTGTATTGTTCAGTTTTCGCGAATCTTGTAATTTTGGCTAATTCATCTACATACATTTTAAGTGAGAGGAAAAAAGAAGAATAGAGTAATACAAGTACGAAAACAAAGGATACATAGAAAGACAAATTAACAACCATGACTGCTGCTTCAATTAACGATATTAATACAACATATAATGACAATACACACGACCGATATTTCGACGAAAAAACCGTTGCAAGTCAACGATTTATTACAGCGTTTTAATTAGATCGTCGGTATCTAGGAAGTGAGACAAATAAGGGAAAAAACATTAATTATGTATAAATAACTACATAAGCACTAGGTTTTCTAAAGGGCGACGCCCACGGACATACTAGGCCTTTTCTTTGTAAATATATCAATGTCAAATAAAATTCTAGACGGCAGGGCTTTCTTATTCTGTTATATTATGCAAGCAATAAAATTCTAGAAATATAGCTTATTAGAATAACCCTATTTTCAACATTTAGAAGAAGAATTATTTCTTCAAAACCATTCTAACTTGTGTTTATTCTTGATGATTGATCGATTTGCCGAATTGATTACATATTATTTTATAACTTCTTATTTATCCACTAATTAGGTAGTTATAAGACAAGGTTATCTTGCGCAACAACTTACGAATCCAATATTTTATTTTTTATACTAGCTGTGCCTGCGACTTCGTACGCACATATATTTCATTTGCGATAAAACATCCTTTGTACCCTTATCTACCCCTTTGCATATATTATTGTTTAACAAAATATTAATGTAGAAGTATTTCTAGTTCACATTAATCCCCAATTATGATTTTTCATGTAGAGACAGCGATCAGTGACAATTTTATTATAAGTATAGATAAAAAACATGCCATACTTATTGTTCCCTTGCTGGTGCCTCGCTTGGATCTCGACCCTGGACCCGTACTGGTAGACTCTACCATTGGGGTGGATGAGGGCGGCGGAGGCGCCCGAGCGGGACAGGGCCAGGATTATGTTATTCTTGGCATTCGTGAGGCGAACTGCACCGTCTATGGTCATATCCACCCTGGGAGACAACCGCATCACATGAGAAGTAGTATTAATAATATAGTTTAGAATCGCTGCTTTATTTAACCTCTCAAAAATGATAAAAATAATTTACTTAAGTCCGCAGTAAGACTGCTAGAGCACCATAGTAAACTAAAACCTGTGTCACACATAATATAACAGAGCTTGCTATAACAAGGCATTATATTGTTGTTATTTAGCAAAATTTACTTTGATTATATTTTTTTATTTATATGTATTGATCAACAAACACCTTTATACACCTACCCTTTTTGGCTCTAATAATATTATATTACAATACAAAATAAATTATAATAATAATAAGTATACTCACTTGACTCGATCTCTTAGCCTCATACAGACAGTGCCATGCGGTGTAACTGAAACATTATAAGTAGCGCCTCCAACACCATCAGTCACCTATGAGAAAAAACTCTCTCAAAAAAGTATTCATGTTAATGTAAACAAAAGTTCCTTTTAGTGAACTCAAGTGCTGGAAACAAGGCATGATATTCATATAAAAGTCGCACTAGCGTCTAGGAGACGTGCGTAGATACTATCAAACGCGCTCTTGCCGCTCGCGAGAGTTCATGTCCAAGTGCTACTGTCTACACCGAGATGAGACGGAGAACAACTCATACATAAGTTGTTACTTTATGTATATATATTTAGATATACTGTGGTTTTTAAATATTTTATTTATTATGTAGTTTATTTAAATAATATAGTTTATTTCAAAGTGTTTGCTGCCATCTTGATTGACAAACATGTTTGTGATAAAACTAATATAACTATTACTTATAATATTAATATTTAAGTTAAGATTTAAAATTGAGATAAATGAGTTATTTATTAAACATTTAAAACATGAAAATTCAAACAATATAAATTTTTGAATTGCAACTAACTTCTAGTTCACGCCAAGTGTCTGCATGGAATATATCGTCTCCAGGGTAGAAGGGTGCCTTACGCTGCAGAGGTGCTCTCCACGGAGGTTGCCAACCAGACGCTCCCACCAGCTCAGCCTGCCCAAGCCCACCCTCCAGGAACTTGCTGTAATCTTGAAAAGTAGAGACACTAGACTCCTCCTGTAACAATAGAAAAAGATGTGAATAGACGTATTTTTGTTTTTACTTCGAGATAGATAAGATAGATAAATCTATCTATATAAATGTAAATAAACCCTAGTCTATTGATAACGGAATATTTAAGACATATTTAAACTATCCTAGGAATACTATTGCTATAGACATTATTTTAGTTTATTAGACAAACTTCTAACTATGTATTTTTAGATTTAAGGTTTAAATAATCAACCATGTGCCATTATAAACCCTTTTAGAAAGCTGGGTAATTTTTTTTTTTAATTAAGGTTACAAAGTACATACCAGACTCAGAGCAACGATATGTGGATTAAACAAAGAATTATACCGTCTGGGAATCGAACCCACAACCTCTGGTTTAGTAGAGTAGGATGACTAGTTTAGTAGACTGGATCACTAACCCCTACACCAACAGATCATTAAAGTCTCAAAGGTAGCAAGTACATTTGTATCCGCGGTTATCTTATTAACCACAAGGGATAGAGCATAATGAATGCAAATGTTATTCATTTAACAATTTCCCGTATTAATAAAAACTCGTTTATTATGTTATTATTTTTTCTTATGTATTAATAAGCAAGGGGCGTATTGAGGGGTGACGCTAAAAATAGGTTTGGAAGGGAACTAAATTGCAATAAAACGTTAGGCAGACGTTTTTATCACCCCATCCCGGCTTCTCCCAATTCACGAAATGTTTTGAAAACACCATTATTAATGATAATTACTAATAGTGTGTTTAAATATGTTTCAATAAACCTCAGAAATTTTCTACACGAAAGGATTTAGTTACGCTTCTGACGCTTAGGTTATTGATTAACTAATAATACTTTAAAATCGCGTAATTATAATTCGACACATGTTCCATGATTACCAATAATGTTTATCAAGAAACATTTATACATAATTATGGAAACAATTCGATTTCGGAATATTAGGCATAAAGAGTGAATAAAAAAAGACATTTATTTTATATACATTAAAAATATGTCTCGTGTAAACGACAACATGCAGTATCGTAATAACAATTTTCTAAAGGTAATTTATAGTAAGAAACTCCGTCGGATGAAAAACATTCGCCTTAAAAATAATGTACCATAACTAAGGGCAAAATATACCTGATTATAGGAATGTGCAGTATAGACGCTTCTAGGTCGTACCGCCATAACATCTTTTCTAAATTCTGTGTTGGCCATTGTAGCACTTCTTCAACTTAAATTTGTTATTCACTGTTTTAAAATACAATAATGACTTTCTGTAATGGCAAATGCTACATAATACGATTCATACTTCATTCGGCTGAAACTAAAAAAAGAAGTTATTTGTCATTTATTCTATTCTATTTTCAAATATGTTAACAAACAGAATTCGTTTTGGCGACGACACAATAAGTAACCAGCCAGTTTTATTAAAGAAACGCAATTACATGCATAGAGTTAATATATGTATAGATTAAGGGAACCAGAGGCTGTGAGTGCGAGTGTCAAACAAATAATTAAAGAGGAAAGATGAGAGACCCCCTACTTGTTTCTGTCTAATCATACATGCTAGATAGATACATAGTCTCATTTATCTTTTTTTTTTCGATGGACACAATTGAGACTTCCAATTGGATATGTCATCTTTTGGTACACATGTGTCAACTGACAACCACATGATTGAAATGATGTGGTAGTGTATATATATTATAAAATAGTTAAACATTGATTATATGCAGTTATATCTATATTTATATTAGGTTATTGAACCAGATATGATAAATAGGTATGATGGTCGCTAAGCAGTATACTGGTAGTGCACAGCCACAAACATTGATGGATTCCGATTAGAAACATAACTATACAGTTTAATATTTAATTTAAAACAATCAAATAAGAAATGAAAAGTTTCTTTAATTTAATTCCTTAAATTTTACAAATTCGTAAGAGTAAAGGTAGATAAAAAAATATATATTTCTTTTTTTTAGTGTGTTAATGGCTTTGGTTGGATGTTTCAACTCTCATAATATTATTCTCATTAAACATATCATATATGTATATGTTTGTTTTAAAAGTGACATTGATCTATTCCAAAGTTTAGACCATTTTTAAAAAACTGTTTTATTTATTTCCTTTACGAATATTGTATTTCATGAAACTAATTTATTCGTTGAAAAAGTGTGTTCGAGCAGCAATCATATTTTTACCCACTCTAAGAAAACACTATCAACTTATTCGTAGTTACATTATAACGAAATAGTAATATAGGTACATATTTTTTACATTACTAGTAGGTACTCCTTTATGTACATAGTTTAATCATAGATTGTATACCTACGGATCATTAATTCATAATCAATAAGAACAATACTTGCAATGAACTTGTTGCTCGTAACTTTTAGGAAAAATTTCACCATTTTATAATTTACGGAGTTTGCCAAGATTTCAATATATATGAATATCGCCGGCCCCTTATAATGGTTAATATACATACAATGGATTCGTTTTAATTGTAAGATAAATAATAGATTTATTATTTACTTATACGTAATTAATAATAGATTAATTATTTACTTAGTAGGGGTCGGGGGGGGGGCGTGGGGGGGGGGGGGTTAAAATCAACGTCTTATTCTAGTAACACAGCTTGTAAAGCATAGACCTTATAAGTCCGAGCACCAAGAAACATAATAAAAAAACGTAATAAAATAATTTGCACGGTGAATAATTTATCATAGAGCGGTTACTGATAACGATAAGAGTGAAAATGTTATATCTGTTCATCAATTTAATCAATTTAATTAAATGATTTTTATTATGATTTTGCTGTAATATAAGAACTAAAGACCAAACACGCACATGCACATGCACGCATTGGTAAAAACTTATATAATTTTTCTTTTAAGCAGGAAAATGTCTGTAATCTTGTTTTTATTGGAAATGATTATCTTTAGATATTCATGCTACTCTATTTTAAAAAGCAGGTAATGCAATAAAAAAAATCACTTATTAGGTCTAGTACAAATTACTAATTAGGTATCTATATTGTTTTTATAACAAAAAAATAGATAATAAGTACAGTATAATCAACAATTTTTTTCACTAATAGAAAGCTATTTGTTATCATCACAGGTTATTTTATTAAACATATTAACAACCAGGAAGTGCATCCAGCAACCATTCTCGCCTTTAAACTCCTCTCCACCAACCCTTGCCAATTTATATTATAAGTCATCTTATTATCATTAAAAAGTTATACAATCCATACACTATTTATTAGCTTTATTGTTTACAGGGTTATTTTTAATTAATGAGCCATCTCTTGCAGGCAGCCTCTCTAGATCAATGCAATCAACAATTGTACTACGACTTTTTAAAATTAATAGTTTTTAAAAATTAAGTTTTTCATACTAAATTTATTTGTTGAATCTGAATTGCCATTAATTAGTCATTTTAGGTACTTCTTACAAAATACAGAGTAATAAATAACCGAGGAAGCAAAAAATTTTTTGTTTTGTTTTTTTTTTGTTTTGGTTTGTTTATCAAGATTTGTAAAACTTTTCAGTTTTTTTACTTGTTACCTAAATTTGTTGTGACTAAAGTAATAAACTCTACCGATTTTCATCGCAACAATAAGTAGTTTTATAGTAATGTAATTATAACCTAAATCGGTTTCAAATGTTTTATTATGAAAATGAGAATCCCTATAATCATATCAAGTTTTATCAAAATCCGTTTAGAACATATTAAGTGATGCACGAACGACCAAACGGACAAAAACCAAAACTATTGTTTGGGTCCATACCTATCTTATACCGAATATATATATATATATTGTATAGCTACTACTTTATTATTTTTATTATACCTATGTACAGATGCGTTATCTTCTTAGCCTCTTATCTATGTGTGCGATTGCTAAAAAAAGACAATACCTATCTGAACTTGAAAAAGTCACGATTTATTTACCAAAGATATTATTTGTATACGGGCCCGGAGAAAAAATTGTTTAAACAGTCGTTTAACTCTATTTATTAATAGTTTTTTTTTTATATTATATCTATTAATAAATTTGCTAGTACTTAGCATCACTATTTTCTACAACATGATACTCAAATATTAAGACTTAAAGTATTACGAGTGAAGTAGCTTCCGAAAAATAATTTTATTATTAAAATCAGTTCAGTAGTTTCAAAGTTCCAGATAGATAGAAGAACTATCGTCTTTACGACTTTAGTTTTAATTACACTTGCTTTACATTGTCGAACATACACGTTGAAACGATTATTTTACTTAGTTACTTAATGTAATAAAGAACATTCTTTATTACATTAAGTAACTAAGTAAAAATATTTTTATATTTTTAATACTGCCGTTGCCTGTGACTAGGACCGAAAAGTATCTACTACTACCTACTCGGGGAATTCAATGCAAAATTTCACGATGTTATGTGGTTATACATCTATGATTATATATTATTACTAGCGGACCTGACAGACGTTGTCCTGTACACGCGTCTTACATTTAAAATTTCAAACTAATAATCTGGATTGTTTTGATAAAAATATTATTAAAAAGTTATTACAATATCTAACGTCATTGCATGTAGGTACATTTATTATAATTCGACCAATCGGCAGCGTGTGAATATGTAAATACTATATTATACTATATGCGATAAAACAAATGTAAAAAATATACTCACTTCGATTTCGCACTAAATTCGAAATATTTTTTATGCACACTTCAAAACTCAAACTATAATTAAAATATAATATTATTTATTATTTGACACTGCGATAGTAATGCAGTCTGTCAGAACCAATGTGAAACATTCCAAAATCTCCAACTACTTACACATTAAAAATTAATCAAAAAACCATTTTCCAGTGAACCATTCTCAAGTCCCCTTGAACACACACAAAGAATTTCATTAAAAAATCAATCATTAGGAGGAGTTCAGTGACATACACACGCACACAAGAAATATATATATAAAGATATACGAGCAGAAAAGGATTATGTGACATTGTATTTTTTGCTGAAGATATCTCACTTATTTTAAAAAGTTGAGCGTAATAAACAGTGCTCTGTCACGTGTTCTTCATTGGTTCGAAATTAATAATTAGGCCTTAAATATTAAAATAACTAAATGCATGGAATTTACACTTCCTAATGTAACTTTAGATAAAAAGCTCCAACGGAATACCCATCTCTCAACACTCGAAGGCACACTCAGCTCAGCCGTCTTTGCAATTTAAAAAATAAGACAACTAACAGACGCTAATACGGCTCGACTCGTTTATTTTACTTATTTTCATAGTCTTCCGGTATTTTACTATGGGGCAGTGAGGCCGAAATTAATTCTATATTTATTTTACAAAAAAGAGCTATACGGGTTATTTGTAAGTTAAATGCTAGTGATTTTCTGAGAGATGTTTTTAAAGTTTAAGCAAATCGGTATTCTTACGGTCGCTTCTTAATACATTTTTAACAACATACTATACATACGCTAAAATTTAAATACTTATATTAAAACCAGCGACAGACATACGATAAATACAAAAAATAAAAATAAACTCCTAACGCCTAAAATTTCGACTTAAATCGACCTAAAATTTCGACCTAAATCCTTCATGGGCTTGATATTTTGGATCTTCCTTATCTTAGTTTTAGATCTAAAATTAAAAGTATATCTATACAAATAATACACTTGTCACTAATCAATTTCTGTACATGGAAAATATTTAAAAAAAACATCATTGGGAGCCTTTATAAGAGTAAGAGAACCCAAAACAATGGGTTTGTCTGTTTTAAATTTTTCTGTTTGTCTGTATGTCTGTATGTTTGTGCACGCTAATCTCAGGAACGACTAAACCAATTTGAATGCGGTTTTCAGGTGTATATTATCACAGTCTTCACTTAACATTTAGTGTTTAATTCATCTATATCAGTTAAGAAATAAAAAAGTTATATCAACTTGTGTCAATCACGTAATAAGTACCATGCAAATCTTACTCGTACTCATTACTCATTACTCATGTAATAAATCCGTAGAGAAGTAGTCTTTGTACATTGAAAATATTTTAAAAAATATATCAGGATGTAATAACTAACAGAATAACTAACAGAATCAGAAATTCAGCGTTTTTAAAATCTTTGTCTATTAATCTGTTTGTCTTTTAGTTGTGCACACAACACGAAAAAAAAATTTTTCAAAAATTCATACACAAATAATAAAATTACCACTAATCCATTTCTGTACATGGAAAATATTTAAAAAAAAACATCATTGGGGACTTTTATATAAGCAAGAGAACCCAAAACAATGTTTTTCATTTTGTCTGTTCGTCTGTAACGTGTAAAATATTGTTAAATTTCATTTTAAAAGAGCAACTGTTGAGTTTCTGGCAAGCTCTTCTTAGCAGAACATCATTTCGAACTGGTGGTAGATTACTCTCAGACTGACTATACTGACCAATTTAATGTAATAATTAACGATTCAAAAGTGCGTGTAAATGTCTACTTGAAAAAAGATATTAGGAATTTGAATTTAACAAAACGAATAAAAAAAAATCGTTTTGCTTTTAATTTTCCATTATCCTCTTCATATTTGTAAAAAAAAATGCACCCAATTGATTAAACCGTTTTTAAATGGTGCTCTTTCTAAAGACATGCATCTTATATTTATTTTTAATAATCCGTCTAAAACATCGTTGAAAACCATTTAACTTAAAATGAAAGTATACCTAGACGAAGCTTCTAAGCATTCCATGGATTCAAACAGTGCCAGAGAGGAGTGCAAACAGTGCCTGTGACTTGCAACCCAGGAATAGGTTTAAGGGGCCCCTTTATTATGCGCAAAAACGCTCGAATCCACCCTCTAAACTCCTCTGCCTACCTAACCAAATTTGGAGAAAAACCTACCAATGCCGCCTTTAAAATACGTTCCAGAAATGAACCGGTGCTTGTTCTAGAAAGGCCAAGGTCTTTAAGTAGGTTATAGAGAGATTTTGCTGTTATACCTCTCGCTCCCACTTCTACCGCGTACAAACTAACTATAAATTTATTCCTGGTTCGTAATACTTATTAAGCTTGAATGTGAAGCTTGATCCCTGGGGATGTTTGTTTCCCAGAGAACAGTAATCTCCACAAGTATCACTCGCCTTAGATGTTTAGAATACAGGAATAAGTCCGGTCTGGATGACGAAACACCAACACCCCCAGGTATTTTGAAATGTTTTGCTTACGTGCCCATCATGCGAGTCCAAGCAGAAGCCGCGCCTAAAATTGAATAAGACTTCGGTTTTGATTTTTTGGAGGAGCCTTCTTTTATAAATTCTACAGATCGTTTGGTGATTGTTAGATTGTTATACCCTTCCGCGCTCCTGCTACTGAAAAAGTAACAGCTTCCCGTATAAATTCTAATACCTTATCGTGGCGACGCGAATATTGATCTTTATCTAGAAATACCCTACTAATAAGTGTTTCACGGTCCCTACTGCCTCCCCACAGATGTTGCAAGACTTTATGGTGGCTTTGCCCAATCTTACTAAATTGCTTTGATGTGGGAGAGTCTTGGATATATTTTACACTATTTGGAATGCATTAAGATAGAATTTTTATAATACTGGGGACTATTTATAAGGTGCGCTACTTTAAAGCTAGTGGAATACAAAAATCTCCTATGGTCACCCATTCATTTTGAATTTCTAGGCTCATTGCGTGGAGTCAGTAGTTATCGTTTTCGTCTTGTCGAATAAAAGATTCTATTATGACTATGTCTTAAACTTTCCAACTTGTCTAGCCCTACTTTATTCGTTTGAGCACCTATCATATTTTTTTTTTATGTTTAACTTTTATTAACTTTGTCTTTTAGGAGAGAAGTTACAGTATCATCTTTAGATTTTTCGATGATATGTCTTTTGGTAACTCTTAGATGCTTGTAGAGCTCTGATGGTATCTTTAATTTTAACCCAAAATTGGTTAGGTCTCTTAATAAGGTTAAAGAGTCCGCTGAGTGCGCCAACCCGAGCCATAACTTCAGTGTTTTTATGACGCTTGCATCTAACTTTGACAAAAGGGTTTTATTAATATCATAAACCAGGAAAGGCCAATTTAGACGTGATGTTAAAAAAATATCGTCTATCCAAGCTTTTTTGACATTACTTATTGGTTAGTCGTCTACCTTTTTGAGATCATTTAAATAGCTATCGACTATTACATCCAAAGAGTTTTTAGTAATTAATAAAAATAGAAAGTACATCATGTTGTCATGATAATTCATAAACTAACGTTATTTCTGAACGAAGATTGATGTGGAACTTGTTGTCATTATTATAATACCTGTTTTATAAATATTCCCCTTCAAACTATCTACCAAATTAACAATACCAAATTTGTTACTAAAAAAATCTATTTTGTGTTTTAGTAATAAACAAGTAATTATACCAAGAATATTTCTATTATTATTAGGGAGATATTTATTTATTGTTTACCTTTAGCTATATAAAATACTTGTGTTTAAAAACTAGTTTAAACTATAAAATTTATAGTTAAAATTAAAGGATTGCTTTCTTTAATATATTTTGTAATAAAAATAAGAAGAGTAAATATATTTTTATATACATAACAAGAGTTATTTCATTATAATATTTCTTGTCTGCGTACTTCTAAAATATTTTTCTATTGTTGCAACATTGACCGCCCGCCACGTTTCGCCAGCCCTGTTAATTTCACCGTACGGTCGTCAGTAATTTTTATGTTCTTATTCCTTTACCACGTTACCTAAGTAATTTGTTTTAATAATGAGTGCTCCAGCACCTACCCCTGCTTATAAAATTGGAATTGTAAAGCAGGTAATACATTAAATTTATTTTTCGTCTTCCTGAATCCATCCACGGACCGCTATACCTCGTGCCCGTATCGCTGTGCCCTGTTGGCACCGCGTCCACAATTTTCAACAACATTGATCGATTTTTCCAATGGGTGTTTAGACTAACATTTTTATTATTTTATATTTCAAGATATTAAAATAGTGTTAAGACCTTTTGAATGCTTTTAAACGCTTTTATTGTGATGTAAATAATAAAATTAGTGTGTATAGACTCATTGGGTTCATACTTTCGATATTTTGTTAAGCTTATATCAAGATGCAAGATTGATTACAAGCTTATAAATATCATCAGGTATTATCCGGAGATACAATAATTATCAGAAGACAGCCACAAGGAGGTCCACCGCCAGAGAAAGTGATTGCCCTTTCTGGCATCACCGCGCCGAAACTAGCACGTCAGAGAACTGCCAACAAGTAGGTTACAATTACGATTTTTAATTGTATAATATGTTTAAAAAATTGAATTAAGGTTATAGCAAAAGCAGTTTTACATATTATTTTTTAATTCATGTGAAAAGATGATGCATAATATAGGAACAAATGATTATAGTCACTTAATTTGATATCTTCATGTAAAGTTAGTTCACTCAAATCATATATTGTTCTATCTTTGATATAATTAATCAATCAATATGCATATAATTATTTACTATTAAAATATGAAATTTTATGTAGGACTCCTGGACTGGATTGTGTTTCAAGATATTTTGTAAAACAATGTTCCTATCTTCATCTTGATACTTATTCAAAAAAATTAATCTTATTTTGATATATCAGACACATCAAATGTATAACAAATTGCATTCCACTTTCACTTGATCTTCATTAAGTCAACAAAAAATATCATGTACATTAGTTACCTACTTTTAAAACAGCAATAGCAATTTTTACATAACAGCAAAAGCGACTGTGCATAGCGAAGATTAGATTGTTTTTATAAAGTTTTATTACATGTTTTGTAGTATAATCAAACTAGTCTAAAGATTGCAAACTTTTTATACAATTATACAACTTATGTACCATTGTGATTTTAACCGTCTTTAGTCTCTAGTATGCAGCTCTTAAAAAATTGCATGTCAAAACATTATATTGCATTGTTTTATAAATATACATGCATGTGCTTGTTTGATTTCATTTCAATATAACAATGGCACTTGCTTGTTTGTTGCAGTGACACTGAATCAAAGGATGAACCATTTGCATGGGAAGCTCGAGAGTTTTTGAGAAAAAAATTGGTTGGAAAAGAGGTCATTTTTACTGCTGAGAAACCTCCTAATTCTGCTACCAGAGAATATGGATCTGTGTGGGCTGGGAAGGATCCAACTAAGGATGAAAATATGACTGAAGCCTTATTAGCTGAAGGGCTTGTTAAAGTCAGAGAGGGAGGACGCAACATCCCTCAGCTGAAGAGGCTTGTTGAAATAGAAGAAACTGCCAAATCCCAAGGCAAGGGCATATGGGCAACAGACTTGCAGGTGAATTATTTCTAATCACTTTGGTTTTGTAAAACTATTCTAGAGTTGAAAATTATACTCCTTTAATTCTTATATAGTAAATTTATATAAGAATAATAATTTATGTTATGCAGAATCATGTTCGTGACATTAAATGGTCGGTGGAAAATCCCAAGCAATATGTGAACAAATTTAATGGAACACCTATTAAGGCAATCATAGAGTATGTAAGAGATGGATCCACTGTCAGACTTTGCCTGTTGCCAGATTATACACCTGTCACACTTATGCTTTCAGGAATTAGAGTAAGCACATATATTTTTTTATTTATTTATGTATGCTAGCTTACTAGCTAATAGTGTAAAATATATATGATTTGACATACTGTCCATGTTATAAATAATATGACATTTATTTTTAAAACAGTGTCCAGCTGTAAAACAAGATGGCGATTCTGAGCCCTATGCAGAGGAAGCGAGATTCTTCCTTGAGTCTAAGCTGCTTCAGAAGGATGTTGAAGTTGTTTTAGAGTCTGTTAACAATAATAACTTTGTTGGAACAATTTTACATCCACAAGGAAATATTGCTGAAGCATTGCTTAGACAAGGTTTTGGACGTTGTGTTGATTGGTCCCTTGCTGTAATGAAATCAGGTAATAGATTTATATGATTTATATTTTCTTAACATTTATTTACTGGATATGATGTTTTTATTCACATTATGCATCTTTTGTTCTTCAGGTGCTATAAATCTAAGACAAGCAGAGCGTGCGGCCAAGGATGCTAAACTTCGGATTTGGACTAATTACGTCAGTAATGCACCCATTATTCCAGCAAAAGACAAAGAATTCACTGCCACCGTTATGGAAGTGGTCAACGGAGATGCCCTAGTTGTCAAAATGCCTTCAAATGTGCAGAAGAAGATCTTTTTAGCTAGCATTAGACCACCACGTGAAAAGTAAGTGTTTTTCAAAGAATATATTAAACAAAGAAAAATAAAAACATGTATTCAATGTAATTTTGTCTAATAATTATAATAAATAAAAATAAAATTTATTTAATTTGTCATATTATTATTTTTTTAGGAACAGCCCGGATGAAGAGGGAAAACAATCACCCAGACCTAAAGGATTTAAACCACTTTATGACATACCATGGATGTATGAAGCTCGTGAATTTCTCAGAAAAAAATTGGTTGGAAAGAAAATTAATGTCACAGTAGATTACATTCAGCCTGCAAAGGATAATTTCCCAGAAAAGACTTGCTGCACAGTGGTAGCTGGTGGAATGTGAGTAGACAGTTCTTAAAAGAAGCATTTAATATTCATATATAAATACATATCAGTTAAAACATTATTTTGCTCACCATTTTTTTACAGAAATATTGCCGAGGCCTTAGTTGGCAAAGGATATGCTACAGTGGTCAGATACAGAAATGATAATGATCAAAGGAGTTCTCATTATGACAAATTGCTAGAAGCTGAACAGAAAGCAATGAAAGCATTTATTGGAATATATGCTAAAAAGGATATCCCTACTCATCGCATTCAAGACACAAGTGGTGATTCTGCTAAAGCGAAAAAGTTCTTCCCCTTCTTGAAGAGAGCTCAAAAAACTGAAGCAGTTGTAGAATTTGTCGCCAGCGGGTCAAGAATGAGGCTTTATGTCCCTAAAGAATCAGTGCTTGTAACATTCTTATTGGCTGGTATTAATTGTCCAAGAGGTGCTCGCCCTGCAATTGGTGGTGGCGGTGGCATGCAAGTGGCGGAACCTTTTGGTGAAGCTGCTCTGCAATTCACTAAAGAAAAGTGTCTCCAACGTGATGTTCTTGTATCCATAGAGGAGATGGACAAAGCTGGTAATTTCATTGGCTGGCTCTGGGTTGATAACGAAAATTTGTCAATTGCTCTCGTTGAACATGGACTTGCTTCTATGCATCACACTGCCGAGACATCGGAGTTCGCACGCGCTATTAAGAATGCGGAAGAAAATGCTAGTAATAAACGCATTGGAATTTGGAAAGACTTTGTAGAAGTCGACAAAGAAATCGAAAAAGAACGTAATGCGCCCATACAGGATCGTGTTGTTAAATACGAAAAAGTTATTATCACCGAAGTGACACCAGAGGGCACATTCTTTTCTCAGAATATTGAATTAGGAAACAAACTTGAAGCTTTGATGGATAAAATTCATCAAGAGTTTACAAGCAATGCTCCATTACCTGGATCTTATGTTGCAAGAAGAGGTCAAATTTGCGCAGCTCGCTTTACAATGGATGATCAATGGTACCGAGCCAGGGTTGAAAAGATTGGTGAGGACAAGATGGCCCAAATTTTCTATATTGATTACGGAAATAGAGAGGTATAGTTAAAAGATTTTATTTTTAATATGTTACACATAAATTTAAGTAAAGATTTTATTTTATTCATTTAAGTTTAGAAACTTTGTTTTTTGGGATGCATTAATGGTTTACATTTTCTTCTCTATTCTATGTAATAATTAAACGATTATGGATATTATAGTATAAGCTGAAATAAAATATTTATTGTAAAAATATAATTTGTTCATAACATATTTTTTTTAGTTGGTAAGCCAAACACGATTGGCTCTTTTGCCAGCGGGCACAGAGACAGAGCCCCCGTACGCGACCGAGTACTCGCTAGTGTGCGTCAAATTCCCGGCCGACGCTGACGATAGACTTGAAGCCGTACGTGCATTTTCCCTGGACACGCTGAATAAGAAGTTGCTGCTAAATGTTGAGTCCCGCGGTTCCCCAGCGGCAGTCACCCTTGTGGACCCAACCACTAATACAGATATTGGAAAGGTAATGAAAATCTAAATCATGTCTTGCAAAAACTTTATATTTAAATGATTTGAATAATTAAATTTTATAATCAAATCTGATCTGTGAACAGAACCTGATCAAGGAAGGTCTTGTGCTGATGGAGGGTACCCGGGAGCAGCGGATGAGTGGGTTGGTTGCAGAGTATCGCGCCGCCCAAGAGCACGCAAAGAGCTCGCGTCTCAATCTTTGGCGGCACGGAGACATCACTGAAGACGACGCGGTGGAGTTTGGCGCGCGCCGCTAGCGCGAGCTTCCCTGGTACGATGCTACCGCCCTGCCCTCGCATACGCTCAACTGTGCCACATGCAAAGCGCTACATGTCGAAACGATCATATACACTGTCATCTATGAGTTTTTGTGAAGGCCTTAGCCGATACGCCGTACCAATGGAATTACGACTTATGCTAATAAACATTACGATATACTTGTTGATATGCTATCATCTCACTTCAACTTTCGAACAGTCTTTCCCAAAATTTAATACTCGCGAAGTATTATCCATTTTTAAATATAATGAATGGTTTAATATATATAATAACCGACGAGCGGCTGCGACCGCCCCCGTCTTCCCCTGTAGTTTACTGTGCATTCGCGCGAGCGTGTATGTATTCGTATCTTATTTATAATACCGAGTGAGTCGTCACGGAATATGCCAAGATTGAACGAAAGGATCTTATCTACAATCCCTGTTCTTTCATACCTTTTCTAATCTATTACAATATTCACATTAAGGTATTGTCTACATATTTTTATATTTAAAATGAACTTATTAATTAATAACATAGTTTTATTAATTAATTTAGAACCAAGCATAATAAAATAAACCATAATAAGCTATACAAGAATGAAGAGTTAGATTAATAAATTTCAATTGTTATTTCAGTATTTATTTACATTGCTAACTATACAGTTGTTCATAATTAATATTTTATTATTACAATGTTATATCAATTATTTGGCCTTTAATGTCAATATGTTGCACTTATATACTTGTCTATTGTTTCTTTTCACTTTTTATATTGTATATTTTGTACTGCAGATTTAAGATTCATTCAAAAGTTGATAGTGGTATAAAAAATTGTAATGTTAGCTAAGTGTGAATTTAATGTAATGTAATAATCTTATACATTGAGAGTCTGAGTGTTATACATTTTTTACTACATTATTGTTCTATAATGAACCGTATGATTTTTATACAGCGTAAATTTTCGTATTTCATACTTACGAATGGTTTTTTTTTGGTTTCTAACCTACCTCTCTCTCCGACATCCTATTATAAATTTTGTTAATTCATATTTGGACTACAACACGGACAATGCTTTGTTTGTTAAAACTCGGTATATTGAAATAAACACATATTTTAGGAAATTATGTTACTTTTATTTTTTTTCGCCACTCAATCCATTATTTACTTTGAGGAGTACTATTAATAATTAGTCATTAAAAGGTAAATGATTTAAGTGGAACATTAATGTAGTAGATGTTAAGTGTTTTTAAATCAAGTAATTAATATGTGTACAAATTGTATTATTAATTGGATTAACAGTTCATTAAATAATAAAGAACGGTAGTGTACTCGTTTATTCATTTCGTCATAGTGAAGCTACTCGTGTGCGTGTTCGCGGCGCAGTGTCTTGCGGAGTCGTTCGATGTCCCGCAGTTGACGCAACTGCCGCAGTACGAGACGCACGTGCGAGTTCCGAAGCGCACGTACCGGGCCCGCCCACTCGCAACCGTCTTCTTCAAATTATTTTATATTTACAGCAGTTACTAAATGATATAGTATATATAGGTCATACATACTAAAGAGGATTTTACCACTGGATTCAGAACTTGATAATTCCTTCTCTTCATCACTTAATTTTTTTCTGCAACGAAAATATTTATTTAAAATTTGAAACATGCATGTTTCTGTTGAACAAAAAAAAAAGTCACGTTCAATGGGGAGTATTTTTGTGAAAGAAATGTAGGGGTTGTGGTCATTGATTGGGTGATCAAAGATTTTTTCCTAAAATAAATATGTGAATGATGACATAAAAGAAACCCATTTTCATGTTATAATTAGATTGCGAATCCATACAGTTTTATTCTCAGGTAAATAGTATTGGTATGATCCTGTCATATATTGCTTTACCTATTATTCCCATACTTTGTCAAAGCTTGAGTAGCAATACTTCGATTACTAGGGGGGGAGAGCTCTGGTTCCGTGACAGCAATTTTTATTTCTACAGCATCTACACCTACGTCTTCAGTGTTTATTGGGAGTTTTTTTAATATTGAATACAATAAATGTCGCGCAATTCTACGAACGGTATTGTTTCTTGTCTGGAAATGGAAAAATAATGTATCATGGAATAAAGTAGTCTTCTTTCTTAGTAAAAGTAAAATTCTTTAGAAAGCGCAAAGAAAAAATAAAAAAAATAGGTTTATGTATTTTAAATTATCCACTCTACTTAGTGTACTCATGTATAATAAAGAACAAAAAAGTATTGTTATAATTTTAGTCATTAACAAATTAACTGGTATGGTCTAAGCCAGTCTCCTAGCTAAGACAAAGTCTGCGAGCGGTGTTTTCGAAAGAAAACCTCATCATTGATCATACATCAACGTCATATTATTACTTCCACTTTTGATTGATGCTGAGAGCTATTTTTTTCTATCTGTGCAGCAGTAACGCTAGGGTTCGAAAGCAACGGTACGATATAGAGCGGCATGGAAGGAGGCTGAGGCGAGAAGTACGTAGTCGCAGAAAGTCCAGCGCCCGGAGTGATTTGATGTGTGCTGTAATAATAGAAATGTAAAGGAATATTCTTCTTGTTGTGTAATTTGGCCTCGAGACTTTTATGAGAAAATTTAAGATCGGTTTCATTAAAAATTCTTTTCCACGCAGCATTTAAGCAGAATTACAGTCAAAAATCATTGAAAGAGTTGCCAATGAATTATATTAGGTACTGTAATAAGTTATATAGTATTAAAAGAAACTAACTAAAGACTGTCGTGTGGTGAAAGTAGAGTTGCTACCGGAAGCACTGGTGGATCAGACAACACCAGCCGCTTCTCTGACACCGATGGATTACATGCTCGCCTCTCAGGACTTCTAGTTTTGGACAACGCGGGCCTATGTTTCGGGGGAATACGTTGTAATTATCTAATAATTTTACCTACCAACGTGATATGTAGTGCTTCTAATTCAAAGTGTAGATTGCTTTATACATTATATAATACATTACGCAATGCAAAGAATAATAATAATAGGAGCTTTATTCAAGTAGCATGCACGAGTAAGAATACATTTATCAATAAGAAATTATTACACTTATTATAAAAATAAAACAAAATATGCTACTGAAAATAACATGATCTCAGCTTAAAGCTGCTTTTCAGTTCACGCCTCGTGGTAATGCTGCAAACATTATAACACATTAACACAGTAGGCAAACACAATTAACAAAAACAAAAAAAAATGTCGACATATGCTTTTATATAGATAATATTTATACTTACCTACATACTCTTTCAATAGCAAAAATATATTTACCGAGCTGGTGAAGAGCGTGAACGATGTGCTCGAGATTTTCCTCCTGACAAAGCTCAGATTTATGTTAGGTACATGTAAAAATATACTTATACGTGTATATTTCTGAAATTTGCTTCATTCATAAATAGGTACTTACGGGACCGATGCTTACGTACAGCGTTAGAGGAGATCTCTTTGTATTTCCCAGTATCAGGCGTGGGAGAGGCTCTTATACCGTCCAGGTTTAAATCTTTAGAATAATGTAGACTCGACAGAAGTTCAGATCGTTGTGTTAAAAAAATATTGTCACTGCCGAAAAAGAAAAACCAATATCATTTCAGAGTATTTTAGTTCAATCAACCTTTAATATCCAAATAATCAAACATACATTAAAAAAGTAGCTATTTATTACCTATATAGTTTAAAGTTTAGGGAATAATCGATTCCCTTAACTGTTTAACATTACTTTTCACTTTCAAGTTTGTCTAATGTGTAATGTTTACATAGCCTGTCCGTTTATTTTGAAGCGTGGGAAATTTCCAATTTACCATGTTATGAAATTGCTCAGGATATGAAGACTCAGAACCTATTGTATGCATTTCACATGGTATATATGTGGATCTTTTGCGTACCAACGTGACCAAAACAAACCTTTTGTGTAGTTTCCCAACGGGTAAGTACTTCATGATGTTAGTCATCGTTTATTGAGAAGTACTAAATTCTTATACTTACTTACCACTGTTTTTAAACGGCTGCATCTATTCATCCGGTAACCGGATGAATAGCCACTCCCCTATTGATCCGTATATACGGATCAATAGCCACTCCCATTAGATATTCTTATTCGTCCGGAAATTAATACAATGCGCGTTTAACAGTTTCTGACTTTCGCTAGCCTGCCGCGACCTATACTTTAGACTGCTTACAAAATACATAGTAATAAATAATCGAGGGAGCAAAAATTTTTTTTGTTTGTTTATTCTGAGTTATTTATCAAGATTTTTTAAAAGTCGTAGAACAAATGGTGTTGGGATTGATGTAGAGAGGCTGCCTGCAAAAGGTGCTCAACTAATTAAAAATAACCCTGTATATATATATAAATATATGAAAGGAAAAACACACAACACCCCGAAATGGCGGGTGCTTTTTTTAAAAAAAAAAAAAAAGACCTAACCACCTAACCTAATATATAGGTGAACAACTCAACATTACACGTGACCAAAAACTACATTCTGATTGGTTCACGATTTTTCACTGCCCTAATAGACACTAATAGTCCGTATATACGGATCAATAGCCACTGCCCTAATAGTCCGTATATACGGATCAATAGCCACTGCCCTAATAGACACTAATAGTCCGTATATACGGATCAATAGCCACTCCCCTATTGATCCGTATATACGGATCAATAGCCACTCCCCTATTGATCCGTATATACGGATGAATAGCCACTCCCGTTTTTAAACCCGTAGACCTTTTTAGAAACTAAATTAATCACAATATACTATAATAATAAATAATTAAATTAAAATTCTAAGGTTACCCTTGGCTGGCAATCTCCTTTTCCATTTCTATTTCTGCTTAAAAACTGTGTAATTAATATAAAATCTAATTTCTTGTAGATACTGTAGAATTAGTAAATAAAAAAGTGAGATTTTTGTTGGTACTCAATATTATGTAAAAGAAAGTCAAAATCAATTAAATATTATTTGTCAAAGCAGATGAATAAAAAGAAAAAACTGCCAATGAAGTTATTCATTTCACAGATGTGGAATACGAATTTTAGGTCAAAGGTAGGTACTATGCAGGTACAATTTACCGTGATTCGAACAGATCCATGGCTTTCGTTTCGCCAGATATAGGATATGGAAACGGCATGAGAAGATTGCGGATAGCAACCTCGTTCTCTAACGAGTTTTAGAACTTGAATTTCTTTTAAGACGGTGTTCCAAGCATTTAAAGCTTGTTTTATATCTCGCTGTAGAATGCCACGGAGAAGGTCTTCGAAAAATATTTGATCTGTGCTTGCGTACTAGATAGTTGCGCATGAATCCGTTATGTTATAGCTATGTTCTAATATCCAAGTTATGAACTTGTCATTTATAATATATTTATTATAAGGTTTTTTATTTATTTGATCAATTTTAAACTTGTAAATTGTGGAGTTTTAACAATCATGATATCTTTATACGTAATTTATATATAAATATAGAATGAAAAATTGCTCACACGGTGTAGGATCGAACTTCCAAACTCTGCTAGTACTTGTAAATTAATATTTTTTTTTACAAAATTAAAAAGTTATTAAACTTAAAATTAAACAAAGGTAATTGAATTCTTATCGCCCTTCAAATTTTTATTAGCTGGTGCCCGCTTTAGGATGGTGCTCACTTTGGCCACCCTTCCCCTACGTCCCGATTGGTCTGACAACTGAACTATCGTATCGTAAGGACGAGTCTTACCTGTTTTCATGACTTTTTTCATTCCATATTTAAACACAATTTTTTTAGATGTGTTATGGCTGTTCCTAATATTTTGTTTATCTTTATTTTCCCACCCCAATTAAATTACTGGCAGCCGTCAAGACTTGGTTCGATTAGCTATCTATCTACAATTTGAAATGGCCATAAGTACCTATATATCCACCTTATGATTAATACAAAGCAACTAAAATAAAACAATTAATTGTCGTAAGTCTCAGTTTTAATAATCAATCGTCGGATGATGCAGCTATTTCTAGTAAACTAGTATAGCAACCAGAGATGAGACAACCCAGGCCCACAAACACGATGAAAAAATCGCGCACGAGCTTATAGTGCCACATTCCGTAGTTATCCGGATACCACACGCAAGCGTCCATAATCCCCGGGAACACCATAGCCAGCAGTGAGAGACAAAGTGCGCCGAATAACGCAATAAACGGCCCTAGTTTAGGTACAATCACAGCCATTAGCCCTGCATTAAAAATTACAATATTGTCGCATTATATATATAAATAGTTAAAGAAGTCTTAAAAAATCGACACAATTTTTAATTTAGCTACTTTACGAGTTATAGATAGGTTATAGAAACAGATAAAAACATACAAGCATTGATTATATTTTTAAGTTTGTGATATTTAAAAAAAATTGCAACATTGTTGATATTAGGGACAAAGCTAAAGTAACTAAATAGAATTTTTTAACACCCGACTAAAAAGAGGGGTGTTATAAGTTTGACCTATCGATCTGTGTATCTGTCTGTGGCAAATTTGAGGCCAAACGCGTGGACGGATTTGAATGCGGTTTTTTTTTAATCGAAAGCTATGCTCGTCGAGATGGTTCTTATCCATGTCTGATTGAAATAGAAATAGTCGTCACCAAGATATTGACGTTTTATTCGTGCGGGATAGAGGTTCTTATGCAGTAATTAGCTATTCCCGGCGGCTTCGCCCGCGCTATATAGGAAAAAAAGCCTTGTTATGAAGGCCAAAAGGTTTTACGCTTACTTACTGAGGTAAAGTACTTTATTAGGGATGGCTGTTGCCCGTGACTGCGTCCACGTAGACTGTAAAAATATATTTATATGGCTTATGATCGTAGTCATAAAGAATCACGGGCAACAGCTAGTGATAATATAAATCCCTTCATCATAGTGTGATTAGTGGTTTTACATTTTTTGCAACGTAGTTCCTTATTGCGCATTGTCAAAGGGGCTAGACGGTAAAAATTCTTACCAAAAGTTGGCACGACATGTTTTGTTATCTCTCTATCTCTTATAGAAAGCAAGCGAGATATTTTCATTTCTATCATTATTATTTTTTGTATTATATTAAGCTTTGCTGAGTAGTTCTCGGATAGAAACTTGAATATCGTTTAGCTCTTGCTAGCTAGTTGGTGTGCTCGTGCTTACTGACCTTTTTAACCATATTTTGAAGACTGGAAAGATTGGAAAGATGCCTAAGAAGTTTTATTAAACCTATTTACAAGGGTAAAGGCAGTGTTCAAGAGTGTGGTAATTATAGGGGCATTAAGCTTATGAGTCATGAGCCATGAAGATCTTCGTGCGGATGAGCGACCTCAGGCTCCGCCAAAAGTGCAGTCTCTGAGTTTCCATGTGGATTTCAGACGCTATTTTTGTCTTCAGAACTCTGATGGAAGTATACAGAAAAAAAATGAGCTCTGCGCGTAACCTTTTTAAATTTGCAGTAGGCCTTTGGCTGTGTGCCTCGTCAGTGGTGGACATTGTGATAAAAAAAAAATCCTCGTCACATCTGGTGGACATTGTGATTTAAAAAAATTCCATCCATCCTTATATTGAGACTATCAAAGACATGTACCACGACTCCTATGGTTAGGACCTCCGTTGGCTACACCAAACCCTTCCAGATAAATTCTCTCTCGGCTCACATCCAATACCAGTCTCCATGGTTGATGATGTATGCCGATGAAATAGCACTTATTGATGAGAATCCTCTAATGGCCTATTTTTTATACAAACTTATTTATTGCTTGACTACATTCCACCTGATGGAAAGTGGAAATGTAGTCAAAAATGGTAAGGCGCATTAACTTAGCAACCTATTCATTCTACTCTAGTAGACATTAAAAAAGACGAATTAAAGCGCTTCGTTCGGGCACAAGGAATGTCCACATAGTAGGGATGAATACCCACCGTGCGTCGGAACGTCCGGTGATGAAGAACACTTCAATATGTACATAATAATATTATTTTTATTCTTTTTAGGTTTTTTTGTATCGGGGGTTTTATAAATTTTAAATTAAATTTTTTGATTATTTATAAATATTTTAATATTATTACCTAGTAAAAATAGCTTAAAAATCTCTTTATTTAGTAAAAGTAGTTGTGTTAAGGATATGGTACATCTAATTAGAAATGTTTGGTTTAGAATGTGTTTGGTTACATAATATCTACTTAGTGATGGACAGATTCCAATTCATGTGTGGCGTAATAGCTTATTGTGTTGTATTTATGATATATGAATTATTTACTGTGGAAAAATAAAGTAATATCCTACTTATATTGTACTAAATGAACCTACAAACGCACCAAATTTGCAATTGTTTAAGTATTTCTATTAATCTATCCTAATATTATAAAGACAAAAGATTTGTTTGTATGTTTGAATTGAATAGGCAACGAAACTACAGGACCGATTTAAAAAAATCTTTTAGCATTTGAATCCTACATTATCCCTGATGAACATTGGCTATATTTTATAATCATTATTATCATCATCACTAATATTATAAAGAGGAAAGATTTGATTGTTCTAATTGAATAGGCTCCGGTTGGACCGATTTAATAAAATATTTTACCTTTAGAACCCTACATTATCCCTCTGATGTACAAAGGTTATATTTAATACGAGAAATATATATATTTATATTTAATAAAATAAGGATCCGTGTGAAAGTTTCGACAATGTAATAAATTATTAATGTATTAAGTAACATGATTCAAGACTTTTTCATATGGGTAGGTAGATAGGTAGGTTTCGTATATACGAATATTAATAAATATAAACATTTAAAATTAAAATGATTTATAATCACTAATAACACTATGATGAAGGGATTTATTAAAATTATTAAAATTCTATCTTAATGCATTCCAAATGACTCTCCCAGATCAAAGTAATTTAGTAAGATGGGGCAAAGCCACCGAAAAGTCTTGCAACATCTGTGGGGAGGCAATAGGAACCGCGAAACACCTATTAGTAGGGTGTAGGGTACTTCTAGATAAAGGTCAATACTCGCGTCGCCACGACAAGGTATTAGAAATTATACGGGAAGCGGTTAGTCTTTCAGTAGCAAGAGCGCGGCAGGGTATAACAACCACCGAACGATCTATAGAATTCGTAAAAGAAGGCTCCTCCAAAAAATCAAAAGCGAAGCCTTATTCAATATTAGGCGCGGCTCCTGATTGGATTCTCATGATGGACACGTATGAAAAGCATTACAAAATCCCTGGGGATGTTGGTGTTTCGTCATCCAGACCGGACTTATTCCTGTATTCGAAACAACTGAGGCGCGTGATACTTGTGGAGCTTACTGTTCCTTGGGAAACAAACATCCCAAGGGATCACACATTCAAGCTCAATAAGTATTACGAACTAACCAACGAACTGATCAGGAATAAATTTATAGTTAGTTTGTACGCGGTAGAAGTGGGAGCGAGAGGTATAACAGCAAAATCTCTCTATAGCCTACTTAAAGATCTTGGCCTTTCTAGAACAAGCATCGGTTCATTTCTAGAACGTACTTCAAAGGCGGCATTAGTGGGTTCTTTCCAAATTTGGTTAGGTAGGGAGAAGAGTGTGGAGGGTGAAGGTGAGCGTTTTTGCGCATAATAAAGGGGCCCCTTAAACCTACTCCTGGGTCGCAAGTCCCAGGCACTGCTTGCACTCCTCTCCTTGCAACGCGATGGGCCCGGCACCCGCACGGTGAATCCATGGATTGCTAAGAAGCTTCGTCGTCTCACTAGCTGTTGCCCGTGATTCTTTATGACTACGATCATAAGCCATATAAATATATTTTTACAGTCTACTTAGACGCAGTCACGGGCAACAGCTATCCCTAATAAAGTACTTTACCTCAGTAAGTAAGTGTAAAAACCTTTTGGCCTTCATAACAAGGCCTTTTTTCCCATATAGCGCGGTGAAGCCGCTGGGAACGGCTAATTATTGCATAAGAACCTCTCCCCCGCACGAATAGAACGTCAATATCTTGGTGACGACTATTTCTATTTCAATCAGACATGGATAAGAACCATCTCGACGAGCATAACTTTCGATTAAAAAACCGCATTCAAATCTGTCCCCGCATTTGGCCGCAAATTTGCCACAGACAGATACACAGACACACAGATCGACAGGTCAAACTTATAAACTCCTTCTTTTTAGTCGGGGATTAAAAGAAACAACTATGTGTTGTTTATACTTTAACACTTTATCGCACGGTCTTCTTATAACTTTTAATTTTGAACGAAGCTTCGAGAATAAAGTTAGTGTGTATCTAAACTAAAACAATTGTATTCTAAAAATTAAAATAATCACTCCAATATAATATTAAAATATCTTACACGGTACAAATACCAGTCCAATACGTAGTAAGTAGTCCGCTAATAAAACAAGCTTCCCCTTAACCTTTTTCTGTACCTTTCGCCAGATTATGTTGTAGGCGACAAAATTCTGTAGTGGGAAAGTTAAAAATATGGCCAATGCAAATATCACTTTTGCGGCTTGCGCTTTCCTGGAAAGTAACTCGTCATTAGTGTTTTAGTAGGTACTAAATTTATGATAGAATAATTTGAATTATTCACTTCTGATTCTGAGGCAAGTTCAAGGTAAGAGATGCTTTTATGTCATCTCCATATTTAAGGTAACCAAAAATTCCCATCAACAAATAGAGCGACATAATGACAACCATCCCGATATTGAAGAGACCGAAAAATCCCACGAAGCGCTTTGGCTGTTCCATATTGTATTCTAATGCTAACACCTGTCAGTAAAGTAAAAGCATAAAAAAAATCTGAAACACTCACATAAGTAACTTATCACTTCATGCATTACACTATCCTACTAAATATTATGCTGATTAACAAAATCTACCGTACCACTCCGACGGCTTCGAGGGCAAATAGTGTGGTTCCTATAAAAACAGGAATTTCTTCATACCCTTTCAATTGCAATTTTTCTTCTTCTAGGGTAACATCATCTTCAATTAGATAAAAAAAAACAAGTAGGAACCCAAATAGGGTAACTATGTTAGATATAGACGAGAAAGGTGTTAGCAGCTTTAGGTCTTTGACGAGTCCCATAATTGTTAACGGAATAATTAGAAATAACAGATGTAATCTTAGAGACATTTCTTGTCCGTGAAAATCAAAAACCTAAAAAAAAAGTATGAAAAGTATAAAATCAATGTATTAGGTATAACAAGATAAGTCAAATCTTTGATACCTGCTTAATGTTTTCGGCAACAAATACACAATATATACAACAAATACCAAGTTGCCAGAGTACCAACACTGAATTGACAAAGTGATATAGGGTTCCAGCTGCCCACCGAGTGCAAGGTGGGCCATCTTGCAGAGCCATTAACATCGACTTGGGGTACGCCATATAGCCACGTCGACACTTTTGACACAACCGGTACTGTGCTGCGATCTGTATATTAACAGCCAAGCAATAAACTTTCTTATTGAATTCGTTGTTATAATAGTATAATTTAAAATGTCTACGTTACTCTTACAAGAAGTTGTATACAATAAGTTGCAAATGAGCCAATCAATAGAATGCCGATAACACTGAACACTATCCCGACCCGGGCGACAGCGTCTGCCATGGCCAGCACGCCGGCGCCGATGCTACCCTTCAGCAAGTGAATCATGGTATCTGAATACCTAATAACAATATAAAATAATATATAAATATTGTAGCTCATTCAATAAATAAGGTTCATGAGTATTTACTTACAATTAACAATTTATGTGTAAATATAAATAAGGAGTACCTAATTAAGTTAAGAAAAATTATACTAACGAGGTAGGCTTCTCAACTTTACGGTATGTGTGTGGATCAAAGGACTCGACGTCATCGGCTGCAATATGAAATAATAAAGTAATGATAAATACTATTATATTAAAATCATCTTATATATATTAACCTCCGGTTATTTGATCCACTATTCCACCCATAAACTCGTAAACGAACATTGTGACAGATTTAATTTGCAAAAGTGGATAAAAAGAATAATTTAATAAAATATGTAAAATTGTGAGAGAAGAAAAGTATTTGACATAACGTAACAATATGTGGCATGCAGACTATAATAAATTAACAAATAAACCTTAATAATAAACCTTATTACAGTCGTTTTATTAGATTATTAGATTTCATAATAAACCTTATTACAGTTGCTGTACAATTTGCAAGAGCCAAATCCTCTCATTCGAGTTCTAGTTTTTCCTTTTTTAGCCACACTATAATTACTACTGGAATTTACAAAACTTAATCACCATCACTTGTTCTTGACATCACTCAAAAACTTTAACGTTTTATAGGTATATAACATGTAGAAGTCCTGCCCTTGTAAAAATACAAAAATCTAAGTCCGATCGCGGCGGAACCTACAGGTTGATTACAGTCCTATTTACAAATTTGACCTGTAGGTTCCAATTGTAAATTCAATATATAATATATATTATTTATGAGATATTATGTTGTATATGTAGTAGTTTATGTATTTATTATAGTTAGTTCATAGTATATTTAAGTAGTATATTGTACGTAAGGTATATGTTTAAGTTGGCTAATTTATGATATTTTAGTTTGTATATGTATTGTATATTTTAGATCTTTAGTCATAGTTTTGAATTTTATATTTTTTTAATTTTTTGTATGTATCCTTGTAGTTTTTTTTTTGTATAGTGTTTCTGGTAGATAATGCTTTAGCATTAAGTCCGCCGTTAGTATAATTTTGTACAATAAAGTTTAAATAATTAAATATCTACTCAAACATATTCAAAATAATATCATAATTGGTCCAGACTCTAGAACTAGTCATACGCTGTATATGTTACCAAAAAACTTGATTGTTGAAAATTAAATATCACAAATATCTTCTTCATACTCTGATATAAGTGCAATATGCAGACAAATTTTAATGTTATTCAATTGTACGGTTGACTTATATATCAACTAAACAAGAAGGTGCTGTAAAAGTTAGGTACCTAGTAAAAAAATTTACTGATGCGGCAAACTGTATCGGTAATCGCCTCCCGCGTAACGGAGTCGTCCAGACCTTTTGGGCTCACAGCTAACCTACAGGTCGGACGACGTCTGCCACCCCTTCTAACACTGGGCGAAGTTTCGCCGCCAGTAATTCGGCCTTCTCTGCCGCCTTTTTCTTTATAGCTTTGCTAGGCTTATCTTCTTCAATTCTTGCTCCTGAAGTTTTAAGCGGCTTTTGGGGGACAATTTTATTCTTCCCCTTGGCCTTCTTTCGCGTCACCAAGGACCATCCCTCTCGAGCAACATGCTCGGGCCGTCATGATGCTGAAGGCATCTGAGACGACGATGACGACGAGGACCCTGCCTGAGAGATCGGCGTTCCAGAGCGCCCTTGCTGTAGCTAGTCCTGTCTCGTCTCTACCCTGGTTAAAAAAATAATTAAAAATTAAATCCATCCTTTCTAATTCTCCGTGGAGAATTATAAAATATTAAATAAGAAGACATTTTAAATAAGAAGAAAGAAGAAGAAATATTAAATAAGAAGACAAGACATTACAGAGATTTAAAAAGCATTAAACTTTTTTAATTTAAATTCAATCCTTCGCGAGAACGGAAACTAAATTGCTTTCGTATAAAAAAATTGTGGTAAATTATTTCAATTCTTCTTTATTCTTTGGAATATTAAAAATTATAAGTAAAAAGGATAAGTTAGGATTACAAATATTAAAACCTTTTCTAACTTTTTCAATCCTAAAATGATATACTTTTTTGGAATATGAAGGAGAATCAAATAGAATTCAATTTTGCTTTTGATTCTCAGGAGAATTAAGAGTATGTAAGAGTAAGAAATAGGTTTTAAAAAGTGTGCTTTTTCAATCCTTTTTAAATTCTCTTGTTAAATCATGGTACTACAGCAGATGCCTCCCTCCTTCATGAAATATATTACCTATGTAAATATTCATCCCAACTTAAAAACTATAGTTACGTTAAAAATGTTTACGAAGTAAACATTTAAGTGCTTGTTATTTCCGAGTGACATCGATAAATATTATTTAGCGACTCATTTGTGATTCATTACTTCACGCTTATTTAAGATTATGACTTGACGATATACTCGTAATATACCTGCAAAGTAAATTATCAACAAGAGTAATCCACAAATGTTACTTACGTTGACTATTTTAATAGGTTTACTGTTAAAGAAGAGTAAATGATCTTATTGTAAAGGTGAAATAAAAAGCAAGTAACGCACAAATGCTTATATAATTATAACATATTATTTATAGCGTTAACCTTCGGCTATAATTATAAATGAGGAGGAGGAGTTAATAAAAAACAACACATTCACAAAATTATATAATGATATTTATTAAACTATATATCAGAGTTACATCAGTTCTAATACGTTATATAGTAAATGTCACTAGTTATAATATATAGGCCGGGGTCGACCCCGATACTCAGACCCTCACAATGAATGTTTATCCATCGCTGTTCGAATTCATTGTGAGTGAGGTCTAACAGATACATAAGCGGTACGTAAGGATGAACTTTTTGGCCATACACAATATTGTTGTACAGATCCCATCTTAGATCTTATTAAAGTGGTCGACAACCTACTATTATCGTAATCTTGAATTTTTAGTAGAGGTAGTCAAAATTTAGCCATCACAATTAAATCAATCCATACACGCAAAGTATTATTAGGTATTTTTTTGTTATTAACTCATGTGATTTACACGATGTGATGTTTAATTTTATATGGATCGATAGAAGTGCCTTTAGAAATGTACCGCATTTGCTCTGTTTTACATGATTATTTCAATTGAGTCACTCTAATCAATAATACATAAAAAGAAAGTTCTCTAAAGCGCTTGTAACACACTAATAATTGGAATATAAAATAAGAGAATAGCAATAACCTGCTTGCTGTATTTTCTTAAGAAAAGATTAATTTGCATTTAATAATCTTCTCTTTACTTTAAGAGTATGGTGATATTTTTTTATAAAAAAATTAAATGTTTAAAGGTATATCATACGATACTACTATGCCATGTGACGAGTATCTAGTCAGAACTTAAACTAATGTACAAAGAATAAAAGATCACAGAATTAAAATACATTTTATGAATATGACTTACATTTGAAAGCGAAGAAACTTGTATTAATATTATAATATTGATAACATATCTTATAAAATAAAGACAATGATACGTGCTAAGTCGCGGCACTGCAGGCGTCGTGAGGCGTGACCCAATCGATTACACTAACAACTAATTATATCAGTTATATGATACTTAAATATCAAGAATTCACGTTATATTCCTCTTAAAATCTAAATTTTGCAATTTGGTCACAAATTAAAGATAAAACTTCTACATTCGCTAAAACCTAGTGGTATATACATTTTAGTAATTAAAATATACATACTTTAAATTAGAATTAAGCATGAAATATTATTTTAAGCAAAAATCACAGACACTTTCATTAAAATCGGTCACAAAAAGATTTTAAATATAGCAAAACTATTGACTTCCAACATATTGAATGACCAAATGATTTTTTTTAATATGTCGCATAACACAATCCAAGGCTATCCTTGAATAATTCTGTATTTAATAGTTTTTTAAAACTTGTCATATAAACAACATAAAAATTGTTTGAATAATAAAAAAGGCAACCAAAATTTGTCTTTATAAATGTTTTTTGTATAATTAAAATATAGTAGACGATACTTATAAATTAATTTTATTTAATCAGTACTAAGAGTGCTTAGTGGCAATTCAATTAAAGATAATAATAGAATGCATGACGAGTTTTTATGATCACATGTTTGTGTCGTCTGACTCAGAACTAAAATGAGTCCACAATCAAAAGTTTTCAAACCGACAGATAGGTGGGCACAATGACTATATTACGAACGCTAACAAAACTAACGCTTAAAGTAAAGCTATCATGAACGCACGAGGCTGGGAGGAAAATATCATAAAGTATATTTATATTTTTTAGATCTCTGCCGTCAAATAATAAAATTGGCAATAAAAACTTAATTTTTGGTGAGGTCTTCAAGCTCATATTCGCTTTCGTGTCAACATAGTTTACAGATTTGGGAGATGAGTAAAGTTTGTGATGGTTTGGGACCTGGCGGCCGCGTCAGGTGTCGGGCGACCGCAGGGAGTGCAGGGCGTTGCCGAGCCCGGCCGGCCGTCGCCGCTCCAGGAACGTCTTAAGCTGTGTCGCGGACAGAGGTGCGTCACCAGCCTAGGAAGAACGGAGACGGGGAGGTGATAAAAATGTTTATTTACATAAGTGTATTATCAGTCACTTTTAGTTAAAGATGTTAATCGTACCTGTTCGAACCAGGGGTCGCGCAGTGCGTCTGCAGGCGGGAGGCGTCGCGCTGGAGTGGGCTCCAGTAGGCGCCGGATGAGCTCTTGTGCGCGTTCCACGCCTCCCCAATGCTCCGGTGGGAAGCAGTAGTCGCATTTTATAATATTCGCAGTAGTCTCCTCTATTGACTCATCCAAGAATGGCGATAACTAAAAAAGGGAATTCATAATTCAATGTCCAAGGGCTTATTGAAAAAGTAATTTAGTTATAATTATTATATTTAACCTTATTATAACACAAATATAAAATATACTTACGCCAGTCAGAAAAACGTATAGAAACACTCCGGCAGCCCAAGCGTCCCAAGCAGGGGCGGGTGGTCGTCCGAGAACGCACTCTGGCGGCGCGAACTCCAGCTGTGCAGGTGCAGGCGGCAACACCGTCGCGCTCTCCGAGCTAGCTCCCGAACTGCCGGCGACACCTTCTAGTTCCACGGCAGACCCTAAGTCTACCAGCTTCAGTTGTGGCAAAGCACCACCCAATTCAACAAGTATATTTTCCGGCTAGAAATAGCGTATGATATATTATAGTATAAATCAGCAAGTACAATTGAACTTATTTTAAACATAACAACAACACTAACCCTCACATCCAGGTGGGCGACATTGTTGGAATGCAGCCAGTCAAGAGCGGAAAGCAGTTGTCTGGTGTGGGTGGCAACGGTGCGCTCGGTGTAGAGGTCCGGCGAGGAGGCCGCCCAGTCCAGCAGTGGCCCACCCGCCACCAGTTCCAGCACCAGCGTGTGCGCGCCAGCGCGAGGCACCTCCGCGAAAAGCGCCAACGCACGCACCACGGCACCGTGCGCGCCACTTGACAGGATGCGGTATTCGCGTACCGCGTCTGCGCCACGCCCACTCACCACCTGACACCATCACAACAACTTAATTAGCAGTCAAAACGTCAGGAGCCTAGTGCTCTCATTGTCTCCGTTTAAAAACACGTGAATGCCCCTGTTCCTTTCTTCAACCCAGTTAGTTTAAATACTTTGCATAAAATATTACAAAACTAACCTGTTTTAAAGCTACTCGTTGTCCAGTGCCCGTGTCGCGCGCCGCTAGAACTCGGGCCGATCTACCGCGGCCTATTTCTTCCTCTAAAGTATAGCGGCGTGCGAATTGTTCGCGTTGCCAACTGCCACCTCCACCGCAACTTGCAGGGTCAGAGGCGGAGCCCGCCGCACCACTCCGTGCGCTCACTACTCGAAAACTATATTGACCCGCAGGTAATTCTTCTAGTGCAAGAGTGTTTGCGGTTGCGGGCGTTTCGGTTGCTCGACGCCACTCTCCTTCGCCAACACGACAATATTCAAGGTGTACCGCTTCTGACTCGTCCCACTGAACCACTAGACCACCTCCGGGATGAGCTCTGACCACAGGCACGCCGGGCACTCCACCCGATCCCACCGTCAAACGAGCCGAACTCTGGACTCCTCCCAGCTCGTTGCTTATTAGACAACAGTAAACACCGGCATCTGACGCACGGCATGCGTGAATAGTTAGTGTGGCGAGGCCGTCCGAGCCAAAGTTGATGGCAAAACGACCGCCATGACGAAGAGCCAGAGTCTCCGGTGCAGTCTTACGCCACGAGGCCGTAGCTCGGGTGGCAAGACCTCGGCACGAGAGTGTGACAGAGGCGCCGGCCGCTACCAACACATCGGCGGCGGGCTCGGTAAGCTCCGGCGCGCGCAACTCCGTCACCACGCCCTCGTTGGGCTCGGCGACGGACCCGCCGCTGCTGTTGCCGCCGCGTCGCAACTTCAACCCCCAGGCACGCTTCGACAAGCCCTGCCACATACAGATCCGGTCACTAAGCTGATTTCGTTTCTTGTTTACATAACTGAAGGAAGCGGTTCATGCAAGCTCACCCGGATATTGTAGATGTTGTCCAGTATTGGTTAATAATTTACTTATTTCTATTTACAACTATAACTAATTTAACATTTCAAGTCAATGGCGTATCACATAGCACAAAATAAGTCTTGAGTCAATTTGCCCATTGTCACAGTCTATGTTAAAATGTATTTCTTTGCATATCATACCTAAAACAAAAGAAATTTATACAAGCGTTACAGGAAAACATGCAAAAGTAGTAGAAAAGATAATAATATATATTGCAAAAGTAGTAGAAAAGATAATAATATATATATCAATGCAAATAAAACTAGAATACAATCAAAATAAATAGCATTTGTAGGAAGTTCAAAGTTTAGTTTATATAGTATATAAAAGAATACAGACCTAAATATATAACATTGCAAGGGATTATATAAATAAAGATAAAAAAGATAACAAAGCTTAAGCACGGAGAGGGTTGACTTTCGGAGATCTTCAGTAATTTATTTTGAGAAATGTCTTTGAAGAGGCTTTAAAAAGAATTCTAGTTTCGTTTTCAAAAGTTACGGTTATATAATAACTTTCAAGGCTTTTTATCTTGCAACTGGGAGATTTTTTGCCAAAATAAAATTTTCTTTGTATTAAGAAGCTTCTAATCATACTCAGCAGGATAGTGGTATATTTATAAACAAAAAACTTTGCTCAATAACTTTTTGACGAAACTTTTTGAGCTTTGAACTTTTTTAAATTCTAGGAATCTATACGGGATGCGTAGTTATTTCTATTGATATTTGATCGTGGCCATTTTATGGTTTATGATCTATTATTATTTTCCTCAAATGATAAATGGAAATATCTAGTGGAAGAATTTAAAACGTCTTTCTTAAAAATAACAAAGTTTTCTCATATAATATTTCAATATTCAAAAGCGTCAATCTGTCCTTTTCACAAGTTCACTGCCTTTTATAAATAAAAAAAGGTAACACTAATCTTTCATAGATTTCAATTAACCAGGTTTTAACATCTCATATTTTTATATGCCATCTTGAATAACTTGTAGAGATATCTAGCGTCTTAAAGCCTTAATAATATTTAGGATAGGTCTAGGACACTGACAGCTATTACAAATATACGTAATAATTAGCATTCTTTATAATTTTCAAGCAATCACTTCTACTTATTAATATTATCGTGTTTTATCCAATTATTGATGTATCACAGTTTATCCAACATCTAGATGTTTATTGTGTCACATAAATTTGCACCTGTATCTTGAAATTATATCGTAGACAAAGAAAATATGTTTATTTCAATATTATTAGTGTTAGAAGTCGGTCGAATCGATTAATAATGCGTAATTGATTATTATCGGTGCCGATATTATTGTTATGAAAATTCAATAGAGAATGATTTAGTAGATTTATTGTAAATGAAATATATAATGATTTAACGATTTTGTTGTTAAGCTTATTATTTCAAGGTGTTGACAGTGATATTTATATAGAGATTGAAATATATTTTTCTTTTGCCCTCAAGCACAAGGTATATAGGTGCTTCTATGGATACTCATTAAGTTTATATAATGGTAACAATACATTAAACAATAATTTACATTTTCCGTCATGTGACTATGAAAATGTTATAATTTATATATATTAGAAAAGAAAATATGTTTATAAGCGATTAGAATATTGTAAGCAGAAGTAGTTGAATATTTTCACCATGGCAATTCGATGATAAAAAACTAACGTACAATTATTGTATATAATATATATATTATTTACTTGGAATACATACGTTGTGATGTTGAGGTGAGGTGGGAGTGAGCGCGCCGGCCTTCTTGTGGTCGTCTCGCGCGCTGGAGGGCAGGTTGATGGTGTTAGCCTTGGCGTGTGGGCGCTGGGTGCGACGCAGCTCCGGCGCCAGGCGGCCGCCCAGCGACGGCGGCACGCTCTCCGTCTTGCGGAGCCCGCACCACCCATCTCCCGCGCTATCGGGACGGGAAGGATACGTAAATCAACTCAAAGAACCAAAACGGGTTGACGATAGACCAGCTTTAGTGTTGCGTGTTGGATGTGACTTGCAGTATTTAAAAATATATTATTACTTTTTTACATAATAATTTGATGATATTTTCTAACTGAAACTAATTTTTGTATTCTTTTATTGATGGTGTCATTTCGAGTTACAGTATCAAGAGCATTGCGTTGCGTATCTGTTTGTTGGTACAAAGCTGGCCTTAAATAATAAAGTGAAGAAAAAAAACAAAACAAAAATAAATAAGCATGCGGGACTATAAGCATTAAACCACAAGCCATTTTATTCACATTTATTGGTTATTCGTGTAACATATAGTCACAGATTATAATAATGTTAAGAGATTAGTTTATTTACATGTACATTAAAATCAATAAATATATACAAGATAATTTTATAACATTTTAAAGCAGAGATTGATTATTTAATACAATCATGATGCGAGTAAAGTTTTAAAATCGCTGAAACAGCTGCCACAATAAAGATTAAAATGTGCTACTTGTATTTGATCGCTAAACTATAATTTATTTAACATATTAATGAATTACTGAATATTACTGCCACTAACACTTACAACATTACCCGAAAATCGGAATTACTCGTTTTATTTTGTGTTTGGAAATAATTTAATTAATAATAAATTACAATTTATTTAAAACAATCAGTAAATCTTTTTTAGGGATTTGTATTTACGATGATAAAATTTTGGACATATTTTATTTCATAGGTGGAAGACATTAGGACTTAAAATTTAGAAACTGTCCTAATTATACATATAACTGAACAGGTATAAAAATTGCTTTTGAATGTACAATAAAAAAAACTATTAAGGAAACCACTGTATTTACGATTCATTAAGACTTTAAGCATTAGATATAAAATAAATAAAATTAATGTTACAATCCAACATCAAAAGCATCGTTTACAACATTTCTTATATATGAATGCTGATTATGCTAATTCATAAAACTATTGTTATACATCTAAAAAGTGTTGCCAATTCATAATAACCTTAAACTATCGTATTCAAAGCAAACCAAGAAAGAAATATAAAAATCAAATTGGCCCCATTCGTTAAAAATTAACAGTCTGAATCATATAAATTCGTAACTAAATGGACGACAGTTCGATCACCGTTGGGGACAAATGATAAAGTGAAAAATGAAATACATACATACATTGTGATGATATCTCATCATTCGTCAACTATTCTGTTAAATACGATATCATGATACTATTAAGATTATACAGCTGGTATGTTTCTTATTACATAAACAATTATATGATTTTTGACTACTTATTTCTTATAATCGTTAAGGATGACAATAAATTACCTAACAATATGTATACTCCAAACCTATTTCTATGATATTTATCATTACAGTTCATTCCAGTCAGTACCGACGACTCACCCAATAGATACAAGAGACTTATCGTGGTTTTTAAATACTTTGATCTATACTTCTAATACATGTAATGAAACAGATCCCTACCGGATTGGTTATAAAAAGTACGATTTCTAAGACATTTAAATAGAAAAGCTTGCAAAGTTTAATGTTTACATATTCTTAAATTGATATGTCTATATTTTAGGGTTTTCCTACGTGTCCTGCGCGTACGTCACTCTTGGTGCACTTTGTCAAGGTCGAGCCTCTAATGTGCGTAAAATTTACAAACATAGTCTACGGTCAACGGAATTATTGCAAAGCTAGCAACTACGGAGAAAAAACCTTGACTCTCACTCATTATTTCATATCTGTCATGATTCGAATGATTATTAATTTTTACTTTACTATCGCGTTTTTACAGATACGGCTGATAAAATTACAATCACCTTATTTGTCTTATCGTACGTAAACTTCGTTCTTATATTGTAGAATTTAAAAATTGGCGAGCGATTAACAGCGTTTCAGTAATTTATTAATTTCCATACAAATGTTCGATATAATAAGGATAAAGCAATCGCTTTATTATTAATTACATGTAATATCACTAACTATGAGTTCAATTCCAAAGAGTTCTTAGAACCTAGGGATCTAGGACATTGTGACAAAATTCTGCTAATTAGCTAAAATCCGATGTTAAGAAATACAAATTGGCAGTTATTTATTGCGATATTGTTACAATTATTAGGGGGTTACATTTTAGAGCTTAATTTTAATTTAATCTAAGCAATAACACTTTCTTGAGATGTGCGATTTCTGGCAGTACTCCTTATTGCTTGCTACAAAAAATATATATAAAGGTTAAGTCTTACATTAAGTCTACCGCTATATAATATAATATTGTTACTTTTTATAAAATAAGTAAATATATAATTAAATATATTTTTTATTCAACCCGCATACAAAAAATATATCAAGCCAATTATATGGATGTTATTTTAAAACAAACCTTAAAGCAGTTTGTCTTCATAATGATTGTTTATTATAAAAATGCCTTGCTTGGTTTCAGTAGCCGTTATTTGTTAGATTACATTTGTCAGGGGATATTTGGTTAGTTTTACCAAATCTACATAGTATAGCACATATCTTGTCCATTATATTATTTTATTGAAAACTAAATATTAATTTATTAATCCAGTTCATTGAACCGCTCTTGAAAGTATAAGGTGTCTATATAAATATGAAGTGTATCTACGTCCAAGTTGTTTATCGATCCGTTGCTTTTTATCTTTCTTACTTTTATTTTTCTCTAGTTATCTATAGCCACATTCTAATGTGGCCTCTATCGCGGCGGTCTCATAGTACCTCAAAGTACTCGTATTAATTTGAGTATTACATTAGTTCAATAAAACATTGCTATGATTTAATTTTTGTAATGATTAATTAAAAATGAAATATTAGTGACTTATAAAGCGAGGAAATTTCTACAATAAAATGTATTTGCGAAGCGTGTAAAAATATCAAATCATATTAGTAAAATAAAAACAATCTCTCATATTTTGAAGGACGTCATTAAAAAACTATAAAATTGCTAATATTAATCCCATTGTAAAGATCGAAAGGTATTGTTCGTTACTAATAATCATAAAACGTCTATGTTTCATTCTTAAATTACTAATTTTATTAGCGTTGAATGAGTCCTTTTGGACTGTGTTGGATGAATCATGGAATTGGTTGCACTATAAGCTTAACTAATGCATTAAATATTTTCGGATTAGGTAATATTTATTAATTAACAAAACTTAAAAATACATATATATATATAATTATATTGTGGAGAGTTTATAAATAACACGATGGACAAAATATATTACTACACATTATATAAAAGCTGTTAAGGCGATGACGCGGCACGCTTAACATACTTGTCACGATTGGCCTCGCGATGGAGGAAGGCGCTGGGGTTCTCGAGTCTATCTCCGAAGTTCAGCTGGGACTGCAAGATGGTGGAGAGCGTTGACACCCAGTGCTGGCGACCAGACTCCAGCGGATGACACACAAACGACTGCGGCTGGTGCTTGTACTCCAGGCCTTTGGAGTGAATGATAAAGGTGTCGCTACCGTCTACCTCCTCCAAAGCCATTTTGTTGACCTGTAATTTATTGGATCTTGTATTATACTATCAAAATAGGTATTGACTGAGTAGGATGTTTCATGTGTTGTTCAAAATAATATATGTTGTACGTGATGGCTTGACCCGAGTAGTACCATCCTCAGAAGCCATTACAGCTAAGCTTAGAAAGTTGGTTGAGTTGAGATAAAGCCGGATTTCCATTTCTTCATGAGTAGCAACCATTTGCAAATATTATTTTTTTGCAGATATCTTTGGCTTAAATCACCCCTGACCACCTAATCTAATAATAAAAACCTTCCTTCTTTATCGCATTGACCTATACATACTTCTAATTATTTTTATAAAAGTAACATAATTAATTCAGGGACTAGTCTACACAACACTATGCATGATACTGGTAAACTAGTATTAGCTCTTCGAGTATCTTCAAGACTGATGTTCATCTCTACAGATACGACATCTGTGAGAGAACTCCAAGAGTACTCTCAATAAAATAAAACTAATTCTCCATAAATGTATACGTATCTTAAACGAACGACACATATGTCTGAAAACATCTGATAATCAAATAAAATCTATTAAGTTATCTGTTATCTGACATCTGACTAATATATAAGTGCGATTGTTTGGATGGATGTTTGTTATTCAATCACGCTAAAACTACTAAACGGATTTTGATGAAACTTAGAAATATTATAGCTTATATACCAAAATAACACATGGGTTATAGAAATGCTAACTTTTGCATGTGGTTTTGTGGGTGATGTTTGTTACTCAATCACGCCAAAACTATTAAACGAATTTTGATGGTTGGTTTTGTCTGTGACATAACATAGAATGTAGCGCGATAACTAATTGCCACGGGAGATCCTGTTTTTAATCGTTCGTTTCACTGAATATTATATAATTATTTGTGAAAATCCTTTTTATTACCTGACGACTTTAGAAGGAGTGTTGTTTTTAAAATTTACGTATATTAATAGAAATAAAGTTCCCTGCTACAGTCTAAAAAGAATAAAAGGATGAATGAAATCGGTAAAAACGTCAAAAATAATCAAAAATAATCGAAAATAATATTTATATGGCTTATGAACCTAGCCATAAAAATAATATTTTTACAGCCTACGCGGACGGAGTCAGGGGCTACAGCTAGTATATAATATATGCAATATTACTAATACAAACCTTAACGTGTGCCTTGTAGTTGTAGGTGAGTCCGGTGAACTGTGATTTTTTACCGACGGCCTCGGTGAATATTACGCACTGTTCGAACAGAAACACATGCAGTTTCTTGCCCTTGTCATTGGAGCAGTTCCTGTCGGCCACCATCAGTGGCTCCTGGAACAGCAACTTGCCTTGCGCCGCGATGTTACCCTGCAAGCGGTACAGCCTTGTGATATTTACTGCCTTCAAATTTTAGCATCGGATGACAAATATTGGTATGACATTCATAATTACTAGGAGCATTAGCAGCTACATAATGTTATAGTTGTTTCTTTTTGAGAACTTTAATAATAAAGTATTACAACCGATATGTTTTGAATAACACATATTTATATCGTACATATTACCCGTGGTTGTAACTACTGAATAAAAAATCACGATTCGCAAAGAAATGTGAAAAGGTTAAATATACTTTTTATTAATAAAATATAATAAAAGAAATATATTTTTTTAATATGACGGTATTTATTTAAAATTTAAGCGTAGCCATTTTATACGTACTTATAAACAATTACTTTTGTTGTAATTAAAACATGATTAAACCATGCAATGTTCAATCAATGCCACGGGCTCTGCATTTAGCGTAATTAATATACAATAAATGGTTTCGCAATTATTATTCATACACAATTTTAAATATTTCTTACATAAAATTCGCAAACATGACACTAATTGGCGGAAGCGTTGTAAATAATTTAAAAAATAAAATATAATCTGTGCACAAATGAAGTCGCAAAAATATTCGTCTAGAAATATTCGTCGATAAAAATTGTTAAAATATTTAAAATATTCGCTGAGATCAGAAAGCGAAATAAAAATCGCAAATAACCAATACTGAAACGACATGCATATGAATTAGAAGGTTCAGGATAATTACCGAGAACCCCTGGAGTCTTCCGACATCCATCATGTCGTTGGCGCTCTTGGGAATTATGGAGGCGCAGTGCACGGCGTCCCGCAGTGACGTCACCACCGCGGGGGGCGCGTACTTCGAGTACAGGAAAATCTTGTCCATGAGGAGATGGTACTTCTGGATACGCTGGATCGGCTTTATCAAGAGATCTCCCAGCTAAGAAGGAATAATAGTTTTAAATTAAGATTTAATTAAAACTAATGTTTATAATATTTTTCAATTAATTAAATGATCATGTTTTAACCCCACACAATAAATAAAAAACACACCTGCAACTTGTGTCCAAGTTTGTGTCGCAGCTCCTGGAAGTAGTTTTCGTGCTTGGACACGATGAACTCGGAGACGGGTTTGTTGCGGCAGTATGTCTCGTACATGACAATCCTTTTCTCTAGGAAGCGTCGGAATAATGGACCCAGTAGCTCGGGCGCCGCCACGCAGCCCTCCAGCTCACGCAGGAACTTACTACACACACCACGCATTTAGAACACCTTTCGTATGACAACAGCGCTAGCTATACCGTTCGCTTGCAAATTTAATAAGATTACGTTTATCGCTTAACAAGCATAAACATTCGCCGGGCAATATATATAATGAAATATGTTTAATATTATCGTTTTGTACACAGGAACTGGAATAATGGATAGGATAGGAAAATTTTAAATGAATCATTTAAATCGACGTCATCATCGTATCAATCACGGCTTATTTTGTTATCTTTACACAATTACACAGTAATAAGCCCGCGGAGGTCTTTGATAGCTGGCTAAGGCGGCAGTAATATGACTTGTATCTAATCATCCGCAACGTTGTAAAAGTAAATCCCATTTCTTTTTACGTTTCTAATTTATGTTGTTTATTGTATAAAGAGAGATTACAGAATAGGATGATATCGTATAATAAAAATGGCGACGGTCGTGTCTTTAGTAATCGTTATTGAAGATTTTAATAATTTTAATGCCGGTACAAGTTGGGATAGGCATAGAATAATAGTTTTTTATATGAAATAATCACAAGTTACTCACTCGCGATGCCATTCATATATAGCTTCAATGTTTCCAAAGATCATTAGCAGACGACGGTCTCGCAGACCATCAGGCACGGGGGGATCCGCATGCGGGTCCTGGAATACAAGTACAATTAATGACTCCATTCCCGTACAGACCCATACATCGGTAACATCACAGTAATATCTTACCATCATATGCTTCATGTATCCTTCGCAGACCATCCTGAGGTCCGCAACGTATATCTCCTCGGTCTCGCACAATTCCCGGAGCACGTACTCCCTCTTCTTTGCCTCCGCCCCCTCCGCGTCCTCCTCCTCCTCCTCCGCAGCCCGCGACGCTCCTCCTCCGTGCTGCTCCTGCGCATAAATAAAACACTTAGTTGTTTTTTAACATTACTTTGTGTACTTTGACGAAGCGACCACTCACTACTTATTGATTAATACTGACATGAAGTCAAAATACAATCCTCCATTAGATATTAAAAAAAACAAAGCGTGAAAAGAAGCTTCAGTTTATAATTATCCGATAAATTCTTATAATTATACAAGACATAAAACTCGTATAATTATAACAAAAGCACACACACATGTAACAAACACTAACTACAGTTTTACAACTTCATATAGATATCAAATATCTCAGCAATATTATATAATACGGGACCATTTAAATCACACACTTTATACATATATGACTCAAAGAGAAAATATATATAAGTTAAATGATTACACTACCTTCGCATATTTAATTTAGTCTTAATTAAACTTTAAGCTAAATTAACATGTGTTGGTTAATTAAAAAGTTAAAGTGATATCGGTCGCGTGACTTGGTTGAATAAATTATTTCACCACCAACATTGAAAATAAAGACCAAAATTCTGAAATAAGTTTACTACTTTCACATCACAATAAAGTGAAATGTAAATTTAAAACTCAATCTTTTCAAAACAAATGTAATTAATAAAACCAAATTTGCCACTTTATAGAAAATTTAAAATATATAAATAAAATACGATCAACTTAAGAAACCCTTACAAAAAGCACTAAACACAAAATACTTTACAAAAGCGATAACACCATGCAATCGACAACAAATTCTAACTATGTCATTATAATAAAACTTACAAACAAACCCACGGGATACACACAACACACACAGACATGCACCCAGCGTCTATTAAACATAGACTATGGTTTTGAAGCCTAATACTTAGCTTAAAACAATTTAAGATTTAGATCCAGTAAAGAATCTAAATAATCAATTATCATATACTTTAAAAGACCAAAAAATATTGAATCCTGATATAAATAGAACGCGAAATAAAAGCACTCCATTAATATAAAACGTTCGCCGGTCAACATGTACATATTTGTACAGTATACGGGAGAGGTTTTAGAAATACGTAGGTATGCTTCCAATCAATATAAAAAATCAAAGCAAACAAATCGTGTAGATGGCAAGCCTTCAACTTAATCCATGCACACTACATGCATTGAGTTTCATCGAACCATTTTTTCCTTCACAATTTGTTCGATTTCGGCGATATCCGCGGGACCGCTGTTAGTATCCAGCGCGTCCATTGCCAATGAATTCTGAAAATGTCACCAACATATCACCCAGATGGTCAGGCACCTACACCCTTTTAGGTTAGTTACGAGATAGGGTAAGGATCACAGGTCACAGGTGAGTACAGTTAATAGAGAGTAATTGAAGACTTAGTAGAGTCAGGCGTGTGATATACTTGGTGGTGGGATGACTGTGGGGTGTAGGACTGTAGTACTCACCCTTGTGGCGGGTGCGGTGGTGGCGGCGGCCGGTATGGGGGCCTGTTGCAGCACCGCCTGCGGGTCCTGTCGAAATTACTCCATTTAATATTTCTCAGTGAACTATATTTAGACTGATTGACATTACTGCTACTCAAAACAAAGATATTGTGTATAGTTTACCAAAATAATATTATGATATTTGAATCGCCTAATTGAAGTATAAAATAATAGTGAATATAAACGTTTCACAAGTACATTTATAACCATTTTCGACATATTTAATACAAACTATTAATATTTGTTAGTATATCGCTAGGGTGCAGCGCAGGTTATGATTTTATAATGAGGAAATAGCGAATGAATCGATAGTATTGAGTGGAAAGTACGCGACTAAAACGAGAGTTAGCCTCAGGGTTGAGGCTGAATATTAAATATGATTTTTCGTGATTGGAGCGAGCCTCCTCACCTAACCTAGATATGTTTCGATACATATTGCTCAAGCTAACAAGATATTCGTATTTGATCTAATTGAACACTGTCACTCTAGCTCGGCGCCAGGAAATCATAGTAATTTATAGCTAAGAGTCGTCATTCATCGATGTTACGTAACACAAGATATACAAACATGGCACTTGGGAACCAATTTCAGTTCTCATTTACTGACACAATGAAATTAGTAGTCTAATTACCATATACATTATTCCTTGTAAAAAGAATAATATTAACTACCAAATATTATTCTTATATGTAAATTGGTGAACAGAGTTTGTTTGTTTAGAACAAAAAAAAATCCTAATTAGCGTCGCGAATATAGAAGATTGAAACGGGTTTTTGATATGTTTACAAAATTAGAAGTCTAATAATAGTCAAAAGTTCGAAGGTCTATTAATTGGAGAGTGCGGTGACGTCTATGAACGTCACGAGGGATGAATGGCACGTAATTGTGTTCAGTGGGGCATTCACTGGCGCGACGCACTGCCTATAATATACTACAAAAATTATATATTCAATATAGACTGGTACTCGTTTAGATGTAACTAGCGTGTTTCAGTTCCAAAACACAAATGTATTGAGACTAATCGGTAGTTAGTTACAGAAGTATAAAAACATACATGTTGTTTGGAATTGAAGATTATTAATGAGTCATTATATATTGACCTTAGCTATTAATCAATATTAGCATTTTAAACAATAATACCGATAAGACAAGTTATTTAATACACATCAGGAATGTGGACATTCTTATCACAACAGAAGCCGTCGACCTGCATCCCTAGAATGGCGTAAATTTATATGACATTCCAAGAATCTTAAGGATACCCGATGAATGGACATATACTTTAATGAATTTTATAGAAAATATTGTGAAATATTTCATAAAATAATCTTAAAGGTTCTTAAAAATAATGTGTATACTACATACTAGATAAATATGTAGTATACTGAACTGATAAATTGTTATCTTATCTTTAATTATATTATCGTACTTTATATTTATAATATTCTATCTCGGGTTGGATACGGAATATGAACAGAAAATATATATTTGTCATTACTTGCATTATTGTAGACTTATCATGTGAAAGTTCATAAAACCCGTTCCTTACAAAATAAGAACCAAGTTTTATTTCGATTTCACTTATTCTTAGTCTATATATAACCTTCACAGAGATAATATATTCCAGTAATAATTTACGCTCATCTGATAGTTTTATGATACAATAGCCGTTCTATTTTAGGACGAGATAGAGATTTTTTAGATCATAAGCTGAATGAATAATAATACTAATTCAACGAAGTTCTGACTCACAGCTGAGGTTAGACTTGCTATTTTAAGTTTTTTAATAGTAAGTAGCCTTGGTGGAGTGTGTGCTGTGTTTTGTACCTGTATGGGCTTCATGGGCGGCGGCAGCTCGACGTCGGGCGCGTCGTCCTCCTGGTCATCCAGCGCGGTCGCCAGGCCTTCGCCGTCCTCAGTACGAGCACTCTCCGCGTACGGGAACTACACAAAGATTGCTTTTTAGATATATATTCATAACATATATCAATACAATTATATTTTGAATACCAGTTGAAATATTTTCATCACTTTTTTTTTACTTTTAACGCGATAACAATTGTAAAGCAAAAGATAAATGTTACTCCTTCCAAGTTTGTTCAAAGACTGAATGATGACGTCATTACAGCTAATAGGTGCAGGTTTGTTAGGTTCGTGTTATCGTCCAAATAATTGACTAAACCATTATACTATCTGTCATTGTTAGGTCGTCACTTGTTCCTAAATTGTTTCAGTAACACTCATCAAGGTTTAGCTTTCAAGATATTGTCAAAAGGAAATGAAAGTAATTTAATAAAGAAATACGAACCTTAATCTTCTTCTCAGATGGTACCTTCTTCAGTGAAGGCTTGTCAGATGACGCTGGGGACTTGGCATTAGGTGTCTTCTCACCCTTGCCCTGCGACTTGCTCGGACGGGGAATCCACCGTCTATCGTGACAAACAGTTTTATATGTAAACTATTACGTGTTAAATCATATGACTAATGAGTCGTTGTTAAATAATGAGGTCGTAAACATAATGGTATATAAAATACTGTCCGGAATTGTATCTCAATGTCTCGATTAGAGTAACTAAAAGTCTTGTTTGTTATAATAAACATTACTTGTTTAATTTAAAGAGGTTTCACATTCCTGTCCGTTAACCGCGAATATTATGCCTTTACTTCTGTTACAGGCATGTAATGATACACACTGACCACATTCATAAAGTTAATTGAAGATTTACTTTTAAACTTATGGAATAGTAAAATGTGCGACTAATAGGACAGTGCCTTCATTAAAAATATGTTGGTTTTCTTTACTTAGAATTCCTTTATAATGTCAAATTATTACTTTTACGAAACTTTAACTTTACATTATTAATTTATCTATCGCTCCCGAAGTATTAATTAATACATAGTAAAAATGATGTTATTTATATTATTTTTAATGTATACCTTTTTAAAGAACAAGTATTTCAAGTACTTATATATAAGAATACGATGTTTACCCTTGGCGCAGTTTCACAAGTATGATGATACTAAGAATGTGTAGTATGTATGCAACATTCTTATTATTTAGAAGTATTATATTCTTCTTAAAAATACTATATTTAGAAGCAATGTATAACTAACTGACAAACATCATAAAGACTATATTAAAACGATGGTTGCAAGACACTAGAAAAATATTTGAATTACTTTATGAAACAAAAAACCAATAAAAAACTGAACACTCAAAATCAAAAAAGAATGTTTGTCATGACAGGAATTTTTATTATACGATTCAACCGTATCGGGGGAATTCACACCAAAATCCCTTTATTTCACAATGACGATGACGAATCATTACTGTAAATAGATAAGCTGATTGCATCTTAATTATGTTTAAACATTAAAAGTTTAGTATCGAGCATATTTAATTAAATGTTGACACATCTTGTTTGAAATGATTCTATAAAAACATTATGTAAAGTAACCAAGGCAAAGTATTAAATAAAGAAGAAATAAATAAAACTTGTACAACAATAACATGTTACCCTTGCAGTGGAGTTGTTTAATAAGCAAGGCTGTTAAGGAAGCGCAGTTACGCGTATAAAGTGGAACAGATGAAAATTTAAATGCTTTTTTGTTTTAAATAATTGGGGATAATTAGTTTCAAGGGCTGATGATTGTTTTAATATCATAGCTATATTTATAGAGACCATTTAATATATTAATATTGACAATAAAACATCCCTAAAATAATGTTGTCAAGTCGTTTTGTTCGTATAATTTATTAAAATACTGATTGTCGTTTGCAATGGGATTTGTACTGTTAGCAGACTACACATTGTTATCGGTTTATTTATCGTGATAATATTATTACGTCCGCGGTTACATTTCGGTTATAATTAAATATTTGGAAAATCATACAAGATCTCACTCAATTACAACGACAGTACATTAGGACTTATTACCTAGACATTAAAAGCTTATAAAATAATCACATTTCATTATATACTTATAATATACACATTGTTTTAAGTGGAATCTTCAATCAATCATATTACAATCAACAGTTGGCTACAAATAAAATGTCTACGTGTTGAAGTGTTATATCAAATTATATTCTTCTTTCATATGAAAAATTATATTCTTCTTTCATGTTAAAGTAAATACATAACGGCAAATAGAGCTCTCAATAAAATATTTTAATGCAAATTACTTACTTTGAAAAAACTATTTGACTCCACATCCTTATAATCATGAAGCATAGCACACATCACAGACATTCACGATCACACTACTACTGCGTTAACTTCACAAACAACTAGCATACAAATAGAGTCGCTTCATTGGCGCAAACATTGTTATCACTAAATTTGTAGCGTAAAGAGCAAGCAATCGAGTCCGGTACAAAGAGGGACGAGTAATATCGGCAAGATTACGACGATAATTTTGTAATCTGTTGGCCGGTAGGTGACAGGAAACGTGTCGGTAAATATTACCAGCGAGTGAACGAACGAGCGCAGCCGAACAGGCGCGCGCCTTGCTACCACTGTCCCTGTCAGTGCGGTACTGTGGCGGCGCAGGCGCATGTAGCGCCGAGCGGGCGCATCTCACATCGGGCCCATAGCCAAAATCATAATGCAATTGAACTTCAATAAATAATACACAAGGAAAAACGACGAGTGCTAATCTATTTATATCATAATTTATTAAATTTATTTTCATTTACATAAATCTATTTATGCTAGACAAATATTCGGCAATGTTTAATAAAAATGTCAATATGACTTAAGAATTTGTTTAATTAAAAAATTCCTAGTAGGCTCTGTACCAAAGAAAAAAACAAGCTCATTTTGAACTCATTCTCAAGTATCATTTGTAACAATAAGTCTTTATCTATATATTCTAGGATATAATATATTTACTTATACAGCATAGTAACAACAGGATGCCACAATAAAATAATAGACTATTCACAAGTGGTCCCTTCCCTAGCAATCATACTTTGATGGGAGTTACTTGTTAAGTCTAAGAGTAACCTATTGTCTATAATTTATTCAAGGTTAATAATAGGTGTTGATATATTTAATAGATGCTATTCTATATTTGAAAAAACTTTAATAAATGAAATGTGTAAACTTGTTAAAAAGAGTTTTTAAAGACATGGGTGATGCCAAGGTTGCGAGTTCGAATTTCTATAAGCATGTATTCATTCTATTCGAGCGAGTCTGTAATACTGTAACCGAAAAATAATATAACAATCGTTTAGCATAAAATGTGACCAATGGGAACATAACATAAAGATAGCTGTACTTTTTGGTCAGACTATTCTTATTTTAAATTATTATAAAATAGAACAGTATTTGTAATATATGTCCATAGAAACAAGATGTTTTATCTATCGTAGCTTTATTTATTTATTTCTTGTTTATTAAGCATTAGTTTGGTTCGTGTTTGTCAAATATTTCTAGCACTATCTTAATTAAAGAGTTATCAACCACACTACCACCAGACTAGTTCTGTAAACAATAATATTTGAATGATATACTTAGTTACTTACGGTATGATCCCCTTCCTGTGCTTGCCGGGGCTGGCGGTGCATGCAGCGACGCCGGGCTCCGAGGACGACGCTTCTGTCAACAAGGAAACAAAATTATGTAGGACAAATGTTGTTGGGATTGATGTAGAGAGACTGCCTGCAAGAGGTGGTCAAATATTTCCAAATAACCCTGTATGTATATATACTGTAGTGAATACCTATTTTTATTCCTGACAATGACATGATAGTAATTATGAGAAGGGTTGTTCTTAGCCCCAATGGCATAATATAAACCCAATTTATCCAGAATGTTCGTCAGTTTGTGCGTTCATTGTTATCCTTCTATTAAAGTTTGTTTGTGTCTGTGAAATTTTGAATTAGTGTTTTGTTAATAACTTCAGTTTTGGTACATACAGCAACCGTTCTGGGACCAAGGTATATAATACTTGATGTATTGTCGTGGGTGGGACAATATTGTTTTAAGATTAATAATATTTGATATAATTAAGTTGTTAAAATCAATAATAACAAATTTAAAATATATTCTATAAATTCCAACCAACAATCCAAATAGGTAGGTTTTTTTTATAAATATATATATATATATATAGATAAAAATACAATCCCTCACATGTTTTCGTAATACAGCAAATATTGTAAACCGGAAAATGATTATATCTTATACGATCTATTGCCTGTGACATCCTGCAACATGTTCAGAACCACTGACCGAAACCGTACAAAAGTATTATCTTCATATATGTATATTTTAAACTCACTTTCCAATACAAATTCCAATAGCCGCATTGTGCTGTTGCATAGACACGTTCCTCAATAAATCGGCAAGTGCAAAAAAAATAATAATAATAATAATCTGACTGGTATTGTTTTTTAAAACTTTACTCGTTTATTTTAACATGTTTATTTTATTCTGGTTCGATTGTGTTTTGTAAAAAAAAAATAACTTAAATGTTTTTTGTTTAACTAGTTCTAGTAAGTACTAGTTTTACTACTTCTGCAAAAAAAAAAAACAAACGTAAATTTAAACCAGTGTGAAATTTCATTTGTTCGAAACCGGAATACCAGTTATTATATATTAGATGTATTAAATTTTTCTTAGAAACAATTTTCGTCATTAATAATAAATGGTTCAAAATTCAAACAACATTCCTAAATACATCATTAGAGATTCCATTGAAACTCATTAGTATATAATACATATTATCAGTTACAATATACTGAATATTGCAATATCAGAAAGATAATTAATTAATTATATATAATATGGTTAGCTGTATAATTAAATACGCCATAACCACCAAAGCTAAAACCATATTAACAGAGAATGTGTTATAGGCCACAATTGACTATCAAATCACCAAAAACGTGATACGTATAAAAATATTATATATATATAATGTTGTATTCTGTTTGTCTCACACCTGTTTTGTCTAGGGACAGTAGAGAGGGTACCGATTCCATTAACAACTTAGTTACTCTCAGTAATCAATACTAATAACAGAGCTGGAGAGTTTATTTATTTGTTTAAACGTTAACCTTTAGAAATGTTCGTCGGTTTGTTGAAATACTTTATGCAATTTATATATCACGTTGACATGATAGCCTAATGCCTTCTAAAAATATATAACAAAATATTGGAAGTGCATTATCCTGTATGTCTATCCAGGCTTCGATCAGTAATTTTAAACTGTTACGCGTAACATCCTGCAATAGAGCACGAGTCGTTAAAATATCCAATAATATTATTATGAGAAAAGTTATGATATAAAATATATTTTCTTTATGAAAATAAAAAGTTATTTATAAACCATGGGATATTATATATCTGAAATTATTCAATTATGACACCATAGTTAAAGTTAAAAAATGCTTGTGTTTTAGGGATATTATTTATCCCTATTACACAATTATTTATAATATATACATCACTATGGTATACTTAGCATAGATATAGCTTAGATAAAAACAATTCTTCGAATGTCATCTATTAGCTGGTTCATTTATTCCGCCGTGAAAGACGAGTCTCTTCTCTGAAGCGAATCGAGACGATTATTTTTTATTGCTCTAGCAATTACAATTGTTTACAGTAGAGAGAGAACTTTCAATGAATACTTTATTTATTAACATTTTATCACTGTTGTACTTACCTACCATTTAAATTTATATAAATATAACAAATTATTTTCATTAATGTCTTTTCATGAACCTGGGTTTTTTCATGACAACATATTAATTGATATATAAATTAAACAATATCTTAATCTGTTTGTTACACTATTTTTAATTCTAGAATGCGATGACTTCAAAAAATCAAAATCGACATAAGTATTCCTTATATATTTTTTGAACTCATCGCAATCTCAAAAAACAGTAGTATACTTATAAAAAAATCGTCAAGTTCATGGAAAAATAATACTTTATAAGATTTAATGATTTCAATTTGTAACAACATATAAACCATTTTAATAAAACGAGAATGCCACTAACTTCATTAGGGCTAAGCCTAGCTGGAGTTGAGTCGTCACTAGCGTGTTTTTTTTTCATGTTGTTTGTGATTTGTGTTGAGAAAAAACAGTGAGATTTAGACGATTTTTATATGTATATTTGTTTGGGGTCTCTAGGACAGATTTTAATTGGATTCTGTCGCAGCAATCAGATTACAAGTTTTTTAAATATACAATTTTAAAACAGGACAATTTCTGCCCCCAATCGTTATTTAGAACCAATTTTAAATTAGACACACACACACATATATATATATATATATATATATATATATATATATATATATATATATAATAATGAATTAGAGAATAACCTTACTTAGTTTAAAGGTGTTACTTATATGAAATAAGTTTATGTGCCAGGATAACAAGAAGGATGACAAGGATAAATAAATATAACTTACTACAAGATTTGTATTAAAATCAAGAGATAGTGTATTAAAGTCCAAGAGTTGTTTTCATTGTTGGTTGATTGAATGAACGTTCGAAACGCTTTGGCTTTCGGCCTAATGGTTAAATACTCTCCCGCTCTATCGTATATCGTGTGATTCTAAACTATTTCAAACATACACTACAAATTACAATCATAATATATTTATAGTAAAATATTCATTGTCTTAAATATTCATTGTATTTAAAACCGATTACTATAATCAAGGATGTATAGAATTTACATTATTATTGTCTTTGAAGACTCATTTTTATTAGCACTCTTCGCGGAGGAGGCATCGATGATCGATTCTTAGCAAGCGTGAGATCGTAACATCCCGAAATTAAAAAGAGAAGCGTGCGAAGAATCTCCGTTCCTTATCTATTAAGTACTTATCAATGAGATATCGTCGTTAGCTAACAAGCGGGTAATACCAGCATAATTATATACATTACCATAATTATTAGAATTAAATCATACTAATCCGAAATGTTAAATAATTATTAGTTATTATGTTATAATATTATTTATGAACTGTCCACCCACTGCACTCGGTTATAAGTGTTTTATTGAGGGTACTGACTGCCTGACCTTTTCGTTTATTTCTAACAATTATTATTATACTAGTCCATCCCACACTGTGACGCTTTTGAATACGTTAACAGAGTTATACATTACTAGAGCAGTATTAAATAACTAATTCTGATATACAAACACATCAAGATAATTAAATTAAGAAATTAATGCAGTGATTTTATATCATTTGATCTTGTCTTGGTGTTCACAATTCTATTAAAAGCAGTTGACATCAAAGTAAAATAAACTAACTCAACTATGATAGACGAGAATAAAACTATGTTCTATAGAACTCAATATTGAAGTTTACATTTCATCACAAAAAACATAAAACATTTGATATTTATTGATATAATATAAAAGTAACAAAATATAATTAAGAATACTGAGATAATGTAAGACAATGATGAGAGTAATGATAAAAGTACACGAATCTGAAAGCGATGGTAGTAAGAGAACGGCGGGCAGGCTGCCGGCACACTGGGTTATATTTAAATATATGCTACGCTCATCTGAAGCAATGTTAAGGTTGAATTCCTAAGAAATTACGTCATCAATCGCGCCGGGATGATTCCCTGACCTTATCTTTTATGAGGACATTTTGTTTATATTTTTTTTTATATAATCATCATATTCTATAATGTAATTATGGCTCTATTAAATTAAAGTTTCATGTTAGAGGTTTCATATTTCAATTAATAATCAAATGTTATTATTTTAATTTCAAATTACTCGTGACCTAGTTCTTGGTACCTCCACGAAGTCGTTAAATTACATGTTTTCATGACTTCTTGTATATTTCAAATTGTAATAGGTATGTTGGTCGCGTATGGTATGTGTAAAATGGGTATGTATGTATAAAAATAATTATACACTTACAGAAATCCAGATAATAGTAAACAACGGTGAAATAAACAAAAATAAAAAAACTAATATAAAAACAAAATTGTATCATTCAATGACTTAATGACATACTTAATAAACCTTGGATACAAAAATATATCAAATTGGAACGAATAAACATGAGAGATCTATTCTGTTCAAATTCATAGTTAACATTATTTATAACGTATGATAAAAGTATTATGACACAGATATTATAGGATCGAAATATATATAAAAAAACAACTAATGGTTTCTGGCGCCATACTAATAAAACAACGGGATTTGTGAACTTTGATAGTTGCGAAATTTTCGTGCGCGTTTTGGAACACGCGCACGAAAATTCCGCTTGTATTAAAGATATATACAATAACATGAATTTATATTAAACTGATTTATATAAACATATTAAAAGACTAGCTGTGCCTGCGACTTCGTACTCGTAGATTTCGATTTTGATAAAACGTACCCTTTGTACGTACCTAAGTATGTAAAAAACTATGAACCTTCAATCTGGTAATTAGCAATGGTACGACAATAAGAGTTTATTAACTTTTTTATTTGTTAACCGATTGTTAAAAAAAGAAACAAAATAAAAAGTGAATCCAATGACAATATATTCCCGAAAACTGCATCCAAATCGATTCATCCGTGTCTGAGATTAGCGTGCACAAACATACAGACATACAGACGAACAGATAAAATGAAAAAAACATGTTTTGGTTTCTCTTATTAATATAAAAGGGGACCTATATGAAATAATTTTTTAAAATATTTTTTAGTCGTGTTGTGTGCACAACTAAAAGACAAGTAGATAAACAGACAAAGATTTTTAAAATGCTGAAAATGGATTCTGTTAGTTATCACTTCACATCCTGGTATATGTTTTTAAATATTTAAAATGTACAGAGGCTGCACTGAAAAACCTTTGTTTTGGGTTCTCTTGCTCTTATAAAGGCCCCCTATGATGTTATTTTTTAAATATTTTCCATGTACAGAAATGGATCAGTGACAATTTTATGTATAGATAATCATATTTTAAAATGTTTTATTATTGCAATAGAATAAATATTTATTTGTGTTGTTTTTAAAACTTACAAATATTGAAGAAGTCAAATAAATCCTTAGGTTATATGGAACTAGAGAAAACTTACTAACAATAAATTGTTTGATCCTTACAAGCGTCCTAATGCTTCTTTCATTTTTATTTCTTTTATTTCCAACTTAGTATTAAATGCAGTTTCTATCGCTTACCGTACGGATCAAGTTATTGGACTTATTTGATATATCTTATAAATGATATATTTATCTTCGCAAACAATAGTAAAAGCAACATATAATATTATTATTTATATTCTTCAGGTAAATTAAATAAAATGTTGTGCTCGAATGGGTGCGAAACGAAATATAATAATAATCATATACCATTGAAATGTAAATATAAAACGAAATATCTTTGCAATTTTATACTGGATGCAAAGTATAGCACGAGTGTCTAACCGCGTCTTTATTTATGAGAGTTGATTCGAGTCGATCTAATCACTTCCAGCTGGTCAGAGTGGGGACAAATTGGTGAATGAATATTATTTCAATTGAACGTTATGTGACACTGATTCAAGCTATAATGAATTTCACGCAAAGTAGTTGACTACTTACTGAGTATATTCAAATTAATTTTAATATACGAAGCTTAATTTAAAATTGTAAGTAAACGATGCAGATAATATAACAAAATATAGTATATATATATATAACAAAATTTAATTCTTTAATTATAATTAATTACAATAATACATTACTAATACTCAATTAATTATTCAATCTGAGAATGATAAACCGTAGCAGAGGATTAGCAAATGCTAAACGATGACGGCCATATTTATATAAACTAAATCAAGTTGAGTTTATATTCATATCACTAAGTAAGTATTTCGGTCATATTTAAAAATTACTATCTTATTATTATCAAGAGATATGACACGAAATGTTATGACAAAACATTCTAATTCACAAATCATACGTGAATTTCAATTAAACTTCCGCATTTGTGATGATTTGAATATTAATAACATCAAATATATTAACGACTGTTTTGTTATGGACTCCTGTAAATATTTTCCGAGAATATAAAAGTACTTACCATGGCGTTTATCCATCAACAGTAATTTCACCATCAAACCAAAATATGCCAACCGTATAACGAGCTAGTCTCTCGAGCCTCAGGCCCTCTGCGATATTATTGTGCAAGACCCGTACCAGCTATTCAATATCATATATGGTATCCGACGCACACTCGCTCCATTGGCCGAGTGGTCCGAGCGAGGAAGTTGCTCGCGAATCAAATTTATTGTACTCTATCGGTATTTTTAAACTTCATTAATATTATAATGTGGCATCCAGTTACCGTTGCTTCTGTGAAGGTACTCTTATACTCTGTACTCTTAGAATGGTAACTGATCTTAATAAAATACATAATAAGTCTTATCCACCAAATCAAAAAATAATATAAGGTGTAAAGCATTTTTGCATTACAGCAATATTTGTGTAGCAAATATTCTGACGTTGATTGATTGATTGATTTAACAAACTGAAGAAACTTAAAACGGACTTAAGGACAATACTTAAAACGGACTATGCGTCATATTCTAAATGTTATGGACACTTCAAGAATTTAAAAACATAATACCACGATTTGTAGACGACGCCATAGTGGTATAGCTTGGAGTATGATTATAATTTGGACATGCAAAGTGATTTTAGCGCTCAGAGCGCTGTGCGACGAGGCTACGATAATGACTTTCACACTAGTTAGATAGTCCTCTGAACGTAGCTTTAAATGTATGGGATTTAATATATTCATAGTTCATACTAAAATACAAAAACATGGCAGTCAATAACCTCACTGCTAATTATACCTATACATAAATCTATCTATCTAAATTATATCAAATACGATTTAGATTACCTTAGATTTACCATAGCGTTTCGACGTCATGAAGATTACTAATTGAAATAAATATAATATAATAAACTATATTGTAACAACGTACTTTTCTTGAATTTATGTACCTAGTTGTTCCGCGAAAATGATTATTTTGAGACAGTTTAATAACATTACACTAGAAGTCTTAATTATAAAATAAAATTTGTAGAGTTCTGGTATTAAATCTGAATATTAACGTAAATAAATATATAAATTACAGCTCTTATAAATGCAACAGGAAAATATTATATGTTTATAATATTGTATACACAATAACATTCCGTTATTAAATAGACAATATAAACAGATATTAATATAGTATTTGTTTTTGTTTGGTTATTTAAGTCACTATATGACATGCTAAGCCAGTCGATAACATTGAACTATATGCTTCATAATGCATTTAAATTACTAAAGAATAGACAATACATTGTTTTAGATAATATGATAAATATCATAAGAGTAAAAAAAAGTAAAAAATAACTTATTTAACCTCAATAAATATAAAAACATAATAAGTTTGACAGTTGCAACTTTTCCAAGTAAAGGTAACTAATGACACCTAAAACGTATACAAATCGATTAATTAAAGTGTCTTTTTATCTGTTAGAAGAAAAAACAAAAGGGTTTAATTTAACTCTTGTATATTGAAATACATACCCGAATTATAGTTGTCGTTGCAAACAGTACATGATAAGATTCTGGACATTTTATTATACGCAGATCGTAACGACACTGAACGAGAATTAGCATCGTTAATATATGTTGGTGAGGTCATGAACACCATGCCTGACGACGTTTCAAATGGATCAAGGGAGGAAACAGGCTTCTTAATCTCAACGTCGCTAATATCAGTAACTAACGCCGAATTTTCTTCATGATTCAAAGCCATCGTATAATTTGTATTTCTTTATCCGACTGTAACCGTATTTCAAAGATGTACCATTGTCCCGATTCAAGTACACAGCCACTTGAGATTCAAAGTCGGAAATTGTACTAACTGTAACCGAGAGCAATTCCGGTGCTAGACAACGTGTACGCAGGAAGGAGAGGGCGCGCCTGCAATGGGCGGGCGCGCACGTGTGTCCCGCCCGCCCGACTGACATCGTCCATATTAACATCGCTTTCCAAAAGAACTAAATAAAAAACAGACACGCCAGTGTGATATCACTTAATCTAAGCAACGTTTCGACATATGTTTACGCGTTAATACGAACAGGGTGACAGATATGTTGGCATTCATATAGTTCAAAATGTTTCCATTTTTAAAAGAACTTTAAAAATATTTTAGAATCTAATGATTGCTTAGATGAAATAAAATGTTATTTAGCTCTATGAATTTTAGAATGAACTGAAAAACAATTCTTATATTATTTTGTTGTTATTAACTTTATTTAGCTGTGGAAAGTAAAAATGATGTGTGCCAACAATATTTATTTGAGATACAATTTTAATTTTATTAATTAAAATAAATTGATTGAAATATCCATCTAGTAAATATAAGGTGGGAAGTTCATATGCATCATCAGAGGACACTATATTAGAAAAAGCAACAATATTGCATCTCTGGGAAAGCGTTGAAGCTTAAATATTGGAATTCCCTCAGCATGTCTCTCTGGATGTCCATTTATGATTTTAAGCTTTATTGCAAACTATCTGACGCCGCCCATATTTCAAAGTAGATATCACCTTTGTACGCTATATAAATTGTCTCTTTTTAAAGGCGTTTTTTAACTTGAAGGTGTATTTAAATATTTTTACTAGACGTAATTTAAAAATAAGATACACATGGGTATACTTAAAATTAAAACTTCTGCTTCTGTTATTCAATATGTATATTTAAACAGATAATAATTGATTCAAAAGTACGGAAGTTCTTATTTTCAGGAATACAAGTACAAAAAGCAGCGTGTCTCACTCGACAAAATCCAGCAATAAATAGACTAAAATAGTAAATTTATTCTACTGTCCATTCGAGTGACGCTATTAAACGACGCGACGATACATTATAAATGTTAAAACGGCCCAGTATCTATGACTCAACCACACCTAAACTAGTGCGCAAATTTTCGTGACCCAGATTAAAACTGAAAATGTGAACAACATATGACATGAACACTGTAAGTTTATCCATGTCCCTCGTGTATACCGCAAGCAAGGAAAATAATAGGTATATCATAAAATAACAATTGAAAATCATAAGAAATCCAGGAATTTAATCAAGGAAATAGCGAGAGGTTTAATACGTGGAATTTTTGCTTTGGTATATAGTTTGCTAACTTTTATTAAACTATAAAAGTCTTCTCTTGACTGATCTTGACTTCCTATAGACCTACATTAAGATGAACTAAAAATGTTTCAAGTACGATCACAAGATTCCACAGTATTCTTGAGATCACGATCTCAAGAATACTGTGGAATACACAAGCTTTAGTGATTATTGCTCCATGTCTTGAAGCATCATTAAATCATAGTTATCGCGAAGCAGTCGTACATACCTATGTTATCATCTGGAGGTTGACTAAGCGGCCTCCTGGACGGTGAAGTCTTTTGATGCGGTTGAGGTTTGAGCACCGCAACGGGTACGGCGCCTTCCAGGGGAGGTTCTCCGGGCACACGCACCAACCACCATTCGGACCGCGCCGCCCACGCCTCCAGCACCTCCACCTGCTGGCCTTTCGTGACCGACACTTCTCCGGCGCCACCGGAAGTGTGGTCGGCGACCACCCAAGTCATCTCAGCTCCGGCCTGGGATAACATTTACCGTTGAGAAATCTTTTTTTAATTACTTTATTATTATTATATAAATATAATGTTAATTGTAATCAATGGAGATATTTCAGTAAGCAACTCACAACTATGTATGCGGTATTAAGAAAATATATGGTAATATTTAAATATTTTAATCTAAGGGCAATTATCCAAACTAAAAGCAAAACAGTTATTTAGTACAATAATCAATAATATAAGTAAAGATAATATTTGTGATTCTTGATTCTCAAACGAGGCTGTCGAACAGTTAGGTTGCCGACGGTGATAATATCGAGAGCTTTGGTTGGAGACAGGGGTTGGAATGAAGTGACACGACCAGATTAAAAGGAAACGTTAAAACTTAATAGAATTCATACATTGTTTATTTTGCAATACATATTAATAACACAACTAGTATAAATAAAAATATATCACTAACAAAATAAAATGATGGACTCCATTAAATACATGAAAAGGAGATTGACCAATCACAAAATATCCAAACCTATAAGGAATTAAAATTTAACTGCCTCGTTGGTCTAAACTCTAAAGTATAGCGGCTCAATGGGGCTCGGGTTCGATTCCCGACAGGGACAGGTATGTATGTGTTGAGCCTAGATGTCTGTATTTTTGTGTTTGGTAGTTTATTAAATATTTTCTTAGTATTTATAATGTGTATTTTTATGTATTTGTATCGTTGTCTAAAACAATTAACACAGGCAAAAAAATGCTTAATTAGGGGTTAAATCAATGCGTGTCATTTGTCGTGTTATGTTATAATTAAACTTATCGTTTTCTTCGAAAGAAAATGTAGTTGTTAGAAAATGTTACTTTGGTTAACATATAACAAGAAATCCTGTAACTTTTAGTCAATAAAACTTTAAAATAATTGAAACTTTTGAACTCAAGAATATTTATTTGTTACGAAGAAAAAGTAATATTAAATCTTTGTTTATTCGTATGAATTTCTATTACATTATATATAACGGTTGCTAACTGGCACAACAATGTTATAGGTTATGTATAACTACCTTAGTAACATGTGTCGCTTGCTTGTGGATGACATTTCAATCGGTAACATTTCATGCCAAGATATCAGACACAAAGGGAAATCCAGTTGGTATGTACTTAAGATATACAAGCACAGGCAATGGTCAAATTGAATTCTAAAGTACAGTACAACTGCTCTTGGCTAGTAGCTACCAATATCATATAAACTATATTTACGTAAATAATATAAAACGAATTTATACATTACATGAATTTCATTTATAAGTCCTAGAGCTATATAGAATCCATCTATTATGAATGTATAACTTTAATGAATATTTAATTGCTATTGAGGCAGTTGTCAAAATAACTTATCATTGGTTGCTATGAACTGTTAAAATATTTGGGTAGTAAAGTTTTCTCAGTTAAGGATGCTTTAATTGATTGGGGTTTTACGCTTGCATAATTATCAATATTAATCAAACATTTAGACTCTAGTGCATTGACATTAAAGATAAAGAAATGATGGATCAAAATAAATAAATTGACATGTCATTAAACGACTTAGAATTATACAATGTTATATGATATGTTGAAGACATGAATAATATTTATCCCTGAAAGCAATTTATCTTATTACACATCAACGTAATCAATAACCTGATAGATAACTAAGTACCATTATATGGTTTAAGCAATTTTGTCCCCAGTCTTTACGACCTCACAATCCAACGAGCAGATTACTTCCGAGTGCTTACGTATATTGAATAAGTAAGACAATATAAGGAGTTGCGACTTAGTCAAACTATACAATATATTAGCGCTTAACATTTATACAAATTCGTACGTTCTTAGTTCTATTGTAATTATACCCGAAACTATTTGTGTTGCTCCGTGAATGTTAGACATGGGGCATATATGTTACACAGACTTATATAATAAGACCTTATTACACAAGGTCTCATTTCCTGAAAATCCGACTACTAGTTTTGTTTTATTTCAATTATAGCCCACAAAGTGAATAGGATGTTTTTTACTCTGTTTTAAATGGGACATAATTCTATAACTATAAAAAGTTCACCAAAATCCGCCAGAATCAAAACAAACAAACAAACCGACAAAAAATACAAAACTATTGTTTTGCATACTTTCTCATATATTGCATGTACATTTCTTTTTCAAAAATATAAAAATTACTTATTTCAATTCAAAGAATTTCGACTATCAAGTCAAGTTTTAATATATAATGCGCTGCATCTCTTATACAATTATCTTATCTTATATAAAAGGCGCTTTATGATAGCACTAATAGACAAGTAGACAACATTTTAAATAGATCTCTCTTGCTTTGAAAACGCACAGGAACGTAACTCTTCCCATAGGTACCTCGGAAACACTAAGTTAATTAGCTTTAAAGTTATATGTGTACGTTCTTAAAGTTACTGCTTCGCTTAATAGAAGCAATTATTTTAGAAGCTTCTAAGATTTACGTTTGTTTAATATTTATACTTATGCTATGTTATTCAGTTACTCTGAATTTCACTAAAATGTCGATGTAACATTTCCCCTTCTAAGTTTTTGAAGATCGACTAATAAGTATGTATCGCTTAAACAAGTGCTTAATTTAAGTCCCCTTATAAGTATTTTTTTTATAAGTAAAATATACATCTTCTTAAGAAATAATCAATTTATATTATAACAAAATTTAACATAAATTTCCTTCTGCACTTTTTTCTCTTGAATATTTCTAAACGATTGAACCAGATAATCAATTAGTAGTGTTTATATGTATGTTGTACTCGGCCTGTTTTTACACTGCCGCCTCGATGAACAGACTCAGTCGATAGCTAAGGGCAGGGTACAAATGCACAATTTGAATGTATGTTTGTTACAGCATAAAATATTATAAATGTTTGTCTTGGAAAATATATTGACTTTGATGATATATAATAAATGTGGATTTTCCGTGTTGTATTTTTGTTTTAAGGATGTTAGAGCAATTTATTTACAAATCTTACGATATGTTTATAAAAGATACAATAATTTAATGTTTTTAAAAGATAGCCTCTTATATAAATTATTTCAGACTATTTCAGGTAGTGTGAAGTAACATGCCATATTGCTGCTGGAGATAAGAACACATTTTAGAGAAGAGATCATTTTACTTTATTCGTCTGTAATTTTACAATAAAAGTAAAGTAAATAATAATAGTTAACTAACAAAAATATCAGTCTAAAAACAGTTGAACATTATAAAAATATATATATTTTTCTAACAGACACCGGTCATAACGTGATTAATGACTATTGGAATCTAAATAATAAATAGGAGATTTGTTAACCAAATAAAACATACCTTAAAGCAGGTCCGAAATATTAACTTATATATCAATCTATTTGGCATTGAGTTTAATATAATAATAAATATCGTCAAAATATATAGTACCTACTGCAAGACGTACGACCATATATTTAAAGTGGAAGCATATTGTATGAAGTATGCTAAGGTGTAATATCAAACAGTATTGATAACTGCTAGGAGGTGATAACATCGATCGATCAAAACAGACAAGGGCGAAGATAATATTAATTCAATTTAATCAGATTAGAAATGTTCAATTTATAATATAAAAAACAGTTTACTTAAAAACTATGATGTATGTAAGACTGATCGTCTTCAGCTGATGAATCGTTCAACAGGCTATAATTATCAAAGCAATTGCTATCCTCAACCACTAACGGACCTTGAACAGATATTTTCATCTGTAAAATTCGTTGAAAGCTGCTGAATTACGCAAATCTGTTGTGATAAATAGCAATATTGTTGTAATATTTGTTCTGTACTGATTGCGTGATTGATATAAACAAGGTAAATAATTTCATATTACCTCGAATCAGAGTCAATTTATGTAATGTGTATAACACCAGAATATTAAAATAACCTAGGTGTTATAAAAAAAAAAATCAGTGTTCATTCTAGCTTGACTCCTGTCATTTATTAAAACTAGTTTTAAACTATACTATCTTTATTTTATATATTGTATAGTATAATAAGTTATAAACTATTTATAAGTCGATCTGTACTAATAACTAATCAACTAAATATATGGGGACAGTGGTTTGTTTATTGCTATTAAAGATTTAAGTACTGTTTACAACAAAATTGAAAATAGATGCACGCATTGAGATTTAAGCGACGTGGACGAGGATAAACAAATTAAAAACGAGTTTTAACGAGATATATTTAAGTGTTATAAAATACGACTTTCTTTTATTGCTCTAATAAAATAGTATTTCTTAGTTCTGGTATCTTGAGTAGTCTCTACGTTACTCAGGATTACTATTATAGAATGCGAAGTGCCGGCGAGACGACCGGTAATAACAGTGCTCTAACGAAAACATTTGCTTCTCAAACCAAAACAATAAATAAAGGAAGAATGAAAGTTCACCTGCCGCTGACGACTGGTTTTCAGAAGACGTGCGTGGAACGAGCCCGGAGTATCAATAGTATGTTGTCGCGAAAGAACTGAATGAGGAGCGCTCACAGAACTTTGCCTGAACCATGGCAACGAGATTTTGCGTCGGCTTTTATGTTGTTTAGAGGGGATGGGAACAGTCGGGTGTAAAGGAGGGGTGGTGGCCATTATGAAGTTCTAATTTAAATGATCCGCCGCTGTCCGCGTGCGGCTGCGGGCGCGGGCGCGATCGCGAGCGGTCACAAAGTGGAGGTGGCACCCGCCTCGTCCGGTCCGACGCGCGGCGTTGTCGCCACTGCCGCGCGCCGCCGCCGCTATCGCGGGCTATCTTATACCCTCGCCCGTTCACTACGCAGCCTCCGTATCGAGCTACATTTCCGAATTTATATAATTCAAAACCTTTATAAAGGGCGTCTAATCTGCTCGTATTAGAAACTTTCGTAACTAACAACAAAGTGACCAGTTAGTTTGGTAGAGACAAATATCAAAAAATCCCAAAAACTACGGGTGCCTTCATTATAATATTTTTAAACTTACGACGTAGTTATTAGTTAGAATGAAATATAAATATAATATTTAAATTTGCTACTTATATTTATATTAACTTTTAAAATAAAATGTTTCCAAGTCTTTATAGTGTGTAACAATCGAGTATGTCTTGAAGTGGTGTTGCACTGCAGTGCGACATATGTCCGTGCAGCAAAGTACGTCACTCAACGACAATACTGGTGGATGTGGCCGGCTGCTGGCTGCTGTGTCAACTCCAGTGACCGTTTAAATGCAGTGGTCTGTATTTAAATGTTTTGCGTTGAACATCTGTGTTGGGCTTTAAAGTAAATAACCAACAATTTACTTACTTATTTACATACTTGAATAAAAAATTGACTTTCAGTGGTCTCAATAATGTTGTACGGATAAAGGTAGCTTTTAAATTATAGAATCAAAAATGTTATATTACACCAAGTGTGATACGAATCAAACTAACTTAGTGCAATTAATAAGTACTAGCGAGGCAACTCGAGAAAACTACGTAGTAGACGGAAAGCCTATCTAATTAGATTTTGTAGCGAACAGGCTCTCATTAGCGGCTCGGCGTAAATTGGTACGTCTTTGATGCAAATATATATCTTTGTACGAGTACGACAGTAACTTGATTGTTCTATATTATAGTTACCCTAATATTATTATAATAGAAAGGATTATTTTGATTATATGAGTAGATTATGTAATAGTTTGAAAACATTTTTATTACTAAGAACTTAACAGATTTTGGAGAATTACGGTTACAAATATTGTTTTCCTTTAAATTATTGAGTGATTGATAGATTAGTAGCATATATAAGTCGATGTCCAGTAAGATAATGGATTTATTCAAAATTCTACAACTTAGCGACTAGACTAGATTTTAGGATCATTTAATTCTATATAAATCCTTATGCAGATTTAACATTCAGTCAAATCCTGTACTTCAATTTCGTAATCACTACTTATGAACACCCTCTCATAAGTGAGTTATCATCAAAGGTAAGAATATTTGGAAAGTACCTTTTCAGTTGGTCAGAGAGATTAATAATAATATAGCAAATTCATGCATTGCATATATTACTATTAGGTACCTATAGAGTATAGAGGAAAACATAAGTACATTTAAATTCAAGGAAGTGTAGCAAAAGTCATATGTATTTTATCTTTTACAAAGAATACAATCCTATAGTGCGCATCTGCCTCTACGTCATCATGTTTTTTGTGGATGGTCTACATGAGATGGTCACCGTACCATCTGCTGCCAGCACATTGACTTTTAGACGTATACGTAAAAACATCATTATATACGTCAATGAGGCTAAATATAAATAATATGTTAAATATCATATTTACGAACAACAAACTGGATCAGTCACGGACTGTGGTCATATTTACATAGTTTTCCCTCGTCTGACATACGATGACTGTTAATGCGGTCTAAGCTAGAAAATACAAAAGCTACACTTACAAACTGTTTATTTTACGCTTAATTAGGAAAATCTGAACGATGTTTATGTTCGCATGAACTTTTAATTATGAGTTCCGGCACCGCACTAACCCGGTGAGTGCTTTTATAAATTGAGGAGATTGTGAAACTAGAACTCTACATTTTATAACATAAGCATATTAACAAGTTCTACGTAATTTCGTTATCGAATGATAACGGTTCGGCTTTACTATACATTTATAAATATTTTGGTTAACTTTTGGGTGTTAAATAATTTAAAATGATTTCCCATGAGAAAAGAAGTAGCAAAATAAAAAAAATCGACTATGCTTAAGGTAATCTTCTAATAAAAGCAAAGAATCGTCCATCCAAATATGATATTATTCTGACATGTGGAGAAAATAACAATCACATTCTTTATCCCAATTGTTTGGAACGGGCGCAAAGTGTCAATCAGTTCCACGGATTTCGATCTAACGTTAGTAAAGACTTGCTACTTCGCTTACTGTTAACGCACTCCAGCCTTTCGGTCGTTTTTTCCATTTATAATCATTCATATTTAATATTCTTCTTGTTGCATGAATTTCATCCCCTCGCATTACACGTAATGTTTAGGAACCTCTCTACACAAATAAACAATTATATACTTCTACTTTTTTTCTATCATCGACTATCAAACTTCGTTAAGTAAGAGACTTACAATTTTTTACTTTATTTATACTTAACGCCCCGAACCCACCACAATATACGCTTTGCTACCACTTTTATTGTACTCCTTTCCTAACTGTCATAACTGCATTGCTCTCAAAAAAAGTTACATTAAATATTTCTAGATCTCTGAAATCGAAAATATACGAAACCAAAATTTAAATTTCGATATTATGCTATTCATCATATAAATCATGGGAAGAAGCTAAAAATATAACTGAATGGGCCATGGCAACTATGATTATTTATTTATTAAGATTAACATAAGACCTATGGACATTAATGTTACTTTAAACTGTAAGGAACAGACGGAGAGATATAAAAAGCCAGTTTTGAAACGGGATTGTTTTTTTTTAAATAGATGGGCAGGCGACTGACGTGATCTTTAGCCAAGAATCCTTCACCAACAAGCTTCAGTATCAAACGTATTACTTATTTTCTACAGAAAAATTAAAAATTAGGTCACATAGTGCAAGATTATGTGATCGAAGATTTATGACAAGTTTTAGTTTTATAAATTAATTTGTCTCTATATTTTATACTTTTCAATTTATTACACTTTCTGAAACATATTACATAACATAATTTATTTGAAAGTAGTATGCTTTCGACGAAAAGTTAAAATAGATTTCAAAATTTATTTATGATTTTTAATTCTTAAAATATAACTAGGAGTAAGCTAATTTAAAGATGGGCCGTCGATCTTTGGTTTCTTAAAAGATAGATAAGTACTTTAGATAGATAAGACATTAGAGATTTATTATTACTGCAAAAATATATATTAATACACACAACAAATACATAGGAGTTAAATATGTTTTTTCATTGTATTCTACAATTCGAATCTTTAATATATTTTTGTAGTTAATGTGATAATGGTTAAAGAATTTATATTGGGTTTAAATATGAATTATTAATCATTTTGTCGCATGAAGTTATTTATTAGATAAATATCGAACTTGAATACTTCACCCGGCAGTAGCTTAAGTACGCATTTTCGACTCCACATAATATCGAATATTATATTTACTTTTAACTACGGACAAACGGAGCGTGGTGTAAAATTATTAAAGTAGTTTATTATGGAAATTACTTTTTAATAATGGCAATCCAAATCAGAGTGGTGGGACACGAGGATACGGACCACGTTAAGGTAACTGGAGTCACCATCCGTTGAGATTTGTAAATATTTATATTTCGCACACGCTATGTCAGTCTTATGGAATGGAGAGGGATACAAGGACTGTAAATTCAACTTTCTTTTACCAAAGTACCAACCACGCCGTTCCTGTGTGAGGAAGTGGTGCTGCTCCGCACGACTCATTCTGTATACATGCTGCAGTCAAATGCCAACAAGCTTCTATCGCCTTTTTTATACATAATATGTCACTAACCTTATCAGAATCAGTGGTGTTGCCACTGCCGAACGACGCAAGCGAGTTGCGGTCCAAGTTCTCTGTGTCGGTGTCTTCGAAGTCCCTGCACAACCAATATACGTGTACAATACGTGTTTAACGTGCTTTAAATATATAATCTTATATGGCAATATATAGTGGAATGAAAAGAATGAGGCGATAAATAGATCCTGTGTAAGGTGTATTTACCGGCTAGAGCGTTGTGAAGGAGGCCGCGCGCGGGCTGGACTGCGCTCCGGGTGGTAGGTTGTACTGAAGTACGTTTCCTGTAGAAAAAATAATAAGTCAATTATTACATATAAGCATTTAAATTGTATAAACAATAATGTCTAAATTTAACCAAATGAGTTAATTACCTGTATGACTTCCCGCAAGCGCCGCACCCAGGTCTGCTTAACGTCAAGAGAGGGTGCTTTGAGTACGATGCGACAGTCGCTGGCCATGGGCTCGCGACCCGTCCACACGGAGAACTTGCAGTCGTCGCCTTCTATGTGCTCCGTGACACCCAACTCGGATGTCTGCATAGTTACAAAATAATTACAAAACATGGTTGAAAATATTTCCAAAATACAATATTAACATATTTAATGAACAATCAAACTTACCATAAATTTAGTCTTGTATATATATTTGGCTTTTCCATGGGTATCTTTTACTTCTTTGGCCAGGAGAAGGTGAAGATCGAAGAGGAAGACTCTTCTTTCGCGACATTTCTTAATGATCTGTCGGAGGTCCCAAACCTGGAAGGAATCCTGCAGCACCACCTCGCCCAGGCTGTCCGTCGGCACGTCGCAGCCCTCCAAGTTCGACAGATGCATGGCGTCGTTGGCCTTTTTCGGAACTGAGAGCATGACCTCCAAGCCATCCTGTATATACACAATAAACGTGAGAAAAAAACATGTCACATTTTATTTTAAAAGCTTACAAATGTATACTCAAAGTGTACTCCAAATAAGTTAGACATCAGTTTCATAAATGTATTACCATAACGAATAATGAATACGTACACGATTTTTTTTAGAAGCTGGTCCAATCCGATTCGTGCGATGATTGTTTAAATATTTCAGCATTGTAAAAATGTACCGTCTAAATTTACTTTCACCATAACATTTGATCGTATTTGTTATTTTTTATTTATTACAATGTCATCGAGTCACTCACTTGGATTCATAGCACACACTATGAAACCAAACTTCATACAAATGAATCATGAGGAAAATTATTATTATGAGGAACTAATAATTAGTAATTTACTACAAACAAGCAACGTTTACTGACGTTTAGGTTTAAATGTAAAATTATTTAGTATATACATTTAGTTACAAGTCATCTGTAATTGAATTACTCGGTCGACAATAAATATAAGATCCTTTTAATGCTCGAGTCCTTGAATAAAACTACTTAAATGTCAAAAAGATTTTTTGACATTTAAGTATATATAATATGTCACCGAAAAATAAAGTACTAAAACAAACTAAACTAAACATATCTATGAATAAAATGGCTAGAGAGTGGGTGCGGCTTTTTACCCATTAGACTCTTCGTTCCTCATTTACCAATCTGATTAATTATTTTCATTAAAGCCTAGGACCGAACCCGGGACACGACAATTCTTAGGCAAGTATTGCTATTATGACATCTTTACGCTAAACACTTGATACGTTTTTTAGAACCTTCTAAATACAGAAGTTAATCTCTAAAACCGTAAATGATATTGTGGGTATCCGTTACATTATTCCCTATAACTCTATGAGGCACGTTAGTTTCAATTTTGTTTCCTTGTGATAAATGATGACGCAAAACGCGTAAGAGCCACTCAGCGTTAGTAAACATATTGATATACTTAATATTCCGGCAGCAGTTAAAAGTAGGTCGCCCTTTAGATTTGTATAACAAATATTGTTTCTCGATTTATACAAACACATTATTACCATTTTTAATCAACGTGTTAATTAATTTTATATGGCTTTAATATTTTTTGGGTTAATTAGGGCACACTATTAGTATGCTAATAAACTTTACCATTATCAACAGCATCTGAAATCTAACCCAAGGCCAGAATTCAGATTATCTTCATGTAGGTATGTGTTACATCTATCCATTGGAAAAATTATATTAAATTTTTCGATTTTCTAGATGTAGCACTATTTTTCTACTAAGAGAATATTTATGATATCTACCTACCTACCTAGCTATCAAATTTAACTTATATCAAAAAAACTCATGAAATGTTACGATTTCACAGACACTAGCACTCACCAGAAATAATCACTGACGCAAAGAAAAATTCTCTTACAAACATTCCTTTACATATTATCCGTTAATTGCAAATTAGTTTAAAACATGCACGTCTATATCTTATCACCACTTCTTATCACTAAAGGTAAGTTGTGTGATAAGAGGTTATGATAACGATATGACTATTATAAATTTATCCCATAAAACAAAAGCTTTGTTCTTGTATTTAATACTTTTTTTATGAATAGAGAAACATATTTTCTTAATGTTATATTTATCATAGACATGATAGGGAAAATTATCATAAGAAATAGTAAAGAACAGCCGAGCACGAAAGGTTATTTTGGCTATATTTAACATTGTGTTACATTGTTCTTACATAACAAATGTAAACGGTACATTGTCAATTTAAAAACAACCTTTACGACGCAATACAGGCATCAAAAAGTTATGTCATCTAAACTACTCATTAAAAACAGAATAAATAATAAAAAATATAAATATATTGATAGGAAATCACAAAAAATATATATTTTTTTGTATTGTACAGAAATTACTGAATCCCTTTATAGTATCTTCCTTACATAAAGACCAACCGCCGATGTGATGATATCCCAGAACACACAGTCAGTGCCGATTATTGTGATTCTCTTACTCATACATACATATGTAAAAAACATTTTAGTTACATTCATCTTAACAGTACCGAGGCTAATCTTTACGAATAATGGTAAGCCTGATAAAGAATTCCCTCATATAACAATGTGTATCGTCAGTAGACGAACAAGATGGAACAAAGTACTGTCTCGAGTGAGCGCTATACGCATGCAGCAATACCAGCTACTTTATACCTATATTCTGTTAGATGATAGTAACACGTTCCTGCTCCGTTGCAGTTGTAGATACATTGCATGTCCAGTGCATGGCTACTACTTAATAATGCCATCGGAAAATACTTTCAGGAACTTTAAGGTTCTATATTCTACTAAAATCTTACCTTAATTTCTCCTTGTCCCTCGGCGCAGCAAGCTTGGAGGTCTTTTAGCAATAATTGGTATTTCGTAATTCTTTGCACTGGTTTTATAAGATACGCTGCCAATGGATGTTCGAGTTTCTTCCTGCGTTGAACTCTGTTTAAAAATATATATACATATATGATAAATTAAATATGACAAGAATAAATTACAATTTAAAGCATGACGTCTTCAGTAATGATTATTTTTATAGTTTCGAATTGCTAAAGAGATGGATAAGCCTGATATATTTGGCCAATATTATTGTACACTAGTTTTTGTCTAGTAAAATAACTTTGACCTTTGATGTAACATAAAAAAAACATTCTCGAATATGTATTGGACACGCTGTTTCAAGAAATAACGTATTTTGTTATTGTTTTGTTTTACGCCATCTAGTAAACTATAATATAACTACGCTGCAATCTTCAATTGTAGGAATACTCCGTAAGGGAAACGCTACATTTTAAAACTATTCAACATTGAAAATCACATTATAAAGGTTCAGAAGTTACAAGTTAATACCAAAATACAGGTGGTCAGTCAGGTAGCAAGATTTAAAAAATGTGTTGGAGGACTGGTAAATAGTCTGTTATATATAGATCCTATTTTTTTTCTAGAGTATATATTACTATATTTAACAAATATATAATATTCAATCAATACCGTTAATTACCTGTCAAAGTAGTCTCCCGCATGCTGCACCACTGCGGCATTGCTATCAGGTTTATTGCGGCAGTACGACACATACATGTCGAACTCACGCGCCCACGTCACAAAGCAATGCCCTACGTCCTCAGGCATGGTCTCGTACTTGTCCAACTCGCGCAGGAACACGCGTTCGTGAAAGCGATGGATTTCTTCAATGTTGCCGAAAATTAATTCTTCCTGTAATATTTTTTTTTATTGACATTAATAAATTTTTAAATATTATAAGCAATTAACATAATTATTTTTTTAGCAGATTACAATTGGTTACGATATTTGTGATTTAAGGTTAAGTAGATTATAAAAAAATCTCCGACTCACAAATGAGGGGTATTATTTAAAAGTTTAAAATGTTTCTGGGGCATCATAGGTTATTAACTGGTAAAACGGTAGAAATCTGATATTTAGAAATGGTTCATAGCTATGTCCGGCGGAAAGAAAAGCAATCGTTCCCAAGATACTCATCTGTCATTGGAGCTAGTGACCAAAGATCAGGCAATATTTTTTTTTTTATATATTTAAATTTATAATACAAAACTGCTAATGGAACTAAAACAATGTTAACAATTTGAAAACATAAATTGATTTAAAATTCTATTTAAGGAATATTTCTAAAACGTATATACCTTTCCCTGCAGTGCCGGTGGTACAGAGGCGGGGTCGGTGCGCATCTCGCGCAGGTAACACGTGATACAAGTCTCAAGATCCTTCACGTATGCGCGCTCCGTTTGAAGCAGTTCGGCCATTATAAACCTGTATAATAAGTAGAGTAAATACTTTGATAGACTTGTATATATATTCTAAATCTATTTGTACAATTAATATTAACTAATGTAAGTTTTTTTAAATATAAAAATACTATGAAAGATTTACAATCATGTATCTCACGATTTTAAGCTACTCACTCTTTACGACGAGCACTACGTCTTTTGTCGTCAGCAGAGGCGGCAGGCGGTTGCTCAACACGCGGTTCTGCTTCACTGGTCTGTCCCGAGCTTATCGACGCCGCTACACCCGAGTCACTCTCCGCCTCGCTTTCCCCGCCTTCCATAGATCCACTGAATTCTGCATATCTGCAGGCAAAGTACCATCAATTTTACCCCTTAAGTATACAAGCAAGGCTATCTCTAATTGATGCAACGGGATTTGAATTAGAAAGGAACTAGGAAAATACATAATATGAAGTTACCTCGCATCAACAGCGGCGACCCACTCCTTAATTTGCACAGCATGGGGGTGTCCCTTCTCCACGAGTCCGTCGGCTAGCTGTGCCAGCAGACGCACGCGTTCACGTGACTCCCGGGCCACACCCCCTGCGGCCGCTGCCGCCGCCGCGCCGCAGCGCTCCTGCGTCTCGCGGATCCACTCGACGGCTGCGCGCGCTGACCGCTCGAACAACGCAAACTGTTGACACTGCTCTAAGCGCTTCTTACGCACCGTCCAGTGCTCCAGGACCTACCAAATGCATTGTTTTAGTTAATAAAAAATTATATTATTGAGCAAATATAATCTGTACAAGCCTTTGAAATATTTTAAGTTTTCAAGCATTTCATACGTTTAGATTTAATTATAGAAAAAATAGGCTAATAATTACGACAGTCTATTAAAATAAATTAGTATAATTAGGATATTACTTAATTCAATTGTTATTGTATTCTTAGTATTTAAAAAGAAATGATTTATAAGAGTGTTTGCAATGGTGATTTTTAAGTAGTTTCCATCAAGTCAGACAAATCTTAATATCAGAAAATTTTAAATTGAAGATCGTTTTAAATTTATCAATATAAATCTTTTCAAGTCAAAAACAAACGATAAATATATAAATGGATCTCTTTTAAACAACTATAGACCTCACAAAACCACACTTAAGCAATATTTGCGGCTACTAATCTGTTATAAATATTTATATATTTTTTTAATGAATTTTATTTCTCTACAATAACATGAAAATCTAACTTTAATTGTTGTCAAATCTTAATCTGTATATTTTATTTAAAAAATTATACAAAATTTAAAAAATAGCAGATCGTTAGTGTTACTAGTATGTAGGTACGTATTATTATCTAAATTGTTTTTACCGTGAACAAAATGTATGCGACACTCTAGAAAAGTCGGCATTATAAAATAAATGCTTAAACTAATTGCAAATAAAGTAAACAAAATACTTATTATTCAAATATTTTATAAAAAACATCCCCTATATTTATCTTCCATTAAATTTATTAGAGAGACTCAAGTCAAGGAACCGTAAATATTGTTTAAAACAAACCTCTCAGCAAATTGAAATTGAATAACACACAAACCACTTGCCAAACACTAAACATTATTAAAATGAATACCCACTGGCTGTATTAGAGTCATTATAGAATTCGTTAACATTGTAAGTTAATCCGTCACTGTTCACATCGCGGAACCATTGCTACAGTAATACGGCCTCTCCACTGTAGATACCATCAGTGCCGCCACATGACCCTATCCAATAGACACACTCGTGCCAATCCTAGTGTCACAATACACCTATCAAAACCAAATGTACACACCACGCGAACAATACATATACTGACGAATAAATAAAGTATTTCTTTCATAAATATTTTCACATGACATATTTGGAATTGTGAGTAGATATGTAAACAAACAATGTCCGATCTCAATCACATTTCAATAATGTTTGTATTTATAATGTGCGATGAAATAATAACATAAATAATACATCATTTCCTTCCTATCTTGTATACAGAGCTCTATTTTTATATAACACCCGGAAAACAATAACGACGAGATAGGCTATAAATAAACGTCTAGTTGTATAACTGACCTTGTAAATAGGTAGGTGTAATGATCAGACTTCCAACTATACCTACATCCTTTATGTTCAGTATTTACTTAATAAAGATCTTGCACCGACAGACTAACAGATAAAAACATAGATTGAACAAAGGTATCTTTTGAAATTCGGAATAAATATTTCTTTATTGTATTTCTAAATTTCATACCTTAAATGTTGTCGTTAAGTTAATCTGAAATGTTATATTATTGTTAAATTGTCCCTGAGCGCAGATGAGAATTCTCATCGGGCACACGGCTACTAAATATGTATAAGAAATATCTAGTATTGATAGAATATTGTTCCTCTGAGATGTCTCGTCTATAATATTTGAGATCTTTTCCAAACTCTAACTTTAATTGTTGACCCCAACTTTACCTTTAATGAATTCTAATTAATAAAATATATATATATATATATATATATATATATATATATATATATATATATATATATATATATATATATATATATATATATTTATATCTCAAAAATAATTATATATACAATGTAATTAATATCTATTAAAATGCGTTATAAAAATATTGATTCCTTTTTATATTCAACACGTTTTACAGATAATCAATAAAAAATATATTAAAATTAAATAAATAAAGAAATTGAACTGATTGATTGGGAATAATAGATGACAGTGATGTTTTATTTGTCTAAAACATTTTAGCGATATTATATAATGAAATTAAACAAATCATTTTAATCCTATAGTATAGTACAAGTAGTAGTAGGTATATATAAACGCATTTCAGGAAGTCTCTTTATTTGTGGTTCGCTTCACGTGTAATACCCCATGTGAAATCATCATAAACAGTGTATGTAAACAACAATAGAACTTTTAATAATACCTATTTATATGCATTTATGAAGATATTAGTCAAAATCTAATTAAAAGTAAAGATATTAAAGATAAAAAAAAAATAATCAGATATACAAATTTCATTAATATATTAAGATTATTTTTGGGGCGGGAAAATGTTTTTTTTTAATAATTCAATAATAAAGTGTTTTTTTTTTAAACTTCTTGTTATATGTTTATTAAAAACGTGTTTATATCATTATTTCAACAATGGTCATTGAATATTTATTTATTTTAAATATTTAGATGACAGCAGATCTATAGCATGATATAATATTTTTAGATAGATTCATGGAATCATTTGTTTATTTAAGTATCAAAATTTAATGTGCCTGCTTTAATATAATATGGTTTACATTATTAAAAATATGTTTATGCTGACCTTGTTCTCTTGTGCTAGTAATGTATCTAGTATTGCTCGTGTTTGTTCGTGGTGCGCTTTGCTGGCAGCTGCGGTCTGTCCGTGGACCTGCGCTGAACGAGCCGCGTACTTGAGGAATGTTTCAGCAGTGCGACGCGCTAATGTACACGCCTTGAGAAATGCTTCCTTTTGCTCGCCGTGCTTCACTATTAACGCTGCCACCTGAAGATCAATAAGGAAATAAAGTTACCAGTGCTGTGTTGTAAGAAAATACAATAATCGAATGTTGATTAAAACTTCAATTGATTATACTAACAAATTGTAGGAAAATATACAGAAACCTGAGAAGCCTTATCCAGGTTCTGAGAGTGTGAAATGTCATCCATGTCGACGGACATGGACGCCGAGATGTTGGAAGTGGAGGAGGCGATGGAGACCGAGGCAGCGGCGGCGGGCGCGGCCGCGGAGCCACACCAGTCCTCGTCCCGGCGGTACTCGCGCTCCAGAGAGTCCAGCACCGAGCACACCTGCTCCGCTGTCTTGTAGAAGTTCAGCGACGCAGTCACCAGTTTGTGACGTTCCTCGGCACACGTTACGAGACGCTGCCATCGCTCAGTTACTTCCTCTGATATTTCTCTGTAATAGAAGTTATTGATATAATATCATGTTGCAATAAATAAGACTACCTTATTGTGCCCAATCCAACAAATTTTAAGTACCTTATAGTGTGAGGGTCATAGTGGTTAGCAGCGCGGAGAGCATCCGCTCGATATTTCACTTGCACGGCACTAGCGTGGGTCTTCTCAACAGCCACTTGGAACTGGTCGTGCTCTCGCTTTAATTGTTCTGCTTCCGACAATGTCCCCGGTATAGAGAAAGAGGCGGATAACATAGCCTCACCATTTCTTATCCAGCTTACTACTTGAGCTGCATCTTTTTGGAATTGACCTGTAATTGTTAATTATAGATAAGAATAATATTTATTGAATTACACCTTGGTGTTGTTTTGAAAAAAAAAAAACTGTAATTATAATTCTTACCGAGTTGTACACATTGCTCGAAACGGGCACGTCGTTCTTCAGCTAGCTCTTCTAAGTCTAATTGTCTGTCATGTAAAAACTCTAGCAGTAGCTGAACCCGTGCTTGTGCATCCATCGGCGCTCCTTCCGAACTATCCGAGCTGGAAGCCATGACGTCAGATGCTTCAGCGATAGCAGCGGCCAACTCTTGTCCTTGTTGCACAACCTAGGTAACGAAAATAATGAATTTAGCAAGTGTCCCATGCGATGTATGTTTCCATTTTTAATTTTGAAGGGTGTTAGTTACTTGGAAGGTGGCGTGTTGCATTCTGGCGACGCTCTCGTTGTGAGCTGCGAGGGCCTGCTCCGCCTGCTGAGGGTCGCGCGGCGGCTCCGTGCGCTGCAACTCCTCTCCCCATAGTTCCAGCCGAGACGACACCTGCGAGGAATACGTGTTTCACCAACCATATGTAACACTATTTTGCTTTCATATTATTTATGTAAAAGTTGATACCTAATTTGATATTTTGATTATAAAATAAACAAAACTACGTCTAAATATTTTAGTTCAATGTAAAATTTCTTTAAGATTTGATTTCTTATCAGCAAAAATAGTAAGCAATCGAAAATCATTGTATAATCCCGTAAGCGTATCGTAGAATTTCTATATCAGTTATGCCAAGTTTCTTGATGCCACATTACTAACGTTTTATTGCATCGATAAGTTTTTCAACCATAAAAAATAATATATTTACCTATTTTGAAAAAATATACATCTGCTACTTCTTGTATTTGACGTTTATGAAACTTTGGTTAAGTAACACTAATAACATCGTTATAACGGTCGAATATTTATATCAGTTGGTTGTTTCTCTATCCTTTAATTAGCTGTCTCAGCTTTTGCCAACTATCACACTGCGAGTTCCTACCTCAAGAGCATCTCTTTCGAAGTGCCGCAGTTGCAACGTTAGCTCCAGGCGTCGCTCGCGGTCAGACCACAGCTCTTCGAGAGCGCTGCGCGTGCCTCTCAAACGCTCCAGCGTCGACTCCACCGCTGCTGTGCTTGCTGCCTCCGACTCTCCGGAAGACCTGGGGATCACAAATATAAGCTAGACATTACTAATTACTATAATTAACATTGACACATTATTTGTGTTATAGTTTCACGGACAATTTGTTTGTAATGTTTTGAATATCAATAGAAACAAGTAGTGAGTTTCAAGTTTAATATACAAACCTCCATCGCAAGCACTGAACGGGTGACTTGTGTCTATGAGACCGCCGATGATACTTGAGCATTTTATACAAAAATGTTCATTTCACCGGCTGAGGTTTTAACAATTCGTACACTTCGTTTGTCGTTTATCATGCACTGTCACGCTGTCGTGAATACTAATTAATGGATTAATCGCAGGGCAATATAAGGAAGTAAAGACTAATTACATGTGAAGAGACTGTAAAGTATCAGAACTGTGACCCAACAGTGCAACGGCGCCAACTGTTTGGCTACGGCTGGTTAAATAATCTTTTATTCAATCGATGTCTGGTGTCTACTCTTAAGTGCTAAGTAATCAATAGTCGACAATAATTATAATGTGATTATAATTCCCCACTCCCGAGTTTACAGAAGATAGAATTGTATCTGTGCATTTGTTGATAAATATGTGACGCGATGATGCAGTCATCTTGCTACCCATTGTAAATACATACCAGCGGATCAATTTTCGTAACGGGATTAAATATCCAATATAGCATATTAAATATAGTAACAAATATGTATTAACGTCAAAATAATATAAATCGGATTGATGTCGAAAAAGAGCAATTAAGTGTAAAGTTTATGTTTTGGGTTTAAAACAAAAATATATGTTATTAATTCTAGTAAATTTTCTGTACTTTTGTTTCAGAATGCTTATTGCATCTTAAAATATAATAATTCCATTTGTTAAATTGGCCAGTTGCATAATTTGTAAATATGTACATATAACATTGAAATCTGTTTGTTCATTACAAGCTATCACGAGATGTAGTGAAATTTGAGATTAAATCTGAACACGAAACTGATTTAAAGAATTTACATCGAGCTGAGATATTGGATTCTTAGGATGATGTCTTCAATTATTTAGGAGATGAATATTTCGTGTGGCGACGGTTTCTAATGTCGCCGGAGCGCGGCATTCCACACGCGTCGGCGACCAATCGGAACCGAGAGATATTCATCGAAAAGCAGCGGTACAATTAGTGCTTGTACTATGTACACATTTATCACGTAACAGAATGCACTTGAATGTATTCCTAGGTCAAGACCAATACTAACACGTGTCTACGTATTAGTTGCTCTTGTAAGAGCTTCTCGGACATTTTTAACGTAATATCCATGATATAATTAGTTTTTTTATATTTATTTGGTGATTTCGTTTTACCGTTTTTAGATGCTATAACGGAAAGGATTCCTCTTTTGATGTGTTATGTAACGCAATGAACATAAAGCAGTTATTTAGTAAGTATTTCAGGTACATTCCTATTTGCTATATTAGAAGTTAGAACCACATTACTAAGACACACATAGTTCAAACTTACGACAGAATAATCAATGCAAGCTATTTAAGGTATTATTAAAAACTAATGGTAACATGTTCATAAAAAAAATATTGGTAAAGTAAACAAATAAAATACGTATTTATTTAAATTTTTTGGCTTAGTCTAAAATATTTCCTAATGCATTAACTTTCTTGTATCACACGCAATAGTAAAAACAATATTAATATTTTTAATCAACACAATTTTTTATTTACATTAAGTAGTAAGTACCCAGTTAAATTATACCGATAAATTTACAAAACCGTTATCAAGTTAGTTAATTACTCCCTCCCAGTACAGTAGTTCATAGTAATATATGAACAGAACATAAAACTTTATGACCATTAGAATCGTAAAAAGTGACTGGTGACGGGACAGTGTCTTCGATGTAAGGCTTGCTGTCCAACAATTACGACTCGCTGGTAGTTTTATGGGACGTTAAATAGCAGACACTTTATATCCGGTTTTATAGAAGAGAGACAGGCTTTTTATTTATATTTATTTAATTAATTTAGTGTGTTACATGGTTTAAACGTAGACAATGAATACAATATATTACCTACATATATTACTAATAAAATATATTATTCAAGTAGGCATTTCACAACACGTTTACATCGTCCATTATTACATAGTCAGTCCGTGAGTAAGCTACTATCAGCTCGGAATGCTGCTCTGTTGGGAAGAGCTGGCTCTAAACTCAACAGTTGCTCTTTTTCAAACAAATAAATATTTTCTTACCCCTTTTAATTTAACTAAACGAACAAGTAATCAATAATAAAATAAAAAAAAAACGGAATTTGAACTTAATTTTATTAGAATGTATTTGGATTTTAGACCTCATGTGTTTTTGTAACACAGATGAAATTATAACAAACAATTATATCGTAATAGTCTAACCATAGAAGGCACATATATCAACACATTGTATGGCTTTCAGTAAAACATTTCAGTTTGATTTGATTTTTTTTGTTCACAATTTCAGAACTTGGTGACCGACTATTAAGAAAGCAAAATCTCCAGTAACAATATGTTTCCTTAAAATGCCTTCTTGAGCTACTACTGTAAGAACAGTAATGTATTTGTATATTCTTATGTATTTTATAGCAAATAAAGTTAAGTGAAACTCGACAAGCCAAATACGTACACAATTGATTTTCTCTAAGTATTCTTTAATCAGTTTATAGTAGGCAGAAGAGATCTGAACATACATAATCACATATACCTAAATATATTTGACTCAATTAATTGTACACACAATTAAAATACGAAGATTTTATAAAACGAGTAGGTAATTCAAATTAAGGAAGCAGCTTATCCAACAATCGAGAAAACTATAAGTATTTGATTATTTTAAAAAATAATACGTATTGATATAAAAACTAGAAACATAATGCCAAAATGGTAAATATTTTCGTTATAGAATACCACACGACGCGAGGGTATTGTCTGGAGTCGTCAACACTAGCGTGCCCTAAGTATATAGATACTACTGACATAACTCTACATCACTGAATGTATCTTAAATGTAAAACAACGGGGATCCAATACTCTAACGATAAATGGTTGCGTTTCATTAGCAAGTGCATTCGTTGACCGCTGGAGCGTACCTAGTTACGTCCACCGTTATTAAAAGGACCGCTAAACAAAGATATGTTTCTTTAACGGATTATTTTTATTTTTATAATTTTGTTTGTTTCATAATTTCAAGTACTGTACTATATTATTAACTGTGTAGTTAAAGAAGGACAGGACTATAGTCTAAAATGTTGTTTACTCTCCTTCTAGGACAGTATGATTTAAAAAATAAAATATAAATTTTATGACTTTCGGTTGAGTAGTTAAAGCGTGAAAGCGTAACAAACAAACAAAGTCACATTCGCATATATATTATTAGTTAAGAATAATGTGTGTATTTTGTATTCAACAGTGTTGTAATATACTTTATATGCGTTAGTATTCATTACACATGTTTTAAATTAACGCACCCCAATTTGAAGTAGTTGAAATCGTGAACTATACAATTATATCAAATTCTTGTAGTATCCAAGTTAAGAAATTTTTTGAAAAAAAAACACTGCCTATTTTATATCAATAAATAAATACTATAGTTGTGTGTTATAATTACATATTCATTTACAAATTAAAACATAAAGAAATTCAAAACATATAAGCGAACAAATATTTTAAAATAACTAGTAAGAGACATAGAAACGGTATTTACTTAACTTCCAATTCCCATACGCCCCAGCAATCACAATGCCCAGATGCAGGCTTTCTAAATACTTATCGATAAATACACTTATTAACAACCAGACAACGATTCCGCATCGACAATTATAAGAAATGTATTAAGACCCGATTATATGATGAAAACTATTATTGCGAGATAAAGAAATACGTTCGTTTGAACGTTTATACGTATATATCTTACTGCAAGGGTGGTCAAGTTGATCAGAACTAAAATCGACTTTTTACCAAATAATCCATGTGAAAACTACCTTATTTAATTTAAGAATTACGTATTTCTTTAAATTAAAACATATATATTTTCTCACTAACAGCCGCGATCAACTGGTTGAACACCCCTGGCATATATAAGGGATATTCCTTTAATAAAAAAACGTAGTAAATAAATACAAGTGAAGAAATGTAGTTTTAGGTGGTAATATTTTTTTTGCACAAATAACATCATCTAAATATACTTAACTTTTATATTCTCATGGTACATGTTTTCGAAATATATTTATAAAATTATATTCATTCAAAAACGCATACTTAAAATTAATGACTTTCGTGCAAAACAGAATACAATTCGTGCTTTATTTAAAGTTTGTGATACTTATAAATGCGGGAGTCAAAAAGGTGAAACGATGTTGGGGTGGATAAATACAAGAGCGAATTGATGTTGAAAAATCTTTTATCATACACACAAGTTACGGTTTACGGCGTTATTCTCATATAAATTGCTTTTTTATAAAAGTATTTTTAAAATTTTTGATAGTTTTTAATTGTAAAGGTTTCTGCGATCATTTGAACCGTAAAATTAATATTACTAACATACAAATTGTTGCAATTCTCTTCTATAATTGTCCGAAATACGCAATTACAATCATACTGTAACGAAACACCGTGAGAGAACGAACACGTAACAACTGAAACCCATAATGAACCAGAACGTGTTTACTTTTCTAACATATTTAAAACATTTATAACATGCTGTGTTGAAAAACACTTTTACTTTAACCAAAGTTCTTTAAATATTCATTTATACATAATACTTGTAGCTAAGTTAAATATTGTTGTTATAATATCAACTATACTAATAAACTTAAATGTACCCTGGATGAAGAGCACTCAATGTGATATACCTGTCTGTTTGTAAGTAATGTAAGACCAGACGTCTGTCGCGATGCAGTGTGGGGTTGTGGGAGGTACGATTGATCTCCCGGCCCCACTCGCCCTCGAATAGAAGCAGGAAACTCCGATTGTGAGACAATTTAAATCACTCGCCGGAGTCAGGACCGATCAACTATTGTTGCCGACTTCCCGACAAAATGACTACAGCCGTCTCCCTCACAATTTAGACATGATAACGCGTTTTATTATCAATTTATTAAATATCTAATAACGGAGATATAAACATTTTATTAACATTGGTTTTCACATACTTGTCTCCCGACATCTTTTGTTAATGCCTTTAAAATAAAAAAAAATACAAGTAACCATATGGATCCTTATGTTCCTTTCAGCAATATTGTGAAATGAGGTTAATCTACCCGTCATTACAATCTTCCACCGAGGCACGAAAAATCGATTACGAATTATGTAGCAGTTAATTACGGAAAGAGTAACGATCCACAAACCAGTGAAGTAACGATTCGACAAGCTATTATATTACGGTGTCAGCGACAACTTATGGAAACTAACCTCTCAATAAAATATCTTACAAGGTGAACAAGTGCAAAAAGGCACGGATGCAAATATCGATAACGCTAAGACAAGAAGTAATGTTAAATATTTTATGTCATTTCTTTTAATACAAATACAATTAGACCTCACATCATCTTGTCTATACACGTTTCATTTTACACAATATAATTATAATGTACTGGTCGGCTATAGTCGGTGTATTGACATTTATAGACCAACTCAACAAGTGTAACGTTTTTTAAAATACACTGTTGTGGTATAGGGACTTAAACGACCTGGCGTTAAACTTATAATAACTAACTGTCTGCCTGTGGATTTATATGCTTAAATATATTTCTTAATTCACTAACTGCTAATTTTTTTATACAAATAAAGAAACGAAAATAAAATATTTTTTTTATTCGAAGATGATAATTGGCTAATCTTTGAATTTAAAAATAAATCTTGATTGTTTACTTTACAATGCTTCCCTTATACCTATAAATTTAATATTTCTAGATTGAATCATTTATAATTAAATTATTGAACTGTTCTGAAAACTCTATATTACAGACATTTCCATATTAAATATATATATATATATATATATATATTTTAAAGTCCTTTTTGTATTATTAAAATAAAGATTTGTATGTTTGTTTCAGATCACATTAAAACAATTTTCTAGAAAATTGAGACGAGAACCCTAGATAAACTTATAACAGATAGAGATTTTTAACCAAACTTTCAACGTTCGCAAATTTGATACGAAATCGATTAATAAAGGTTTTTAATGCATTTTTAAGAACCCATTTTTCTATATGAAAAAAAATATATTCTATCTCGTTACAATGAGGAACAATAATAATATTTATTAAATAAGGGATGATAAACTTTCAATCATTGTATTCATAGCGCTACCCTCTCCAAATACAATAGTGTTATGAAATACTACTTGGGTGAATTTTATTAGAGCACGAACAATATAATTTGAGTAATATTTTCTTCACAAATTCACATTAAATAAAAAAAACCATATGATATAGACAACGCACTCCTAAATGTTTTGAAGACGTAATGTATACTAATTTTATAAATGATAATATCACGAATTCTTATAATAAGTGTACACAAAACAAACAATTAATTTCGATAATTCCAATTCACGTTACCGGTAAGTCTAATTTAAAAGTTAAACAATTTATCACGAAGCCACGACAACAACGCGAAACGCACGTCGCACCGCGGTCTAATCAGATTGTAGACTGAGGTCTGAGCGATACCGCGATATGCGCAGCTCTCGAGAGACTAGATGAGACAAGGAAAATTGTGATGTCATTAAGAAAATTTAACTATTACAGTATTATAGACACTTTTTTTTAAGTAAATTTCTGTCACGAGGATCATTATGGTAACATTTAAAAAAATACTGATTAAAATACCGAACTTTTAAATTAAAACCAAAATAATATAAATAGATAATTAAAGTTAATCAAAAATAAATTCATCAAAATAAAAATTATATCAATCGCAACTAGTTATACGTTGTATAAGTACGAAGTAATAAACTTATATCGCAATAAATAAATATTTGAATACCTATGCGTAGTGGGGACGGCTTTGTACCGACCCCTTGTTATTTTTTCACAGAAGTACTATTTTCAAGTATGCTATTCAGACCATGGCCGCTCTCGAATACGTATACTTAATGTCGAAGAAGACTATTATTCAATTTTAATTACCGATTAATTAAAAGGATTATAATTGTGAAATACAATTAGTATCAACCAACATACAATTAATATTTAGCTTAATTATAAATAAAATCATATACCGTGACTAAAATTGTTTGTTTTTTGTTTGTAGGCAACACACAACAACTTATCTTAGAAACTATTAGTAAGTTTTGTAATTGCTTTGGGGTTTGATAGATCGTGTACATGTGATATATTATCACGGCAGGATTTTGAAGTAATAAAAATACGAGAAAACGCCATCCGCGAGAAGTAGTCTCTTTCACTTCCATGGCTATAGATTATTTTAGACCGAGATAGATAGATAGGCATGAAAATATTTTAGTTTTTTTTACTCTAAGCTTCTGTCTAAAGGATATAGAATAGCGAAATAGGAAATATCGAGTTAATATTTTGGGACATAGAGATTTGGTAAATTATAGTGTGGTACGTAATAGAAGGGAATTCTAATGAACTATCTGGTATGTTAATAACTTATAGACTTCTTTGTTCATGAAAGTACTAAATGGAAAGCTTGAAAAGGGCATGAAGCTCCCAGTCATCCTAAGGCTTGGCGCCACTATTATAGAACTTACTTATCCTCTTACGGTAAACAAGTTATACGGGAGCTGAATCATTGCTTGCTTTACTACATATAGTGCTGACTGATATATAATTGAAGAGAGTAAAAAGTGTCTTTGTAGAAATAAATTCTAATAATACACTACACTAGGCTTTCTCTTGGTAAAGATTATGTTTAAATGTAATATTAAACTTGTTTTGTTAATACTTTCAATGTCGTTTTAATTATGCGTGTTTCTTAACACAAGACATTATTATGCAGTAGATATTTGATACTATATCAATATAATTTAATATAAATTCTACTTTTCATTTTAGTTAGGATATATTTGCAATATTCTTCTAAATTGGTAATTGGTTGTATTTGGAGTAAACGAAAACAACTTTTTAATCTAGTAAATACCTGTCCTACATTAAGTCATGGCCAATGGTGGACAATTATATGACTAGGTTTATCCTACTACTTTTAATATTTAAAGAGAATTCCAGTTGTATAAACCATTGGATTAAGAAAATCTATTTAAAAATGAAGAAAGATTTATTCTTATTCTGTGTGAAAAATTTTACAACCGACAAAACTATTTTGTAATTTTTGTATACAATTATACAATATTATGTTATATAGATATTTTCTAAACAAAACCTTAATATCCGAAGGACTCTTAACAGTATATAGAAAACATCTAATGTTATATTATAAAGGAAATTAGCAATTTCATATAAATGAACTCAATCGGATGCTTGAAATTAAAATGTTCGTGAATCAAATGTTGAAGATGAAGAACACATTGTACGCTAGGTATATAGGTAGAAAACTAGAAAATTGGGTCGCACGATGGTACTGCGTGACAAGTCTCCACCGAGTAGACCATTGTTGACATAAAAACCTGAGCAGGAATGAGTTACGGATGCTTCATTTCAGATTTTATATTTATGAAATTTCTACTCGACTTGTTAATTACGAATTAATTAACGACATTATTTTTTTTTTAAATGTAAGAAAGATTTATTATAGCATTATAGCAATTATAAGCTATTTGATTAGAAATTGCAAACTCGGTAAGCATACTTTTAGTCCCTCACAAATGAATCTCTACTAGAATATTTGTGGAATGAAATACCTACATGTGATATCATTTTTGTTTCTTATGTCATCTAAATGGTATATGATTTTACAATTCAGTGATGTTCACCAATTATGTAATTTAAAACACGACATTGTAATAATATAGTTTCACAATTGTCTGCATTGAACTCTTATGACGAGCTAAATAAAACTACACGAGATGTAAAGTATTAGACATTCTTTTGAATAAGAAGCAGACATTTTTAAAAAGGGCGTCAAATTTTGATCTATAGTGCCAGCGAAAAATTATGCTTCCCGTATCCATCCCCTGAGTCAAGTATTAAGTCATCCGCAATATCTTAAAGATTACCTTACTTATATATTCGAAACTATATTTATATATATTCTAGTTGTGTTATAAGTGTATTCCAAATTAACTGAAAACGTGATGGCCCTAAAATTACAGAATTCTCCGTAGTGTTGACTCCGTCTAGTAGTTTGTTGTATTATAAATACTAAGCCCTATTCAGCTATTTTGTTTTCATTAACCCCTTACTAAAAAGAGGGATGTTATAAGTTTGACCTGTCGGTCTGTGTATCTGTGTGTCTGTCTGTGGCATTCTAGCAGTCGGACGCGAGGACGGTTTTAATTGCGGTTTTTTAATGGAAAGCCTGGTTTGTCGATATGGTTCTTAACTATGTTTGGTCGTAATAGATACAATCGTCTCTAAGATATTGAGATTTTATTGGTGCGGGTGAAAGGTTTTTATGCAATACAAATACTTAAATAAGTAAAAATTTGTGTGTCCGTAGGTTCTTTTAGTACAATAAAGAAACCAGTAACATAAGTTTAAAAGCATTAAAAAATCATAATAATAAAAATACCCACGATACAAAAAACCTCTAAAAATAATATAATAATATTATTATGTACTTATTGAAGTCGTTGCGTCGGGGGAACGCTTTATAAAGGAAAAAATTGAAATGCAAGTAAGTAAGCATGGTAAATAAAGAAATTACGATATCGAATCGTATAGTCTAAGCTCTCCTAACTTCGTAAAATAGACATCATCGTCAAAGTACGTACAACGGTCCCCCGTTGCAATGATGATACGATTGTTTAGTTAATACTAAAAACATTTTTGGTTCTTTTAGCACTTACCATAATACTACACATTACATTTTTAATAAGTTTCTTTCTAGAAGAATAAGATGCTATAGAAGTACTATCTATAAGCGATAGTACTTCTATAGCAAGGACTTATCCTTGGGAACTGTGAGTTTGACTAATAAAATAATTTGAGTTTGACTAATAAAATAATTCAATTATATCCAAAGACATTTCGAGCATCATTATTTATTTAAAATTTCAATGAGTACATCAACATTCTTAGGAAAATGGAATATGCAGTATCCTCCTTTCTTCCTAAGTGCTTCGGAGATAGTTCATAACTAAATAAAAATAATTCGGATGAAGTTTAATGGACAAAAATAGTAATTTTGAAATTGACGAAATGGATTTAATTCCGAATTAAATCAAAAACATAGTACAACGGAATTTGAAAATGTACTCAGAGCATACCTAATATACGATAACAGTATCAGTATTGATGAAGCGCTGCAGCGGTGCTAAATTAAAATAAATAAATTATATATAAAAAAAAATAATAATGATTGTTGTACCTGAGATCCTGCAGCAATGCCTCCCCGTGCGCGATGGTGGCGGCGCAGGCCTCCAGCGAGGCGGCGCGGTGTTGAGCGCACTGTTCCAGGGCACGCCTTGCGGCCTCGGGGCTCTCGTCAGGAGCTCCGCTTCCTGTGCCGCCACCACCACCGCCGCCGCGAAGCGTCTCAAGCCACTGGATCAGCTGCGACATAGTTACCATCACCATTTGAGCAATACACATATAATAAACAAAAGATTTTTTTTTTGCAAACTTCCTTTCTTCCTTTCAATCCTCAGGTTATAGACGTCAGTTGTATAATGGAACACAAAACGTAAACTGAAATTATAATTATCAAATTGCGCAAAACGAAACATGGGAGATAGTGATTATGAATTGAAAATTGATCTGAGAATTAATTTTAGAAATGTTTATGATATCAGCATAATTATGATCTAAGAAAATTGTAACAAATATCAAATGACGAGACAAAATTAAAATGACTACTAATTAACCACGCGTAATTAATTAGCCTATGCTATACTTAAATGTATTCATTCTATAAGGAATCTATTACTATTATGTTATATATAATGTTGATAATCCGTGTCAAGCACACATACGAAATGAGAATGTATTCTTAAACAATATTAGAAAAAAAATCGTGTTATAATCGTCTCTTAATCCGAATTTAATTTTAATTTTATAAATTCATTTAAAACACTGAATAAGCATTTTCGGAGATACGCCATTTGTGACATATTTATATGAAATTTAATTTATGTATTTTTTTCTTTATAAGTTGATTAAATTTGCATTTAAATAATATTTGTCTAAAGATAATATTGTTTTCCAACATAAATTATCTTTATCTACTTAATGTACCAATTAAAAATACCGTTCCTTTAACTATCTCAACAATCAAGTTTCTTAAATCTTAATAAAAATATGACATCAGCCTACCTCCTTTTCGTGTGTATATAGCAGCACGGCCAGGTCAAGTCGTCGTCGCCGGCGGTCGACGCGCGCCGCGAAGGCAGCCACGTGCGCCTCCAGCTCCCGCGCCACGCCCAACACTTCTTCCGCCTCGCACTCACCCGACCGGGCCAGCTCTTCGGCCGCTGACAGCAGCTTCTCCGCATTTGTATATGTATTCTGTGACGGAATCAGAGATTGTTAGGTTTAGACTGAATTTTAAGCTCAATACCAATACACACATACACATCATAATTTAGTTTAATTTAAATTTATATATTGTGCCCTTTTCAAATGCATATATTACCTGAGCAACATTTTCGAAATGTTCGTGAGATTTTTGATACATTCGAGCTTTATGGAGATTTCTTCCTATACCAGTATTTTTCATTAGAAACTTTTCACCGTGATTGCCAAGCCAGTCTAGTACCTAGAAGATTATAAACGATCAGCAAAAGAGTTTTTTTTTAACTTAACAATGACCTATTGTATTAATTGTAGAAAAATAAGTTTTAAGCAATAGATACTAACCTGCCTACAGTCTTCTTTGTACAATAATAACGCCAGACGCTGATGTAATTTAAGTCGAGCTTGGTGGTAGCGCCCTTCGAGTGCGCGATGATGTCCGAGGATCTGATGAATAACGGCCAGCACGTGGTTGGCACCCGAGCTGTAATCTGCCGCGGGGTCACCACCGCTACCGCCAGCTGAGCTAACAGAACCCTCACTCTGTAGAAGAATAAAAAAATTTATAAGTTTGGAAACCGAAATACACATTATTACTTATTCTTAGCTTTTAACGATTCTTACCATATCTGCAGGATCTGTTTGATGACAAACTTGCACTAGATGATCAAGTTGGTACAACAATTTCTTGCTAGTCGAATGGACCTGTGAGTAAACAACACATATAACCCAAACCCTTTTAATACAATAAACCAATATAATATCCTAGACTTGATAACATGAAGGTCCTCACTTCTGTATATGCCTGGCACATGTGCTCGTAGAGCTGTCTGTGTCTCTGGGTGTGCTGTTCGAGAGCACGAGGATCTGGACAGGGTGGGGCGCCGGGGCCGCCTGTAGCCAACTGCAACGCCACGGCACACTGAGCTCCCCAGCCACCCACCGCACTCGCGTAGGCCTCCGCCTTATGGTGAAACACCACGGAGAGAGACAACACAGCAGAACGCTCTTCAAGTCCTAAAATAAAAATAAAAACTAAATAAACATTTTCAGATAAATAAAATACTTATTTTGTTTTGCTACATGAAATTTAGTTATAATATTCATTATAATAAGCCTTTTGATTAAATATGGTTTATACTTATTGTTTCATATCATTATCATACCACTTATTCTAATATTATTATACTGAAGTTTTTTTATTTGTTTATACGCCTTCATTACGGGAACTACGAACTAAAATATTTTTTTTTATTGTACAGTTTTTACAACCTGAATTTAAAAAATACAACAAATAAAAAACTAGTTTAATACATAGTACGGTATTGTAAACTCGTTCTTGCTATTGCTATTGTCTTTTTAGGTTCAATCAGTAGTTATGAACTAATTTACCCTTTTACCTTGTAATGTCAAACGGTTAGCTAATACTAGCGAGCTCATCGTTATTTGCAAACTAAATTTCTTGTATCTTAAAATTTGACATAGTACATTTTACTTTAAAATATTTTTGGAGGTTCTTCCAGTTGTTCCACAGCAAAAAATTATAATAAACAAAACTTGAAGACCATACCTGCAGATAATTGCTTATAAGCGCGTTCGAGTCGATGGGCGAGGGATGTTATCTGTGGCTCCGCGTAATGTCTTTTATCAGCAAGTCGTCGGGCCGCAGCGGTAACGCGCGCCACGCTCGGTCTTCCGCCGCCAGTACAAGCAGCTGCAAATCTGCACAAACGAATTTAATATATATATTCGTTCATTTGTTATATGTCATTTTATTACTTTATTGACCGAATTTTCGTCTATATCTGTAAGCATGTATTTTACTAGTTCGTTAATAATTGTCTGTTACCTATACCTAAACAGCTGAATTGCAGAATTTTATCACAAAGTTCGTTAATATCCTCGAGATCTATTAACGGATGTTATGATTAATGTTGTATATGTTATGACTAATGATTATTTCTACGATGTCGTGTGGATACTTCCTAGTATTGTGACGATCAAGATTCTAACTATTTTGAAACTTAGAAAATTATATTATGTTTGCATATTAACAGAGCATAGTTGTTTATACAGATTAACAAATTAATAATTATCAAAAATATTAACTTCATTGCAATTATTTTTTCTCTCCTAAAAATTTAAAAGAAATATTACATATGGATGCAGTTTGCGCTTTTTTTTTAGGCAATATAAGAACAATAAAAAATTATAAACGAATGATTGGGAGAAAATGACTATTTTATTTTTAATTCCTATTTTAAACATTCAAACTTTGTTAGCTAAGTTATTCTTGTACATAGTCGAATAGACGACAACCACAAGAAATGCTGGTCGCTTCTCTTCTCTAAATAATTAAGTTTTTAAAATATATGAGTCAGAACTTGACACCAGATGAAGCAATAACATATTTTGGTTGTTATAATTTCATAAATATTAGACCACAAATTAATAATTATAATTACCGAGCATGTTCTTCCTGGAGCCGTTTAGCCGCAGCGCAGGAGCGACCAATTTCAACATATGTAGATAGAAACGCCGTACGATGATTAACAATCCACTCTAACATCTAAAGTGTATTTATTACCCGTTAGTATTTAACAGTACAATCAACAACCATTTGAACGATTAAACAGTAATAATAAACAATAACATAGGGAAGTAATCCACCTTCTCGCAGTCCTGTTCAAACAGTCGCAGCTGGAAGCATTGATCGAGCTGCATTTTTTTGTGCTGCCACAGCTTGTGTGCATGCGCATGCGCAGACCGCACGGCCGACAGCTGCGCCCTCAAAATACTAGGAGAGCCGCAGTGGAACGTGCTTTCCGGCGCACCGCCGCTTGCCTCTGTGCACGCAGCTGCGGCCGTTTCCAAACGCTGAACTACGCGCTCGCCTAATGAATCGAAATAATTATTAAATAATGAGTTAAAAATATCTTCATATATATTGCATTGAAATTAAGATATATTGTGAACGATGTATGAATTAAAAAAAATATGTTTATTTCATTACAGACACAGCAGTTACGGCTGTCATTCTTGTATATAATATTGTCAAATATTCAAAGCCAATTTAACAAGGTCTTTTTTTTATAAAATCTCCTAGAGTTTCGTACAAAATGATATTAAAAATAAATAATTTTAACTCTGCATCTTAATGAATAAAAACGAATTTCCTTACACAATGCACTAATTCTAAATAATCTAATCATTATTAATACATAAAATAGTATCAACATACTAAAAAACTTAGTCGAAGTTACGGATTTCATTAAGAGTATTATGCTCAGTTTGATAGAGAACCAACAACCCTAACTTTTGTGACTCGTATCACTAGAATAAATGTCACCAGGCATTAATTTATTTTTAGCGACCTCTAAGGAATACTTAAACTTAAATTTGAGAAGCCCGGATTTCAGGTATTTAAAAAAAATTCTAATTGATAAATTTGATGTTTAAAAAAATACCATTTAATGCGCCTTGTGATAGAAACTTAAGAGAATATAAATATATACTTATATACATTTTAAGTATTAATGCTGTAGAATCAGTAGAACTTTTAGGAAATCCTAGAGCATTGGCGCGAACCCGAAACTTTATGAAATGTAACAAAAAACACTTCTTTAATAAATACAGATAAGTCTAATGCGCCTATTTCTTTATTCCATCTTCTGCGCACTATTTGACCCAAAAATATCGTGTAAAATTTCCACCAATCAGATGGAAGAGCTCACTAACTATCTTTTCACAATGCAATAATTGTACGCTACAACTAGAGTATCCAGCGCTTAGTAAATTAGAGATTAACGATATGTTGAAACAACAAAAAACCTAATGTTATTAAATAAAAACATTTTTTAAAAATTTTACATACTTTGAAAGTTGTAATACTGGTAACATAGAACACTGACAAATAAATAATTAAATTTAAAAAACAAACTGCAGAACAGATTTATAAGCACTAACACAAAATATTAGTTTATATATATATTTTTTTTAATTTATGTAGATATCGTGAAATATAGCGATAGCACGCCTCTACAGAATATGTGGCATTTATCGAAGAGTAACTAAGAACTGAAACAAATTTTAAATAGGACAATTAAAATGATGCCTACCTAAGAGATACTTATTAAGGCGATTGTTTTGGTGTCACTCGTAAAAAATAAACATAAATCATTTATTGTCTCATTGTTATTATTTATTTTAGTGATTCAAATAAATCGTTCATAAACAATTAAATTAATAATAATTAGTTTTTTCTGTAAACCATAAATGTATATTATTCCTATAAGAATAATAATTATATATTCACAATTATAGCACAAGGTATTAAATTTAATGATCTAGTCCAGATAACTACTTAAATAATGAAAAAGATAGTGGGTTCTTTTCTCTGTCATATCTCTGTCTATATAAAGTATTAAAGACCTTAACTAAAGATAACCCTAAGAGCAACGAAATGTAGATTAAAATTATTAGCATGTTTCATTGTATTTTCAATGTTATTCATAATAACATTCATTCAAATATATGTATTTAATTAAGACATAATTTAAACTATTAGTCATCGACAATAGTTTAATTAACGAAGTTTCAATGCATAAGCTTGTCATAATGATTAAATTATTCTAGGTAAGTAGTACAAAACTTTCTATCATAAAGGAAAATATCGTACCATTCTCGCCTGAACGACGCAAACAATCGAAGCACATTTCGATTCGCCGACATCCTTCAGTATGTTATGATTATGAAACAATTTCTTGCAACATTTCGAAACCTGTACCGCGCGTTTATAGACAATGAATTAAACACGATACGCGGTTCACGCAATCACATTAGAGACTATATTACTTTTAAAGAACCGAACTTGATTAGCGGATTTATGAAATGTTACAACTTCCTGGACCTTCAAGCAGTTCCTCTGACGCCGCTTCCGTTTGTTCTACTGTTTTACTACTTTACCGGTTTCAAACCACTGAAGCGTTAATAACTAACTTAACAATACCTTCATGCGCAACCTCGAACTAATTAGTTAGTGCCGTTTTATATAAAATATGATTGGTACTAAAAATCGTGTTAATGACGAAAAGCGAGTAAAGTATGACACTATAATTGTATGCACATTGAGGCAGATATACCTTATAAGATGCCTTATATACCTTTAAGAACACAAACTCACCCTGTGCCTCTAGTTCATCGACGGGTACTTTAGCTAGGCGCTTGTTGATGTCTGCATGGGCATCGATGGCACGCCTCGCTCCTGTCACGTCGTCAGCGAAATCCGCTCGAGCCACATCCTCTTGAAGGTCGTCCAGGCGGTCCAGCAGCTCTCCTGCTTGCCACATTAGCTCTTCCAGTGCCTAACACGATTTAATAAAAATATATTCAAGCAAATAAATGAACTATTAAGAAAATTAAAGTAATACTACTCATATACTTCTACAATGAACTCACCAATCTCAAATCTATCCACTGTGCATGATCATATTGGAGAGTGCCATCTAAGTCTGGTGTCAGTTGTGTAATATCTATCACTTTAGGTAGTGCTTCTAAACTAATCATGGTGGTCTGAAAAGATAATGTTAATTTACTTGACCATTTTAATGAAATAATAAGACTATAACATATTATTATATAAAATTAAACATAAATAAAAATGGATTTCAAATACCAAATATTTTATGTTTTTATTCTTATTAACAAGAATCACAAACAGTTGAATAATGTAATATTACCTCAAATTTGTATTTATGTGCTCCTATAGTTGTGCGTTGTTTTTGCCAGAAATTGTCTGGCTTAACTACAAGTGCTTGATGGACGGATGAAGGGAAGTGCTCTTGAAGAACTTTCAGAATTGGCTTGATTGCTGCCCACGCAGATCCTCTCATGTCAATCAGAATCGTAAACCCAATGGACCTTACAGCATCACTGAAACAAAACCAAATATATGCATACATGTATATGAAGTATTTACAATACATACAGTGAATTGGAATTATCTAAACCTTTTTTAGATAATTTTTGTTACATCCAATTGGTATATTTAATTTAGATAACTTTCAATTCATCCCTTACGCTGAGACCAGAGTATAACTGAGCAGCCATAAACTAGATCTAGCCATGTAGAAAAAGGATTTACCTAGGTATACTAATAAGATAATGAAGCAGACGTCGATAGTCATCGGGTGCCACCCGATCACGCCGTGAATTAGCAGGAAACCATATGATGGGCCCTCCACGGCGATCGCGGCCGCCGGTAAGAGAAGCAACTCGCTCCTGGAGGAGTGGAAGCACATCCAGAGCACGTGCACCCACTTCCATTGTTGCTCTTTTTTGTAGGTGATTTTTGACAAGCCTGAATACACAAAGTTTGATTTAAGTTTAGTTGAATCCTAAAATTTTAAAACATAAATAAAAGATTAAAAAGGTATACAATTGTTAGTCAAATTAAAAATGTAGTCAAATTATTCTGGGTGCCAAGTTTTCAGACAAGTAAAACATAAATTAGTATAAATATTGCCATTAAAATTAAATATCAAAACTAAATTATTTTAAGTTTGCCTTATTATTGTCGACATTTAAAGTATATATTTTAGTAACATATTAAAGGAATATTGCAATAAGTTGACATAAATAATTTGGTAAAAGTGTTTTGATTATTCCTGCATTGTTAGTTATTATTAATTTAAAGCAGTTTTAGTTTACATTCTATCTTTTGATGAATATAATTAATAACTATCTATATATAGATTTAAAAAGAAAATTCGAAAATATTGATTAAACATAAGTGTTTAGTGTGTATATTTTTTTTTGTTAATTCTATTTTAAGACCGCCTAAAACTTATAGGCACTTAGTTTCATAGCAAATATGTTTGTTATAACAAATGTGACTACTAGAATTATGTGGAGTGTTTTATACCATTGCATACAACAATATTCAAGAGCAATTAACAATTATTAGATAGCACTCAGCTCTAATTACACAGTGTAATAGAAGGCTACTTATCATTGGATGTTATTAGTTTCAATTATAACCTACATACCTATTGATCAAATAATATAATAAACAATAACAGAAATGGAGTAACTTAAGAATTTTTCTAATTTTAAGTAATACAATATGTACTTAACATACTGTATGATTTTAAAAATTTGATTTGAACAGTAAATATTTTACAAGCATTTATAAAAAAAATAAAGAAAAACCTTGCTCCAAAGCAACTACTGTATACTTCGCAACGTATTGAATAAAAGTTCAAATCGCTTCTCCCCAAAGCGTAAGACCAACGCCAAGTAGGGAACAAGGGTGTATGCAGTATACGCATTTCATATTGTAGCCATTATTGCAATTTCAAATATGAAAGCGAACGCTATTATACGGTTATAGTTAAACATATTACATCTAAATGACATTAAAAACATATTTTAATAATCGCCGATGACAAATTGTAGATATATAACTACATGTCACAACAAATAACCTCAGACAGCCATCAATTTGAACTAACCGTGATGACTCAAATGTACAAGTTAGTCAGGTATAAAAGGTTCGGCACACATTATTGTCACAGTTGTTTTTTTCACTAATATATTTGTAAAAAATATATCCATTTGTGCCTTAAAACTTAATAAAAATACACAGACTGATCATTATGACACCCTGGAACACCAACCAACCACCACAATGGCGCGTCAGGGATGTTCAAACTTAAAAAACCGGTAAACATAACGGATGTTATAATATATTAACCTGTAAATATTTATATCGATTATTTTAAAACATTATTCCGTCGATTAAATATACAGTATAAAAAATTACGAAAAACTGTATGATCATTTATATTAATGTAAACCGGTATTATATATTTTCATTGTGTAAAAAACGAGCGTAAATATTTTAACAAGTATAAAAACCGAGTACACCAATTTTTGTAAAAAATTAAATCTCATTAACAATTTAAAAATATCTTTGCATTATGTTTACATTTTCAAAATTTAAGATGTAGAATATAATTCATTTTTATGGTACGGATTTTGAGATTGAGAATCGTAGAAACCAATATAACATTTAAACATAAAAATGTTGATAATATATGTCATAAACTATAACATGTAAGATTTTTCTACTTCTATTTTTGTTAGCAAAAAAAAACAACAATATAGTGTAATATTAAGATCAAATTCAATCAATCACAGTTAACGTAACGCTTTACACTTTTTTATATTTAAGAATTTTTCGATTGGCAACCTGAAATCAGAATTCAGCTAAGCTGTTTATTGATTTTTGACGTTACTTGAGAGTTGAGAGTTGTATCTGAAAAGTGAAAAGTTTTTGTGCTGTCGACGAGATTTAAAATTTTGTTTCGAAAATTATAACTTCGTAAAAATAAACATAATGTTAACGTTTGAGGTATATAATTATGTTGATAATTTATAAATCTTTGTATTAAAGTGTAACAAGTGTTTTCTTTAATAGTGTTCATAAAGAAAATATATTAATTAGACATTTCATTAATTGTTTTAGGAAAATGTTCCGAAACGTTTAATTTCGATACAAATACAGAAAAGTGTGTTTTGCTGTTGCGATACCCTCATATTATGCATTTCCAATTAAAAAACGAGATAGTCTATATTGATTACTTATTGATTGGGTATAGTTGAAGGGCAATGAACCATGTTGCATAGTATTCTATGTAACACCTAGGTATATGCTAATATGAAAAAGCTTTGCGCAGCTATCTATTTTTGCAGTAATATACAGATGTTTTAATAGTTATTACTTCGATGTTATCAGACATTTATATAGTTAAATATATGTAATATATTGTACAAATTTTGGCAAGGCGATTGTTAATTAGAAGCTGCGAAATATTAAATAGTCTTTATCTCTAGTGCTCTCTGTTACAAATATCTCTGTAATTGAAAATTTCAGGAATGATACCTCATTAAATTATAATGGATATGAAGATCAAAACACCAGAGTTAAAATGTATGGATCCAGAAAATTACCGAAAATATTTTCGAGCCCTTTGCTGGAGTGGAGCCAGGTCCGATAAATAATATTTTAAAAACTTTATGATAGTTATCTTTCTATCATAGAAATAACACTTCATTTTTGCAGAAGGACTGACAAGAAACCTTCAAAGAAATTCAATAAAAAGGACAGATTTAAAAGGCTTAAAGGATCAAATGCCTTGGCAATCTGTTATGCTCCTGCCCTACTTGCAAACCCATCGCAGTTTGCAGTTTATGCTACCGTCCGTAGAACTATTCTCGCCCGCTGTAGACAACTTCAAGCTGCTGCTGCCGACTGCTCTGATGAAAGTGATGATGATGGACAGTTATCTATCTCCACTACAAAAGTACCAAAGGTAGGATTTTAATATATTACACACAACATTTAAATTTCTAATTTGTATGCTGATAAGCAATAGTGTGTCAAGCACTTAGTTTTGAGAAAAACGTGTCTAAAGATTTTATAAGAATTTTAAATACATTGTTTGAAAAATATCTACCAAGTTCTTTTTTATTTCTTTGTTTCTTAGTGTGTGTGTGATTCTTGGTGTCAGTGAGTGAACTGACTGAAGGATATTTCAAAATAAAATGTCAAGTATCATAACATGATAATAAATGTACTAATTTGATTGACAAATGTGTTAAAGAATTAATGTAATGTGTGATAAAAATACATTTTTTTGGTAGTCTTTGGACTTAAATGACTTATAGTGGTTTTGTTTCATGTAGAATATTTGACCCATTATATGATATAATAATAAGAATACAAAATGTCTCCAAAAATCACTGGGTTGACACACTATTGCTTATCTGCATCCATTTATGGATTTGTGTTTCTTATACTCATTTGTTAACATATCTTTATTCTGAATGAGAGAACTTGATTATTAAGGCAGAATTTATTTTATTATTATTAAGGCAGAATAAGTTCAGAAAAAAAAACTTTTATTTTAAATGACGGATGGCTATTTGAAGGTGAACCAACAATTGTTTCTGAAGTAAATATTACTTGAGCCGAAACATGTGATCTTGTAGATCAAAAAATTACTTTATTATTAATTGTAATTAATAATAAAGTTATTTTATCCATCTCTGTAAGTGTAATACATGACTGTCAGAGTATCATAAATACTAAATTTTGCAAGTAATGTAGAGCAAGACTTATAAAATTAAAAATGTGTTATATAGTAAAAGGAATATTTAGTTTCCTGTTCTAGAAATATTTCTTCAGGGTTCACTTCCATTGAACCTCAGCGTGAATAATAAATACCATGGCTCCAAAAGCGGAGCTGATATGGTAGTAAAATTTCCTTTGACAACAATAGAAGGGTATGGTTTTCTGTTGTTCTGTTTGGTTTTTCGTGGTTGAACAGTAGGTATCGATCATTTCATTATTACAGGATATTACTTATGACTAAGAATAACTAAAGATTATGTTGCGATAAACATTATATTACGTGACCTAAGTGTAGAGGAGTCAGTCTGAAGAAGAACAGGGTCATTGAAAGGTGTGAGGACTTGCAATTTTTAAACGCTGCAATGACCGCAAAGCCGAATGAAACACGAAATAAAAAAGATCTCTAAACTACTAAAAGTGTCAAGAGAAAATTGACGCTAGAGTCTAGACGTCAAAAACTAAGACCAAAACTCTTAGAGTTATTATACATAGAGTAGTAGTTAGCCTAAAATGTGTCCATCAAAAAAAATAGAAAACATGGGGCTACCTATCCGTCTCTTTCTCTTATATGTGTGATTAGATAAAGATAAGTATGTGTCTCTCATCTTCTCTCTTTTATTATTTGTTAGACACTCGCACTAACAGACCTGCCTATAGACCCCCTGCTCTGTGTTTTATAACTCTATGAAAACTAATATGTTAATGATATTAATAACGGATTTATATGAATATAGAATGAAAAATAAACCGAAACGTTCGAACCCGCGACTACTGGGAAATCGTATCAGAAACTTCTACGTTACCATGTTTGCCACCACTATCAGCTTTCACTATCACAGCAGTCTTATATAGACAAAAGATAGTGGCAAAAGATTTTGTGAAGTTTACTGGTTTTTAAATCACTTCCATAAGTAGGACAGTCATCCTCTGTTGCGGGATACGGAAAGCGGTTAGTCTTTCAGTATCAAGACTGCAGAAGGGTATAACAACCACCACATGGGCTATAGATTTCATCAAAAAGGCTCCTCTAACAAAATCAAAACCGATGCCTTATTCGATGTTAGACGCGGCTCCTGATCTGACTCTCATGATGAACATGTTAGAAAAGCATTACAAAATCTCTGAGGATGTTGGAGTTTCGTCATCCAGACCGAGCTTATTCCTGTGAGAGGTATAACAATAAAATCTTTCTATAACTTGTGCATAAGGTGAGTATGTATGAGCATCATAAAAGGGCCCCTTAAATCTAAACCTGGTTTGCAAGTCCCAGGCATTATTGCACTCCTCTCTATGCAACGTAATGAGCCCGGCACCCGCACCGTGATCCATGGAATGCTAAAAAGCTTCGTCTCTAGTCATGCTATTTGATTTTAATATCTGTGTCTGCAACTTTCGAAAGACATAAACAAGAGTAATGATGAGCCTTCTCGGACGTGTGCTCGGTACCTGATTGAATGTTTAAAGAAAGAGGTTACATTGAATCGAACTATCTTTTAAAAGAGTACTGTGACATACTTCTGTGACATTCTAGTATTAGAATATCTGAATAAAGAAATACTTTTTTATTGTGGATGCTGCTAGAAATATCATCGGTACCGGTGTTTTGGCTCAGGGGATCAGGTAACGGTCATAGTAATTATCAGCAAAAGCCCTTTCGAAACCAAAATGAAACTACTGCGTTTCTAGCCGGTTTGATAATCGTCTGTCGCCAGCATAAATATAACACAAGAGTAGGTACGACAGTAACTTGGAAGTAACCTAACCGGCGATGTATCATCTTTTAGGCGACCATAAAAAGTTATCGGTTCTTATAGGACATCTTGATCTTGTTGGATAAAATCTTCTACAGGAAAATTGTTTCTAACAGCAAAGAAGTGACTAGACCTTGTAAATTGTTATCTCTCGATGTAAACGCCTCTAATATGTCTAAGTTTTCATATGTTCAATATATGACTATTTTAAATTAAAAACTAACTGTCTAAGAAATAGGAAATGTTACGTTATATAGAAAACACGTTCCTCTGAACTTAGTAGTTACACGTGAGAAGTTTTTAAATTTTAAGGAATTATTGTTTATTTTCTATTCAATAACGCAAATATTTTAGAGCAATACATATTATAATAAATGCAAGCGTAGCAACACTGGCTGAAAATTTGCTATTACTTTCGCCCAGGTTTCTGATTTTGGGTCCCTGATTCTAGAAAAAAATATATATATTTTTTTAATTTAAATTGTTTCATTATTACCTTCTTTGGAAGCTTTTATGTATATATCTTAAATGTGTGCTTGAACATATGGTTTTATTAATTTTAATATTATTTAATACAAGAGTTTCAACTGTTTGTTCTCATATTGCTATCTTTAATGTACGACGGTTAATCTTGCTTGACATCCAACATGTTTCCCCAATTTAGATATTAATGCCTCTCTTTGTTTTACAAACATATTTATACATTATCGTATTATACATTAAACTTTTATATGCAATGAAGTGTATTTAACGAAGTAGTAATAAATTACATATTCTAACTACATTGGTGCTTGTTTCCCTAAACTTAGTCAAAGAACCACAGGCAAGTGATTATCTTAAAAGTTATAATAACATATAGCAGTTCAGCCTTTTTTACAACTTTAAAAGATAGTAATGCATGTTTTCTTCGTTTTCTCTTTTTAATATAACATTATTCAATGTTTATGTGCAGTTCTGTAATGTACCATTTCTCCTTTTTTATGTAGACTATTTTAGCTTAATTATTGTTAGCTTATGTAAAAGTAAATCTGTTTTATGTTAACATCATTTAATGGTATTTTAAACAAACAAGCTATACAACAGATATTAGACAATTTTAATAAAAAAACATATTGGGAAATAGGTAGGGTAGGGAGTCTATGTCATGGTCGTTGAACTAAGGGTGTTCACACCTCCAAAAACCGTTCGTTGCAGATACTTATCAGGACGGAGCGAAATATATTTAGTTACAATTAAAAACAACCCTTATTTTATTTTTATGTTAGAATCAGTTAAATAATCAATAATATTAGTAACGACCAATTTATAAGGAATATTTTTAATTTTGTACTGCAAAATATACATAAATATTTATAAAAAAATAGATGTACATTTAATTGACCAAAAAAAAATCAAAAGTACTTGTGGCATCTAGAGTGTAACAAATAGTCACTTATACTATTTTCAACATTATTATCTTAATCGAGACCTTAAGGTCAAAAGTGTTAATATCAAATACCTACATTGAACCGCAGATTGTAGTCGCAAAGACCTAGACAAGGTCTAAAGAAAAGAATTGGCAGTATACTCCATGGATACTCTCTTACCTTACGACTTAAACCTTTTAATTAATCATGAAACTCATACAATGGTTCTGATTTATTTCTTTAAATTAAAACATATATATTGTGGAATCTGTGGAATCCTAATTGTATAAGTAATGTAAGTAGTAATTATTTTAATTCGATACGGAATTAGAAAGTCATTCTGTTTATTTGAGAACTTCTCCACAGCTAAATATAAAACCAAACAAAGAATCTAAAAAACCGCTTGTTGATAATAAATCTAGAAACTTTTTCTGTTTTCCTATGGACCCTGACACAGATTTCTATTACCACTGATGTTTTTTCTAGTTTTGGTAGAATATTTGTGTCATACATCAATTATTGGTGTATGTATAAATATGCATAGATGTATGAACATCAGACAACGTCAACTGAAATATTTGACAGGTTTAGTTCCATTTTTAATCAAGTCCCATGTCGCATGCTACAGACATGGTACGGCAGGACAAAACGAAAACAGTCTCGTCGAGAATATTGATCGCTGCCAGTTTGCCAAGGCACTCTATGCTCACGAGCGTTAGATATGAATATGCTTATGATAACGTCTCCAATATATCTGTCTGTCGTATATTTGTCTGTGTCGGTCCAGTCCATGAGCGCGTTGCCGTGGTAACCATTAATGGGGCTCGAAATACGTAGGTAAATATTACCCTGCCAAACATTAAGTTCATTTTGCATATATATATATTTAATACTTATAACTTTGAATTTTCTTACGATATCAAACTGAAAATAATAACATACATACACACATACACACAGCCAGGACATTATTCAGATATACGTAATAAAGCATATGAATTCGAAATAATTCTTACCAAATTTTATGTTTTGAGTAATGTTCAATTAAAGAATTTCTTTGTAGAATATCAAACTGCTATACCATATGCGAAAACATAATCATAGCGAATTCTAAAAAAAGTCACCGCCATCTATTAAGATTTTATATAACTAAATTTAAAATGGGCATATGCTCATATTAAATTTGTTATTTTATTAAAATTCAGATAAAACAAAGTAGCAATTCTAGCTTTATCTAAATTAAATACGTTTATGTGAACCGTATTCAATTCTGTTTAAAAGTTTTGAAACAGTGCTTGAAGTAAATTTTTAATTGCCCATAATTTCTTTTTCCCTAAACTGATTTCGACGAAACGATTTTGACAACGCTCCAGATTATATATAATTCACGTATGAAAACCGCTTTCAAATCCGTTGGGTAGTTTCGACGTTATAACGTACCAAACAGACAGAGAAAAAATCCAAAATATTTTTTTTTGGTTTCTGTTAATAGAACTACCCTTTTTTTTGAAAAATATTTAATGTATAAACACTCGATTTTTACCTTATTATCTATTTGAGATAGTATTTTTCTTTTTAGCATATTTCCTGATAAGTGATAATTGTTATAATCCATAACTTCGTTTGGTGTTGAAATTATAATGGGTTTTAAATCAAAATAAATTGTTGATTTATCTTTGTTGCAGATCACAGGGATTGGGTTGCGTACAGTATTTTCTCTTATATCTCAAGCGCGATACACAGATGCGAATCTCTGTGAGCAATCGCTTAAAGCTTTACTAGACGTTTTGCAAGGCCATGCGCCCGAAGATTTAGCGCAGGAGCAACATGAGGTAGGATTTTAGGGACTTTTTTAAGGTGCATATTTATTAAAGTTATTTTTTTACTGATATTTTTGTTTTAGATAATGCTGAACTTACATAGCATGCTAATAGAAGTTTCTAGCAGTGGAGCGGGCGGTCGCACGGAGACACCTTCCACGTTGACAGCACTGAGCAGCTCCTGTCTAATTGCGTTGGCCGTCGCCCGCGGGGAGGCCGAGCTAGTGCTTAGTGCTGTAACGTCGCTTGTAATGGCCTCACCGACCCTCACCGAACAATACATTCAGGTAATTATCTATTAATTACATATTTTAGTTTCAATCGTTAGTTCATAATGTTACTAAGATGTCAATTCAATTTACTATTACAGATACCGACTAATTTAACAATTTTACAAAGAAGCGTCCACTCAGTCATTCTGGGCCCTCCCTCCCGGAATCTGTGGTTAAACTTTGGAGTACCGCACAAATCATTAGTAACCAGCTTCCCTGTAGACTTGCCATCGCAGCTTACCGGCACTGGGGAGTTAGTGGTCCGCTCCTTAGTGTCCGATGGCTGTTACTTATACGTATTTACATCCAAGGGGCTTTTGAAAATAGGCTCAGGCTATGGTAGTTCCATCAGACAACATGTATACTTATACAAACCTGACTTCTTTGCCGGCGATCGCCACGGCTGGCTTGGCTACTGCAAGGTCAGACGAATTAAATTATATACTATGATTTTGTTGATAACCTTAGAACTTAACACTATAATGTCTTGAAAATTTACAGGATAAGTTGTATGTAAGGATAGGACGTAAGAAAAGTGAAGTCCATGAAGTAGACAAAGACACGTTAGAACTGAAAAGTGTTCTACGGTTAGAAGCGGGACAGCCTGCCCCCGTTGAACCTAAATCAGCGGTGTTCACAGATGGACACCAACTTGGATTAGTACTTCTTACCAATTATGTCAGTTTATGTCATAGTTTTCATCATAAAATTCAATTTTTAACATCAGAATATTTTTGTAAACTTAATAATCATTAATTTGTCTTTGTTTCAATAAATATCAATAAAATAGTACGTATTATCATACAGGACAATTTAACAATACGGATGTTCGACGTGGAAACAAACGCTTCTGATCGCACTATCGGCGGTACGCACGCTCTGAGTGCTCGACGCGAACTCAATGTACACTTACTAAGAAGACGCACGCTAGTGCTGGGCCGACCTTCGTACGATGACGGTCTTTCCAGGAAGATGGTAGACCTCGATGCCCCACTAGCTATGCAACTTGATGACAATGAAGACGATCCCCTCCTAGGGATATGCTCTGGACTGGATTTTGGACTTCTAACTACTTCCGCTGGGAAGGTGTGTAAATCGTTCGCTTCTCTATGTACTAGTTTAATTTTTTGTTTTAAGTTTATAGTGGTTTTGTGTTTTTTTTATTATAAGATAAAAAATAAAATAAAAGTTTGTATAGAAATTTTGGTAAATATTCTTTTATTATATTATATTTAATTTTTAATATCTTGTTCCTTCTCTCCTGTAGTATATTTCCTTTCTTCTAGTATTAAGAGTGCCGAAAACCATATCCTCTTCCTTCTGATCATCGTTATGTCTTAGTATCCATTCCTTCCCTATTCTCCAAGTGTGCCAACAAATTAAATTTTTGAAGATGTTCTTTTTTGTGGTGACCATTGGATTGTTTAACCAAACAATGCATAAAATATTAAAAACTATAATAATGTAGGGGAACTCTGAACAATAGATTATATTTTTGTCTGTTCATTTGTTTTTGCTTGCGAATTAAGCAAAATGTAGGTAGGTACTGCATGGATTTCAATAAAACTTTATATAATTATGTTTTATTTCCGGGGTCAAAACAAAAAAAAAATTGGTTGTTATTTTAATATAACAAAAAAGTTTGGACTGTTATCAAATTTAACGTGTATAAATCTATAAATATGAATTGATCAATATATGATCCAATCAATATATGATAAACCATGTTTATTATTTGAATTGCGGGGATGGAGTAGATAAAGTCGGTGCCAATAGTTAGTTCTTTAATTTTCTCTGCATTATGAAAATAGCAAATAGTAATTATGAGAATAGTAAATATGTATTTAAAAACAGTACTACTATTTTTCGGCATCAATCAATTTTTTTTTTTTGAAAATGACTTTCGTTCTCGGAGACTGAGACCAAAGTACGTAAAGTTTTCTATTTGAGGTATATTTTAGATTTAAAATTGTATTGGTATTAACACTAGCTGTTTAGCTGTTTTTAAGTTTGTTTAAGGTCTGCGGTGTATGCAATTAGGAAAATTAGTAACCAACTGATACAACCAGTCAGCTAGGTTAGTTTAGTTTGCAGAGTTATATAAAATTATGTTCTCAGCGTCTGCTAGGAGATCATTAACATATAAAGAATATATATCATAAATAAGTATAAATATCCGGCAATAATTAGGGTTGTGTATGTTAGTGGGGTTTACCATGCGAGTTTTATTTGGACAAAGAAAAATTGTTCTTTCCAATAATTATTTTAAGGGCGCTAATAGCATTTTTGTATGAAAGTGTTGTTTTATGTTTAGGTTTACTACACCGGCAAAGGTACTAGCCTTGGTTACAAAGTACCCGTCCCTCAAACCGGCCGCTGGACCCTCATGAAGGAAACTATCTTCAATAAACACGAAGTAGCCAGCATTAGAAAATGCAAAGTTGTTCAAGTTCGTATATTATTATTTATTTTAATCAGATTATTATATTAATAATAGTTGTATCAATAAAAACATATTTTGATGCAGGTGGCCCTCGGACACGAAGGAGTGCACGCTATCCTGGTGCTGGACAATGGTTCTGCGTTGTTCACGGGCATTGCTCGGCGCGGTGAGGACGGCGACGCTAACCGCCACCGTCGCACTCCCAAACCGACACGACCCAAGAAAATATTAAGGGTATAAATCTTTCTCATTTACAATGCAACTTTTAACAAAAATATCAATAGAACGGTTGTTACACTTTAACTAGACAAATTTACTTTAATCTCCTGTTATTATATATTACTAAAATAAATTATCCTATCATTGAAAATAAACTAATTGTCAGGCGGAGGGTCATCACGTGGTGTACGCAGCTTGCAACTACGGTTCCACGGCACTCGTTACGCGACTCGGACAGCTGCTCATGTTCGGGAAGGACACCCAGCACTGCGACGACAGCGGCCTCGTTACCGGACTAAGAAACGAGAAAGTTGTACAGGTGAAGCGTTCGGGATTTTTACTAATATATCTATTAATAAAAGTATATACTAAAGTTATAAATATTTCATAGGTTGCTTTGGGTAAAGCACATGCAGTTGCTCTTACAAACTTCGGCCAAGTATATACTTTTGGAATCAACAACAAAGGTCAATGCGGCCGTGAGTTCGGATACACCAAAGAAAGTACGTACTCATAAAATACCTATTTATTCTATACTGTAGATTTTATTATTCATATTATAGAGTAGATCACACCATTAAATTTAAAATTCAAAATGTTCAGATACTCACAAATCTAATATAAATAGGCACACTACTACCCAATATACCTATAAAAACTTGCAATGTAAAAAAATACGTATCACGAATATATGTTCCAATATACCTACATGCATACTAATTTTTCGTGACAATTGTTCGAACGGTTAATTAGATGACAAACAAGGTAAGTAAGAACAAAGTGGCTTATCAAATACATATTAAAATAACTGTTGGACCGGTATCAAAGTACAAGATGGGGAGAAGAAGAAAATGATTGAGAAACTTAGAACTCGATCACAGCACCACCTACTTGATTCAATTGTTAATCTAAACTATTGAGGGATCCAATCAAACAAAACAAAACAAAACCAATGGCATCAAAATCGGTTTAGCGTTTTAGAAGTAGTTCAGTGAAAAACACGCAAGAATTATACGCTTAAAAATAATTTACTGAGAAACAACATTACATTAAATTAAACTAAATGTATAAATATTTAACCTCCAGAATACATTTCTTAAATTAAGGGTTTTATTTTTTGCATATAATATAAATGTATATTATATATCTGTTTAAGTAATGTCAAATGTTTACATATATGTGGTTACACAGAACCATATTCGCGCGACCCGACCGACAAGGAAGAGGGTCGTTTCTGCCAGGAGGGTCGTTTCTGCCAGGAGGAACACGTGTGGACTATGGAGTACTGCCGCGTGTGCGTGCTGTGTCGGGAATGCACCGGCTTCGGCAGCACCTGCCACTGCGCCACGTTACCTAACCGCCTGCCCGGCGAGTCAGTGATCTTGACTATTAATGAACATTGAAAAAATATTTAAATGAAACTTGAATCACTTGAAAATTTATGTTTACTTGGTATAGAAAGTGCGGGTGCGGTGAAGGTGACAGCGGGTGTAGCGTCTGCGGCGTGTGTCGTCATTGTGCGGAGGCCTCTACCTCGGGTGCTACGGCCTCTGTATCAGATCCGCCGTTTTTCCAGTCTGGTATATTTAACTAACTATAATTTTATTAACACAAAATTATTATTAGTTTTAGCTCTCATTGTGGATTCATCGGCATTGGAATAAGAAACTACATACACGCAATACTCAACAGATAAAGAAGTGTCTCAGGGCGAAGGCTCCGTGGTAGGCGCTGTGCCGGTGCCGTGCGGGGACGAGCGCGAGGCGGGGGTGAAAGTAAGCAGCTTGCCGCCCGCTCGCGTGGCCGTACCGGGCGGACACCGGGTTGTCGCTGTGGCTTGCGGCCTGCACCACACTGTACTACTCACTGAACACGGTTTGTATACAGCTACAAGATATCTCTAAGATGTCAGTTGTTATATAATAATAATGTTTGTATTTCAGGCGATGTTCTCACATTCGGATCGAACCAATCGGGAGCATTGGGCGCTGGTGACATTTCCTCCCACCACCGACTAGTACGTGTACGAGTGCCACGCGCTCTTGCCGTGGCAGCGGGCAGTAATCACACTGCAGTGCTTACACGAGATGGAGAATTGTTTACCTTCGGTAGTTATCAGGTTAGTCTCAAACATATACAGCTATTTACTATCGTAAAAGTAATGTATTACAGTAAAATTTCAACTTAGCTGCTAAAGTTTAAATTCATAGTACTTAAACAATATTTCTACGAAATAGAAAGGATCACTGGGCCGTCCGCGGCAGGAAGAGCCGCGTTCTGACCGGAGCCCCGTATGGTACGCCACACCAGAGCGGGTACCACGTATAGGGCCACGGCACGGCTGCCGCGCTGTATGGCTCTCTGCCTCCGGTGACCAGACCTTCGTGCAGGTGTCACAGTCACTCATTAACACCGACACACTCTTCAGTTCTACCATCACGGCCAATAGCAACAGCATTGGTAAGATATATAAATACTTTTCCGGTAGCTAGCGAATCATTTTAAAAAACTTGCTAGTTTTCTTCTTATTAATGTTGTTTGATATTTTTAAATAAAAAAAATTGCAGTTATTTTACCGAATCGTCCGGAACATACCTTCAAGTGTATTACCATTAATAAAAATGATGGGTCTTGTAATGCTTGGACTGGACCTGAACAGGTGGACTTTGTGAACACCCTTGCTTGTCTGGACCCACTGTATGATGTATTATGGTGCTATCAACCTCAGATGCGAGTTATGAAGTGCTTTAACATTATCGCCTTTGACTCGCATAAGCTTCAAAGGTGCTGCTCTAATGATCCTGAAGCATTTTCCGATATTGAATTTGAATACCCAAACTATGGTTGTTTGAAAAGGCTTGAAGATTTTCGTCAGCTAGAAGACTTCGAATGGATTACTAATAACGATGAAGAAGAAGAAGTAGAAAATGTACTCGTATCAAATATGTCGGTACTCAATCAAGAGTTAGCCATTCCTTGCACTGCAGGGTGTGAAGTTACTAGAATTCACGCAGCATTACATTTGCTCGGATGCTTAGACTCACTGACTTATGCACATGACAACAGGTAAGTTAGCAACTAAATGTAAAATATTATATAAATGAATTAACAAATATACCAGGGCTCGTGGCAGACGTGGTCCTGCTCGAAAAATAAAAAAAAATATCTAGAACCCTATAGCAGCGCCGGCTACCGTATAAGCAAACATTAAAAGAATATAAATATCGGCCCAGCCGCTTAGGAAGTATAAATCATTTTAAAATTACCATTGTTTATCAGGTCACCGGTAGTAGACTGTAAACGTGACACCAGCATACAACCAGTAATTCCTGTGGTTGAAGACTATCAGACCGTCAACCGCTTTGAGAACCAAGGCGGTGGTTGGGGTTACTCCGGACACTCGGTTGAGGCTATTCGCTTTATGTGCGATAATGACATTATCTTAGGTAAAATATTAATGATCTGTAATATGTAATTCCATAACATTGTTGTATTTCTCCCATAATAAAATGTAATAATAATAAAATAAACGAACCATATAAAATAAACGAACCATATAAAATAAACGAACCATATAAAATAAACGAATGAACATAACCATAATAACAAACCTTTCAAGCTAAGCCATAACAAATATTTTTCTTTTGAATTAAGGTGGTGTTGGTTTGTATGGTGGCCGAGGCGAGTACACCGCAAAGATACGGCTTTATGACATAGGGCCAGATGGTGGCGATCAAGAAATTGACGGAGAAGTAATATTTGAATCGGACCACATATTTTACGAGTGTCCTTCAAAAGAAAGATTTCCATTAATGTTCGATGCACCTGTGGCTTTACTTGTAAGTATCATTTTATTAATTCAGTTGTAGTCTCATTAGCAACAGCCTTCTATTTCTGGAATAAACAAATGTATAATCAATATCAATAAAATGTAGGGTGGGAGGTGGTTTGTGGTAGCAGCCACTATTAACGGGCCATCATCGGACTGCGGCTCAGCTGGACAGGCCATGGTGATAAGCGACGATGCTGGTTTTCATTTCAAGACTTCCAAGAAGTCTAATAATGGAACGGATGTTAATGCTGGACAACTACCTTGTCTTTTATATAACGTGATGGGCCCTGATCATCCAATGCCCATTAGACATTTAGATCCGGGAGAACCAGTGATTGTTCTTTCTAAAAACATATCCAGAAAAGTGACTGTTACCTGCTTTCGATCACTAATTACGCTCATGCAGTGGAGCTGGCAGACCTTCAAGGATACTCTTTTAGAGACAAACGGCCAAGTACCTATAAATTATCAAAAATTGACAATGATGAAGCACCAGAAGCGATTAGTGTACGTAATAAGAGCTGGTCTAAGATTAATTAGATCTTATATAAAAGAAGTGTATCCGCAGAGCGTCAAGAGACGGAATTCACCTGACTATATGTCATATTTCGAATCAATAGCGGAAATTAGGAATTTCATCCAAGGTGTAATGGCAGATCAGACACCAACATGTTCCATGTTGCCTCGGCGACCCGGCCGCAGTAAGACCCACAGAATATGTTATGTGCAATTCGCTCTTGAAATGACTAACTCTATACTAACGGAAGCCCATGATACCTTTACTGCTTGTTTTTACGCGTTCTTTCCGACACCAATCCTGAAATGGAATCATCTATGTTTCATGCTCTGTCATATAAAGGCAAGTCCTACTTATAAATATTTTTACTATTCAGTCGCCATGGTTGTCGCAATGATGGTTAACATTTGTTTTTTAAGGACGGATCGGTAAACTGGAGTCAGATCCGTGAGTTGACAGCGACTTGCTCGGCGATGTGTCTATCACAGAGTTTGCGGGACGTGCTACAGTACATCGTACCACTGACACACAGCCATGGTGCCACGCAAGATGCACGGCGCATTGATAATAAGGTATATATTAAAAAATAAAAAATAAGACAATTACAACCAATAAACCATGTAGCTTATCATCATATGTTTTGTTTTAGTTGATAAAAGACGTGCCATGTAAATCAGCCACGGTTCCGCGTTCATCGCATGCGCAGAAACCACCACCAATACCGCCCCGTGCTAAAGATGTTAATCGAGTATGTTTACAAAAATTTTTCATATTTAATCTAAACATGCATAAGTTATGTGCAATGTTAATAAGCATTCATTCATTCATTTATATTTTATTACAGGCTAACGACAACGAAAAAACGAATTATCTCGATTGGCATTTACTAGATGTGGTGCCTCGGTTACTTGATGTGGTTCTGAACCCTATAAAACAGCAGATAACCCGTCGTCAGTGCGCTCCCGCTCACGACCACGGAGAGCTACTTACACAAGAAAAGCTCTCGGAGTATTGTTGTAAACTAACATCTCGTATCATTGCCGAGATGTCCTTTAGTGCATTACAGTCAAAGGTAATATCGTTTAAATTTAAATTGATATTGAATACCAAAATTTCAGATGTAGATACACTACTCAATAGTGTCTAATTATTTATTTGTGATTAGTATATTATAGCGATTAGTAATATGTACAAAGATTTACGGGGCGACATCGTCAAAGTCCTCATAAAAAAACAAGAAAAAAATACTTAAATATACAATTCTGTTTGCTTAAACCAACCAACAGGATGATCCCGATTCTAAATCAAACAAGCACCTTGTAACAGCGTCTCGTTTCATGCGTGTGAACTCAACTCATTCGTGGAGCACCGGCAACGGTAGCCCCGACGCTATCTGCTTCACTGTGGATAGACCGGGTGTAGCGCTGGTAGGCGCCTGCGTCTTCGTCGGCACCGGTCAATATGACTATTCCATTGAGCTCCTACATGATGTACGGTTCATATTTATTTTTCCTTTAGAAGTACCTATGTCTTATTTTTTTTATGTATATGGCTTATTTATTGGCTTATATCTTACATTTTAGATGCGCACATCATCAGAAGAAGCGAATGCCACACACTGCTGGGTCAGCCTTGAAGCAGCAGATGGTTCATTCTCTAGCGCAGATGCACATCATGATATGGTGAACATTAAGTTTAATAAAGCAGTACTGTTGAAGGTAAACATAGTTATATTTTTATTTTTAATGTTATCGTAGATAAAAAATATTCGAAGATGCCAAGCATAATTGTATGATCAAATTTTATTTATAATATGAATTAAGGACGAGACACGCTACGCGTTACGCCTGTGCTGCGAGGGCGCACGCACCTCTAGCGGTGATTGCGGGCTCCCCGCAGTAACTGGACCCGATGGAACTACCTTCCAGTTCGCATCTTGCTCTCTGAGCTTCAATGGCACCACACTTGCCCGTGGACAACTGCCCTGTCTCATTTATTACAGGTATATTCTACTGATACAGAATTCTATCTTGCTTGCTTAGATGATTTTTACCGGAATACCTATAACTTTTTTTTTGTACAGAACAAAATGGGTGGAACGTTCCTTAGAGAGCGCACCCGCAGCGAGCACCAGCAACACTCGTATCTCCTCGGGACTGGGTCGTCTTGTGGAGGGAGGAGCGTGCGATAGCGGTGCGGTACGTGAGGCGGCCGTGGCGGTGGCAGCGCTGGTGGCAGAACGTGGCGCGGCTTTGCTTGCGGCAACGCGCGCTCTGCCACCAGACGAGCTGCGCCGCACCGTGCCCGCGCTGGCCGCTGCGCCGGCGCTCAACACACTGCTGCCTTATGCTCTCGCTAATCTCGAGGGTCTCCATGATTCGAAGGTAATTTTTGCCACTATTATTGGTAATTCAAAAGTGAGAGGTTTTTTTTGCAATCGTGTGTGGAGTCAGCCCAATTTTACGGAAAATATCAAACACTGTATTTGTCTATATTTACAATAAAATAAAACTTACGAGTCTGATTTTATTAATAATATAATTTTATCATAATAATCTAAATGTATGACTTTTATAATGTAAATGTATAAGCAGTATTAATATAGGCAGAGTTTGTTTGATTTGTCTAATTTTAATTACAAGCCTACTTAATTTTAAATTCCCCACCTTTTATAAAGATTTATACATATAGTTTTAATGTGTGTCTGTAAAATTGTGGTCATCAAAAGATACAATTAAGTAGTGAGTTATAACATCGTTTTCTAATGATACAGAGCATCATTCAATTACTTGAAATGGTGCACAAGTTGCTGCCTCACGTAGCAGCCATGAATCTAATGATACCATCTGTCGAAGAACTCTCCACAACTACCACCAGCCACTTCTATACGTGGGTGGAGAGCGACCACCCGTACAAACAGGCGACGGTGTATAACAAACGGTTAGTTATTAATACTTAAGATTTAAATTGTATAATTATAGCAAATGCATGTACGCATAGAGGCACTGTATTTTACAGGTTGTAATGTTCGTTTTATCTATTAAGATATGCGTATTAACGCATACCAAGTAAAATTAATGTTAAATTTGTATTACAAAAACAGATATATTAGAATAGACTACCTCAGCTATGGCCTTGTACCAAGACGGTACAGCTGTTACTTTTTCGGACAAAACAACGTGTATAGTTCTTAAGTTTATAGTTCTTAACTATCTGGCAGGGTGCTATTTCCTCCGCAAGTAGCCTGGATTGTATTAGAGATGGATCCGCGCAGTATAACCGCTCAGCCGGAGGACACTTTGACAATTTACGCAGTAGCGGGAGCGCCCAAGCACCGCTGCCACTGCTCCGGAGACACCCGGGTCGCCGACCCACCCTTCCGCAAGGTATATAAGGTAGAGATCGTTCATTCACTCATTCATTGTATCTACACAGCTACATTACACTGACCACGCACACACGCCTCTTTGTAGGAACTTGCGCCTTCACTCATTCATGACTATATAATATAGACTAGGAAATAAGGGATTTCTTTTTCCCTTTTTAATTTTAGCGGGATTGGTTATGAATATGAATGCTTGCGCTTCTTGAATAACGTATATATTTAAGCTTTATATAATCACGATTGGTATGCAATAGAAAGGATTGGTAGATTTTGTTCACTATATTAGCAAGGTTTTCTTACAGTGGGTGAGGACAACATTACATTAAGTGAAGAAACATATTGATGATGTCAAATAATACACCGAGTTAAGAACAATACAAAATGAAATATGATTTATAAGTATCTGTTCACTGAACTGTCGTAATAGCGGCGAGTGAACATTAGTATGTGCATTATGATCATCATTAGAAAGCCGAGGCTCCATTTAATGTAGCAATATTGTCGTCACCCAGTGGATTAGTTAGAATAGATTTACTACTCTATAGGTACAAATGAAAACATAACATATATGTTGTGGAACAAAATATTATTTCATACTAGAGTTTTTTCAATAAAATGATAATTGCAGAAGTTAATCCAGTTGACGTCAGAAACAGGAGAAGTTGAGGAACTGGAAGAAGCGAGTTCCGAAGCGCCTTGCATGCATTATAGCTGCACTTATGTCAGCGTCACTCCCAAGTTGGGTAATATGTAAGTAATTACAACATTATATTAGTTATTGGGCAATGCTTATTTAGTTAGCTTTAATGTGATCTGCCTGATGCATCTGCCTCTCCTGAACTACTGAACCGATTGTCATAGGGATTTTTTTATTTGATAGCAGTGCTATCGATGGTTTAGTTAAATAAAGTACCTAGTCTAATTATGGATGGTTTGTAAATATCTATATAATAGATTGATAAGAATTGTACAAATGTTCACGAAAATGACATTGTTTTAGAAGGGCTTCTTACTATTTATCTATAATTATTTCGATAAATTTGTAAGGTCCTATTACTGTTGGTATCTTGTATTTTGTAATTATAATCTACTGTTTAGCTTTAAAGCAGATTAAACTGATCTTAGTGTAATGATAGAGATGTTACGCTTGTCACTATTCTTTATAGAACACATTATATTGTTCTAGGCAAGCTGATTGGCCTCAAAAGGCTTTACTCGTTCCAGGAAATGAAGTTATTTTCTCATTGGAGACTGCATCTGATTATTTAAACGAATATAATAAAGCTAACAAGTAAGTTAATTAGAGTTACATTCAAAGTTTCAGATTCAGTTATTAGAAAATCATAATCTAAACAGTAAAATTATTATGCATTTTTATTAACTAAGTGACGAGAGCCGCTTCGGTTACCGCTGTCTGTGCATCGGGTACGAGGAGGGCTGGCCCGGACGGCCGAGTACGGGTTTGGGACCGGGTTCTGGACCAGCTTCGGGATCAAACTCAGCACTGGGCTCGGGACCGGGTTCGGGACTGGGATCGTTGGAGATGGAGCTGGTTCATCTCGGAGCTGCTTGCGCCGCGAGACTACTGGCGCCTGACCTTGATATACCCCCGCTCACACGTGGTAAGAATATTATTTGGCTTTATTTAATTTAGGCGCCATTGTTGATACTTGTTGAAAGAATATGTTTCTGGAATTAATGTTTAAGATCAAAATTTTAAACACGTTGCTAATGCATTAGGCGCACGGGTAGGTATTATAACGGATCTGTTACTTAATTCTCGGAATTAAACAACTAGTTGCACCAAAAACTGCTCCTCGATCTGAAGCTAGAGATAATTTTATCATTTTGATGAATAATATCATATCATACAAGTTCAGCTTTAATATAGAGCACACTTTACCGAATATTCTGTTGACATTATTATTATACAATGTAATTTCATCTCATCGAGTTCTTACATTTATTTCAGTAAAGAAGAATATGCCTATGGTGTTGAGAACTAGATTAAAAAAAAAAGAAATTTGTAATACCTGGATTAACATAATTCATAATCATTTGCATATAGGTTTTACAAAAACAGAAAAATAATATACCTTTTAACTCTTATCAACTTTACAATCTATACATATAATAAAACTGTAATAGATTGCTGTCTGTACATGGCAAATATATTTAAAAATCATAATGGGTGTTCTTTATATAGGCAAAAGAACCAAAAACAATGTTTTTCATTTTGTTTGTTTGTTTATGCACGCTAATCTTATAAACGGCTTAACCGATTTGGAGGCAGTTTTTAGGAATATATTGTGATGGGATTCACTTCACAGTAAGATTTTTTTTAAATTCGAATTATAAATAAAGAAGTTATATCAATTGATGTCAATCATGTAATTTGTAGTAAAATAAAGTTAACTAAAGAAGACGCGGGTTATAATATAATTTATTTATTTAGATTCTAATATCTATTTATATGCAACATGCATTTATTAGTCAAGGCCATAACTATGATGCTATAATAGACTGGTCTATTAGATGCAATATGACTTCCTTAATAGTATCTAAGATGCATCACATACTCCGATTAGTAAGTTAAGATCTTAGTTTGTTAGATATCTATCGATACCTGGGAGGAAGAAAGGTGACAAGGTCCTCCGTGTTGATATTTTCGCTGTAATTGAAGTGATTAAGTGATTATTTCTTCACTTAAGTGTTCTGGGTATTATTCCTTAATAAGAAAGTCTTTGAAAGATTTAGCCTTCACTAAAAAAATTTAGAGAAAAATTAATGTTATTTATTTACTGAAAAATCACCTAGGCAATCGAAAAAAATATTGTCAAGCAATACTATATCTACAACTATTGACTATCGTATAGTGAAATTCTTAGAAAAATTCTACCAAAAAAGCTGTTCTTCAGGGATAGCTATTATATCCTGTCTCCTCACAGTGAATGCCAGATGTTTGGTAAGTAGTGATGTCCCCATCGCCATGGTGTGTCTCGTGAGTCGTGACCGGCATGTTCATGTGCCGCAGGTGTTACACTGAACCATTGTGCTACAGTTTGTGTTAACTCGGTTTGAATTATAAATCCATCCTGGTAGTTCTTGATTCCTTTTGTGATACATTTATAAATGGGTGTACGTATAAATTGTTTTTAAAATAATGGGAAGGACTTCCGGGTGAATGTAGATTTTATTTCATGTTATTATATTTGAAACATAATATTATGGAATAGACTAAAATTATTTGTGTAATATATATTTTTTAAAAGTATAATTCAAATGAAGAAAAAGTGTGGTTTATTGAAATTAAAAAAAATATTAATATAGGAAAAGCCACTGTACGAAATTGAATTAAGTAAGAATTTCGAAGGTCAGTTTCTACATACATGAAGCAAAAACTACTGTACGAATTTTAAAGTAACTTTAAATATATATGCATTATACTGTATCTCCCAGTTAATTTATTTTGGGCTGTCTTATCCAGATGAATGTTAATTGGAAGAATTGTTTATTAGTATCCATGCATACATACATACCTTAAACATCGATTTGGTATTGGTATAAGTTGCAAATAAATTAGAAACGATTTGAAAAACTGGGAATATGATTTTAATTACCCATGTTATTGTTTTAAAATATCGGTAAATATGTATAGCTTATGTATAGTCATGTTAAGCTTATTAACATTTTTTAATAAATATAGAATGAAAAATAAAATGATATGGGCAGGGATTCGAGCCCGCAACCTCTGGAAAACTGTCCCGTCGGTCAACTAATTGGATTTACCATATCGCTTAGGACTGTTAAACTGACCTGCTTATAATAATCCTAGCGACCATAGTGGAGGTCCAGACGTTGGCTATGACGGCTGGCACTAGCGGTGTGGGTGCTGTTGGAAGCGAAAGCGGCGCCGAGACTAGTGAAGAGGGGGTTGTGGACGAAAGCGTCTTTGACGAGAGTGAGGCGCTGCTGCTGTCGCGTGGCCTGGAACTAGCCTCGCCGCCTGCCGTTCAAACAGTGCTGGACGGCCTGCCACTGCTGCGGTGAGTACCAACTACTCCCGCCCCGCGACTTCTTATTTTTGCATCAGTTGTAGTAGAGCATTAGACAGTGTGGTGATGAAACAAGAGAATAATATTCATGGCTGTATGGATGGCATAAATATTATTACCGATGACAGAACAAGATCACACGTAAGTGTGAGATAGAGTAAAAAATCTAATATTTTTTTTTATTACATAATTTATTACAGAATAGAGCGTTAATTTCAAATTATGAACAATAATTTTTAAATGCAAGATGAAGTATGTGTTCAAAGTTAGACCTTCCACAGTCACGATTTGCTTTTGTAGACATAGATACATAGATAGGTTATGTACAGAGTAACATACTATATATTCATACACCTTATTTGTATGTGAGCAACTAGTCGCCAGGCAAAGATGAAACAATCTTATACACTAAATACCACGCCGTATAGCAGTAGCTGACATGTACTGAATGTAACAGGTGGTTGCCGGTATGCATCGACCTATTGTAGAGTGCTGGTCTATCTAACAATCTAGCCGCAATAATCTTTCTTATTCCTATCTAGATCTAAAGGTGATTTGGTTATTAAAGTTTTTTTTAATATACAGGTGAGACAGGTAATTAAAACAATGACTTTGAGCATACGTAGTTATGAGACCAAATACACTTGGAATCATATTTTATTAAGGTATCCGTTTTTCTGTACGGATATATATATATTATTTGTTTATGTAATTTTGTTTAGTTTCACAGAGTTCGTCATAAAGCATAGCACAATATAGCGAGTTATAATAGCGTCATGAGTCAACCATAGCAAATGCAAACATAATATAGCAACATTACTGGACCTTCATAAGTTATTCAAATATTTTAGATTAGACTTTTGTTTTGTAAGCATATATATTTTATATACTTTTTATTGATCTAAGTTGCAATAATAAAACGCTATTGTTTGATATAACATACAAAAAATATATTTTGAATCTTAACTTTATCGTCGCTTGCACAAATCAGATGAGCACTCGCCGTTCAAGATCATAGTGTTAATGATTGTACGAAACTCTACTGCCATACAATATGTTTACAGTTGTTAATATTCAATTAATAATTAAAATAATAACATTGCATAATTTATGTTAATTCGCTCCGCAGCCATGTAAGAGATCAGAGCTAAATGTTTTAAAATTACATTCACAATTTACAAAATTCGCATTCGCTACAGCTATGAATAATTTTACATTCACAATAATCAACAATTTTAAACATAGTAATAAAACAAAATGTGTTTCTTGTGTTTTTTATTTACGTTAACAGAATATTTTGATTTCCACAATGATACGAGATAAATTTACACAAACAAATAATTTAAAGTTTACAATGGGTAATACTGATTTATTTTAAATAGTTTAATTGGCATCAAATTTATTTTGCTTACTTTGAGGTAGAGTTCTCTAAACTTAACAAACTTATTAACAACATTACCACCTCCTTAAATACAAAAAGAAAAAAAAACAAAGTCATTTTGATCGATCCAAGATCCGATCAAAGAGATCTATCATCTTAATTACGAGATATCAAATCATAAGTTGGTTGTTAACAGTTCTGCTCTTTCTACAACTATATGAAATTCGGTCTCTCTATAAGTTTTACCATCTGGCATTACTATTTGAACTTTCTTTTTTTTTTCATTTTCCCGCCTTACTATAAAAAATATCACAATGGCCGCTACCAGAAGAATACACACTATGCCTACAACTACGAAAATCCAAAATGTTTGTTTAAATGCCCCACACCGGCTATCTACATACGTCGGAGTCGAAACGTAATGCCCTTCAAGATCATACCAGCAGTTGATGATGCCTCCGTGATCGCTTGAGACGTTTTGCCACGCTTCTGCTAGATCACAGTTACACGTTGAGTTAAGATTTAACCCGTCAATTCGTAGCGACAAGGTCGATCGGTTGTACGTAAGCGAGGATGGTGTTATATTGGTGATAGTATTATTATCAATTAATAAATCTTGTCGACCTGAAACTGACATGACTTCTTCATTGACTGTAAATCCTAAAAATGCGCCTTTTCTTATCGTCGTTACCGTGTTATTTCTAAATGTTATCGGTCCCCTGGACGATATATGGAAACTATCTCCTTCTAAAATGGCTATTATATTATTTTCAATCAATATTCTCTTTGGTAAATTGACAAGAAATGTTAAACTAGATAGACACTCAATCACAACTCCTTCAATGCGTAAGAGATCAGTCACTTCTACATCTGACAAAAATCTGCTGGGAAGTGTTTTAGTTACACCGCCTCGTATAATAAAATTGGTGGTAGTGAATTTCTTAAATGCTTGTATTTCGACGTTGTCGTAAATATTATTCGTAAGTTCTATACTCCGAACCCCAGTTAAACTAGAGAAGGCAAAAGGCTTGAGGTTACTTATTCTACTGTCACTTATATTAATATTGTTTATACGCCCTTGAATGGCATGAGGGGATATTTCATTAACCGTGCTATTCGATATTGTTAGTCTTAAACCGGGATTCATTTCGTTGTCTCTTGGTGACCAGGCCAAAGCGCGCTCGTTAATATTAACTTGTTCCACATTTATTATCTCTATCGTTCTCAACTGAATGAGATGCCGAATAGCTTCTGATAAGAATGTCACACGATCACACCCATTTATAACAATAGCAGTTGCCATTGCAGGTATCCGGTAAGCTCCGTCAGGTCTCAGAGTCAGATCCTGTTTAAAATGTTTAATTATACATAAAATATCTAATTCGACGAGAAAAAAATATTAGTCGGCAAGGCCAACTATAACGATAATATAACTAATAAAAAATACCTGAAATTCCCCGGTGCAATGACAAATAAGCCTAGTGAAGGAGTCGCATCGACAGGCTTCTTCCTCGCACGCTGTTGGCGATAAGCGTTGGGCTAGCACCCCTGCCTGTATCACCACCGCCACCACTAGATACCACCACATAACTCGCCTCATTTTCACCATTTTACGTCACCATCGTTATTACTTGTCAGTTCTGAAATCAGTTTTCTCGTTTAAGACTTTCAACACACTAAATGACCGTAAATAAATTCTAAAATATATGAAACTCCTAAACAGTTATCTATATCTATAAAATTAAAACTTTTTCTTTAACTACTAACACAGAATATTATTATCCAAGTCATTTTTAAACTGTATATTATTGATAATGTTAAAAATACAATTAGATTATATCAGAAATACCTTAATTCCTCACTTCGATATTTCTACGTCACTTCTTTGTATAATTGTTTATGTCACACTAATTCACTTTTCATAACTAATATATGCATAATAAGAACTGTTTGGGACAAAAACTTGTTGAATTATGACGATATGGGTTATTTCGCTGTAGTCGTATCTATGTGTGAGTCAGATAGGTATCGTTATCGGATTCGTTATCAGATATACTAGGTGCTTAACGAATGGTACTGAAGAAACGTGTGTGTAATTTTAGCAAGGCTATCAGAGTTGATAGCGCATTGATAAAACCAATGCTAACGGCCCTTTGAAAGTTATATATAATCCACGTTCATTGGTTTTGAATGACATAGAATATATATTTATCATGGTAATAATATAAACCTTTGCTTCAATGTTGATTATATGATGATAAAATATAAGAGCGAGCTGTATTTATAATAAAATCATATTATAGGTTTCAAATTAGCTATAAAATTAAATTAATTTTACGAATTAGTAAGTAACATTGACATTCCTCGTACTCAGGTCTTAACCACACCCTGCGAGACTAAAGTCGTGATATTTATGTATAACACGAGAATGTGCTTTAATAAGAGAAGTATATCCTTGACGCGTCTTCTGGCTAAGCTAATTACGACTTAGGACGCTATTTTAACATTAAGATGTATTTAGACGTTCTGTATTTCTATATTTTGCGCTCATCACCGTCGCTTATAATGATTTCAATTATAAGATTTATAAACAACTCTTACCTACTCATATTTTAAATAGTTGAGAGATTTAATAGACAAAACTTGTGAAACCATCAAATTTATTACCTGTTCAGTATTATTTGCCGATTCAATGATGTCTTATAAATGTATTGTTTCACAGGATTATTAAGAATTAGTCATAAAATTATTTAATTCTTTTTTAAATCAAGCACAAGTCATAGATTTAATGAGAAAGGTAAGTTTAGTTATTATAAGATGTTTTTACACAATGGAAGTCATTGAAGCTTATGTATTTAAAATTAGTCCTAATGAGGTACTAATCATTTTATAATATAAAGTACGAGTATATTATTAATACTAATAGTTAATTATTTATTATAATATCTTACCTCGATCCAATATCGGTTGTAGAATGTTTGTGGGGAAAAAACATTTATATTCAAATTAATATCTCCTCACTAGATTAATTATGACCTCTCGTAGGAGTTTGCTATTATTAGACACACTGTTATCAGGTATTCAAATTTCCTAGAACACTAATGAGAAATTTGATATTGTGATATGCACAGGAACATTACGAGTACTTTCTTAGAAATGTATACCACCGGGACTTATATAAAGCTTAACAGACAGTTTAATTTGGCAAATCATACACAGGTCGTATTAGTTATGCTGTGCATTTAATTTTTGTATGTAAATTGAATACAATATGATATATTAATTCACTATATATTGATCTATTGAAACAATCGTTTTTGTGTAACTTGTTACATAGCTTTCAGATTCGATTTTATATGTATAAAATATTTTTGCAGAAGTAAACACCAAAACTGTTTACGTTTTATATTATTAATTTAAATAAATATATATAATTTTTTATAACTTATATATAGTAAGCAGAAATAGTATAAATAGATTACTTTTAATGTCAGTTTCTTATCCATCACTTCTTATTGTACACAGTTTTTAGGTCTTAACGTTACAAATTAGCACAATTTGAAGACTCGTCATATCAAAAATCTGTGCGATCGGAACTCCTAATACATTACTCAGCGGTAGAGTGCTTTATTTTTATTACATGAAGTCAATATTTAAATATCAACCTACGTGTTCGTAATCTTATGACATACTTACTATTATACATACATGTTTATATACATTATTTATTTACTTTATTTATTTACCATCAGCTTACACGGAGTCTTAGCAAATATATAGCTTTAGATGTTCATCACGAATACAATGTAACTATGTAACATTAAAAAAGTATTTTAAGCGGTCATAGGTCAATTAGCTATTAAAAGTGTATCAACCTAATGCGGAACATCGACGTAAGAGCACGTACAAGAGCAGGTAATGCTTCAAGTACCACAAATAAACTCTTATTTCACCATTGTTTAATGTTTATTCCTTGACTCTAGCACGTGAGAATTGATTTGTGTTGGCCGGTTTACTTTGCTTGCACAGTAACTTGCACATGCTTCGTCTTTGAAAAAAAAAATAACAATTATTGTATTATTCAAGTACACTTGGTCTTTTATTTCACTTCTAATATTTATTCCGACAATGGCTTGACCTTACAATAAAACTATTTCAATATATGTTTATAGTAAAGCTTTCATAAAACAAATTTATTTTAAGGATTTCAGATTTTTAAAGACTGGTTTCGACTATAACGGCAACTGGTTTTATGATGTGACTAAGAGGAACGAGCTACATATTCATAAAATAACAGTATTTGCACACACACACATTATTAAATCTATTAACCTACAAATATCCATACATTAAGTTTTGTAATGAAACCCAAAAGGCCGTCAAAATAGAAATAAAACACTTCACAAATTTCCTCAAATCTCGTGTTAAAACCAGTTTTTTAACTTTTAAGTGTTGTTAATATACGATGAGTAACAGAATCTCGATAACATTATACTGAGTCATGAAGAAAGTCTTAAAATGCTCGATATTAAAATAATATAATGACAACAGAACTGATTTTTTTTTCTCTTTTATTAAATATCTTTTTAATGGTGTGAAATTTTAAATTAAACTTCATCCTTTGCAATATATCCTTTATATATATTAAGGTTAATTTTGATTCTTAAACATGAGCGACGGATGCTGTAATTGAATTATCGTGTAACTGCTTGTATCCTGGAGCCAATCGTGTCCACCAGTGATTACAGAGACCACTGCGTTTACTTGATACGTTTTGGAAACCGATAGGGTCTATAAAATGACCAGTCTCCTTCAAAACATATGTCAGTATAAAATATAAAAACCAAGCAAGTATATAATTCAAGTTGATAAACTAAAGATTCATTTAAATTTACTTTATGTAAAGGTATAAATTTATTAATATAAAAATATAACGGTTGCCATTTATATTTACGACTATATTGTATAATTTATGTATATAATAAATTAGTAATAAATTAGTCATAACAGATTTTAACAATTTCAAAAGTCTAGTAAATATATATTTATTCGAAAGTTAAATTTTTCCTAGCTTGTTAGCTTATTGTGAAAAAAATAACTTTAAACATTTCTGTAATTTTCATCCGAAAATATAAAAAATGGTTAAGTATTATTAGGTTTATTATTGTTTAATACTTAGGATATAAAAGATGAAGTCGCTACTAACGTCTAGTGTTTAATAAAATTATAAATAATAAATTTCACACATTTTTATGAAACATGTAAATTTTTATTTTTAACATTTCTGTCATTTTCATCCGAACATATAAAAAAGGGTTAACTATTATTAGCTTAATTATTGTTTAATACTTAGGGCATAGAAGATGAAATCGCTACTAACGTCTAGTATTTAATAAAATTATAAATAATAAATATCACACATTTTTATGGAAAATGTAATTTTTTTATTAACATTATATTTTTTATTTATTTAAAAATCAGTTTTTTAATAGCGAACATACTTGAAGTTATCAAATGCTGTTACTAAAATGCTGTAACAAAACTTATCATATTCTCGATATTGAAGATTGAAACTTTGATGAAACTTTATAACTATGTTTAGGTAAAGGTCAGAGTGAATAACCAAACATAGTTTAACATGAATTTACCTATTTCTTTGCATTTAGCAAGTCTTTCCGGTTGCTGGAGCTTTTGATTCGGTAAACAGATTGCCAGTATGTCGAAATGGTACCTGAAATCTTAAACCTAATCCTGAATAACTATTCTATTTATATCTCTAGATCCATATATATATTGGTGTTTGTAGATGTACAGAGGTCAGTTTAAACTGAAAGCTGGTCATCAACGAGGTCCCACCCACACGTATAAAGGTCACTAATACAGATAAGGCCTCTACGAAAACTCTGTATTTAGAAATAGATGTATAAAATTCATTTTCATTAAAAAATTGTTAATTTTCAAAATGATATAATGTATGATGAAGTCATACCGATTACTAGTTACCTGAATCACTAATTTACCTTCTCTTACTTCGGCGTCATAATTAGAATTTAAACAAGTCACTATTTGCATGACTTTATAATGATTGATGTTTTTGTTTTTTTTTTTTATTTCATGACCACTTTTCAGATAACCTATTAATTCAGATAAATAATATACCTACTGTTTATTTGTCACGACAATAAACATTAAAATATTTACTGATAATAGGTAAACTTAATACGCAACAGTATGTTATGTAACGTATTATAAACAAAAGTAAGATATGAAATTATATTAAATACTATAAGTAATATTACCGATCAACATCGGTTTCACTGCGCAAATTAATAAAATCAATTATAATGATGATCCACATTTTATAAGTACCCTAATGTAATAATTTCAGTGGCACATGTTTTGTTTCAAGCTTTGATTACTTGCCAAGTTGTACCGGCATAATAACAGCGATACGAAATATTATCAAATAGTAAATACTATACTAACCTCGTAGAAACATTGTAATAGTTCTGCAAATAACTCCCACTATATTATCCGCTTACAAAATAACAGTCCAAATGAAACTGAACATTATATACAAAAAACAATGCGTTGGAAAAAAAAATAGATCAATTGCGTTTGGCGCTCAAAACAACGGAGTTAGAAGAATGCATGCGCTTCGGCGGTTTCCGCGCACGCGACTGATCACTGGCTCGAGAGGCGCGGGAGAGCTCTCGCAGGCGGCAGCGGCGCGGATCTCGGCTCCGTGACCTTCGCCTTACAATAACTCGCTAAATAATGAATACTTATAATTTACGCAGTTATATCAGAATTATCAACGTAGACGTCCAGATCCTACGGGTCCCTACTCATATAATGTATTCTTCAAGTTATATTTCTACAAGCAATCGAACTTGTCTAAGCTGGTAAAGTTCGTCGTCGACAGTTTACGTTTGAAGAACGGTTGGTGTAAAAAGATATGTAAATTCAAAGAACCATACGATGCATTACTCTGTGTTTCTATGTATCAATGGAGTGTCTGTAGGTTAAGTTTGTAAATGGATTCACGGAAGGGCCACTAAGTAAATATTTATTATATTTGTTTAATGTGAACGCGTTAAGGTTTTTTAATAAACATTAAATAACCAGCCAAATTGGTTGAGCCGTTCTAAAATAATTCATTTTACTATTCGAAAATCTTTGTGGGTTTATGCTAAATATTTCTATATAGATACTTAAAGTATATAAGTTATTCAGTAAAATGTCTTAAATGCCATCTCTTGCATAATAAAGCCATTTTTTCAAGGGTAATATTAGATGTTGGGTTTTCATATAGCTGTTATTCAACTATAGATGATTATAAATCATTCTTTTTTACTACTTGACCACAGATGGCATTGCATAATATAATTCTATAAAACCTATATACATACATATAGCGATCGCTCGGATACTTATGTTATTTAATTAAATATCGGTTTTTTTCAATAATTTCCCCTGACAGTCTGGTCTATTAAAAGGAAGTTGATATTGATATTTGGATTGTTTATTGAATAACTTTGAGATATAACGTATAAAAAATACAAATTTCAAATACTTAGAATAATGCTAACATAATATGTCTCATTAAGTTTAAACTGTTAATCAAGTTAAACAAATATTTAAGTTTATGATCTCTACGTTTATTATATTAAATTTCCTGAAAATCTGCATTACAATACAATTCTCAAATTTATAGAGTTCATCAATACCTAACTGTTTTTTAGAATAACATACTAAGTCTCTATGATATTTCTTTTTATATTTTTGAAGACTACCTTGTGAAAATATCTTCCTTGCTCTCTACTAAGGTGTTGGTTTACTAGGTCATTGCCTATTGTTTACCTGTCAGTATTTGTTGTTTACCACTTTAGCTGTCCCGTGTAAAACCAATTGATGTGACCTCACATTGGGCTCACTGGACTGTAAACGTGTTAATTCAATTTATTATGAAATTAAGTCCACAAAGATGAATATTTAGCCTTATTTTGTAATTACAAAACGAGCGATTCTAAATAACAACTATAACGGACCCTAAATTTAGTTACAATAAGTAAACTTCAAAAATCGATTATTATTCTCAAAACCTCGATCGATTGCCCTCCATTTCAAATATTTATTGTCATTATTATAAAATTACAAAATGGAATAGAGAAGATTGTTTGCACAGTGTACCTACGTAAGATGCCGTCCCCCATTTTCAAGATCCTGCACGAGCTGGTATCAGTTGTACGTCTGTATATCGTATTATCGGCCACATAAAGGTTTCCTTCATCAAAAACTATAGACGAAAGGAGAACAAGGACATGTAATACTGTGCAAGTCAGAATTTTACGAAACTAAAGTAAATGAAAACCCCAATCGTAAGAAATAATTTCTGAGACTCTATCGCCTATAACAAAACAGGATCTGATCTGCTTGGGGCTTAGTGTCGACTGCTTGGTGCTTGATGTCGGGTTTAGAGGATATACCCTTAATCAATCTCTGCAGTGTGTTACTATATTGTTAAAAGTGCACAGGAATATTTCTTTACTAGAAAAAGGAAATATGCACGAATACAAGAAAAATTGGTAATGAGTACCATCTATTGGTAAGGAGTGTTAGACAAAGGAATTAATGCTTGTTTTTGTGATAAGAACGGAGTGGAGACTTCCACTTCAGCTTATTAAGCGACCGTATTGGACCGCGTTAAGATAGTGAAGTTGCCAACAAGAGTGTAATCGTGCTGCTTGTCCTGAAGCCTTGCTTGAAGCTAAACTTCAGGATTTTATAAGAGCTGTAGAAAAGCCATGGTCTAGCTCAGCTCTTAGCCTAATCAATAAGGAGTTCAAACTTCTGTTAGACTTGGATCTAAGCCATTAGCTTAATTACAAAGCTTGGAGGACATGGTCTGCTCTACTTTACACGCCGACATGAGAAATATCTGAAATGACTTAATTCCCATGAAAACTGTGCGTGCGTGCTTATGCGCACATGCGTGTGAGTGCATGCGTGTTGGTGCATAAGTGTTCGTGAATGCGTGCGAGTGCGTGCTTGCGTGCAAAAATACAGAGTAGTCGTCAGAGAGATTAAAGCCTGTATCTAAAGCAAAGGTTTTTATTTCGAATTTATGCATTTTTATTCGCAGGCTTCAAAAATATTTACGTCTATTATGTAAGCTTTATGTAAATTTACGTCTATTATGTAAATTTCGTTAAGACTACTTCATAAAAAAATAATTGTAACAGAACTTATGACTATCTATATCTGAAATTTAGTACTAATAAAATATGAACTACTATTTAAAATGCTGGTTTTCATATATTCGTAATTCTTTTTTTATAATTTTAAAGAATTTGTTTTGTTTTAAGTTATCTGGATGGTTAGATGGTTATCTTCTTAGCTAAGGTTGGACCTGCTTGCTGACGCTGTTATTGAGATATAGTACTTTTATTTTTTAATTTCAGATTACATATTTTAACTTCGAAATAATATCCATCTTTAATATTTCCAGCCTCTCAGAACTTTTATTCAATCATTAAACTGACCATTTGAATAATTAGGAGCATCTTTTCAATCACTATTGGTTTAAAATTAACCGCAATCAAAAAATCTGTCAGGTATATCAATAAAGAAAAGAATATCCCCTTCAAGGACACATAGATATTTCGTTGACCGGATCTAATAGAATGAATTAAATTTATTCAATTGGAGGTTTTTGAACCCAGGCATTAATTTATCATATGTGCTAATAGCGAGCTTGTATACAAACTGTAAGGTAGAGCTTTTAGATGTTATTCGAGGATGGATAACACTAAATAACATGAACGTTTCAAAAACAGAGCGTACTTAATATAATTGATTTTAATATTGATCCTTGCGTCCTCGGTCCTAAAGATCCTAAAAGCTAAATTATTTTAAAAAATTGTATGGTTGTTATCCATACAATCATCTACAGTAAGAAGAAATAAAATAAGTCATATTTATTAAACTATTTCTTTCAATTTAAAATAAAACGAATTGCGATTATTAATATATAAATTTTGTAAGTTCTCAAAGCTAAGGGAGTAAATTAAGTAGAATAACCAGTGCTAACAAAGTTATTGTGCATTCTCACTAGAAGCGTATCGGAGCTCTGTGACATACCGAGATTAACTTCTTTACCACCGGATGTTATATTTTCGTATCGGCCCGCGTTCCGTCGTACAAAACTAAAATTTAGTTTCTTAATTGTGGTGAGTTTGCTTATTATAATCGAAGTAACTATTTTAGGTTTTTCGTATTTTATTGTGAAAAGAAAATTAAAGTTTTTAATAAAAACTAAATTCACTTATTAAATCTTAACTATTCAGATATTTTAAGTTTTTAAATAACAATATTCATTATTATGTTATAATAAAACAATAATTTATTTGCATCACATTTAACATTTATTTTATACGTAACATTAATGGAATAACATATACATATATTAAACCAGTATTGGTTATTTATCTACAACATATATCGCAATTCAATCCACTTGTCAAATCAAATCGTCAATATAAAAAATATATAAGATTAGAAATTTGTGTTTTCAACATGTTTTTATATTTTTGTATTAATTTGAAATATAAAATATAGAAATTGTAGTTTAAATATTTTACTATAGTACTTATAACTATTAATTTAAATTAAATATTACTATAAATTGATTTTAAATATTATAATGGATGGAAATTAACAGTCACTAAACTACAATTGTATTAGTCTAAAAAAGCTCGTCGCTTCTTAAGTAATATTTTTAAGAAACAGATCATTTACTAACCTTTGGGATTGGTGCGATAAATATTTAAAGCAGATAAAGATTTATATATTTCTTAATGTACCTCACCATAACGACAATAATAGTATTTTTAATCAATATATTATCATTATATTGGGGTAACTATAATTTGGTATTACGAGATAAAGAATTAAACATTATAATTACTGGATTCTAATAAAGTTATCACTATGGAAACATGAGCGAGTTATCAGCTCTAGGTTATCATATAGAAACGTTAATAATTGCACATATATTACATACGAAGCGGTAGATGGCGTATTAAATATAATTATGGCTTCACTTAAAAAATATTTACAACAAAAACTTACACAGTAATAGATCCGGCAAGAAACTATTACTCATCAAAAAATATTTAAAAATAAACAAACTAAATAAATATCACAGCAAAAGAACTTAAGCAAACGTCGCGAATGTCCTACTTTGAGGATCATTATAGACTTATCTACAAGGATGAACTTGAGCATAGATTGCGAATCGTTTTTAGCTTTTTTTTCTAGCGTTAGGACTCCAGGCACCGTTTGCTTAGGATTCAACCATGCCGAAAAGATGTGCCCTCTCCTGGATCAGCAGCCGCCGGTTTTTCGGGCAATGGCCTATTTGACATCTTGCCAGAGCTGTTCGAGGTTGTTGAATTATTAGATTTAGTTGTGGACATAAAATTTGGACTAGTAATGGAAGTGTTTTGCGATTTCGTTGTAGGAATTATATTTGTATGCAGTTTTTCACGAACTGCTCTTAAATATGGACCTCGAGGGATAGCTTGCTCAGCAACTACATCGGGCATATCACCCAAACGGTTTTTCTTTTCCTTTTCGCAATTTGCTATTTCTGCGTAAAGGTGGACGGCGAAATCTTTTGGTTCAAAATATTCGTGTGCTAGGGCCGTCTGTCTGTTATAAGGTGACAGTGGCATTAACTTGTCTAGTGAAGGAGTGCGTGTACCTATGCTTTTCATTTGTTTTTTATTTTTCCCAATACGGGGAGTTGTATTTTGAAATGGCAGTTCATAAATATTCTCTTCGACGTTGAGTAGTGAGGTAGTATTATTATTGCAGCTCTCTTCAACTTTTATCAGTTCATATAGATGTTCTATCATTTCTCGAGCTTCTACATAATTTTCCGGATCTTCAAGTTTTTCTTTTAGATTTTCCAATAGTTCTTTAGTTAGTTCTTCGGGCAACGTCTGTGTGGTCTTATTCTCTGTTAGTAACACATCTTCAGTGTACTCATTAGGAATGACTGTCTCTTGAACGGCATCTTGGATTCGCGGTTCGTTGAGACGATGACGTTCTGAATATTCGTTAACTGACAGCTGTGAAATAGATCTAGCATTATCTATCCCATTATTATATCCACATTGGCATAAGCGGTCGCAAAGTGCTCCACACGATGAATTTGATGATATGATGAAATTTTTAATAGTAACGCAGTGACCTCTTCGTCTCATCCACCGTATAAAAGTTATTAACATTACTATTATAATGCATCCCAAAGCAGTTACAATTACAATACCAATAACTTTTTTATTTCTTTCACTTATACCTTCTTCATCTTCTTTTTTATGTGGGAATCTAGGATTTCTTATTTCAGTGGCAGTTTCGTTACTTCTATATCTCTCACATTGAATGGTTGACTTCTCATTACAAACGTTATCTGAAAACTTTTTCAGTACCATATTTTGTTCGGGTACTTTGAAACAACGAGCAAAAAATTCATCGACAGTGCAATAACTCTCGTTTTCAAAAATTTCTGTCGAACTTGCTCCTAGGCCTTTGGCCAGCCAAGATGTCATGTTACAATAACAAGGTTGCCCGAAATAGTTGTTTTTGTACACTACCTGCGCTGCATATTTCGAATATGCTTGACCTATGAATCCAAGACTTCCAGGATTTAATTTCTCTATTTCATTTTCGACAAAAATTAATTCATGTACGGATCCACCTGGAGCCACTATAGCGTTTGGTGCTAACTCATCGAATGAGTTCCGTTCCATTTGTAGCTTGTTCCAAGAAGAAAGTTCGAATCCTTTATCTTTAAAAATTTTAAATGTACTATCCATAATTGTAACTGCAACTACTGTAGATTTTATAGCGCCTGTTTGTATATTTTCAAATCTGGAAATAAATCAATAAAAAAAAAAACTTAAAAAAGAAAACGTATTTCGATAATCAAAATAATAAACAAAATTAAAACACGATGTTTACTAAAGAAAGATAAGTAAACCGACCTTGATTGTGTAATATTTAAATTAGCTATAGCAGACTGCACTGCTCTAGAAGCCAACACATGTACGTAGCAACGTTGTAGGTGAAAATTGTTAATAAGTGATTTTGGAGCAAAGGATTCCCCTTCGATGTGGTTGAAAGAACAGTTGATTGCCATTACAACGTTGTATGTATTAGCGACGAAGGCGTCCGACTCGAGGGCGTGTACTGACACATCTTCCATCTTGATTAATGCAGCCGAAGAGCCGAATGTCCTTGCAGGGAACTTTGGTATAACAACTTTCTTCATTCGAATCTGAAATAATACAAAAAGCATATTTTTATTTTTTTTTCTTTATGCAGGTACCCTTAAAACGTACACTCGCATTGCTGTTTAGTTACTATTCGCTTTGCATTGTTGTACAATATGTGCTATAACTAACCGTCATCCCTGGTCCGTGTTCCCCAACGTTGGCCGCTGTTGGATCCAACATAAATGATTCTGGTGCCAACTCCAGCATTCGAACGTGGAATATTTTCATTGATAACAACCAGGAGAAAGTTCTTCCTTCTATGTTCACTAAATCGCAATCTTGAATTGAGACGGTAAGAGGTCCTGCAAAAAAGATTAATTATTAATTAAATTACATCTCACGCGTGACTGCGTATAGCATAAAATAAAGAACATATATAATGATACACGTTTTACAGTATAAATAAGGATTTATACTGCCTTTCTGAATTGTTATACTGCTTTACTAATTATTTTAGTATAATATATATATAAATCTACATTTTCTTGACCGCAATACGTGTATAAAATAAAACGCTTCTATTGTCTACGACACATTCACGCGTTGGTAATACGTTTGGTTGTCTCATGAGTCATTATCCTGTAAAACACGAATACCGACTCGGGGAAGCGTATATTTTTAGATAGCGATCCGTATTCAGATGTCCGCTACAAATGCCCACTGTTTGCTAAGATATATTAAAAAATAACTCTTTGATAAAAAACAAAATTCATTAATATTTTTTATTGATTATTTTAAAATCTTTTATGAGAATTATCATATGGCGATAATTATATTGTAATATTATTTTATAAACCAGTTATTGTTTTCATTCACGTTACAACCATGTAACGGTTAATTAAAAGCGTCGGCAACAGTTGGTCAATGTGGCTCCGACGACTTTCTGGCAACCTTTACCGCGTATATCGATACAGAGAAAAGGTTTTTCTCCATAAGCTATTCAGGTATACTATAAATGGATTTGACACCATAAATATTTTTAAGCGCTCCGTTAAACGGTAATAAAACAAACTGTAATCGAACAAAGATACTGAGATGTTAATATATAAAAATAGACAAATCTTTATATATTTCTAATCATGTAATTAAGACAACAAGGGAAACGGCGTTAACCATCCGCATGCATAAATAGTTTAGTCTTAGTCACCAAAGATCAAAGTTATTTATGTCTTAGGGTGTAAATTTTAACTTAATAAATATATTATTATATACCGAAAATGTATAAATTATTCTGTCTATAAGTTAGAGCCGTCAAGTGTTACCAGGTGCGATATCTGTAATAAAAAAAAATTGGTTTCGATGTGTTTTACCAGTTTTTGAACAACTAATATTTTGTACCGGAAGATGAAAATGTTTTTTTTCTTTTAAACAATGCGTTTTGTGGTGTTGTAATGAAGTGCGTCACTGCACAGCTTCTGTGCACATGTGGAGGCTGTGAGCTCGGCTCATGCATATAACAATAAAATCATAATGGGTATTATATATATCTTTAGTTCGTTATCATTATCGCTCGTTATGTTATTAAATTATCAACATGTGCTCAGTACCTACTTCTCATAAATATTAGCATGGTTAGGTCAGTTATTATCTTATTTATCATCTCAGGTTAGGTAAAATGTTTTGAAGTCATAGTTTAAGGAACTCACAAAAACAGCTTGTAAATGATGTAGTCGGATATAAATGTACATCGTTTTTATAATACGTATTTTTTATATCATTTCTAGTTTAAATTTATATGTTTTTTTCTATTTTTTGCTAGTATATACAGAGCCTTTATAATAATATTAAAACCATAAAATATAATATATGCATAACAAAAGTTATTATAAAGCTTATGATTTTATGAACTGAAAAAGCAAGTTTCGTGTTTGTTAAAAAAATATTCTAAGTCGTTACAAATAATACAAAATAAACCATATTGATATACATCTTATTGATCTATTAACAGAAACCTCTATCAAAACTTCGGTATATTAAATTATTTTTTTCACCCCAAATGATTGGTTCATCTATAATATTTAGTAACTATATTTTGTTTGTTAATATCTGTTTTATCAACAAAATCAAATATAAAAACTCTGGTTTCTTAAAACGAATTTTTCAAAACTCAAAACATGTAGAAGCTATCTCTTGATCACTATATGTATTTCAAGTATTTACCAAGAAAAAAGTTTAATTTAAACGATTTGTTTAGGATTCTATGCGGTGTTTACAAGAAATATACTTAAATATATTTCAAGCTAAAAATAGTTTCAAGATACTACATACCAACCTCAAAAAAGTTTTAAGAGAGGCAACGAAACTCTTTGCCGACTTCGAACTTGGCGGGTGTTTTTTTAGTCAGTGTCAAAGTCATAGTAATTGTTTTGTTTTGAAATTAAGGCACACATTTCACTTATCAGACCACAGACTATAGTTACAGAAAAGGCAGTTCAGCGGAGAATAACAAGCAAGGAACACATGGATACTCTATTAACTTATTTATTGTTATAGATTTTTTTTATAGAAATCGTATGTTTAGTTGCTAATAAGATAAGTCTTCTGAGCTTTGACACTTTATCTAGCCTTATAATCTCAAAAACGTATAAATTATAGAGTAAAAGACAATGTTTCAATTCAAATTTGTTGTACATAAAGGTAAATACTACATCATACTCAATACATATATATATATTTAGGTTTATTTTCGAGATCAATCGATGAGGTTGAGGTCATGCGGTCACAGTGAATCAAGAGCTCAGTATATGATTTATGACAACATCGTTTAATTATGAAACTTCCACATATTCGACATCCAAATCAGAATAATCTATGTATTTAAATGATTTAAAAAAGTACCCTGCAGGTAAATGAAATGTAACTTATTAGATATCTCTGTGTTAGTAGAAGTATGTACATAGTTGAAATTGAAAGACGGCGAGCCGATAATCGAGCTCATCCGGTTGCGAGACGATTGGCTTCTCCCTCCAAACCGGTTGACGTGCAATATAATCAGATTTTTGGAATCCATCGCTGCTTTTTATCCTCAGCTACAGAATACACATTGGAAAAGCGCGCAATGTTCCGGGCTCGTATTGACTGTTGTATTTTAATATAGAGCTTAAACAAACTTGCCACCGATTTCGTTACACGCCCTCGAATATTAAAATTAAAATAAATAAGATTCGCATGTTATAAACAGGTTTTGAATATATAACAGTACCTTGGTTTAATTTTTACAATGCCACCGATTGTTTGGTTTATTTCGCAATATCGCAATCGTCTATTGAATCATTTTATACATGAATGGGTACCGATTTTCTAAACAATGATATCGCAAGGTGTCGTAGCAACGAGTACCTTTTGTAGGGTCCCTAAATCACTACAGTCACTACCTAGGACAAATAAAAGTTACAATATTAAAATTACAGCAACAATAATAGGTCTAATACCTATATTATTGCTATTATTATTTAAAAGTAAACTCGCTTTAGCTTTAGCGTCATAACCTTAGATGACGAATTATTTGGTATACTTTCGCATGGCAGCAAACGTAATAAATTTGCGACACAATGTATAAAATAGATAGTGTATATTTAAGAAGTACTTATTATTAATGTTATAAACTATTAATCGTAATTAGTACGTATCATGCAGAGACTAAATTGAAGGGGTGATCAAATATTTTATCTTAAATGGTAACCTAAAATTTATTTAAAATTCTAAATAATTTAAGTCTGTTATTTAACTTTCTGATCACCTCTTAGTCAGCCATAACCACCATAATATATAATAATTTACCTTTAATGTTGCTAAAAGCCATTTTCTCAAAACGTAGGTGAACAACTCCTTCCAAATCCAAGAAAAGGCTCACGATGTTAAGATTGACAGCGGCGTTGGTCCTCATGAGAATCGAGTTTATTTTCGAGATACGAATGTGTCTTGCATCTTTAAGTCGGGAAAGCGAATTTGCGCCTATAATCATATCTTGGCCACCAGTCACCGTCAAGCTCTCTGTATTTTCTGGCAGATCGCCTTCCATGATGTCCATATTCTGTAAAAAAATATATTTTAACAATGTATTTTATCAAACCTAATTTAACGTTGTACTATAATTCTCAAGTATTATATTATTTCTTAATAATTTTATTGTTCTCGTTGCTCAGAATCTAATTATAATAACTCTAAAAGGTGCATCATACAAAGTGACTAAACTATCTGGTAGTGCGGTTACCTTATCTTAACACAATTCAGTAAGAAACGATGACTAATAAATATTATTAATATACTTGAAACATTACCATTTTAGTTAATACTTAAAGTTGGAACCCAGTAATATTAGACTAGTTCTAAAGTAATGTTATAATATAAATAGTCTGAGAGATTTCTTACTTGTTTATATTATAAAATAAACTATACTTAATTTCTGCTTAGATACAATAAAGGGGAGATCAACGGATACGGGCTGCTGATTGAATTAGGTTGAAATTGGTGAAAGTATAGGGTAGTTAGGGAACACCCACTTGATACCATCACACAATAATGCTTATTTTTAACCTATATAGCATGGAAATCAAGTGTTTCAGTGTTGTCCATTGTCATTAGCACAGTTGAAACATTTGTTCATTGATCTAAGTAACCATTATAACTACTGAACCAGGTCCTCAGTTTGGGCTAAATGTTATCGGTTTATTTTACTCCCGATAGCTACTGACTTCTTGAACAAACTCGATAGCTGTTATCGAGGTCTTTCCATTCACGACCATTTTAAGAGATAACATTGTCGCACTGAGTCATTACTATTGTCCTAATACGATAGCATAATAATATTTTTGTACATATATATTTATACCGTATTTTTATCAATATTTATCTTATTAAATTAAATCTCATAAACAAGGTTTCTTTGCTAATTAATAATGTTTCCTTTACTTATTGAAAAAAGAGAAATGAATGAGATTAAATCAAATACAAATATGTAATGTATAAAAGTTTATCGGAGTATTTTAAGCCGACTATATAATATTATTCTCTCATTCAGAATCCAGTTTTGCAAATATTTGTGCTTGCCTTTTAGAAAAGCTCCACTGGTAATCGAAATTTACAACATACTTACTTCAACATATTCGAGACTTGCTTGTGATCGTTGATTGTTAAAATTAATATTTACTTAAAAATAATTATTTTTTTCTGTTCTTAAGCATCCTTATAAATGTTTTGTCAGCTAATTAAATAAAATAAATGAAAAACAAACTTGTTATATATGTACTTCAAATGTGATTAGTTATGTTTTGACTATTATATTAACTTACAAACATTTGCGATTGTAGATTTCATATGTGTGGAGATGATGATCTCCATCTTCAGATTGTTGATCTCCACACATATGTATATATAAACTGTATAACTAAGAAGGACCTTGATCTGTCCAGACGTAGATACTGCCATTTGAGAAAAGTTATGGAAGAAACAACGAACACAATGCCCACAGATTTTAACTTTGACATAATTCAGATATAACAATACATGGGCGTGATGAGTATTGAATAACATCCTTGCCATATGACACTGACTTGTAAACACAATGCTGGTCTATTCACGCTAAAATCAATTCCTACTTACATTTTAAATCTCATAAGAATATAGTTTATTAAAAAAAACAACAACAACAAGTTCTTATAAGTTAAAGTAGTAACTAGTTCTATGTTACATACTTTATCATATTACTTTGCGCGTGCGCAATTATTGAATGCGTTTATTAATATTATTTGTATTATTGGTTGTTTTACTTATCTTATTCTATAAGCTATTCGTCTATCGCTTTATGGAATGTTTTTTATAATTACTATTTTATTAAATGTAACGTTATTAAATTTTGCTTTTTTTCTTTCATTTTTATTTTTTTTCTTAAAGCCAAACGGTTGCAAGTTTAAATTATATATGTATTACAATTGTATATGATAATGATTATGATTTAATTTCTATTTATTGTTATCAAACTCAATAATTGATTTTGCTTCCGATGATGTTATATAAGTTGATTTTTGTTAATACTTAAGTATGTACCAGAAGTATGACTCATAACACAAGGAGAGAAAGTCTTTGACATAATAGTCCTCTCTCACATGTGAAACTTCTTTCGTTTTAATAATTTTGAACTTTCATTATTGGATTGTATATACGATTAGTTTAGATTCATCTTGTCTTAAATTCCATATTATACTCAAAATATATATATATTTTTTAATATGTTATGGTATATGTTATTAAACTATGTAGATTTAAATTATGCATTAATTAAATATATATAATATCGTAATGTATAAAAATAATTTTAATGCAAGTTTAATATGCATGTTAATAAAGTTATGGCTTTGGAATCAGTCACCGAGGAGGCAGGATGTGATCTCTCATTACGGTTTTTATGGGTGTTGGATGCTCCAAGCGGTACTCGGCACCATTCGCTCGCTTCAGTTAACTTGCCTAACAAAGTTACAAACTACAATTTGAATTAGTCAATTGTTACCTATCTCTCCCTGTTTTAAATAAAACAACTGTTAAAAATATTGATCAGCTACTATTGAAGTGTAGTTAGAACAAAAGAGATCTTTTCTATAGACTTAAGAGACTCGTTCAAGTCCCTTAGTCTCAGTTGAGATATTGTTGTCCATAGTATTACGATAGACTAGACATCTAGTTAGTAACGCAGCATTCGATTGGCTAATATTATGTATTTGCTTCAATATGATCGACGTAACATTATTGATCCAAAACTTTTCGGTTAAAAATAATACAAGAAATGTTCCATATAAATCCAACAATTCCTCACGTATATATTTAGCATAGGTATATTGTTTCATTAGCTTATCTTAATAAAGGTATTATTAATAACATAACCAGAAAGTCGATTTTATATCTTATTTCACCGAAAAAGAAATCTTTACAGGGAAGGTATAAGACTTGAGTATACCTATTGATCTATACTAATATTATAAAGCTGAAGAGTTTGTTTGTTTGAACGCACTAATCTCTGGGACTACTGGCCCGAATTGAAAAATTCTTTTTGTGTTGAATAGTCCGTTTATTGAGGAAGGTTATAGGGTATATATCACCTCGCTGTGACTAATAGAAGTTAAGCAGCAATGAAAAATGCTGCAAATTTAATATAATCTAATAGGTTCTGACTGACTTAGTTATAGCGTACAGTCTAAACCCCAGGTCGTAGAGATAGTAAAATTGGAGGATACATTTGTTTTTCTATGTAGTGGTGTACTAAGAAAAGATTTTTAAATTCCACCATTAAGGGTTTTAAATATCAATTTTGTATGGAACTCCGCGGGAACACTAAAAACCACGCGGACGAAGTCGCGAGCGACCCCTAGTGTATTTATATATTGCATTGCGTTTAAATTTATTATCAAAGAAAAATTAAAACAAATGTTCAGTATCCAATCAATGCATTTTGTGAAAAAGTATTAATATTTTTATTAAATTGAAATATAATTTAGCAAAGGAAAACAAATAGTAAAATATTGTAAACTATATTGCATTTAAAACCAGTACTTGAATTTAGTATAGTTTTTATAATAATTTTCGTAACCCCAGAACTTTCTATGTGTGTTATTGTATGTGTCCATTTATTGCTCTTTGTTTATTTCCTTGAAATGTTTCTGATAAAATGATACGAATGCATTATAGAGAGCTGCTATTAATATGTTGTTATCGTCTTCGTTATTTGCTATTGCAATTTGAATGTTGTGTCATTGTCCTCTTTGTATCCATGGTGGTAGTTATATCCAACTGATTCACCATAATCATTAGTGTTATTAAGAAGTCAGGACGGTCATGAAGCGGAAACGGTCGTCGACATGTTTTATATTTTAACAACGCAACTAAAACGTGTTCTTTAAAACTTTTGGCAAAGCAGACGGTAAAACTAAATGTAGATTTATTAGATTTTGATTTTGTTTGCATTGCTTTTTGATGTAATGTACTAGCTTGTAGCGACTAAGAAAAGCAATAATGTTTGTAATGTTTCTTTTATAGTGCAAATGATCTATATAACTCGGACTATAAATTTCAGTGAAAGCTACAAAAATTTTAATATAAAAATAATTTGCAAATGCGCCGGCGCCGCAAATAACTAGCCGTCTATTTACAGCAGCCCAAACGTAAACGAGTCATGTCGTCCCATTCTAACCCACAGAGGGAGCAAGATAACATTAGGTTTGTCGAATAAATGTATTTGGGGCAAATAGTTTGGCCAGGCCTTATGCCGGTGAATGTAATAAGCAATAACTACCAGAGCCCATGCCTTGTTAACGATATGTAATCAGGTAATTTCTCATAAATAACGCTAGTTTTTAACTTTTGGAGTAATGACGTAGCAACAAATTTTAACTAGCTATAACATTGACTAAATGTCGTTATTATTGCTCCTAATGATATAATGTAAAAGATAAAGCTTTATTCAAATTATTCATTAACTCTGCGTTCTTTTTAAACTATCTGTCAATATAATATAGTTATCAGTCTCTAATGAGCGACCTATTATCACTATTAAATTTCTATGAAATTCTTCGGCCGTTGGAACATAGAGCAATGTAGATAGCGTAGAGTAACAACAAAGTTCTCAAAGTATCTACATAAACATCGTTGAATAAAAAGTTCTAAGAAGAAGTATGTGTATGACTTAGTCTTTAATAACAACTAAATCTGTAGACAGCTGTGCATCATCTTTCTATGAGTGCGTGTCCGAGACGCACTGCACGCGTGTGTGTACTCCTGTACGGTGTCACTTGTTGCTCGGGAGTCGGTGTCGGGTTCGTGAACTGTCGCTCTTACAGAAGGAAATTACGGCCTGTTTAAGCGGTCCTTCGTTGAGCTCACTCATAATAAAGGACCAACTTACTGCAGGTAGTCACGTTGATTATCTGAGTTTTTACATATATTTCCTCTTTTAGTTGTGATTAACAATACATACGATAGTTGAATTATAATTTCATTGTCTTGAATAATACTTGTAGCTAATACTCGATTAGGGTCTAATTATTCAGACAATTCTAATTATGCTGATTTTTTTTTATTAAACTGGATGTAACTGCTTTTTAAAAATCAAGGGTTTACTAAATTAAATTATTTTTTCTTCGTAAATAAAACGAGTTTACTCACTTGTATAAATTGTAACTTTTCTTGGAATGTTGTCTTTCAATGTGATTATTTTTCTATATATATTACGCATACAGATTGCTGGATGTTGCATTTATACTTTGTTCTTTAGTTTACTGCTATCCTTGTCTAATCAATGCCTATGTGTCATATCTTTATTCTATTTTCAAATCAGAAGTTGTTTATTTTTAATGGCAATGTAAAAGCAACTTCCGTTTGATTCTGATGTGTTACTAATGTTATAGTCGATTATTTACTTTTATTTACTTCTAACTCGTGAACTTTTTTATATTTTGTACTCAAAATATTATTATCATTAAAATTATACTAATCATTGTTATTGAAGTTATATTAATATAAAACTAACGATGAAAGTTTTCGTCGAGTTACAAAGGTAATATTATGTGTGTACCACATGCTGCGTTCACTTTGTTAAGATTTAAAATTAAGTACCTTATTGCCGGGAACAGTGCAGTTAACGGTGACCCATGAGGGATGCTTCGATGGCACACATTTACAATACGGCAATAGACACAAACCCGACAATAGTCTAGCGTTCGCGGACGCTACTACGAGGAAAAAGAAGAACGCGGGGAGGCCCGACATGTTGCCGCGCTTAGGCGCCAACACCGCACTCTACGACTGTCATGCAAGGACTGCCAGGCGGGCGCTCTCGGTAGCGCGTCTCGCTTGCCTTTACAGAATATGCGCGCTCGGTAGTCATGCACCTTTAAATAATACGCACCTTAATTATATCGATATCGATGATGAGAGTTCATTAGTATCACTCGTATGATTTTTTGCTAATTACATCCAACACGCTTTATTAATTACTGCTTTTGATAATGGATGTAAAGATAATTATAATAATTATCGTTCATCTATTTCATGACGTCAAATTTCGTTTTACACATGCTTTTGGAAATGTTTACAGTCAAAATACCTATCTTGTTAAGGAGCTATGTAATCGGTAAGGAATGTTCATTATTTTTGAGAATCATTCAAAGAGTATCCTATTTCATGTTACAAAAATATTATTAACACACTTATCGATCCTTCTTTATAAAAACTTTAAATTCTACCTGAATATTATTTTCGTAATATTTTTTTATGTTTTACAGCTATTTATATTTTAGTAATAATATTTTTTTATAAAATTCACCTATGTTAATATTATCGATAACAACACGCTCTGCTAATACTGACTTCACTTGATCGTCTTCGCTTTGTCTCATACTTTACAAGTTCATAAGAACGAATTTCTGAACTAGTGACGGCGACTACAGATGCGTTTAAAACTTAATTGAACTTTGTGATACCTCGCTCCTATTCAAGTATTAATTGCCGGTTTTGTGTTATTTTTTTACCTAGATTTATAAAAGTATTAAAAAAGTTATACTATTTTTTTCAAACTAATAATTTATCGATACATCGACTGATAATGATAAGATTGTAAAAATTATAGATTTCCCGAATACCAACAATATCATATTGTGCGGTTTGGTTTTTACTTTACGGTTATTTTTTAAGACTTGTTTGTAATTGTCAAATAAAGATTGGTTTACAGATTTCTATTTCAGTGATAAGTAGATTTATTAAATATTTAACTTACATTTTTAACAAATATTGATTATAAACATAGTTTTTTTTTTGTATAGGTATTTATATTTACTTTTAGTAATTTCTAATTCTTTTATTTTTTACAGTTCATCCTTGTAGCTTAAGTATTAAAACTATTAGCTACCTATGTTATATGTTGAAAACAACCTACACAGATAAAATCAATTTTAAAAACAGATACCTATTTTTTTATGTATAAAATGTATTAAAAAAATACTTAACTTGTGTTAAAGTAATAATAATATACCAACATCAATAATCATTAATTATGATTGTATAAATTCCAAATCATTTAATTAATTTAATAGCTTTTGGCTCGACTTAAGAATTAACAATTTCTCAAGTTATAGAAATTTATAGACTCTAGTCTTCAAGAATAAAGAACTCTGTATGTATATTTTTTACTTTCTTTGCTTTACTTTTGACTAATATAAATAATGTGATGAAATAATGAACATAAAAACAACGTAAATCCTCAAAGTTTATTTGCTGATAAAGATTAGCGCATTCATTAGTGCAAGTCTAACCTATAACATATTAAGGATCAATCCGAGCGAAAAATTATAATTAATGTAACTTAAATTATACTGTTTTTGTTTTCAAATCAATTAACAAACGACCACCAATTAAGAATCAAATTCGCCTGCAAACGAATTTACAAATAGGTATGTCTGATATTAGGAAGTTATAAAGGTTGTTTATATGTATTTAAACCGCATTGTCATTCGAGGTACGTTATATGTTAGGGTTTAATTAATTCTGCGTAATCATTATGTTTTGAATTGTACTATTAAAAAAAATTTAGAGACAATAATTTACGAGTAACGTGAATATGAAGTTTAATGAACATTTGTATATTTGTTTCTCAGATGCATATCTACTGAGCGTCAATTCCTCGCCGACTTCGTGTCTGGTGCTGAGTGCACTGCGGGCGGGCGGCTGGCGCGCTGGCTGGCGCCCGGGCCGCGCGTGGAGCCCTCGCGCTGCGAGATCAAACCACCCCTCGTGACCGCCACTCCTGCCACCAGGATTAGCCTACCTATCATTGTCAGGGACCAGTATGGAGACATAGTCATCTCGAATGCCCTCCGAGTAGAGGTACAGTCTTTAACTAGTTAATATAAAAACCTATTCGACAGTAAAATTCCCAATTTTATAAAATACGTTGTGGTCATTGCTAGTATGATAATTTCTCAAACGTACAGATATGTGGTGAGCCGAGTTATCGCCAACGACGCTTTTATTCAATTACGCTACACGCGCTCAACACCCCCTCCCCCACTACTGTTATAAATACAAAACTCTTTATTAAATCTTTTAATGGAAATGTCTCTGCCTTAATTTTTAAATGAATATTTCTAGTAAAATTATTTTTAATAATGGGTCCGTTCGATCATCATCACTATGAGGGAGTGTTAAAATGAACATGTTGAATATTTTTTCCGAGAGATCAATAAATACTCTTTTGTATTTTGAGATGCATATTAAAAATGAAGTTCTCGAATGGCTGAAACTATATGTATTTATCTGACTGTTTTGTATGTCATTGCAGTCACTTAATTAAACCCAAACCTTTGTGAGATTGGGTGGCCAGATTCCACCCGATGGTAGGTGGTGTCATAGCATAGGGATCTGTGCTAAAATTTGCCCCCCATGAAGAATGGGCATTGTCCAGAATACTAGAGCAATAAAAATACTTGAGGCTGTACTTTCGTTACAGGGTAGTACATCCCCGGGCTACCTGAACCTGTTCTACCATCATTAATAATAATAATAATAATACAGGACAAGTTACACACATGGAACTAACCCCTAAATAAGCAAATTATATGCTTGTTTTAAGGGTGTTAGACAAATATACAAATACATAGAAATAAACATTATAAATACTGAGAATATATTTAATAAACGACCAAACCCGGAAATACAGATATCTATTCTCATCACATACATGCCTGTCTCTATCGGGAATCGAACCCAAGCCCCATTGCATCGCTATAGGTTAGGCGTCTGCGCTAACCATTCGACCAACCAATATATATCTCGCTTACACTCCACTTTTTAATATGTTTATTGAAAATAATTATATGTTAAAACAAACGTAACGTACATACCGAAAACACAAAGATGGAAATGAGCCGCTATTTACTGAGATTCGTTTAAAGGTCAATATCATGATTCATAATCGAGAATATACCACGTGTATAGGAGATTACGTTGAATATTTATATGAATTATATTAAATATTAAACTACATATGTTCGTATAAAATTAATTAATTAAGGTTTAAAGAATTTTATTCTCAAAAAGAATACAGATTAATTATACTTATTATAAGATTAATTAATTAATTATACTTATCTGTATCAACACTAGTAAGGACCTGCACAAAGAAACTTCGAAGTTCATTTCGATATAAATACGTATCCTTACCTAGAAACCTGAAAACAACACATTGTTATAAAATCACCGGAAACATATTTCTGATATCTGTCGACTGCAATAAGTCTCAATAAATACAAAAATAAATTTTCTCGGAATATAACTATTGACAACTACATCTCGACAATAAAAAAGTATATAACTAAAATAAGTTATATGAGTTTGTATATATTGTTTGTTCGTAGGTGGTGGTGCAGCGTCTAGAAGACAGCAGTTCCCGCGCCAGCCACGTTGTGGCAGAACAACGCACTGGGGTCTGCGACGTGCCCTACCAAAGCACCGTGCGGGACACCATGAACTTCCAGGCCATCACCATGATGAAGGTATGAAAATATTTACATTTAAATCTTTGTAGACAACACATCCAAACCTTACTATATTAATGTTGTTTATTATGCGTTTTACAATTGAGTATTGTATTCAGAAATTAGTTTCAATTATCTTATGCTATATTTTTGGTAAGCCGAATATCTAAATAGATATTTGGCTGTATAATATTCTGAATATTTCAATATTATTCGTAATAAATGTTAATGTATTTATTTTATCGTTAAGGTTTACGTTTTTTTTTTTAATATGTATGTTTCCCTACCTGATATTGTCTATCAATACATATTAAATATAATATACATATATTTAAGACTTATATTCTCATGTTTTACATAAATAAGGACAAATCTTATAATTTATTAATTTAAACAGAACATGAGCTGTGAACAAAAATTGCTTATAAATTCAGATATTCGACATTTGAAATTACACCTTTATATGTCTAGGTTATATGAAATGACATTTATAATTAGTATGTAATAATTAATTAAAAGAACTGATTCAGGGACGCACCCTCAAACCATTTATCGTCAAGCCGATAATTGGATCAATAAGTGCTTTAGATTCAACAAATAATTTCACTAAAATAATCGAGAGCTACTTATCGAGACGTTGGTTTTGTAATAAAACCTTATAATGCCTAGATACAAACCCCTACCTAAATATATAGTTTTGTAAAAAAATACACATCTCTCACTTAGCTGTTAGAGTACTTCTTTTGTGTGACCATTTGTGTTGTTACTACCAAAAACTTATCTCATTGATAAAAGTAGTTGAGTAAGTTCGAAATCTACTTAAAATTAAATGTATCATTGTGCCTCAAATTGCTATTGAGTTTTTTGAACGGTAGTAAATTAATATTTTAGTTAGTGTGTCTTACCCTATGTTGGTGTCTATACATGAAACTCTAGAGACAGATTGCGTCATTAATCAGAATACTCGTAGTAGTTTACATTTACAAATGATTTGGTTAAATTGATGTAGATCATGTTGACCGTTGCAAGAATACCTGTTAACAATACCCTTAAGCTTGCTAACAATATTGATTAAATTAATTTCTAAGTCAACAGAGGTATCAACATCTAGCTTTAAAATAATATTAGATACAAATAAGCAACTTTCCAATCACAGTAATACAAGACAAAATGTAAAAGTTATGAATCTTGTACATCAGAATTTTCAATCCATGTTGGGTAAAGCTGGAGCTTTTCTTTAATGGTTGTGGTATAGATATACTCTGAGTTACAGAACATTGGCTGAAGCAGCACCAGTTACAGTTCAATATCAATAATTATCATATTGGTAGGGCATACAGTAGAAAACATGCTATACATGGTGGTCCTTATTTCTTTTATATAAAAATCTTAAACATTAGGAACGGAAAGATATTATAAGCCTCTCAGTTGAACGAATTGTTGAAATTGCCTGTGTGGCAAATAATAATGAGTGTTTATAGACCCCCTTCAGGAGTTTATGATTGTTTTGAAAATATCATGGAAGACGCCTTATCTAAGATATGTAGTAAAATGCATAGGAGGATTCAATGGATGCTTTGGGTAATTTTTGTGATCTTTCTAAAGCGTTTGATTGCGTCCAACATAATACACTAATCAGGAAATTACAACATTATAGTGTAAAGGATGCCGCGCTAAAGCTGATTGTTTCGTACCTAGACAACCGGAAGCAGATAGTCGAAGTAAATGGAAAAAGAACTGTTGAGTCAAGCATAAAAATCGGTGTCCCCCAGGGTTCAATTTTAGGCTCATTTCTTTTTTTAGTATACATAAATGATTTACCATACCAAATAAAAAACAATAGCGAAGTTGTATTATTTGCAGATGACACGTCACTATTATTTAAGATAAAACGAGGCGGGACTGTTCTAAGTGACGTAAACCATTCTCTGACCAAAATTACTCATTGGTTTAACAAACCAATTATTTTGGTAAATAATTCACATTTGAATAGTAATAAAACTAAATGTATTAAATTTTTAAAACCAAATGTAAAGGGCGACAAACCCAGTGTACTGTTAGATAGTAAATATTTAGATATACTAACTTTTAAACTATCGCGTTTCATTATATATTATTATTTAAGAAATCGGGAATTAACGCGTAAGAATAGGTACATATCTACTTATACTCATACTTTTTATGTGCCTGACGTTTCGACCAGGTTGCACCGGCCGTGGTCACAGGCTGACTGTCTTAGCGGTACAAGCTCTCCGTGGGGAAGAAATTTTATAAGTGGGATTACAATCACAGTCTTAAAGTTTACTTTTATGGGAACACGGAGATGATATTCAAACTATTTTAATATTACAGAATCTATAACCTGCCTAGTAGGCGGAGTGCCTTAGGTTTAAGAGAAATATTTAACAAAAATAAAATTTTAACTTTACCGTGTCAATATATATTTGATAATTTAACGTACGTTTACAAAAAAAAAAAAAATAAAAAGAATAGAGATTTGCACTCGGTAAATACATAAAATAAAGACAAACTTGCTCCAATTCACAACAGGTGGCAAAGATTCATAAGTGTTTATTGTTTAGTGTTTAGTTTTATAATAAAGTCCCTCGAGAATTTCAAAAACTTTCCCGTTCAAAATTCAACTTGCATGTAAAGCAGAAACTGCAAGATAAGGTCTACCTACTATACAATTAAGGATTATGTAAATGTTAATAAGGCCTGGGACTAAACTATTGTAAACTTAGCTCATAAAAAAAATCTGTAATTGGCAGTTGAAAAGAGTTGCCTATATCTTCTCATGAGCTCTACTAATTGAACGGGCTTTTTTTTCTATAAGTCAAAATTTAAAAAATAATATATATGTTTTTTTTTTATTTGATTATTATATTGCTATTTTTTTGCAACATTTCTTTATCTTGACGTGTCCAAATAAAGTAAAACATTCTCGTGGAATATAGAATTTTTGACTTTGACTTTGATGTCGAGACCTATTAAAACTCTTAATTTGTGACAAAATATAGTAAATACGGAAAAAGGTTACATGCTTTTAAAATAATATAAATTTCCGAGTTATCTGAACTATAACTGAAATTAAGTATCAATACAGACAATATACTAAATAATAAGTGAATTTGAATATTTCCCTTTAAGGTTTTTTTGCCGCCAGTAATAGAATATTTTGATAAAATCTATGTAAATATAAAATATTTTTTTTATTTACAAAGTTTATATTTGCCAATATTCTCCGAATATAGATGATATTTGCTTCAGTGAGTTTTGCCGCGTAAATAATTAAAGCAATTCTTGATCTCGCAACGGATTTAAAAAAAGTCCAACTCAACTGTGTATAGCTTCCTGCGGAAATGCTCTTGGGCGTTATATTTCCAAAGATTGAAAATTGTAAAAGGAGATAAATAACATTTTCAACTGGAAATAAAACTGAGATTTATGTTTCTTATTTAAGCTTATAGCCTTCAGCCTTATTATATAAATCTATCATATTTATCTATAGTTTATTGATGTAGTAGCTTATTATAGTGGCATGGGCTAATGCTGTATAAATAACCAGCGTTTTGTTATGTTGAAGGGCAATCGAAATCTGTCCATCTCCCGGTACCAGTACTTTTGGGGAATGAAATGTACTCTATGCCTTTTGTGTACCCGGGGTTGTTTGTGTGTAAAGTTTCGTGGTGATCGGTTAGTTAAGGCGTATCAGCATATCAAACAAACAATCTTACAATCTCCTTTTTTAACCCCCAACTCAAAAAGAGGGGTGTTATAACTTTGACCTGTCGATCTGTGTATCTGTGTGTCTGTCTGTTGCAATGTAGCAGCCAAACGCGTGGACGGATTTGATTGCGGTTTTTTTAAAATTGTAATTTTGGTTCGTCGAATTGGTTTTTAGCTATGTTTGGTCGAAATAGAAATAGTCGTTTCCAAGATATTAAGGTTTTATTGGTTTGGGTGAAAAGTTCTTATGCAATATTGATAGAAATACTTAAGCAATTAAAAATTTGTGTGTCCGTAGGTTCATTTCGTACAATAAAGAAATCAGTAAAATAGCTTTAAAAAGCTGAAAAAAAATATACTCCCTATACAAAAACACCTCTTAATAAAAATAAAAATAATATTATTATTATGTACTTATTGAAGTCATTGCGTCGGGGGATTAAAGGAAAAAAATAAAATGCAAGTAAGTTATCAAGGCAAATATAGAAATTACGATATCGAATCGTATACTCTAAGCCCTCGTAAGTTCGTAAACTAACGTACGTACAACGGTCAAATAGTCTCAAAAAGTTAACTCTTAGATTCGATTCATGTTAAGGAATAAAAAACAAAAAATGCATATGCATAGAGGTGTTGGTTGGTCCTAACACACGGAAACATGAAAACTTAGAATTGCAATCGAATTTCAGCCACTCAACTATAACAGCTAAATACCAATTACATAATGCCTTATCATTGAACTGAGAATGCTTATATATATATATATATATATATATATATATATATATATATATATATATATATATATAAGCATAGAATATGGAAGTGGTTTGAGTGAAGCAACATGTACAGAATTGTCAACAAGTTTGTTATTGCCATGCCTGCCTATCTTCACCATAGTCCTTAGTTTTAATTTTATTTTGTTTTAGAGAGTTGATATTTATAATATATCAACTTGAGTTGATATTATAAATATCAACTTGAGTTTTGTTTTAGAGAGTTGTATCATTAAGTTATTATTATTTGTAGTATTTGTAATAATTTTAAAATTTTTATTGAATGCTTCTATTTATTTCTAGAGACACCCAAGATCTAATGGAAGTGTCTAATATACTTGTAGCGTCTTTAATAACAGTTTTAAGGGAGTGTCGAAGACCGTGTTCTATATAACTTGAATAGCTCTCATTTCTTTCATTAAAATACATTCTACATCTGTCCCTGATCCAGCAGCAAAATGTCTCAAGACGTAATACCAAGGAAGTATCAAAAGTAATCGAACCTAGCTGTGAAGATATCAGTTAACTGTCTAATTTTCCTAACCACATGTGCCGCAAAAACGTTTAGTTAATGTGTGGATATGAACGCCCCATTGTAATTTTAAATCAAACATATGTCTAATTATGTGGTTTCCTTAATAGCCTCATGCACGTTGTCACGAATTAAATTGATGTTTATGTACCATAAGATAATTAGGTCAAGAAAACTTTGACAAGATATTTAGTATTGTAAAAGTCCTATATCTTTCTATATCGCATAATTTATTTGTTAGTTTATTCATATATTTTTCTTTGATAATTTAATGTTTATGCACAAATAACCTCAGTTAATTCTATATCTAATAATAGAAATCGATTTTATAAGTTAATACTCATCTTGCAATTTAAAACATTAAACTGACTCATAACCTAGACTTGAAAAGAGAGTTATATTATGTTTTAACCTTGTGTAGTCTTACTTAATATTAAAATTACATTTCATAGAATTGTGACATTAGTTTTTTATTATTGTGACATTATGTGCAGAGAATATAACCTCATCAATTATTTTTTAAATTAAGAATATCGTATAAACGAAGGCTATTAATATATTTACTACTTACTACTATTTTAACAGCTCTATATGTTCATGGTAATATACCATTTTTTTTTCAGCCTTATCAGAATTATTCATTTGAAGAAATCCGCCTAACAAGTGGTGCGTGGGCCGGCGCCGGCGCCCTTGAGGCGATCGGTGGCAGCGGCCGCGTGCCCGCTGAGCGCATTATCGTCGACGCGCAACGTGATGGATCCTACGTCGCGACCTGGATACCAAGAGTGTCCGGTACATACATCTTCCGATGCACCTTGGACGATCATCCTGTCTCACAGGTGACTTACCATTCACAATACACATCTTTGTAAAAGACTATAATAACATGTGATTAGTCACATAATAAGCAATTTCAACCTGCAAGTACTAACAGAACATTCTGTGAAAATTACAGGATTTAAAAGTAGAAGTGGTAGAAAATGCTGGAGAAGAGTTAGGGGCTGAGCGTTGGGAAAGTAACGCAACTCCGTACCGCTTGCGACGCTACGTTGCGGACTCCACGTCCGGGTTGCGCGTGCGCGCGAGTCCCAGTCTGCAATCCGAGGAGCTCGGCCGCGTGCCCGCCGGCGCGCGCCTCGCGTTCGTTGAGGAGGTACAGATAACAATTTAGTTGAGTAGTAGGTGCGCCAACTCCTTAGAGAGCTTATCTATCACATTAGACGTGATCGACCTTTTATTTCATATAAAAGGTTTGCGGGCTTCTCATATTGATCTTAACATTTAGTATAAGTTATTTAATAGTAGCTAGTTTATAAAGCGATTGTATATTTTTAGAATAATATATATAATAGAATAATAAATGCATTCAATATCCTTGGATGTACTTATTATTAATGTATCTTGTCGTTCCAAATAATGGTAACAATTAATGGCAAGTATGCATTAACTAATAGCTTTTATAAAAATAATAATTAAGTGTTATTATTTTACATCCATTTCCCATGTAAAACTTTATTAGCTTATATTTTAATATTGTATATCTTTTCCCTTTTTGATAACTTTAGCTATTATAATACAAATAATTAAAAATAAATCTGCATCTCTTTTTTGGCTAAGGTACTAACTTTAATTTGCAACCTATCTTATGCTTCTAGACAGCCACCGTTACTAATGTTTGGGCAGTGTGACAATATCCTTCCAGCAAGTGAAATAATGTGCAGGCGTACACTACTACTATTAATGTTAAGACGATACGAATCGTTGATCGCAGTTGATTAACAAGGATGGAACATGGGTGAGGCTCAGCGGTGAGTCGGCTCAAGCGTACGCGGAGGGCAGCGGCGGCGTTGGCTGGTGCATGCAGTACAACCGACAGCTCGACCGCACGCTTCTACAGCCCGCCGAGGAAGAGGAGTCGCAGGTGAGATGACGGTCCAGCATCGCTATTATATCGCGCCCGCACACCTTTGATACTTTAATTGAGAATGGCATAATTTAATGACGTTTTATTAATATAGGAGGAATACATGGCTAGCTGGAGCGGATTTAAAGAGAATCAAGTGGAAGTGAATCAGTGGCAAGATGACGAGGGCGATGTGGCTAGTAATGGTAAAATAGTGGTCGTGTGGCCTTGACTTTTCTTGCTCCTCGGCTAGATTTGTAGGATTTGTCTAGCTTCTATCGGCACTTAAACGTAACTTATTTTCATGTGTTTTTTTTTACTACAGATATGAGCTCTGAAGATCGTCGCTTCCCATTTTCTATCCAGTGTGATTTAGTAACTGAGGTAAACTAAATTTTCAATAAGACGTGTTACTTTTAACCTTATGGGGTATTAACACGGTTATATAATATTACAGAGTGAAGGTAGTATGAGCCCGTTCATGCTCGGGGAGCCTAGCAAGAGAGATCGGCACATGCGAAACGAGTCTAGTTCCTCACCTTCACCTAAGTATGATTTTTATTCAACTATTTTTTTAGTAGTCAATTAAGTTTATTAATATTTAAATGTTATTTTTAATTGTTGCCTGAGAACTCGTCTCCGAGTAGACTACAGAGGGGTGATCCCACTCGGTACATGCAATTTGCATATTTTTAAATCACTTAATCAAATACACGGAAAAGCTTAATTATATTGAATAAATTTTGGATTTAGACAAACAATTGTCAAATATTTATATTGGTATACAAATATTTATGTAATAATTGTTGTTCAGAAAAATGCCGCGTCGCAACAACGGCAATAGTGATGAATGGAGTTCTCCCATCAAACTTGGCTCCAGTGATGAAGTGCAAGATGTGAAAGAGGTAATTTGATAGAAACATGGGCTTAAAGTATTAGTTTTAGGTTTTAGTTCTTTCCCTGTATAATCCCCCCCCCTATGTTTTCACTAAAATATATTTTAGCACGCAATCTTGGATCCCCGGGATGAAGCAAAGCAGAGCCGCGTGGCTCAAACGGGCACGCAAACTTCACCAGAGACGTCTGTTGATGAGGCTGGCAACTCGCACTTTGATGCGTCGATCCCGGTAATTATATTTCATGACACAATTACGATCACTGCCCGTTAATTTATTAATAATTATTATAATTACTTTATGTCAAATAGGACGATTCGGAGAGTCCCAAACGCATAGTGCCTCGCGAGCAGCCGCGTAATTCACGTGGACGGCGCGGCACCTCCCCCCCACCACTCCCCGCGCGCTCCTCTATCCCGCGCAAACACGCATTGAGTCCGGCACAGGCGGAGTCTCTGAGAGCCGTGTTCGCCGCGCTGCTCTGGCATGAGGGTACGTCATCAATATATTATTGCTATACATTATGAACCATGGACTTCAATCTTGATTTTTATAGTGTCATGAATATATTATGTTGATTCGTATGAATTTGATATATAAAGTTAATGTTCGATCGAATATTTCATTATTACGATTGTAAAAAATGTGGTTATATGTGTCTTGATTTTTGTATCGTTTCTATAGTTAAGAACAAAGTTGATTTTCAGGCCATTTAGATAGAATATATTGATATTACCTTAATAATCGAAACATTCCCAGGTACGGTGCACGACGCGATCGCGTGCGCGGCGTTCCTCAAGTTCCACCCGCAGCTGCCGAAGGCGGGCGCTCGTGTCGTGACGCGGCCACAGCACGACGCCCCGCCGCCCCGACCACAGCGACACTCTGTAGAAGTGTCTGCCGGTGCGTTGTATAATGATTATATGATTTAATTTAATTAATATTTTTGGTTACTACATATAAGTAGATTAAATTATCTTCCAAAGTATATTTATTGCGTCCGATAATAACAAGGAAATTTGTTTTGGATAAATTGTCTTACATGATAATAATATAAATTTATATGCGCAGGACAATATTTACATATACATCCATCGACTTTGGAATCATTGACGAGATCTGGCACAGAAGCCACTACGAGCCGGGCTCGCAAGACCGATATAGACATACCCATCCGCGAAGAAGACGCAGGATCCGTTTCACATGTTGAAGAAGGTTTGCTAAGAAAAAGATTAGCACACTTATTAATTATACTTTTTTACTTTACTTTATGTTCTTATATATTTTATTCGGTATATTATTTACATTTACAAATGTTATGTTTACAGTTCAAAAGACAAATTTTTAATACATTTTTTTACTATTATTGTAAAATTCTCATGCTATTCATACACTATAATAATGATAATCTTGCATTATTAGTGGCTTCGCCAGCTGTAGTTAATGTACTACCACCGGCCCTGCGTGCGCTTGTCGCTTTATGGGACGCGCTAAACGACGCTGATCAACTAAATGCTGCTACGGACAAGTAAGTATTAAATTTCTTATTGGTGATATGAAGAAATGTTTAAATTGATTTATAAATGTTCCAGAAACCTTATTTTATATTGTGCATAAATATTGTCTTAGGTCTAGAAAGGAAACTATTGAAAGAAATGAGAATGAAGACTCGAGGTTGAATATATTTGATAAACGAACGAAGGAGTTAAAGAGTGGAAGAGCACCTTTAACTGGTATGTAAAAAAGTTTCTTATTCCTTATGGCAACCTCTGCTACAAGGTGGTTTCCTCTATCATGTAGTGTTTCGTTAAAACAGTTCGGTGTGAGTTATGTGGTGGCAAAAACGTGCCGCCTCCTCTGGCAGCACACATGCGTAACGTGCACCCCGGCTGCCATGCGCTCACGTCCCGTGGATACGACCGCAACGGATCATACAAACTGGCTGATCCCTTGCCCACTAATAATGATTCATCAAGTTCTGAGTGTGGACAACTGGCGCAGGGTTAGTACACCTCATTGATTAATTACAATTTGGAACTGTTTAAATATTAAATTGATGATGTTTCATAATATTGAATTCCAATATTTTGTATAACTTTTTGATTCTTTGTGGTATTTGTACTGTTCTTATTATCTATCCCTTATTTGTAATTCTTACAGTTAATTCCTTAATTTCGATATTATATAATTTTATAAACTTATTTATAGCATTTGTATTGTATGATTGCTTGTATGTTTTAATTCTGAATCATTTTAATTATCTATTATTATTTTTCTTTGTTCCTTTATTTTGCCCACCAAACACGTGCAGACCTTATCGGTGTGACAAAACGCGCTACGTTATCAGCTTACCAGCTGTGGTACATATACTGCGGGAGATGCCGCGAGCGCGCCTTGAAGGCGGCGCAGATGAAGAGCTTGGAACCGGAGCACGCGTCGGGCGCAATGCGCGTCCGACCGCGTCTGGTGGTACCGAGCGACCTCGACCACCTCGCTATTAGAGACAATGCCGTGTTTCTGCTCGATCTCGCTCCGCTAACTAATTCTGGTTAGTATAATTGATTCTTTTTGCATGCCAATCGCATGATAATAGTTCATGTATCCTTGTATACTATTTGTTACTTTAACATGCAACACATGCTTTTTTTTTGAGACTGTCATGAATTATTTGGTTGTCTAGAAAATATGACATATCGGCGATAGAGTTGCCTTGAGAAATAGCTTACGAATTTTTTAGACATCCTCTGTCTAAAATGTTATTGTGGTGGAATAAAGTATTATTAATAAATATACGGTAGCTTAAACTAAGTTAAACATCTTACATAATGATATATTTTAATATACAGAGCCTGGGAGCTCTGCTGGGTGGTGCGAGGTGGGAGGTCGAAGCCCTCCAACACCCCCTGGCAGCGTTTGGCAGCCAGCTCCACCTTTCCAATGTCTCACGGCCTTAGGTGCCGCTCCTAAAACCTCAGCTCAATTGCCTGATACAGCGCGCTACCACTCACTGGGAAGACCAGCTGTAGTGGTAAGACAGTAATTTAAAACTAGAAAGCTTCAATTGTAATATTTTAGTATTAAGTCGGTAAAATAAATTGCATATGAATATTGTACTAATAATGTGTACTGGTTTTACAAATGACACTCCTACTTGATATAATTCCTTTAACTTTTTAAAACACCTATGTCCAGAACGAAGGCGCGTCAACATCAAATGACGCAGGTGTTTCTCAATGGGCGCGCGTGCCTCGCTCCGTGTCCATGGGGCAGGCGGGGGGTCGTGACCTCGCAAACGCAGCTCGACCACCACTCGCTAACTTTGAGTCTGACTCTCAGGATACACTTACAGGTAGTTAGTCTGCCACAAATCTAATAGATTAACAAAATATTAAATGTATCATTTACTTTTTATTCTGCTAGGAGCTGGATCATCTCTCCTTGCCCAACCTAGCGCAGCTCTACAGAAGCTGGTGGGTGGTGGTGAATGGGCGAGTGAAATATGTGCAGTATCAGCATTTGAACCACCGCAAGTTGATCCTGAAGTACTAATGCGGAGTCCAGTGCTTGCGTTCATACTTGCTAAACGTGATCTACCCGCGTACCGTCAGAAAATGGATGCCTCTGTCAGAATTAATACAGTCCGTCGATATGCGTTTGAAGTAAGTAGATAAAAATAAACAATATTAACCTAATAGTCCTTTAACAAATATTTTTTATTTGGAGATGAAATAGAAAATCTTACAAAATGATGATATTTTAGGCAATGAATTGGCTTTTGCGTTCGACCACACAACCAACTAGCGTACACGACGTCATGTGGTGGTTCTGCAATGCGCTTGACAAATATGCACGCATTGTCCCGCCACCATTTTCATTTGACGACAATAAAGAGGTAAAAGTTTTTAGAGGTTAATTTTTAAATCGTTGGGTATTTGTATTTTTTACTTAACCTGTGTGCTACACCTCCAACACCTCCATCTCGTCTTACCGTGAACACGATTGCTGCAAAGCATTCCAAGCGTCGGGTTAGATTTAAAATAAAATTTAGCAGTACTCGTGAAAACCTTACAAAATGCTAGGAGGAATCTTATTAATATGTTTTTTTATAAATAATAACAGAACAACGCGGTTAACTTCATGTCAACGGCGTCAGCTGCCGCTATTTGCCCGGGAGGCCGCGCAGCCCGGGGCGCAAGGGCCGCATTTCATGCGTTCCTAGGCTCCGTGAGCGCGTTGGCGCCGTCCTTGGCCCCTGCTAGCGCTGCAGCGCTGCAAGCCGTGCGTTGCTGGGCGTTGCACTACTCGCACCACGATCGCGCCTTCTTGCACCGGTCAGTGTTATTATGGTTACTGGTGTCCTTTTAGTAGACGGTACTTATTACTTTGTATTAGTGTTTATAGCATGATGATGATGATTAGATGATTGCATTGTTGACAAGTTGTGTTATTACGTGACAACTAAACATTTGTCGTATAGTTCTTGATCTCGTGAATAATAAAAAATGGTATATTACCTACATGCCATGTAATGTCGTCAGCGATATATGTCCGCAGTATCCAAACTACGATTTTCAAAAACATTTAAAAAAACTTTTTAGTAGTTAGCTAGAAGTTAAAGTGTCTCAAACACATTTCGCATTCGACTTTTCTTTAATAAATTGATCTACAAAGGATATATTTCTAGTTATGATATACCTATGCACATGCATTAAAATATTGCTACTTTTACTTTACTTTTACAATTTAATTTTTAAAATTATATCTTAATTATATCTTAATATTATATTATAATTAGATTCTTGAATGTAGGTATATTTGTTCTTGTAATTAATACGTATTAAAAATTTACTCGTTGCGTATTAAAATTTTACGTATTAAATTAAATTTACGTATTAAATTAAATTTACGTATTAAATTAAATTTACGTATTAAATTAAATTTACGTATTAAAAATTAAATATGTCTGTAAATTGTCAATGCTGCCGGAATTAGATCACAAGTATTTAGCGTAATCAGCAAGATCTTATCACACCCTGAAGACGGTCCCTGTGAGGACGATTCTTTCGATGCTCTTCAGGAGAGCTACCAGAGCTTTATGAACAAGGTATTTTGTAATAGAACTTCAAATTTCCCTTCACTATATATATGACTATTTCTTAAAATTTGTAATATGAATCAATCGTAAATATTTAGAAGACAAATATGTCATAGTTAATGAAAAACAATATTTAGATTTTTTTTTCTATAAACAGCAAAATTATGTTTGGGGTTGCCCTGATGTGACGGGTTGGTGTGAAATAAGCGTGTCATCGAGGCCAGCCATGGCCGGATCATTGACCGATGGAACTACGGAGACTTTCTGGGAGTCCGGAGAAGAAGACCGCAATCGCGCTACGTGGCTTCAAATAGCCTACTCAGGACCTTCTCACCGTGACCGGCCGCATATTGTATGCGTGCACATTGATAATACAAGGGACACTGTGGTGTGTATTTTTCTTACATTTGCCAGTCTTTTCAATAGTCTTTTTGCAGTGTTATGTTTAGTACTAAAAATAATTTAAAAATGCTTTTCAGAACAAGATCGAACTGATGTCATTCTTGTACAGCAGTGGGTCCAGTGAAATGGTTCATATGAAGGACGTTCAAGTTGATAGCAAATGTGCTAATTGGATGTGTTACACTTTACCAAGTAAGTTATTATTTATAATACATTCAAATAATTAATTTGCAGTAGTCTTTATATACTTATTTACCGAAAATGAATATGTCTCTTTTGCATTTTCATAAAAAAGCTTAATATGAAAATCACTGCATCATGTTTTTTATTTTATTACATATCGATATAAATATTAAAACCGCGTGTGCATAGTGTATGTTTTCTCAGGGACGTCAACGTCGTCAGTGCGCGTGCGGTGCGAACTGCACGGACCGGAGGCGACGGTACGCGTGCGACAAGTGCGCGTGTTGGCCGCTCCCACCGCGATTGAAGAGATACCCACCTCGCATCCGCTGCATTTACTAGCGGAACGTGACACTCTCAGAGTGTTCCGTCTGCTCACTTCACATGTATGTATATGATATAAGTAATAATTAATTTTTTTATGTATTATTTTGATAATAACATTATGTTTTAGGTGTTTGGAAAATTACTGGAATGGGAACAAAGCAGCAGTGATTCAGGCGAAGGAGTCGCAGCTGAAGGGGCAGCAGGCGATGATAGTGATCTTAGAGAGCACGTGGTCGGTATCTTGTTCGCCGGACACAAACTTACGTCGCTACAAAGACAGGTATTCAATACTAACCATTTATTATCTAATTTTTAATTATGTTAAATGTATGATACCGCAAAAAATCGATATTATTACTCAGTTATTATTGATAGTTTACATAAACGGATATATCCCGCAGGTCATGGCCCACATCGTGACTGCTATTGGGTGCGAGGCTGCACGCGTGCGGGATGACTGGGAGACGGCACTGCTGTGCACGGAGGCGGCCGTCGACGAGTCCCCGCGCCCGCCACACACACAGGACAACTATTGCTTCGAGATGCTCTCACTCGTGAGTATCTAGCCGTGAAGGTGATACCTTTATAAATGGTACGAAATAAATAGTTCATTTTGTATTTAGTTCACATAAGGCAGAACTCAAACAAGGAATTGGAATTGTTTATTTTGGAAACGCACTTCTCTTTTTTTATATTTACGAAATAAAGTCACGCCTAAATGATATTAATTTCTGATTAAAATCTTCATTAATAGTTTAATGAATTTACACACCACAATCACAAATGGACTAATGCAAAGTATAGACATCGTTGACGCAAACTGAACATTCAACTATTTTATGCTCGCGTTTAACTGCTTGGCCGTCTGAATTTTCAGTTCTTTTAATTATATATAAATAATTTTTGCTGACCCACTCCTACTGCGTTTCTGTCAGGTCTGTAATATAATTAGATTGAGAAAATAAAACGACTCAATTTGAAAAAATATTACATTTTTTAATAAACTAAAAATATATATATATAAACAAAAAAAAAACGTTCTGAAACTCTGAAAAACCGTACCGTCGCTCTACCAATTGAGCTACCATATCGATATCCGTTTGGATGAATTTGGCATTCTATATATCATCCTATACATTTGGTATTCTATATATCATCCTATATAAGGCTATACCTGATTATTGATATTTTCAAACAATATATCTTTATTTGCCTAAAACCACGAGCTTACCATTCTCTCCTAGAAGATGGGCTTTTATTTGGGTATTATGACAGGATAAAGTGAATAAGAGCTCCGGACGTAAAATCAATACCCTTCCTCTCTCTGTGTCGTCATCTCCCTCCCTTCTTTTCATTACCATCTTTCAAAATAATGTCTATATTTGTAAATATCATTATTCAACGTTACCAATCTTACGCATCAGATAAACTAAATTAAAATATAGTTTTTAATTAGATATCGATAATTTACTTAATGCGTGCATGTAATGTCAATAGTCAGGTCATTTTGAAAACTTTTAGATTCAACACCGAAAAGAACAACCATGTTGTGAATTTTTATTTTAAATTTCTTATTTAGGCTAAATAGAAAACAATATTATTTATAAGTGATATTACCTGCAAAAATGTATATAAATGTGAATAAATTTACAAGCTGTTATATAGTCAAAAGTAATATCTTTGTTTTTTTTTATATTATTCATACGTTGCGTATTATTTTTTTTTATATTTATTGTATGTAATTGTAGTTGCTAGCGTTAAGTGGAAGCTCGGTTGGTCGAGTACATCTCGCTCAGCGCACTGAGCTACTGGTGGACTTGCTGGCACTGCTTCATACAGGCAGCGAACGAGTGCAGAGACAGGTGAATTATAATAACTATGAAATTAACTATTCAAAATATAATCATACTATGTATATAATTAAATAATATAAACTTATAAAAAAAAAACCCGGCCATCTCCAAATTATTGCGATAAAAATTATGTATATTTTGTTACATAATACTATATAAAGTATTACCGGTTATAGACATAAGCCATAACTGTAATAATATAGTTGAAAGATAAGGAAATTGTAAGATATTTTTATTTATGTTTACCTTTTCTTTTTATTTCATATTACGCAAACATTTCACAATACCATTATATTAATACATTAAGCAAAACTTTTTACGAAATTTACCTACGCATTAGTATGAAATTTTGTTTTTAAATTTTACACATAAGATAAAAAAAAAACCTTTTTATCTCGAAATTACTTTTTGGACAGGAGTTAAAGAACGGGAGAATTGTTGTTATCACAGTACGAATGCTCTTTTAGGTCTTTAACTTTGGTTGATTAAAATAAGATTATAGTTAAAATTATTTTATTTATACTATTAATGTCTTAAAGGTTATTTCCCTTCTGCGACGAATGATAGCTGAGGTACCTCCACACAAAATGCTCTCGGCACTTCGATTCGGCGGAGACGTTTCTACACAGTGAGATTTATTAATTTCTATAATAATACCATGTATATTTTCATAAGTTTGTAAAAGTAAATATTGTTGTAAAAAACTGACCAGTCCCTGTATAAGCAGAGTAACACTGTTGGACAACTTGGTATGCTACGTCGGAAAGGCGATCACCGTGCAAGTGAAGGTGAAAGGCTCGGGTTCAATGAGTCCGGGCACTGTGACGCTGGGCGTCAGTGTCGCGCCCACCTTCCCCGCTGTGTGGTTCATGAGGGGAGAGACCACAAAGAAACATGCCCATCTAGTGGCTAAGCTACTCACCGATATGGCCGAGGTGATTTATCACTTATGTAAATATTTTGTTATATATAAAAGGAAAACTATTTAACCATGTTAAGCTTATTTTAAAATTAGTAATATATGCCTAAAAATAACTTTTAGAAACATTACTTTACATTGTACATATATTCGGATAATTGTAGTTTCTAACCGTTTCAGGACAAAGTGTCTGATTCGTGGGGCAAAGAAACGAGAGGCGCACTCGGGCGGTACGTGTGCGCGGTGACGCAGATGGAGGACACCGACAGACGACCCACTCGCTGTATCTCGCTGCCTACTGTGTGGCTCGCACTGGCAGCCTTGTGTGTCTGCGATCACAATCATATTGAACAGTGAGATTAGAGATATTGTTGTCATATTAATTGTGTTACGCATTTGTTAGTAAAATTTACTTTTATTTATTTATATATAAAATTAAAATGAATTGTAGCCAACTTTAAATTTTGACTAACAACATGCCTCTTTTTTTTTATTAATGACTGCATGTTTTCCAGGATGAATGGCTCCAACGACGGTCGTGAGTCCCGCAACCGTGACTCCGTGACCGAGGCCCGCTCCTTCTGCGCTAACCACGACGACGGTAATACGCTGGCCGTCATCGAGTGTCAGACGTGTGGCCCGCTGTGCGCCGAGTGCGACCGCTTCCTGCATCTCAACCGAGCCGCGCGCAATCACCAGCGACAGGTTACTAATAATAAAGTCATGTTGTGTTGCGTTGTTTTTCTCAATTATTAAAATATTAGACATAGTTGTTCATTACCTAGCATTGAAAGTAGCATTCGATGAAATATATGTTGTTAATTTTATGTCTTTCAAGATCTGCAAGGAAGAAGAAAGCACAATACGTGTCGATATTCACGAAGGTTGCGGACGAGCAAAAATGTTCTGGTTATTGTTGCTTGTGGATCGACGTACTCTGAAAGCGCTGGTAGAGTTTCGTGCCATCGAGAGTTCTGGTGAAGAAAATGCAGTGGCGGGGGTGAGCGCAGGGGGCGCGAGCGCGGCCGACGGAGCAATGATGCTCGCGGGTATCTGCCGTTTTTGTGGTGCTCGTGGCACATCTGGGCTACTTGCCATTGGAAACGTTTGCGCCGATCAACAGTGCCAGGTGATATTATGTTTTAAATCAGAATACAGATTATATTACTTATTACAATAAGTGTCGAAAAGTTTAGTAGTTGTTTCGATTGAATTTATGTGTTTACTAATAATGATTATGATTGCAGGAACACGGTCGTGAGGCCTGCTCGCGTATGCTCGGCTGCGGTCATGCGTGTGGTGGCGTGCGCGACGAACCTTCGTGTCTCCCGTGCCTGTTCTCGTGTGCGGGCGCAGAGGCGCTCCGCCAGGATGCAGATGATATGTGCATGATCTGCTTTACCGACCCGCTGCAGGCTGCACCCGCTATACAGGTATGTAGTGAGATATATACTTTAATAATTTGAATACCATAAAACTGCATAGTTGCTTGACATCAAATGAAAAAGAAAATCTTTTTTTATTTTGTTGAATACCGTATACTATTATAATCAACACATGATGTTCTAAAAACGTAGAATCTGACAAAAATACATAAAATAAAAACTTATTAAACGTGTGACGACGATCATAGTGTTCACATAACAATTTAAAGCAGCAATGTATTATTCAAATAAAATATATTTTTATATACTAGGTAGTCATAAAGTTCTAGATAAAAGGCAAGTGTCGCAAGGTAATATGTTATCGGTGTGGTATATTGTGATATTAAATTTATGTGCTGTGGAACTTATACGATGTGGTTATAACAAGAATATGAATTCAAAGAAAGAAAATTTACGTATAGTACACGGTCGTGATGCCTTACCTGGAGAATATCCTTATGTTTTAGCAATAGAAGTGGAAGCAATATTACAAAATACGAAAGTTAAACGTGCAATTTGTACGTGTGCTTGCATTAAACCCACTTGGAGTCTAACTGCAGCACATTGTATAAATAGCATGGAATCTCTAAACGAATTTGAGGTTACCTTTTTTCTACAGTATAATCCAACGCATACAGAGGTGGCTCATGCTAAAGTACTCTCTATGGTTAAGAATCCTAATTCTAGGATGTCCGGTGAACCTATGTTAAATAATAACGACATAGGTATTTTAAAAACTGAGAATATAAATCTTTCTACTTACGGAAGAGTAAGTTCCGTCGACTATTCTACTCTATATGGACTTAAAGTAAGTGCAGTTGGTTACGGATTAACGTTAGATGATCACGGCGATTACAATAACACAATTTTACTAAATAAAACTCTGCAGGTAGTAGATGCAATGATTATAAAATGCCATTGGAATGTCTTTCCTAAGTATTGCTTAGCCAGTACCTGTGAAACCTGGACGCCTTTGTGCCCAGGAGACTCTGGAGGACCAGTCATTCATACCTCCGGTATTGTGGGTGTAAATACGGCATCAGTCTTCAGATACTACAGAATAAAGGGTTGGATTAAAGATCAGCGAATAAAACCGACAATTGGTATAATCACACCAGTCAGCCCTTTCATGGATTGGATAGTGAATATTATTAAGTAAGATATATTAATTAAAATGTATTATTTATGTTTTACTCATTTAATCATATTACCATTAGGGTTAAACCTATCTCGACACTAAATTTAATATACCGTGCGATATTGATAATTGATTTCGGATAATAATTACAAGAAGGAAACAAATTTTGCAAAAGATAATAGAAGTTAGGGTTCATTTTAATTATTTAGCACTAGTCTATTGAACATATATATTTGTATTTGTTTGTTGTTTTACAACTTTTCTTTGCATGAATGAATGTTTGTAAGTGTAGATGGATCTTTATTACTCTTTCACGTAAAAACTACTGAAAGGATTTTAATGAAACCTTATACATCAGAATAACACAAAGGCTATAGAAATACTAACTTTTAAATTTGACTAACATGTCAATCACAACTACTTAAAGCAGATAAATTAATAAGAATCCAGCAATTTACCTACTTATGAAGCGGAAAATTATTAACGTGAGGTCTAAAAATATGTTTGGGATAAGAAATCACATTTCTTTATTCTTACAAATATATAAATATAGAAAATATAAGATACAAACAAATATTAGAAAAATATATAGTAAGATAAATATGAGTATACCGCGATCTAAATGGAATTAAAGTTAAAGTGGAATATGAAGCAGCATGTAGACGAAGTTACAATTTCCCTTAAAACTCTTTACAGTTACGATTCAGGGCGCTTCATGCTTTTCACTTGGTGAATTATAAATGTTGGTTGTTCACGTTTTACTAGTTCCCTAAATTTGCATGTATTTATAGAAAACAATAAATATTTTAACATTGTATACAAGACGGTATTGGAATAAATAAGGAACGTTGAATACTTTAGTCACAATCTAAAATGCTTGGTTTGTCTGTAGAAACTATGAAAAAATGATTAACATTTTGCCTAAGACATTACAATATTATACATATTACACGACGCCATAATAGGTTCGTTTTTTTTTTCACTAAGTTTACGCCGCCATATATAATTTTTTCGAACTTTTGCCACATTTCATATTTGGCAACATCCACATTCTGATGAGTCCGCAGTTTTTATTTATACACTTCAAAGTTTTACAAAAAAAAAACACTTTTTTTTTTACAGTTCACGTTGACAAATCGATATCGAAGATCGATTTCAAATTATACAATCTGACAAAAATGAATACGTTAAAATCTTATTAAAGTTGTAAAAATATTAGAGCTCATCTATCAATTTAAAACAGAAGTGTATTATCCAAATAAAATATATTTTTATATACTAGGCAGTCATAAATTTTCTAGATAAAAGACAAGTGTCGCAAGGCAATGTTATCGGGGTGGTATATATTGATATTAAATATATATGCAATGAAACTTACACGATGTGTTCATATGAAGAATATAAATTCAAAGAAAGAAGATTTACGTGTAGTAGGAGGTCGTGATGCCTTACCTGGAGAATATCCTTATGTTTTAGGAATAGCAGCAGAAATTATAAAAAAGAAATCGTCAGTTATTCGTTTACAGTGTACGTGTGCGTGTATTAAGCCTACTTGGAGTCTGACTGCAGCACATTGTATAATTTATCTGGAATCTTTAAAAGCCTCCCGGAAAACTAATAATATATTGTTACGATATAATCCATCACTGACTGAGGTAGCATTTGTTAAAGTACTGTCTATGGTTATGATTCCTAATTCTAGATTGCACGACATAGGTATTTTAAAATCTGGTAATATATTTCTTTCTACGTACGCAAGAGTAAGTTCCGTGGACTATTCTACTCTATATAGACTTAAAGTAACTGCAGTTGGTTACGGATTAATGTTAGATGATCACGGCGAGTATAACGACAAGTTCTCACTAAATAAACCTCTGCAAGTTTTAGATGCAATGATTATAAAATGCGTAAGGCGTTTTCCTTCTACGTACTGCTTAGCTGGACCCTGTGAAAAATTGACTCATGTTCATCACGGAGATTCTGGAGGGCCGGTTATTCATTCCTCTGGTATTGTGGGTATAATAAGATCAAACCGCAGAAAATATGGAAGATATGTAGGAGCTGGTATAATCACACCTGTTAGCCCTTTTATAGATTGGATATTTAATATTAGTAGTCAAAACATTTAAAATAATAATTTAGTATAAATATTATAATTGTTTTATTATTTAACCATATTATTATTAATAATATTTTTACATTAGGGAGCTCCTTCACTTATCATACCTATATTTGTTATAAATCTAGATACTTCATTACTAAACCGAATTAAATTACAATGCAAAAAAAAAATTGCAAAGCATTTCGATACATTAAATACAATTCTGTAAAGTATACAATTATTATCAAGTCTATCTACGTCGTAAAGCATGTATGGGCAACCTTTGACAAGTTGTGGGCCAAATTTTAGTGTGCAAATACATTCGCGGGCCGCGTTTAAAAGTAGTTCATTTTAAAGTAGTGTTGTCAAGTAGTGTTCATAATTTTTTGCACTATTGCAAATATCTATATATCAGACATGAAATAATACGACAATATTATTATAATATCAATTTATTAAAATAACAAAATGAAATGAAAAAAATTGGTAAATCGTTAAATTTGGAATCGTTACAAACTACGAAACTTAAATAGTAACACCGAAATCAATGAGACACTTGAGCTTGAATTTGGGAAACTAATCCATAGATGTTTGGATTAATACCACTTATACAAAGACGTAAAGATTTTTAAAAATTATCGTCAGTCAGCCTTGTACGATGTTTTGATTTATTAACTTTCATCATTGAAAAGAACTGTTCGCATTTATAAGTACTGCCAAACGCACAAATCAATCTTCTTGCGAATATTCTAAGTTGCGGAAAATGGTCTTCTTCGAGGTATTTTTTGTAGAAATCGCACAACTCCACGTCTTCAAATTTAGATTTTAGGAGTGAGTTTTCTTGAATCTCGATCAACTCCATTTGCAAGTGTATTGGAGCATTTTGTAAATTACTTTTTGTTGGAGTAGCAAATAAATTGAAACAGTCATCCATGTTTTTGAAATCGCTAAATCTGTTCGAATATTGCTCCGACAGTACCTTGCGTTCTTCAGCATATTGAGCATGAGCAATATTCTCATACGCAGAGAGCGTGGGGAAATGGTAACTGTTACCAGACAGCATCTGTGCCTCCCACGAGCGGATTTTATTCTGAAACGCTTTCAAATGGCTGTACAAATCATTAATTAACTGTCCTTGTTTACGAAGTTTAAAATTTAAATCATTCAAATAGCCAGTAAGATCGACCAGAAATGCTAAGTCACATATCCATATTGAGTCACTCAATTCAGATAGTAGTTTATCTTTTATTTGCATAAAGTCTTTTATCTCATTTATAAGCTCGTAAAACCGTTTCAGCATTTTCTCTTTGCCATCTGACTTCAAATAAACTTGTAACAATATAAGACTTGCTCGAACGTGTGACGACTATCATAGTGTTTACATAACAACTTAAAGCAGCAATGTATTATTCAAATAAAATATATTTTTATATACTAGGTAGTCATAAAGTTCTAGATAAAAGGCAAGTGTCGCAAGGTAATATGTTATCGGTGTGGTATATTGTGATATTAAATTTATGTGCTGTGGAACTTATACGATGTGGTTATAACAAGAATATGAATTCAAAGAAAGAAAATTTACGTATAGTACACGGTCGTGATGCCTTACCTGGAGAATATCCTTATGTTTTAGCAATAGAAGTGGAAGCAATATTACAAAATACGAAAGTTACCCGTGCAATTTGTACGTGTGCTTGCATTAAACCCACTTGGAGTCTAACTGCAGCACATTGTATAAATAGCATGGAATCTCTAAACGAATTTGAGGTTACCTTTTTTCTACGATATAATCCAACGCATACAGAGGTGGCTCATGCTAAAGTACTCTCTATGGTTAAGAATCCTAATTTTAAGATGTCCGAGGAACCTATGTTAGGTAATAACGACATAGGTATTTTAAAAACTGAGAATATAAATCTTTCTACTTACGGAAGAGTAAGTTCCGTCGACTATTCTGCTCTATATGGACTTAAAGTAAGTGCAGTTGGTTACGGATTAACGTTAGATGATCACGGCGTTTACAATAACACAATTTTACTAAATAAAACTCTGCAGGTAGTAGATGCAATGATTATAAAATGCCATTGGAATGTCTTTCCTAAGTATTGCTTAGCCAGTACCTGTGAAACCTGGACGCCTTCGTGCCCAGGAGACTCTGGAGGACCAGTCATTCATACTTCCGGTATTGTGGGTGTAAATACGGCATCAGTCTTCAAATACTACAGAATAAAGGGTTGGATTAAAGATCAGCGAATAAAACCGACAATTGGTATAATCACACCAGTCAGCCCTTTCATGGATTGGATAGTGAATATTATTAAGTAAGATATATTAATTAAAATGTATTATTTATGTTTTACTCATTTAATCATATTAGGTACCATTAGGGTTAAACCTATCTCGACACTAAATTTCATATACCGTGCGATATTGATAATTGATTTCGGATAATAATTACAAGAAGGAAACAAATTTTGCAGAAGATAATAGAAGTTAGGGTTCATTTTAATTATTTAGCACTAGTCTATTGAACATATATATTTGTATTTGTTTGTTGTTTTACAACTTTTCTTTGCATGAATGAATGTTTGTAAGTGTAGATGGATCTTTATTACTCTTTCACGTAAAAACTACTGAAAGGATTTTAATGAAACCTTATACATTAGAATAACACATAGGCTATAGAAATACTAACTTTTAAATTTTACTAACATGTCTGTCACAACTACTTAAAGCAGATAAATTAATAAGAATCCAGCAATTTACCTACTTATGAAGCGGAAAATTATTAACGTGAGGTCTAAAAATATGTTTGGGATAAGAAATCACATTTCTTTATTCTTACAAATATATAAATATAGAAAATATAAGATACAAACAAATATTAGAAAAATATATAGTAAGATAAATATGAGTATACCGCGATCTAAATGGAATTAAAGTTAAAGTGGAATATGAAGCAGCATGTAGACGAAGTTACAATTTTCCTTAAAACTCTTTACAGTTACGATTCAGGGCGCTTCATGCTTTTCACTTGGTGAATTATAAATGTTGGTTGTTCACGTTTTACTAGTTCCCTAAATTTGCATGTATTTATAGAAAACAATAAATATTTTAACATTGTATACAACACGGTATTGGAATAAATAAGGAACGTTGAATACCTACTTTAGTCACAATCTAAAATGCTTGGTTTGTCTGTAGAAACTATGAAAAAATGATTAACATTTTGCCCAAGACATTACAATATTATACATATTATACGACGCCATAATGGGTCCGTTTTTTTTTCACTAAGTTTACGCCGCCATATATATTTTTTTCGAACTTTTGCCACATTTCATATTTGGCAACATCCACATTCTGATGAGTCTGCAGGTTTTATTTATACACTTCAAAATTTGACAAAAAAAAAACACTTTTTTTTTTTACAGTTCCCGTTGACAAATCGATATCGAAGATCGATTTCAAATTATACAATCTGACAAAAATGAATACGTTAAAATCTTATTAAAGTTGTAAAAATATTAGAGCTCATCTAACAATTTAAAACAGAAATGTATTATCCAAATAAAATACATTTTTATATACTAGGCAGTCATAAAATTTCTAGATAAAAGACAAGTGTCGCAAGGCAATGTTATCGGTGTGGTATATATTGATATTAAATATATATGCAATGAAACTTACACGATGTGTTCATATGAAGAATATAAATTCAAAGAAAGAAGATTTACGTGTAGTAGGAGGTCGTGATGCCTTACCTGGAGAATATCCTTATGTTTTAGGAATAGCAGTAGAATTTATTAAAAAGAAATCGTCAGTTATTCGTTTACAGTGTACGTGTGCGTGTATTAAGCCTACTTGGAGTCTGACTGCAGCACATTGTATAATTTATATGGAATCTTTAAAAGCCTCCCGGAAAATTAATAATATATTGTTACGATATAATCCATCACTGACTGAGGTAGCATTTGTTAAAGTACTGTCTATGGTTATGATTCCTAATTCTAGATTGCACGACATAGGTATTTTAAAATCTGGTAATATATTTCTTTCTACGTACGCAAGAGTAAGTTCCGTGGACTATTCTACCCTATATGGACTTAAAGTAACTGCAGTTGGTTACGGATTAATGTTAGATGATTCCGGCGAGTATAACGACACGTTCTCACTAAATAAACCTCTGCAAGTAATGGATGCAATGATTATAAAATGCGTAACGCGTTTTCCTTCTATGTACTGCTTAGCTGGACCCTGTGAAAAACTTACTCATCTTCATCAAGGAGATTCAGGAGGGCCGGTTATTCATTCCTCTGGTATTGTGGGTATAATAAGTGCACACCGCAGAAAATATGGAAGATATGTAGAAGCTGGTATAATCGCATCTGTTAGCCCTTTTATAGATTGGATATTAAATGTTAGTAGTCAAAACATTTAAAATAATAATTTAGTATAAATATTATAATTGTTTTATTATTTAACCATATTATTATTAATATTAGTTTTACATCAGGGAGCTCCTTCACTTATCATACCTATATTTGTTATAAATCTAGATACTTCATTACTAAACCGAATTAAATTACAATGACATTTAGATTTACGTACATTGTATATTTGAATATATTTATTTTTTTAAGAAATTTTTAAGTCAAAATCTCAACGATCATCGTTATTGTTTGTTATAATTTAAAAAGTATCTAAGATAATTTATGTGTCAGGTCATCAGTCACGGAAAGGTAGTTGAGTGTACATAGTTTCATAATTAAGAATATTTTGTGAATGAACTAGTATTTAAAAATACTAGTTCATTTACAAAATAACTTTTAGATATATTTAAATGAAACTTATATTTGAAATTTCAAATCTAGGATGTATAGAAATGAAATGAAGAAAATTGAATGTATCGAAATGCTTTGCAATTTTCTTTTACTTATTTTAATTAAAAAATGAAAAAATATTATCCATTCTTGTCGTCACGAGAATGGATAATATTTTTTCATATTTCGATCCATAAATACAATTCTGTAAAATATACAATTATTATCAAGTCTATCTACGTCTAGTCTATTTACGTCAACTTTAAAGTAATGTGCGCCCTACCATCTTCAATTGTCTCATAATAATTTAAGTTGTCGTCGTAAAGTAACAGTTCTTTAAACATAGATCGATTTTATATGTTATTATTATAAACCATAAAGTCCCACCACAGAACCTTGCAGTACTCCTAAAAGAGCAGTGGTCCATAGAAGGGTAAAGCCTTCAAACGTAACGTAACGTCAAAGCGCTTTACTTCTTTTTTTGCCATATATGAAGCACCAGCAGAACAGATTCATTTTATGCCTTTTAAGATTAGCGGAGTAAAAAGAAAACCGTGATCTGTTCTTCAATTATAGACGACCTGCAAAACCAGCCCCTGGGAACGGCCGGAGACCCAAATTGATAATGAAGAATTAAAGGCTATTGTGGAAGCGGGTCCACCGCAAACCACGTCCGAGTTAGCTAAAGGCTGTGATGTTAGTGATAAAACTGTTTTAATCTAATTGAAACAAATTGGAAAGATTAAAAGATTGAAAGGAATTAAGTGTAGAAAAACGGCAACGCGCTTCGACTGCTGCGTTACATTACTGAACCGTCACAATAATGAAAGAATTTTAAATCGAATCATTACCTGTGATGAAAAAAGGATTTTCTACGATAATCGGAAGCGCTCACTGCAATGGTTGGATCCTGGTCAGCCAGCCAAATCTTGCCCCAAGCGAAAATCGCGCTAAAAAATGATTTGTAAGTATTTGGTGGAATAGTGCCGGTATTGTTCATTAGAGTTTTCTCAAGTCTGGTCAGACTATTAGAACAGATGTCTATTCTCAGCAATTGCAAACCATGATTGATAAGTTTGGTGCTAAACAACCTAGGCTAGTCAATCGCTCCACACCACTGAAGCTTCAAGACAACGTTGGACCACACAGTGCACAACAGATAACTACCAAATTACTTCTAATTTTAGCTTAAGCTCTTCAGCTTTAATTAGAATGTCTAAGACATCCACCGAACTCCCCAGACCTTGACCCAACAGATAACTTATTTTTTTTAAATTGGGATAACTCCTTGCAAGAGAAAAAAATCAACTCCGATGGGGAGTGGCATTTTTAAAGTTATTGTAGTCAATGAATATTTTCATAAATGATTTTTTTAAATTAAAAATGACTTTTTTTTAATGAAGATAATTATTAATTTCGAATTAAAAACTTCTTCATGATTTACGGACATTAACCGATATGGTATACTTTCTTAGACCGCAAACGCAATTTGTGTTATTCTCACTCAAAGAATTTGTTAAAAATTATTAATTATGGTGATCTTAACGAGGATAATGAATTAATCTTACCTATAATGTTCCTATTGTATTGCCAGTTGTCTTTCACCTTTTTTTATGTTCCAATACGATCTGACCACCTAAAGTAAGTCAAAATCAAGTTCGAAAATGAAACTAGAGATATGGCACAACGCGCCTCACTATTTTTTCCACAATAATTTTATTAGATTTTGCCCATTAAGTATTCATTTTTATATCAAGAATTATTTTCTACTCTTTAGTTCGATTAATTTTTAAAGCGTGCTTTTTAGTTTGGTAAACTATATTTTTAAAACATTACTGATCTGACTTTAGTTCATATAGTACCTTATTTTCGAATGTTGAAACGATATCATAGATTTTAACGGTTTTTTTACAGTTGAGTTGCGGTCACGTTTTCCATCTGCATTGTTGCAAGAAAGTGCTTGCTAACAAATGGGTTGGGCCACGTATTACCTTCTCATTCTCACAATGTCCAATATGCAAGGTAAGTGTATTTTATATATTTGATATCCATTTTTCTATTTTTCATATATTTTCCTTCCGATTAAATTGAATATCTTGCTTAAAGTAGTATTATTAATGTAGTTAAAATACTAGTAGTATTAATGTAGTATCTTTTATATTCTAAAACAATGTTCAAATAAAAAATCTGGAGAATCCTTCATGTGATATAAATCTCCCCGTATAACAGCACCTTATAAAATTCTTAATATTTGGTGTGTAATGTTATCAGGAGAACATGAATCATTGGACACTAGAGGAACTTTTGACTCCGATTCGCAATCTCCGCGATGAGGTGAAACGTAAGGCGTTGATGCGTCTCGAATACGAAGGTATGGCTGCGGGCGGCTCCCACAGCCGGGCTCAGGCTGACCCTGCAACCTACGCCATGGAGCGTTATGCGTACTATGTATGTCACAAGTGCGGCAAGGTGAGTTTTTATTAGTTTTGCTTTAGTTTTTTTATAAGTATTATTTAAATTTTTTGGTTTATAGAGCTAGTTCTATTTGCAATTCTTCAACATTGACGCATTTTCTAGGAGTTAGTATCTCTAACAATACACTTGATCAAGGCTGTACTTACGGCGTTCTGCACTCCCTTAACTTCACGTTATTTCAGTATTTTTCTTCAAAAGGTATTTATTATTATGCTTAATAATTTATCCATACTAATTATGTATAAATATTTATATCCCAGGCGTACTTCGGCGGTTTGGCGCGCTGCGAGGCGGAGTCTAGTGGCTGGTGGGAGCCATCTGAGCTGGTATGCGGTGCCTGCAGCGACGTGGCCGGCGCTCGCTCCTGTCCAAAGCACGGTGCTGACTTCCTCGAGTACAAGTGCCGCTACTGCTGCTCGGTAAGTACCTAGTCTTATATACTCTAAAGGTTCCTAATATACTACATATACATCGTAATATTATAAGCTTAGAACTGATTATTACTTTCGGCCGTATTAAATTATTATATAACTACATACTTTAATTTATTACAGGTGGCAGTGTTCTTCTGTTTTGGCACATCGCATTTCTGCAATTCGTGTCACGACGACTTCCAACGAGTCACCAACATACCCAGACACCTGCTTCCTCAATGCCCAGCAGGTATGTCTGCAAGTGTATCTGTGACTATTCACTTTAGCGCTAAGTTTTGCAGTAAATACATTTAAACAGTTAGAGTTATTATCGCAACGATATCCAAAAAAGATAACATGTGATCCTTTTGTGAATCAATGGCACCCCTACAATGATAAACAAGTAATATGTCATCAGCACCCTCACCCTGAAACTGATGATTTGATTCAATTAAGAAAAGAAATAAACACACCAAAGAATAAGGTTATTTAAAATTGGAATTAGAAAATAATAGCGTATTATTATGTGTGTTAATATTATTAAAGGTTTGGTTGAGTGTGGGAGGGTATAAAGTAAATATTATAAAGTATTATGAAATGAGTATTATACATTCATTACGGTAGTCCAAGGTAAGTAAGAAACGCTTATGATGTTTCTTCAACAGAGTAGTAGTGACATACACTTGTGACATTGACAAATGTCAATGTCACAAGTGTAACGCAAATGCGTTAATCATACAAATATGAGCCAGAAATGTTATTGGTCTAGCATTAAAACCGGTGTAGCACTTTTTCTTTTAGAACACTGACAGTTATATGTTTGCAAGTGTTTAAAAATTGCTATAGTAGGATATCTAAAACCGAAAATTGGTCATGACCATTTAAACAGCTTATTTGTGTGTTCAACAAGTATTTCAAGAAATACAGAATAACACATCAATTTGAATTTGGTTATATTTAGTGAAAGTTAATTGCGACGTAGCCTTGTCAATAAGTGAGAATGTGTTTAGTTTCAGATTACACTTCTTATCAAGTATAACAAATTTCCTTGTTATAAAATCGTTTAGTGAAAGTTAATTGTACTTGTCAATAAGTGAGAAAACTGTTTAGTTTCAGATTACACTTCTTATCAAGTATAACAAATTTCCTTGTTATAAAATCGATTCGTGAAAAAAATATAAATAATAATAACAATAAGGATAGGGTACATATTATTATAACTCCATTAGTAAAATAAATTCGATACTATATAAAAAAAAGTGGTCGGTCTGAACACTAAAGTTTTGACGCACGCCATAATAAATATAATGAAGGGAATTAGTGTGTTCACTAAACTTAAAACCTAAGGGTTTTCCTTCACGAACCACCGCTAATTAATTTTAATATTATGAATAAAGATGCTATTAAACATGAGTATAACATGTCTGGAATATGGATACCCATGTTATTGTCATTTTCTTTTTCAATTATAACAAATAATTTATCTTTGATAGATTATTAGGACAAAGGAGGCTACATATATTAATCCAATAACCGATTTTCTTAAAGGTATCTAGGAAGTTGCTTTTCTTATAGCTTTCCAAGTCTTTTTGTTGATATATGTACACTTTTTCAGTTCCGATTGCTCACTCTGTTCTGAAGTTTTTGATTAGTTGCAGTAGTCTTGATATCTTTTATATAAAATTGATAATTTATTATAAGATGGCGATATTTTGGTTTTACTGTGCAGTCAGTATTATGACAACATAGGTACACCTAACAATATATAGAGTAATTCAAAGGCTTATGATGAAATGGTGTTTGATTGTGAATGATTTTGCATTAAACATGGTGTGTGATAGTCATATTGAGATTGTGAGTGAGTCCATACTGATTTTATAGAATTAAGGTGAAATTTATTTTTCAATTCAGCATAACCTGCTTTCTAAATTTTAGGAGACATTTTCGGGTACTTTAAAATGTGAAAACATCTTATGGATGTTGATTGTAATACGTGTTTATTTTGAAACATTTGTTTCTATACAAAGACCTTTTAAGTGTCGGTATTATTGGTTTAGATGTATGTTTGACTCATGTCATGTTAAATATGTTATAGGTCCTAAAGGCGAACAGTTACCCGGTACTGCGGAAGAGTGTCCCTTGCACGTGCAGCATCCGCCCACCGGAGAAGAGTTCGCGCTCGGCTGCGGCGTCTGTCGACACGCACACGCATTCTAAACAGCTAATGTCAAAAAACTTACTATCTAAATATGTTAGGAATATGAATATTACCCGATTTAGAATAATTTGGACTAACCAAACCCGAATTTGAAGAACTCGGACTGAAGTTAAAATAATTACTTGGTTTTTCGGAATTGGCGATTGAAATAATAATGACTGTTGTAATGACATGCCCTCCACGAGCTGTATTTATACTTCGGAAAGTTTTTATAGAGATGGATTTTTGGAGCAATGTACACTAAATTGTACTGTAGAGTCAATTGAACCTTAGTTACTGTATATTCTCTATTGATACTACTTACACGAATACACGAATACCTACACTGTATTAAGATGTAATGGTTTGTTAGGTAGAGGTGTATTTTATAATTATGAAATAAGATTATTTTACGATCAACAGTTCTTTTAAGAAGATTTAAAAGCAATCAAATCAATCAAATCAATTAATCCACTTTGTAAAAATTATAAAGTTATGTTATTATTAGACAAAATTGGTAGTCTAATTATTCGATACATTGGAACATTACTAAGATTAGACAAATAAATATACGAAATAATGAGTCTAATTCACTATAATTATTTCATTTAATTGGATACAGTATAACATTGACAAAATAACAAACAGATTCTGATTCTGTAAGAAATAAATGTCTAACTTGACGAATAAATAACTTTTCGTCAACGAAGTTAATATCACCGCATTAACCTTTAGTAGGCTGTCTTCTAGTCGGAAACTTACATACAAAGTTTCGATGTACGAAATACAACAACGGAATAGTCCTTTTAATCACATGAAGAAATAAATACAAATAAATACAAATTTGCAATTAATAAAAAAAAAAACAAATGGTTTAAAATTATGTATTTTTATGACCATTTCTATGTTATTGTCGAGCACAACATATAAACATTTTAAAGTTATTTTACTAATATACATCTAATTATTATTAAACATTACATTCATTAATATAATTTACGTTCATTTTTGTATGTATGTATGTTTATTATGTAAAAATATCGATATTTGTTTTTGTATATATTGTTTATTATCGCAATTATATAACTCGGTAGGCGATTTATTTCTGTGATGAAATATTTTAATAGTATATTATTAGTTCCTTATCAGCTAATTAAGTCCATGTTTGTATTATTTTCATAAATTAATTGTTATTTGATATTTACATTAATAAAACGGATTGACATCAGTACACCTAGTACTGTTAGACATTTTAAAAATTATGACAGTGTACCAAATTGTAAAATCAAAATCAAGAATTATTATACACTCTATGAATTTAAATCTGTTTAAAATTATATTATTTAAAATGATTTATAGAATTATCCCAAGTAACTAAGTAAATATATTATTTATGTTTTTAACAATTTGGTAAACTGTCATAGTATTTATAAAGTTGAAATTCGTACTAGGGATACATACAGGTCTACGTTGAAAATACTCAAAACAATATTCAGCTTTTGTTAAAAAAGCATGGCTTTCTCGCTGATGAATGCTTCTTTAAAACTCATGTTCCTTATTTCAGACTAATATTAATTTGTATTGACGTTTTGTATTTTATGATGCTATTTACTATTTGTTTTAGTAGTCTTACTCTCAACCACTGCGATCTGATTATCATCTAATATAAGCTATAATTGAGCTTCATTCGTCCTTTATTGGATCGCTACCTCTGTTGAGGGTAGGTCTGCTCTGTACTGATAGATAATCGACTGTGTAGAGGGGGGTCTGATGCCAACTGTAGGCGTATGTTATATTATCCTATATAATGTATTAATTATAGTTGTAATGAAATATTAATTATCGATGTTGTGTACCAGCCCTTATATCCATTTTATTATGTTATTCATTTTGATTTTCAGTCTTGTTTAATTTGTATACTTTTTATTTGTTTAATTTTAGAGACGATTCTTCATTCTTCACATAATTCTTAATTATTACTTTAATATTTTTCCAAATATTGTATAGAAAATCTGTCTAGACATGTGGTAACGCGATCAAATATTATCTGAGGATTGGAAAATCGGACGATAAAATACAACAATTTTATATTTATACAGATACAATTTTAAATAGTAGTTCATATTTTTGTTCAATTGCATTGCTTTCGAAAATGCAGTCAAATTATTGAGAGGTAATTCATTTAAGTTAGTTTTAAAAAATTAAAATGAATAATTATTTAAATCCTCTACATACTTGGTGTCATTATAATAAATATATGTTGTGTCATAAACTATACATATTGTAACATATACTGTATTCCTTCAACGCAGTAGGTGGACATCAATAACATCTCCATAGACCGATATAATGTAAGAAATATTAAATGCATTTATATTTCATATTCAGGCAATAATTTCTCTAAATCCAACTAAGATCGGAAATTTGGAGAAATTATTAAAATATTTAATGAAACTCGATGTCTAGTTTTAAATGCAATCTTGGAAAATTTCTTGTTCTCTCGTGGATTGTTGACTGATGACATATTTACATCATATGAAATTAGATGACATAATGGCATGACACTTGACGTTATAACGATTTCCAGTGGATTTTCAATTTTGGGATAAAGGAAAATAATCTTATCTCTCAAATGACGTAAAAGTAACTCTTTGTCATAACTTCTACAATCATATTTAGGTACTCATAAAAAATTATATGTCCTTCTCATTGGGTGCACTTTAGACTTCTATATAATAAAACAAATTGTAGGCTATGAACTAGATAAGAAATTTTTCAATAAAGCTTACATAATCACATCTGATAATTTTATTTTAACATCCTTTTTATAATATATGTTAATTTGTATTTACATACATACAACTACAGAAAAATAATTTATCATACAAATTACGTACGTTAAAAAAAACTACCAAGCATTAGTATCTATCGATAATTAATTTTCCCAGTTCAAAGGTAACTTGTTAGTAAACATTGCATTGGAGATCAATTGATCATTTAGAAAATAACAGATTGCTGTCAATTCAAATACCTTTGTGCATTGTCATCAATGATGCCTGAAAGATCTCTCGTACTATCTCTAAGCAAACAATTGTGTCCGAGCCACTTCATACGTCTTGTACCGATAAGTGGGCTACACGAAATCTATTGAACGTTGTTTCCGATATCTCGTTATCTGTTCCGTATCTGGGACGGCGCAGAGGTACTGATGGGAATCTTAGTCAGATGCACATCTGAGTAAACTATTGTTAAGTGATTTAAAGTTACGTGATGTTCTTGTCTGAAATAAAGGATGATCAGTTACTTTAAATTTCAGGTAAGATTGTGATTTTTTAAGACTTGTAAATGGATTTGAATGTTTGTTTATGTAATTCAAATATATCAGATATTATTTCATGGTTTTCCTAAATTAAACAAGGTTTTAAACTATCTAAAATAATGTTAGGCATAGACATGTTAATGTTAATAATGTTAGCAGAACTGGATAAATTGGCGTTTGATCCAACCACACATATGCACGTTGGCCGTAGCACTGAGCTTCAGCAGTACTTGGAGGGTTCCGCGGGACGGTTTTCGGTACGGTGGGCTTAGCTCTGCTCTTGTGATTACTTTTGCGGCGGGTCTGGTTGCGCTGCCGGTCGTGCTTCTACAGCTTGCCGTGGGACAGCTCAGCCAGCAAGATGCTGTGGGGATATGGCGAGCCGTCCCGTTTTTTAAAGGTTATCTATTTATTTATTTTTATTCAGATGCAGAGATTATTCAGATTTAATAATTTTAAGCATTGACGTGGTCCCAAAATTTCAAGTATTGTGCTAGTTATTAAAGCGACGCTTCTGAAGATAAAAAAAATACTGTACTTGCAGTATTGTAAAAAAGTTTCTCCTGCATTTTATAAATCGTTGTCCTTTCGTGAGTACAAATATTTTTTCCAGGGATCGGTTACATGAGGTTGCTAATATCCTTCGTGGGATCCATATTAACCATAATTTACGTTGGCATATGTGCTGCTTATATATTCCACACTTTAAATAACCCTGTTTCAAATTGTACGCAGTTAAGAGAGATGCTAGTAAGTTTTTAACCATTGAAACAACTTATTTATATTCAATATTATGAATGTTTACTATTTGCTTACGCAATAAAGCCTTAAAGAGTCATACTTTCATAATTGTATTTGTATTATTTATATAGAAAAATAACAAATGATATTTTTATGTTTACAATAAACCACAATTATATGTATTTACAGAATGGCAATTCGCAGTTTGAAGGCAATTCGTCGATATGTTTAAAGTAAATATATTTCTATAATTTAACCATCTCGTTATATTTGAGCATAATTTTTTTTTTTTGTATACAGTGAGACGTTTTTGGCTCCCGTGAATGAGCAACCCGAGTATTATGTAGCTCTAGCATTAATTGTCGTTGTGCTATGGATACTGTTTCCTTTTATGTGAGTAATGGATTTAATTTATCACCCTTTGTTACCACATTTTTTGTTTAACAATACCTTCCTAATATAGTTAAGTCATTGGCTATTGAGGATTCATATTTTATTGCTTATTTATTTACATTGTTAATCAGTATGTAAGTTATACGTAATATTTAATTCTATGAACACGTATCTACATTTTCTAATTATATTTAAATATTCCAGCCTTTACAATCCAGTAAAACTAATGAAACGGATATTCTACGTATTTGGAATATTAGTGTGCTTACTCGCAATTATTATAGTATCTTCTATCGGGACTAACGAGGGCATATCGTGGTTCATTAAGAGTAGTGATTGGGTCACCTTTATAAGTCCGTATATTTGGCATAGCGCCATAACTCAGAGTCTGTTTTTTACGCAGACTGCTGGGGGCTACCTTATTTCTTCTGGTGATTCATTGTATTCCAATACCGACGTTCAATGGTAAGTGGTTCATTTCATAATAAATCATAAATATTATACATATTTTATTGTCTAGAAACGATGAGGTGCATCCAACAACCAGGTCAATGGAATTTCCTATGAAAGAAGTAATAAATTATTTGTAATTTTTAATTAATTAATTAGTTTTTTAGGACTACTTTTATATTTGTCGGAGCCAACATAGCGTCGTGTTGGGCTGGACTGCTGTTTTGGTTCGCGATAGGCGGCACCGAGAACACAGTGACCAGTAACATAGCAGTGGTCGTACAGATATATAAAGTTACCATTGAACGAAATTTAAGTATTGCGTGGCTGATATTAGTATATATCTTTTTATTTATCTCCGGTATTATAACTGCGGTAAGAATAACAATATTTGTCTATATGCTTTATTTTATAGTTTTAAAATAATCTCAGTGCTCATTACAACTTTCAGCTTACATTTTTGTATCCTCTATACGATCGTTTTCGGCGAGTAGGCGGGTACAAGTGGCGCTACCTGTCAATTGGTAGCTCGCTGGCTGGTGCGGGGATCGCGTTGGCCATCCTTGCATTCGGGCAACCACCACTCACTCTTCTGGAGGATGTAGTGCTGCCTCTTATGATCAGTCTCGTTACGCTGGCTGAGATATCCGCTTTCGTGTTTATTTATGGTTATATATTATATCATATACCTTTTTTTTTTTTTTTTTTTTTAACGTTGGGAAATCCTTTATGGATACCACCCAGCCCAGGGGAGGGCCGGGATGGTTATGTGGGAGTCCTGCACTGCAGTTTACCCACTAAAACCCAACGGTTACCCTCATCGCCACAACGGGGCGCCGCGGGATCGCTTTCGCACTCACCGCGACGGTTATATCATATACCTAGTTATAGTTTGAAATCTATTTGTGATGTCGCTAATATGAAATATACCTTACGTAGATGTTTAGAGTTCTCTAAGTTGACCTTATATATAAAATAATAACATTAAAATATATTTGGTTGATAAGTTGTTATCCATAAATATATTTAAATTTTTATTCTGCAGGTTGGAAAGTATTGGTCGAAGATATTGAATTTCTCATAGGATGCAAGCTTCGTCAGTACTGGGTTTTAGGATGGTGTACAGCGATTGGAATATTATCACCATTCACAATATGGTGGACAGTTTCCTGCTTTATCGACAAACCAAACTGGATTGAGCCGTCCTGGGAAGCCACGGGGACTCTGGTCACTGCGGGTTTATTTGTTATATTGTTTATAATATTTGCAGCTGTATCCGTAGTAAATCAAGTTCAATATGATTTTGTCGGGGTAAGACCTTATATAAATGGTTGTTAATCTGTTTTTAACCTTGCGATGCGAATTTTGTAACTAGCTTGTTGAATGCGAAGTGGCTATGATTTTCCCTAAACACTAGTCTGAGACGACCTTGCTTGAGAATTAACATAAGATTTGCTTTTTGGTCACATTTCCTCGTAATAAAATTTTAAGGAAGTTAAATGTTTTGCTTCCCAGAAGCTTAAGTCATCATTTGTACCGTCAAGACATTGGGGCCCACGGGATCCAATTACCCATCACTATTGGCTGGCGAGGAGGGGGGAGGGTCATGACGTTCTTCGTGCGGCGTCCCAACGAATACTTGGGGAACTCTCCGGTGCTTCCAGCTTGGCCACCATGTCTAGTTCACGGAATGAACCGTTTCACAAAAATAAAAAGCGCATTAAATCAGACGATTGGTTAGTTTTGTACAGAAAGGAACGTATTGCCGTATTAAATAAAATAAATTGCGGCACCAGAAGACGTTCAACATCCCTTGATTGGAATTTTAAAATAAAATTACCAAAAAAACATTTTGCGAAACATAAGAATGTTGGTAGAAAAAGGAATCCAAATGAACCGACTGTTATTATACTGGAACAGAACAACAATACAACTTCTTTAGAATCTTTGCATATATGAAAAAAAGTTGCGTGAATTGAAGAATACAATGAAATGAATGTTGTTTTTATCTCTAGTCACGTTTTGAACTATTGATTAGATTTCATGTTTTACGGGAAGTACCTACATTGTTCAATGAAGGTACCTAATCACTATAACTTCCCTATGTTTTAGTTAATTACCTCATTTTACGGGTAATCCTTGTAGTTTTCAATGATTAATATGTTCATGTCATTATTATAACTAGTTTATTTAAATATAGTTGTAAAAAAATGTACAAAATTTATTGCAACTTACCCTTAACATTTCCCATAAACATTGAAAACAATGCGCTTTCATTCGTTGTGTTAACGATAATCAAATGTAAATTATTAAGCGTCAAATGTAAATTACATTATGAGTGTAATACTCTTACAAGATAAAATTAAAAGGATATACGATACCATATTATTGACATCTAACTCCTGTAATTTCGTCTAATGTAGGAAGAGTCCTCGGCCGGCCTCTACATGGCCTACGTGACTTTTGTTCTTTTTAATCGACCTTCCTATAGGAAGCTGACTTCGTAACGCCATAAAATGGTTTCTATCCTTTGTCACTGCGAGTTTTACCACTTATTTATTCTTAACGCGTGGCTAGTGCGTCACTTCAACGATGTTGTGAGAAATAATTGCTCATGTAGTTGCTTTTTCGTATGTTTTACAGGTCCATCGTCTGCGGCAGGTACAGTCATACCATCCAAGGCTCCTGAGGGTTTTTAATTTAGTAGTTAAAAATTTAATTACAAATTAAAAAAAGGATAAAAATAACATTAACATGTAATTGTTGAAGTCGTAGCGTCGGGGAACCGTTATATGTACGTTGACGATGGTGTCTATTTTACAAAATTTTCGGAAATTTTTACTATCAACATTGTATAAAAACCTTTCACCACCACCAAAGCTCCATATCTTGGAGACGACTGCTTCTATTTCTACTAAACATAGCTAGGAACCATCTCGACGAACCAAGCTTTCGATTAAAAAAACTGCACTCAAATCCGTCAACGCGTTTGCGTGCTACGTTGCTATAGACAGACACACAGATACGCAGATAGATAGGTCAAACTTATAACCCCCTCTTTTTGGTTCGGGGTTAAAAACAACAATGTCGAAAAGATAAATAATCAATCATCCTACATCATATTGTATGGTTAGATTATATAATTATTGTTTTCTCATGTAGGAACTTAAAAAAGGAGTAGAATTAAAATTTTGTTTAGAGTTAGAAGAGGCTTTTTAAATATCAATGTTATTCCATTAAGCGCATCATTCGGACATTTTAATTACCTAAACACAATCAGATGTTATTTGTTATTTAAATTGGCATATTTTTGACACTTTTTGGCAAGTGTCCGTAACGAGGTCAAGTTATGTGTACCATTGACGTAACGTTTAAGTAACTTGTTAACCGTGAATTTTTTTAAGCCGCAAATATTACACTTTAGGTTTTTACAACGGTAGAAGTCGGTACAGTATGTACTTTTAATATTTAAGACGTAATTATGTACAACAATAATTTGCTATGCAAGACAATAACTTGTGAGTAAGTAGATTCATGTTCAGTTATTTGACACTAATAGATAAAACTAATTTGCAATAATTGAGTTTAGTCCTATACTAATAAATAGTATGACAACTTTTTACTGGGTAAAATTTGGAAAGATATTTTAAAAGATAATCCAAGAAACTATTTATTCTAAAGTACCGGTATCCGGTGAACAAATATCATATTATTTGCTTATTCATTTAATATCATTTTGTAAATAATTCCAATGCCAAAAAAACCTCAACGTTTTAACCTAGCCTTGTGACGGCGAAGACCTTAATGTTTTGTCAAAAACGTCTAAAGGAGTCATTGGTGGTCAAAGTCGATGGGTTGAACCTTGTCATGAATCCGGGGTGAGTACGATAGTCCGTTGAAGTGTGGATTGCTCAAAGGTGTTTGTGAAATTCCCAAATCAACGTTGAGAGAAATGTTTTAGAGAGGTAATTTTAGGAACAGTATTACGTTATGTTTAATAGTATTTCGTCTGTTTATTGTCAAAAAACAATCATGTTCTATTTTCGAAATTATTTCATTTTTCCTGTACTTGATCGACTTATTCCTGGCCTTTACCATGATAATATAATGTGTAGGTGTATTGAATCAATGCAAGGCAAGAGTTCAAAAAGCAGAAGGTCAGAATCCACTGAGTAATCTGAACGCATTAAATAAATCAGATATAATGAACTTGTGACGCATTTTAAAAGTTGTGGCAAATATGTGTGACATAGTAATCATAGGAAATAATTTGATTCATAAATGGTTAATATTTATATTTACTTTATTTAGTTGTAGCTTAATAAAATATACTTCGTATTAATTGAACTTTATTAGGTTTTGTTATTAAGTTAGTAATTGTTTTGTCATTCCATTTTTTTATTAAAGTTTTTTTTTTTGAGAATAATAATTTTATAGGTTTACTTTTATTATTAGCCTTTTATTTAGTTTACTTAATTTTATTATTAGCCTAATTTTATTTTAATAATGGAATAATAGTTGTCCTTAAAATTAACAAAATTATATAAATTATTCAAAGTAACAATTTTTTATACCTTAAGTCAGTCAATATTGTTAAATAAAAATTTTTTTGAAATTTTTATAATCCATACAAAATGAAAGCATTAACATCAACAACAAAGACCGCCGATCTCATGGCGCATTTAAGACCAGTAGTTTACGAGGTCCTAAACTACTACTGAAGTTCAATTAGCTTTCTGGAATCTTGTTCGTAGGGCACTACAATGGAGAGTCATAAATGGGCTGCTGGCAGTAATTTATACCGAGCGCCAAAGCGGCAACGTGTGCGCATTCGAGTTTGAAACAGCGCGCGAAGCAGATCGCTTAGCGGTTACGGTCGTGCGCGTGATTAAGAAACTTGAGACTTGTGCTCAGTGAGCTTTAGTGATGTCGAAGGATGGTCCGAGGCTGGGCAGGCTGGGGGTGCTGGCTCCCGCCGCGCTCTCCGCCTGCATGGACGCCTCGGTGCTGGCGGTGCCGGCTGCCGGCGCCATCGTCTCCACCGTCCTGAAGGAACTCAGCAAGGCTTTCATGCTTAAAAAGTGAGAACACTTTAGATATGTAATATATGAATTCTTTGTAATTTTCAGAAAATGTCACAAATAACACTTAATTTTATATATAATCTTTATCGCCTTAATTATTAAGAATTTTTCTTTTCTGACTTATCTTAAAGAAAAAGCGATTTTATCCACATATTTTATATTATATACCACATATCCTACCTACCTTACTTATAGAAATTTTATAAGGTTTATCTTAATTAATTAAAATTATTAATCAGATTATTTAATACCATTTTCTTAACTATTTTTGAAATTTAAAAATAATGTTTGTAAGATTGTTATTTAATGATGAAAATGAAATGTTCAAATTATCCAAAAAAAATACATTGAGTCTGGAGGTAGTAGCCGGAAGTATGGCGTCGATAAGCCGACATACACCCGTCTGTACCTAGTGGAGAAACCGTTAATTTCAATTCATCAAATTATTGTCAAAAATTTATTAGCGTGTAGTTTTAACTAACCTAATGACTTTAAAAGTAAATAATATATATCTAGATAAGTTCTATACTGTGACATAATTATTCATGTTGTATCGTTATTTCCGAGGCGAAGATTGACCAATTAAGTATATTGCAACATTTTTTAGTCTATCAGTAATTGTTAACATTAATGACTGACTTCTAAATTACTTATCCGATTTTGGGATACTTTAGGACCAATCCGGCAGATATGTTTGCCAAGACCGGACATGGTTAGGTTTTTAAATGCTTATCCGGTCAAATGAGAGGCTTTACATCCTGTCCGGTTTATGAAGCTTTTTAACTCAGCATCAGGGCTTAGTATCAGTGATCAGGGAAATGATGATACCATAACTAAAATCAGTTTCTTTTTTGAAACATTAGTTCATGAAACATTTACAAATAAAATGTATCATAAAAAAATCTTTTAAACTTTGTTATTTTAATAGTAGGTATCTTAGAAAAAAAAGGCGTAGGTATTTGTTACACAATACGATATAATTAATATTTAATTATTGGTTCAATTAAATTATAATTAATGAATAAGGTTTATAGTTTAACTATATATTAAATGCATAAATCTTTAGTTATTAGGTATCTGGTTTAGTTATCCGGAAAAAAATTAATAGAGCGCCGACAGCAATGATAGTAGAAATAAAAAAAAACATAGCTAATCATTAGACTCCTTATACGTCACTCTAGATCTAGATCTACATAGTACAATTTTGTCTTATTATTGTCATATTAGACACTAATTACCATGTACCTATAATACATTTTCAAAATGACTAATATATTATTATAATTATATATTAAATAACTAGTATGTTATTATATTATATAGTTTTACACTACAATTTTCTACAGACTGACTCAAAATTACGACAGTTAAACTTAAAAACGAAATAAAACTCTGTACCTACAGGAAAACTTTTTGAAATAAGAAATTGTAATAACTATTGCAAGGTCCCTGAAGGTGGTGAAAAAAGTTTCAGTTTACAAACATACAACAAAAGACTAAAAATAACAATAACAAACTACATAACAAACAATATAAACTAAAAATAACAATTAACTACCCAAGAACACTTAAAGATTTTACAATACTATACTTAATTAATAAGACTATGTTCTAGAATACTTGAGACGTTACTAATAAATAAATTAGGTAGAACTAGTTAAGAAGATATTATATAGAAGACCAAGCATCAATTAAGTTACAATGCCTACAGTTCAGCGTGGGCCGCATTTGTAATAGTTCAGATTTGCGATGTCCGTTAGGCTTTAAATGAGGCGATGGTGACGTCATGGAAATAGAATAGTTTCGCTAATTGCTGAACCTATTTCGATTGTACTTCTCACTTATTAAAACATCATCGGCGCTATATATAGTTAACTTTCCGGGATGAATCAGATTTCGATCTGTTCAGTATTTTTACGTCATGCGAAACAGACAAACAGACTTTAAAGATAAAAGAAATATCTACATCATTTTTTTAGAATCTTTGAGAAATAGGTATAAATATAGGTTTACCAAAGTAACAATTAAACATTACTTGATAGAAGGTAATAAAAAGTAACTTTTAATTTCTTAAAATGATATACAGAACCAACACATTTAAAAAAGAACAACATAAGTATGAAATAAATGAAGTAAATAATCTTAAAGAATAATAATTATAAAATTGAATGTTTAAAACGCAATAATGATATAATTCTAATACACCAGTGCGGATCAGTAGCCGGGTATTGTAATGTTTAATTTATAAAGGTAGTCATTTAATAATCGCATGATAACATTGATTTAATAATCTGTATGTCCGTCTCGATTGTGACAGACTGAGTTTATAATTTATTTTAATATGCCGGGTTTAATTACAAAATGTACAATAAAATAATCATTAGCGTATGAGTAAAGAATGCTTAATATCAGACGGTAGAGGGATTTAAATAATAATACTGTCAAAAAAATATTTTTGCGATTACTATTAAATTAACTTACATTTTTTAGATTAACTTGGTAAAATATGTTCTCTTTAGATCTGTAATCATAGCATATAGTTACTTCTTTTAGTTTTTACTTTATAAGTTATCAGTTAAGGTAACTTAGGAAAGGTTAAATAAATAAATAATATAATGAATACCTATTTAATTTACCAATATTTTTTTCTTTTCTGTATATATAAATATAGAAATACGTATTGGCTGTTCGAAAGTAACGAGTAATCGTATCAACCCGTACTTGGTGTACAAAGTGCGATGCACCTATTAAGGAAATACAATTAAAACAAAAAAAAAACAAGAATGTCATTTCTACCAAGAACAGTTTTAAATCAGCAAATATCCAACATTTCCTTTGAAGTTATAAAATTGTCTACCAAAATCATTAGTAGCAAAATTCTTATTTCACATTATCATCAATAAAAAAGAGTAACGTAACACAAACTTAATTCGTATTATAGAAACGTTAAGACATCAAAGTGACGAAATAATATGACAAAATAAATAGTAGGTAATCTACTTCCTTATCGGGTGTCGGTATACTCGTGACGAAACAGAAGACGCGGGGGCAGCGGGGCCGACTGCATCATTGGTTTGCCACCAAACTGACACTGGCCACTTCCACTTACTTCCTCAAAAATGACCTTATGTTCAATACCCGTCTAATTATTCTAAACATTTTTGAGGAAGTGATTAGGATCGATATTCATACAGGATTTCATTACATTGACATACCGCGGTAAATGTCAATAAATGTATTATATACCTATACCTATATATATTATCAACTGAAACAAATTTTACTCATGGATTTGTTATTTTCCCTTGTATTATATATATATTTTCCTTTCTTTATTATACCTACTACTATAGTATTAATACAAATAATAATAAATAATAAGAATAATATACAAAACAAACCGAATAAATTATAAATGTTTTTGGTTTTCATTGCGCTTAATAAAAAATGTATACCAAAAGAAACAAATATTTAAATTAAGTTTTGGTAGGTTTAACTAATTTCTATGAAAATTTATTATGAATTTTCATGAATAATGCATGTATAACAATGAAAAATAAAGGCGTGGTTTTTAATCAACTTCTTTAAATGTAAATTCAAAATGTCAATGACCTACACTGGCACCGATATAGATGATACTGTTGAATGTGTTTTAATATTAAACAGTATTTAAATTAGTATAATATTACAAATAATCCTCATGCCCTTGTCCCAATCGTTTGAGGCCAGCGCAATATGTTAATTCCTTCCAGAATCTTTTGACAGGTAACGTCATCTTAGTAAAGACTTTCTCCTTGACCATTTTATTTCCATGTTTTTGTTCACACTCATCTCTTGTAATTATGGTAACCACATTCACTCTGAAGTTCATTCTCGTGACGTACTTTTCATACCTCCGTATTACGTGTTTCTTGATAATCATCATCATCCGCTAAAGACGTCCAATGCTGAACATAGCCCTCCCCCCTAGAATTCTAGTTCTTAAACATAAAAAATATTTGTAACAATATTTATACCGATAAGGTAATTTCAATTATACATTGACACGTCTCTAATTTGTAGTGGAAAAGCTCTGTCTGATCATAAATATAATCTATTAAATATCGTTCCTTACTTTCGACTTCCTTCACAATTCATGATTTCATACAACAAAATAAAATCAGCTATGCCTATGTTTCTGCGGGTAATATCTATTCTTACTAATTTGATGTCTTATTTCCAAATGACAAAGTTTATTGCCCTTTGTGACGCTATAGAACGTTCCCCATTAATGTATTCTTGAATAAATTATTGTTTTAATTTCATTTTACTTCCTTTGACGTAATAATAGAGAAGAGTTATAAACTAGTAATACGAGGGTGATGACTGATGAGGTATGAAATACGTAGTACGACATTAGTTTTCTCTATTGTACATTAACAATTTGCTATTAAAGAGGAAAGTGTGGTGTGTTATATAAGCATGAATATGTAATTTCATAACTATATGGTGATTCAAAACAATATAATTATAATGAGAGGTGGCATGTGGAGGCGGATCTAACATTAATTTTATTTTTAATAAGGTATTGTGTCGCAGGTTCGTAGTAAATATGTCGCAGGACATTGACGGATAATGCAAGTTATGACTCTTTCTACATGTTTACTGTTATGATTCTTTAATTGGCACTTCATAGATATTACCGCGGTTTGACGTACAATTTATGGGTCGTTTTTGCAAACCGTTTTTGCCCGATCCATTGTTATTTATGTCAATATTTATGTTCGTATTTTTCATTATTATTTTCCTGTGATAATTCTTATTTCCTGTACTTCAGTTATTTATTACCGATTGCAAAACTACCAAGGTTTCCACTGAGTCCATGCTAGATCCTTTGACGCTTAAATGTGGTAGGTAGGTTTTAATTATCAGTACTGACAACCACTTTAAGAACAACTATCATGAAATATGAACGATGATAAAATTCGAAGAAGATTTGGCAGCATATAATTGAAGATTTTATACTTACATTTTGGCTGGACGGATAGACCACCCTCGAGAAACAGATAGGAGTGAAGGAGAGAGAGAGAGTAAAAATAGGGAAGTGACTGGGTGTTTCCACTCTTTCATCTACTATATAACAAAATATAATATATCCCAAAAAAGCTCTGAAAAAAAGAGATTCTGATCAAGATACAAACATATCAGAGCTCCTAAAACATATCAATCACCAACCAGTTCTTCAACATTTTCAACTTCGTCAAACACGAAGGGATGAAGCCAAATATACTCTGTTTGATCATTATACTCAGTAAGATTGTTTTAAAGTAAAGGGTTGATCGGTGCATGAAAATATTTATATAACTTATTATTGTTTTAAGTAGCAGCTTTCAGTTTTTAAAACTTTTTAAAATACTTTTACAAAATTAAATACAGGGATAACATTTCGAAGTTTATTTTTCATGTAATTAAGTATACCTTAATGTAAGGATATGAAGCCAAATTAAAAAATCATCAAAATATGTATAAAAAAGAATTTGTATTCGTACTTGCGGTCACATAGTGGTGGGCCGCCTGACCGGTTTGTGTCGAGGTTCTCAAAAACAATGTTCATATGTTTACTTGACGGAATTATCAATTTTATTAATATTCATTGTTATTTTTATTATAATATATAAAAAAAGGAAAAGGAAAAGGAAAGTTTAAATCTGTACAATTCTACTTGATTTCACCAACAAAAACCTAATATAACTTAAGTTATATTCAGTCGAAAACCTAACTATTATTTACTTAGGCGCAAGTCATTAAAATCCCATGAGGCCGGTTCTCGGAATCAGATATAAGTTCCGTCCCTACAACCTGTCATTTGTGGCTAAAGTGACTATCTCTGGGAAAACCAAATTCCAAAGATATTCATCATTATCATCCAAAGAACATCCACAGAAAATAATACACCCGAAAGTCAAAGTGCATTTCATTGACGAATGAGGAAAAGTAACTGTAGTTTTAAATCAATATTGTAATAATTGTTATTATATTTTTACGGAAGCTTCAATGCAATAAATAGGCATTACTTATAATGACCATGATTGCTTTACTCTTTCTTAATGATTTATCGTCTGATGATTATAGCCTTAATAACAACTGAATTGAGATTATTATCTCTTTTTTAATCATTCTATACATGTCTATAATTCAATTTATGACTTGAAAAAATAAATAATAGATAGACCAATATTTATTTAGTGATTCTTATCTAAAAATAGTGTGTTGTTATAGATGGTTCCATGGCGTTATGTCAGCCAAGGAAGCAGAACATCTGATGATGGAGAAGGGTCGGAACGGTTCGTTTCTGGTGCGCGAGTCGCAGGCGCACCCCGGCGAGTACGTGTTGTCGGTGCGCGTGCGAGGCCGTGTCAGCCACGTCATGATCCGGAAACAGGTCAGTGGACTATTTTTATCATCCTTTGAAATCGAAGTATTTCTAAAGGTACAAGAATATCGTTTTAAGATTCTGAGATTCTTTTATTTATTAGAAATGTATAATAATTTATTTCTATTTATTTTTTTTATTTATTTTTTTTTATTATATTTTAAGGTCAGAAACATTCAATTATATTTCATTAAAATGCTCTAAACTTAAAAAGTCAACAAATTTGTTACTAAATAGCACATAATTCGGGTTTGATGGGTTCGGGTCTGAGTTAACATAAAAAACCTGGTCTTCCCTTTAAAGCAGGACCAGAGACAAGATTTTTTGCAATTTTAACGAACAGCCTTGTAAAAAACTTTTTTAAAACAAGTCGGGCGAAGTATTCTCCGTGTTGGTGTACTTACTGCTACTTGTGACACGATAAGGTAATAAATAGTGTCGTTAGGATTTATAACAAAGTAAATTAATTTTGTAGAGTAATTATTTCTTTTATATTCCGTGACAGTTTGTTTGTTAAAGAAATTTCGCAATAAGAAGTGTGAAGAGAAAACTATAATATCAATATTTAAGAATATACTATTTTGTTTTTCTAATGATTTCTGTTAATATTATGGTGAGGTAGAGGATAATTGAATATAGCTTTTTGCTCGTTACGAATGTGTACTCGCTGCCCCTCCTACGTACTATAATAAAAACCTCACGATCATTGTCTAACGTTCATCACATGCCGATGGCTGTAATAAATTATGATTCTACGCCTTTTTGGTAGCAATGTCGTTCGATTATACAAGTTATAATAATATCAAGACTTACTCTAGAAAACCAGTTGCCAGTTTTATATTCGAAAAATTCAAAACGACGATACTAGGAAAGCGAAACGACAGCATTGTTTATACTCTGTATTAGGTATTAAGAATTTTATCAAATATTTAATAGTTTATAAGAGCAAATAAATATGATAAAATAGAATCAGGTCGTATACTTTACATAATTATAGTTATGTAGAATGTATCTCCTATATAGAGACACACACAATGACATACATATCTGTTTAATATATATGTGTGTTGGTGTAGTAAGTAATTGAACTAGCTTTGGGGCAATAACTTCATAACTAATTCTATCAGCGTCACACGATCTTTCCGGGCTGATTTCGGTTTCGATCTTAATTCGAATTAAGGAGTTATGTTTTGTGGTATGCCATATAGTTTACCAAACGATAAAAAAATAAAGTATCAAAATTTCTACGTTTCAGACGTTCTTAAACAAAGCAACAACATATGAATAACATTGCAAGCGTGATTATTTCATAAATACTACACCATATATTTATTGGATGTAGAAGACTTTTGTTCCAAATCTTAAATGACATCCCCAATGAAAACGAATGCTAAAAGAGTATATTTAAAGAAAATTGTGTCTTGAAGTGATTTTGTAACAAAAACCTACCCATATTAAATTTGTTGATATTAATATTTAAGAGTTACATTCTATTTATTACGCTGAATAAATCAAAAGTGACATAAATTGTTACTTTTATGGCCATACGTTTTGCTAATAATTTATATAAGATCATCGATATCGAAATCGAACGGAGTAGGATACATGCGTAGGAGAGTCCGCGAACGAGATCTATAAGAAAACTGTTTATTGACGCACATTATAGATCCCGTTAAAAAAAACTTTTATATTAAAAAATGATAAAATTTACCGTTAACTCTCATGTACTTAAGGGAGTGAGATATAATTCTTACAAATTAATTTATTATAATTAATAATGAAATTGAACACATCAAGAAACAACACGTGTTTATAACTTTAATTATTTACGCTGCTATTGCGAAGAAATGTCTCTGATAAAAGAATGCCTATTAGCAATGCAAATTATTGTTGGTAGGGAAACAATAATAACCATTTTAATACTATTGCATATAATGATTATACACTGCATTAATATTACCAGTAGTTGTATCGTGAGAACGACGATAAATACATTCTTAGGAATAATGATATGTAACTTTGTATAACATGTTTAAATCTTTACCCACTTTTTATGGTTTTGTGGGATTTAAATGAAAAATTAAAACAGAATCTTAAATTACACTGTATGTAATGTACGCATTACTTTTTAATAATTTCATTCACAGGGCTCATGCTAGCTATTGCGATTGAGTAAAAATATATAGAATTATTGTCACCCTATCAGTTTCATAAGTTGATATCTATTAGATATTAAGAAACTCAACTATATTCTTGTAGGTCCTATAATTTTGGTCTTTGTATATTATTAGTCATTGCACCTTGATGAAGACAATCAATGCTATTCTGAGAAAATGTTTAATAAAAATAATGAGTCAAGAACCAAAATATTCATACGAATACTTAATTTGAGATGATTGAGACTAAAATTATTTTATGGGTGTAACACTTTGAGTTCTTTTTATTCCTTCGTTTCTGAGATAATGTTTGTTTTTATCTATCAAATGAGTCTTTTACGCAGGTATTTATTTATATTTTTATATTTGTTTAATATACATAGGATAATTCTATTAGATACGTACGTCGCTGGGCTATGACAGTAGGTTTAATTTCCTATAATTAAAACTGACTGGGAAAATTCTAGAAGCGCGACGACTATACTCGTATATTCAATACTTGTTTTATTTGTATATATTTAATTCGCGTCACATATATTTATGCGTTATGTTAACTACATATTGTTTTTAGAAAAATCACTAAATTATGAATCATTCAAATATAATATAAAATTGTTAGTAACATTTTCTAGAAAAAAACCATTACTATCTTATGACCATATCTTTGGTAATGTTAGTTCTGGAAAAGAGACCTTTCTAGATAAAACTAGATTTTCCTTCACCGTACAATAAATATATTACCATCTAGCGCAATAAGTGCATTGCGATACCAGGAGAACATATTTACTGAGGAAGTCAAATTTATCCCAAAGTGCATTTTGTTCACGTAATCAATATTATTTCCAATTTTAGAGGCACTGGAAATAATATTTATAAAATCAATGAAATAATATTATTATCATCAACATATAAGTTAATAAAAATATGTGGAATAAATTCATATATATTTTTTATTCTAATTTTAATAATTCTTATTAGAATAATTAATAGGAGTGGATACAATATCAATTAAAATTTTAAATCTGTTTTATTTTATTCAATAATTCAAAACTTAAAATTTTTGTTTCTACCTTAAATTCTGTTTTCTACCTTTAACCTTATAGTAAAAATAGTTTTATTATTTTTATGGATAATTTTTTAATTAATATTTATTCATATTTTTTAATTAAATCAATTAATTAAATTAATATTAATTGTGTTATCGTTTTCAAAACACACATATCAATGTGTAGCCGAGGCAGTGTGTTGTGTGGGTGATATGTTGTAACGAATACACTTTGTATTGGAATAGTTCGGTGCGGTTGCACCAGAACCCGAACCATACCTGCAGCTGATTTTTGCTTTCCTGGTACCGTGATGCACTAAAATTCTATAACTTTAATTATTTTCATGCTATTTTCATGGTTATTTTTTGTGAATAAGAGATAATAATATAAATATTATTAGGTGTAACCCTTAAATTTTTAAAAACTACTTTACTAGAAAATATTCACGTTATAAATATTATAAACATGCAATGTTATCAAAAAATATCATGTAAAAAATTAAAAGTTTTTTATATAAGTTTTATCAGGACAAAACATGTGCATTCTACCTACATTCAATGCAATTTTGTATCACATATCGGTTTTGCTGTTAGATGCTAATATTAAATAATACCTACTAAATAGTTTTATCCGTATCGCAGAAGAAAAAACGCTATTGCACAATGCGAATTCCAAAGTAATTAAATGGCAGATAATTATATAGTACAAGATTATACAAGATAATGAAGTATATCTAACCTTAGTATATTAAGTAGATGTGAACCGCTGTCCCAACATTATTATTATAGACAGAAAGTACACATTTGGTACCTCGCAATACTTAAAGGGGAGGTGCCAACTCCTAGACGCTTTCCAGAGTCCATTCAGTCTGTTCCATGTTTTGTATATATTAAAAAATCATTTTTTAATTTAACAATATAGTAGTTATAAACACACAAATTTAATTGTAAAATCTTTTTTAATTGCTTTGTAAAACAAATATCGAGCTTGTATACATATATAACAAAATATAAGTTACGATAAACGTTAATTAAACATCAATAATCTCACAATAATTATGATTGATTATTGACGTTTATTTTCTGCTCAGTAACAAATATTATTAAATATATAAGTACGATTCACAATTACCAGGGAATCAGATCTTGAACAGAAATATTTTATTGAAAATTGCACCTCACCGTTCTTAAAATTTAATTTAACTACGAAATAACAATAAATAATACCAAATATGTACTTACTATTTTGATGATCCTTTTTTTTGTTTTTTTTTTTTTATCGTTGGAAAAATGCGTTACGCATCATCCCTGCGGCCAGGAAGGTGATGACCGAGGGGGTATGTGGGACTACCCGGCAGCATAGAGGATGCTGCCATTTTTAAGGCTACCCACTAAAAAACCAACGGTTGACCTCATCGCCTTTGATTTCATTTTACTTAATTAAAACATTAAAAGGTGCTTTCAAATTAAAGGCATACATATACGGATATGTATACTGTATATATTTTTCAAAAGTGGCTGATAAATTCTAGTTATTAAATTAAAGTTTGCATACGCATTTTTGTTACGTAGAAAATTACTTAAGTGTTTGAATACGATAATTATTTATAAATAAGCCAAATTAAAGAGATTTTATATTCATTCACTATTTAAATTGGTGACACTATTTAAACAACCTATTTTTAGTTTTGGAAGTTGTTAAAATTATGATTTATATGCTTTCTATTTTGTGGTGTGTTTATTATTATGATTCCTCAGTTCTACAATGACAGGATACTTCATTTTTTAATCAGTTTACATCTTTACTACGACCACAGTAGTATAAAAGTTATTGAATTAAGATTTTTTTTTGTTTTTTTTTATCGATACATCTACCAAACAAATTTTGTTAAAGTGTAATTTAGCGGGGCTGTATATAATGAATGTTGTTTAAATCGTTTATATATCTATGTGTATAATTGTGTGTATGTTTGTATCTGAAACGTTGCTCATACTTCTATTATTACTTAAAGTCAGTTCCTCGCTACATTGTACTGCAAAAGTACTAGGATAATATAAATTGAAAGAGGTAATCAATATCAGGACATGCGCGATAAGTCTAGACTGCAGAATAGGTCATTAGTGCATTCTGTATGACCTAACTTCATTCGACAGTTTTGGTGCGAAGTTGTCCCTTATATATAGTGCATAATATTGCAACAAAGGTACTAGGAGATCATATCGGCAATAGAGTTAAAGTGGAGTATGATTGGTCAATTTATCACGTGAACATAGGAAGTGCATTGTGCATCTGCGCAAATCTCTGATGCGCCGCTGTAAATAGTCGCGAGTGCAAAGGAAAGGTGTTTAGTGAGGACAAAGATTTTGTGTTAGCTTATTTTATCAATTAAGGCTTGTTATTGTGAGTTAACATGTTCTACCACACTCCGTAATCATCGCCCGTCATAGTACCTACCTACATCATTATTTACTACATCATCTAAATATGATGTCCAAGCCACTTGTTTAGAGATAAAAAAGGTAGGTCAATTGTTAACATCAGGTGAATTATCATATAAATAACGAGAATATAATGCTACATAATAGATTGTCTCATTATTTTATTAGAAGCAATAAAGATAAATCACTTGTAACCATAGTATATTAAGTAAAGGAAAATTGTATACAATAAATTTACTACGATAGCTGTATATACAATTTAAAAAACATAAAACAATAACTTCGAATGAAAATAATATTCAAATGCATAATATAAAATTATCATTATTATAAATGTTTCTCAGTTGGATATACTTTATTTATTGAAAATTTATTTTATTATTTTATTACTTGGGTGAAAATATTAGAGAAGTTACATATTGGTTACAATTAGATACTGAAATGACTACCTCATTTAATGTCTGTCTTAAGATTAATAAGTAAGCAACTACACATCATGAAAACGATGTACCTAAATCTTATCAGTTTTGTAGTTTTTTTCACCAAGATTTATGAAATGTTTCAAATATTTTTTTATGATTTACATAAATAAGTTTCATTTACAGTAATAAAATAAATTGTAACGATCACATTAGAAATAGTAATCAAATCGAAGTGTCTGTTTGTGATTAAGACTTTTTTTTACCTATTGGTTAGTTACTGAAATAAAAATATATTGAAAATGTTATCTTACCCCTGAAAAGATTGAACATATTAATATGGAACAGTAAAAAATCCAGAGCCTCTATTAAGTATTATGCTGCACTTATTCTAAATATTTAGTAAAGAAGCACGTAGTAATTGTAATTAAGTACAATTTATATCAAATTTAAAAAGGTTTACTTATTATTTATTAACAGTTTTATTTACGACACAAAACTACACTATAACGATTACGTAGAAAACTTCTTTGTCTAAAGACAGTGCGTGACACGATTCTTGTAATAAATATAATTAGTTGATTTAACCAGCAATCTGTGACGTCTCTCGGATATAGTATTAATACAGTCAATGATTAAGCCAGATTAAATTAACCAAAGGAATGCATAGATATGAGTGCCACGACGACGAGCCGTGGTTTAACTACATGTAGCTGGTAAATGTTTGTAACCATCTTTACAATTTCACTAATTTTTCATATCTACATCCGGGTTGAGACTTTGTAAATGACAATTTTCAGTTAAACACTTTAGAATGTTTTTTATAATTGTAATTACTTATTCTTTAACTTGTAATGTCGGTAATGTTGTAAATTTTATTGCTGGTTAACAATTAGATATGTTCAAATGGAATATTTTTTGTATAACTATAAATAGGTATATAGTGGTTTAAGGTTCGAATGTTGTTCATTTTGATGATTTTTACTTTTATATATTCAAAATGTTTCAAACAATAATAAAATATTTTACACTGTAAATACTAGCTTTAGTGGAAGTTATTATGTAAATTGAATAATGATAAATTTAAATAAATAAGTCATAAGTTCTTTTGTTCCGCTAAGCTACAGGTATACCTAAATGGTAATGGTAAATAAATGGGTGGTCTTTAAGATACTTTGTAAAAAATATTCTTAGAATTATTAAAAATAAATGATTGTTTACAGCAAAATAAATACGACGTTGGCAGCGGCGAGCAGTTCGATGACCTGGTGGGGCTGATAGAGCATTTCCGATCGTATCCCATGATCGAGACCTCTGGTGAGGTACTGCGTCTGCTGCAGCCGGTCAGCGGCACTTGCCTTCGAGCACATGACATTGACCAAAAAGTACAGGTACAATTATCATTTATACAGCTTAAAAGTTTTAGCAGATGAGCTTATGGATAAATATACCCAATACCATTCCATCTTAGGGGACCATATTATAGGGTAGTTCTGTCCCATTCAAAAGTTGTCTTTAACATTAAGAAATACATATCTTTCAAAGATTTATAACCGAGCAAGGTTTTCATGGCCATGCATAAACTATATTTACAGGAAATCATGCAATATCCTTCATGAAACAATATTATTTCACTCAAAAAGTTTTTTTTCTAGGAAATGGATAATTTTCAAAAGCCGGAACATAAAAGTGGTTTTGATGGGGAGTTCCACTCTTTGAAGATGGTGGAAGATATGCACGTCTTCACAACCAACGAAGGAGTGAAAGCAGCTAATGTTAATAAAAACAGATATCGTAACATCTTGCCTTGTAAGTATATAGTAATTGGCAATATAGTAATGCTAGCACTAGCTTGAATTTTACAAATGAGAGTATGTATCTATTTCACAATTTATTGTATTCTGCCAGCGAATGTTATAAATACTATATATGTTCTTGTGTCGTGGCTCAAAATGTTTTCATTATGAACATCAATTAGATTTAAGGTTTTTGGTACTTTTCAGATGACCAGACGCGAGTCATATTGCGCAATCGCAATAATCACAGTGAATCTGATTATATTAACGCCAACTATATTCGTACCTCCAGGCTGAGCGACTCTTCTAGTTCAGTTCAATCTTCCAACGAAAGCCTTAACAGCGTTAATTGTATGTTAATTTACTAATTTTATTATAGGTACATTTGCTATAGGTTTTCTTATGAACACCAGATAATAGTTTGATTGTTCTCTTTGACTAATCATATTTACTATATTTATAAATCCTTGGTAAACATTATCGTTTTAACTTCCCGATTTGTTTTGTGGCTTCAATGTCTAACCTTATACTCTGATTATGTCATAAGTTTGCTTACGAGAACGCATGAATGTATGAACGAGTGTACAAACAAAATAATATCGCAGTTAACCAAGTAGTACAATATTAAAGCAAGTTCATGGCAATATATCGTGTTTGGTTGAGCACGTATTCATAAGCGAAATAACAAGGAAAATTACCTTCATTGTCTCATACGTCCATACTATAGCGCCATACTAATGAGTTCTACGGTTCTATGGAATACATGTACGAAATCTAAATAATTTAAGCACTAGTATACTCACGTAGTCGTTTATTTATATCAGATCTTATTGATATTTACAGAAGTACTTTGTGATGCCATTTGTTGTTTATTTTCTGTGAAGGTTAGTTTTATTTTCAAATAAGCGTCTGATGGCGTCGCATCAGATAATAGCACTAGGCTATTAAGTTGTTTATTACAAAAATAACCAAGTTTTATATGTTATTGTTCCTTAAAGATGTTTGTTTTGTTTAGCCCTAATTCTCAGAAGTGAGACGAAGAGAACAGTGCCGCTCGTCACCAAGTCGCTGTCAGAGGATGCGCTGAGAGGAATAAAGAAGTGTATCAAATTGGATAAAATTAATGGAAATTTATATAGAAATATTGGTAAGTTATTAGAAAACACAGTTATTAATTAAAATATGAATTACCTCTCTAACTTCATTTTATTTATATTATTGCAGTAAAAGAAAAAGTATACATCGCCAGTCAGGGTTGTCTCGCAAACACTGTAGATGATTTCTGGCAGATGCTGTGGCAGGAGGATTGCAGGGTTGTCGCAATGATTACGAATGAGTTCGAAAAGGGCAAGGTAGTGTATTGACTCGAAATATATATACGTATAAAGATATTATCTTGTCCCAAAAATAGAAAAATAATCGAAGCGTTGTCCATAGGATGGTATTCAATTGTAAAATAAAACTATCAATGAATTTTCTCAAACACCAAAAAAAACAGCTACAGCAAATCTCGTCATATTTATCCTGTAAAAAAAGTAATAGTGTATTATATATCGAAAATATTATCTACGTATCTGTATAAGTGCGAAGTTATTTATGATTATTTACTTATGATCGTTTGAACATTTGCCGTTACGAAAGATAAAGTTGGTGTCGAGTACTAATAATGTAAAAGGTGCGATAATGTTCCTGTTGTTTCTCTATATTGTCAATTTTAATGGATTTTAGTTTATAGAAGATGATAGACTACAGCACTATGTGGTGGCCATTTTCAAACAGAGCGTAGATAACTATAGCATAAATTAACTATGTTTTGTGTTTATTTTAATCCGAGTTGATGATTATTCTTTATTGTCATTGCCTGAAATATAAACGAATAGGTTTACTAACACGAGAACTCGGAATAATAATTGATGATGAATTGAGTAGTACAATACGAAAACAATTTATAACATGAAAAACTTATAGACACCCAAACAAACATCTAATCGCTCAAGAGGATTTATATGACCAACTCACGTCGAGTACGTGTGTTAGTAATATATATACATATATATGTACAACAAGAAGTTATATGTATATTTCTTCTTCTGGTATATTATGTAGAATATGTAATTTAAATATGACTGTATATGTTGACTTAAAGAATAAATTTAATTGAAACCCAACCAGTAATTTGGATATATTTTAATAATAGTTTGTGAACTTCCCATGTAAATGAGTTTATTCCGCAGTCAATAATGTCTCTAATGTTGATAGGAGATATAGATTTTGCATGATGCATGAACTTACGAATAAATCAACCGACAAAACCGGCAAAAAATAAAACTACTAGCTTGTCTTGTGTACGGCAAACATAGAAATTATTCCATCCATAAAATATATAATTTACAGATTTTGTCTTTTTTTAAATATTTTATTACAGTCTTGCATATAAGACTGTTCAGGACAAAAATAATGCTAACATCTTTATCTAATTACAGAAAAAATGCCAGCGTTACTGGCCTGAGTCGGGACACGAAGAGCAGTACGACGATTTGACTGTGAAATCAATATCTGAGACTTGCTATGAAGACTATACTCTAAGAGAATTCGACGTTAGCGACAAAAACACGTGCAGGACCATCTTCCAGTACCAATATACGGTATATTTATTTATTGAGAATATTTATATTAGTTGTAATATAACATTTATATTTTAAATTACTATAGAATGAAAAATAAACCGATACGGGCAGGGACCGAATCGTTAATACGGTAGCTCAATTATTAGAGCGAGCGTTTCCCAGAGGTCGCGGGTTTGAATCCCTGAAATGTCTATGAAAAATCCCTGAAAAGTCTATGAAATTTATATATAAATTATGTGTATAGTATGTGTGTAATAGTGCATTTTAATAATACCTCAATGTTGATTACTTATATATATATAAATATATAAATATGAATAATGGATCTTATTTATATGTACTATACTATATTTCTACGGGAAACTAAACCAATTAATAAATGGAAATAGTAATAGTATTTGTACGTACTAATTTAATGAAATCGAAGGAAGGAAAAGAATCTTGCAACGATCATTTTGTTTTTTAATTATACAATGAAATATTTTTTTTAAAAGGGAAATACATGTGTTTGATAATAATAATGATACTCTTTGAGATTAAACCAAAAAGGCAAATTATAAATGAACAGTTCTATCTCTACTGTGTCCACTGTCCTGACAGGAATTGAGCATTAGTTCTTAGTCATCCAAATAAATTTCTAATGAGAGGATGGAAAACACACACATCACACGTCACATGTTATGCTATATATCACATAAGACTACACACATACCTATTGCATATCTATTGTGGTTTTTATGTTTTAATTGGCTTATTCAATTTATTAACTTCAAATATAATTTGACTATAAATGCCTTATTAAATCAAAATTAAATTAAAGGTGTATTTTTTACTCTGGGGTCGATCTCCGCCTTTATTCAAATATTTGTAGGTAACTAAATTATTTTTACCTGCGTCCTATTGCTGAAGAAAGACATCTTTAATGGATCTTTAATGGATTTCTTTTCCAAAAGAACTTTAGTAAATTATTTACTAATCTTGTAAAACCCTGGAAAGTCTTTCAAATTTAAGGATATTTTTTTTTACAAACTCAACATCAAACAAAAAAATAGTTCATCCTTCTAAGAGTTTTGTAATTAAATTGAATGCCTTCCTTCAGAAATTACAAATGCCAGATTATTGAAATTAACTAATTCCGAGTATGTGCACTCCGCCGAACAGATCTTACTATATATACCTATAGATAATAAAGATTAAGTATAAGTCAAGAATGCACAATAGTTAATAAAGTTATAAAGATTTTTTATCACTATTTTTATTGTTATTATATATTTATTTTATATATTTATAGTGTTGGCCTGACCATGGAACTCCGGAAGAACCTGAGGGGGTGCTCGCCTTTATAGAAGATATCAACAGGAGGATGTACCAGATTAGCCACGAGAAGGATTTTCCTGAACAGGTAGATCACTATTCATCTTGTAAAATTTAGAAGCTAATATAGATCTATTTTTTCGTATATCTAAATCTATAAGACATTTTTAATATAAAATATAAAATAAATTTTAATTATTTTTTTCAATTGTTTTTACTTAAACGTCCATTTTAATACTTTTTAAACAGAGTACTTAATAACTATTCTAACCATATATCACAGTTATAAATTTTTTAATTATGAGCTACACAATCGACGTTATTTTGACCATCAACTTGCAGGTCCGATTTTATAAAAAATAGACTGTTCCATATTAAATGTAAAATGTGTTTAAAGTACTTAATAAGATTAGTATTATTGCTGTATTGCTTAAAATCGTCTTCGTAAATAAGCCATTATTTCTAGTAAAAAGTAATGGATAAAAATTGGCTATTGTGAGTTATCCCTAAGAGATAAACATATACCATCGCGAACTTACTTGTAGAACTTTTAAGATATACAATACTTAGTACATTATTTTGACCTATCTCGTAGAGTTCAGCCAGCGTTTGCAATGTAAGCGCAAAACAATGTGTCTTGTTACGACTTCGCTTTAGAAATCTTGAAATTATCAGTGGCTCTCTAATATATAAAGCATGTTATTGTACATATAAACCTTCCTCTTGGAGCACTCTGTCTTAAAAAAAACTGCCTCAAAATCCGTAGTGTAGTTTTAAAGATCTAAGCAGACATACAGACGTGGGGACAGATGCGAAAAGCGACTTTGTTTTATACTATTTAATGATGATACCATATTAGGTTTCACAAGGCCTATCACAATTCACTCAACTAAACTTTGAGAACAGCAGAGTAGCCTTTAAGAGATCAGTATATCTTTTTCTGTCCGAGAATTTTCTCCCGGACTTAAAAAATAAGTTATTTATCATCAATAACTTTTTAAACATTTACATTTGAATTATTCTGGTGATAGCCCAAAGGAATTTTTAGTCTTTCAGTGAAAATCAATGTTCTATCGAAAGAAAGTATTAAATACTTTGATTGCACATAATTTCATCAAGTTCGTTCTGTAAATGTTGATTATAGTTACTGACAGAATACATTTTTCTCTGACAACTGTAAAGTTATGTTCTATTGCTAAAATCAACATAACCCTTTTATTTGATACATTTACCTGTAAGTATTTTTGTTTATTGACGAATTTGGTCGGGTGGTTAGCGCAGACGCCTAACGTGTCACGGCGCAATGGGGCTCGGGTTCGATTCCCGGCGGAGACAGGCATTTATGTGATGAGCATAGATGTCTGTGTTTCTGGGTTTGGTCGTTTATTAAATGTATTTTCAGTATTTATATGTGTATTTCTATGTATTTGTATCGTTGTCTAAAATCCTTAACACAAGCAAATAATTTGCTTACTTAGGGGTTAGATCAATGTGTGTAATTTGTCCTGATATTATTATTTCTTTCAGAATGTACTTTGTGTGCATTGTTCAGCGGGTGTCGGTCGGACGGGAACGTTTATAGTCTTGGACATGCTTATTGACAAGATAAAACTAACAGGTAAGACTAATTATCTATTTACTCTAGATTATGTCTAAAATGTGATGCGAATTAAGTATGTTATGTATACAATTAAATAACATTTCCCAGCAACATGCGAAACAATGCCTAATGTCTATCTATGTTTTTATAAATATAAATTTATATTTATTTTAATATTTATTAAATTTAGTTGTATGTTATTGCGAAATGCGAATATATTGTATAATGTGTAAATATAAAATGTCAGCGTGTTTTGTGGGGTATGTTCGTAATGAACACTGAAACCTATTTATTTACAGGTTTTAATTGTGAAATAGACGTCCACAGTACTGTGAAGCTGGTACGTGCTCAGCGCAGCGGCATGGTACAGAACAAGACCCAATACAGGTTCATATACCTGGCCTTGCAGAGTTATATCGATAATAACACCGTTAAATTAAAAAGAAAGGTAATCTTGTTGCCCTTCCTCGTTAAGAAACAACTTATTTAATTATAAGAATGTGTACACGGATGGTCAGTAGTGTGAAGGTAGAAGTTTATTGTGATTTGTGTATGTGTGCTGTGAGCTGTGACATTCCTGATGGACGTACTTTACTCTTATATTATGAAAATATGTTTTATTGTGATTATTGTAAGGTGACATTACAAATTGAATGTTGTTATCAAACTGTTCAAAGCGATATTAAAAGAATATTTTAAGGTATTATACGAGTGATGTTAATAACTGTAAGAATATTGCATTTTTTAATATTTCGTGATGTTTATGAAGTTAGATCAGACCAATTGTCTCCTTGTAGATTGGGAGTACTTTTATAGATTCTTTCACTAAAATGATACACATCTTTATTGATAGTACCTAAATAATAATAGATTACCAAAGTACATAATTATTAAAGACTACACACTACTTCCAGTGTGAACCATTGTGATTATTATAAATATATTTTAATTATTTTTTGTAAGTAAGCATTAATTTATCTTCCATGCTATCAGTGTGACATTAAAAGCTTACCAAAATTTAAGATTTTTTTATTTTAATGACCTTCACTTTTTTACTTAAAGTTGTTAGTGTTAACAAAATATTTATTTCATATGTGATAAATATTGATCATACCTATTATATTTAAACATTATTTACGTCAGTTAGCACTGTTTAATAAGTTCGTAATACATTTAAAAGATTGTCATCTTTACTAGAATCATTGCAGTTACCTTCACTTGTTAGAATACCAAATTAGTTTATTGGATTTAAAAACAACAATATTAATAAATCGTTTTATAAAAAGATTAAAGCTAAATAGTGAAAGTAAGATATAAAGAACCTACTCTTGTTACTAACTTAAATATTTTATTATTTACTATAATGACAATAAGTAATTGTAAAAGGTGAATATGACATTTGGCATTTGACATTTGGCTCTGTCTCGAAATAGACTCTCCCTGTCTGAAAATAGGCTCTCTATGTGTCAAAAAAGACTCCACCTGTATCAAAATAGTCTCTAGCTGTCAAGGGAGACATGTAGAGACTATTCGTCCCTTGAATAAGTATCACTTAAATTGGATAAAAACACATTCCTTCGAATAGATCCGAATAATGCTTTTAATGTAAATATAGCCTTGACCAATTAGGGTCCATCCATAAATTACGCCAGCCTTAAAAACGTATTGGGACTTTGTGTGACAACGGGGAGGGGAGGTTCTGAATTTCATGACACCACAGTACAATATATAATTTTACCAGCTATTCGCCCTGACTTCTTCGGTTTTCGACTGTATAAGCGATATTCATATATATATATCAAATAACTGGAGGATGTGAATTGGAAAAAATAATTAAAACTTGAATTAACTTGACGTGTATATATTTTATTCCACATTAAAACATATTCAAGCTATTTTGGTTTTAACCTATTAAATAACATGAACTAATAACTATTAACTAAACAAAATACAGTGTATTGAAAACAACAACAAATTATAAACGTTTTAGCTTCAAGCTAACTCAATAAGTAAAATTTTGATAATTTTGATTCATCAATAATATTTAATAACACATTTAATTTAAAACAACAATTTAAACATACTTAAGAAGAGTACATAATGTGGCCATAAGAGAGCTTTGAGACATTTTTGCTACGACTTAGATTCTCGATGTTTGTTTATTTTCTATAAAGTATAGTGTAAATGCGCTCTAATGTTGATATGACACAAAATACTAAACAATTTTCAGTGTAACTCATTTTGCCATACTAAATCTAAAATAAGTATAATATAATATAATCATAATTAAAATTTTTAATATCTTAACTAAACAATGTATAAATCCACATATTTAATTCGTAATGTAACATAAAATTCGTGCTAGTTATTAAGTTAATAAAGATATACTAAATATTAGTTTAAATACAAAAAAATATGGTGAACAAACGGTATGTAATAAAGAGGAATGCAAAAATACAGTTTTACAATTCCCATCCTATTATTGATATATATATAAATAGTTTAATGTGACGGTATACGGATGCACAGAAATATATTAGATAAATTCATCATCAAAGCAATATTAATAAAAGGCCCTCGATTCAAATCCTTCCAGTCATGTTAAGACTTCACTTTAACGACACTTTGATATTAAAAAATATTTTGGATTTAGTTAAATCTTGTCATGTTCAACTTTTAGACACATATTTCGAAAACAATTTGAATGTCCGTAGAATATTTTTTATTACTATACTATTTTTCATAAGATTAAGCAGTTTCATATATCTGATAATGTATATCAATTTACCAAGAAACATTATAAAATTAATTATTGGCTAGTGTTGGCGGTTTCCATGTTGATCCATCAATGTATCGATCTAATATGTAATTATTTTAACGTTCGAGACTCAAATTAATATCTAAGTGCTTTATATTGTGCTTGTATAGTAAAAAGTGATGGTGAGAGTTCCTACGGTGACACGAACGTTTGAAACAGAATTTTACAAATTAAATTACTACAGGCTTTATCATAGTTGTTCGCTACATCTGTTGTAGTTTGGATTTTTGTTACACACAGCTCGGTATAGTATTTAATAGTTTTATTATATTTGCTAATTCGTTTCCAACAACCATGACACCCCAAGATCAATCGTGTTTCGCAAATAACATTAAAATGCACACATTCATTTGGCTTGACATATACATACATCTATCTCTAACTCTAGACTCTATACATTGTCTATGCAGATATATACTCGAGTCTAAAAATAAGATTATTTTAAAGACATCAATTTTATACAACAATATCACTCATCATTCCACTCATCTCAATCATTGGCTTTTATTATATTTTGTGAAGTTTGATTCAACTATACTAATATTATTGACGGAATTTGAAGTGCGAGTACTATTCAATTTGAGAAAATATTTTGTATATAATAATAAATTGATTACTGAAGTCAATGTGTAAGTTGTTGAAGCCTCCTCTATAGATCATTAGAATGCAAATAAAGGCTAAGAGTTAAATTATTATATTTTTAAGATAAGTAATCATTATCTTATCACAGTCAATTTATAAAAAAAAAACTAATTATTACTTTGCATCTGAATACAAGCAGAAAACTAGAAAATTAAATACCATATTAAATATGTATGTAGTTCAAATGTAGCCGTCAAAAATATTAAATAGTTCTGTGGAGAAATTCATAATTTCGATATATCTAATTGATAATAGTAATATTTTCGTTGTGATAGAACATTAATTAAGCAATGGACAACTTATTAGGGACGAGATAAGAATATAAACCACAGTTAGTATAAACAGTCAAGTTGTCAACTGCTACGTCTAAGCTCAAACTACATTTGATAGTCGACTTTGATCACCGGGTAAAGGTGATGAATTTTACATAGGATTGTATTGGGTTAAATTCCTCATTGCGTGTAAAGTAAAAATATTACAAAAATTTAGGATTTGGCACTTTATTATGTGTTAATAGCTAATAGTTATAGGAGCTATATTGGGTTACAGGTATTTTATACAATATAAGGGAGTAGAAGAAAATTTATCATACCTACCAGTTTCTATATTTAAACTTATTTTAAATTTGGGTAAGCTTTTGGATTTTCACTCTTCCATCGTAAAATATATTCACTTCTATTGTCACCATGTAACAAACGAGTTTAATATGTTTTTCTTTCATTCGAACTTTAAGATAAAGATATAATATATTCTACGATGGAATGGCTTTTATTTTAATGGAATTCTAAATGAAGTATTATTTGCAAGCAAATATGTAATCTAGAGTTCTTGGTTATTGGTGAAAAAATATTGCTTTTAAGCAGAAAAAAGAAATATTTTTGTATATTTTATGTTTTATTAATATTCTGTATATTGTCGTATAAAGGTATTTGCTTGCAAATTGACTTTCTGTAGTTACATCTATTATGTATGTATATTTACTGTCGGAGTGGGATAATTACAATATTCTAATGGGTACACATTCACATTCACTGATAGCTATTTATGATATTCCTTTACGTATTTTTTTGTCATTTTCGAAATAAATATACGCCATAATGACACTTACTTCAATATTCCGGTAAACTTGCCAGGTTGGTTTTCATATTTGGTGGTTAAATTTTAGCTAAAGCGGTATGTATATGCTTGCGTATGTTTAGGAATTAGGAAAACTAGTTAAAGCGATTTTTTAAATATAGGATTGACTCTAAATTATGAAAAGGTATCATATATAAAAAAGTTTCATCGATAATATTATGAAACCTCAACAAAATGGTTTAAAAATTTTATAATAATTACAATAATAAAATACAAAGTTATTCTTGTAAAATACGGGCTATAACAACTTAGGTGTAACTTAAACAGATATAAAGCAAAATGTACACGGTCACAGTATGTCAGTCTCGTAAACTTTGTTAGTGGTTGCTACCGCATCAGGCGCTGTCTGATGAGAGTTGTGTTTATCGGAAGTGACATCGTTTCTATTCTTCTCACATTCACCGGCTAAGTGTGTCATGCTTCCAGAAATGTTAGCCGGTGCTAAGTTAAGATTCAATTTGGTGAGAAGATTGGACTCACTTCCGGTCTTTTTTAAGTCAGGCTGCGCATTCATCGGCAAAGTAGGTCCACTGCGTTGGATCATCTGCAGTCGAGCATATTGTTCCTGGAGCGCCTTCTGCTTTCTTAAAAGTTCCTGGTGCCGATGTTCGAGCAGCGCCTGACGCGATGCATTCTTCTCATCACTAGCGTCCGTTGGATGTGTGATGCAAGGCGGCGAACGGGGAGAGTGTGGCGAATGTGGAGAAGGTGGCGAGGGAGGCGAGGGCGGCGAGGTCGGGGAGGCGAGCGGCGAGCGGGAGGTGGTGCGCGGAGGTGGCGGCGGAGGTGCGCGGCGGCCTGCTAGCGCCAGTAGCTCCGGGTGCCGCTCGGGCACTGGCGGCTTGGGCGGGTGCTGGCCGCGCGCGCGCACCGGTGGTGAAGCGTCCGTGTCGCTGCCGCTGGGGTACGAGTGCAAGCGTCGTAGGGGACCATCGCGAGCATCGCCACGTCCACCGCGCTCCGATGGCTTAGCGAAGGTTTGTAGTTCGTCTAGTAGCGCATCGAGGGCGTTCTCTGGCCGCACGTCCGCTGCTCCCCGGGACGCAGCGACTCGCCCGCCGACGGCGCCCTGCGTACCATTCCACCCACTTCTAACTTTGTCCGGCGAGCTTCATGGAAGTCAACGACGATTTTGCAATTTAAATTAAATTTTATGAGAGATAATTGAACTATTCTAATCTGTGCTCATGTATGAATTGCAACATCGCCGTTCGTAAACGAATACATAAACACTTACTCGACAGAAACATCGATAACAATCATTCAATTAGTACGATCCATTAAGAACACTCAGTATTCACAGTTATGTAGAGCGTAATGTCTTAATGCGACCACAATCATTCAAAGTAATAAAAGAAATAAATGGCTAATGCCCCTTTTTTGCCGTAGAGTAGACTATGTTTAGACAATGGGTGCTAAAAGTCAATATGGTCAATATATTTTTATGTGTGTTAAAATATTTCTCTATTCCACGGCAAAAAAATAACAAAATATAAAATGTGTCGAGCCTATGACTTGTGGTAGGTAGAGCCGATGATGGTTATATACGGAGAGGTCTCATAGGCGAAGAAATGAATGTAAGATATATAAAATGAATACGTAGATACACTTGACTGAGGTACAAAAGATTACATAAGTACTTATTAATGTGTTCAATAAAAATGCATGAATGTTTAAAGAAGAATAATTTCACTCTTAACAATTGTGATGATTTTGCCATTAGTCAAAAATTTAAAAATACGTGTACATCGTGACTTTAAAAATGTCTACTTATTTAAAGAAAGCTACATTGTAAAAAGTTATTTTTAATCATTACAAGAACTAAATATATAAGCTTAAGTGAACTGCATTCTACACAATAGTTTTTACATTATTATCGTTCGGAAGTGCTTTATATAGAAGAATTAAATACTGTAATAATTATACTTATTTTGTAAGCATACGAAATTTGGAAATATTACCTGTGCTCCGGATGCGAGGGTTAGTCATTGTTACCAATTACTCGTATACTTAGATATAACAGGCAAACAGGTACATAGGGGATAGAGACCACAATGTCCTTATTAGTTGATGGTGTAGGTGTCATGTGGAGTGTGGGGCGAGGACTCCAGGAATGTCAAACTCAGATAGGAGAAAATTAAAAGCTTTAAATGAGTGATAGCGAAATAATTTGATCGGGAATGTAGGCTTCCTTGCAGATTTGTGTAAAGAAATTTGGGTAGGGAGGGATTTAGTGGATTCCAGAGGCATTTTGTGAGCTGCGTCTGCTATCGAGAACGGGCTGCAACAAAAACAAAAACAGCAAGATGCACTATCTATTACGAAGCAACTTCTAAAATACCATGCGTTTTAATTACTAATTTCTACAGAATTCGTGCTTTTGTACAAATGAAGTTAGTAAAGTAATTCACCAATTTATAATATTATATCAAGTACAACCCGTTTATAGTGTTTTACTATGCAGTGTTGCTAGATTACAAAACAATTTTAGAGTGCCTATTATTCGATATTACACAAATATCTCGTCAACTGTAGTGTATATTCAGAAACTTTATTAAAGTTTTATTTATTAATATATGTTTATACGTTCATAAACATATTTTGAACGTTTCTAAATGTAAACTTTTTACGTGCAATTAAACTTCTAGACATTCTGACCTAGATCTCGATAATAATCCTAAGCAAAAGAAAATTTGAATAACATCTGAACGAGTTTATTGTAAAATATTAGTATGTGAATTATATTAGTATTATTATATAAATTCTAAGATACTTTGTCCACGTTGTCATGCACTTTGCGTAGCTACTACACCTAAGATGCTTTATTATCTGGTAATCTTAAACACCATGGGCCAATGAGATATATGTTATTTACTATTTTATATTATTGACTACTTTCAACAGTCTGTTATAAATATATATAAACCACGGCAACATTATAAATATAAAGCACATAATGAATACAGAGTTTTAAGTTGCAACGGGTATGTGATAACTAATTGGCCTATGTTGATAATCTTATCAATAAACAACCTTGACAGGCGTCAGTTTATGTTACAAAGTGGCGCCTGCGCAGGTTTATATTATATATTACTTAAATTTTACCCAATATTTAGAATATAAATATAGGTATAATATAAGCATGCGTACCCAATTTTTCAATACTGTCTGTACTGGAAAAAATATGCAAAAGTCTATAAGTTAATGATTTGATTTCTTAGAATGTTGCTAAAGCGTCGCGTGACAGTGTGCAACATGCCCACATAAAGATAGCAAAGTCGTGTTTTGTTACATAAAGAGAAGATGAATATTAAAAAGAAAATATAACAAGAAAAGTAAAAGTACTGATGTGTTGTAATAAAAATATACAAACATATTGTTAAAACGTAGTTTATGAATAATAATAATAATAATAATAATAAAATCGTAATAATAATAAAAAGTATGGATATATTACGAAGAGATTTATTACTCGTTAATAACTATAGCTTCTCTGAAGTATTGGCTCTGTCTCCAGGCGAACTGACGGGTACCATCACGGGAAAAAGACGATGACATACATCATTAAAATATGTAATAATCATTTCAATAGCATCAAGAGTGGACCTGCCGCTTATAATCGTTACACAAACGTTCAAACCTGGCATCTTCCACAGTCACCTCATTTACACAGATGAGCGGGGAAGATAATAAGTGAGGATAATCTAAAATGAAATGACTCAGCATTTTCCATTCTGCACTTACAAAATGTAAGAGTTAAAATATCACTATATATAATATTACATAAATAATAATTTGTGTAACAAATTACGTTCTAAGTAGTTACAGAATAAAAAAATCCATCAGTGGTATCTGTATGCATCGAAAATGCATTAAAATTGGCATTGTTTTCCTTAAGCGAGGATCAAAAATGCAACGTTAATGGATAGTGCATTAGTTGCAGGGTTTGTGCAAAAGAATTTCAAATCATATAGACGTATTCTGATACTGTTGCCTCATACTCTGCCACGTGTGTAATATTAACTACCTTCAAAACCAGGAGACTGCCATATTAAAATCTGGTTTATTTGGTAAGAAAGCTAAGTTTTATAGAGATGTATATTATTGCCTAGGTATAATTATTTATGGTATCCCACTCTATCTGCGTTCCCTCCTCCTAGACTCCTATATTTTGAATCAGATAATAAAATAAACTAAATCAAAGATTCCAACAGAATCGGTTCGAGATATTGTAATTGTTATCCTAATCATTTTTTTTAACTACACCAAATATCATCAAAAACAAGTATTTTTTGCTTGATAAGCGAACAAACAGACAAACAGATAAAGAGATAAAAAGAAAAACTGAGACAATTTTGCAAAACGATTGGTTTCAGGTCTTTTTCCTAAACTTACCTACTATGTATTTGTCCTATTACTATTGTCTTACTATGTACTATGTAAGAAATTTTGTCCAGATTTTGTATCGTTATATTATTATATACCTATGTAGATAAAGACATGCCTTTGTATGTCAAGTTAAACGTTATTTTAACATAGAATATACTGAAATACAGGTATATCTTGGAACAACTATGTCGAAAACAAATATAAACTTAACATTGCAATAGCAAAATTCATAAATACATTTTAATATTTATCTTTAAATTTAATTATTTTTAATAAATGTATTGTTATTCTAGAAAATGGTGGTTCAATAAAATAATATTAAGTAAAGTCGTTTTTAAGAACCACTTAATAAACGTATAAAAACGTGAAAAGTCAATAATTAAAAATATATTTAAAAATATATATTTTTCAAACGTGACAGAGTATGATTTTTATTTCTAAGCAATGAAAAATTTATTTCTGTTATATGTATGCCAATTATATGTCTTGTATCGAAGAAACACTAAGAGTATTTCATGAGTACTAAAAATTTAGGTCAAATTGTTTGTAACGTCCAGAATACCTAGGATGACAACTAACTTGGTCATTCCTTGAAACAAATTCTAATATTGTAGGACAAGAAACAATAAAATACTAGTCTAACAGAACATAATAACAAAGCCACTAAAACCAACAACTACGGTACTTAAATATTAGAAAAGGAGTAAATCTAGCTATTAAATAATTATAAGAAGTCATAAAAGGGCTACGTGCATTATTAAGAAAGGTCGAGAAAAAAGTTATGCAAATCTCGAGGTATAATTGATATATTCTACAAGCAACTAGGGTTAACTCAAACATAACAGAACTTAGAACGATCACTCCGCAAAATAATGGAAGTGTCGGAAAAAAATGCAAATTTTAAACTTTTGGCAAACCTGCAATTGTTAAGCGGTTATGCTAGACAAAGTGAATGCTGGGCAATAAATAATGTTGTCAGCTTAACCTTCACAAAGAATTGATGTTAGATTTATATTAAACATTTCATATTATAGTTTTGGAAGAAAAAGGCTTTATTGATTGAATGATGATTATTTAATGAAAATTGAAACGAATTGTAACAGAAAAGCACTATCAACTATTTGATCTCTAGTGGGTAGAATAATAAAATTTGTGGCAATATTCGCTCAGACCAACATTTTTTCTAAACGTTGACATATAAAATATTTTTAAAATATAACTTGAAAATAGATGCACACTATCTTACAAAAAGCAATTTTTCTTCCAAAAAAAAAGTTATTGACCACAAATTAAAAATGTGAATAAACAACAAAGCTAACAACCTTGTTTGTCGGTGTGTTTGTGCAAGTGTTCTCGGACGTGTACTCCTCAGAAGAAGGACCCACGGTGATTGAGCTCTGAGAAGAGCTGGGCGATACGCGGCCATCTGCGATCGGGAGACGCTGTTCTTGGACGCACGCTAACCTATTATAATAATGAAAATTTACATTTTAATAATAACCAGCTACGCGGAACATCCTGGTGGTAACGAGAAACAATAACATTTCCCATTTTTATAAAAAATATATTAAAAATAGTTCCAATACCTCTTTAGTGTCACCAATGTCCCAGTCAACTTCTTGCAACGACGCAGAGCAAGCTCCAACCGCTCCGGTTCATCTTCAAGCATCTTTTCTTTACGAACCACCTAGAATAGTTTAATAATAAATGTAATAAAAAATATATTGTCAAACAGACATCTTTGACATCTTTCATGTCATCTTTGTATAGTCAAATTAAATATTAACATTGTAAATCATCCTTATCCATACCTTTTCCATTTCAGCAGAGAGCTTAGTTTTCATTGTTTCTTGTAAAATCGGAAATTTTAGTTTCCAATCAGCAACAGTTTTGCTACTCTTCGAAAGCACCATGGCGATGCGCTCGATGTCCGCCATGTTCACTCGTGTCTCCCTGCAACACATGTTAACACTTTTAAGTATTTATGAATTGATTTATTGGTTTTGGATGGGGAAGTGTCGCGTTCTAAGAAAAAAGAGTAATTAGCTGTAGCACCTGTTAGCTGCCTGGCCACGTAGACGTTCCACGGTAGCTTCCAGTTCATATAAATCGTTTTCCAAGAGCAGCATATCCTGGCGGTAGATCTCTTCTTCGCGAGTCAATTGCTGGAAGAAGATATGTGAAAATATATTGAAATATAAGATACAAGTCTTCTAGACATTCCTACCTGCACTTATAACGTTTCTACTTGAAAATAGTAAAAGTATATAACGATGAAAGACAAGAATGAGAAGACCATGCCAAAATTTAACACTTACCGAATCTGGATCCTCCTGGCAGAAGCTGGCGGCAATAGCACCTATTTTAGTTATAGTGTCTGCCATCATCTGCCTCATCTGTACAGACTGATTCAATGTGGATCGACGAAGATTGCGAGTCTGTGGATAAATACATCCCTCTCATACAATAAACGAAGTTACCAATAGCACAGCGAATTCGCAAGGCATAAACATAAGTTCGCATTTTCTTACATTATAGAATTTGCAATGCTTACAACATTATTCTATTTATCATTTACAGTACAGTACCTCAATTCGGAGATCACGGCTTTGCTTCTGCAGCGCCCTTAGTTGGTTAAAGAAATCTGGGTTGACATTGAGAGTGCAGCTCTTTTGGGGCGGCAATGGGAGCTGTCCCACAAGGCCTGCTGGTTTGGGCGGCGGCGCGGGCTTCAAACGATCTCGTTCTAAAATAGACAGATAAAAACATATATACACAAATCCAAAAACATTTACTTCGTTATCTGAACCAATCTACGTCGCAGGTACATGATGATTGAAACGCGAAGTAAAATATAATTTAATATAATATATGTAACATGACGAAAAAGCGGATTTGCGTTACCATAAGCCTTAGCTATGTTATTTGTATATTATATATTTTAGTCGGTCTATCGGTTATATATTAATATAGGTATTTTTCTAATCTTTATTTTTATACAGGAATGAAGCTACCATAGCCTTTTAAATGAACTCAAAGCAACCTACTAGACCAAGAACAAACGCGTTCGTATATATTCAAATAATTACCTTGAGATGAAGTCCTCGGCAAAGTGGATGACTTGATTGCCGGTTTTGTTGGTTTTGTATCAGCTTGTTATGGCAAAGAAGTAAGCGGAAAGAAATCAAATACAAGAATTATGGACATGGTTATGATCGTAACTACGAGAAGAGAGAGACAGAAAATATAGAATACTATCTTTTGGACCAAGAATGAACGAACAAAATAAATAATCAAAATATATACTTAATTCATGTAATAATATATATGTTTGTTATGTTATTTTATGTTTTTCATTCTTGGGATAGTAAGTTTCATGATACTGTTATATGTGGCGATCTTCTTGTCAATGTCAAAAAGAAATTCATTGTAAGATTTGATTTGATGAATACATATAGTAATGTTCATAATATATATTAGGCTCTGCACATTCGTTGTATGTGGTTAATATAGGGGTATATCTTGGAAAGACAAATGGAGGGGAAGGGGGGGGGGCTTAGTATTAAAACACGAATAATATGCGAGCTACAAATTGCGTTTACCATCACCGGCTTTAAATATATAAATCAGGTAATCTAAAACCCATTGTAAATTCGATAATACAACACGACAGGTGTACTGGAAACTATTTATTATAATTCATATTCATACCTGAGTGTTGAGGCGAATGCTGTTTGGGAGAGTTCATGTCTGGAGGGTCATCGCTAAAGGATACCGATTTCTCAAAAGAGACAGACTTTTCTGAAATCACAAATTTTTATCCTTTTTAAATAAACAGAGAGTTAAGGACTTTTGTAGGATTTCGCCAATTCACACAAGACGATAAGCCAGTCAGGTAACGAGGGTCGGGGGATGAGAACTGACAAAAGTGACCTTTAGAAAGAGTGCAAGACTTTTATTACATATCGATGCTTTTATAAGAGTTCAAAATTCGGTGCTTCAATGATTATTGTTGTGTTTTACAGAAAGATATAATTTTAAAATTGCTTATAACAACAAAACATACCGAATATTACAGTAATAGATATGTAAATGGTAATAACAAACTAGTTAGAAGAATTATTTGATTTTAAATAAATTTTGATTCAGGAAATGATGTTTTTCTTAGAATTATTGGATATTAATGAGAGTGCATGTTTAAAAAGTAAGTATGATCAATTTAATTACAAACTTATTTTAAAGCAAAACAATAATTTAGACAATACGTATGCATACTGATGTACGAGTACATGCTGTTGAATACTTAATATTATTTATCACATTACTTTTATGTTAACCACCCTAAAATAACAAAAAATAAATATTATAGATAAGCACATGTCTCCATGACCTACATACTGATCTATCTACTATCTGAAAATATTAATTTCTAATGATCATTTCTACAAGATTTCTCCAAGAAGCGACAACTTTCTCAACGGGCTTTAGTCGACGTTTTCATCGACCTATTTAAAACATTATATGATTTTGATGCACTCAATGACGCTGATTATGATCATATATTTACAACGTTATAAAATGCCGGAAATAAGAAAATCACACGAGTCAGCAAGCAAGCGTTCGGCGTGATATGGAGAGTGCGTAATGCATTGCGAATGTAAATTTTGCCTAATGGGAAATTACCCGAATTGCTATGACGTATAGTTAGTGCTTGTTGTTAGTAATAGAGTGAAAGCGAAACTTTCCCTGTACACATTCCAAGAAGCGCGGAAGAGGCGCACTATAAGGACTACACATTTACTCGCTGGCTAATAGAATGTGGTGGAACCCATGATTTGCGGTTTTGTTCCTTCATTAACGTCTTCTTGTAAGTTACAAATGAATGCTTTGGTAAAGTTTATTCTTACCACTTTGTGATTATAAATGAGAAAATAAACTTAACAAAAAGTCATCATTAGCAATGCATCAGCATTATTTTTGCCGCGATCAATCACACTTACGAAATCTGTCTTTCCCTAATTTGGGAGGTCTCCCGTTGCTGGCAAATCGCACGGCATCTGAATATAGGAAAACGCAAGCCACATTAACGAAGCCCTTCACAGTAAGCCGCTCAAAATAAATATGAATATTTGATATTACAAAAACATTAGTTATAAAAGTTTTAGTAAACGCAAGTTAATGTAACTTAAACGTAACTATTTTAATACACAAATACATATATAGATCTAAAAAATCTAATACATTTATAATTCATTATGAAAAAAAAGTGTTGTAATAAACGATGTGGACGACAATAATAAGAAGAAATAATTTTCGCGTCCGGTGACCGGTGATAGTCGCATCGCTGGAATATTATCACGCATGTTTAGTTTCTGAAATATGTATTTAATATAAATATTTAGTGATTTACCTTGTGCCGCCGGTCGAGGAGTATAAGGCTGATACTCCTGCCTGGGAGCCACTACAGGTGGAGCGGGAGATGCCGCAGGGACCTGCAGCGCTTTTTGCACGAGACCCGTAAGGTTTGCCAGTTGACGTTCCATCTTTTCTACTCGGAGTCGCTGCATGTCTTCCAAAGGAGCGCCGAGCCTTAAAAAGTATATATTAGCAAATCGAGCAATAGAAATTATTAATTTAAACATTATTAAATCGCCAGCTATCTGTCGCAGAGTCACCTACTATTGTGGCCACAATATCGCCCAGCATTCTACACATAGAAACAAATATTTATGCAATACATAATAACGTTGAAACTATATGGTTTACCTCTCGAATGGCCCAGGTCGCGGCATGGGTCGAGGCGCACTGGTTATCGCGTTTACACCGTACATCTGGTAGGCATCATCTATTATCACCGTGTCGCTGGGAAACAAAATATTAATATTTTTGCTAGACGATAGTACCATACAGAAACACATTTATAATCAATTATTTCAAATATTTCTTGAAATTATTGCATGTGCATTACAAATTACAAGAATTACGTAAATAAATATATATATAGCGATTATTTTTAATTTTAATTTTTAATTTTATGTGATAATAAGATATACTTTGCTTCCTCGTCGATGACTGGGGCGATGTTCTGCCTGCCAGCAGCTGGGCCGAGGAATTGGGTGTAATAGGGGTCTTCGTAAGGCCGCGGTGCGCTGCGCTCGGGAGATGACATGTAGCCGTCGCCTGTGTGAGCTGGACAAGACGAAAATCATCTAAGTTGTGAATCTTAAAACATTTCTATATTTAAATCTAAACATCGAGCACAATATCAAGGTGACGGAATATTTTCAGCAGAAGACATTGTTAGTATTACAATTAAATTTATAAATTATAGAATAGATCAAATATTAAGGCAGCTGTTCTAAAATTAATAATTAAAAAGAGCAAAGCGTTAGTTTACTAAAAAAAAGTTATTTAAAAGGCGACAAATATTTTTGTACACAAAAGAAAACCTGCAATTATAATCCAAACATAAGTATATATATAGCTTCAGCGCCTAGACTTGCTTGAATAGCAAACAATTAATAGCTATTTATACATTATTTCTCAGTAATAAAAACTCGTATACGGGTATGTTTGCATTGTTAGAAAGTAAAAGCAAGAAAAAAATCGTTTGTAAAAAAACATTTTAGCCGAAGCTCTCTAAAAAACATTGTCAATGACATTGGATATCTAGTAGAAACGTGCTGCGAACGCATTGTTAGCCGGATAACGAAAAATATTAAGCTTGAAGCAATATATATTTTCTAAGCGAAAAACAAAACACGTCGATAGGAGGAGGCCGGGTTACCAGGGAGAGAGTATAGCTGGTCGGTACCGCGAGGGCATTCGGCCGCAGCGAAGGGGAAACACCGCTCAGACCCGCTGCCCGGGATGTACGAGCGGATGGGTTTGCTGGGCGCAGTGGGACCTACACACATATTTTTTAACAAAAACCCTACATTTTTCGCGACCTATTACTTTAAAACAAGGAAATATTGTTTTGTCTATAAATAACGTAGTAAACCGCTTTTTATAATTTTTGTATGCTTGCTTACCTGAGGGAGCGATGGTTTTCACTCGATCAGCTGGTATTGGGGGAGCGGCGGGAGAAAAGGCTCGCAACAAGGAACCTCCGCGTGGTAGAGTACTGGGAGCCTGGGTTCCCATGTAATAGGCGGGTGCTTTTACCTAGGAGAATAACGGAATATATTAGTGATCTTATATTATATGCATATTGTATATAGGACAGTTACTTAAATATAATAGTTTTAAACTTTATATTAATATATGTAAACAATTATACAAAACAAAATTCTATCACATAATAAGGCTTTGCTGATTGCGTTCGCCTCGTAGATTAATAAAAAGTCGAATTATAAATAAATATACAACGTCAAATTTAGCAATAAGGCAGCACTGAGGACCTGTGACGTCAAGGATGCCGTTCCATATCTCTGATCGTTAAAATTGGTTAGATTTTTGAAAATAAAACTGAGCAGATTCGTGTCCACCTCGTTTTGATTAATTATTTTTTCTTTATGTATTTAAATTGTTACATGACTTGTTACAGATAATGTTAAACAGATAATATCAATATAATTTAAGTCTTTAAATATAATTTCCTAAATAGTCCCTTTAAATAGTTTATGGTGCGAATTCTTATACCTACATATATTGAAAGGTAGACACTTGGGAAGGAATGCGTGGAGTACTAAAACTGAATCACTGGTATTTAATTTCAAATAATGTTAAAGAAACCTAAAACAACTTTCAAGTGTTAGTTAAATCATATTCTTTAATAACTAATAAAACCCAATGTCGGAGAATATTATATTTTTCGTATTAATTATGTCACATAAAATATAATAATATTATACTTTGATATACGACATCATGCAGATGAGGAATTGAAATGAAAATGTATGAATTACAAAAAAAAATCTTTGAATTCATTGTCATCAAAAAAGTTTTGTATCACTCAAAGAATTGTATCCCTACTTTTTTTCTTAGTTAATTGAAAACATAAGTTTTTTGTTGTTAGTTAGTTGGTAGTTTATGTTAGTTGTTACATAATACTTAAAATATAATAATGTCTACCAAACTAAAAAGATTAATAAGTAGATTAATAATATCAAGCACAATACATTCGTAGGTAAATACATATTCTCAAATTAAATCGGGAATGAGTATCCAGTTTTGGATTTGATGATTTTATTTCAGTTCTTTAGATCGTTTTCATATGTTTTTGTCCGTTTAAATGTAAATATGTGTTTAAAGGCTGTAGTTTTGTTAAAACAATTGAATTTTTACAATAGAATCAGGTCAGGGATTTCATTATTTACTATCGGTTTTATCGGATACCTCTACCAACATTGAAAAACAAATAGACGATTAAGGGAGGTGATAAAAGGTTAATGTATCATACTTTTTTTAAAGTATAGTGAGTTAATAGGTGATATTTTATTGAATTTAATTAAGATTTTTATTCTTTGTTTTAAAAAAAGATTATTTGAATAACCCTATGTAATAAAACATAATAATGAAGAGTATTTAATTATCGAAATTTAAATAATAATTGCATTAAAAACACAGTAATAATATGATATTCTAATAGATTGTGCAACTATTCTTAACAACTTGTTGTATTTAAATCTAATAATGCAACAACAGTCGTGTTTAAATCTAATAATGCAACAACTTTTGTTACCCAGTGTACACCAGTGGCACGCACCATCTACGTAAAGACCTATATTGGTTTTTAAAGCCGGATGTTTGACAACACTTCACAAAAGTTTCGATTCATATTCAAGCTTTGTTATCACACTGTATAAGTAATAAATTGTACCGAGAATCCGCTATTTTAATAACTACATTGTAATATTAAAAATGGTCTCATTCCCTGAAAGAAATGCTGAATTGTATAAAAATGTTGTTCGATGGTATTTCTATTCAAATGTATTTATGATGCGCGGAGAATTTATGATGAAGTTTATAAATAGCGGAACCTTCTATTCAGTATTTTATCTCACATGAGATTTCTGATCACATCAATTCCTCAGTTCAGGGAAAAATATTCCCACAAGTATAGCATAGTTTAAATAATTTAATTATAATTTCTTATATAGACAAAGAATATAGAGAGACATTTATTATTGTTATAACTGATACAGTCAGAAAACAACAATGTAATACAAGAGATGTTTGTGCGGTTTATAAACAATTTCATAGCAATAAAAGCAACATAACTGCTGAGGTATCAGTTCTTATTTTCTTACCTAGTAGAAAGCACGGGCGCTATACAAAACACTATTAAAACATTGTGGTCTGTAGAAAACGGTTATATTTATAGAAATTCGCGTAAGTGATTATTTTTAAAGAATGTTTTACCTCTATTAAATATTTTATATTACGTTTATTTTTCAGAATTACTATTTACATATGGCGTCTCTGTATATTTATGAATATTTTCAGCATGAATTAATTAATATATTTTTAATGGATATCGCATTGCATTGATAAATTGGAAAAAATATTGAATGCTCCCGGAATTAGTTGGTAAATTACGAATATAGTTTTGGAACATAATATACCTTTGGCATGTATGTTATTAAACGTTTTCCTTTTGAGGTGTGAAGATGAAATGATAATGTTTCTAAAATAACTTTTTGATATTAATAACTATGACAATGCTTTTATTTCAATTTTCCCCAGTTTAATATTAAGTATCAAAATGGTTTATTTTAAATGCTTTTTTTGTGTTCTTTGAGTCACAAGATCCCATTTTCTATACACGATAATAATTTAAGTTGTTCTTGTATTTGATAAGAACTTTTCGTTATTATTATTAATTAAAATTTTGATTCTTTATCTTAGGAAATGTTATTAAACATGGTTTATGTGTAAATTAATGTTTATTTATAAATACAAATCGAATTAAGTCGTGATATAAAGTAAGTGCAATGTAGGTAAAAAAATTAAATAATTGATAAAGAAAATAGTGATTGTTAAGTATGTTTTAATTTGCTATGCGAATTGTAATTATTTGTAAATGTCAGAACGAGAAAAAATATTAAATATTGTGATGTTTGAAAGTGTTTATGTATTATTATTAGAAATATAAAAATCATTATTTAAGAACATTAACGTTATATATATATAGACTTTTACTTCGGGTACTTTCAATTAATTTAAATTAGTATTATAAATATGTTTCAGGAATACCTACACAATTATGGTAAGGAAGTTGTTGTTGATATTATTGTTTGTGAACACTGCCCACTCTATAAATCGTCCTGTGTATAAAATTGTTCTCACGCAAAAAGGATTTGCTCAGGTCTGTTATTGTATAATTTTGAAAAGAATTCTTTCACTTATAACATAAAAATAATAAAATGTATTTTCTATTCTATAGATTTATAGAAAGTTCCTTTTATTATTTTTAAGATATAAGGGAACGCATTTATGCATCTAATCGGTTTATTTCAAGTATATACAAAATATGTATTTTTTTTTGCAGTTTATTCAATACGACATCGAAACACCGCCAATCAGGGAATTTACTTTTTGTACTTGGATTCGTGTCTTTGATCTCTCTGATGATCAGAGCATTTTCTCGTATGTTGGTGCGTACTCTTTAAATATTAAAACCCTTAGAAATGTATTATGTTTTTAAAATGTAATAACTCAAAAAATATTAGAATATTATAAGTTTTATGGAAATAAAAATGAAAATATCTTTACACATGCATAGCAAGCTTATTTGAATTTAAATAAATAGAGAATGAAAAATAAACCAAAACGGGCACAGATTCGAACCCTGACATCTTTAAATATATACATAATAGTTTTATTTATAAAATGTCTTCCATGTGATCGTCTACTAGCTCTTAATATGAGCTTCGTCAAACTAATCTGTGACTAAAAGCAATCTCAACTTATTAGTAACAGTCTCTTAATAGATGTTTATCGCAAGACTACACGCGAAAGCTAGCAAGTTAACAGAGAGGTCGGAGAAATCTAGATAATAAATATCTTAATATAATTTCTATACTATACGATACATGTTTAAAAATATTTATATTTACTTATGTACATTATAAGTTCAATATTTAATTGAAATTATTTAAGTCACAGTGTAAAGAATTATAAACATGTTAATGTTGATTTCTTTCTTGGATACAATATGAATAACAATAACAGTACTAATTATAAATAATAACAGGTAAACCTGTTTTGATGTTTGTAGAGTATTGATTATTTACAATGACTGGATGATTAACGAATTCACGGTCTAGTTAGTAAATAATGAAGTTTATTAATTAATATTGTTTTTACAGCGAACGGTAACAATCGTGTGTTGAGACTGTGGCTGGATACTGGTGGTAGATACATGAATGTTTCCATAAATGGTAGGACATCTTCAAGTGCTTTGGTCGACATAACGAAGGATACCTGGCGCCATGTTTGTTTTTCATTCCAATCAGATTTTGGAGCTTGGGCACTTTACATTGACGGACGGCTAGTGTTCTGCGAGTCAGCGCAAAATGTAGGCAAAGATTTATTAGTATAGTGATTTGTAATACAATATTTGGGTCACGAATTTTTTATCTGATACCTAGGCGACATAGAGACTGAGGTCATATTTATATTTGACAGTTATTGATTAGCGATACTCTGTTCAGCAAGTAGTTGACCTTGACCACTTGATTTAAAACTCTTTACCAAATTTTTAATAATAATATATTGATAAATATTTTACATACATACATTTTTTCTTACAGCTCTACGGTTATGTGTTGCCCGCTGGTGGGAGTGTGATTATAGGTTATGGGTCTACTTCTACGGGTATGGAAATTATCTATTAAGTAAATAACCACATGATGTATATATAATCTATACATTAATATTTTTATTCAAGGTATTCTCAATGGATTTGAAGGTGAAATATTCGGAGCAAATATGATACTGACATCTACAATAGAAAGAAATTATACAATAAAAAGAGACCCTCAATATAGACAAAAAACTTTTCATCGGAACAAAGTGATGGCTGATAACAATATTAGATACATTATTTTAAACGATATGTCTATTGATACCTCGACCGTTGTGCCTCGAAAAGCTAATATTCCAGTAAAGAGAAATAATAGTTATGTAAATATCAAGAGTCCTCAAGGTTTCATAGATCATGAAGTAAATTTACGCGCCACCAACAAAAGAGCAAAGTCTATTGATACGTCAAGCGAAAAAGAAATATTTGATTATTCAGACCACGATAGCGGGAATATACATTTTTGGAACCTTGTTAATGATATTAAAAATATAGGAAGAAATAAAATAAAAACTGCAGAGATTTCTAGTTCGGGTACCCAAGATCTTCCTGCTGTATCTGAACTTGAGACGCCGCCTCCATTATTATTTAAAGTACATAATAATAATTTTAGAACTAATAAACCGCCCACTAAATCATTTTACGATATAAAGGACAACGAAAATATGACTTTCGAAAAAAGTTTGTACAATAATAATGCTAAAAAATATCAATTATCAGATGTTGAAAGTCCACCTTCTCCTGAAAAAACCTCTAAAGTATATGGTCAGTGGACCAGCTCTCAGTTTGCTAACAGTGTGTTAAATTATATTAAGAATGTTAATATCAAAAATAGAGAACAGAAGAGAATTCCATCCACGATACCGCTTCTAAAATTGACTGATTCTTTTCCATATGCTTCCGAATTTAAAACAAGTAAAGTTCGACCATCGTATAAATTTCAAAAAAAGAAATTTATGGACCGACATCGTGATATTCACAAGCGTGATATTAAGTATCCACAAATAAATGTTAAAATCTTACGAAATGATTTAAGAAGCGAAATAATTGAAGAACACGCTAAGACAATACCAAAAAATATTGAAATTATAAATAGAGGAGAACCAAAACACAGTAAAGATCATAGATTTTATAGAAATGTAGATAATCAAGTTTTTAACTCCAACGTAGTAAAACCGCAGTCTCTTGCAGTATCCCCTCTTCAAAATAATATCAAAAGTTCGCCTATATTTGATTCGTATAAAAGTAGTAATTTAATGACTATACTTCCCTTTTTAAAATCTGCGGAATATTTCGTGGATGAAAATGATAATAATAAATTTGCCAGTAGTAACGATATGTATACAAAAAGTTTATCTAATGCAAATAAGTGGCACAATGTAAAATCTTACAATAATGATTACACTCCGCGGCAAATTGATATGGAATCTGGAAAATTACATAATGGTATAGACAAAAGAATAGCTGCAGCTAATAAAAAACATCCATCATTGAGATTGAAGTATATGCCGCAAAACCACAAAGTCGTAAAAAGTGATGATGATGCAATAGTGGAAGGAAGAGCCCTTGCTCTGGAAATCTCTAATTTATCTAATTCTAATTCGAATTCGGTATCAATTCTTCAATATAACCACGGCTATCTTCCTACTCAGCAAAATAGCATAAAAAATGATAATCAATTGAATCAAACAAATAAGAATTTAAACAGTAAAGTTCATTTGAGAACCAATAACTTTGACCACCATGTCAAATTGGGTAATGCTCTGAACGAACGGCATGTAATTGGTAATAATAAACGGGAATATAAGGAAAGCTTCATAGGGGGTGACGAAAAAGTTCCAGATATACATAGATATAGATCACTAATTGATAATGTAAACGACAAAGTACCGCCATCTCTCGGGCCAAAAGTCTGCAAAAACATTGAACTCTATGATCGCTTATTTTATGTTCAACCGGACGGTAGCATAGACATCTCCCACATATTATCACCAGTTAAGGAAAAAAATGTAGCAATTGAATTCATAGTCCAAAATTACAAAAGGTGTAGAACAGAAGATTCAGATTTTGCAAGAAACCCTTTACTCTTTATAGACTGGAGTAAAACTCCGGTTCGCCTGTTTGGTGGTGCATATCCGAAAAGAACTACAGATCTTTGTGGGTTCTTTTAATATTGTTGCTTTTATTATAACATTTTTCAATTTTATGAAAAAACGTGATTAAATTCACGTTTTTTTCAAAAGTTAAAACATATTAATTTAAGTAAATTCCTGAAGCATTTGAAATATGTTTGGTCTATATAGCTAATGTATGAGTTAAATAAAACTAGAATTTTAATTAGTTTGATTTTTGCAAAGAATGCATTTTGATCTTTAGTTTTATCTACACTAATCCTTATTGAATGTACCAAAATAGAATATTCTATTTTGGTATATAATAATTTACTTGAAAGTAAGTAGTAAGTTAGTAATCCACAATAAGACTGAACAATTTCATATTACGTAAAATGCCAAACTGGTTTTTCTTAAACTTGTCAATGTAACTTCTTTGGGATTCCGTAGCCTAAATGTATTAAATAAAAATATATAATATTTTTACGTTAAAAATATTCACTCATCTGTGAGTTTTCTTATTTGAAAATAATATTGTTCTACAATCCTATAGAATTTGTTTGTTTTAATAATTACATTATTTAATTTTTTTATTTGTTTTTTTTTTATTAATTTTTGTTCATTGTTTAAAAGTTTATATTTTTCTTCAAATGTTATTAGTTACACGAATATTTTTTTAAGTATTAAATGATGAAATGATTACTTTTATGAACTATTTTCAGTTTAAGCTAATAATGTATTTGCTATCAAAAGTTTCAAAAAATAGATTTAATTATTAATAATATTAAACTAGTATACCAAAGTTCGACTCACACTTCACATTTTTCACACATATAAAAATATATCTGTATTTTTGATCTCGTTTAATTGACAATTACAAAATCCTGTTACAAAATGTAGAGTTATTTTTATTTCCTTAACCAGAGATTCAATGTTTATGTGTTACTGAAATCAAAACTAATTTCAATAATAAACAAGATACATCTCCATTTTATGCATGGATTACAAATTTATATCTGTATTCAAAAAGCAAATTAGTAGAAACCATTTTATCTAAATAAAAAAGAAATCTTTGATAAATTATAAAATAAAAAGTCACCATATTATTTATTACTCATCTCAACTCCATTATTTAAAACTTAAGCACCAACCAGCCAGCTACCAATCTATCAACCAGCTACCAAGAAAATGTAATTTGGTGGTTAATTGTATATTAATAAGTCATATGAAATCGGATATAAAAGAAGAATTTTTGATTCAGCATTGTTTTTAAGTGATATTATAAATATATTGGAATTGGAATAGAAGGGCATACATAATTAAATAAATTCTTTATTCCTAAATATATGTTATAATTGAGATCAGTTACGTAAGAATTAACATTAACTTTATTACTATTATATTGGTCTGAGAGGTTGTTCTGGTTTTCGAAGTCATTTATAAGTGAATGGTGGTTGTAAGATTTGGAGCATGTGTTTCTCAATACTCGGAAAACACTCGCTTTTGGTACAAGATTTAACAAAATCTTTAATCAAAATTATTTTTTTTAATAATAATTGTACGAAAACGACTATTCCAATTATTATTCATTACTTAATTATGAGAAGACATAAAGTAAGTCTTTTTTACGTAACAAAACAATATTTTAGTATCATACATACAAATAGGTTTGAAAATACTTCGTGAAAACTATAATTATATGCTTATATGTTGAGTAAGATTTAAAAGTAATATTTATCGAAATACTGTCGTTCTATTAATAAAACCGGTCACAATTAATAAAAAACTGTCATTAATGTATTTGGTATAATTTCTCATATTTTTATTTCTGTATTAAGTATTTATGTAATGCGGATTTTGCACAATACTTAAGTATAGCAATCGCCGGTAGAAATTTACTCAATTAAAAGAACTATTTTCAAATAAGTGCTTTCAAGTATTTCTTAAAAAAATAAAAATTAAGACCAATTATTATATAGTTTACATAAACGTTTTATATATTTTTGTATAAATATAAATATATTTGTATAATAGTTTACCAGATTGTATTTCTAGTCTATGAATAGCTCAATGCAAAATCAAACTAAGTGCAAAATTCTTTGGAAATATGGTAAGAAGCTTAACTAAATCGGGTTCTCGAGTGATGTTATTCCTGAAAATAAAAAAATATTTATACTTAGTTCCTATAAAATCCATCCTTGGTTTTATAAAACAGAACTCAAGAAACTTAAGTTAGTTACGTACTTATATTTTGTTTTTGAGTGTACGCATATGTAATGAAGATATCTTGTACTTTCTTAGTTTTAAATCTGAAATTAAATGCATATTATTAAACAAATCTTACTACAACATTCAAGAGTTTTTGGTTGATCGAAATGTGTGTAACTTGAGTCATTGGCTAATTTTCATGGTTGATGCTATATTATAGCTATGTTTGACTTATACATTAGTATAAGTCAAACATTGTAAACCTAAACATCTAGACCCAGGACCACTTAAAGTTCCAACGGAAATAAATATGCCACTACTGTATATTAAAAAAGAATAGAATATATTATAAGGAATATATATTAATAAGGAAAAGTTAAGACATAATAATCTGATCTGTGGAACAAAACTGCATCGACTCAGTGGAAACAAGCTTCACGATTCCAGCGAATGTTCGCGAATGCTTCAATAAACTATTGCTACTTTACACCTCACTAAATTTATATTCAATGACATACATAATGCAAGCTGTTATTATACGGTTTAGTGAAATAAGTACAATAATATTAATTGGATCTCATATAATCGAGCTAACTTGATTTTAATAATATAATTTTCGTCCAATTCATCTGTGTCTTCATTAATTTAAGAACCTTGAAATCCTCTTTTAAACTTAACGTATCATTAAATAAACTTGAATATTGTATTAGATTTCTGAACTTTTAGATTAAAAGATTTATTAGCTTTATGTAAATTAAATGCAAGGTTTATCATGCTATATATTTTATGAGTTTACCGTTATTTGATCGACAGCTGTCTGTCCACTTGGATGGTAACTTGATATCTTGAAGTGAACTCTGCAGGGGTTTGTTAACTTTTGGCATTTTATATCAATTATATAATTTGGATCATATACATTAAAATATATAACTAAAACGAATATTAATATATTGTACCGAGGACATTAAAGACCGTAGGTTAAGCAGGTAGGTAGACCCTGGCATACGTCGCCAGCAAGAAGAAGTATTTATATTTCGAAGTTTTTAAGATTTCCAACCATTAAAAAAGAAAATGTCATGCATAGGTTGTTACAACACAGCCGTTCTCAATTATAGAATTTTAATGTTATGTAATTAACACATCAATGGAATTTAGGTCCGCTTTGCATGGGTTTGAATCTAATTAATTTATCGTTTGATTTACTCGTAAGAGGATTTAACATGCATCGAGACTTGCGTAAAATAGATTTATATCTTAATAATTAATATTATACTGCCTTTGGTATGGATAATGTAATCCTTAATGTTATTTTCAAAACTGATGTTCTATATTCAAAAAAATTATGCATTTCTATATATCTATCGCAATATAATATTTGTAAGAGAAACCAAATACATAAAAACATTCGATGATAATAAAAATGTTGTAATTAATGAATTATATTTGGTATTTCTTTAAGACAATAGTAATTAATCTGAAGAGACTTATAGATTAAATAATAATGACAGTAATGACACTAGCGCAGCCAACTATAATTGTTGCACGGACATGCACGTCGGAAGAGAAAGTGATACAAATTTTTGATTTTTTTTGCCGTTCAATGCTCCACGCACCGCAAGTGATTGCTTCATATGTATGATTAAGAATGATATAAAGCATTACATAACAACCTGTCAAATGAAACAAAATTTAGAAATGTTGACAGTCAATGAGTGCTTACAATCGAATTATATATTTACGGTAAATCTAATAAGGTATAATTTTGTTTAAGACATTCCTTAAGAGAAATCTTAAATATTTCAGGGTTATCATCCCGATATTTTGATTAAAAGATTTAATGAGACTTATTATAATATTCATAAATTTGTAATCGAAATTCATACACTTAGTAGGAACCTATTGTAATTATTTATATTTAATAATAATCCTTATTTTTGCGATTATTACCTAGCACCTCTAACCAAAAAGCCAACATATAATTTAATTATCTAAAATATTTTTTTTACTTTACATCTTCAATAAGCACTAACACTATTTAAAAGCATTTAATTCATATATAATTAGGGCTTATTAGCGTTATATAAAACAAAGAAATTGAGTTTAAGTAAAAGTTTTTGCAAAAGAATAAGTACCAAGATTATCACGGAAGTGCTAAAGGCACGAGTTCATATTATCTCGACATGATAGAGATCATTAAAATTTATGAGCGTATCTTTCGATTCCATTCAGTTCTATGGAATTACCAGTAAAAGATCCGTTTATATTATAGTATTAAAAATATTTATAAACATTTATTTATATAGTTAAGTTCGAATTCTATTATTGAATTATTCTATTACATCATCTGTCTGTCTGAAGTCAATTAGCGTTTTCCCATTTAACAAACTCACAGTCAAATGTGGTGGGTCAGTGAATCCCTGGAGTTCAGTTCTTACAAATACAGACCAATAAAGCGAATTTCAAAACGTAGGTGCGCCCGGGTGACCTCAATATACGATGCAATGCAAAGTGTATTATAACAAATACGTGTTGCAAATAGTAAAAGTCGTAGTACATTTAATATGTAATAATCAATGAATCAAACTACTATATCTTTTAAATATAAACTATTTACTATAATTTAACTGAGGGCATGCATAATTCATTCAAGACCGTTAATTTAAATAAATTATTTTATGGATATTTCTTTTTTATTGCTTAAACATAAGTATATACATTTAAACATACGTGTATTTAATTTAAAACAGTTTTTATCAACACATTTTAAATCTAGATCGATAAAACTTAATTATATACTTTTATTGATATGCATTTCAGATCAGATTTATTTGTATATATATACAATGAAGAATTATGTTTGTGAGAATATGATATAGGCATGATCGTACTATAATTGATAAAATACGAAGCCTGTCGTGAGATAGAGATCGTATACGTTTACGTCGCACGGGACATCCGTAGATCTGAATGAGATGGGAGGTTGAGCAAACTTAATACACATATTGTTCTAAGTGTAACGTAACTCTTGCCAAATGTCATATTTGTGTCACGGTGTTATCGGTGATCTAAAGTGGAGTGGTGGTGAGTGGTGGTGAGTGGGGTGGTGGTGACCACGCGTCGGCTCGGTCAGTACTCCTTGTGTTTGTGGTACGAGCACGCGCTCTACGGATCTTATAATGTAAGTAATTTTGTTTGATTGCATGCTTATTATTTATTAATTATTGTGGTACTGAGGCGTTGCGATTTGGCTTGGCGATCGTTAGCGTATGTAATGTTGAATTATATTATTAGTTTATATAAGAGTAATTATTGTGTTTTTTTTATATTATTTATTAAGTTATATGTTTTTATATTAGGAAATATGATATTAACGATTAATATAATAAAATATATAGCATTATAATAACATAAAATAATGTAAATCTATTGTTATTAATTACGATAGATTTTTATGATAATAATTATATTGACTATTAATATTTTTTATCACTTTTTATATATATCTATACAAATAATGATGTTTTTAATTTGTTATAAATTAAAAATCTTATGTTGCAACAAAAGATAAATCTGTGATATTAATAAGGTAATATTCGAAATTAACACACAATATCAACGAACAGACATCAAACAACTTTCACAGTTGTTTACAATACGCCATAAACACTGATGTACACATAAAGATATGACATTAGGATGGACAGGATATCTCTATAGTAGGAAACTATCGCATTAGTATTCGTAACAAATAATAACAGCATTCACTAATTGTAACCGGTTAGAGAAATTTATTTTCCAAATTAACAATCTTCCTATTTTATCTAGTTCAATGGATTATTTATAACTTTGGCATTGACAGTGACCTTCTAGATTTCGAAGCCATAATGGATTTTCAACGTCTACAACCTTTCGATTTTTTTTAATATAACATAAATAGAATCGAACAAGAATAAAGGTTTTGCTTACTATTATACGTTTTTACGAAATCTGTTTTATGATTACTAATCCTAAAGAGATTTAATAAAAACGATTCCTGTAGTTTAAAAATAAATCTTTTGTACTTTTAACAATTGTTTGGAAAGTGTAATAACAAGAGTTTATAGGTATTATTAAATTATATAAAAATTATATATTTTTTATGTATAATAATCTAAAATCAATAGATAGCAAGAAGTAGGTACACGTGCGAGTCCAATTGAAAAAATAATACCTTCTTATAGTTCTTCCTAAGAAAAGTCTTGTTAGAAAAGCAATTATTTTAAAAAATTTCATTTCCTCTAGAAAAAGAAATAACTCCATTTAAGAATTGCTTTACTTAATGTACTTATGGATTAATTCTCTTCTGAATATTCGAACAAAATTAAATAATCGAATGTAGTATAGAGAACTAAAATCTTCTAAATTCCACAAATACAAGGTTTTACAAGATCCGAGTCCACGTAACACTGTATGATCATTTTTTAAACTTTACACTGATACTATTTAAATCTGAGCTCTTTAGTTACAAGCCTTAAAAAAAGAGTAAAATATATAAAAAAAGGTTAAAAAATATACAAATAAAAGTATCTAATGTGAAGTTTCCAAACCAATTAAAAACTCATAAATTCAACCGGATTATTATATACATTAGAGAGTAGGTATATTAATTTAATTCTGTATGCTATAACCAAATTTTTTGATAACGTTATTAAGCAATTTATGTGGCGAAAATTCCAGATAAACTTTATTTTTTACCAAAGTTTTTTTATGTATTTAAAACATGCATACCTACTCAATCGTGAACTGAAACTCTCTATGATAATCAACTAAAACTTGTATTTAATTTCATGTTATATATTATTTAACTTTATTTACTTAGTCATTTTGATTTAATGAAAAAAATAATGTATAAAAGTTATGCTTTCAGGTTAGAAATAAAAACAGTAAGTGTTTCCAAAATCAATTATATTTGTATAAAGGAGAAGCGCCTTGGTCCTTTTCGGAGCCTGGTACTAAGTAACTGATTAGTTAATAAATTATTCGTTATAAGTTATTGCTTATTCGCAAGTGACAGTTCGAATTGTAATCAAATAAATCACTCTATATTTCCGTATCATAATAAATTATATGATCCCATACTGATCATTACTAGTGTGGGTTCATTTAACGCAGCTTAAGATATTTGCAATCAATCACTTCATCCTACCTCTGAAACTTTAAGATTTACAATGTTGACTATTTAATTGTAGAAACATATTACGAATTAGATTCTTAATTGGTCAATTACTTTTGAAAAATCAACCTGTCTCGCAAACAATTTATCACACGAGATCATAAATAAAAAATGGCTAGTCATCGTCAATTGATAGAATAAATAAATAGTAAAAAAGTAGGAATAAATAGTGAAGTATGTTTTTTATTTATAAATCTTTGTTTAAACCAGGATATTGTAGTCTTAATTAATTTTCAAGTAGCTTCATTATCGTTTTAGTAGTTTCACTTCAGTATATGATTAATAATTATTATTGGTCAATTATCTAACTTATAACATGATGCTAGCCTTATAGAAAGTAATGTCGGAAGTCTATCACATGATTTTGAATTATTATAGAGCCATAGAGTTTACATTTATGTGTGTATATATTATTATATATACATATATAGCCAATATTATGTATAAATACATAATATTGGCTATATATACATATATAGCCAATATTATGTATAAATACATAATATTGGCTATATATGTTACGTCGTAGATAAATTACCATCACGCAAAGTAAGCAATGCGTAAACGTAACAGTGCTTTAAATATATCGTCCCAATTATCAATTACTTAATATATAACTGTCATAGTTAATATTCCTAATTAATGTTCTAGTATAAATCCATAATAGGTATCTAAGATTGGTGCAGTCGTCCCAATAAGGTAATCCTTATAAGTACTAGATGTGAGTTTGATTGCACTTCCCGCCATTTATGGATTATAAGATTGATTACAAGAATATTGAATATATATATAGTTATTTTAATTTAGAACATAAGTTTTCTATATTTATTTTACATGGAAATAGTTTCTGTTATGTGGTCGAAGAACAGGTTAATTATAAAACGAATCAAATAAGCAATTTAAAGCCCTTATAAAACTCATCCTCGTACGTATTGAGCAACTTTGTTACATAAAAAGTTATTCAATTTTAGAACTCTACATTAATTACAAGTCATTTAAAGTAGTAGTTTCCGAAGACGTTAAAGTTTTAATAATTTTAAGTAAAATTACATTTTAAATGTATTAAAGAATGTCGAAAATCCCACTGAGAGTTTTGTCACATAAACCTGATATTGAGATATAGTACTCTATGATCTAAATTTTATTTTAATATAATGTTACTTTATGATAAAAGCTTAAAAGCAAAACAAAAGAATCACGTTACAGCGACGGCGTGTGAATAATTAATAGTGATGGAAGAGAAAGTTATCGAATAAAATTATCATATCGGTATTTTTTACAATTTCCACATGTTAACTTTCTTGTTTGACATTTTAATATATTTTATTTGTCAGGAAGCATTTTCAGTTTATTTGCGGGAAGTCCACTCGGCAACTACATTTATATACGCATTAAGGAGAAACTACTGCTGTCTCCATTGTGAGCTTATTATTTTATGTAATTTTTCTAAATCATACTATAAAAGAGTTTTTTCTAACATTTCCTTATATATTTTATATAAGATTCAATAAAAAATACGTCTAGAATAGCAGTTGTGAAATGGAACGAACAATGTACAGAATATAATAAAATAATTTAAAAATATTACAGTAAAAGTTCATATATGTGATTACAATAATAAAATAATAGTTACAATAATAAAATAATAGCAATATTTAAAATACCATATAATAATAAGACCAAATAACAAACAAGTCATCTAGCTCAAAATCATTATTAAACGTATGTGTTTAGTCGACTCTTGCGCACATCAAAAACCGGAAGCGTTGCGTAATAACATCAGACAGACAGACAGTATAATTTCTCTCAGTTTGTAAATATCACGCATTCATAGAGTTTACATATATTAAGGCATTCTTTTGTTTATCATGAATTTCAATTATATTTATTGAATACTTTCTGCCAATTAAATGTATTATGAAATAATATACACTAAGATTGCATTAGTAAGACATAGTTTCTAAGTAAGACAAATATTAAACAACCTCAATAGTGTTAAGTTGTTTCTAGGAAAAAAAAATATTTTTGTCGAAATATATTTATATCACTATCAGTAATGTAGCAAACAGGTACTTCCGTTCGCCATTTTGTGGTCGATGGTTCCAGAAACTCCACTTACTAAATAATTCACACGGTGAAGCTATTAAGCAATTTCAAACTCTAGGGACACTAACTAATAACTAGAAACTAGAAAACAGATAATTGTAGTTTGATATGAACTTGCATGTATACAAATATTAGGGAAATAGTTCAGCGGTTTTGATTGCTATAAGTTTTAATGAACCTTAAGTTTCAACTGAAGGGACATTTTCTGGAAATGAACATTATAATATACCAAACAATTTATCGTGACTATATATAACTCATAATAAATAACTATATATATAACCCATAATAATATTTAAATTAGATATACAAAGTGTGTGTTTTTTTAATGTTAATATTCAGCTACTTTCACTAATATACTATAATAAATCCCCTGATAAATTATTATAATACTATGTTATTCCTCGTTTATTTATATATTTATAAGTTTATTTTAATGTTTCTGTCAGTATCGAATCATTACTCGGTCACACGCTGTCGTTTAAGATCGTGTTGAAAATAATTTTATTTAAAAATATTATTATCGAAAGTCAAACAAAATACTTTGTTATACTTAAGTTTAGTTATTAGTTTTTAGATAATAATGTATAAAAACTGATATGGTTTGACTAAACACATCCTTTAATAGGGAGAACCATTTTTATAAAAATCAATAGTCTATTATGATACAAAGAGCTTATACTTTACTAACATACTTAACCGTTTTTGTATATAAGTTTTTTTAATGTTAATTATATAATATAATTGCACATATTTGTATCCGATTTTATATATTTTATATAACTTATTATATATTTTTTATTATTATTATTTATTTATTTCATACATCTGGCTGCTTTCTAATTTAAATATGTAAATAAATATGGTTTATTGTAATCACATTTTCAAAACGAACAATTGATTCAAACAATCAATCAATCAGACAGAAAACAAGGCAGTCCAGTTACTGATAATATTGTTTATCATAGTTATCAAATATGTAAGGACGACTAGAAATACTGGATTATGAAAGATTGAAACTCTTCAAAGTAAACAAAAGTGCTTTCAAAGCTCAACTATGTTCTAACATACGGGAATATTCTACCTCACAACGGCTTGAAAAGACTATATTCTATCAGTAAACAAAATAAACAGCGGATTTTAATAATTACCAATACAGATATGGTGTAATGAAACACACAAACACAGTGGCCTCGGTACACAAAGACTCACATCTATAAGTTTATATAAATGTACCGTGTACAATAATCCTTCAGGAAGATTATTGTAAGATTATTGTAAAAGAGAAGTAAGTTTAGAGTACAAAGTGATTTATTATGTCTCTACCTAACAGACATAATAAGTCACTTTGCACTCTAAGCTTACTTTTCCATAAGTATGTTTTAATAAATATGATTTATTAAATATAATATTAATAATTTTATTGCGTTTAATTATCTTTCTTTACAGAGCCAATCTTTTCTGATTTATGTTACAAATATTATAGCAAAGTAATATTCTTCTGAGGACAAATATGAAATTCTATATTAATTAAAACAACGCTACGAAATAATCAAATTAATAGTTCGCGGAATATTGTAATAAATTAACTGATATAAATATTACACTTAACAAAAATAGTTATTCTAAATATCAAGTAGACTCAAAATGTTCTCACAAACAAAACACTACAAACTTGTTCGATTAAATCCCCTCAAGAAGCGAATGCACTTGAACTAGATTATTAAATTTTGCTTATTGGAAAATGATGCACTAATACTAATATTTTTTTCATAAATTTATTAACAAAAACATTAGAAATGTAAATGTAGAATGCAATGTTTTATTTTCCGACATAAACTAAAATATATAATATTATCATAGTCAATACGAACTCGATAATATTAATGAATGATATCGATAAAAGTTATATAATTGTAAAAAGAACAACAGAAATCTGGATTAAGTAATTAAATCGTTATTTCATAAATATGTAACGTGGTCATTGGTACATTTCGCAATGTTTTGACCGGTGCGTACGAAGTCGGTCACCGCGCGGTGATACGAGTTTTTACAGACCAATGAGGATGCGTGTAGCACTTTTACTCGACACCCGCCGTTCGCTTTATTGACTTCTTTTATTCACTTTCATCAATTATACATTTATTATGAATATTTGAGATGAAAATATAAGTTACCGGTAGCGAACAAATTAAAATATTTCCTGGAATTGAGTTAATTATCGTTTTGAATAACAAAATATGTAACACTAAAAACGATACGCCAATTTAACTTCGCTGATATGTAACGTATTAAGGTGTGCGTAATATTTTATAATACATCTTTGATGTGTTCACAGTATAGATAATTAGCTATCAAATTTAATTAGAAAGTGAGAAGTTTGGGTGCTTTGTAAGTTATAAAGCATCTTTTTTGGTTATAATTAATTTATATTTCCTTTCTATATTAATTAATAGAATATAAAAATAATTAAGAGAATAATTTATAAACATTTTATAAATGCCTTATTTGTTTTTAATTTCATATGCCAGCTAACAGGGTTAGATAATACTGGACAAGATATAATAGATAACAAATATTTCAATAAATTCAGATAGTTTTAGTGTCAAACTACATCTATTAATTTATTCTAGGGGTAACTAAGTCCCCGAATTTCGAGCATGAATCAATGTTTGAATGGTCCTACTGGTTTGGAATAAAAAGTACGTTATTATCATCTTTTCATATATCTTATCCTTTGTTAATAATTTTCTGTTACGTTCCAGGCGACAATTTATACTTTGGGAATATTTGACAAAACTGTTATATATTTAGCATTTTCATTAAATCTTTTAATATATTTTTATAATATACTATAAGATAAAGATGTATTTAAAAAAATATTACATCCAGTACAGAAAATTATTTTTTTTTATTCCTATTGAAAAATACGTCCTAACTGGATATGCCGAAGTCTCACATTCCTCTGCCAAAGTATTAATATATGGACGTATATATACGTAATACGATAGAAAACACATTGCTTTACTACAACAAATTTAAATAAACCACTGAATGGCTAAATGTAGATAATATATTTCAAGGAAGCCAATACAATAAGAAAAAATAATCGAAAATATTTTTAACTTTTGGTTGTGAACTAAAATTAAAAAAATCCATTTTATGATTTTGATGTTATATCATGAGTATTGATTATTCACAGTAAGAATAATTAAATTTTTTAACACTGCATGATTAAATTAAAAGTTTTATAGTATCGTCTTATTAAAAAATGTATTATTGTTTCAGAAAATGCGGATATTAATTATTTGTACGCTGTTGGGGGTGGTGATTGCGAGAGGGGATGATTGGCAACCTATAATGCCAGAATCCGACCTCCTGTACACCTCCTACTCAAAATCACCGGAGAGGTCATTGGACCCAAGGTAATTAGCAATTAAGGACTACAAAATTAGATATACAAAAAATTATGAACAAAAAGTATTATTTTAAATTCGTGTTGACTGTTAATTGTAGTAAAAAAACATTTTTAAACTATAACATAATTAATGTCGTTAAAGAACCTGTTATAACTTTCTTCACATGTGTTCTTTGCCTAACACAATCACGAGGACTCTTGTCAGTTGTAAACTACGCTAAAAGCTCATTTCATACCAGATACATGACTGCAACTTAGATCTTGTTAACATCATTTAAGTCTGGAGACGTGGCAAACTAAGTCACAAGCATTAAGGTGACTTTACACTGACATGTAATTAAACGTGCTTACTAAACAAATTATCTAACGCGTATGTTTGATCTAAGTCATGGAAGAAAATATTATATAAAAAAAATATTTGTTTTGCCTGCAACAAGTTACGTTATAAGTGTAAAAAAAATGATTAATTTCATACCAGTGGCTGGGTTTTTGTAAGAATTAAAATTGTTATTATTTATACTGTTGTTTTTGATAAGTATTTTTCCTAACAGTTTATTAAAGGTTGTAAATCGGCGACCGCTCCTACGGCCTTCCTACAGCAAGCCCGCTAATCTATTCAACCCCGCTCCGTCTGTGAACTCCGATTCGTGCAGTGTGTACAAGGTGTCTATGAATCAAGAACTCTTCTACCAATATGTAGAATATGAGACGAAAATACCAGATCTTAAGGAATTCACACTTTGTATGTGGAGCAAGTTTCACAACCATAGCGAGGACCATCCGCTGTTCTCTTACGCCGGTTAGTGAGTTTATTATATATTAGAAATAACTTAAAAATAACCTTCCAATCGTAATATAAAATAACTAGTTATTACTACACTTCGATAGAAATTAATTCTCCGTATTAACCAATTTTGCTACGGATACATTAATTAGGAACTGGTTCTTCAAGCTGTTGCAATTCCTAATAGTCAATATATTTAATACCACTCTAAATATTGCAACTTTGTCAAGGGTATAATCGTTTTTTTATGAACCATAAAAACTGGTATAATTTAATAAGTATTATTGAAAATTCCTTGCCACATTCATATCAAACAAACTAAATACCAATTCTATAAATGTTATATTATTTCCAAAAGAATTTTATGTATCAGATTTACTGCGAAATATATATATTTTATAAATACTTATACAACTCTATTATGAGGTTACTTTATTCTATGAAGTTTATTTTCATATTATTATAAAATATTTTTTTATTTCACTTTTCTCTTGATCGATGTTTTCAAAAAACTACCGTTTTACCGTACGTCTTGGTTAGTCTAAGTAAAATCTACACCGTATAAGAAAATATAATATGTAGTGAGACTGTTGGGAACATATCCTCAAAAATAAAGACGTTTAACAGAAAGTGTGAACACTTAGAACGTTAAACAGATTTGAAAAAAAATAATAGACGTATATTTTAACGAGTGCAAATAAGAAATAATTATTATTATATATTAATAAATGATATTTCAGCTCCATTTCATTAAATATTCCTTACACGACTTGGGTACAACAGATCAATTCACATGATAAATTTAGCCTACTTATTTGACACGTTACGATATGTAGTGCGACAGTTTGAGTCTTGAGATAGGTACCCATTGCCTAAGAGCTCGAAGTCGTGACCGTCTATTACGAGGCACTAATTCTATAAACACTATTTATCGGACATGATGCCTCGAAGCCAATCGTTTAAAATAACCGAAATAGAGCTGTGATGTCTAATTTAATTTGGTATTTAAATATTTACGTAATATGTTATTAAACTGGTGGTAAATCTAATAAATTTGTTATTGAATATTGAAATTAATTTATAATTATATTGGGAATAATTATTTTGATTTTGAAATCACTGATTCTAATTAAATGGCAATGCTATGCTATAGATGCATTTTATTCTGTGTAATATCATTTTGATATGTAGAAATAATAGTCATGCATGGAATTTAAGATCACGGATGATTGTCTAAAAAATCGATAATCTCTTATAATTATTATTAAAGAATAAAATACTCTACGAAAAAGAAACTAGCACATGCTAATATTGATTAATAGGTTAATTTTAATGTACGTTGCTTTTATAAGAACGTAACATTCTCTAACTCACATTCTGTATATGTATTCGGATCTTCTAACTTAAATTCTATTCATTATTGTCCTATCGTTTGCTATTTACAATTGCGAGAAAGGGGTTAATGTAAAAGTACTTACTATATTTGGAAAGAATATTTAATTCTAGAAATGGAACTTTAGCTAGATTTTATATATTCTTCTATACTTTTAAGTACAATAACTTAATTTTATAAATAATTAATTATGTTTGGTTTATCAAACGACATTTATTTTACTTACTATCCAAAATAATATCAGTAGAGCCTTGTATAATGCCTGATGTTACTCAATTAACGTATCAATAGACAGTCAGTATAGAATCCCTCTACATGGATCAGTTATCGACCGGCGTCAATAACACCAGTTTTGGTAGTTAGTTAGTTAGTTAGTTACTGAATCAGATATGAGAGTATATATCCAGTTGGATATATTTATGATTTTAGTTTGCTCAGTCATATAAAACAAAGGTTCTATTAAGAATATATACATAATATATATTTTTTTATATCTAGTGGGATCCAACCCGAAGGAAATATCTGCTTGGATATCAAATACGAAAGAAGCCAGTTACTTCAGCATGGCAGTTCACGGTCAGACCTACTTCAGACTCAACTATCCTCTGAAGCTTAACACGTAAGTCTAGAAAACTTTATTGTTATAACAACGTATATAATACCTAACAGTGTAAGTGATTTTCTCACACATTAATATTTACGTACACAGAAACAGACACACATCTACGATGCTGTTAATCATTTATTCAACCATTAGTAAGAGCATTTCCTCTTTTCTTTACCATGTGTTTTGAGCATCACACAAAACAAAGTCTTCTATTAAACATATGTACTCTTTGAAAAGGCTCAACTGTTCTCTATGTCAAAAGTAGGAACGTCAAATATGACAGATCCAATGGAATTGGTACTCGTTATAATCCTATCGAATTCTAAAATCAAAACAGGAATTCAGTCGGCCTTCCAGCTGTATTTCATATGAAACACACATTTTATTGACAGGTATGTATCTTGTGATATTCGAACAAGGCTTTTTAGGTTACTACACCTTTTGTTATTTTTAACAAGGTTACATTTAACAAACGTTTGTCAAACATATTAAGTGTATTGTTCATGTTTAAATAAATGATATTTAATATCATTCATCAATAATTTTTGTTCATTTAGTTAATTTAATTAATCTTAATTATATAGTATTGTAAAGCCAGTCGTGAGCTTTGCAACTTATTGATTATATGAAGTGTTACTGAACACTATGAAAATAAAAGACTGACAAAGTTCAGTGTGATTTGAGTGATGAGTAGAATGTGTCCATTTATACCGCGCCCAATGTTCTACACATATTAATGAAAGTTGAAGCATTTTAAAAGCTTCGGCTCTTTAAGCCTAATTGAAGGACGTATGGATGGAGAATATATAATATATACGCGAATTGATATTGTAACAACAGAGGCCTTTTCTGCTACACACGTCACACACATGTATATCTTGTGTGATTCGCCATTTACAGCGCTTTATTTAGTTATCTGATTTTATAATAATATTACTGCTCTTCCTTGGGCCAGATAAATATTTGAATATGATTCTTAGAATCAAGTAATTAATTCATTTATTGTTCAGTGTACGCTTTTTGATAGTTTAACTTTGTGATATTTTTCTTCCTTCACTTACCATTTGAAGGTATTGAGTTACAAAAATAAAATACCCAGGTAGCTCAATGTGAATTGCAGAAAAAATCTTGTATTATATTAACATTGATTTACAAGACGTTTCCATATTTATGTTTAAGTATGTCATTGACGACTCCATTAACAGCACAGTATGAGAACTAATAACGTAACCGTAAGATAACATCACACCTAATGTAATCGAAATGTTACGTTATGAAGTTATGTAAACTATATAGAGTTGGATTTCTATTATAGTTATATTATAGTTCTATTATTACCAATATAGAGCAGTTGTCGTAGGACTGTTTGAACAAAAAAAAGGTTTTTTTGAAAATACTTACCATATATTTTAATACCTTATAATTATATACCTGCAACATGTCCAGGATATCCCAATGTTCCTAAAATCAATGTTATATTATGTTTGACTTTGTAGTATTATCATTTTTATGGATTTTATAATGTTAGTACTTTTGAGGCTGTTTCAGAGTTAAATGTTAAAACGTTTTAACTTCCTTTATAAATTCGAAGTGAGGAACACCGGATTCTATACTCCTTCGTTTAATTTTATATATTTTTTTTATCTTTTTACCAACAATGCACGTTTATCAATAAAAATAAAGAAAAACCTTAATTCAAAGAATGTTAGTTTATTAATTGATATAACTTAGAACTAATACAATTTCTGAACATATATGTATGTAATCCGTTTTTTTTTTTTGTATTTTTTTTTGAGATTCTTAAATCTAAATGCAGAATAGAAATATACGCTAGATATAAGAATATAATATAATTTAATAATATCCATGAATATACATCTAGTTTCTTTTTTGTTTTTGATACATTTAGATATTTTAAGTGAAATTTAAATAGCATTGAAATGGATTAAGACACACCTATACACCTATAATTTGAATATGAATTATTAATTTGAAAAGATTTATACGAAGTGGTAAGTAAACATTTCGTGGCGATGTTTTATGTACTTATAATTCTTGCAACAGCATATCGATGTTTTTGATGAGTACTTGTCCTCAACATCGGTACATTTAATGCATACGCAAGTAGATGATGATAATAAACGGTGTTTTATCTGAATTTTTTTCAAGTAAAGTGTCTGTAAATATAAAGGTAACAATTACTAATTAGAGACTAATAAAACTAAATCATGACTCCTGTCATGAAAGTACGGATTTCCTATACCTAGTTGGTATTTCAGATTTTGATATCATGATATTTCTGATTTACCTCACTGGCGTTACTGCCAATAACTAGATTGATATCATGTGTGGTTGAAGCTTCACAGAGGATGCATAATTATAGTTTCTGTTGTTTATTCAAGCCTTTCAACTATAAATGCTGATTTAACTGACAACGAACAAGTTGACTAAAAACGATTTTCTCTAGTCTTAATCTTATTGACATCCGTACCTTCATGTTCAGAGAACCTAAGCTTTCCTAAAAGTAACAAAGACATTAAATGAATAACATAAGAGAATGCGCCAAAAAATATGAATAGGGTCAATGAGAATGTTTACGACAATTGCGCCGATAAATGCAATTGCCAAAAACAAAATGATAGGCCAAATTCTACGATTTGTATGTACGAAATAATACGAATGTAATGTTATGAAATCGAATTATGAGAATGAAGAAGACACTTAAAAAATAATATAATATTTGTCTCTTCCAGATGGTATCATTCATGTCAGTCATGGAATGGAAAAACCGGAGAGTGGCAGATTTGGGTAAATGCTGAAAGAGTCGGCAGAGGCTTTCATAATCGGGTAAGAAAATCTCTTTATTTAAAAAAAATATTTTAGGAAGTGACTGTGTGGACATTGACTTTTCAAAGATAAAACTATTTTTATTAATATAAAGTTTAATGATATTAAATTTAATTTTATTACTATGCTTTCTCAGCTTGTCGGTCATATCATCAAAGGAGGTGGTACTATCATAAGTGGACAAGATCAATCTCTTCTATACAAAAAAGATGGCGCTGAACCGATAATAAGTAAGTCAAGTATCAATACATACAGTATTCATACATACAATATCCTTGTCAGAGTAAAAAATATTAATCATTTTTGTTTTTTTAATTTTAGAACAATCGGGTTTAATAGGAGAAATTACTATGTTACAACTGTATCACGTCGCTTTGACTGCGGGAAAAGCTCATAGAGATCATAAACATCACCACGTACATCATTTTAAGCACGATGGAACACCATTGGAGACCCCATCACAACCAGGAGTTGAATCAATGGAACCTCCTGCTATACCTATTGGAAACGGCAACTTTTTAGTTGGTGGTCAATTACAAAGGCCTGCTGACCTAAACTTGGCACAACCAGCTCCTCAACAAATGATCCCGGTTAAATTGTCTAATGGACTGCAACTTCAACAAGAGTATATCAATGGACAATTGGGCAATAGAATTGTATCAGAGCAGTTGCTCAATAGTGTCCAATCTTTGCAAACAAATCAAATATTTGGAAACAATAATCAACAGTTACCATATCTTGGATTAGCGGTATCACCATTGAATCCAAGCCAGCGTTATCCAACTAGAACTTTTGGACCAGCAAAAGGCACTACTGTTCTTCTTTCAGGGTCTCTTATCAACCCTGCTAACGTTCAATATATTGACGATGCCGAAAATTCACATAATCTATTTAAGAGAGATTCTAAGAAACGAGACAAAAGAGACAATCCGGAGAAAGAATTGGAAGATGAAAGAAAGAAAGGTAAGTTTTATGATTATTTTTTTGAATACCAAAGTTACATCAGTGCAAAAGTAATTAATAGCGATCTTATAATTAAGCCACAGGAAAAAAAGACAAACGAGGACTGGTCTCCCTGTCAGACGGATCAATTGTAGACGAAGCGCTTCTCAGCCCAGATCTCTTTGATACTAAAGAAGACGAACTACTATTTCAACAATCCCTGCAAAATGGATTGGCTGGCGTTGTGGGAAATCAACCAATTCAAAACCAACAAAGACAGAACGTAAGTAGCTATTTTTCAGAAATATGTCATTTTTTTTATTACTTTGATATCAATGTTGATGTTTCGATGAAATGTTTCGAACCTAACATGATTTTTTTTTTTATTTATATATATAATAAAAAGACTTTGGTTTTAAAGGTGGACGAAAGAGAACCAGCCGAGGCAGAAGTCAAGGCCGTGATGGAGGTCTGCAGTGGATGCAATCCAGAGCCATTTAAGAAAGCTCTCATTTTATCATGGAGGGGCACGCCTAAAAAACTATACAGCGGGGCGCATTACTATAAGGGATTGCCAATATGTCGAGCTTTCTAATCTGGTTTAGATTAAAAGGCTAGTCGATATATATGATTAGGCAGTTCATAGAGAAGAAAATTTAAGAGCCCAATTATGTTATAAATAATATTTTATTACATAATATGGGGTAAAATCGATTCCAAATCCCCTAGTAATATTTTTTCTAGACATAAGTACATTAACATTTCTTAAATAGTCCTGGTAATAAGACTTACAAAAAAATAAAGGAAATTTCAGCCATATTAGATCGATATTTTAGCCTGTTAATAAAAAAGTTATCTACATCTTTACGGTTGAAACTGGCTATCTAGTATCTAAATAGCAGAATCCAGCTGCGAATGTAATCAAGTCCTAATCCAGATAGTTTTGTAACGTCAATATCATCTAGAAGATAGTAACTAGTACCTACCTATCTTTATAATTTTATCTTTACTTTAACTATTATCTTTACTTACGTCACCAAACGACGATCATTATAAAACCTATTGGAGTTTTGAGATAATACTTCGAACTTGCCATTGCAAATTATTTATTATAGACTAAGTCATGCATGTATTTTTTTACTAGTTCTAACCAATCTGTTACCATGTTTTAAATATAATTGTGAAAATATATTGACTTGTTATTATTACCACAAAACCATTTCAGTGCAATAATATGCGTTATTATTTCATAATTCTATCTACGTAAAAAATAGCATGTGGCATCTACTGTAGCCAATAAAAAGTGATAGTTCTATATAAATCTCTATGAATTCTGTGAAGTGAATTTTGCATAGTTACATAGTGTAAACTATGTAATTTCTCTACATTAAAATATCTAATATTGTTGGGAGTTTCCAATTATTAGTATTTAAGACATATTTATATTAACTATATCGTTCAAAGAGATAAAATCGAAAAAAAAAATAAAGAAAAAAAACTTACCTTCTGAGAAAAAAAAGTGATGACTTTTATAGTCCAATGCTTAATAATAATAATCTATGATAAATAAAAAAACTCAATATGAAATATAGTAAAAAGCATTCAGGAATCTGAATAGAGTAGATGAAAAAAATTAAAATTAAAGTGAAGTTTACACCAGTGCGCCTTAAAACATTGAAAATAAACATATATGTTTAAAAGATGTATGTTAAAAATGTGTTCAACAAAATTAAAGAGTCATTCCCACAGAATGTTAGTTTATAACGCACTCGGGTAAATATTTAGTGAATAATGAGTAGGCGTAAAGTTACTTTATATATAAAAAATACTAAAATGTATCGAATTGCACAACCTTTGATATAATTATAAATTATCCACTTAATAATATAATCATATCACTAGATTCTAGTAAATTAAAACTTCAAAAACCTGAAAATGGAATTATGATTTGTGAGATTAAGGACCTTGAAGTTTTAATATTAAATATACAAACTATAGATGAAGAAAGTAACTTAAATATATATGAAAAGCCAAAGATGGTACCATCGCACCTGTAATGTGATTTGCAACTTACTTTGTTCTTATTATGAACATGCTGATGATGGTAATCCGAATCTATTTCTGGCTCGCTAAAGTAGCTCTGGTCCTGCAAACAAAATGGAAAATTAAGCTCGTACTAAAAGCTTTATTATATTAACCTTTAAGATTTATTATATTAACCGAATGAAAGAGAAAATACCTGTAAAGATTTCAATGAAAAGTGCATGTCCAACAGGTTTAATGCTCAACATCAACAAGTTAAAAACATTCCTTTAAATTATACGAAATAAAGGACATACAATTTTTATTCTACAATTAATTTTCTAAAACTTTTAGATTCTGTTCCGAGTTTGTTTCTTTATAATATTTTATTTCATGAACCTGTTATGCAAAAGTTTGTAATGAATTATGTTCTCAACTAGACAAATATAACAAAAAAAACTTCCTTTTTATCCCCTGCATTGTGTTAACTAACTACCTCGCTACCTATATACTTTTTAATCATTTAATTCTATGCCTTAATAATAAAGGACATTTATTCGAAAATGTCCATAAAATAAACACTAAACATTAACGATACTCGCACAACAATAATTTAATTATTTATATAAATAAATTACAACAAGCTATCCATTGTCTTATAAGTTTAAAAAAAACTATTTTCGACAAAGAAAATGTTCAGGATATGCCTCTGATTATAATAAATCAGATAAATAACATAACAAGCCGGGATATAAAAATTAGTTTCAAGACTTTTTAATAAAGTCCCACATTATTTATGGCTAAGAAAAAGCTTAAATATGTTACATATTAAGAGCAGTGCTGTGATGTCATCCCAACAAACCTGCCTTTGTGGCGTAGAATTCAGATAAAGTTGCTTGTTCTAATCCTCTTCAAAATGTAATATTGTTTACAACTCGAGAATTGAATATGCATTTTTGCTAAACAGTTCACGAAGCTTTATGCTATAAACTTTTTAGCGAGCTTTGATGTTGACATCAGTTTGTATGTATAGGTTGAATAGTTGTATTTTTGAAATAAATATATTTATATAAAACTATTTAAGTAACAAAAACAATATTTTTTGTCCACTGAAATACTAGTAGACTGTAAAATACGAACCTGATCCCAGACAGAGTTAGTTGGCATAGGAACAGATCCAGCGCCCAGCGCTCCAGGGAAGACACCGCCCCCGATATCAGCAGCCTCAAAAAGACGTAGTACTGAACGATCACGTATATCCCGCAGGTGAGCCCTGGTCACAAATAAGTACGTCAATGCCTGCTAATTGATTAGTACTCTTTATTTTCGCTTAATAATCAAAGTAAATAACATGAAAAACAACTTTACCCGAATGCCCGGCGTGTCTAAAATTTGCCGTAATGGCAAACAATTGCTCACAAAATAGGTCACAAGCAGAAACGTGTAACGTTAATTAGAAATAAAACAAAAATCTTTTAAAAAGTACCTTTTGCATTGAATAGGTAATAAAAACTGAATTGAATTACTAGAGACAATGATTTTCCCTTCTTTTTAGAACGTGCTCAAAGCGTATTTACTTCACAAAGAGACGAAATGGAACTAAGTAATGCTTGACATAAGATGTGTCAATTTAGACTGGTTGATAGATTTTAGTCATTTGAAATTTATTGATCAGGTGAGCTCTTGCAGTTTTAATTAAATAGATTGAGAGTCGTTTCTATTAGTAAATATTTCATGAATCAGTTACCTAGATAGGATATCGTCTTTAGATATATAGGTAACTATTTAGTAATAATGCAATAGAAAGTTAATTTTACTTTCATACCTTCGTTTGGAATAAAAAAAATAAACAATGCCTGCTATTAGTTAATAATCGTTAAATTAGTAATAAAAGAAAAGGGTAGGATTTTCATCACAAGTAACAAAATTACTGTTAATTCAATTACTGCCAAAAGCATTATTTTTTTAAATTCCTAAATATAAGATATATCGTAATCACATTATAGAATTTCACTAAGTTTATTAATAGGCTTTTACTTGCCTGGATGGGTCCGAAAAATATTTTTGTGTTTTATAAAGGCTACCTTTATTGAATTATATTTATATACCATCCACATTATAAAAATCCGTCCATATCTTTTTAAAGCATGTAATTTTTTTACTTGTTAGAAAATAAAAATCTGCTTTATATAAAATTTAATATATATATATATATATATATATATATATATATATATTAAATTTTATATAAAGCTAAGTAATATATGTAATACACGCAACCCTCCCACCCTTCACTTGAATGCCCAGGCCATCAGTTTTGATTTGCATAAATTAAATCAAAATAATAACCTACATTAGTGATATGCATGTAGGACACACACACATATATATATATATATTATTTAACATATGAACCCATGTATAATAGAGTCATTATTATTATGTGCATTTGATTGTCTAACGAACCGGGTATGTACAGAACCTCCTGAGGACAAAGGTGAAGCTATTACAGTGTTCTTCTAACTATATACTTATTTACTTCCTTTGAAAACCTAGACATTCCCAGCGTAATTTAATTTCTTATTACTTTCCAGCTCTTTTATAATTGAATAGAGGGTAATATACATACTATATGAATCATTTTCTAGATAGAGGTAAAAATGCCTGAAACATCGAGTTTTGTTCTTAAAATAATGTTAAATAAAATGAAAAGAAATTTAATTAGAGCTAATTTGATAAAATACACAAACCATTTCAGATTTATAAATTTCCAACCATTTGAAGTTTTAAAAAATTATATTCATAACATTCACTTAATACTTACCAGTATACCAGGCCAGAATATAATAAGTATTCAATATTACCCTCATCGAAATATTGGTGTTAATTCTAACTCTACATTACTAGCAACTGTAATTATTTACATCATATTCCTCGTTTTCTTAAGCAAGTTCAATTATTGATGACTTACGGGCATCGATGGTCATGGACATGTATGATTCCTTCTCTCGGTTTCATAGTTCAAAAGTTCGACAAGTTTTAAACAATAGATAACTAAAAGTTAGCTCGTTTCTCGTATGAAACGATTACCGGCGGAACGTACACTGATGCCATTCCCCTCGCTGATAGGGCGCCCGGCTACCGCGCAAGGCGGGAACGCCCTAACCTATCAGATTGTTAATGACTGTATACCCAAATTTAATTTAAAAATAGACATTTTTCTAATACCGCGTAAATCTACTCAAATACCATAAATGATAATTACTTGTATTTAAACAAGTTTGGAAAATTTTTAGGTGGGATGTTTTAGAAACTGTAGACTCTTTGAGCATTCAAAAATAATCAGTTATCTCGAATCAATTTAAAAATCGAACATTTACATTTTCTAAATATGAATTAAATGAGACTAGAAAACGATTAAATAAGATACTTCCCGGTATTGCAATTAGTAAGATATTAATTTTGTAAGCCCGGGGCGTAAAATGACTTAAATTCCATTACATTATTGAAGCGGGAAAATTATAACGTCGCCAAAATTAGACAAAAAAATAAAGAATATCATATAATTTTAGGCTGTGGTGAAAATTTTGATGTTGACCGAGTAATCACATAAACGTACAGAAAAATACATGAAAGATAAGTATTTTTATTGTTTAAGTAAATTGCTTAGATGTTATGTCAACATTTTATTAACCAAACAATCTAAATCCAATCAGATGTTAGCTAATTAATTATGAGTCGGTTGGGTTCCAATAATACTTGTGGGGTCACCTAAAACTATAATAGCTATGTCCTAAACACAAAGAGGAAAAGGTCAAGCTATAACCTATATCTGATCAATTTGTGGAAATGAATATCAAGAACTTTGACAATTATTTGTAATATTCTTAAAGATTAGATTCATAAACAGGTCTTGTACATACATACATACGTGTATTATTAAATGTCCGGATTTCCTGTCACCTTGTTAAACTGTTTGTAAGAGATCGAAGATGTGACTTCAGCTTTACTAAAAATATCTATGACTATATACTTACAGTAATTTTTTATAAAGTATTTACAAAAGTAGATTAACTTTGTTGGTACTTGTAAAGGTAAATAACAGTATCAAACTGTTAAACCTTTTAAAATTACAAGCTTATCTGTGGTCATGATTTGATTAATTTATAAATGTTATTACTCTATGGGTATATATTTCTGATACATACAATAGTATACACAAATTATTTATATTTATTTCAAAGCATTACCATGTTACCTATACTTACCGCTTATGGGTAATACAACATAAATATATAAATGTTGTACATACTACTATATATACTATACTTAAATCTTAAACATAACCTTATCTTAAGATTTTAATACTGTACCTTACGTCCTCTAGTTCGTAGAACATGTCCTTGGAAGTATCATGTATGTATATCTTTACATACTCGCTGTCCATGTACGACATAGTGAGTTGCTTTGAGAAGCTTCGAACGAAAAGCGCTTTCACAGTATCAATAGACGTGACCTCATTGGGCAGTAAAGCTCTCTTGGTTTCGTTGCGGTATTGCAGGAATACCAAACCTGCATAATGAGCATTGTTATGTGATTCGAGAAGTAATTAAACATTGAAACAATGTATTACTTAATATATAAAATATTAAATTAAGTATCCCATGAGCCATGTTATGCTTTTAAATTAATATATAAACATACAACGAAAAATTTGAACTTGCGAAATCTTGGAATCCGTTCCCGTCACTCTAACTACTGATATCTCGTACAATTAGCCGCCTTCATGAATTAGCATTATATTAAAGGTCATCTTTTAAAAATCCTAACGAATCTTTAATAGAAGCTTTACAATATAAAAAAATATTAATTGTAATTGTCCATAAACATGTTAGTCATGTTATGCTTAAATTAAAGAGCTTAAATAGACATAAAAGATAACTGTTTTTCGAAAGTTCCATTAAAAATATGAAACCCGTGTCAACTTAATTCTATTTTAATGAGTATTACCCAGCGGACGTTCAAGAGTCTTGCTAGGAGTGCGAACTACGGGTAGAGAGGACCGTTGCTTGCCTCCACGACGAAATCCAGTAGACGAAGTCTCGACCTCTGACATCACCCCGGGGTCATCCTCAAACAGCAAGAGGTTGCTGTTCGAAGGCAGATAGCGGGGCAGTGGCGGCTAGGAGATAATTAACATTGCTGTAAGATGATCCCGTTTTCCTTGTCTTAATACATGTGTTTAATGGAGTGTTTTAGCAATACATCTAAAATAAGTCTTTAATCACAACACGATAAAACTATCTTCCTTTCATAACCTATACAAATAAATGCACCAAAGAATTGGCTTCTTTCATCGCAAATACTATAACATTTTTTATTTCATCAGAATATTAAAATATTTTTAATAATTGAAGTTATATATAATAAATATATCTTGAACAGGTTTTTTTATTAACTGTAAATATAAAAATAAATTTCTTGTTAAAAAAAGGTTTTAAAAATAAATGTTATCCAAATCTTTAATTTCTTTTTAAGGTATTTAAATTAAATAATTCGAAACGAGCTCAGAGAGAGTGCAAAGTAAACTGAAGGTATCGTCTTCATGATTCGCGGAAACTGCAGAAATACTCTTTTGAGAGAGAATACAACATATTATGTTAAAGTTTAAATTAAAATGAAAGCATATAATTATATAAATAAGTAAATGATCTCAAAATTAATATATTAAAATAATAAAATTATTTCCCTACGCTGGTTTAAGGTTTTTAAAAATAAACCGAGAGGAGCAAATATCCAAAAATATACAAAAGTATACAAAAAGTCTCATTCATATAACTAGATGATATATTCAATACGAATAGACTTTCAGAATTAATTTTCCAGTTCTTACAGCTATTTGATGAAAATGAAAACAGAAATGGCCAATTTTTCACAAAATGTTTGTACATATTTTTATCAAAGTTTGAATTTTCTGGTGATTAAAAATGTCGGAGAAAGTAATTATTATATTTAGCGATTATTCAAATATTTCGATAACATTGGTTGTTTTTCTATATTTTTTGTAAAATAGAAAAAAAGTGTCTCAAAACATGGGCATTTTTTCTATAACCAGACTGTTACAGAAGAAATGTGACATTAAAAGTATCACGAAGTTCCTTTACATTTCAATGAAATCATGCTTAAATTCCAATTTAATTTATCCGATTTAACAAAAAACACAGAGATGAAATAGAAACTGCAACCTGTGGCAGCAACGGACATCAAAACACAAAAGTATAGAGAACGCTTAGAAGTTAAACAAGATTTTAGTATTAACAAGTTAAATGCTTTGACATACGCCTCTCGCAATATCATCTGAGAAAGGGCTGCCATATTCTTGTTTACAAAATAATTTAGTTGGGTGGGAGTTTAGTTGGAAATCTAATGGGAACGTATTCGCTTGTAAAAGCGTATGTAGGAAATTGAGTTCTAGCATATATCAAGTTGCTTTTAAAGTCTTTTGATAGTTTATATTTATGAAAAGATGTTTCTTTGAATGTTGTATGAGATGTTTTGTTTTATCAAGCTAAACATGAAAGGCTGGATTGCGTAAACTAATTGTATAGTATACACACTAGCTTACCTTCCTCGTATGAGGTTCTATTTGTCGGTAGGGCTTCATGATGCGAATTTTAGCAGGTACTGCGTATTCTGGAATGTTCATGATCGCAACACCGTATTTCTAAAGATTTATTAAAAATAAAAAAGAAATCATAAAATAACATACACAACTCAAAAAACAACAAAAGATAAAATTATAATTGAAATCTAATTGAACACAAACCGGATAAAAGATATGTCACATGGGCAATGGGCATGCCCATTACTTTTTTTAACAAATTGTTTTTAAAAGAGATAAGTTTAATCTAGTTTAAATAAAATTTTGTTAAAAATTACTTACTATTTTAGTCATTTGAACCTTGAATTACTATTAACATTTTTTTTTAGAAAATAAATGAAAACTATTCCCCAAAAACCCGATATTTTTCCCTTCTATCTTGAGATAGAACGTAAATAAATCTATATATTTATTGTAAAACTGTACCAATATAAGATGTAATATCCCATTATAAAATAAAAATCTCTAAAAACCCAACGGACATATTTGCCACACAAATTGGGATTCTCATAAATGGCGTTACAAAATAAATTGCGTATAAATAAAATAAAAATAACTGAACAAATATACCAAGTGTAAAATGAACAAGACGTCATATCTCCCGCACCTGTTGATATTCAGAGTACTCTTACCCCATTATCCATCCCACCAAGACCATGCTGCTGAGCATACAAGTGGTTGCCAGCGAGGGTGTGGCGCCTGGGATCGTCGCGGCGGGAGGGGCGGCCTCGCAGGGGCCCACGGCTGGGCTCACCATCAGATACACCCCCTGGTTATAAAATAATGTTTTAGAACTTCACCTTCTTCAATATCGTTGAATATGTTCGTGTCATGCGTTAAATAAAAAATGATTATAAGGTGAACATGCATTTTGTAATTTATTTACCGTTGTGTGTTTCTACAGTCAAAAGCTTATCTCACTAGTAATCATTATTATAATATAAACTATTGTCTAAGCTAAAGTATTTGAAGGCTTATTAGTAATATATAAGTAAAACTATTAATATTTGTTACATAAAATGCAACAAACCTAAAAAAAATGTTTTTTTTACCTTTTTCTACAGAACATTCCGATACTTACTCGTTCTTAGGATATTACAACATTTGGCTAGCTTACAAGATAAAATAATAAATTTATATTTTTGTTCCTTTTCAATCTTAATATTTTTTTTTTTGCCACAAGAATTCGCTATATTATTTTAGCGGTGAGATGGGTAAAGCGACCTCATTGTGAATAGACTGCTCCTTCTGTATTTTTTAAAAGAAATAATGTATGAATACAGTAGTATGAGATGTCAAGAAGAGTATTGCATAGTACATAATAAAAAAAAACTACTTACATCAAATATAATTATGGTTAACAATAAATGAAATTACAAAAACATCTGAGATTGAATTGAATAGATGTATTAAAACAAAAGATAGAGCAATGAAATGTTTATTTATTATAAGGGTAAAGATTTATTTAATGAAATGTGTTTGTTTAATAATAAATAAGTATACGCATAGCAATTGCAAGTATTGCTATCTTAGTCTCCTGTGATCTGTAAAATGCAGTTATTTTTAATTATAATACTTTATTGCACACCACAAAAGATATAAGTCATTGAAACAATGTATTCATAAAATAATTATCTATTTAACTATAAATCGCAAAAATTTGCACTTATTTATAAACATTAATTACTAAAACTTATTGCTAAGTAACTATTAGGTAAGTAGAATATTGTATTTAATTATTCGCTCTTTGATTAATATTAAATGAATGTGAAAACAGGAGCAGGACTCGAACCTGAACCACCTCATGGAAGCAGTCCACGTTGCTCTGATAAACAATTTATAGTGGCAGAATCCGCTTTTGCTTATGTAGGCTTACTATATTTTTTGTAACTGTCTGTGCTGTGGCAACATTTTTAGAAGTTGAGTCCCACACATTGTGGTGAATTTTATATTCAACATATCTTTATTATTTAATTAAGCATAACATGGCTTATGTATAAAAAATATATATAAATTAATTTATAATTACACTCGCAAATTCTAATAATATGAGTGTTTTTAAGTTACTTACATAACTTAAGGTAATGTCGTTCATCTGACATTCTTAATCTGCGATTAGCAGCAACGACATCCGGCATTTCCTGCCTCCTTTGAAATTCTATAAGAGGATGACCATCTTCCGAACGTGCAAGAAAAGTGTTTTGGAGACAATTGATTGTAGTGTTTATACAATTTCCATGTTCTTCATCCGGTCCGGGGCACTGAACACATAACGTTTTGTTGGTAAACAATCACCTAATAATTTTAATATTACAAAAATGGTATATTAATTTAATAAATGCTTACAGAAAAACAAGAACTTATACAACATCCCATGATTTAAGATGACTTGTAGCACTTTTTGTATTTAAGTGATCAGACGGACGAAACGAGTGCCGCCAACACTATCCTGCAGTGCAATGCAAGGAGAGCTTTGCTGACTGGGTATTTGATGTACAGCAAGACATTTACGAAAATTTATTACATGCGTACAACGAGCCCTACATCTCTTTTACTTATCGGGAGGCTGCATGAGATAAAAAGAGACGACATATATATATAACCTCCGTACAAACTATTTTAAGGGTCAGTCGAATATACAACTATACATATAATAGATGATGAATTGGGTATTTTAATTATGTTATACAGAATTTGAAAATTTTGAGTTTTCTACGAGTCAATGGGAAGATGCATGGAATTTTCGACGATTATATCATTATTTTAAAATATATATGCTGTAAGGATGTAATTAAGTGACAAATTTAATATAATTGTATATATAGAAGACATTTTGTTTTTTAATGATCTTGCCATAAAAACACTTTGTAATTATAATTAATATTATGATAATAATAATAATTAAAATTGTCAAACTACATACATAATATATTTATATAAGTAATAGATAAATTAATAAAAAACCTTTTAGTGATCCTCACAGCCTTCTTCTGAGCATGCGCCTATTTTGAGGGTAGGATTGGTTGCTATGGTAACTTGCATGCAACGTAGTGTGCAACAAGTAAATGGCTGTTTTACAACTACATAGAAACATTATCTATTCAAAATTCATTTATTTCCATTTTAAGTGCTTCTTTTTTTTCAAACATATTAAATTATTTATATTATAAACATTGTTTTTATTATTATTTCTTTTAATAATTAATGCATTTATAAGTATTGTGGTCTGAAGCTTTACATCTATGATCTATACTTTCCCAAAAAAAAAACGTTAAGTATTTTATTATTATAATTTTTATTTATATTATTTATTTATTTGATTGCCAGAGATTATTTGGGTAGGTATGTCAAATAAGTGCTAGGTGGGCCTTAAATAGACCCTTCTGTTAAGACACTACCCAACTAATAATTCAATACGTATTTTTTTTTTCATATAATAAATATTTGTATATGTATGTTAGGGCATAGAATAGAAGGCTTTTTAAAACGTTATCTGTTTCTTTGTTCGTCCATCGCACAAAAACTTTCAGAGGCATTTTCATATGATTTTGTGTTGTTTAAGGTTTGGCCCTGAGATCAACACTTAGAATGTTAAACCTGAAACTTTTGTCTATTTTACAGGAGAGCAGACGTTCTGGTATGAATTATAATTATAATACAAACAGACTACTAGACAGATTATGTTAAATATTGACTTTTTAATATCTTTTTTGCATGAGTCAATACAAAAATGTAATATGTATATAATAATATCAGGACAAAGTATACAAATTGATCAAACCCCTAAGTAAGCAAATTATATTTATAAATTAAACATCGATACAAATACATAGAAATAAACATTATAAATACTGAGAATATATTTAATAAACGACCAACCCCAGAAATACAGATATCTATTCTCATCTCATCTCATCACAGCCTGTCCCTGTCGGGAATCGAACCCGAGCTCCGTTGCCCGCTAAACGTTAGCTTAAACTTAACTTAATATTTTGAAAATAAGGAATATTGTATTGCATTATGATTATTTTGAAACTGTCAGAGTATAATTAAACTGCGGGTTGCAGACCGAAGTAAGCTAAGTGATTTAGTTTAGCTGTCATAGGTGACGCAGTTTTTCATAGTCGTGTGCAGACTGCAAACTAATCACACTAATATGAAAAACTGCCTCAGTTATGCCAGTTAAACTAAACTATCTTAGTTTAGCTTTCGGTCTATGACTAGCATATATCATGGTAATTGACTCTTTGAATTGAACATTTTAAAACTTGAAATTACTTCATTGTAATTCATTGACAGGATTAATTAATAAGCAATGTTAACTAATTTCAAATGTTATACGAAGTTTGACAGCACTCAGCAAGGTTGGTAAATTACGCCAAAATACTCTATATTATTATGGATTATTGCCAAGGCCAACATATGATAACATACATATATTTTTCATAAAATTTACTAGGGCCTAGAAGTAGTATGGACTATAATTACTATTTAAATAAAATGAAGAATGTGCAGATAACAGAAGTATAATAAAGAATAAAAAAATAATTAGTGATGATTATTATTAATAATTAAATATTAATTATAATTCTTGCGTTTATGTAATTATTATGGCACTTATTTTATTATTATTCATTTTGCAATTCTTTTATTATAGTTAAGAGAGTGAGTGGATCTTAGTAAGAGGAAATGTTAGTCTATAAATATAATAAGATAGGAACAAAATAATTGCTACGTGTTCCGTATATGTGACACAGATTTCAAAACTTCAGTTTAAAATGCTTGAGGGTTTATGATTATTAAATAACATAGTCCACTTTTACTTTGGACTATAATAACTATACTATAATAAGCTAATTTGAATTATAATTACAAAACTACAAATCTACTGGATGATAATTTTACAATGTTTGGTGTCGTTACTAATTAAGCAAAATAATCATAAATTTTGACTTATATTAAGTGATGATAAAGAAAAAAATTAAACACTTAAAAAAATTAAACACTATTTAATTTGGAGTACCTAATGATAATCACCCAGTGAAATAATCAATCAAAATACTGTATTGATCTAGATTTTTTCAGATTTTTGACTATATTGAATCTCTATTAGATCTTATTGTAGTACCTACCTAGTTTGCAATTTAAATATCGGTTTTCCAATTTATTCGATACAACTCTTAATAAACACAAAATTAAAAAAAGGATATTATATAATAAAAGCTTCGCAATAGTTAATAATATACAATAATATATAGTATTAGCTAACTCTCTCTTAACGTATTATATCGCATTGTATTATTTTATGTCAATAATCACAACATTTAAAAAATATATATAAAATCATCAACGCTTATTTTGAATTATCCTATTCATCCATATAGGCACTTCCATGATAATGAGCAGACTATTCAGAAGATCACCACGATTCGGACAGACGACAGGAAGAATCATTATTTGTATGTAATATAACGAAATTCATACCACAATAGTTTTATAATATAAACCAATCTTTTGGAGATACTTATTTCTATGTCTATTTATCTCCCACCTGTACCTGTCCCTCAATCATTGAGTTATTGATGCTGCGAATCATCACGTAGCTGTGATGCGATGACGGATACAAAAGGAAATCCCGAAATTAAAAATGGTAAAAGTAGCAAATTTTAGTTTTTTCACGTCAGAGAAACTATTCATAAAAAAACTAACGGCGGGTAACCAAATGAACAGCTGGTTGTTTTAAAAGAAATTCTATGTAACGAAAATAGTTTGAAATTGAAATTCCAAGTTGAATTCAACTCTCCATGAGGCCGTATTCAAAAACTGAATTTTCATAGATAAAGTTATATAGGTACTACGTATACTATTTATTATATATATAATATATATATCTTTTGATTTAGATCAAAAGATTTATATAATATATAAATCTTTTGATTTAGCACTGAAAACTATATATTTACTTATCATTTATTACGTTGAACCTACCAGTTACTTGTGTACGGGAAAGATTGAAGAGTAATCAAGAGTTTACATTTTGGTAAGAGTTATGTGGAGAGATCACATATATATTCTTGTATTCTTAAGTATTAGCATACTTGTACCTCATTAAAATTATAAAGAAATTGTTTACTTTTAATAATAATTCAAGACATAATATAATAAGAAAATATAATATGTATTATGAACACAATGATATGAACATTAACATCTAATAGGTAGGGTGCGGGAACGTTCAAGGAGATGATACTTTTTTACAGTGATGTGGATTTAACAAGATCATGCATTTTTATAATTGAGAGTTTTATTTAATAAAAACATAACCACAAGAATCTGTGGATAATAATTTCGATTAATGATGTCGTCTACACTATTTATATTTTTGTCGAAATGAAATATTAATTATAACCTACATTTTGAAACTAGATTACCACTCTTCAAACTATTTGATGTAAAAAACAATTTGGTTAATTCAATTCTGTTTTAGATGTTTTAGATGTGAGCGAATTTGTACTTTTATTTGATGAAGAAGAGTCAGAACTAAAAAAAAAAGAGTTAATTTTGTGTCTTTTACATAGACAACATCAATCTTCTATACTTTTATATCTCAATAGTAAAAAAAAATCAATCCTGACTGAATAAATGAATGAATGAATGAATTAAATGTGCTAGCATATACCACGAGATGTTTATTACTTTTTTGTATAAAACTTCGTTATTTTTCATGATATTCATTAACAAAATATAATTAAATTATCTGGATTCTGTATACCGAGGATTTTAAAGCGGTCAGCTAGTGCCAATAAACATGGTACAATATATATGTATATATATATATATTACTTGAGATCTGTCCCATTAAAATTATTACTAATTCCATTATTATATGTTTTATAAAAAGAAGAATGGTGGAAATCAATATAAAATATTTTCATTTTCTAGTTAAAATACTAGAGTATTAAAATATTTTGTTATAGTAAGCAAAGAATGGCAAATCATCCAAATAAAATAAATAAAAAACAAAATCACAGATTTATTTTCGATTTAAAAGTGAAATTTCATAAAACTTAGCGAAATAAACATTCGAAAGCCCTGGAAACTGATTTCTAAGATAAAAATAGAGTCTCTCGACAATTTTATTTTACCGAGTTTTATATTATTTTTTTTTTTTCGTAATATCCTATATTAGATTTAGCCAGGCTTCATTCGTGTGGAATGGCGTTGGTGGGCGACAGGTTTGTTATAATGTTAGTGGTTAAAATATTAAATATTATATTATATATTCACCGCCCCTGTCGAGCATGGTCGAGTGGTTAACGCAGACGCCGAACGTGTCACGGCGCAATGGTCCTCGGGTTCGATTCCCGGCAGGGACAGGCATTTATGTGATGAGCATAGATGTCTGTGTTTCTGAGTTTGGTCGTTTATTAAATATATTCTCAGTATTTATATGTGTATTTCTATGTATTTGTATCGTTGTCTAACACCCTTACACAAGCAAATAATTTAAGAAAACGCGATCTTTCCCTTGCTGAAGAAATCTGTCAAAACTACTGAACAACCTGTCTTCACATCACAAACATTCCCACCAGTATCTAGTAGTCAAACAACAGTAATAAATACTGTTATTTTATTATTTATTACTATATAAATAAGGCAACCATTTAATTTCTGTTTGCTAATACTTATTGTAAATAAAAAGTGTTAGGTATACGTATTGTATGGTTTTGTTCATTTAGTTTCTACCTTATTTAATTATCATTGAATAATAATTTGGAATAATGGAAACTAGAACGCTTCAGAACGTTAAGAAATTTAAAAGAAGACAATTTAATATAAACTTACATTTGTCATACAAAGAAGCAAATTAGGTAAAATATAAAAAAAAACGTAATAGAATATAACAACTCAGAAAGTTATTCTATTTTTGTGTTACGAGCTTCGAGAGTTGTGGATTAATATTGTATAAGTTCAGCAGGAATGCTTATAAAAATAATGAAAACAAACGAAGCTTGTATAAAAAAGATATCTGGTGTATTTTTCTGTTTCGAGGACTTGATATATTAATAAAGGTTGAATGGTTTAATTCGTTTAAATAATTTTAGATTCGTTTGCTATACAACTAATATTTCATTATCCAATGACCCGAAATACTATCTATTAAAAATGTCCACCAATCAGATGTGAGCACCGTCTCGATAGATTAGATAATGAAATGGATGCTTAAGGCTTCCGATTTAAAAACCGCACACAAATCGATTCTTCAAGTTTGGGAGCTATGATGATACAGATAGACACACAAATACACACCAATAATCGAACAGCTCTCGAAATTTGTCCGGGTTTAAAGCCACTCCAACAGGCCAAATTGCATTAAGGAGACATATTTCATAATGGTACTACCAAATTTTATATTTATATAGTAATGGTGAATTTCGGTAAGTAAATTTAAAAAACTAATATAACTTTTAAGAGTTTTCTTTTAATTAGGCTAAGGTATTTAAAGGTTACACTATCATTTTCTATGAACTTGCACTATTCTATCGGTAATCGTTTTTTTTTCTATTCATAATTTTAGAGTAAGTAATAAATAGTACAAGTAACCATATTAATATTTAAATTATGCTTTAGTTGAACTGAGGTCAATAAAAACCTTATTTGCTCTTTAAGATATATATAACTCAATATTTTAAACTGCCAAAGTTTACAATATATGTAGGTGTTACAGATAAATAAAAATATATATAAAAATAATATTTAAATCTTCATTATAATCACTGGAATTAGATCAATAGTCTTGCCCATGTTTTTAAAATATTCGAATATAACAATGAAAATAACTGCTATAGATATCTTTTTTTAAAACTAAAATACTATTTATAACGGCTGCAAATCACCAATGAAAATACCATGAGATATAATGCTAATAAAATAGCCATAATGCTCTACACTTGTGGTCATATAATTAGTTAATTAACCCTTTTATTACATTAGTAGCGGATTTAAATATACTTTCTAATCTTATGAAAGTCCCAATCAATGTAATTATGATGACGCCCAGAAAAACTGAATACTCATTTACAATGCTACATACATTTTAGGCGAGACCATCGAGAAAAACGAAGAAGCGGTCGCCGTCTCTCTGGACGTGTCGAGGGCATTTGACAGGGACGGCATGCGAGCCTTATAAGCAAGCTTTCAGCGTACGGTATATCTCCTGGTCTGATCGGCTGGGTAATGGACTTTCTGAGCCAGAGATCTCTTCGAGTAGTTGTTATCGGAATACCCGGTACGGTTATATACGGTATAGTATAACCCGGTATCGGTTGATCGGTATTTATGGAAATGCAGACGACAGCACAATTGTAGAGAGATATCAAATCAAATCAAAATGTACCCGGGCTAGTAGAGATCAAGTACAGTCTGGAAGAGAAGCCATTGCGCAACTTTTGAGTGACAAACTTCAGGCAGTCTCCGCATGGAGCAATGTCAATCTTGTCAAATTCAACGCCACCAAAACGTAGACGTGTCTGTTCACCACCCAGAGGAGCCCTTTCTCCTTGGCTCCTACTTTCCAGAATGTATCCTTGGAATACAGTGACCGGCTTCAGTTGCTATTCTTAGAGATTTCCTCGAACCTCAACTTTGGTCGGTTCATTGAGTCCGGAGCAAGAGCAGCAGCAGCAAAGCTTGCCGTTCTTGCGAAGGTCCGGCAGTACTTTACACCGGAAAAGCTTCTTGTTTTATACAAAGCACAGATCCAGTCCTGTGTGGAGTACTGTGGTCACATATTTGCTGGTGCCGCAAAGTCTCATCTTGCGGTTCTGGACCCAATTGAGAGGCGAGCGAAAAGGCTTATAGGCGATCCCGAATCGGTCGAAGCCGACCTCCACAGCCTTGAACACAGGCGTAGAATTGTATAGTATAGTATTCTATAGGATTCATTTTGGTGCGGGTGCGCAGGAATTACACGACTTAATTCCTCCGGCCGCCTTCCATCACCAGACGTTCCGACGCATGGCAGGTATCCATCCTTTTGTTGTGGATATTCCACCTGTCCGAACTAAGCCTTCGTATTTTTTACTCCGTAGAGCCAAGGATTGGCACAGCTTGCCTACGTCGGTATTTCCGGCCGAATACAATGTGGGTGTCTTCAAGAGAAGAGTGAATAGGTTGCTAGGGTAATGCCCCTTACCACCTAAGACTACATTCCACTTACCATCAGGTGGTATGTAGTGAAGCATTACCGTAGATTATATATATAAAAAAAAAACTTTCATTACCTCTTTAATACCTCGTCAATAAAACCTTGTACCTTTATTATATTAGTTGTTAAAAACCTTACAGGTTTTGTTTTATTATAAATAATAACACTTCGGACTATTTCACTTAGGCAAATAATATGAGCAACAAATACAATATTTATGAAACAAAATACTAAATAATGTTGAAGGTGATGACTTAAAAATCCATAATTGTAAATGGCAGATTTCATAATGTCATGCAGTGAATTTATATTTGAATAATTGTATATTATTCTTAGGTTTAGTAAGTAATAACTGTTATGTTATAATATTTATTTTATTCCATTTTTAATACAGTAACAAAAAATGTACACAAGGCAGGAAATTAATGAACATATTATAATGTTGAAGCACTTATCTAGCAGCTTCCGTTTTGGATAATATGGTTAAAAGTTGTAGTTTTGTTAAAACTAAATGTCGGGCCTATATGAAAACTACTAATATGCCTATTACTGAAAATATAATGATAAAATTTCATTTCAATCCAATTAACATTTAACATTAGTCAGCAATTTAAATGCAATATTTTTATTATATTTATATATTAGTGATATAAATCTTAATCAGCATCACAGTCAAAAAAAGATTTAAAGTTATTTTAACCAAAAGTGATTAATTAATCTTTTGTATCTATTAAGATTAATTAATAAAGTGACATAAATTTTAAGATGATAAATTACCCACAAAACATCCTAGTTAATAGGGATTGCCTTAACGGAGCGTAATTTTATAATTAAAGTGAATTATTAAGAAAACCTACAATTGTGGGTGGTAACTAAGGTGAGCTTAATTATACTCCATAATAGCTGTTATATCAAAAAATATTCTAATTGTACATACTCCACTTGTATAGTAAAATCGTCGATATACTTATATCGAATAAATAAATAAAATACCTGAACATGTAAACAATTTCTATATTTAAATCAAGAAAGGTAAACAAGATAAAATGATTCAATGAAAACAAATTACTTCGATATTACTCGTTTATATTTAACATCAAAACAAGACTATTAGAAATTATTTTCCAATAATCTTGTTGATTTTTTCCTTCGACGAGGAAAAATATATTTTTACAGGTTTATAAAATTCAGTTTGATTTCGAAAATAGGCAATATTGAGGGTAACTTTCTTCGCCCAGATACCTTTACAAAAAATTGTACTCTACAAATATATAATTTCTTATATTAGTAATTACATCTGTATTATTATTATATCTAAAACATCAAATTAATAGAAAAACAAATTATTACTTTTTAAAATTTAAACTAATATTATTTTTTTTAGCTTAAGAGTCTAGACATAGACTTTGAGATTAAGCTTAAATCTAATATAAGTATTAGAATGTTACGACATTCGTAAATCAGTAAATTTCAATTCATAACCTTATCGTTTGGTTTATACTACTTTTATTTAAACTTTTAAGTAGTGAGAAAGCTTTTGACTGTATTCTAATGGTATTCAAAATTTTCTGAATATTTGTAAATAGTGTTGTGTTATTGTGGGAAGTTAATTAAATATTGTACTCACCGTCGAGTCTTGGATCACTTTGCCAGTCTTCTTCTGAAACAAATGAATGTATTAAGAATGTTGTATGCAAAAAAATAATAAAATGGAGTGAATAGAAATTTTTTGAAGTGAATAAATTCTCCCTTCATAGTTACTTGCTTTACTTAGATACCATGTTAAAGAAACAGATTATACACGTACATATCAATAAAATAACAACTCTAATATGCATAGACTTTTTATAACTAGATAATTACTCATATTTTCAAAATACTCAAAGCTTTCGACAGTTTTCGTTTTAAAATTACATATCTAAGATGTATTTACACCAATATTTTCATTAAATACTTTTCAAGGGCACAATAAGGCTTTTTATTTGAGTTACTTATCATTCAATGCATACTTGCAATACTTGCACACTTGCTAAATATATTCACAGCAGGACACTGATCCTAATGGAATTGAGTAATAGTTCATTATGAAGTCTCAACATTAGTATAATCTTATAAAAAACAATTTATTAGAATCTCTTATACATAATGTATACATAATGTATAAGAGATTCTAATAAATTGTTTAATAATATTCCTAACATCTACTCGATAACTCACCATTATCTCGTCCTTTCCTTTTCTTCTTACTTCCCGAACTTGAGGACTTGCCGGACTTGTCCGACTTATCTTTACTTTTCCACCGACTTAACATTTTGGATATAACATTTACTCACAGTACCACATAACACACATTTTCAAGCACTTACTTCTATTTATTATGTTTACTACACATTTCTTTTTGTATCGATCACACACACAGCATATTCGTTTCATGGGTACATTTTTGTTATACACAGATTTACAACCATATTTAAAAATTTACTATCATTTTTGTATCACTGAAGCACAAAACACTTGTTTCAAAGAACTATTTTTGTTAATCACTGGTTTAGGTCCATTTTAAAAATGGTTTACTTCTATATATTCAATTATATTACACTAGTTTTTGAAGATATGTATGAATAATCCATTTTTTTAATGGATAAGGTACTGCGGCTCTTAGGAAAACTACTAAAATAATATCAAAATTAAGAAGGTTGATTCGTTATGATAATTTCAATACTAGACTTCATAGTCCGGTCAAATTAGACCAAAAAATCAGTAAACCCACGACAAATTCAGGGGAAGCTGAAAATTCTTAAAATTGTTTAAATTATAATTATAAACATTGTCTTAAAAGTCCCAACCGATCCCATGTAAGGAAAAAATTTTAGCGGGGTAATAAGGTCCAAAAAATGAGTTTTTCGCGATTTTCTTGAAAACGGTAAGTTTTATCGCAAAATTATCCCAGACATAATTTGTAGATCAGGGAATTTCCTATAAAAAAGGTATCAATAATTTTTTCCCTAAAAGCCACCGCTTCTGAGATATAACGATGCAAAAAATTGCGAGCGTCATAATATGCCTAAGTACCCATATACTTTCTGTAGCTGTAATGTAAGTAAGAATATGTTTCTGTCGGTGATTTTAAGTTACATTTAAAATATAAAATACTCATGAGTATTATTCTGAGAATATCAGGTATAATGAAACTCTTAGACAAGTTTATGACGCTTGCAATTTTTTGCATCGTTATATCTCAGAAGCGGTGGCTTTTAGGGAAAAAATTATTGATACCTTTTTTATAGGAAATTCCCTGATCTACAAATTATGTCTAGGGTAATTTTGCGATAAAACTTACCGTTTTCAAGAAAATCGCGAAAAACTCATTTTTTGGACCTTATTACCCCGCTAAAATTTTTTCCTTACGTGGGATCGGTTGGGACTTTTAAGACAATGTTTATAATTATAATTTAAACAATTTTAAGAATTTTCAGCTTCCCCTGAATTTGTCGTGGGTCAAATGTCTAAATTGACCGGACTATCAATTTTTGACAAATTATGTTGCAATATTATTAAATATTTTATTTTTTGAAGCAGCTCTGGTTGGTGATTTAATGTTACAAGAATTCATATTATTAATGATAGAATAAATGTATGATTTTTTGACATAATTTAGAACAATATTTGAAAATCCTCAGGAAAAGCACCGTCACCAACATACGTACAGACAGTAGAAACAAACCGATTTGATAGTGAAGAAAATCTATCACTGATTGAATGAATAAGCCAGTTCAATATACCAAACAATTTTAACGAACATCTACAATCGTACGAAAATATAGATGAGGATGTAGCCACAACCGGTATACTTACAGATGAACAAATTGTTGATTTAGTGTCAAAAAGTAAGTAAACACCCGATAATCAAGTTGAACAAGATGATGAAGTGGACGAAGCCGAATCACCACCAACAATTCAACAAGCCCTAGATGCCGCTAGGTTGGTAGATTTTTTTTGTTGCTAATCGAAACGATTCCACTCCCTATCTAGATATGAATAGAAGACATAAAATTAATACAAAACTGGCATAAAAACGTCAGACAAAGTTATCAGACTATATGTGTAAATAATAATTTATAAACATATTTTTTCTAAGACATTAAAAATTCTTGTTCATTTGGTTGTTTTATTTGTTCACTCCATATAACGATAACTCTCTATAACGACAAATATGCTCAGTCCCTTGAGTTTCGTTATAAAGAGTTTACACTGTATACATTTATAATAGTATACAATTAACTGCATAAGTAATTAAATAAGTAATTAAAATTTCTTTTTTATTTTAAAGTAGGTATATTTTCTTAAAAATATTTATGATATTATTTTAGAGGTAAGAACTTTATAGTATTGATTTAGTTCAAATTTATTAATAGGTAAACGAAAATTTAATTGCAAGTACATATATTCATGGAAAAGTGTTAGCTTTTCAACAAGTGACACAAAATCAAGATATGAAGACTTGAAAAATATCCCATCTATTTTATTTTCACATAACTTAGTGGAACAGCAGCGCCACGGAGACGAGGTAAACTAGCTTCAGCTAGCGTGCACTTTTGCACTAAATTATGCACTTAAGTAGCTCACTATTACCTGACTAGATGGCTCTATGAGCGATGCACCGTACGTATGCACGTCAGTTTAAATAAAGAACAACAGATGGCGCTAGGTTGCGTAAATTATTTACAAACTGCATAGTAAGCACATAAATTGTAATACATTTGATAGATGGTGTTTACAGAAATACAACGCTAATATAAATGTTAATATACATAAATCCATAGAGGACATGCGCATGTCTATCCTTACATCCCTTAGTGCAACAGGAGAAGAACTGTTACGAAAAAAAGTAAATATTGTTTGATTATTAATTAGCTACTGCGCAGTTTTAGCGGACAATATTATCCCCACATAAGATTTTTTTTACTGAGAGAAACAATGTAAGTATATATATATGGATAAAACTAAATTAAGTATCAACGAAAAATGGAAGCATTGTTAAAATATCAAAAATAATTACATGTACGGAAGTACCTTTAAAATATTAAGTTATATCCTAAAAAAAATAATGTACCTAAGTCTAATTTTTTTACCTTTAACTAAGCAAAATACATATTTCTTTACTCTATTAAGAAAATGGGAATTTCATAACAATTATATTATTTTTTCAGAATTGAGATACGCCCTTGATTACGTTTTATGTACGCCATATTAGTAAAGTGAGGCTTTATTTTGCGTGAGCGGTGCTAAAACCCAAAAATAAATTGTAATCGATAAAATTAACGCCTTATCAAATTATTCGCATTGCTAATTTATTATGATGAAATGTTTTATGAATATTTAACAGGATACATTTATATTTTTTACAGATTTGGAAGTGCGTCGTAACGCCAGTTAAGTTAAGGTTAGTTTAATTTAAGCAATCTATTTTTAATTAAATACATTGTGGTTGAAATTGATATATTTACTAATTAATAACTACTTAAATAAGAAGTAGCATCGAGTCTTCAAATTATTTTACATATTGCTGAAACGTTAATTTTCAGAAATAATACAAGCACTGATTTTTATAACATTGTAAGCAATAATTTTTCTATATCCATTTTAACACCAAAGTATAAAGATAGTGCACATTGCATCCATTGTACTTTTTCACTGTTTACGTCTAAAACATGCTGTGAAAATAATTTACAACAGATGTTATATAAATTATATTTTATTATTGAAACAGCATATGTATATACTTTTTGTTCATTTACTATCCTTTTTGATATATAGTAAAATGTGCGTCGTAATTTAGTGTAGACTGGTCAAAATAGTATGTAAAGTATGAACTTTATTCCTAGTTCTCAAAATGACGAAGTAATAAGAAAAATATATATTTATGTTTTATAAGGGTCAAATAATTTATTCAAACAACAACAAGGTTTGGTTAACAGTTTTCAATAAAATGAATAACTTAGATATTATTAATCTAATAAGCTTGTTGTTCAGTGTGAATAATATCCAGTGCTTGAAATAAAAGATTTATTTTGAAATACTTCTACATATTCTCCTTTATTTTGAAACCGATTTTGGTCTTTGGAATACTATATCATTCATTTGAATACACTGACAGCAGGGTTTTAAAAACACGTTTTGAAACCAGGGTTTTGAAAGCGTAAAAGTGCTGGCATGATAACAATATCAAGACAGCACCATCAGGACTTTCAAAGTCTGTATATTATGGCATCAAACTAACAAAGAGGATTTAACAGCAAATTTATATTTTAGAAGAAAGAAAGCCTTTAGGAAATTTGATGAGTGTGAGTTTGTTTACAAAACATGTGTAGCTACATTTAAAGTCGCAAAACAGAGCTACTTGCATAAATATATACTTATTCATGTGTGTATAAGGAATAACGTTTTTTTTTTTAAACATGATATAGGTAGATAGATATATAGATGTTTCTGCTTATGATATTTATCTAATCACGATCGGTAAAGGATAAGTGACAATTGAGAAAAATAACTTAAAATAAAATAAAACATTATTTAATATCAACAAATTAACATATTTTAGATTTTGAAGTTTTTTTTGTCTGTCTGTCGACGAAAGTCAAGAGTTTTCATGTCCTTATAATTTTACACACAAAGTTTGTAATAAAGACGTTATATATATTGTTTATTATTGACATTAATCACATTGAAACCTCATTCATAAGATATATTAATATTTTCAGATTGCTCATTAGAAAAAGAAGCTAGCTTGTTTCAGAGGTAAGCATAATTTGAGTCTTAAGCAAATTTATTCAACTGTATATAAAAGTATACACGGCCCAATTTGTTTTAGCTATAATTTTATTAAACTGTGGTGAAATATTATGATTATAAAAAATATATACAGTCATATATTAGAATATTGTATCCATATATAATGGTAGATATTTTAGCCTATTTCATTCATCCGTTACTAATTTTCTTGTAAGCATAATCTTATCTTCTTCTGAGCCTCAATAGCTACTGATTTTAAAATTTTGGTAATCTATTCCAGGTTCGGATTATCACCGCGGGCCTTCTGTTCCCGGGACGGACACATACTTAAGTATGGAATGCTTGTGTTTGGTGTTTATAAAAAAAACTAATATACAAAGTGTTACTTTTTTAAAAATCTTCCTTTTCATAGTACCTAAAGGAAAATATTTTATAATTTTGCCATCAATTATGAAAAGATGAGAATATATATGTTATTATTTTAATCTTTACAATTTTGTTGCTTACATTTTTTTTTATATAAATCTTAATAAACTAAACAAACATTTCAGTGTTCATAAATCACATTTAATACAGATAGATCTTTGCACAGAGATACGAGTAGTATTCCTAACTTTGTACAGAGAGAGACATGGAATTGCTAGTAACACAACGTCGTAATGTCATAGTCTTGCGTACCAGACTCAAATTAAAACACTTATATATGAAGACTGGGTCATATGAGTACAATAGTACTAAAAATCAAATTGTGTTGTATATATGTATATATAACAATTATAATTAATTGCCGTCAGGTAGGCATCCGGTCATAAAATAATTGGCAAAATCAATAACACCATGACGATACAAATAAGGCTATGGGAGAGGGACTAGGGCGTACCCTCCAAATGACCATCACATGCAACGCAACATCCGACAGTGGCTATGGGAAATTGACAAGGATTGTCACATCAGGGACGCTTGCTATAGGAATAGTAATGAGTATGGCTAGTTGGTATGTAGGAACAATGACTGAAAGAGAAAAGGAGCGGGTAGTTGTACTAGGAGTCGAATAAATGTAGCAAATGTATAAGAGACGCAGTGAAAGTTTATGAAATCAAAAGAAATAAGAGGGGGATATAAATACTTTTGTAGTGGAAGTGATGTGAGGAGGGATGACGTAGATGTGAAGTTACACGGACAGTTGAACAAATGTGTGATAGACATTAAGAGCATGAATAATAGAATTATACAAGTGAAAAAATGTGCGTTATGTAGCGTGTGCTGTGCTTTACATAGCTTGTTGTAGTAGTTAAAGAGAAGTTTTGAAAGGATTTTCAAGCTGTTGTGATGGTCATCAAAGTGGAGAAATATGTAAAGGTGAGGATTTTAATAGGGATAGCGTGAACGGATGATATGAGACAGTGTAAATTGTGCATTGGGTAGAAATGTATACATGCAGAACGGAATGTAGAGGAGGTAAGTATAATTGATACAATGCATACTGATCATCAATGACATTGTATTTTGAAAAACCTGCAACAAAGGTCCGGAGTAGACTGGGACAATGGTAGGAGTTTGACCGTTTCCGGACGGAAATCATAAATGTGGATAGATGTGATAAGAACGAAGCCGAAAAAGAAATGGATGATATGATGATATGTGTGTACATGTGTGATGCTATCTCGATAAAGGGAGTAGAGGCAAAGTTGACGGATGACAAGAGTGACTGGGAGAAGAAGACAATGGTAGTATATAATTAATGTAAAAGTACAAACGGAAGATCGATAATTTTCCAAATCCAAGGGGAAGTATATGCCGTATTTTGATGGTAGGTAGACGAAAGATTCTTGAGTGCCAAGCTGGTGAAGAATGCACACACCCAAATGGAAGGGATAGTTTTATGCAGAGTTGCAAGAATCACATAAAGTTACTTTTTTGACCCCAAATTCATTGAAGCCAACTTAGCTTCTTCAGATAAACGTGATACCGACAATAAATCGAAATGCCGATGTTCGATACGCCTAACCATAACCAGGCCCTTCTATCGGTGTATATATTGTGTATTATTGCAAGACTTCTTTACAGACGTTTGCATAAATAAAACCAGGACAAAATTATTTTTTTTAAAGTTTTGAATTTTGTTAATAATATTAATTTCTATTTCAACAAAATTGTATATATTGTAATGGATTTTGGATGTTTTCAGATAAATGGTAAATAATTGTTCTAAAACAATCTTTAGGGTTTGATTACAGATTAATGTAAATTATATCAAATATTTCAAATGGAACTAAAGAAGTCTTGTGCAGAAGATTCCATAAATGCCAATCATACACTAAATTACTACCATAATATGCAAGCTATACATATAAGTTACTTTTTTTATAAAGACTTGAAAATAAATAAATTTATATAAAGATTGACAATGGGTGAACGAAATTTAGAAATATGTTTAAATATTAATGTCATAAATGTGTAGAACTAGGTAGTTAGTAAAGAATGAATGTCGTATTTCCTGCCTGTGCAAATACTATGTTTATTTTTTTTTTGTCTTTAACCGTTCTCCCTTACATATTAGCTGTTCATCTTTCTGGAAAATAAAATATTAAAATATATGTTCTGTTTTATTTGTGTAGATAGGTTGCCATCTGTGTTGCTTTGCTGTCGATTATTTAGCATTATTCCAATGTATTTAAGATGTAAAAGGTAATTTAAATAAAGAAATAACATTTTTACTATAGGTATTTCGCAATAGTTTTAGTAAAAAAAAATATTAATTCTAAATAGGACAGTGCTTCCCTAGCCTCCATCAGCCCAACGCTCAATTGAAGAACTATAGACTGATAGCGCTCCTGAACCATGTTTATAAATTGTTTTCAAGAATCATCACGAATCGTCTCTCTTATAGGTTTGATGACTTCCAGCCTCCCGAACAAACCGATTTCCGACTGGGCTTTTCCACCATAGACCATACACATATGCTGTGGCAGGTTATACAGAAAAAAGTAGAGTATAACCTACCATTAAGCTTAGCGTTTGTGGACTATGAAAAAGTCTTTAATTCGCTTGAGACTTTCGCTGTACTTGAGTCGAGATTATCGGTATATCTTATATCGAAGTATTGAAGTGTTTGTACAAAAACGCCATCATGTTGATCCGAGAACAAGAAGAGCGTACAAAGGCCATTCCAATACATCGCGGGGTAAGACAGGGAGACATTATATCTCCGAATCTGGTTGACAGCGGAAAGGAAAGGGGGGCACATAGCTCGACGAACCGATGGCAGTTGGGGCCATAAGGTTCTCGAATGGAGACCACGACCGAGAAGACGCAGCGTGGATCAGCCCCCTCGATGTAAAGACGACCTAGTAAGGGTCGCGGGGCGCTGTTGGACGCAGACCGCTCAAAGCCGTCCGAAAAGAAGGCGCAGTAGGGAGATTTATGTCCATCAGTGGAAGTCGGATGACTTCTAGACGGATTTATACGAAATATGTAGTGGTATTGGATATGTATCATCATTACGTAGTATAAAGCAAAGGATCTTCCCGCATCTGTCCTTATGTATGTATGCTTAGATCTTTAAAACTACACACCGGGTTTTGATGCAGTTTTTTTAAATAGATAGAGTGATTCAAGAGGAAGGTTTATATGTATAATTAGAGAAATAATGATAATTTCAAAATTTCTAATGCGAAGTTGTAAGCAAACACATTGTTTTGCGCCTTACATTGCTAACGCTGGCTGAACTCTACGACATAGATCAAAATAATGTACTAAGTATTGTTTACCTTAAAAAGTTCTACAAGAAAGTCCGCCATGGTATATGTTTATCTCTTAGGGATAACCCACAATAGTCAATGTTTATCCTTTCCTTTTTACAATAAATAATGGCTTATTTACGAAGCGATTTTAAGCAATACAGCATTAATCCTTATCTTACTAAGTGCCTTAAATACTTTTTACATTTAATACGGAACAATATAATAATACAAAATAGCCCTTTACAGTAATTTAAATTTAAATGAATATTTTCGAAGATATTACAGATATAAAATATAGGGATATCGCGTTTGCGGCGGTACGGTCGGCCGGCGCACTATAAGTAGTATGGAACCGTGCAAACCGTCTTAAAAATGGCTTTTGTTGTTCAGTATTGAAAAAAATGTTAATGAATAGAGCGAATTGAATGCCTAATGCATTTTATTTAGTATTTAAAAAAAATATATATTTTTTAATAAAATCAGACGTGCAAGTTGATGGTGAAAATAACGTCGATTGTGTAGCTCAGAATTCCTCAAATTTACATTTTCATATTTTGATTATTTTCAATGAAAATCTATGTGTGAGATATGGTTACAATGGTTATTAAGTAAAAATTATTTAAATGGACGTTTAAGTAAAAACAAGAGAGGTATAAAAAAAATCAGTATCTAATATTGTATCCTTATTAAAAACTTTAAATAGATTTTTGACAGCGAGCGATGTCTGCCGATGTTGATGATAATTTTTATTGTATCATTAAAAACAAGTCATATAGACGCCAATACAAAAAAAAGGGAAAGGGGAATTGTTTTACTGCGAAATTAAGGCGTGCGAAGACGCGGGCAAAAGCTAGTTAAATATAAATGTAGGTACAATTTAAGTGTTCATAAAATTATGTTGTAAATGTAACTTAATCCGAAACGGATTTCGCAGAGTACCTGTATAACAATAAATAACACACGCACAGCAAACATACAATTTAATTAAATTTGTTATGACACATTCCAGTGTTATATAATATAAATATAAATTGATGGTTTCACTAAAACAATATGCCAATTGTAACTAACCTAGCTATGTACAAACATTAAAAACCTTAAAATAGTGAAATAACAATCATTCTTCGATTATTATTCTTTAAGATTTATTTAAATACCTATAATGTTATAAACATTAGTTGAATTGAATTTTATATATATATATAGAAAAAAAATAAAGACGAGAAAGGTTTCTATTAAAATACTAAACTTATGACTAGATTAACAATTCTGTTGTAATTTTAAATTAATTAGAAATGAATAAAACTCAATTACACACAGACATGTAAATAATAATGAAGAATAGAAATTCTGTAACCATGGCGAGTAAGCTCAAAAAAGATGTTGTTTACTAAAGGGAAAAAACATAGACTGAATCAGTATATTGTCTAACATATATTATGTTAGCAATGTAAGATTTCCTATATATAAAATGTAAAAAAATATATGAATATACCATACCTTATTTTAAGAATAACTAGACCGTGAAGTTGAATATTAATGTTTATAGACAACCACTTTTGTTCTTCATAACAAAGCCACTGAAATTAACTCAGCAACATAAAATTAAAATGTAGGCATTTTTGTAATACAATATGTTTGTATCGGCATCATGTTAAACTTATTAAATTACATTGTGGAAACGTTTGAACAAAACCTCGCTGTTAAAAAACTAACTAATACTAAATCTATTTTTACAGATGATAGAGACCGGAAGCAGTTGCGAGAAAAGCTAATCTACGAAGCTCACCGCGACACACTGCAGCTGTGCGATTCTACCAGCTTCCGAGAGGTGGCGTTGATCAAAACTATCGTCAGCTACTAGTAAGGTGGCGCCAGCGGAAATATTTTAAGGTAAGTTACAATTTTAAATTATATGCACTTTTGCACTTAGTTTTAAATATTATTATCATGTTTACGATATTTAATAAGCTATCATATTTTTGCTTGGGAATTTTAAACTTTTTTAGACTAATAAGAATTTAAAATTTATCTATTCATTATTATTAACTTCGATTAAGTTTAAATATTAGTCGAGTAACTGTCTGACTGAGTTGCTACAGTCATAATAGCAGTAGATTGGCATGCTTAGAGAGACGGATCTGATGGGACTTGGTGAGAAAACAAAAATACCGCTAATAATCAATTTTGTACATGTTTATAATATATATTTTTTACATGTATTTAATATATATGTAAATATATAGTTTTTTTAGTGAAATAAGCTATATATATGCATATTTGAAATGAGTGAGTCCAAATAGAAGTCCAAAATACTTCTTATAATTGTCGATTAGGTCAAATAACCCTAGAACCGTCGATATATTAGAACATCTTAGAAATAAATAGACATTTTGGGTACTAACGGTTATATGATGTGCCAAACGTTTTTATCCACAGCACTTTATACCAAAAACATGTAATTTACTATAGGTACTATAATGGCTTATGAAAACTTTATCACTATAGGAAACCAAAACTATTTGGTTAATCTAAAATAATTTTGTTACTAAAAAGACAAATTCATACCATATTAATTAATTTATTTCCGAATAACAATTTTTAAGTATGTTTAAGAAATGTGTAAAACAAGGTCGAATAACAAAAAGTACTTTCATACATATAGATGCTTCTTCTGATCTCTAACCACCATATTCCTACATGTAAGGGTGGTCATGTGGTTAGTCTCCATGAATGGAGAATGGTCACAGTACGAATGAACAGTTTTATGACAACAGTTCAATTACAGAATCAATGAAAAAAACAAATTCATATTCATTAACTTTGTTTTATTGGATATAATCACTAATCTGTGATTTTAACTTTTGTAAAACTCTTCCAAACGGCCTTAAAAGGAACTGGGCTCCATATAAGATCAACCATATTATATAACCATATTATAAATCAATCTTTCAATTAAAAACTAAAGTTGTAATATTAAAAATAACCGCTCTTACAAAACCTACATAAAAAGATCTTTCATTTAAACGAAACATTAAATACTTTACCGACTGTTATTTTTTTTAAATATATTCCTTGAACACCATCGCATAACTAAGAATATATTAATGGACATTATTTTTAGGGTGATATAATAAAAGAAAAATTAACTCCTAACTGCCTTCTTATGTGTTCGTTCTTTGTAAGACAAAAATATCAGTCTGAGTTAAAAGGTTAAATAACTATTATAAATAATAATATTATTAATATAAAACATCGTTTTAACTTTCCCGGGACTTGTATATAACGAAAGACTAAGTGTTCATATTTCCAATATTTGTAAATAATGTTAGTAAAACCAATGTACCCTAGCAAGGCCAACTGTAATATTTTTAATTGGCCTCATAAGGACAGGACAGTGATTGCTTTTCATAAAGTAAGTATAAGTTCGTCGGTAATTTTCAAGATCGTTCTTGAGCTTGGTATCAGTATGATCATATTACCTTAGCTGCTATCAGCGTCACTTTGAGTGTTTTAGTTGAACATTTAACCCCTCCTCAATGTTGTATTTTATTTGTAAGGAAACATTTTACGTAAATATGTTTGAAATGTGATTCTGGTAAATAAATATTATGTGAGAAAAATAAAGTAGGTTGATATTTTGTACATTTGATAGAAAGGAATAAGATTATGTTAAAATGTTGTTATTCCATACTAGCTTTGTTGTCATTTCTATTATAATTCATACTTGTTAATATTAATTAACATCATTTGTTATTTTTTATTTTCGATATAACCCGATGTGCCATACAATGATGCTTAAAATGAAAATTGTTTTAATTGTCTTTATTAAAGAGTCTTATGTTATTGATTGCAGCGCTATTTATTAGATTAAGTATAAACCCATCCAGAGAAACCATCCATCCTCCCTTCATACTCAAACTCATATTTTTTTAATAAAATCGTTCTTGTATTGTAGGAGGACAAATATTCGTACAGCAGAATCAATACATATTAAAAACTAAATCCTTCGCCACGTCTGTCTGTCTGTCTACCTGTCTCTTTATCTGTATGTCTTTCTAACTGAGGCTCTACCTAAACGCAATAAATACGAAACTATTGAACAGAATTTTAAATGGTTGTCACCAGTAGAGCGAATGATACAAGGGGTGCAAGATGATGTGCAAGATGAATTTAATTTAATCAGATTATGTCTATCTATGCTCAAATATGAAGACAGTTAATTCAGATATTAGAAGACAATATTATTATGTAGGTACTTGAAAACAATTAACTACGGGCTATCGTCATAATTAATAATAACATACGAAACTAAAACAATACTACAAAAGATAGACATATAAGGTTGCTATATTGTTAAAAGTTTATCTTTTAAGATTCAGACACGAAAATACTTGTAAGCATATCTTTAAAATACTTTTATTTTTACCATCGCTATATTTATAATAATTATAATAATAAAATAATATAAACAATATTGGAAATACTTATATTTATCCTATATTAAAACCGTATCGTTTTATTTATATAACGTTACCTATGTAAAAAGAAACAATATGTTTTAATTGAAGCGGCTATTAATTATTAATTCGAACAACAAACAAAAATAATTTGGAATTTATGACATTTGATATATCAGTGATATAAATTTTGTTTAATTTGGATGATACATTGTTATGTTACGAATTGCTTTTAAAATAACAAAAACTAATAAAAAATGCATAACTCGGTGATGTTCAACTGTAGAGAGAATGAAGTGGTTCCTTTAGTTAACTAAATGTAGAAATAAAGAACAGTTCTAACTAATTAACTTACACACAGCTTTATTTACCATTGGAACTAGAGATTAAAAATTGTCTGCTTCTTGATTGACTAATTGATTGATTTCCTCAAGAACTTCTAAAGAAAACCTTTGTCATATTTGACTGCTTATTAGAATGAGAGCGTACAGCGAAGTAATTATTAATTGAAAGTGAATAGAAGTAAGGTCTATAACAAAGGATTCATAAATTTAAATATAAATAGGAAGGAAAGTTTTGTTTTATTTGTTATAATTAATGAGAAATATCTTATTTGGCTAATTTAAGTATTATGTTTCTCTAAGCTAAGACAGAAGATATTCCAATGAATGCCTGTAAATTGTAAGGCTATATTTTTGACATACTTAATGATTTTGTTGAAAAAGAGGCGGTTGTATAAAAATTAAAGCGAATGATAAAAAGTAGCAGCTTGTAAAAGGAAACTTATTATCATCGTTAGATAAATGAAAACGAGGTTAGATTAATAAAAATAATGAACTTGCTTGCTAACACTACACTAACACTGACAAAATGATATAACGACCTGACTGACATAATAGTAATTACTTCAGATAATAATTTCCAAGGGTAGTAAATAATAACAATATCACTCACTAGCTAGATAATATTTGCAGACTAAATTAATGAAGAAAAAAGTAGAATGACTACCGGAAAGTTAGAATACTGATGAAAAAAAAGAGCTAACCGGATTCTCTGTGGATATCTATGATATTTGAGTTTAAAATAAGCAAACCTCAAACAAGCCTTTCATATTACTCACACAAAGTAGAAATACTTCGTTATAAATATTATTAAAAAGTCTAAATCCTAAGCCTGCCTTGTCAAGATAAAAAAACCATATCCTCTCTACAAAAAACATTTATGTTAAATTCATTAAAATTTGCAGATTCGATACGATAGATTATGATATTGAACTAAAGCTTAAAATTAAAACAGCAGCTGTATAAATTGAAAACAGTACCCGTGTATAATATTTATATTTGAAGCAACGCTTTTTCACGGTTTATGTTCGGTATGTGTTACAATTTTATTTTGATATACTATGATTGCCAATTAGCTTACTCAATGACGCTGGTGTGAGCCGAACGAAAACGTGTTAAGTGTAGATATTGTAGTTTATAACGTGTATCCACAATAAACCACAATACTTGGGAATATATAATTTTATTATTTGTTATAAAGAAATAAAATTTCAAATACGAAGCTATTTTTGTCATGTTTTATAAAATCACCTTTAATATCTATTGAGTTTGTATAGCCATGTTCATCTGGCATCCCAAAGCATAATAAGATCATTGTTTATTAAAGTGGCTCTGGATAATAAATTGCTGCTCCTTCTGCTGGATTCAATTCTTCATCCAAACTACCCAGAAACCCTCTTAAACACATAATTTTCATTTTCTTAAACAAATTGAGTCCGGCCGTCCAGAAGTCAAGTGACACTTACGTACATGTACATAAGAATCCCTACATTGTGTTTGTCTGAATACGATAAACTTGAAAACTACCGGTTCCCATATAATTTTTTTATTATTATGGTTAGTGATACGTTATCCCAAAAATGGTAAGAATTATTATTACAATATTATAATAATAATTCTTACCATTTTTGGGATAAAAAAAACTATTTTCTGCAATTTATCTAGATTATAAATATCCTTATCCCAAAGAAATTGTTTCAAAACTTTATTATTATAAGTCATACTTAGAAAAATAAATAATTGTTGCCACTTGACATGACCTACTGATGAACCAAAATATATCTTTCTGCCCTATTTTTCTCGATGATATTCAAATCTTACACAATTTAATACCTATAACAAATGTATTTATTTAACTATTTAACTTTATTTCATTTTATGAGAATTATCCTTCAGACTACCGACGTCTTCAGTAATGAAATTTATCTACTTAGAATTTAGTTTCATTTCAATATAAGTTGTTTTTAAGAAATCAAAGACACAAACAATCGCCAAATGTTTTTGTAAATAAAATCATTAAATATGTTGGAGATTGTGCTGTACCAAGCAAAGTGTAATCTGAGGAAAATGTATGCGTTTAAGATAAGGAAAACATGAAAAGTATAGATTACCATCTACTCTCTGAAAGACTTTAAACTTTTAGATAAGAGAGCGTAACCGTAACAACGCAACATCTCCTTATCCAAATATTTTATGTTGGCGCAATATCATGAGAGGTCCAACATAGAAACTCTACAAGCTGAGCTCTACAAAAAGAACTCTACAGCTCTACCTGGGAATTCATGTTAATGTTATATCCACTTACGACACCTTAGCAAAGACATGGGCGGTCATAATATAAGCTAGTTGGTTCACAATTGCTTTTAAAATTGACGTTTGCGAAACAGTGATCACAATAAAAAATATATATATCCGGCTGAGTTTGTTGAAACTTTAACATTAAAATAGAAAGTTCTTTTACAGAAGGGCTTATTACGATAAATCTGAAAGGGCCTATTTTGATAATAGGCCCTCCTGACACTTCTATGTTGACGTACACAAGTGACCACTGTTTATGATTCGAAGTGCAAAAGATATAAATAAATAATTTAAAAAAAATCCGCAATCATTGCATGGTAATATATTTTTCCATAATACGTTCAAGATATCTGATGCATTTAATAAGATTTATTTTACAGTAGTTGTATCAAAACTAAGATTATTTTTACATATTTCAAAGATGATACGAATATACGATATGATACGATAAGATGTTACGAGTACACTCGAAAAGAAAAGCATCACTGCTCTTGTATGAATTATTTATAGACAAAAAAATTAATTCAGAGTATTGCCGTTCTTATAAAAACCAAGTTATAATTTTAATAGTGAGACTACCACCAATATGAAAAGTTTAATCATATTCCATCATCATGGTTAATAGAATAAGAGCGTACAGTGAAGTTATTATAAAGTAAAAGTGAATAGAAGAATTCTCCATAACAAAAGGATTAATAAATTTAAATATAAATAAGATAAGTTTTGTTTTGTTTGTATAATGTGATAATTAATGTTAAATATCGTATTTGTATAATTTAAATATTAAGTGATTCTCTTAAAATGTTTAAAAGTAAGAACATTCTTTAATTAACTCCTGCTAATTTTAAGGGATATTTCTTATATAAGGATTTCGTTGAAAAAAGGGCGGTAGAATAGAAATTTATGTAAAACTAATGATAAAAGTAGTATCATGGTTAGATAAATGGAAACTAGGTTAGATTATTAAAAGTGATGAAATTACAGCTTACTAACCGAAGCGAGTGTAAGAGACGATTTCTTCTTTACACTGACATACTGATATATCGACATGGCTGACTTTATGTATATATATGCTTTATATAATAATTTATAAGGGTAGTATATGTCACTAGCTTTGTAATATTTTTGTAATAAATGTATACATCTAATAAAAATCATTCGTATTTATGTTCATTGATATTACGACATTGATGTTGCGAAGGATTTACATTACGGCAACATAAAAAGATTGTATAGTTATTGATACATGTATGTATGTTTACCTGTTTGTACTGGTATTAGTTTGTACTGGTACTTGCAGCTGGACAATTCCTTTATTGTCATAATGAGACATATTTAATTAAATAATGTATTTATAGAATGGACTTTTTTCATCATAATCCGACAAACAAATCAGAAAATATAATTGTATGTAGCCATATTCAAAACATCGTAAGAATACGTAGCGGCATAGCATGTGTCAACTATTATTATCACCTTAGAATTTTGTGTAAGTAGGAGTATTATACAAAATAAGTTTCACTTTTTAAATAATATATAATCCATAACAATCAATGCAAGAGATAAAACATTTTTTTGAGTAGAATTAGTTCGTCATTCGTTGACGTTTCTAAACCTGACATAGATACTTTGTAGATTTTATTATTATATTATCAATGCATATTTTTTAATTGTTTTAGAACCGAAATTAAAAATGATATATTACAATAATTATAAACTATATATATTTTTATTTTATGACATTTTTATAATATTTACTCACACAAGCGACTACACACACATACGCATTGCAGTTTCCTAACTGAGTGGAAGCCAGTTGTAATACTTCTCAACGATTGTAACCGGATTTTCATTTTCAGCTCAGCTATTTAAAAGTAGCTGATGAAATTTGCAACTTCTAATACATTTACATAATTTAAATTTATTTTAAAATACGAAATAATCTTGAAGATAGGAAACTATGACTACAAAGTTTCATCGAAAAAAAAAAATTGTAGTAAATTTAATTTTAATTGTAAATAAATTAAAACATTTATTAAAATATGATATTCAATTAAATATGAGGGGTTAAGAAACGAATATTCTTGGTCTCCTATTATATGGCACAATAAGGTAACCGTATTTAATAAAACAAAACAAAACTTACTACTCACGTACTTCGAATTATGCTTTTTGGGAAACTCTGCTAAATATCAATAAACGCTATAGTTACATAGGTTTATATAGCGTTTATATGTTTATGATGTGGCCTTGGTTAGCCGTAAGACACGCCTCGCGTTTGAATTAGTACAATAATATAGCCCTAGATGGCGCTGGTTCACAGCTTCGACGCAGTTCGTGGTTTTTCTTCATATCCACGTTTTTATAATAAAAATATACATTATAACTTTTTACAATTTATTTGCAATATGTACATAAAATGCGGCGTAAAAAATGATATGTAAATGAAGCACTGCCGGTGGAGACGAATTAGCTCGATAGTTCTTTTTCAGAACCTCTTAGGAACACTTAAAATTCCTGAAAATGGCTGAAATGTAATACCATCTGTTCCATTAGCGCTCATGCCATACTTTTTGTAAGAGAAAGACTAAACTTTGAAGGAATAGTGTTATTAAAAGTAACGACCTTAACTTTATTAGACATTATGGCACCTCGTTATAATATAAAATTTAAAAATATATTTTGTTATAATGTGCATAACGTGGGCATTTAAAAATATAACAGATGTACAATTTGCTAAGGTAAGTTTTAATAAATATGTTTTATTATTTTATTTTATAGTATTACTGAGTACTTCTCAAATATAAAATATTATAAAAAATATATTATGAGCAACTTTTACCTACTCTCATCAGATCATATTTCAGGGTTTAATATATTTATTATTTGTAGTCTAGTCTCATATCCTTTTCTCTCAAAGTCTATATTGGTAAAGAGGAAAGATTGCTTTTCATATTGTAGACATTCAATTTAATACTTTTGTAATAAATAAAACGTATTATAAATATGAATACCTTGCTGATATTAAATATTTCATCCAAAGCAACCTACATTATCAGCGAATAAGATAATTTTAATAAAAGAACCTACGAAAATTGCTATTTTTGTAAAGTTACAATGTCATTTTAAGTTTACAAAAATATGTTCTTTAGATTTAGTGATAATGATAGTAGGTATGAATTACTAAAATTAACCACATTAATGTCCGGCGAGGCTATACATGTTTAAAAGGTCATAATTACAAATTACAAGATTCGACGATTTTAAAATGACGAATATTTATTATATTCGTCATTTTAAAATCGTCGAATCTTGTAATTTGTAATAATGCATCTTAGGTTAAAATTATTTTGCAAAGATTTTTTTTTAGTCACTTGAAATTAATAACGAATGATAAAGCATTCACTGAAATATTAATCTCTAAACAATCTTTAATATTTCTAAATAATACTGGTAAAGACAAAGTAAATAATAATAATAATAATAGTGTACTGGTACTGGTACAGACAAAGTAAATAATAGGAAAAAACGGAAAGTTGTGTTATCTGGTACTCGACTTTAAAAGTGAACTACTCTTTAATTGGGCAATGTATACACTTTTGAACAAGCACCAACCAAACGTTGAACAAATTAACAAATTAATATAACATTTTAACAAATTAATGTATGTTGTGTAAGTATGTATGCATGTAAGTAACGTCTGTGTGCTACAGTATGTATGAACAACCACGGTGGTATGAAGCGATCGCTGTCAAGCTGTTGCAAGATTTATTATAAATATCATTTAGGCTTTTAGAAAATAAAATAAAACAAGCTCTTTGAGTTTTTGTAGTCAGTTCAAGTTAGTTCTGTGACAAATAACTTTCCGAGATAAAAATAGGTTTTATATAAAATGTCCTTAAGATTTCGATTTGTTTTTTTTATATAGTAGGTGTATGTGAATGAAATTAGGCAAATCAGTAGTTATACGATCAGAAGCAGATTCCATAAACTGACTAAAAAGATTTAAAAGATTTATACAAAACATCTCTCCCTAATTATAGAGTTCTAACTATATTTATAGTTTTTAAGTAAAAGTCGTGAAGTTTTTTTTACTGTAACATGTTTTATAACAATTTTAAATATTATTTTTGGTTATTAATAGAGTCATTGACCGGATCTACCTAAGATCGTAATAAAGTTCCTAACCGTGTTGAAATCTTTCTTGTTATAGGTAATATTGTTGTATATTTAAATTTTTAAGAATTTTATTTATGTAAAAACCCAAAAGATTTTTAAAATTCTTAAAGTGTAAAGAAACCTATTTTTAGATATACAATGTGGCGAGTGAGAAATAACGTCTTATTCTTATCTCATTTTCAATATGGCTGCTTTTACTAGTATTTTCTATTAAGAGGCAACCAAGCCCATTTTCTATGAGGCTGATATTTTAGTATGAGGAGACTCTGCTTCTACAAGATACTTTTTGTAATATACTTCTAATAAGCAAGTGTGGTTCCATCCTCATCTTCTGATCTACTCTCAAAGATTCTTAACAGTCTCCACCAAAAGGTAGTTCTAAGAAAGGCTAAAAATAAAGATGATGCAGTGGTGGTAGGAGTCCAATATATACATTTTCAAAAATCTCCACCTTAGTAGGCGGGTCATTTATATTTAAAGAGAGTTAAGTTAATACATACCACCATTAGCCACCACTTTGAATGTTGGATTAAGATTGAGAATTCGACGTTATTCACCAATTGTACTAAAGTTGAGGTATTGGTTAATTTTGTTACGAATGTAATATTTAAACCGTATTTAGGTTACAGCGTAAATATTTGATACAGCGTATGTACCTATGTTTATTTACTATCGCAATGTACGATTAGAATTACTTAAATTCAATATAAACAGTAAAAATAATTATAGTGAATGGGTATACGCTTTTCAATTAAGTGATAGAAATGGTTATAAAAAATATATTTCAATAGCTTATAAAATAAAAACTGAGAAAGAATGAGAACAACCGTATTTTATAACGTAATAAAACATACAGTAGTGTTAATGTATTACGTAATTGTGATCTTAGTTGTGTGAAGATCTTCTAGAAACTAACACTATATCCTTCCTAATTACTGACAAACTTCATATTACTAATGCATTTACAAAACAATTTAATTAAACTACTTCGCTTGTATCAGTGGTTAATTTTGAAAACGGGTTCTTTGGTCGCGTTTATTGATTTCATTGATTGATTCTTATGATTGTACTATTTATCTAATTTATTATGTTTTTTTATTATAAAATGTAGGATGTTATGTATATTTTAAATAACACTTGGTTATAAACTGATTCCATAGTAACGTTACAACGGAAAATCTTTTGACTGCTTCAATCTTAATCAAATACAGATTCCGATACAAGTAAAAGATTAGTTAAAGTCTTGTGAAATATTATACAACTTCTAGAAAAATCCATAAAATGTTTAATAAAGCACCACGTGTGAGAGCCGTTTTCTATACCTAGTAGATAAATAGATTTTATTAGGATTAGCATTACAGAAAACGAGTAAACTAAATATTCAATCTTTTAGGATAAACCTTGAGTAGGTACTTATATAGAAATTTTACATAAAATTATGTGAATTCAATATTTTCAAATAAATACTGTAGGTACGTGATGAAATTATTATGCGGGTTGCAGACCGAAAGCTAAGCTAAGTTAGTTTAGTTTAGCTCTCATCGCTAACGCAGTTTTTCATACTTATGTGCAGACTGCAAACTATACAAAGTAAAGTAAAGTCCATAAATAATTAGAAAATTCTTTTTTTTTCTCACCGCTTTTTCTTCTTCTTTAAAGTACATTTAAGATCAAAGGCAAAGTAAATAAAAGCGTGAGTGTGTGGATTTATTTAAATGATATATTTGAAATTGGATTCTATGTTCCATTCCACATTTTTTTACTAAGCGGCTTTTTGTAAAGCTATAAAGAAGGAATCGTTTTAAACTCCTTATAACGAACCGAAAAAGAATGATTCCTTTTTCTTGCAGATTTAGGGACGAATAAAATAAATAATCAATGTATTTTAAATATGTTATAACTGTCTTGTACCATATACTCTACCTTCTATGTTTACGTACTTTACTTCTACGTTTGTGTTTACGTTATATCGGACGGTTTTCTAATATTTATCTTTCCATTTCTCTGGACTAGGACTTTTATCGAGATAAAAGGAAACGTACATTCATTCTATACCTCAAAGCACGTATGTAGAAAAAAACACAATTATCGGTAGAGTGGTTAAGTCAGACAGGCTGGAACAAACAAACCCACAGTCATGTCTAATAGTTCTTCCTAATAGTTCCTAATACCTCTTAATACTTCCTAATAGAAGATTTGTGTACCTTACATATCTAACAATTCTTAATATATAGGTACCAACATATTATAATAGTTAATAAGTATGAGATATAAATATTTATAAATTTCAGTTAATGATTATTAAACCAACCCATTTTACAAGCACTAGATGAATACAATAGATTGTAATAAAATGTTTTACATCACAAGAGGCGAGCGCGCACACGGTTCACCGGCTCATAAGTGATTACCTTTACCCGCAAGCCTCTGCAAACATCACTAATTGCAAATGTATTACTACCCTCGAGAATAGCGAGCGATGACGGAGGGTGGAAGGGGAAGAGTCAAAATTGGTATCGATTAGCTTAGTAATGTGGTCAGACTTCTTATTTCTATAACGATAAGATATGGTCATGGCGAGTAAAACATAAAATTGAAACTACTATAGAATATAGTAACATTATAAGAAAATCAGGGGCTAAACTATGTGATCCCAAGGTTTAGTTATCTGTAGATAGGCTTCAATGCCAATGTCTAAGTTAAAGTCTTCAGTACAGCGATATAGCTCCAACTGAGATAAGAACTGTTCTGAAAGTCTAGTTCAAAATTATTTTCTAATGCTTAAGTGTTTAAATAAAAATAAACTGTCAGTTTAAAATTGTCAGTTTTAATATTTTGGCAATCGAGACAAGTATTTCGACTACCAGTAAGTTTAATGTGACGAAATAAACGCACATATAAGATAAATCATAAATAGGCTGAATGTTGGAAAAGGTATGTAGTCATATATTTCTTTAGCATAATTTACATTTATTATTGTTCTGTACGTATTCATTGTAATTTTACGTATTTTTGGTCTGTGCGTCACGCAATCACGGCTAGGCCACAAGCCCGATTTTGATGAAATTTGGAATGAAAATACTTGAAAATCCGTGTCAAATATAGACTTTTCTTTTCAAAAATCAACCCTTGTGTTTAAAACAGTGGATGAAGTAGCATGAAAAATCTAAACTACTTGAGCGACTTCCATTAATTTTTTAGCAAGTATTTAAAAACGTAAATTCAAACTCAAACACAGACTACCTAACTTTTTTCAAAAACCAAGCCCCAAGGAGCTGAAATGGGGGATAAAATTTATATGAAAAATATAAACTGCTTAACAGATTATAATTAATTTTGGCATAAATATTTGATAATGAAGATTTAAATATAAGTTACCCTATTTTTCAATAACTTATATTTAAGAGGCTGAATAGAAGATGAAAATTTATATGGAAAATTTACCGCTTAATCGATTCCAATGAATTTTGGGAAATTTTAACTAATATTTTAAAGGAGATTGTGAATTTGTTTGTTTGCTTTTACATCCTAACTACTCAACCAACCCACATGCAACGTCGCACACAGGTTGCCAGAGGTACAGAAAATAATATAAGCAGTAATTAATCCCTTAAAAGAACGAAAACCTTCCAACATAAAAAGTTTTTTTTACCTAAACGTTGCGAACGAAGCCGATGGGCAAGGCTAGCGTATAAATAGATGTATTTTTTAGGCATATTTACTATTCACATTATATATGTAGAATGAAATAGAAAAGTAATATACCTATCTCTGCCCTCTATAACCTCGTATATTATGTAGCATCACATGTATCTGAACATATAATGATTTACTTTACTATTATTACTTATATACTTTGCTTTTATATAGTCTAAAAAAACATCTACTTCGGAAAAAATGTTTTATTTATAAATAGGAGACAGAATACTTTAAAATTTGACGGCTAAAATGATTTCGGTATATGTTGCAATTGATATCCAGGGAGAAAACCGCCAGTAGTAATGTATTTTTAATTAAGTGAATTCTATGAAATTAACGAAGTCTAATAAAAATTGATAATAAAGGTAAAGGTAATAAGGAATACAACTCTAGCAATAATAACCCTCGTCATTTATCATTCTCTTCAGTGTCTTAAGTATCCTGACTGAGTATAAAACGCCAACTCAGATCGCGGTGACGTAACAATTCAGGTCGAATGGAACAAGACCGCTGTTTACGAAAATATACTTATACCAAAAAACTATAGGTTACTGATATTAAAAACAATAAAACACAGTATTAAATATAACAGAGTTCTATTGTTTTGTTGATTATGCAGTCGAAATGATAAATGAAATCCTAGTAGTGATTATTATAATGAATCAGTAAATCGACTGCGGTTATAGTTTCAACTTTTAAATCATATTACATATTAATGACATCATTTAGTGTTCATATTTGATAAATATGTTTTCGCGTATGCAGCTATTAAGTGACCCATGTTTTTGGCCGGGAAAAATATTTTACAGGGATTAATAATCAACAATGAGATTTGTAAGTTTGGTAAATTAAGTAAAAAAGTAAAAAGGTTGCAAAATAAATGAATTCACATTTTCGGTGATTTAAATACATACATAATATTGTCAATATTGCAGACAGTACACATAAGACATTAGTAGATAGATAGAATTAATTAAAAAATCACAGTATCAGAAACCGACATATAGCGCGCTGATCAATTATTCATACCGATTACGTACATATCTGCGGACGCACGAATCAGAGTATGTAAATGTATAATGCAAGTAGAAAACTCTTAACAAAGGAATATAAATTTGGAACAATTAATATTGTCATTCAATATCCGGAGCTGATAACGGCATTATAGATAGGATTCATGGGAATTCGAATTCTATCAGCTTTTTTTTTATTTCAATTAAATTTTCATATTAAGTTTACTTTTAAATAACAATGTTATTATTAAAGTGAAACTTTTATTACATCGTCTCAAACTTTTTCGTCTGTGTGTTGCATGTCGCGTGACGGTCGGCCGCGGAGTAGGGATAAAGTGAAAGGCGCTCGTATCGATGCGGTTTTTACTAGATACATTGAAAAAATCGAATGTAAGTCACTGTTCACGTATTTTAGTCACCATAAAATATTGGTTACATTTATAAACTGTGAAATTCATGATGAAGATGGAATTGATAATAGAATGATTGAAAATAATTGAAAAACGGATCAAAATGACTCAACGATTATAAAATATTGTTTTCAGTGTTTTAATATGTGTATATCATCTAAATAATTGTTAAGTATTATGTATGTCGTACTCTAAGACACAGAGTTCAATAAAAATATTAGTTGGAGACCTAGTCTACTTTTATCATTTCCTATTATCATTCCCATTTTCTAAGTATAAAATTAAGATTGATGAAGCAATTTTTATACCCTTAATGGAATATTATTCCGAAAATTTTTAGTTAAATGTCTATAATGTGAAAAAAAGTTTCACTTTTACGGTGGTTTCATAAAACCACACAAGTTTTTTTTATTATACAGTGGCATTTATCATGAATATTTCAATACTTTTGATATTTAATGTATATAAAAGAAGAGATACGAAACATAAGGGGCGGGGTTGGAACCTCCTTCTTTCATTTTTGCGTGGGCTGCTATATAACTTATATTTTCATCTTTACTTTCATTTTACTTCACTCTATATGCATCATATTATTATCTAAAGTAAGAAACTCTGGTTAGGATTTATAAAAAAAGTCTAATATACGGCACCTAGCTCGTGATTAAGAAGATCACGTAATGAAAAATAAAAGGGGTCGCTTAAAATAGACTGTTCTCTGGATTTTTTTTTAGTATGGTAACACTGAAAAAAAATAATTATTTGGTAATAGAAACAAATGACTCTTGGTTAACAAACTCTTAATATAATTACAAAGCTTCATACTATTTCTTCTATATCTTCCAAGTTATCAAAAAACCTCACGCCTTTCACATTTTCTTTAGAGTGCTTGCAAAACTTACTCCAAGCCTGATAAAATCAATAATGCCATTACTTTCTTTAAAGACACACACACACACATACAGTAATCATTAAAACTATGTGCTTTAAGATCGGTGTAGGTGTAAGCCCTTTGAAATGGCAGGCAATAATTAAATAATATGAATGAGTAGGAAGTCAGCGAAAGTTACCTTAATTTTGGAATAAATCAATTTAATGTCATTATCATTATGACAATAGAAAAATATTTTTTTTATCTACTCCAAAAAATCCAGGCTTCAGCAATGTTAACGCATCGTTGCGATATCCGCATAAATGAAAAATATGCCGTAAAGAAGAAAAAACTAGTGTTACGGCCATTATATCGTCACAAAAATGTTTTACTCATTTGACCTAAGACTATGTGATTGCAATCACTCACACACAACCATTCCTCTCATCGACAATGCTGATGTCTACCGCTCTAAGTTCTTCAAATGCAACTTGAACATACTGAATAGTCTTCTCAACAGCTGCAGTCGTTTCAATCCGCCAAAAATTATGCAATGACCAGTTTTTGTGGGCGTAACCAACGTAAGTATATAATAATATCACAGAACACACACACACAAATTACACACATTGATCTAACCCCTAAGTAAGCAAATTATTTGCTTGTGTTTAGGGTATCACTTATCAGACAACAATACTAATACATAGAAATACATATTATAAATACTGCGAATATATTTAATAAGCGATCAAACCCAGAAATACAGACGTCTATGCTCATCACATACATTCCTGTCCTTGTCGGGGATCGAACCCGAGCCCCATTACGTCGCTATACGTTAGGCGTCTACGGTAACTACTAGACCCGTTGGTCGATTAACTTTTTGTTAATACAGTAGGCAAATAAATCGATCGAGACACGTTTTCCTTTTACACGTAACTTCAATGTGACGAAAAATATCAAGAGAGATAGATTTTCAATCTTTTAGGAAGAACGATAGAGAGACTGAATATTGCAATAGGTTATATAACTGTGAGTAGACTATTGAGTGTAAAATATGTCACACACACGTACATCACACGTATATGGTTCGTAATTTTATTTTTTATTACGTACATCAAGTCCATAAAATACATTAAAAAAATGAGAGACACCTTTCATGGCCAGTGATTTATATAAGTACTTTAAAATACGACTAAAATCATCACACTGCCCTATATCTTGACTTGAATACCCGGAAAAAAAAAACAAATATAATTTTTTTTTCCAAGTAGACGTAGTAACGTAGTACTCGTAGTAACGTGAGGCAACAATGACGCTCGTCGTTAATCGTATCCTTCGAAGTCTCAAGTATGCTGACTGAGTATAACAAGTCAATTATTGCTCTTTACGTAGCAATGCAGATCGAACGGACGAACAAAACTATGCTTATTTACAAGGATATACCTACTTACTCACTCAAAACAGAAAGCCGCTCTGTTCATGGGATATTAATATCAAATATAGCACATGATAATTAAATATAATAAAGTCTTTATATGGAATAATTAAACTCGCTTATTGTCATGATAATAAATGAAATCCTAGTAGTGATTGTTATAATAAATCAGCAACACGAGTGTGGTTATGGCTTCAACATTCGAAATTTTATTACATTTTAATGAATTCATGGAATCATTATTTAATATTAATGGTTGATAACAAAAGCATTATATGCAGAACTAAGATACTACTGTTTATTAGTAATTATTATTTGCTACTCCATTTACAAAATGTGAAATGGTTTCTGAATATCTTGAAACTTATTGTTCAAAGTGACTTAAAATAGTTTTTTTAAACAGGAAGTCTACTTTCACCGTAAATTTAAAACTGTTGTATTGATTGAATTTTACTATTCCTATTTAAAGATCCAATAATTAGGGCACTGTCTGTGGCGCACTCTTACACTCAGCTTCCTCAGAGTCCTCATTCGATGGTTGAAGAAACACAATATTGGTATAAATAAGGCTATTATTGTGTGTTTTATAAAACTTTCCATTATAACCATATGTTTTCTTGAAACAGTTTTAGCATCTGATATACCCATGGCGACTTAACGAGGTCATAGAAAGGTAAAAAATTACTAATGGTGCTAATTGTAAACATCAATATTTTTGTTTTTAACCATCCTAGGTTATATACTTCCGTTTGTATCAAGGATGTTTTCAGCACATTTAATGCCGAAATGAAGTAAATAATGTGCCCAATTATACCTATAACTTTGAATTTTAAAATAAAGTAAAAGTGGTGAGTAAGTTTTCCCTTATATTTTTTAAAACTCAATAAAATATAATCAGGAAATCTTTTTTTAATTACTTTTGTTATTTTCAGTATAACTATTATATTTTCATACATTATTTATTTAGTCTATAATAGATACGGTACATTATAATGCGCAACAAAAGGGGCGTGGTTTGGACGTACCTCTTTCATTTTGCGTGGGCTAAAATCAGGAATTTTCACTTTCAGAATATCGTTCTTCAGAATAATTTGATGAGTTTCAGAAGCTGTAGACAAGCCAAAATGTCAAATACTCAGTCACTGAAAAGATTATATAAGGATAAGTAGTAGAAGTACTAAGATAAAACGGCTCCCGGGATTCAAGAAAATAATAGTTTTGTGAATTATTATGTAATGCTTAGTTTTAGACATTTATGTGAGAAAGTGTAGAAAGTATATTTTTAATATTGGGACATATTAAAAGTATTTATTATTATAAAACAAATATCAAATCGCAGTATCGATTAGCAAATGAAAGTTCTATGGAGACACGTTCTCGAACTACCGATAACGAAATCGTGACAAAAAATACCAAGAGATAGAATTTTTACTTTATGTAGAACTGTAAAAAAATAGACTAAATATGGAATGGGTTATATATAGTACTAAGGGCATTGGGATAGTAATATAATTTCACATCTACATGATTTAAGCAAAAGATTGTATTTTATTAATTATTTTCATAAATATTTTCCAAAAATCCCTTCTGTTTATGGGTTTATGGGTCATATATATAAAATAACAAGTAATCATTAAATATATTTAGTTCGATAACAGTCATGTAACAAGTCAGTCATGATCCGATACAAATGATATGGCCTATTAGTGATTATTATATTACCTAAATCCGTAGCTCGTCTGTGGTTATACTTCGACTTGAATTACATGCTAAAGACTTCTTGGCGTCGTCACTTATTAATAAAAATTGATAAAACAAGTATTCGCGTAAGCAGCATCAAAATATATTTTTTCATGTTGTCACGATTATTTAAATTGTATACATAAAATTGCTATATCGCAATTATACCATTCTAATATGTTTTATTGTTTCTCAATAAGGTCATAAATATATATTTCGGAGAAATTCTTTATTAGGATGATTGGTTTTATGTTTAATACAAACCAAAGACAGGCATCGAATCCTGTCAAAAAGTCAGATAAAATTTTAAATGTTGTATATAAGCCATGTGAAATGTTATGTGTTTACGTTAAAAAATATGTTAATATTTATCACAAAATTTATGAAATATTTGAAAATTATCTTAACGTGCAAAGTCTGTCTGTTGTAATATAGTGAAAAAATAGGATTTTCAATAGAAATTACACTGACATACTTTATTTAAAAACTAGTGCATTGATTTAACTTCACCATTGCAATTTAGATACAAAATAATGAGAGCACATTATATCGTGCCTTTGACAATTCAACTGACCGTTCAATGTCGTTGTGTCTACACGCGATGAATGATAAAACACACAATTAGCAGCATTTATGTTTTCGTGCCACGTTCCATAATGCATGTGATGTAATAATCCACTTGTATTTTGTCCCTTAACCGGCATTTACCGCATCCTCGGTAATTATATTATGTGGCGGTCTATTCTGTTCTATTCAAAGCGGCACGTAAATTACTATGTTTAGTAATTACAGAAAAAAATAGTTTCTTTCTTTTCTTGGTTAAACTTTTTTCATACTTCTAAGTTAAACAATAGAGTTATGCATGCAACGAAACTTACATATTGTTTTAACGTATATGTTGAATAATATATATATATATATATATATATATATATATATATATATATATATATTTATTATTCAAAATATACGTTCTTTGTAAATAGTTGTAACTGAGCTCATCGTGGTGATTTAATTGCATATGTCCAAACTAGTCCCTGACCCCAAAATGTTCGCCCCTCAACTTTTTGTACTAATAAAATAGATTTTTTCGATAATATTGGAAATTAGATATTTAAAAGTATAATTTGTTGAAACTATCGTGTGTCCTAGAAAAATGGGTCCTAGCCTTATGAATCGTTAAATCCAGTTAGCATTTATTTAAGAATACCAATGAATCACAAACGAGCAGATTGTATCAGAAAGTGGTACAATCTGCTTGTTTGTGAACCACAGTTGCGTTAGAAGGATTGTTTAGCGCTGGCTGCCTCGCAACCTCACCGATGCACAGAGGCAGGTGTGGAATGGTGCACTTATATGATTGAAACATGATTGTCTCCGCCGTAATTACAACATTATCAAAAGTGATGAAGATTGAAAGTATATGGTCCAAAAATAAGCACCACACAACAATATTTTTGTTTCAATACGAACCAACGCCTACTAAATTTAAACGATGGAGAAGTGCTGAAGAAGTATTTATAATATTTATGGAAGGCTTTTTTAAACGGCTTGTTTATTACCAATTCTTTTAGGGGACCAAAGTAACATGAATGTAGATCGGTTTAGCAAAAGTTGTTGCAAGCAGTTAACAATAAGAGGTTGAAGACGGGGTTTCAAGGCCTATTGTGGTGAAAACCTTGACAACGCATCTGCGTACTCTGCCATCAAGAAGAACGACTTCCTAGATACTACACACTTAAAACTATCGGAGCTACCACCTTACAGAACTAATATGGCAACGTATTACTAATTAACATTATTAGCAATTATAAGGTGTTTATTATTTTTAATGAAAGTATAATATTTTAAATACCAGACGAAGGAACAGGAAACAAAATTGTTAACCAACTTGCTTTAATGATTGATGATGATATATTTCAGCGAAAATAAAAAAGAAAAGTGATGTTTGGAGTTTTTATTGCAAATATATAAATGTAAACCAATTATAACGAGGTCGGATAAACTGCTTTCTACTAAAAAGATATCCACACTTATTGAGAGAGTTGGTAAAGTATAATTATACTTTTCAAAGAAATATTTATATTTCTGTAACTATTTGTATAATACGTCCGTCTCTATTATTTTAATAGTTTTAATAATTTTATAATCTCACGAATTACATTAATTTATTACTCTGTTTTTCATACTATTCTTGAACGATTTGGAATTTGATAGACAAATTTTATTACATTCAGTTTATTTTATTGCGTATATTATGGATATACGATAAAATAAAGATTTGTAAATTTTTGGTACATAGAAATAAAATGAAAGAATACTCGGATATTTTGAGGCTTACCATGAACTCTTAAAAACTATCATAGTTTTAAGACGTTTTGTAGCAATATTACAATAATATTACTTTTATTCGTACCATGAACTTTATAAACTAGCTTAGACTTCTTTTGAAGTATTTATGCCTATTGTAGTTGCTGTAGTAAATTATAAAGTAATAATAAGTATATCTGTCGAGAAAAACTAACTCAAAATAATAAAATCGTTCATATAAACAGTATTACATTATAAATCCGTTTTGAAAGACTAACGATTTCGAAGTGTCAAAATTAGACAAAAAAGTAATATAGTAATATTACTTTTATTTAATATTTATTTATGTTTTTATTGTCAAAAAATAGTTCATGGTACGAGTTAATAATGTTTTATTTGGAAAAAGAACGAATGATTTAGGATGACGTCATCAACACTTCTTATCGAAACATTATTAAAGTAATATCACTTTCAGGATGTCATGGTACGAAAATCGAAAGTAAGATTATTGTAATACTGCTATAAGAGTTCACGGAAGACCCCATTGTAGAGAAGAATGCCAATTTTGTGTTCGTGTGAATTTAATTTGCAAGAATTCGAATGCTGATATAATTTCAATATATGCAGACTTTATATTGCACAGGAAAAAACAACTTCTGTATCAGTTTTATTAAATATTTTTGTTGTCCTAATAATAACGCTTGAAATTTTTTATCGTGTCCGTCATGGGTCCAATTATGTCATGACATAATTGACTGCTCTGGACTCTCTCTGGACTCTACAACGCAGACCGACTGTAACAAAAGAGTGTTTGTTTACAAAAATATAATTGAACCAGATAAAAGAGGGCCATACGTGGATTATTTATTTAATTAATAGATAAATATAAAAAATCTTTTTCTCATCAAACTATATATAACAGATCAGAAGCTCATCTGATGTTACGGCTTCAACTTTCCGTTCGTTTTATAATTTATTGATATTATGGAATCATCATTTAATATATTTAATTGGTAAAATAAGTATTTGCGTAAAAGCCCTTATATAAGCCCTTTTTAATTTGTCATGTTATTTACTTGCAAAAATAAATTTGGCTTATCATAGTTCTTTTTCTTCTCATTCTTATATTTCTGTTACTCAATATAGTCCCAGTATGTTTATCCGTTCAGGATGAAATTGCAGACAAATCCTTTCTTACTTAGGATTAGCTGTTTCTACTTGTCTGTCAATTAGTTACTGAAACTTTCAATGTATTTAAACAATGTGAAACTATTACAGAATATTTTAATATCGAAAAACTTAATATTTAAATCGAATGAATATAGGTTTTCACAATTGAAAATCATTTTTAACAGTAATTTTAAATTTGGTGCATTGATTAAACTTTGCTTTTGCTATTTAGAGAACTATTATTGAGGGCACTGTCCGTAGCGCACTTTAACCTAATTCTGGTGACTCAGTGTTTTCGTGTGTGATATGCTTTCTTTCGGAAAAGTGGTTATATACCTATAATTATGATTTTTAAGACATCCTCGGGAAGTAATACGGAGGGGAGGTCCTATTCTGAGCCGCTAACGATCAGGTAAATAAATTACTACGTTTAGTATCTATAGATCAATACCTAGGTATTGAAAAAAACCTTTTCCTATTTTAACCTCTTTTATATTTCTAACATAAATAATGGAATCAAACGTCATCATTTAACAGCTTTTATTAAATTAAACAACAAACAAAAGGTACGTATTATTTGATTTATAGAGTTTTTCTTCATATACCTAAGTCGTAAACAGTTTTAATAACTTTTGATGCAGCTATGGTAATTTAGCATTGATGTAATTGATGCGCCTCAATTTTTTTGTCGTAGGCTGCTAATAATATTTGTCCACAAATATCCGTCCGCCAAATGTAATAACCAGTAAAATTATTTAATATTGTATGAATCTTTCAACATCTGCATTTGACAACGTCATTATCGACAAAATAAAAAATCAAAGTAGTTATTTCTACGTCACGTCAATCCAAGCTTTATTGAATTTACGTCACTTCGTGAAAATGCAATAGCATTGAGTTTCTTTGAAAATATACTTTATTAATAAAAATTTATTTGAAAAGCCTTTGAGGAAATTATTTTTATATAACTTGATTTACAGTAATAAGATATTATTTTAGGTCAGTTTTATATTTTGATGGACTTGGCCGTCAATTATCATGTCGTATCTGATGAAGCTTAAAAATGTTTAATCAAGTGGATTATTTAGAATTTAGATTTAGAAAAGGTACTAAACAATAGGATGGGCCACAAAGGGGTGGGGTTGGAACGTTCCTCTCTTTTGCGTGGGCTGAAACAAATACATAATGTTTTCAGCTAAGGTAACATATTACATATATACATGGGCGTACCGAGGGAGGGCAGGGGGGCAGCTACCCCCCCTGGACATCGTATTCCTCTCTACTACCTTCTATTGTAAATAAAAATTGGTATTTTACATTAAAAAAAAAACAAATAAGTTTTAAAAATTGAAGAATGTTTAGAAATGCTTTCTAAGGAAGATTAGTCGGGGACGAGAAAAGTAGCTTTTCTGTTGTTATAGATCTATGTATTCCAAACCAATACAATTCTCTAGTAAAACTTTTAGTAAACACTTTAAAGTCTAAAATCTTCATTAGAAGCGAGATTCGACAAAGACAAATCACCAGCGTTTGATCTTTCATTGTTAAACCCTGCTCACAAAATTAAAATTACAGCTCCTAGATAAGAAAAAAATATTAAAGAAATCTGGTTTACCCCCAGACCCTCCCTCCCTCCAGGACAGAAGCTGGGTACGCCCATGCATATAATATATATATGAAATTGCGACTCCGCATTAAAAGTATGTCTCCTTAAGCTAACCCGTACCCTATTTCTTTTTTTAACGTTTAAAATAATAAAGAAGAGAAGAATCTCTTCTATTTTGAGTCTACGAGAATATGTTAGCATATACAGGTAGAAGCCGCTTATTGTGATCACTTTTAGCCAGCCCGTTTTGATAACAATAACCGAATGATAACATTAAGCGGATGGTACTTTTTCATGCTTGTTGGGGGATTTAAGTACATATTGAGTTTCATAATAAGAAATTCTGTTGTTTGCTCAATTTTTCTATTTATTTACACTATCAAAAATATTCTAACATAAGATTCATTTGAAATATCGATCTATTGTTGTTTGACACTTGTTTTCATTCATAATCATTTGAATATAATTTTCAAAATCGTATAATTTTTCGAAGTTTGTTAATCGTTGTTGAACACCACGTCGTATCGAATCGTCGTATCGTCGTATCGTCGTCGTCGTCGAACAAAAATAGTATTTTCTAATCCTAAAACTTGAGAATTTAAAATTGTACCCTTCTAAATCGATAACAATAAGCGACTTTTGATCACAATAAGCGGCTTTTTCAACTGTATTTCTAAGGAGAAATTTGAGACCGACCCTTTTCGATAACAATAGCCGGCTGATAACATTAACCGTGATCACAATAAGCGGCGTCCACTGTATAATACAATATTTGTACATAAATATAAAGCACAGTACATTTTGTTGGGAAATGAGGTATATATTCGTCATAAATATTAAATTGTAAACCAACTTCAATGAGAGTTCTCTATTACATATTATATTTGCTAATTATTCCTATACAAATTAGATCTACTCTTGTAAATCAGGTTAATATAATACAGTTCTAATTGCTTTAGGAAGTCTCTTTTCAGAATAGAGCGAACAGGATACCGTCTAATTTATCATTCTTTTGTAGTTTTCATTATATTATTATCACTTCTGTAATGAATACTATATTAATTCTCAACTTAAAAAAATAAAATAAATATTTATATTATAATATAAATATTATAAAATGGTTATGGCTTAATGTTAGTTAACCGAAGAGGTGGTGAATAATTAAATTAGTAGGTACGTTTTGATCTTTTCAGCTGGAGGTACCTCACATATGAGAAATATCTAAATAAGTCTATGAAAAAATAATTTAACAAAGCTGATAATAATTTTGTGCTTTTCTCTGAAATAAAAATCAGATTAGAAAAAACTTTTACTTTTTAATAATAATATCACAGGACAAATACACAGATTGATCGAACCCCTAAGTAAGCAAATTAAGGGAATTAGACAACGATACAAATATATAGAAATACACATATAAATACTGGAATAGCCCACTTCTTGATAGTCATAGGTCATATAACATTACAATACGACTATTACAATCAGTGTGAGGTGAGTGCCACTTATAGTCTACATATAGTCTGTATAGTCTCTAGTATTTTTTTAGTCATTTGCAGTCCACCCGGACGATGACACTGAGAACAGTAAGTGTTTTTATAAAAAAATATCATACTTATAATAAGATATTAATGCCACACTCAAACCCAATAAGTGCAAACTGTTATAGATAATTTCGTTATTACGTAGAATTCATATCACATGGATAACCGAGGTGAAAAAACATATTTTCATAAACCAAAAGGATTGGTTATAGTACCTTTTTTGCGTTGGAAAAATCCGTTACATAAATACCCGCTCGCCAGGGAGGTGGTGGCCGGGGGTGGTGGCCAGGGGGTGGTGTGAAACTACCCGGCAGCATAGATGACGCTATCATATCTAAGACTACCCACTAAAAAACCAACGGTTACCGTCATCGCCATAGTGGGACGCCACGGGATCATTTTCGCATTCACCGTGACGCCATGGCGAAAATCGCTTATAGTATCTACCTTAATTGTAGAGTGCGCAATTTTTAGATAGGTTCAAAATATAAACAAAAATACTGCGCACACCTTACTGAACACCTTACTGAACACATTACTTGGCCTTCGCGATAACATTTTTAGTATAACCAAATATATACTACAAAAAGGGGGCATGCTTTTATTATTAAAAACTTATTTACCCCCTACCCCTTTCAAACATTCCCCCTTAACTTTACCCCTTTCTAACATTCACTTGTAAAAGAAAATGCAACATTGTTAAACAATAATTAAATGTTAAATAGGTTAAAGTTCACTGGAATATCTGATATGTTAGATACCTACTATTACTCAAGTTTCGCCTCGTTTTCTTGGTATCAAATATAATGCATATTGAAAGAGTTTCTTTTTCTTTGTGCACGTTTGAATGAATCACAGAATCAAGGGCAAATCAAAAGCTTAAAAAAAAATAAGAACTGAATGAAATAGTTTTCCATAACATATGATTTGTTAAATAGGTTTAGATGAACTATATACTTTGAGTGTAAAGTGCCGTTTATTCATGGAATACGAATGAAATATACTAAACTTTTAAAAACCATATAAATAATTTAAAAAGAAATGAACTACGTTTTAATCTATTCAGACACTTACAATACCCCTCCTTTCAGAATATTAGCATATCATATATTTTCTAAAAGGTTTCAAACGTGTAATTGAATTATCTATATTTATAATTAAGTAGGTATAATATTATTTAATATGTAAAAGGTTCGGTACATAGAAATAATTAAAAATAATTCATATTATATTTAATTATTTTGTTATATTAATCTTTCTTAATAAATATTTATTTCTTTATATCTTTTTTATTTTTATCTATATATATATATATATATATATATATATATATATATTTATCTTTATCTCTATTTATATATATATCTCTATTTATATATATATATATTTTTATCTATTATATATATATATATATATATATATATATTTCTTGTGTGAGTGTGTATGTCACTGAACTCCTCCTAAACGACTGGACCGATTTTTATGAAATTTTTTGTGTGTATTCAAGGGGACTTGAGAATTGTTTAGATTCACAATTTGGTCCACTGGAAAATGGTTTTTTGATTAATTTTTAATGTGTAAGTAGGTGGTGATTTTGGAATGTTTCACATTGGTTCCGACGAGCTGCGTTACCATGGCAATGTCAAATATTAAATAATATCATATTTTAATTAATGTCTGCCCAGACAGTTGGCGTTGCGATAGAAATAAGAAAAATATTTTAGTACTAGCGGCCCGATAGTGATACGTGCTTCGCTACGTAAAAAGTGAAATAAAAAAAAATTGGAACAAATTCATTTATTCAAACAAAAAATCTTTATTTACATATTCATACGGTATCAATTGTTTGAACTATGATAAATGTACATGTAATGACGTTAGAAATTGTGATAACTTTTTAATATATTTTTTTTTAAGTTTCATTTTTTAAATTAAAGACGCGTGTACAAGACAACGTCTGTCGGGTCCGCTAATATATATATATTTATTTATTTATTTATTTAGTTATATATCTCCCTTACAAACGTTTTTATAATAAACTACAAATTCTTGGACTATGAAATTATTAGATATTTATTATTTTAATTAATCAAGTGTACTAATAACAGACTACTACTAAACTACAAGTAGCGAGAATATATAACTAAAATAGACATATAATAATATGCGTTTTTATTTAGCGATTTAGTTAACAGAAATAGTGTAGTAACACAACACTATTTCTTGATTACTACACTACACTATGATTCTATTAATAGAATATGGTAACATTGGCGGGGGTGAAGAGATCAAACGCGATATTTTGCTTCCAAAAAGCAACTGGCCGGTCGATGCAAAAAGGTATCGTGTCGCTGTGAAGCCGTCCATTAATCACGTAAGGGTCGAGTGGGTGAGCTTTGGAGAACACCTCAATTTATTATGAGGGGGGGGGGGGGGGGGAGTTGTGTTGCATGCCACGTGTATACGTTCGTGAAAGCCGTGGAATCTAGGGCAGTTATTGCCTGAATGAGATAAATATAAATTGGACCCTCGTGTATACGTTAAATGCATTATTAAATACAATTATGCTCCGAAGTAGTGATGATTAAGAGTTAAAATTCGTAGCTAATGGTAGACCTCAAAAGGCTGTTACTCTTTGCTTTTTTATTTCTGCCGACAGTGTATAAGTCGCAAATATTAATTACTAAAGAAAATGCAGTTGTCTTGAGTCAAGACATACTTCAATATCCATAGAGATATTCTTCAACATCCAAATCTACTTATCAGAGTCGAAACAAATAAATCTATTATATCATTAAGAAGCGAAAGATTATTAAAAAGTTTCGTGACTTCAGCAGAAGAACAGACCAATGGACAAAAAGACATCGACACATTTTTATAAACTAGCACTGGCTACGGGTTCGCTAATTGATAAATATATATACTTTATAATAATAATAATAATTATATCAGGACAAATTACACTCATTAATCTAACCCCTAAGTAAGCAAATAATTATTTGTTTGTGTTAACGGTGATAGACAACGATATAAATGCATAGAAATATATATTAAAAATACTGAGAATATATTTAATAAACGATCAAACCCAGACATACAGACATCTATGCTCAGCACTTAAATGCCTGTCCCTGTCGGGAATCGAACCCGAGCCCCGTTGCGCCTCTTTACGCTAGGCGTCTGCGCTAACCACTCTACTTATTATGTTTTGTTTAAAAACATTAAGCTTGGAGTGATAGAGGTCATTAATGAATGACCTCTATCACTCCAAGCTTAATGTTAAAGTACTTCAATCCAAAATAATATTTGTTTTTCAAATAAACTTGTACATATTTACCTTTATAAGTTGGAACGTCTATTCGGCAGATAAAGTGATGGTGTTTGAATTAGTCGACTTAAATCTATTCTCGTGGGTTTCTACGTCACATAAAATGAGAAGAAATATAAAAACTACGCCGGTCTTACGTCTTTATTATTACTATATCACAACTTCATATCAAAATAATGAAGTTTGTTGAATTGAATTTTATTAGTTTACTCGTATAAGTACGATTCCCATGTTTGTTTTAAATCGTTTTGCTCAAGCAAAATATTATTATTCTACTGTAAAATCTAACAGATATTAATTCTAAAATTGTATTACCGTTATCTGAGCTACAGTAAAGCAATGTATGAGATTTAGATATCTTGTTCCAAGTCTTCTACCGAATTATCAATCAAGATCCCCGCGCAGATTGTACTTGCGAGAGCAGTTGCTCAGAGCAATCGATTTTTGTATTATAGTTCATATTCTCATGTCCCCAACCAAGTTAAGCTCTTTTCATCTTAATACAGCATAAAAAATCCTCATTACGAGGATTACTTAAATATGTTTATATGATATTTCCGTACATGATGATATTATATTAAATTATCCATAAATTTACGATAAATTTTGCGGATGTGAAAATATTATTTGTTTGTTTTCCAGTACCTCGACTTCTTTTATTCATTTAATAATAATGGGATTTGCGGTATAAGTTCCATCTTTTATGTTCCAACCTGAACGGAATACTTCAACATTTCAAAGCAAAATTCCAGCCAGCGACACAAACTTGAAGTATCTTTTGATAAATTGTGAATATGACTATTATATATACTGTGGTTATTATTGCTTTGCTTTGCTTACTCGTACCATAATTATAATCGAGTGAAATATAATCTAAAAGTACAGTGTAAGTTACAGATCTGATCTGGCCAAATAATTAGGAATATCTTTTACATCAAATTTACTGATTGTACGAATGTAAATACTTGAAAATTATAATTTATATTAAAACTTTACTTATTTGCTTGCACTTTACCGAAATTACAAAGAATGTTAAGTTAGACAAACAATGCTCTATAATAAAACCCTGTACCGACATAACTCGAACAATAAACTATTGTTGAACTGTCCTTAAAGACCTATTTTGTACAAAAATTATATTTGAGTCATAATTTTTGATATAAAATAATGTAAAATTAAAAAGAAATATTAAAAGTTTTTAAATATCGATGAGCAAACATCTTGCCTTAATTTGAAGTAACTAGGTTACGTTTTATTATTTTAGTGAAAATATGTTATCTTTTGCTGTCTCTACACGAGTCATATCATAGACATTCATCAGCTCAGCTTTGAAACTGGTCGGGCAAAATTCCGATTAAATTAAATGATAATAGCCGGGTAAATATATATTTAATAATCATCATGGTTCACGAAAGTTTAATTACAAAACATGTAATGGATATATTATACCAAGATATATTTTATCTTACATTTGATTTGCTCTAATGATAACTTAATTTATTCACGAAACATGTTAATTAATTATTAGAAAGATTTTTAAGTAAAGAAACGTATTCGAAACTACATAAATATTGACCAAATGCTAAATGGTGGCCAATAGAACGGAATGACCCAATTACCATATATTCACGCTTTAAATCCGTAATATTTATAGTACCTACGTATATATTTATAATAGTTTTTGAATCGATCAAATAAAATTATTTTCATTCATTCAATCTATCAATCTACTGCAAAATATAATTACTGCCTTAGAATATCCTTACAAATTACAACTTACACAGACTTACATATTACAACAGATAAGATATCTTTTGTAATTTTTGTTGTTTTAATAATATCTTAGAAAGCCATTAATTTGTATATTCTATTCATATTAAAATTTGTATCCTTTTTTCAAAGTTTCACAAAAAATTATATAACACTGTCAATGTATAGCAATGTTGTAAGAATGGATTATATATTTTTGCAGTTTATTAACTAAAAAGAAAGGAACACTTTTGAGACATCTGTCTCGCATAATTTTCCTCAAGGCCATTTATTTCTTTGCGTAGTATGCCTATACCTAATAAATATAATGTTATTGCTAGTATATTCACTTACGATTCCTTGTATCGGCAACTAGATTCTAAAAGGTTTAGGAGTAGAGAACAGGCAACTTTGCTTTTTGCTTCAAAATAAATCATCGGACTTGACATTTTCTCAGAAGGGGTGTCAAAGTACTTCATGAAATTGGATACTTTTAACCAACCGTTTTTAACGCCATCTATCAGCATGTTTAAGGAGCTACATCTATCAGCATGCACTATTGCTTCCCCAGGCATATCGTTTTATATAAAAGCATATTTAACAATCCCCTGATATAACTGACACTTCTTTAGATAATGGACTAACTTCACTTAACATATTATTATGTAGATCAAAGAAATTATATTGTCTTAATTACGTTTTATGGATTTTTTAAAAATTAATTTTCACTTATTCTATACACAAAATGGGATCTACGTATTCTAATTTTCCTTAATATTATTAGTTTATATTATCTGGTCAGGCTTTGGAATGTAATATGATTCAGATCACCTGCGTCGTGTTATAAGTTTATTTGGTGTGCGAAATATGTAAATTTGTTATCGGTCTGTTGAGGAATATATATTAACTAAGTTGTCTTTTGTCCAAAGTTATTATATAGAGTTCTGTAAGTAATACACTTTTCCATCAAATAAACATATTGTTACGTATATTCATGTGTTTTCAATAAAGAGATCTCTTTACATATTTATTTCTCTTCGTTACACAGGTATACAAGAGTAATATTTCGTATTACGAATAAGGGAACCATTCTTCCTTCAATTGAGAAATATGGGATAGTGTTGTTTGCTGGTGATACTTCTCTTACTTTTAAAGTTAATAGACGGCAATCTGTTATTGACGATGTAAACAATGCTCTCTCAGATGTTGTACATATACATATGGTTTAACGCCAATAATTCGTAGCTCAATGAAAAAAATACGAAATGTGTCAAATTTAGTTTACCAAATGTTAAAAATGTTAGACCCAATGTACAATTAAATAATGAGGAATTGGACTTGGTCAAATTTATTCCTTTCTTGGTCATTACCCTCGATGAAAAATTGCATTGGGGTCCTTATATATTTGTTTTGACAAGCAGATTTAGTTCTGCTGCGCGTATGCACGCGGTTAAAAAAATACGTCGATTAACAAATATGAAAACTGCTCTATTAGTTTACTTTAGTTACTTTCATTGTATAATGTCAAACGGTAAAGTCTTATGGGGCAATGCGGCTGACATTGATACCATATTTACATTGCAGAAGAGGGCTGTTCAAGCAATATTTAATATGAGACCCAGAGACTCTTTAAGAAACAAATTTAAAGGATTTAAAATTAGTGTGACTGTTAATAGTAAATAAATTTATAAAAAATGAATTTACGTTCAAGAAAAATTGTGATTTACATAAAATGAATACAAGACATAAAAATAAACTCGCTATAGGGTTAGCCCTAGGCTCCATAAAAAAGGTATATCCTTTAAGGGTAATTGTATACGTTTTTATAATAAGCTCCCAAATGAAGCCTTAAGCCTATCATTAAATAAATTTAAACTATATGTCAAAAATAATTTGATAAAAAAATCCTTCTATAGTGTAAAGGATTACATCAGCGACGGTATGGCCTGGGAATGAATTGTATTTTATTGCGAATAGCTAGTAACCTCCGCAATTTGTTTTTAACTGTAAATTAATTTTGCTTTATCGACCTGCTGCATCACACCGATTCCTTAGAAGTCACTACTTGCGGTAGCGTCGGGAGTCGGGTTGCCTTCCTCCCTCAAATATGGCGAAGGGGGTGATGGCTGGCTCTTGTGTTATGCTCGTGAACGGGTGCTGCTTGCGGTGACTGGTTGTGTGGCAGGCCGAAGATTTTTATTATTATTTTTTACTTTATACTTTTATTGATTGATTGCGACGGTTCTAGTTGTTCCAAAATTGATTTTAAGATTGACGTTTGTGAAACAGATGACTGTTACAATAACAAAAAAATATATATCCCGCTGAGTTTCTTGTGTGGTTCTTCTCAGACCAGTACGCGTTGGGAACCCTCATAGCTTTAACATGAAGTGGGTAGTGCTTTTACAGACGGGCTTATTACTCCTGACACTTTCATGTTGACGTACACAAGTGATCACGATTCAAAGTGAAAAATGATTATGATTCAAAGTGGAAAAGTTATAAATAAAATAAATATTCACGTTTTAGTCTCCTTGAGCCCCATTCTACAAAGTGTGATATTTGCAACTCTCTATAATTCCAAACTCCCATAGACGGCACCACTTGTGATGATGGTATCACATTGAACTGTGTATTATTTTGCAATTCTGTCGTATTTATTTTTTTGCTGCACTAAATCGATTCAGTGTTGTCAGTCGATATACTTATTTGCAGTTTATGGTTTGAATAGAAACCATGTTTAAGATATATAAGTGCGTATATGATATACTGGTACATGCGAGTGAGGTGAGTGCGAAAGCGATCTCGTCACTTCCCACTAGAGCGATGAGGCGAGGCCGACGTTAGTTTTTTAGTGGGTAGCCCTAAAAATGTCAGCGGTTTCTATACTGCCGGTTCATCCCTCATAACCCCGAGGTCATCTCTTTTGGCCGGCGGGAAACCGTAACAGATTTTTAAAACGCTAAAAAAGATGCCAAATTGTTAAATTAATAAATTAAATTTTCGAGCATCACTATAAATGCTGATAAACACACACATCCTTATACCACATATACACATCCTTATAATTCTAAGTGTTTCCTAATAAGGCCTTATGTTATTAAATTATTAATAAAAAACAGTTATAATCAATATTATTGACAAATCATTTTAAGTAATTAATGTTGTAGTAAATCATTGAGGTTTAATATTCGTGTAACAAATTTATATAAAAACAAAATAATACGGGAGAATACTAAATAGTGTAAATAAGTATATTCCATATTCTCCGTATTATAGTATCTCAATATGTTACTAAATAAATCTAAACCTAAATTCCAGAGACACCTGTGTAATTGGATTGAGAGTTGTTTAATTCAACTCTACATATTTTAACTAGTTCGTGTAATTGACAACAAAGTTGCTCGGGCGTAGTGTTAGGTACAAATTAGAACAGAAAACTATATTTTATAACACAAAATACTTTGTACGACAGTTCTAGTTCTTTCAACGGCTCTAGAATAAGATACTATTATCTAATAAGTATATTTCTTAGAAGGAATATGACGTCCCGTTAAGAAATAAAGTATTATTTAAAATTTTATCTTTTTATAATATTGCAGTGGATATTACTCTTAAAACACATTGTAGGGTTGTAAAAGTAAAACCGGAACATGCCAACCATTTTATACGACGTGGAAAGTGAAGTACAAGCACTTATTTTATTTTGTAAAAGCATATAAGAACATTCTTTTTACATTTATTTTACCTTTCCTGGAAACAGAACAGGTGATTACCTACATGTATCTGAATTCTTAGATTTAAAATACAATGGAACGAGTAACTGTTGGTATTTTTCTTAGTAATTTAGTTTTTTTATTATAATAATAAAAGCGTTGGGTTAGAGCATCTTAAGTTATCAAATTATACAAAAGTAACACAATTTAGAAACTATTAAACCGCCTAATTGATGAAGTTCTAAAAGCAAAGTTAGCAAGTTTCTAACTGCCATGTAACTTGAGTTTGTGATCGCTTCGAACTAAATCTCTTAGTGCTAGACACATCGAAGTTTTGTTTGTTTATCATAGCACTAGTTCTAACTTACCAAAGAAGATATAATTGATGTAAAATAAGCAACCAGTATCTTCTTATTTTACTTAAGCAAAATTTTGTTTTTTTGTTTGTAAATTTAATATTTGCATGCTTTTTAAAAAAGTTAAAGAAAGAATTGATACTAAAAAAGATTAGAGGTAGGTAACATTTATCTAGATCTAAATGTGTATTATCAGTTCAATAAAATAATACCTAATTATTGAGAAGTCGCTAAACATCAAAAAGTCTAATTAACAAAGACGCACAAAATTAATTTCTTTCTTTAATCATTAGGTTTTCTATCTTTGCCTAAAATATATGCAGACTTTACACACACATCGTCCAATTATTATTGTAATAACCTTGTCCTAGTTAAATATTTTCAACATGCATTTCTTTGAATATGACTTCTCCCAGTAATTAAAAATAATAACTCCACCCTCGTCTAACTATAAAATGTAATATGATAGTAATATTCTTTGAATATAATTTTATATTCAAAGTGTAATTAATATCCTTATAAAACGTACCGTTGAATATTATTAAAGCTTCATGCCGTATTGAAAATTATATTTTAAACAATGTTCCGGATTAATTTTTTTTTTATGAAATGCATACTTTTTATAAAACTGTTATAAATGCAAAGAATTTATATTAAATTTATATTTGGACTGTGTCTATCTTATAAATAATAACTTTTTTTTTCGTACAACCAGTGTAAAACATTTTTATTATATTGATATGGAGTAGTGAGAGAGAAGGTCACGCTTTGTTATGATATTAAACAATGTAGGTTTGGAGCCAAGTACAAATTAACCCCGTCTATCAGCTTATTTTTAAACTAATGTTTGTATTGTAGCATACTATTGATAGGATAAGACTTTCTTTGTTTGCGACGGAAAATTATCTGATTGTTTAATAGTATTTATATTTAAACAATAAAAGCAGTAAAGGAAAAAATCCGGTCCGCAGAAAAATAATTATCTAGGAAAAGATTTAAACCATGTCGCGCATTAAAAGATGTTCTAGAAACTGCACTGACGCACTGGTTAATTGTTTAACTGATATTAAAAAATTAATGGGGTGGTAAAATGAAAAAGAACTCCTAAAGCTATACGCAAAGTGAGGTCATAGAAAAATTTGATTTAGTGACGAACAAAATTTTTCTATTGACAATATTGAAACAAGCATAATGACCGAGATTATACTCAAATCTGTATAGAGTATAGAATCTTCGCATTGGAAAGAGTATAACATACACATTATCGCACTTCAGTGATGGTTTGGTAGGTTATCAGCTAGATTTTTGAAAAGGTGGTTAAGAGTGGCCGTCATCTAGTCCAGAAGTTAATTCTTGGGGTTCTGATTTACAGTCAGTTTTAGAGAGGACAGTTTCTATTAATTACCTCGCAGTTTAAAAAACTATATTAAAGCCAATGGAGATAATTTTGAATGTGCCTCCTACACTTTTAATGTTATCATATTAATATATAAACTGACACACATTACATGATAAATAAATAAATTTTTGTAGTACCAATATTTACAGTAATACTAGATATATATCCTCAACAAATGTTATATATTCAAACTAAGCCAAACTTAAGTTACTTAGGTGGTAGTATAATAATAAGTTGACGTAACTTGTGCAGAAGTTAGTATATTGGACTGTTGCTGTCCATTCCTTAGCAACAATAACAACAAAGTAACTTTACAAGACGAGTGATAAGTTTTGTGCTGAATTAAAGTTAAGTATTCATTTTCAGAAAACTTTTATTCTCACGATAATAAAATTTATAATTCCCATTTCCACAAAATAGTGGTTTATAAAACATTCATTTATTTAAAAATCACTTATGAAATATACGTGATTAACATTTAATATACGTTAAAAATCTTTGTGAAAATTTTACTATATATGGAAATATAAAAAAAATATGGAGTTTTGAATATGTAATATACTTAGATTTTTCCAAAGTCCATTGCTTGAAAAGAAACAGTAATTCTTGGTCTTTGTTTTTTATTAAATTATTAATTAAAATCATGAACAACTTTTCTTCAGAATAAAAATGTGAGATTCAAGCTTTATTCCAGATTAGCTATGGATTTTTTTTATGTGGACCATAGGGTTGATACTTAATATCTTACAAGCTTCGATACGTATAATTTAATAAAATATACTATCTAAACATAACATACTTCATAATTTTTATTACTGTTCTATCTATCTACTCTTTGTATTAAAATATCATACTTCCAATTATATGAAAGAACACGCACTGAGTGTGCAATTAACTTTATAGCCTATTTTATCGTAATTACTCATATCTTTTTATTTCGAAATTATATTTTTTGCTTGCTGATCGAAATTTTGAAGAGGCTGTGTGTTTTTTAGTTCTATCCTATTTTTGCGATCCATTTTATATGTTTAATATGTTCACAACAACTATTCTAATACAGTAACATAAATAACATAACTAACATCGGCTGTTTGAATAAAGTTAGTTCTATATGAATTCGCTTCTAAACTTTAAAATGTAAACAGTGTGTGCTTACCTTTACCAGAACCACCTCTCGATGAAATTTACACTAGAGGTAGCAAATAAGCTTTACAAAACGAAACTCAAACTTTGAATATTACTACGAAAACATTGTTGCATATCATTTTGTACTTTTTATTAATACGTTAAAGCAAAATATTTTTTATTTATATTTATATAACATTACACTACGATACTTATAACTGGTTTTATGAAATTTCTAAAATATGTCAAAGTATTGGAAATACGTAATACAAAATAAATCAAATGTTCCGGGTTCGATTCCTTTGCCTAATTCCTCAAAAGTGTTGTAATGTCTTTTTCAATCCGTGTGTACAGATACAAAAAGCTAGTAAAGAAATATGTACCTTTTACGATACTAAGTATTTTTTTTATCTGGTCCTCATTACGTATTATATTGCGGTAAATAAATATAAATTTACATTGCAATACAGCAACAAAGACATTAATTTCGTAATTTGATTCAATTTAGTGCAACAGATGAGATGTCGATCACGATATTCACATAATATGACCAGTCCTCAATAATGTCAGGCTTTACGGTCGAATTGCCAATTGTCACGAGTAACTGCAGTTGCAAATGTCCGACTGTGTAACAACCCTAACTATTATCTAAATGTGTTCGAACCACAATTAGACAGATAGCTCTCCCTACAATTGCATAGAATACATGGATATATTGTAATCTTGCACGATAAGTTAATTGAATGAAGTTTAGCGTTACTGATATCATACGTATATATATTATGTTATTCATATTTTATCTGTTGTTGTATTGTATTAGTCTGTCAAGAATTAAAATCTTGTTTAAAACTTCTATATTTAGTGTTTATAAACCTATGTTTTAAATAACATTTCTATAAATGTGATTTTGTTTGGAGTGTCATTCAGGATCCAGTATGTCTTGTATAAATAAAAAACACCATAAAATCGAATAAACGAATGTTTCTTTTACACCGCACGTTACATAAATCAACAACAAATATTAAAAATTACTTTATAAGCCCGGTTAACCTGCAGATTAGTTCACGTTATTTTTTCCCTGAGTAAATATTTGAAAGTTTACAAACAGTTTATTTGCTTGCAAAGAGTTTTAAAAAGTGTCGTTTAATTTTTAATTGTTTCGGTAACGGTCTAATTCATTTAACCGTTCCCCACAATCTTTTTGAATGAATAATTACCTGATTAATAGTATTATATAACCTTATTCAATTCAATTTCGATTCAATGATTTTATTCGTACACTAGACGATTTAGATTTCTATAACCTTTTAAAGTTTCATCAAACTCCGTTAAGCAGTTGTAAGAGTATTTCTAATTTATTTTTAATCACAGATATTTTTTTACAGAGTAGATAATCCGATTTTTATTGGAAAATGTATTATTATTTCCTTATGCGAGGACCACTATTTCAATTTTGAATAAATGTCGTGCCGCAATGGTACTAAAATAATAGATACTTCTTTTTTGTTAACCGATTTAAGTAATTAAATAAAAAACATTAAATGTAAAGTGAAGCCCATAACAATACACTCCCGAAAACTACATTCAAACCGGTTAATCCGATTCTGAGATTACCGTTCACAAACAGACAAAATGAAAAACCATTGTTTTGGGTTCTTTTGCTCTTATAAAGCCTCCATATTTTTTTTTATAGTTTAAATGTACAGAAATCGATCAGTGACAGTTTTATTATATGTATGGATCTTGCGAATTTTTTGTTTTTCGGTGATTATTACTCAAGTTTTATTATCTACATGAACGATCACTGACTTTTTTTGCTAAACTATCTATTTTAATGTCGCTGTCAGCTGCTGCTGCTGATTTATTCAGTAGTTCAAGAAAAGAGCATAAGGGACATAGCATCGAAGCCAGCCACGATCTTCACTTAATAAGAAATATCAATTCATATTATCTACCTAATAAAAATTGGTGATCCGTGAGGGCACGGATAATTGAGCATTATAGTTGGTATCCATAAAATACAAATGTGTGCAGTAATGTAGTCTGGTTGTTTCCCAGTATGTCACTCGTAAGAACCAGGGTTCGAGTGTTGTTCGATAACTTATTTTTTTTTATTGAACTGTCATGGAGAGAATTCATTTCAGCAATAAATTAAATATTTATGGTCACATTCTCAATTAAAATTAAAGATATCTCTGAATTTTCGTAATCTTTTAACAATTAGATGTTGCCAGTTTGAGGCAAAACATTCAAAATAATATAAAAATTAGTATGCATTCTTTCAAACTACGAATCCTAATAAACTAGCGTAAGGACACCTAAGAAGTGGTTACTGTAAGACAAAACTTGCAATTCATTTTCCTTCTTTGATATAAGCTGTTGAATGGTTTACAAGGCTATATATTTCTTATCTATTTCTTTCATGCTATATATTTATAAGCTGACAGCAAACTAACTGTTTTATGCAACAGAAACAAAACGATTTTACTTTCTTGAAACAGTATTTATTTCAAGACAATACAACATCTAAGGAACAAGTGTTTGAGTGTGTCACTGACAAAGAAGGGGCATATGTACATACATACATTCGCTTGTGTATTGTTGTATGAATTTTATACCATACATTATGATTTAATAGGTATAATAATATTAGTAAAGAATACAAGCGCTTACCTAAAATTACCCATCAAAGATCTAGTGCAAGGGGTTTGTTTTTTCTTTAGATAAAATATAAAAGTGCAAAAGGAATTAAATAGGCGGTTCGTTTTAACGTGATCTCTAACAATAAACCAAGAATCATGAACCATAACTTTACTGAAACGGTAAAAAGATGGGTAGCCCCCAAATGTTTAAAACTTTTAAAAGATGGGAATGGTACAAAGCAATTAAAATTTAAGGAGATTGAATTTTTGGAGTAATCATTTTGTAGATAATCTCATCTGCAGTAATAGATGAAACTAAATCAATAATATGGACTTTTAAGTATACAAGTGTCCGTCGGCTTAGGATTCCGAATAAAAATCTTTTTTTGGGGACTGTGACAAAACCCTGAGAATATTTTGTAGTTTTGTTTGCTTATTTATAGGTTTGTTTTAATAACTATCTCGTAAGTAAGTATTTTACTAACTACATACTTAATATGTTTTTTGGTTATTTTTGTTTGTTAAAATCCGATAGATTAATATCCATTTGGCTCAAAGACGGATTTTTTAAAAGCCATAATAATGCATCCATGTTAAAAACCTTGCTACATATATTTAAAAATATCTATAAATATGTATAGCCATAAATGTTAAGGTTATTTAAATTTATAATAAAAATAGAATAAAAAATAAACCGATACGAGCAGGGATTCGAACTCTGGGAAACCAACCCTATATATTTTAGTAAAGCTCGTGTTACAGCCACAAATCAAATAACTTTTGAAATTAAAATAAATTATATTATTTATTCCAGATTCAATTTATGGAGAGATCCCTGAAACTTCCTTCCGTAATGTTTTTTGAAGTCGGAATTACTTTACTTTATTCTAAATTTGGAAGTAAAAGAACTTCTAATAAAAAAGTTTTATATGCGTTAACTCCGTTTCGCTCCATTAATAACAGCATTTCAAAAGTCCTCCTTAGATTAAGGATAAGTTCATGGAAAGTTAACAATTTATCACTTTAAAATATTTGGTGGTGCGATATAATTTATTGTTATTGTATCTATCTATCTTTTCATTTATATTAATTAATTATTTGTATGTTCTCTCAGGTTTTGTGTTCTACTTATTATGTGCTAATATAGGATTGTCAAAATATCTTAAGATAGTGAAATCTATCGGAACGCTATAAACATTACATAAAGCTGATCTAGAACTCTTAGTTGGGTTTAAAAAAATATTTTTGTTTCATCACCCATTTATTAAATGTATGTGTGGGCCATATGACGTCACAATACGTCCATCACATCAGGTGTGTAATAAGTGCTATATCTTTCCTGGGTCCAAAAAGTAGTTATGTACTACTGTGCTACCGTATAATTCCTGTCAGTAGTCCACGTGGACCCAGTCGCGACAACAATTAGATAAATTAAATGAATCTGAAGAGATGCATTATTGCATAAACACTCTAATAATTGGAACTAATCCTCTTGTCAGAAAACATCTTTTTGCTTTACTGATCCAATTTATAAACGAAGATTATAGGTAAAATAAAAGCAGAAAGCAACCCTTACAAACAGTATTAAAAAGAATTATAAAAGTCAATGAGTTAAAATTACTTCTATAAAAATATGACATGCTCTGATACTGTTCTTTAATTCCCGGTTTATGTGCTTCCCAGTCAGTCCCAATCCCAGTAAATGCCTTATATCTAATCAGTCAGTCCCAATCCTAGTGAATGCCTTATAGCTAATATTAACATATTTATAACACAAACCATATTTCATTGCTTGCCTATACCTATGTAAAATAATTTGCTATATTCAAATAAAACAAATGCAGTTCTCTTTTGTGTTTAAAAGTTTTAAAATTACTCCAGAACAAGTGGTTAAAAAGTTTTAAATCAACAAACGTACACAAAATTATAAAAAAACAATATACTTTCATTTCGCACTCGTGAATTGGAGCATGAAATACCCGAGTGGTGTTGAAAACATGTAATGTACTGAAAATGAAAATTATTTCAACTTTTGTATCGTATAACCGAAAAACTTTCACACGATCATATTTCAAACAAAAACTAAACCATATTATTTAAGCATTTCATTGGCTTCGTTATTGGTGTACCCCAATTTATAGTAGCAAAATTGCGTAGTCTTGATACTGATAACCCAACTCATATCGGCTTTTGGAATGTGTGTACAAAGACAAAGACTCCGTAGTGCGTACATTCCATAACTTTAAGATAGTTGTATCAAATAACACTAGCGTTGTGTAATATTATAACGGCAACATTGTTTTAGAAATAAATAAGGATTATTATATCTCTCATACTGACATAACTGGCTTTCTTGTTTTTCCAAAAATTAAATAAGCAATAGGTATAGTAATTAGCTTTTAAGGCTTTTTATAAGATTTATAGGTTGAACAGTTTTGGTCAAAAACGAATTATCATAGATGGTATGGTATGGAGCTACTTAAAATAACAATGCGTCAATCACCACGTGTACATAACTCTATCTCTTCAAGCTTCATCAGTGTACTAAGGTAGTTAAAATATCCAAGTATTTTTAACCTTCTTTAATTCGTAACATATCTATTTTGTGCTTATGCAAAGATATCTGATATTGAGAATCTATATTAGATAGACCGATATTAGAGAGCTTACTCAACAAAATGACAATAAATTATACTTAGAAATATATTTGATATCTATTAAGTAGTTGAAACGATTGACCTTTATTATCTTTAAAAGATAAATTACGGGTATCTATACAAACTTTCCTTTCGATTTTTAATTTACATATTTTTAATATTCTAACGTAAAATAAAGCAGACTCCTTTCACGAGGGGTTAAAGCTAGCTTAGCTGATCTTTAGATCTATAGATATAATAAAATTGTCACTGATCCATTTCTGTACATGGAAATTATTAAAAAAAAAATCATAGAAGGCCTTTATAGGAGCAAAAGAAATCAAAACAATGGTTACTCAGTTTGTCTGTATGTTTGTGCACGCTAATCTTAGAAACGGATAAATCAATTTGGATGCAGTTTTCGGGAATATACAGTCATGGGATTCACTTTATATTTTGTTTTTTTTAACAATAAATAAAGAAGTTAATAATCTCTTTTTGTAATACCATTGCTGCTTATCAGTTTGAAGGTTTATAGTTTTTACATAATTTGGTAAGTACAAAGGATACTTATTATCAAAATCGAAATCTACGCGTACATAAATACATATACAGTCATACACTCACATGACTGTGTGTGTATTTGTGACTAATGAAACATAATGAAGTAGGGTTACTGGATATAATCATAAAATGATAAATAATTCATAAACGGTCCAAAAAGGGACATACGTTTAATTGATATTAGTTAAAATCTGTTCAATAGCCAGATTTACTTATCTAAGTATATAACTAATTATTTACAAATAAGAGTTAAATAATTTATTGAAGGTAAAAAGTGTCATCGGTACAAGATAGGCTACATCGGTACATCGGTACTTTTAATCATCAAAGCACGAAGTCCGGTGAAAACCTTTGATTCTTATTTCAAATCAGTAATGGCCGTTCTCTGTCATCCATTACGAACGTCGCGTTCTCACTTGAACTATCTGCTTTTATTTTCATTTACATTATATTTATCTATATAATTGTTTCGCAGTCACAGCTAGTTCATATTATGACAATGTCTTATCATTCAAAGATTGTAGCTATTGTGGTTCTTGACAAATATGGTCATTGCATATATGAATGAGGTTTAAAGTTCCTTGACGAGATTTATAAGACTAATAACTAAGCAAAAATGGATACAGAATAATAAACAAACCACTGTCTAGTGAGCCAAGTAGCACTTTACCTTATTTCTCGGGTTAAGGATAGAAACATCAGATTATCAAGTATCTTAGTGCTAAGAAATTATTTGTAAGAGTTATTTTACAGAAATGGTTACATTCACAAAATTACGTTAATGTTATCAATGGATCTTATTCAAATAATGTTCTTTTAAACTGAACCAACAGTCGAAGCAAATCGGGGTCGTACTAACATGATATCGATAAGCTAATCGACTGTGTTCATCCTGAGATTGCAATGTACTTTGCGGCCAGACTCGTAATTATGTTATTGAGGCTGGGACTGACCGCGGCCATAAGGCAATTTAAGAATCTCGTTGCCTTCTATTTTTTTAATTTTACTTCGAATAAACGCCGCTTTAATCTTTGGCTATTGTTAACAATGGTATTACTTTTATATTCTCATCTTTACTACAGTCAACATCAAGATTGATTTCCTTGTTAATTCTTACCTGAGAAATGAATACATACTTAAGCTAATTATATTTTTAGAGAACTTATTTCATAATTTAAATTAAATTATCTACGTTCCCAAATAATTTGAGAACTTAGGTTCTCTAAAAATCATAGTAACAGTAGAATTAAAAAGCAGAAAGGGCTTCTTTGTTTTAGTTAATAAGTATGAGTAGTTGAAGAACTAAATAAGTACCAGATATGTATGTACAACAGTTAGTAATAGTTAGGTAAGCTTATTTGTTAATCCAGTATTCGTTAATTAAATTAGTTACGTTGGTGTAGAAATGAGGATCATCTTCCGCACGACATTCAAAGAAGTTACCTCAACTTAAAAACTTTGTTTATGAGTTCGTTGTGTCGAGTTGGTAATATTATCCCACAGATTACCTTATATGATGATTCATTGCAGTCTTTATGGATCGACGAGGGTCTTCTGATAAAGTTAGCAAGTCAAAATTAGCCTTTTGAAGTTATTTGAAATGCTGCGCTATCGCCTGAAGTAAGATAGATAGAGATAAGGTCTTTATAGAGGTATCATTTAACCACTGTGCCTCTGTGTAATTGAAGAGAAATTGGATTGGTGAGTCCCAAAGTCACAAATGCATATGCATGAACGTGTTGTATCGTATGCAGGCTTTGTAAAATAGGGTCACCTATTTTACTTCACTTGAAAACCATGAGATATAAGAATTTGCCGATGTCTCATATATTGTCGATGATAACTTCAATGAGGCACAAGTAAAGAGACTTTGGTTTAAAATATTTGTATACGTTCTTTATTTGCCTGTGCAGGAATTCTTATGTCCTCTCTCTTCTTAACTCTATTTTATTCAAACGAAAGACCTCCGTGTGCCATCTCAAAAAGCCGTTTAACTTTTGTCGCGATCGTTAAGTATAATCTCTTAATTAATGTAACTTTACAAGTTACATTAAATCCAATTCTTCTTTGCCCAAGTTTTGTTTTTGTTAATGAAGGTCGCTGTATTCTAAAGGATCATCGTTTGAGGATTATGGTGTCCAGGATGTCCTATTTCTCTTTTAAGATTTTAGCTACGTTATAACAACGAAGTAAAATTGAAAGAAAATCTTTGATAGATTTTTCTTTAGACTTAACAAGTTACTTAATGCTAGTGTACAATAACTGTAACGTTTGTATATATACAATTTATTAATGCATCATCATATTGACAAATCTATCATGGATTGATTTTATTTGGTTGATGTCATAAATTGTATTTTTTATGCTAAATCTATTATGAATAAAAATATACATTTATTGATAAGACGAATAAGTATCTAAATAAAAATACAATTCTTTGAGATCAGAGACTTTACTGCTGTGCAGCTCATCCACTCGATCACATTTCAAGCATGATTTTAATAAATATAAAAAAACAACATCTTAAAAGTATAATATTAACTTGGAAAAGTTATTGGCAATATCATTAAATAGTTGACATGGGCGCTCACAATTTTTTTTGTTGCTAAACCATCAATGATAATGCTGCTATCGAATAAAAAAAACGATAACAATCGGTTCAGCAGTGCAGGAGAAGAATCATCAGGCAGATCGCATTGACTACAACTACATAAAAATCGATTAATTATAGAATATTCAGTCATTAATTTACTTTTAGAGTCGAAGAACTAAGGACCTACAGAAAACATCGTGCCCCTTGAAGTGTTCTTAGCCGCCGCAGAACGAGCGCTTTCTATAACCATCATACGTCATGCCACTTCATTCTTCGCTGAATTTAATTTAAATGGTGTACGATATTGTAGTATATACAATATACGTATACCCTCATTTATTAATAAAAGGGATTCATCAGTGTCGTTAAGATATATAAAGTAATTTAATTTTAAATGTTTCTCCTTTTAACTTCATTAATTAATATAAATTAAAATTACAAACTCATATGAAGAAAAGAAGATTTTTATTGTCCAATAGCCCCAGAATTTGATTTGACAGTAATAAAAACATACTAGGAAATACTGATAATGAACATGGTTTTTGACAAACAAAAATGTAAAAGCGTGTAAAAGCAAAACACAGTTCGCACCTATTTTTTCTATATATCAAAATAATTGCGTAACCCGTAGGTTCGGACTTTCGGAATAACACATAGTTTCGTTTGAGTAACCATTCGTAAAAAACGTGTTTATTTTTATGAGAGTGCTCCCAAAAAGATATTGGCGGTAACTACTTTGTTTCCCGATAACTTTTTGTTAGAAGTATCGGTGCTAGTCGCCGCTATAAATTTATTTATAGCGATCGTAACCTAATTTTCTGGCTATTGCGTTACGCAATGCTAAATTACGATACAGAATAATTATAGCCCTTTTATATCATCTTATTTCTATATATATTTTTTTTTCAAGTGTTCTGTAATACAGATGATTGCTATAGTTTATTTTTTCTATATGACACTCAACTAGGGCTGCCAACTTTTTTTTGACGAAAACAAGGTATAAAATGGTTTGGATAAAAAAAGTATTTGAAGAAAAAAAAAAGTTTTTTTAAAAGTTTATGCTTTTAGTGCCTTTTAAAAGTTTCAATGTTTGTTTGACAATCAAAATTTAAATATATAAACAGTTCGTTTCTAATTAAATGTATTACTATTTCAAAATGTTCAAATTTAACCTCATTTTTCAAAGACATGTTAGGAAGTTTGGAAAGCCAGTTAGTTATCTTCGCTTAAATAAAACCACTTTGTCATATAATTTAAGCTCCTATCAATAAAAAGTGAAATATTGCCGATAACTTTATTAAATGTTGCGGGTGATGACAGATTCACATTGATCACATTAAGATCTGACTGACTGAGTAAAATGTTAGTTACATTTCGTTCAGTAATTAAAAATCGTTTCCATAATCTGTTCTAACTTATATGTTAAATAGTTAACCCATAAATCCCATAATGAATGTTGTTGTGTTGTTTTTTGTATTGAAGTAAAGATAAGAAATAAAGAATTTTCACAAATTTTATTTGTATGCAAAAGTATAAAGTATAATTACCAAAAATAAAGTATAATACTTTATTATAAAGTATGGTTGACCACCCTACACACAATTAGTGACTTCCTACAAATAACACATATTTTTTTTTAATTTTCATAACGTCCGTTTAAAGTAATGTCGTTAACTTTGAAGAAACTGTCCAAAAGTGATTTAAATAGTGTAAAAAGATAGTGTACATGAAATAACATATGTACTTACCTGTATACATGTACTTACCTGCATCACTTTAAACTAACAACATTTGAATTCTCTTCGAATGTTCAAACTTATTTCGCTCTTCATACCCAATACTAAAAGATAGATCGTAAGGTTTAGGATTCTGATAAGAGGCTCTGAAACGCAACCTCGCTGGACCATGTATCTCGAAAAAAATACGCTATTACAGAAAATTTTACAAAAAAACACGCTCGTTTCATATAATACGACTTCTATGAAAAAATCCCTTAAATGACAATTCTTTTGGATATCGTATATTTTACTGTCATTTTTTCGTTTTTTTTGTATATTTTTTTAAATATTTATACAAAAATACTATAATTTGACTAAACTATGAAGGACCTAATGATATTTTAAATATTTAATAAAGTATTATAATTTATTAGTATTATTATGAGTGAATTTTTATTTAAGCTCATTTTCAAAAATAATTATACTATTTTTTTTCATTATAATGTATATAAATAATATTCTTAAATATTTTTTTATTATAATTAATCATTCAATAGTTTTTATAACAAGTTTTATTTTTTTTCAGGAAACAACTGACACCAGCATCATTGGAGGAGGGCAACAACATCACGTACATTTCAACTAAAACTATCTCATTTGCAAATAGAATAAAAAAAAAATCTATTTCACATATTGTCCACCGAATTTTTAAGCTGCTATTGCTTATAGTAGCGCAGATAGGCACAAGAAGATAATATAATTTTATATCATAATCAAATCTTTTCTAACTTATAAGTTAATATTTTAATCAAATATTCCTTAAGTTATGACAATAAAGTAAAGAAATCTTCAAAATATATTATATTTTTCAAGACAGCACCGGAATGCCGATCGCGATATGTGTTACATCGACGGGTTGGAAGTTGTGCAACTGTGGGATGCTCTACCATTCAACGTACTCCGACTGTATGTGGTGCGACTTTAAAATTAGATTTATTTACTTTTTAGGACGTTATGTCCTTCTATATATTATATTTTCTATCTTTATTTTATATATGACATCCAATTAGGGCCTTTATTACCTTCTAACTAGTATTGAACTCTTTGAACTTTTACACATTCATATCTTTTATACTATCTAAGTAGAAGATCATTTTGGCGATGTTATTTACTTTTACTATTTTGTTTACTTAGGATAATTTGTTTTATGTAATCAATAAAACAATACTATTTTCTTAAATTTTTGAGTTAGAACTTCTTCAACTTAAGTGGACAATCAAAATCATATGTGTTTTATTAAAGGGGTTCTATAACAATGTAAATTTCACTAATGTCTCGAACGCTAAATAATATTATTTATGAAAAAAATAAACAAATGTCCGTCGCAATGCGGAATATTTTTTTCCTTAAACATACCCAAATCCAAGGAGTAATTTGTAAATGTCACCGTAAATACTATATTTTTACAATAAACATAAAAAATGTCATAAAAGTTTTGAATAAAGTAATGTTGTTAGAAATACGTAGGTTACCATAACGTAAACAACCTAGACACCCTTTATGAATGGAAGCCGTCAATACTCGAAGTTCCAACGTAAATTCAACTTGTTTCTCGCAGATATGATATGATATCTAGACACGTGCTTTTTCATATCTAAACGTTAACGTCAGAACACGGTCATAGTACTTTCGTTTACGGTTCAATTTCAATTGCATTGTACTATCTACTATATTGCTAGTTAAAAATCACCCTTAAAGTTTTAGATGCAACGCGCAGAATCGAGAGGATGCACCGGCTTTGCCGCGAGGGTAGGCGGTCTCAGTGACGAGGCGATACATCACGTGGCCGCCCCCCGTTCCCACCACCGGACACGTTAGCGTAAAAGGCAATGAACCACACCCATTGCCATCTTCGGAATATAAACAATACGTCTTAGCGGACGCCGGTTTTGCATGAATATGAATCAGGGCTCACTTTAAAGTCTACCTATATTTTTTTTTGGTGTTTGTTATCACAGTAATTCGTGTTTGGAAGCCGGTAACTCCACGTCGGCGCACTGCCCGTGCGATCGCGACGTTTGAGACGCCGTCTGCGCCCACAGACGCCCTCTTTAAAACTGAACTCTCTGTTTTCACTATACGTAGCCGACGTTAGATTTGTCCTGTTGCGCGGGGTGTAAGGTTCCGCACATGCGCGGCTTCCGTCGTTGACGATCGATGAGGTTATCGACCTTGCGCCGTAGCAATACCGAAATAGAGGCGCCATCTGCAACCCTAAAGACAGTATAATTTGAGGCTCCACGCAAGACTAAGCCGTGACGCTATCGAACGGCGGGAATGCGATCTATTCATCGCAACTGGCGCGATCACAGTAAGTTTTTTTGCAATATAAGGTATGGAAATTGTAAGAATACTTTTTTGTTTAGTAATAGTTGAAGTTTGTAGACTGGAAATAATTGTTCTACTATGACGAGAGGTAAATATAGCGTATAACTACAGTTCCCTGGTCGGTTCGTTTGTAAAGATGCATTGGACGGTAGTTATGATAATAGAAGTGAATATCTGACGCTCGGCGCATATCGGTGGAAAAATAAAGTCTAGTACAAGAAGCGGCGAGTTGGCCCAATGTTTGCGGCAAGTGTCGCGCGATCTCTGATTATTGGGCGTCTATTAGATATTCACTCTACTTTGTATCATGTTTAATATTAATAGAAGGTTTACAATTTTTATTTTAGAGAATATCATGCTTTGACTTCTTTATTGTTTATGGTGTATTATTAATATGAGAACGTTAAATTAATATAATATGTATATGAAATATTAATACTATGTTATTTGTTTTTGATAATGTTTTAGACGTAAATTTGTTACTTTAAATACTTGTGCCCACATACAGAAGGATGGAATAAAAATTTGTAGACCTCAGGCATTCGGAAATTTTATAAAATTGGTTCACAGCTTCCCACCCTTTGTATGTCACCGGAACTTTTGGAGTAATTGAATTTTTTATCCGCCTGACTATTTAGATCTAAACGTAAACTATATTTGTTACTTGTATAATTAACTTACGTTATTTCTTACTTAAGTTGTAATTGTAATTAATTGTTTATTTATAATTTTTTATATATTGTAGTAGGTATATGTTTTATGAAACTATGTTAATCACGTCTTTAATATGTCTGTATTTGTCCAATTTTTCTAATATGATTATAAGTAATTTGTAGTTGCATTTCATCTTTGGCTTAATAAAAAACTCATAAACATAAATGCTATGTTTTATTTAAATAAATAATATTATTTATTTCTTTACAACGGCGTATATTCTAGTATAATTTATTTTATTAAAACTCCTTTGCGTTTCTATTTTAAAAATCTAAATTTATGTGTAAGTTGTCAATAACCTGTAAAAGGTTTTGAAATTAAGGATTTCATTTCGTATCTTTATAAATAATTAATTACCTCTTCAGACGTTACTTCTATTCAAAAGGGAAGTAATGTTGTTGATTTCAATGAAAAGAGCTAAATATATTAAAATTTCCCAAACCTTTAACCTTTCTCTGATGTATTTTCTAATTTTGCTGAATAATAATTTGCAAGCATATAATTTATTTTGAATTAAAAACAAATATTATATTATTTAAATTTACATATACGTATATAAATGTAAATTGAAAACTTATAATTTATGTATTTAATTATATTAAATAAAAATAAAAAGATTTTTATTACATATTTATTTATTTTTATTCTTATCTTTAGACGTAACAGAGAGTCCTTGTTAGAGTCCATGTTCGATTTATTGGGGTAGAAATTTTAAATGTCCCCAATTTTGAGGATCAGGATTTTTGATAAGTAAGTATTAGATTATAAAATTACTACCTAAATAATTCTTGGTGTTGTACATCAGTTTAAATATGAGCCACATATTGATTCCTCCTGATATCTAAATTAAAATATTAATTTTAGGGGAAATTGATATACTTTATAACACACTATAACTTTCACTTTTAAAAAGTTTTTTGGTCAATAGTGTCATTTGTATAATGTTTGTTTTGTAATTAACACAGACAGAGTTACGTGGAACAATTAGTTGTAATATAAAGAGAAATTGATAAATAGTTGTTATTTTCAATATTGTATTCGATACATATATTGAAAATGAGAACAGTTAAATTAGTGTTTCATTTCATTACACGTCAAATAAAACAGCATTAAACCAGCCTGGAGGCACAGTTTATTGAACGAATGAGTTGAACGATTCACAAATAGTGTCGAATTGGTTTGATTCCAATAACAAATTTACCTTTAAAATAAAAGTGTTTGTTTTTAAAGGTATCAAAAAAACTCAAAGTCGAAATATTTATTTTTAAATTTAAATAAGTATACCTATACACTGCACTAAAAATCTGATTGTAAATTTGTTAATTAGTAATTAGTCTTCAGTTAAAGGGTTCAAAGTAAAAAACAGACAAGAAACTCTAAGTTATTTATAAAATCTATTCTAACTTTTAAGTTATTATTATAGTAATAAAATTACAATATGTCATAGTATTAACAACCACTAATGAAATAAATTTAAGAAAACCCGTTTTATACAATTCCTACATCATTTTATGGTGACATTATCGATTATTTAATCATATAGGGATAATAAAATAATATGTTTAAATTTTTAGTCAACTAAATACAAAGGAGCAAATGTTTTAAAAATAAACAATGAAATCGATTCCTCTTTTGTTTCATTGTATCATGAATACCCTTTTAATCGCCTGTTACCTGTGCAGATAAAAATTTCAAGTCCCCACACAAAACCCTGAAAACATTACGAACCCTGAAAATGAAAAAACACAAATATTTCGAGCGTTTTACAATAAATCTGGAGTGTTCGTAATTTACCAGTTTTATATTGTTCGTTACAAATTTTTTTGAATATTATTTTGTACCATATCTGTTATAACGAATTAAAATATTTGTAACACTATATTTATTATTATCAATATATTTAGATTTTTTATCTTTATTTCATTTTACAAACGTGTTTTATAAAGAATCATTTACATACATTTTGAGATTAATTATTACATTTACTTAGTTTTATTAGGGGAATAATTTTTTTTTTCGACGTTTTGACAAACCAGATATTTGAGCACAAACCAACATAGGTATTTTAAATTGGATGTGTTTTATTTGAAATAAGTTTTATTTTTGATGCCGTGAACAATGTAGGCTGTAGGTACACAAATTGCTTTGGGTGTCAGAGTAGAAGTAAGTATCCGTCGGTCGTAAATATTTGTCACCGAGGCAATCAACTCTCTGTTAATTAAAATGTAAAGTTAGAGTGATGGACAAGATTTTCGTAAAACTGATAGTTGTAAGCGAAGCCAGTTTGTGATAGACACGTAACATTATTGTATTCACTGTACATGGAATAAAAAATGAGGATTTTATTACATGGATCTGACCTTATATGGATCCGCTCATATCTGTCAATAAAATCTTTATAACTACTAACACCGTGATCCCCCACGTTTTTGTGTTTGGTTTAATTTTTTTTAACTGTTTTTGTTTTTTTTTAACTATGAATTAATACTTAAAAATAATCTTTTAAATCCTGGCAAGGATAAAAAATGTTTAAATTGTTGTATTTTCATCGGTGTTTGATAGGTATGCAAAAATTTAAATTAATCCGGTTTTTCAAAGTTGGTCAAAATCACATTCAAAGTTTTCGTTACATAGATAACTAGATAGTTAGATACATCCGAAGCTAATAAAATGGTGAAAAATAGCAACATTTGTGGTTACTATCAATGACACAATGTATTCGATGTATAATCGAATTCATCACGGAGTTCCAGTTAGAGATATTATTAAAGTCTATTTGGAAAATGACATTCATTCCGCTAACTACATAACTTTAACATCACTCACAAACGTATTAGTTTGTTAAATAGAACGTGTCTGAACTATTGCGGCAAATATTTTTTATACTATAATAAATATTCTTTATTCTACATCCAGATAAAAAAAAATAAACGGCCTTATCGCTAAAGAGCAAATTCTTCCAGGCAACCAATGTAATACACAGAAAATTGAATTGGATTAACTAAATATATAATTGCAACTTTTACATGTTTTCTTTCAGTAAGTTTATAATTTTTTAGTTAAGTTAACATTTTATATTAAGTTACCAAAACGAACAAACTAGGGCAGTAATAGCCGATATTGCGTCTAATACAAACAATTTAAACCGAGAAGAAACTTTATTCAATAAAACCTCTTTGCTTTAGAATGCGTCAAAAGATTTTTATTAAAGGAAATTGCAGTCAAGCTCAGCCTGGTCTACATTTAAAAAAAGAGTAGGTAAAGATTCTCGTTAAAGGTGGAATCAATTGATTTAAAATTGTTCCACTTTCCGTCAACCTTCGTTTTCCATTTATCACGGACTTTAATATTCTTTTCAGATTTACTATTACTAAACGGTATTTATGTAGGTATATACATATATTTAAAATCGCTAATTACCTAAAATTAGCTTTAAATTAATACCCAAAATGCCAATGAATACATATTTCTAACTATAGAACAACATTATGATAGAAACGTTATTAAATTAACGAGTAATAGATTATTAATCATAAAAGCGACTTAAAGGTTAGTATAATCCTGAAAACTCGGTCAAAACCTTAATAAAGCTGTAACTGAAAACTGCCGCATTATGTGGATTTGTTTTAGTAAGATGCGGTGAGCGGGAGACGTCTGTTTCTGAGCTTTACTTATATAACTTTAAAGTTAATAGAAAATTTAATTACATTTTCAAAAGCTACTTAAGTTTGGAATATTTTAAATGTAAAACATTTTATTATTAGGTACATATGAAATTTGCGTTTTTCGTACTAGCCATTTTAGTCACAAATTTCTCTTCTTTGGTAAGGTATATTATTTTATTATACATATCTTCTTGTTTCGTTGACCGTCATTCATTTGTTTTTTTCTTCTATTTCTTTTTGTTTACAAAATGGAAAATTTTAAATATCGCATAATTTACGAGTACGAGTTCCACCGGCACCAGTGCTGCTTAAACGACTCGAAAGACTCATGGACTAGTGCCGGTATTGTTCATTACGGCTATCTCAAATCTGGCCAGACTATTACGACAGATGTCTTTTATCAACAACTGCAATACATGATGAAAAATCTAGCGGTGAAACAACCTAGGCTGGTCAATCGCTCCACACCACTGCTGCATCACGGCAACCGCAACGGCAATAGACGAATGTCTAAGACATCCACCGTACTCCCCGGACCTTGACCCAACAGATTATTATTTTTTTTCGAAATTTGGATAACTTCTTGCAAGGGAAAAAATTCAACTCCGATGGGGCAGTCAAAATCTGCTTCAAAGATTTTATTGATTCAAGTCTGACTGTTTTTTTTAGCAAAGGGATCAATAAACTACCTATAAGATGACAAAAATGCATAGAAAATAACAGTTTATTAGATTCGATTTATTAAATACATTATATTAAAAAATATTCGACTTTTTGTTAGTCCCATATAAAACGTCAATTTCATTGGTAAGGATCTATAGGATCCAGTGATAGCAGTGTTTCTTTTAGCTTTGTTTTTTAATGTTTTTTAATTGTTTTAAAATATCTGTCTTTAAATAAATATTAAAAATAGATATTAATATTCATAAGAAATATTGAAAAAAGAAACTAGTCTTAAATATAAAATATTTACGAAACGTTCACAACTTTCACAAAGAAAATTAAGGTATTTCTTTCTGAAATGATGTACGAAAAAAATTCCGCCTGATTCTTAGAAATTAAAACGTCATAGGTGTTATAGGAAATTGGAATGAAATTTACGAATAGTAGATTTATTTTCATAAACCTGTACGAAGACGTAGTAGTTTATTTAACGTAGTAATATAGTCTCAATGTCAGCAGACGGTTCGATAGTGTACGGCTCACCGTAGTGACTGTAGTCGAGGTCTCTTTATTGGCGAGTCTATACTTGTCCTTATTTACTATTCGTATTACATGAATGGACTGGAAAATATACGAATAAAATAAAAGAAAAGAAAATATTAAATCAAGATAAAATATTAAATGATACAAGTGAATAATAGCATACCGTTGAAATTAAAAATGTTATTGTTTGAATAATAAACCGGTAAAGATGACGAATAAATCAATTTTGGATGTAAATATTTCGTTTCGAATTGTTTTATATATTTTTTTTAAATTAAAGTTTTTTAAGAAAAAAATATATACAATACAAAATCAGTATTAACAAATGACTGGGAGGGTAATCACATTAAACAAATATATGGTTCATTATAACTTTATAATCACAAAGAAGAAAACATTTTAATACATAAACAGACAATTTTAAAGTTTATCCAAGTAAAAGAGATGAAAACTACAAAAAATAAAGACTAAAAACAGAAGTCACAATAGTCTTTACACAGACAATCTAACAATGGAATCTTAAAGCTAAAGCAGGAAAATATATATAAATCTCTTTGGCACGTATTTTTAAGACAACATGAAATACCTAATCCGCTCCATGTTGTTACAAAATACACAAACAAACCTTTATAGCTAAAGTATTCTTAACTCAATGGTAATATTAGAAGTAGGTACTCGAATACAATGCCTGTATAGAACATAGACATCGAAATTTAGACATAAGATATGTCTAAATTTCGATGTTAGAATACAATATATCATCGAAGAGATCATTCACTTGAGATGAGACATTAATATATCCAGATATAAAGATATTCTGTGTGGGTTCACTACCTACGTGTAGGTCTGTTCATGAGGAGTCTATTGAATAGTAACTTAAGAGAAGTCCTTCTGTCAGTTGTGAGTAAATTCTAAGGATCGACTCAGTTTAATCGTACAAAAGACAAACCAGTCTCGATGACAGTATTCATGTAACACAATAGCATGAAGATGTAATTAGTTTTACACCAGTTTAATATATTTAAATGCGGCGTATAAAAGTTTTATAAAACCTAAGTAGTTTTCATTATTTTTCTCGCATTAATTTCTCCCCATTCGGGACGTTAATTAACTTTTAAACCAATTACATTTTTACAACGTCAAAATTTAAAATCTTGGTTTTCTCTGGTCTGCGTTCTTAGTATAGTAATAGAAGCATAATTAATTTACAAGATGAAAATGTAATCTGTCAAGCTCAGGGTCACTTACTCAGGGGAGGAAGCAGATATAATGTCAATATTATGGACAAGACAAAGTCTTTCATAATTATTACCTACCGTGTAAATAAAAGCCTATTAGCGATAAGTCGAATTTTATAAGAATTATAAAATTTGTGTTATAAGTAAAGCAATTATAAAAAATGTCCCATATTTTTCTTTTTTTTTACCAAAATGTAAGATTCGTTTTGCTATCATATTTTTTTCCTTTGTCCCATTCAGTCAATGTGTATAACAACGCTTTGAAAAAAAAATTGTTTAGTTTTCCCAAAGCTCGTAAAAAGATATAAAGCAGATGAGAAAAAGATTTTGTTAGAAAGGTACAGATGACAATTCTTTGGCCATAGCTACTTCAAATTCAACATGTCTTATTTTTATTACTGAGTTCAATAGGATTATTAAAAAAAAAATTAAAGAATTGCAAAATAAACGCGACTAAACTAACTGAAATGAAAAAAATGTAGAACAGTCAAATAATATAATTATTATTATATTTATAATATTTAATATAGGAGTTGGGTTCTCAGCACTTAAAATGTCCTTCATATTTCATATATTTTATTTAGCCGTCCGAAGTGGACACCGAAAGAGGGTAGTAAAATATTTACAAGTATAGTTCTACTTCGAATATGCATTTTATATTATTAATTCACCTGCACTGCTATGACTCTGTATACAGATACCAAAGTTATAACAGTATATCTATGTACCTTCTTTATCAAGTAAAAAAATATTTACATTTCCCAATGCTGGGCATAGTTTTAGGATAGTTTTTAATTTAATTACCGAAAGAACGAGCTTAACCCGCCACGCTGCTGAGCTGTGGGTTGTTAGATTGCATAAAATCTTCGATAATATATGTAAAGATTTTCTTTAATTGACCTTTCTTGGATACAATACAATAGTTGCAGTTATTTACTAATTTTGATTTTAATAAGATACATAGTTTTACATAGTTAGTTTTTTTTTAAATAAAGACTTTATTTTTGTCTGTCTGGGTGAAACTATATCAGAAGCATCTTGAAAAAAGTCATCAGAAAATTAGTTAGATACAACACTATTTCGGTTAATAGTAAAAAAATTTAAAATATATACATTGTTCTCATTAATAATTCACATTGTACGCACGTACGTTAACATATAATTATAGGTATACACACACACATTAACATATAGTTATAGCATATTAATAATTTATGCCCGAAATTATTAAAAGAGCCTGTTTTGACTTATGATATCACTGCCAATAAACAGTTCGTGGACTAAGTGTGTAAGACGCGATCTAAGTTTGATTTCAACCTCAGATTGAGAATCGATTTTAAATCTCGCTATAGTATCAGTAACAGTATATACATTTGTATCACCGCATTATAATATTATTATTATTATTAGCTACATTCTGAATATTCTGAACACAAAAAGTCTCTGGAAGAGTGAGATTAACGTAGTTTAAAAAAATATAGTTTAACATCTTTCACTATGAACCAAACGTGTAATTAAACGTTCCGTTATTTGAAAGTAGTTAATAGTAGACGTTTTAAAATTAACTTGTTGGTTTCTAAAACAGATTTATCATTGAAAATAAATCATATTTTGGTCCTATAGTATATATTATTTATAAGTCACGGCCAAAAAACCCCACCCTAAACTCAGTATAATTTGATTTGAAAAGGTTGACATTTTGTTACTGGGACAATTAAGTATTATTATATTCGTAGCTTAGATTTTTTTGAATTGTTTGTTTGTTATAATACGTAACAGTCATTTTTATTGAAAAATGATTTTCGTTATATAAGTAGATTAAATTATAACATTATTAAATATTGTACCTACTACAGCACTAGTTAATTCACGACAGAGAATAGAATTATCTATCTACGGCTTTAATCGCCCTTCCACTAACCGACCATGAGTGATGTGAACCAGATGAACATTTACTTCATTTCCGAGTATATTTTATATTTTCCGTTGAATAAAAATCATTACTTTAACATATAAATAGGGATTTTCAAATTTTATTTAAACGGTATCGTAGCTGGGACGATGTCCTTAGTGGGATAAAGAAATCGAATCATAATGCGTTTTGGTAGTTAGTTTTATTCAAATTCGTTGGCGTCGAAATTCAAACTCGCTTCTTACTTTACTTGTGGTGCATAATTCAATATAATTTACTTCTTAAATAAGGTTCAAAATTGTGAGGATTTTGTTCAAACTACTTGAAGTTCGAATTCAAACATTTTATGATCTTCAAAAATGCCTAGGAATCAGACTAAGCCATTGTAGTTATTATATTATACGAAAAAAAGGCGATTTTGAGAATCCGGTGTTTTCCACTAATCCAGTACCTACTGCTACCTAAAAAGTACTTAGAAAAGAATATGTTTATAAAACGATAATTACTGTTACTCAATAAGTTATTTGGACAGTCTTAATATTAAAGAATTAAAATTTATGAACGGATTCGTTAGTAGTAAATTGCAATTAGTACCAAAGCGTACAGCACTAGTTACTTGTTAGGAGTTCCACAGTTCACAGAGTAACTAAAACTTTGGAATATATTTCATAGTTACATTTTGGGATCATACGAGTACAATGTAAATGAGGTTTAGAATTAAATGCAAATGTTAATATGAATATGAATGTGTTATTATACATACATATAATAAGAGTACCATTTTAAATTTTGATATTTATTTATTTTCAAATAAGTTATTATTACTTAAAAACAATCACGCCTAAACAATAAATAAATAAATAACAACACAAAACTTTTAAAGTAATAGGTTTTGTTAGCTTATTATAATTCAACGTATACATAACAATTCATTAGGAAAAAATATTTCTAGCGGAATACTTAAAACAGGGGTTTTGGGCCACGATTATAATAAAATTAAAATAAATTAAGTTATGTTCAAAAGGCTCTTAATTAGGAGCAGACGAAATCTGGCAACAATTGTGGAAAAATAAATAAATACTTAATTAGACATTTTACTGATTTGGAATGTTTGTGCTAAAAAAATATTATTCCGGTCGTTATACATGTTAATTTTTATTAAAATTATTTCTGTACATTATAGGTATGTGACCATTCAAAAATTATTAAAATTTTAAATAAATAAGCTTCCTTAAACGGAATTTATCAAAATCGATAAAAATTGTGATTTTACTTATACGCATAAATCGCCGATGTTTATTGTGAAATAGATTATCAAAATAATAAATGAGTTGATCTAATTGGTAAATATGAGCCAAATTATAAAAATAATTTAATAATCATCCTAGCCTATAGCCATGGACTCCAATTGATCCAAGATAATATTGAATCTCCTTCAATTTATAAGTTGCCAGTAACAAACAATATTACCAATTAAGAATAAGTTTCGAAATTTGGGATTAATACTGTTGAATGCGGCAAACGGCGCATTGTCTACTGCAGGGCGCGGCATATCAGAGGTTATTGACCGCCAATATATTTTTGGACATCACCTCTTAAATTAAACTCGGAAAACTTTAAACAAAGGTTTTTTGCCCCAAGTAAATTTATTAATACCTACCAAACTAACGACAAAAAAAAATAAATATTATGATTACTGACATAAAAGGTATAACATTTATATCTTCTAAATTAAGGGTAAATGGAAATACACTAGTAATAAATAACAATTTGAATTTATGATTTTGGTTTTTCACTTGATTTATAAAAATTCAGTATATCTTGCGAAAAGCATAAAGTCAAGTAGTATTAAAATTTCAATCGAAAATGGAATGTGCAAAATATATGCATGTTATTTTAAATATGGAACATTTTATCAGAAAAGTATATTGTAATAGGAAAAATAATTTAATATTGAAATTTCTCTACAAATTTCAAAATTCTCTTTCGTAAAGCGAAAAAGACTAAGACTAGAGCGAATAAGTATAAAGTGTGGTATTTTAATCACTTCGCTAAGTTTTAAGTTAAAATGTAGCTTAAAGTTTCAGTAATAGAAAACTCTCAACGAAGCACGTCGAGCTCGACTTCGCGGTATCGGCGGCCATGTTAAGGATTCTGTTACACCTTAAATATAAATCGTGTTTCTAGCTTACCAAAAGCGGTTTTAAATTAAAATAAATTAATGTTTCAAAATCATTGCATCGCTTCTTAATGAAATGTCATTTGCAATGTATTTCGGTTTCACTTTTGGATATCGAAGGCATTTGTGTAAAATATTAAAAAAAAAATAGTTAAACAAGTATGTGTCAATATTGACACACTTCAAAATGGAGTTTGTATACATATTAAAATAAAATGTTATGAAATACGCAGCAGATTTTCCGATATACGAAGTTAAATGAACTAAAACCGATGTACCGAGTCGACGTTTATAAATTTAGATTACATTTGGTTTTATATGAAACTTTACTGAAAACTCCGACAAATTTAATATATAACTTTTCCGTTGTTCATACTTGCAACTTCTGTATCATCTGACATTATAAATATTTAAGTTAGTCTCGATCAGATTCTATCCTATCAGTGCCGAGTATTGTGTGATATAGTATTTACCTGAAACTTAATTTAAACTATTTAATTATATTTAATATGCAAGCCTAGAATTAGTTTGAAGTCACAGAATATTTTTAAGAATAAATATTGCGAATTTTGGTATTAACGACATAATAAGCAGTGTGTCACAATTATTACAAATAATTCTTAAATATATATTATTATTTTTAATTATTGCAAGTACTTTACTAACAACTAAAGGTGAATAAAAATATAGCACCTCTCTTAATTATTTTGAGAAAAAAAGAATCCTAATGCTCTTATTACACGTCTTATTATATATCTTCCGCTGGGATAATAGAACTACAAAATAATTACGATCAAATTAATAGCATAAGATATAAAATCTGACTGTAAACTAACTTACACAACAAATATTATTGGTTAGTAACTTTCTATTACACACCAATACACCATTTATACCTCTGGAATGGTACTGCTTAAATAATGTTTGGTTTTTTATATGGGTACGTCTAAGACCCGAATAGAAGAATAGTTATTAAATTAATTAATGAATAATATCATACAATTTTACGACAAAACTAATCTTAATACTAGGAGTATATTTTTAGATCTTTTTTATCAATTTAATAACTAAACTTCATAACGACATTGAGAATTCAACTCGACTAAATTCAAAATAAGTCTACCTCGAGTTTAAACGTCGCTGGCATGTCTTTTTTATGTTGTTTTTTATTTGTTGTGAAAAAACTTTGCGATTTTGACGAGTTTTTACGTTGTTTTATTTCAGTCGGTGGGATATAGTTGTATTTGGGCTCTGTAGGTGGCGGTGCAATCAGATACCGTGTTTTTAATATTTTCGGGACAGGCCAGTCTGGCGGGCCCGCTCTCGTAATATATGGATACTATGAATATATTTTTTTTAATTTATAGAAATTAATAAAAAAATAAATTTATAAATAAAAATAAATTCTTTTGCAAAAGCTACATTGGTTACTTTCAATATCAGCTAAGCCACTCCTGACCTTTACAGAAATAGTTATTACAAAAAGTATTTTTTTCTAGTTACGTTGCTGACAGCAAAAAAAATATCACGGTATAAGATCATGTTCGAGAAAGATAAGAAAAATATAGCCAATCACAAAAAAAAACATTTTAAAACCGGTAACAATAAAAAAAATTATGTTATTGAACCATTTCCTATTTTTCAACAAAAATTGAATGTGTATTGACAACTTCAAAATCAAATGAATAGAGAAAATAGAAATTCTAAAGGTTAGATAAACATTGCAGGAAATGTTAAGTTTATAAGTAGATAAGTATAACTTAGACAAAGACAGAATATCTACAAAATTAGGTTAATTAATTTGACACTATCGGCAGTAGATATATAGTTTTCAACTGAAACTTCGGCGTCGGGCCATTCTTGGGGTCATAATTCGAATTCGACTATTGGTTTAATGCATCTAATTTAGTTTAGGTTTAAAAATCGATTGCTTATTTCGGCTATAACTAGATTACAAACTCCGTGAAGCTAATTATTTTAAAAGGCAGATAGGAAAATATTAGAAATTAACTCTGAATAAAATAGCCTCGCATTATTAGAAGCTCAACAAAAGTATAATCCATAATAACCTTTGAGTGCAGCATCATGCCTTACTTCAGTGTCAGTGAAGCGAGAGCACGCGTACCCTTAATTTAGCTTAGAGTTCTGTGAAACCTTTATTAAAGGTGAAAGTCATAGTCTCTACCAGCTTTTCCTCTATGACTAGATGATACCTTGGAATTTAAGAGTTTTTGTAACTACTACCGTAATTGATATGCAAGACTGAATTCATTGTCGACAGGAGCAGAAAATAACATATTACATACAAAAACCATTTAATATATTTTTTTTTATTTGTATATAAAAAACACTATAGTTTAATATTCACCTTATTTATTTATTAAAACAAATCCTACAAGTTGAAAAAAAAATAGAAGGAAATATTACAAAAGATTGTAATAAAGATGTTTAACAATGGAAATGTAAATTAATAAAACTGAAACAGTATTTCCTTTTTTCTTTTCTTTAAAGACAAAAGAAAATTCTTATAAAAGCAGAAACTTTCATAATAATGACTATAGAGCCACAACACTCCTGAGAACGATACAAGTATCATTTAATATTTTAAAGCTATTTGTTTGTTTGTTGTTGAGAGAGCTTTAGTTTATTATAAATATATTTGTGTATTTTATTACATTAATAAATTTATGTCTGTCTGTGAATCCCGGATCACCAAAGGTTTATTTAAATACGGGAATGACAGAATAATAATCTTGATTTACTGTAAAATTTAATCAAGGTATATTTGTTTTAATTATATATCAATGTAAACGAAACGAAAATGAAATTATACTTAATACCTGTAGTTTATTAAATCTTTAAATTGAAATAACAACCAGAATTAATATTATCTATTATATAAGTAGGTACATCTGTCCGTCCTTCATCTTGTATAGTCACCAGTTTTAGCTCGCGAAATCGCTCGCTAACAAACAATTTTATCAATAACTCAACAGATCAGTTCGGGTCAGCTGTTAGGTCTAGATTTAGTGATATTATTTTGGACCAAATCCAACCGTTATTGAATATAAATCATAAAATAAAGAATTTATTAATGGGTTTACAACGACAGCAAAAGAATCTAGTACAGAATGAACCCTTGTCTAGACTATAGATGAAAGTAGGTATATTGTTTGAGGTCATAACCCCGTTATCATTTTGTACTCACGAATTTTAGTTTATAATAATGTGTATCTAGAAATAAATAGTAAATAAAAAAGTAAGAAAAAAAAAGAGATAAATCCGATTTTATTAAATATTTATGTACACGCAAAATATGTATCAAATATACTTATTTTAACATAGATTCGTACAAAGGCATTGCTTATTTCAGAATGAAATCGTTTCTAGCAGATCTGTGGAAAGAGAGTTCAAAAATGAGTGGCAGTAGGTATATGTGAGCACCATATTACAATGTTGAAGACAGAACATTAAAAGCCAATTAAAAGTAAACAAATCATTTACTTTGTCACGTTTCAGTATCAAAAAGAAGAAACATATTATAATGTTTTAATTGTATTGTTTCATTGCAATATTTTCGTGTTTTTTATAGATATACAAACGTTATGTATTCTGTAATGAAAAATTATAATGAGAGAGTTCTGGCCACGACCAGATATACTGGTAACCTTTCTGAATTATATATTTGGTAATGCTTTCAAAAATAAGCTTCGGATTCGAAATTCGTTACACTATTTTTCACACACTTTTTAAGCATTGAAATTACGGCTTGATTTAATTAATTTCATTGGATATTATTAAATATTTTTAGTAAGCATTGTTTGTGTATAAGCGGCAAATATTTTCAGAGCATTTTCATAAAATCCTTTCATGCAGGGCAACACGAGTGCTTATAATTTGTATTTGTAATGTGTGTTACCAATAAACTGAATGTCTGACAGAATATTGTACGACACAATGTTGTGGTAATAATTTCTCGCGTCGCCACAACAAAGTGTTTACGTGTGGTTGCGGTTGCTTGCTCCGGTTTAACCGACATTTTGTTTTTTTTTTCATTAACACTCAAGTACAAAAAATATTATATTAAGATAATTTACGTTATAAAATAATATTTAATATATGCCGAAAAAAAATCTTTAGTAGGGACGTTTTTGTGTTGATAATTAAGTTTTGTTTATTGCGTTCAATTTATTGACCATAATATACGTCAGAGACAATTTTCGATAGGTTCCTGATTATTCAATTCACTTTTTTATTTTTACTGCCACTATTTTTTTAAGTCCGGTTTCGCTATCATTGTAGATACCTTCTTCGGCCATAAAACTTCGTTTTCTTGTCGCCCAAAGGCTAAAAATTTGGATAATTTTCTGCTCCAACTACAAAAAGTATTAAGTCTATGGAAAAAAGTTTTTGTTAGAAGATGTTTAATTTTTTGTTTATTCCATGAATTTTTATATATATTTTTAGAATAATGAAAGAAAAGCAAATCTATATAGTTATGAAGAGAAACTAAGAGAGTTTAAATTTATTTAGAGTGGTAATTGAAAATTACCATGATTTCCAAACAAAAAAATACCATAGATTTTCAATTGATGCTTAAATTATGTATATTTTATTCAATATATGTAATATTTTAGAAGCTCTTTGAATTGAATTGAAACAATAATAAAAACATCTTCAGTAAATAATTTGTATTTAAGTTTTGTAAACTATATTTATTACACGTGATATTATTTTAAAAATATTTAAATAAAAAACAAAAATGGAGATATCTATGTTTGCCAAACGCTTTGACATGTTATTGACACATGTTGGTTAAACGGACTTAATATTATGTTAATGGACTTTTTATTAAGAATTATAAAGGTCAAACAAACATCCTGAACTCTGAAAATAAATCCAAACAATCATAGGGTAACCAGTAAAATGTATTTTTGAATGTTTTATTATAATTTTGTTTTAACCTGTTTTAATAATAATAATTAAATAGGCACCGTGCACCAGTGTCATGATATACCTGGTGTATCACAGACGTGAAATAAGTGAGTTATTGCCTTTTCTTGTTATTTTCCTTCAAACGTAAGTCATATGAGTATTACATCACAAGCGACTAATTATCACCTAACAACTTTGATATTAGGAGGAAAACTATAAAATTACCCATAAATTGGTTTAAATATCAAAAACCAATAGCTCTATGGATAAAAATTATATCCACTACTCGAGATGTAAAAGCAGTTCTACTCTCAAGCAGTTCTTCTACTATATTAAACAACTCCTTCAATATCAGCGCCAAATAAGATTCAGGGGCTCCTCGGAGTTAGCAAAGTACAACTTCAACGTTGACTCATTGTTATATTAATTTATCTTAATAAAGGTAACATGGTTAGTAGGCCTCCGGCAAATCGGAGTAAAATAGAAGATAAGATATACATTTATTACAATAAAGCTATTATGAACTAGGGATGTAAAAAATGTTCTTTAATAAATTATAAGAAATATTTAAAAAAATCTAATAAGTTGAATATTTAATGGATATCTAATAGTACTTACTAAATGTTATATTTCGTATGTTAGATTTCTGTAATACGATTTAATAATAATAAGTAAATACGATTACGTTAGTTATTTTGGAGGCCAGCCTCGCATAATTGTGCATCAAAACTGATGAGTTAATATAATCATGTTTATATTAAAGACAAAGCGTCCCTATCTCGTTAAATTTCGTCGCAGTAATGACGTCACGCTGTAGGACACTTAAATGCTATAGCTATACGTTATTTAGTAATAATGTAATAATAATTTAACGACGTCGCTTTATTAAGGAATTGGAGGGGTTTCTATTGATTTCTATAAAAATATGTAACAAATATTATTAATCTATATTTTTATGATACAGAATAGATAGTAAAAACTTTAAGTATTTATAATTCCTTATTAATATAATGCCTAATTAATTATATTAATTAGGCATAAGTTACAAACCGTTCATTTGATTATCCTTTCAAACGATTGCGTAATTGACTTTCTCATTACAAATAAAATTAGAAAATATATGAATCTCTATAATTTTAGCTTCCAGGGAAGAAATAAATTTTAACTTTGAAATTAATCAGGGCACACGTCAGTCTACGATATCCGGAGACCACAAACTCATTATTGAAATTGGATTATCGGCAAAGATAGTTTATTTAACTTTGTTTCTAATACTAGATTTTATATTGTCTACTTTATTCCGAACTTTGGTTTTTTAGTTTCGTTGTAAAACAATTTTGTTAACTTTATTCCCGTGAGTAAAAAATAATCAATGAAACAATATTCTATACAAAAATGCAACACACAATTTTATTGTATACCCACTGTTTTTCTTAATTAAAAAGTTTTTTTCTTGACTTGTATCTTGCAGAGTTCAGATATTGCAAAACATAATACAATGACTTTTAACCGTCGCGTCGGAAGGTACAAAGGAGCATTGAGATATAGAGCTATATATACAGAGCACTGCCCTACTTTACGAGAAACCGTTGCTCCGATTTCACCCGAAACCAGCCGAATGAGTTCGTTTAAGCTCGATAAACGTCGGATCGAGTCGGGAGGCCTCGCGTTTGATTCGCGTTTCACAAGTCGTTCATGATCGGCTTAAATAGTATCGGGAATCCTCGTACTCACGTTTTATTAGACTACAACCTATACCTCGTTTATAGTAGGTAGTATATTTATAGTATCTACGTAATTCATAGAATGACCGGTACATTTTTTGTTCAGAAACAAAAGTTATGAGTGTTATAGTTGTACGTTTATAGTTTTTATTATTATTTTACTTATTAAGGACGATGAAAAACTGGGCAATGCAAGAATTTATTAGCTTCAGCTGACCAATCGTTTGATTAATTATTTACCAAATTTTAAGTAAGATCGTTGTTTTATAGTAGTTTGTTATGTTATTCAGGGCTTGTTTCCAAAATAAATAGGTACCAAATCTCATCACTACATTGATAAACACTTGACTATACACGAAGATACGCCGTTTACTGTTGGTACGGGAATAATTAATAAATGAAACACTTTTAGTAAGTTTGAATTTATTGTTGTTCATTTTTATATTTATAAATACTTAAAATATTTTTGATCACTGTAACCTAGAATTAAAATACAATTTCAGAAAATCTCTACTAAAAACTGAAAACTAGTATTACTCATTAGGAACTCATTAGGAACACTGAAAGCGGTTCTTCTACTTTTGTATTAAGAAGTGTATCAAAAATCTAACATGCTGAGAGCATTTAGGTACTTAAAGCTTAGAATTTCAGTATCAAAGATTTATTTTCATATAATTTCATGAAATATACTTAAAATCGCCAACAGGTGGATTGAGATGTTGTGCATCACAAAACTAATACAATGCAAGTACCTATATTCTGTAGGAATAAAATAAATGGTTAGTATTAGGACCTCTCTGAATAACAAAGATGAAAAGAATATCTTGAGAAAATAAACTGAAACTACATATTTCTATAGGATATAAAACAAAGAATAGAGTTAAGATTATATTTATATAATAATTTTAATAAACATTCTCTTATATAAGTACTCTAAATAATTTGAACTTGCACGTAATATGTATGAATATTATACAGCTTTGTAAGCCAGTTACACCCTTAATCTTTAGATGTAAGCCGTAGTTAGTTCACAAGGCCAACTTTGATGAAAACTATACAATATGCATTGGACATTACACCGCTCTCTACGAGTTTACATAAAACTGACGAAATAATTAATACATGGAACCTGATAACACCACGTATGCAATAGCTACTCAAAGTGGCAATTAATTTAAAATTATATTATATGTACAGCATGCTTATTATGAGTATAGTTTATTGGACAATTTATTATATTATTTTACCTACAAATACAATCTCATCTAAAAAAAAATATATAATTAGGAATTACCTTTTGCTAAATTAAACAATAAAAACTAAAGATGAAAGAAGGAATAATAAAATATTTATAGGTATACGTAGAGTAGGTACTAATACGCTGAAAAACTATTAAAACTACAATTTTAAATATTCAAAAGATTTTGACCTTAGAAACCTTAACTTAGATAACACTGTGAAAACCTTGGAAAACACTTCAAGAGATTTTTTTTCAATTGTATAATATTCAAGGCATTTTTTTAAACATAATTTAATTTACATACTAACGCCATCTAGTGAAGTGTAACCCACTTATATTCCTGTAAACCACAATATTAATGTTGTCCTTACAATTGTGCAAATGCGTCATAATGACAACATTAGTAATAATGAACGCTAACTGCAGTTAATAAGTAACGTACAAAAGCAATAGATCATGGTATTTAAATATTTCAAAAGTTATTTACTTCCTAAAACTTATCTAACTTCAATCTGTGTGGTAGTATTTGCGTGATGACACAAATAAAACCATAAAGAAAACTTTATTTATGTTTAAATGTTAATTTTATTGCTAGTAATTTTTATTATAAGCATTTATTGCATTTGTTCAACAAATAATTTACTCGAGTGTCTAGTAATTTATTTGGTAGTTTTTTTTAACCGACCACACTGTTAATACATAGCAACAGTTCAAGACATACATACAACATATGCATTCTAATTGTATAGAATAGATACAGTGTCTGCATTAGCGTGGAGATGCTCAAGAATTCCCACAGATCTGTTCTAGTGCAGGATGCGTCCATTCCTTTGTTGATGAAACTAATTAAGCCAGCATCGCTTGGGATAGCTAATATTCGTATTAGTTACATTTAAAATGAGGACACACTTTGAACACTCCGAATAAACAATATTAACGCGAATTAAATGTGAAAATTAAATCAAAACATTTTCTGGGAAACTATACTTTAAAAAAAAGATTTCGCTATTGGTAATCGTATAAATAATTTTTAAAGTTAACGAAGTGAATATTGAACATAATATATTTATTTTAATAACCCATTTTACGTATGCATTTGACATGTATATTGAAATGGTTATCAAAAAATATTTTTGAACTTCAACATAACTGTCAATCATAATGTTCATAATGTCAAATACAACACAAATTATACCCAATTAATTAAAAATAGATAATTATTCATTTATACATTGTATTCCAAATGGATTCCTGTAAACTAATTAAAAGCATTTAACAGTGTCAGTTTGAAGCAACATTTATGTGAAATTAAGTTTCGGAGTTTGAATAGCCGTTGATTTGGTATTGTGTAGTCTTAGTTAGTATTCTGTCTTATAAGTTTACTTATCCCTACATTGTCCTCTCTCTATCTATTAAATTATTATTGTTTAATAAGGTAATTCAGATAACTTTCACAGAGAATAAAGCTCATTTGAATGTTAACTAGTATTTAGTTATTAAGGAAAAGTCAGTTTTAAAAGAACCTAAAATGGGAATGGGGAAAAATCACAGGCGAGGTGTAAAATTACCTAATATTTTTAATACGTCTTGTCAAAATAAATATATTTTGACATTGACAAGTGACAATTAATCCAAACGGCGGCAAAACTAACCTTAACATATTGACAATACTTGACTTAATTTATAAGTAGTTTCATATTTTTACATACGATAAAGCTACTCGATTTATGATGAATGAATATATGAAATGGTTCCTCTTAAAATTAAAATAAATAAATAGGTCCATAACATTGAATTAAATAAATCAAAATAAATAAATATTAAGAATACGAATAACAAATTTGATAAAATCTGTCACATAAACATCAATTATTGTGGAAGTGCTTTATTCTTTAGAGAATTTAAAAATTAATTTACATTCAAATATGAAATATGTGATTATAATTGATGTATGTATATGCAAAAAGCTTTTGAATTACACATTAATCTCTACCAGAGTTGACGCTCAACCCTACTGTATAATTAAAACGTATTTCATGCATATTTATAATAGGTCTTTATATTATGTAAATTATTTTCGAGATTTTCATAACTGGAGTCGTTGTAAATGCTACTGAGCGCTGAATTATAAATAAACTATTGCAAGTTTAATTGGATATTATTTAAATCCTAACAATTCTGACAACTTTGGTGATAATTCATTTGAAAATAACTAATTTACAAAGTACGTAACAAATATACAAAGTAAGTAAGTATAATGTATTGATTTCTATTTCAATGTGTTTATTTATTAAATATTGTTTACAGAATATATTATTACTATAAACTACATTTTATGCGGTGCGGGAAGATAAATATACCTAAGTACAAAACTATTCGAAAGCGTATACGTAACCGTAACGTAACCAGGGGAATAAAATGTTTAACCCTTGTTTATTATTGAGAGGAACGAGGAAGTAAATTCATGACTTCAATCAACCATGATAAATTACCAGCTACGTATAGCTACAGATGGAACTCGACTGAGGGCAGGCTCTAGCCAAAATAACATGTATGAAACATTTTGAAAATATAAACTAACTTTTACGAACTCTACCTCTCTCTCTACTCTCTCCGAATCTGTTAACATTAGAAGAAGCATCTGAAACCCTAGCAGTTTTAATTTTAAAGATATGTATGACAATCTGAATCTTCAACCGTGTACGAGTAACAATACAATTTTTTTTATGTATTTGAATTATCAATTATATGATCTCAACCAGTTTTAAAACTTAAAGCTGATTTAATTACAAATATACGATAGGTTGCGTCTAATTTGAAATAGATTTACAGTATTAGAACAATCAAGCCATTATATCTTATTTTGTGTGCCCACGATTTGGTATGCACATATAAATGTAAAAACTATAAGCCTTCAAAGTTTCATCAAAGTTAGTCTAGTAGATTTTTCATGTAGGAGTATTTCTAGATTAGTTTTAGATTTTCTTTTTATGTTTAATAACATATATTTTTACAGGGCGGGTAGTCCGATTTCGTACTTTCTTTTGGAAAGGGTTTTAATGTATTAAAACCACTATTTCAATTTTGAAAAAATGTCCAACCGCAATAGTACGAGATTATAACCTTCTTTATTTCTTAACTGATTCAAATGAAAAAACACTAAATGTTAAGTGTCGCCCATGACAATATATTCCTGAAAACTGTATCCAAATCAATTAATCCGTTTCTGAGATTAGCGTGCACAAACATACAGATAAATAATATACAGATATATAATATACATAATATACAGACGAAACAGACAAAATGAAAAACGATTATTTTTGGTTCTATTGTTGTTGTGTATATAAAGGCCCTCATTATGAATTTTTGAAAATATTATTATATTATATTTATTATTCTTATTGTTTTATCAGAGAGGAATTTCAATTCTCAATACTTTTGTTGATTCTATAATTTTAAAAACGTTATACAATTTACAAGCATTTTATTTACAGATGAAATATATTTTAATTGCATTTTATCAAATACGTCTAATTTATACTAAAGTGGGTCAAACTTAAGGGTAAAACTTGACTAGATTCTCAATTACCACGATATTAAATTTTCTGCTAAAACTTTGTCGAGTGATAAGAAACTTTTAACAGGCGTCTAGACTTTTGACTTATACTTTTTCTTATGATTCCAGATTTAAATTACTTACATTAGAAATACATTACCAAGTGAAATAATTGTTCCTAGATCCACATTTTAGATATAAATTGATAGCTTAGAGTAGGTAGGAATACCAAAAAAAGATTTTTTTAACTAATGACATCTATAATTATAGATTTATAGATAGATCTATAGATAGATAGATAGATCTATAGATTTTCTTAAATAACTTTTAATACATCTTCTTTATAGTATTTCAGGAAAGACAATACATTTCCTTGGCTTTTTTCACCGAGCGACCATAAATAAATGACCTATATGTTGTTATCTCTTAAGATGTAGATAATGACAACGACAACAATCGAATGCAATTCTTGCAATTAATACTAACCTTATGAATCTCCCCTACTTCAGATATAAGTCTCGAGTACAAATTTAGTTTGAATGAATGAATGAAATGAATAAATCGTTGTACCTATTACCTATTCTTCAATTGAGTGAGAAGAGTTATAGGTATATAGAGGCTGCCTCCAAGAGGTGGTCAACCAATTAAAAATAACCCTGTATATATATATGTGTGTGTGTGTGTGTATAACTCTTAACATAACACAGAGATATATTTGGTTTTCTGTGTCTAAAAAGGGGAATTTCCATTTAATAATAGCCTTTAGCTACGTATATTATCCGGAGGTAGCATACTTAAACTTAAGGTAAGGTAATTTTGATTAGGATTTAAGAGAGCATGCCCATAAATATATAATATTATCGGGAAAAAAAAAAATATCATGTAAGATCGTAAATGGAACAAATGGTTATACAGAGTATACACTTTTTCACAATATTATATTTTACTTTTATCAGATGTAGTAAATAGTTTGTGTCAATGTAATTAACGTTTTCTTAAAAAAAATCCCTACAAGGAAGAGTATCATCCCTAGTTGGATCGCTTTGAGACACACAGTAAATAAAGTCTCGTATCTCGAATATTTTCAAATTCTATTGCTGGATAACGAAGAAACGAAATTCGAACTCACGTAGAGCTCACAGAATTGGTAATAACTGAGTACCAAAACTACACAAACTATTCAAACAAACACACCAACGGATATGGAAATCATCGAAATTCGTAAATTATCAATGTTTAATGCAGACAGAACAAAGAAATACGAAATTTGTTTGAAGCCATATGTTGAAATTGTGAATCGTAAACCAGCATTAGTTATAATTATTATTATTCTTCAAAACACGCACACTCTCTTAATAAGCAAGTACCTTCGTTAACCAAGTATACCCATGTACCTGTTAGTCATAACAACAGTGTTTAAGGAATATTTTGAATATTTAATAAAGTAACTTCAAAACTTCAATTTAACTTGTCTCAACCACTCCGGTTTTGATGAAAAATCTATACTTCATATAGATCTTAGTTATTTACACTTTTTAATTGACTCAGCGAGAGAAGGCACGTGATCGAAACTAAGTAAAATCTAATATATATATATATATATATATACACAAATATGTACTAATGTATGTGTGTATGTATAATGAGCATCATAGGATGAATGAAACAACCCATAAATTCAATAAAAAACTTAAAATATTCTTAACTCGAGAACGGTCAAACCTATAAAAATACATAAGGTACTTTTTGATTGTGTTCTTAATATTTAGGATCTTTTTTTTGAAAAAAAAAGTAGTACTCTTTAGTAGGACTGAGAGTGGTTCACTTTTTCTATCTTTTTATCTAATGTTGTAGTATTATAGCTTACTATTTGCTTAATATTATATACCATTGAATCAATTTTGCTATAGATATTATTAAATCGATATAGTGAAATAAATAATGGCAACTCTCATTGGCCAAAAAAAGGCAAGTTTTAAGATTTGTTAATTAATATAAATACTTTTTTTGTTTCTGTATTTGGTTTAAAAAGTTTCTTAAATTACATATTTGCTCCTGCTCATTTACTTTCCGGTGTTCAGCAGGAATAGTATATGTAATACCTAAAGTAAAATAATTGCTATGTTTAGCAACGATATTTTGAAATAACTCTCCCCTTCACTTTAATTCTAACAAGTAACGTAATGTAACGTCGGGCAAATAGAGTATATGTGATGTAGTACCTCGTAAATTTTAGCAAGATAATTCTACTACTCTCAAACTGTTCACTAAACAATAGAGTTAATAAAATTAATATAAGGATTAGTGGACAAGACTTTTTCAATTAACCAATGCTACTTTAATTTTCACACTCAACCCCACACACACTTATGCACACATACAAACATTGGTGACACAGATACAAGGCAGGTTACAACTTACAATTATCGACTAGTAGTTAATGGTGAAAGAATATATTATATTAATTATTAACACCTTGGAATGTAGATAATATTTTTTGACATTATATTAAATCAACTAAAAATATTATAATCATTTTGCATGAACACGAAGGTCAAAATGGAATACTTTGATGGTTCTGTGCTATCAAGAAAATATAATGATAATAGAATTTTGAAAAATAACCTACCTTTCGGTCCGGTGCTTTGCATTATTCTTTGGATTTCCCCAGCTTCAGATCCGCTTTCGGACTCCGAGCAGACAACACGTGGTCCACCCACCACTTTATGTTTATTATTTGGTAGTAATCGAATATTTTTATTAGCACTCACTGCACTACTAGTACGGACCGGTGGCCTTGGAGGATTGCGCAATTCTTTACTTGCCACTAGTGTCATCGGTTCACTGTTCCGAGTGTCTGGATTAAAGATAATAGGTTTTTGAAAACTAGGTTGCTCTTCAAAACTAACTCGTTTTACTTGTTGTTGTAAAACATTACGAGTTTCGCGTGTTAACGAACCGCGTTGAAATATTGGTAGGTTAGGTTTGGATGCAATTGCTTGCAATTTTTCAGGGTGCCGATAAACTATATGAGGTTCAGTGCGAAGTGTTTTTGTGTTTAAAAAGGAATCGGTTCTTCGTTCTAAAGCACCCCTGGTAAAAGGTGAAGGGGTCTGATTAATATCCCTACCCCTTGGAAGACTAGAGGTTCTTGAATCTGTTATGAATGAAATTGGAGTACTGCAGTTCGAATTAGAATATGTTGTTAGATTGGTTCTGGGTACTCTCATACTATTATTAAGTGACTGTCTTAAGAAATATTCATCTTCTTTTAGTTTCATCTCTTTGATTTTTTGCCAATAAAATGCTTCAACACGTTTACGAGTTTTCTCTTTCTTTATTGTGTCGCCCTCAAACGAAGTATTAACGTTGTTAGATGCAGTTTTCATGTTAAAAAAAGGCATAGGAGATGGGGTAGATTTATTACGAGAGTTGGATCTACTTAGAGAATTTCTTCTTTCCTCTGCTTCTATCATAGTTTTTCTGACGTGTTCATACGGAGAAACGGTAGCAGGCATATTTGGTAATTTATGATTAACCGCAACGGGTGAAGTGGGAGCTGAATAGTTGTATGGCTTTTCAACAGTTTTAGAAGTAATGTCTTCTCTTCTAGCATGGTCAAAGTTCATAGGTTTCTTCTTATCTAGTGACAAACTTCGTGCTCGAGTCGGTTGCATCTTTCTTACCTCAGCTTCTTTTTTGGGAGATATTAAAAATTTTGTGCTGACTTTTTTGATTTCAGCTCCTACGGATGCCGGTTGGTTCTGAACACGAGAAGCTTTATAGATTTCAATTTCATCAACAGGCGAAATATTATCTTCAAGTTTCTCTAAGGAATGATAGTATACATCAGGATACTGGTTGCTCGTTATATTATTTTGATTATACTGAACAGGTGAAGAATATGATATTTCATTTTGCGGTCTTGGTGGGACTTGTGGCCTCGCTATATATTTAAATTTTCCTTGTTCATTTGCGACCGTAATACTGACAACATTTTGATTGTGCCTATTTATAACGTTTTCTGAAACAAGTGTACTACTGGAAGAAGTATTATTCGAACCACTTAAATTTTGTGTAGGTGATATTTTTGAAAGATTTTCATATATACGTTCATCATTCTCATCCGTCTTTTCGATACGATTTTCATATCTTTCGATCATAGACCGCGGATTTTGGTAAGGATTATCCTTACTCGTACTGCTATTTGCGTTCACTTTTGAAGAGGTATGAGTATCCTTAATGGATTTCTGTTTACCTTTGCTCGAAAAAAAAAGAATTGGAAATATTTTACGGAAACTGCTTCGTTTTTTATTATTATCTGTCATGTTAAACTTTATTGTAGGTACCTGGAACAAATATGTTTAATTATAAAAAAAGTATTCATGTTTATTACATAGAAGGATGATTTAAATACAATATTACTCAAGTTACCCTAAACTACACTACTCTAGTTAGATAGGCGCTTAGTAAAAACTAGTATCATAATTACTAAATCATGTATACCACAACAATATATAAACAATTGGCAGCTAAAGAATTGTGTATAAAATATTTGAAAAGCATTTTGTAGGTATTCTGATAACGCTGTAGACACACTTTGAGAGGATAAGCAATATTATCTTATCTTCAATAAGGTGCGGAGGATTTTGATTAGAATAAGTAATAATAGCACCAACAATGTAAATAAATTACTCTATAAAAACTTGACATCTACAGGGCTGTTTTATTGTATAGTAGCTGTGCCTGCGACTTCGTACGCACAGATTTTAATTTTGATAAAACGTACCCTTTGTACCTATCAATGTATGTAACAACTATAAACCTTTAAACTGGTAAAAATGCTGTTACTTACACTTCAGATCCTGGTATATTTTTTTTTATATTTTCAATGTTCAAAGACTACTCCTCTACAGATTTATAACATGTATAGAATATGATTTGCATGGTACCTATTACGTCATTGACATAAATTGACTTAACTTTATTATTTCTTAACCGATTTAGATGAAATAAACACTTAATATTAAGTGAAGACTATGATAATATATTATTGAAAATCGCATTCAAATTGGTTAAACCGTTTTTAAGATAAGCGTGCACAAACATTCAGACATACAGACAAACTGAAAAACATTGTTTTGGGTACTCTAGCTCTTATAAATGCCTCCGATGATGATATTTTCCATGTACAGAAATGATTCAGTGACAATTTTATTATATGTATAGATTATTCTACTAGCTGCTTGCCATTAATGACATTTTAATCTCTTAATGAAAAATGTAAACATATGTTTCTAGTACTCTAGTTACCTTGAGTGAAAGCAGGTTATTGATATTTTAAGTTGATTTCCCACAGGCTCGTGTTTCATCACGACTTACTACGAAACTACGAAACTAACTGCGAATGAAATATGTAGAACGGTAGGTAGGTAAATAACCAAAGGTGATTTCGAGAGTAATTTTATTAAAGAGGAAGGACGTGTAAAACTACTATGTTAGGTGACTTTTTGGATTAATTAAGATTAATATTAGGTATATATTTTACTTTACCTATTTTACACAAAATTTAAATTACAATCTATTTGGTTTACATTTTAAATTAAAAAAATAAATAGGTATATATGTACATGCAAAAGCCTCTACGTATATCCTTCATATATTTAAATTTCTGAAGTGTTTACGATTAATCTGACTTAATTTATTTACTTAACGACTGTCGACACGCCTTTATAGACGATATCAGCCTTATAAATTAAGAATTTTATACGTAGGTAACTAGGTAGGCAATTCACAAGTAGCAATTAGAGTGTGTGTGATACGAAATTGCAACCAGTTTAATAATTACTTGCGAAATTACTCTGAAGTATTCGAATTTGTCCCAATTTCGAAGTCACAATCGACGCAAATATGTAATAAATTACATATAAGAAAGCATAATGAGACTTAAGAATAGATTATTTGTGTCCAAAATGAACACAGTTCTTTATCCAGGGGCCTACTCACTTAAAGGTTTTGATTACTGGACATTAATGGTAGTGGGATATTTGACTTGAGCAATTACGTTTAAGTAATAAGGAATTAGGTACCTACTTTTTGACCGACTGTGTTAAAGTTTTCGTAACTTTTTTATACGCTATCTTTAAGTTATATGCATTATATGTTTATTATACTTTACTAATAAACATATAAAGAGTACACCTGCACTGTATTTTTGCTCGAAAAACTTTATTCTGCCAAAGACAAATCATCTATGATGTAAGAAACAATATTAATAGCATTGGCCTTGTAAGTTGCGCCACATTAGATACTTGTGCAAATAACTTAATAAGAAATATGAAGGCACGAAAAATTAGCTGAAGAAATTAGTAAGTAATGTTTGTAAACATCAAAGATAACAATTATTTAAAATTTGTAAAGCGATTCCTACATTAAACAACACTTACCGTCAGTGAGTCATATCAATAAATAACGTTATCTCTAACGCTTGTTGAATTTACCGCAATTATAACAATTTGACACTTTACCATTGAAAAACAAACTTTTTATATTTTTTTACTAGTTTATTAATATTTTACAAACTTTATTCACACATTATTAAATTATTATCTCTTAGGAGAACAAGTATAAGACATCATTGTAAATTTAATTTCCAAGATTTTAGAAAATAACATCTTTCACAAAACTTTTAACACGAACTCTTTGATGAAATAACGTCCACGTTGAAAAGTTACATCTTTCTTTTGAATGCACTCACAGTTACTAATTAAAACTTTAAGTACTTGAATACTTGCAATAATCTGTCATTCCGACTAAAACATAACTCTATCAACATGAAATAACCTTTTCTATCTACATAGCTCTTGCATGTTTTCGTTAAGTTTGAAGGCCATTACCTTAATAAAATAAGGCTTTTGTGTATTAACATAGAGTTCGTTTTGCGTAAAAAAGTATAGACGTTCCATTTCACGAGCGACATATAATTACATTTCGCCGATAATTTTTGACAATTTGACACTAAATGTATAAATGGTGTAATTATTTTTTAAACTCTAAAAACCTGTTTTTTTTATCTTATACAGTTATTTGAAAATAATTTAAATTGTTGTTTATGAACTTCTTTATATGTTATTTGAGTATTAGACTAATAATCAAATTAATGAAATTACCGATTTATGTATTTGAATTTTTATTAAAGCAAATGTTTATTTTGATTTAACGTCATATGACATCTATCCGATGTTGAATTAAAAGATTTTGTTATTCTTAAGTTTGTCATTAAGTCTTTAATAGTAAGCATTAAGCATAATACATATATTCAATTTAGGTTAATTAAATAAAAGCCATTGATTCCAGAACATGTAATTTAATAATAATATAGATTTTCAAATTAAAGTTTGAATTGAAAGTAACGGTCTGTAATACGACATCCAAAATGTTATTAAAGTCATACAAAACAAAATAGTATTTATGTTAGGATATGTTTATACATGTGTATCAGAAAGAAAATATAACTTTAATAATGCGACTTAATAACTTTTTATTGTTATATTACCTCTCGTAACTTCACTAAAAAGCAATTTTTTTTTTACCCTTATTACCCAATTATTTGTTTTGACCAGTACTTTAATAGAAGCATTACACAGTTATCTCAGTGATCATAATAATTATTTAATATAATATTTTACAAATCCCAATAATGAAATGAATATAATGTTTTACAATATAACATTCTATTTTAATAATTGCATGTCTATTTTAATTTTTAGTCTTCTAGTATACAAACGTACAACGGAACGATTACTAAGCTGTGTGAGTTTAGTTTTGACGTTAGTGAAGTTAAGCTGAAGTATACGTGTACCTCTGCATTTGGTCTTTCGAATACGCTGACGATTTTTAATAATATCTCAATGCATTACGTGTCGTTTTGAATAAAAATGAACTAGTGTGTTGGATAGATCTTCTACACAAACATTCTTTAGTTTAATATAATAGTCAGTGAAGTCTTTCCGCTGTTTGACGAAGTTATTCAGATTTTGTTGTAGAGGATTCTATAGTATTTACCATGATTAAAACCAAAAGTGAAATAAGATTTATTTTCTATGCCAGTTCAATATTTGTTTGCTATTTTATATTTGGCATGTTACAAGAAAAAATAAATAGAGGCACATATGGAGACAATCAAAGGTTCACGTGTACATTATCACTAGTTTTAATTACATGTCTAGTGAATTATATATTCGCTAAGATATTAATGGTAAGTTATAATATTACTAAACTAAATACATTTGAAGCTTATAAATCAAGTTTATAAATAAAAAAAATGTTATTTCATGTTCTGTAGTTATCATGGAAGCATGAAAAGGATACAACAAGAACTTCATACTACTTTTCCTCAGCCTTAACATATCTATTGGGAATGATAACCTCAAACATGGCACTGCAATGGGTCAACTATCCAACACAGGTAAAAATCAAATACATGTTCTAATTTTCACTTTTAAGAAAACCTTAACTATGAATAATGTTTACTACAATATTTTGATATAAATAATAATTTTCATTATGAATATTGTTAAGGTTAACTAGTTTTTAATTGCTTTGGTTTTAGGTTGTGGGTAAAGCTGCAAAACCAATTCCTGTCATGATTCTCGGAGTTTTAATTGGAAAAAAAGTATATCCATTAAAGAAGTACTTATTTGTTTTCTTAATAGTACTTGGCATTGTTTTATTTATGTACAAAGATCAGAGCAAGAAAATTAATGATTCTCAGGAATTAGGAATTGGCGAAATCTTAATAATTTTATCATTAATTATGGATGGATTAACAGGAGCCGTTCAGGTGCAAACTTACTTATTGTATTAATTTTTTATCTTAACACAGAATATTTTACAAGATTGTTATTAAATGATTTTAAAGACTATCAAATTTAATTGAGGTAAACAAAGTGCATTTCCATTTTATTGAATAATATATCTTTTTAGGAGAGAATAAAGAGTGAGTCCTCCCCAACAGCATATTCTATGATGCTCAATACAAATTGGTGGTATGTATCAAAGTTGGGAATAGAATTTAGAATAGAAGTAAAATACATATGTTGCGAATTGCTCTGGTAAAATTTTTTTAAATGTTTGTGTTGCAAAAATGCTCAGCGAATATTTATTATTAATTATGAAATAATAATTTTAAATTTATATGTTTCTCCATGAACATTTCAGTTCAAGTTACAATCATACATTATACATGCTGCATACTCAATTGATTGATTAATTCTTTAAACCAATACATATAAACAAAGATTTATATTATACAACAGTTTTATAAGCAGGTTGTGTGTGTAGACTTACAGTATTGTCACAATAACATTTGTTTTAATTTTAGGTCAACCATAATCATTTCAATTAGTGTTGTGTTAAGTGGCGAAATTTTCACATTTATTCGTTTTGTCACTCAAAATCCTGAGATTATAATATATTTAACTGGATTTGCATTCACTGGTGCTTTGGGTCAGCTCTTTATTTGGTATATGGTAAGTGTTTTACTGATCTATTATTCACTGTTTTCCAGTGGCTATCGCTTTCAATGAATTAGTCCAATAATAACATATATGATAATAAGTAATTTATTCACTTGTTAAGAAAAACAATTTGATAGATTTGTTTTACTCTTGTTGTTAATGATTGAGCCGATGTTATAAAAGTAGATGTAATAAAAATATTTTTTCCACAATCAATTTCTTTCAAATAGATTAATATTTATATAAAAAAAATCGATTCTTAAATAATCGATTCCTTTTTTAATTTTACATCCCCGGTGAAAAATCGCCGTCATAGTCTTCACTTACTTTCGTCACTTACAAATAAATTATAGAAGAAGAATCAAATAGAATAGAGACTACCTAAATAGACAACACATCAAACTGCCAAGTATAAATGAATTTATGAAAACTATGTTTAATGTTGATAATTTTTGATTTACAATAAAAATATGAATCAAATATATTATATTTTTATATATACATGATACATTCAACTAACAGCCACTTAGCCACACTAAAATATCTGTGTATTGTGTATTGTATGAATCGAACTGTCAGATTTTAAAGAAAACCAAGTGGCAAACTGTATTAAGAATGTAAAACGTAAACATAATGAGTAAAACATTCTTTATAAATAACAAGTACGTAACGAAACGCAAGATACCCCGTTACAATATAAAATGAATGCACAAGTATATAATATAAGTGTCGATTAATTTGTTTGATTATATAAATATAATATTTGGTTTTTATGAAACTGTGAATGTACTTCTTCTATTATTTACTTTACTTGGCTGTACATGATTAAATAAATTGAATAAGTATGATTACAATTATTTCCAGGTGTCAGAGTTTGGTCCACTGCCATGCTCGGTAGTGACTACCACCAGGAAGTTCTTCACTGTTCTAGCATCTGTTATCATATTTGGAAATGTTCTTATTACCCGGCAGTGGATTGGGGCTGTACTTGTGTTTTCTGGTAAGTTTATTTTTGGCAATGAAATATAGGTGGTGTTATACTTACTCCTCTTTGTGATAAGACCTTTTTTATAATATCTGTCTTATAATATTTATATACTAAAATGTAATAGTGTAATATTCAATTATGTTAGTGTTCTTTATTCTCTTCCAAGTATAATATTTTCTAAATATTTATATTACAGGTCTATTTTTGGATATATTCTACAGTAAAGGAAAAATCCAGCCAACCAAAAGAACAACTGATAAATGAGAACTAATTATTCCTGGATGTGATTCCATAGTATAATAGAGTGAACTGTATGTGAAAAGTGACTTATATTTATATTGTGGTGTAATTAATTTATTATTTTAATTAGATCATTATACTAAATATAATTAATTTTGTATACATTTATTAAGATACAAAAAGGTACGTACTATATGACAAATGTAAGCTGTAATTTTTAAAACACTTTTATAATTCATATTTTTTTTAGCTTAGAAAAAAAAGTTTTATTATATACTAAACAAATTACTGTATATTATAATATGGTGTTAGTAAAGGATTAAATGCTTAAATTGTTAGCAAACCTCCAGATAGTTTTCATCATCTTTAAATAAAATAGGTAGCTCTTTCATTCCATTATAATAAATGAAGTTGTATATATAGCTCTGGTTTTAAACATTTTTACCACAATTTTGATACCAAACTATTAGTGAGATGTTAGCAAGTAATTTCAAAGCTGTGTCTATTTTATTTAAAAAAAAAATTGACAATAACATTGTAATGACTACCACCAAAGCCTTTAGCCTAATAGAAAGTGTTATTATTTTTTAAACAAATGTATTACATATATATAAATATAAACCAGGTCACAGGTTCGTGGCCTGCCTGCCTGCCTGGTTTAGGAACTTTTAAATATATGTTTATTTATAGAAAGCATAAGATGGCTATCATGTTTATTATGCATTGACAATTTCAAATACTTTTTTTTATGTTTTTCTTTGGGGTTATACCCATTTAGTAAATTTACATCAGTGTCTTCCACTGCTATCACTATAGTGGTATTAGTAACTTTCAAATGAAATACATACATAGAGATTGGTGTTATTTTAATGTTTAGTTTAAAATAACCTTTTTTGTTATTTTAATAAACATTTTACATATTCGAGATTTTTATTTATTGGATATACTTATATAATAATAAAATATTTGATATATTCCTGATTTTTATTTTTTAACATATTTGTAATTTCAATTATTGGACATACTTGAGATTTTTGTGCATATCCATGGGCATATAAGATACGGCTGTATACAATTGTTCTTTATATTGTCAAAATAATTTCGGTTAGCTCCTTGTTTTTTCATCAATAAATATATTTAAATATAATTGATATAAATATATAAATTTATGGTGTATTTGAGACGTGTATATAAATAATAAAATTGACTATTTATTTATTTAAAAGAGGTGACAGTTACAATACGGTCTGATCACAAGCCGGTGGACAAAACTATCACTTCGTCATATCGCCACATGATGTGATATACGTGATATACATCTCATAAGAATATTAATTCAATTAGGTGTACACTAAGAAAGAACTGAGAATTGGGCTAATGACTGGGAGATGAGTTACACGTTGAAAGTTTGTATTGACTAACAACCTTAGGAAACAGCAGTGAGTTTAACATTCCCCTTCCGCAACATAACATACATACAGTTACACATAACTACTAAATAGGTTAGTGAGCGATTTAATAACAATGTGGTATGAAAGTTTGTTAATTATTGTACTTAGGTGTGTAATCGGTACGATTCCGGTTTCGAAACAACAAATAGAAATATTTTTATAATGTATTTATCTATCTTTATTTTTATATATGGCACAAATATATTAATAAAATACGCTTTCTATTTCTATCTTTTTATTGCTCAAAATTCAATGTCAATTTCATGGTCCAACAAACTCTGGCAGTTTTTTTTTTGTGGCTAATAAATTGCCAGTCCTAAGATATTAGTTACTTATAGAATATTTTATTATAAACAAGTTTAACAGGCTACACTTAAAAAAACAAGATACGTACCACTAAATACTCTTAGGTGGGTACCTACTGCCTGAATTGACGCAGTATAACTAGATCAATAAGCCGCTTGCCAATGTGCTTGAAAAGTGCATTTCAACACCTACCTTTGCTTAGTAGGTACCAACAATTTTGTAGGTACATAGTTAATATTGGTAGGTACCTAACTACTTTGAAGGTGGGTATTTTCATATAACGATGCAACTCATTTTACATGGCAACTGGGGACAACAAATCCAAAACTTATTATCTCAGTATTCTATTGTTGCGTCTAAAAATATGACAAGACATGTTTTTTGAATTTTCTTTATTTTTAAACATCAATACAATTCTTAAACATCTTTTATTGTAATACTATGATCTATAATTTTCACCAAGATCGATTAACTCCTTATTGATATTATAAAATTAAGAATATGCATATAATTATAACAACTATAATTATTGTACGACGAGAATTCATTCCTATAAAAATATATTTAGGTACTTACAAAAAACAAGGTTCGACAGTAGACAACACTATTATATATAAATATTGAATAAGCGCATAAAAGAGATCACATCAAGCGAGGAACCGTATAGGGAATTAAAATATTACTTTATAATTTCAATATGTATAATAATTTTACTAAAATATAATATCTCTCATACCAATTAGGCACACAATATTCAAAAATATCAAATTCCTCAAGTCACATGGTTATCACTCATATTAATATTTAAAGCATCATAAAATAAATGTATCTTCTTTTTTATATATCTGGCGTAAAAATACTAAATTTAAGATATTATAAAATAATTTTATAGACAACAGGTAGAGTACTGGTAGACTACAGACTACAGGTAGGCTGCGGACTGTAGCTAGGCTAACTGTAAGTTTTCAACAACAATTTTCAAACCTATTATTTAATATCTATAGACAATCGATCCGTGATAAGCACGACTGGTATAAATATATCTAAAAGATTTCTTTGAGTCTTCTTTCATCTTTGTCAATGAGATAAACGAGAACGGTACAAGTTTTTTTGTTACCATTAATTTAGACGGATGTATCCTACAAAGCACGACGGGCGTAGGGATAGCGTTCGACCACAGTTGAATAGGAACGAAATAAAACGATAGCTAGCAGTACATATATCCTCCTAAATCAAAGTATAACATGTTCTATTCGCTACATCTCTATTTTCCGTTATTTCAGATGCACACACTCAATCTGATCTTACCATCTTTAACATAGCACATCCACCATTATATATTACATTAGGTAGGTATATATTTCCCTCAATTTCTTTTGGATTACTTTCTACTTTTTTGGTATTATTATTTCATTGATATTTTTATAGGTTACTTATAAACATGTAGGTCCTTCGATAAATTATTTTTCAAAACCATTAACCCTGTATATTATATCTAAAGTTATAATTTTCATTTATGATTATTAAAATAATATGCAAAATAAGAGAATAACTAACTTCCTGAAATATATGGCTTGTAAAAAACGAGCTTAAAAACACTGCCAGCAATTTTATTTAAACAGTAGTTTCTTTAAGCTCAGTTTCAACGATCGTTGTATTTGTTATCCGTCCTGGCTGGTGTCTGGTGGATGGTTTGTGAATGTCCGGACAAATAACCATCTTAAGGACGAACTCTTCCGTCTGAGAGTTGCTTGAACTAGTTGTAGGTGGTACCAAAATGTATTTCTTGCCGTTGTCCTGGATCATGTCATTTCCTTGTGGTGTGGTGTTCCTGTGAAATAAAGATATAGCAGAAGTTTGTTAAAACTTTTAACTTCATCACTTTTGAAGTCATTTTCACGACTATTAATAATGTTCCGTTAAAGTAGGTATACATATTTATTTCGGTTTTAAGGACGGGCTTAGGATACGCCGGCCGAACAACTGGTGGCGAAACTTCGCCCAGACAATTCACAAAGTACTAACTATATGAATGAATAAATGAAAATGACTTACTTTATTTACATAACAATATACTTACACATCTTGCCCATTGTCGACATCGAAGTGGGATGGTTGAGCCAATAGGCAGTTGTTCTGGTGTATGTCAACCCTCGGCGTGCATCCACACTTCTGTTTGGTAGTCGGAACTCCTTCAGCACTAGAAATTTTATAAAATACAACACATCTAAATATTCCAAAATTCCAATTAAATCTAATTAGAATCTTATATGTTATAAACTAAAGAAAAGTTATGGATCAAGTGTTGAGCATTTACTTTATACGGAAAAAAGGTGGTGGTGGTGGTGCAGTCTTCACCAAAAACGGGAGATTGGGTTCCACAGCTAATAAATCGTTCAGAGTATTTTTTCGCTTTCTATTCGCAAGCCGGTCATTAATATCTTCAAAAAATTTTACTTCCTTCACCTTGCGTTTAAGAGTCCCTCGCACCTGGAATTATGACACATTGACATACTTTAGTTTTAGCACAAGCAGAAGAAATTTAACTATGTAATGTATTTTAATAATAAATAATAACTTACCTCTCTGTTTAGAAAACAGTAATATATTGCCAGGAATGCTCCTTGAAAGGACCTTAAGAAGTGTGTCGTATAGCTCCAAATAGCGAACTTCCAAGATGTAGTAGATACGGGGATATCAATCATGTTCAAAATATTTATAATACCGAGCAACGGGATAAGAATCAACGCAGCTTTGATACTGATCCTAAAAAAACTATAATTCTTAACAAATCGTAATTAATTATATGATCCTACTTAATCCCAGGTACTTCAACGGATACTTACTTAATCTTCTCAGTATTCTCTTTATTTTCCTGTATTTTGGAATATAATTCCTTCAGTATATATGTCAAGATCACTACGTTGATCTAAATTGTGAGAAATTGTGTTAAAATAAAACAACAATTTATAATATTTCTAATTCATCAAATAACTAATATCAAAATATATATTTACAATTATCACTAGCAGCCGGGGTGTCTGCATGATCCAGTAGGTGTTCTCGAAGTTATAACCGAACCAACACCTTTAAAAAAAACATATTTACAGACAATTCCTTCACTTTCAAATAGAGGCAGACGAGTTTAAGTGTTCACCACCAAGCACAGAGATTACATTAAAAATTTTGATATATGTAGTCGGAATCTGAGAATTCTGCCTATCGCTCTTATTCGATATTAGTACTTATCTTTTGTTTATCAATTAAGGAATTTTAGTCGTTTGTTTACCCCTGACCTATCATGGGATTCATGAGGTAACCCTCTGTTAAATAAAACCAACAGGGTTGTCAGCATAATCAATTTAAAAGAAAACATCTTAATTGGTGATGCTACTAATGAATGATTATGGTGTGTGTTTACATTTATCAAAGCCCATAATTTAGATACTCATAAGAAAAGTTACGTACGCGTTATTGTAATTCTGAAGAGTAAAAGCAGCCCAGAGCACAGTAAACACGATTGGCATCCCCCAAGCAAAATAACAATAACAGTTGAATTGGAATCGTTGCATGAGCCGATCAGAATTAAGATATCGCAGATAAATTCCTTCAACAAGCATCCATGAAAACATAGAAGTATACGCCCACTCCAATATAATGTAGCATATTTCGCAGAGTATCGGCTGAAATGATAAAATCATCAAAAATATTTTTATATTTTTATTTTAATTTTTGCTTTTGCCTTCGTTTATTAGGTCGCTAAGCAATTTCGCTAAGCATTTTCATATTTTTATTGCTTTCATGTATTATATTTTTTAGAAAGATGAAAAAGACAAATTGCCAAGCATAAAGTATATTTGGGTATTAATCTTATACGTATTTAAATATATGTTGCGTTGCACTGAAAATATATTGTATATTATGAAATTATTAAAAACATGTTAGAATTGTATGTTCGTTCGTGTTGTTCATGTTGATGAGTATCATTCTTATCTACTTAACATTTAGTGAAAATGTATATTAATTTTATTTTACCGTATAGGCTATTCCAGTTTCACTTTCATTCAAGAGTTGGTCTAAATATATAATTAGACGACTTAGCACTTGTGCTATCATAGCACCGAATAAGTTCCTATGAATCTTGGTGCGAGTATTGTGAAGAATCCTGAAAATAGTAGATAATAAATAAGCTATTCTTCTAAGAAAGAACCAAAATGTAGAAGAAAAAAATCTGATAAACATAAACCAAAGAAGTGAAATGATAGGTATTCTTAAAACAACTAAATATATATAAGAACAAAATATACCTATTTTTCGGATTTTTTAAGATTATAAAGTAATCTTAGACTAGTATCGAAAATAATACAAAATGTAGAAAAAAATAAAAACTTACGTGAACCAAGAAAAAATATATATTGATGTTAGGAGGCATAGCAGGGATAAGACAAAGCCACTTATCTCTAGGTAGCGGGTCGCGTATATGATGCTGTATTTGTTCTGAAACAATAAAAGGTCTTATCTTTATTATCATCATGGGCATAAATTTTCTGTGTCCATGTCATTACAATTAAATTTAATCTGAACTAACAGTACGTAATAAAATCTTTGTTCAGTGCCGGAACCTAGAAAACAAGTAATAAATATATGTACATGCTAAATATATAAAACATGTGTGACCGTCATCTGAATGACCACGTTAACTACGTACCTACAATGAGGGTTTTGTTAAGAGATAGTAACCAGTCTGATGACAAGTTAAAAAAAAAAACAAACAACACCAAATAATCCTTATTCAAACCAAAATTCCTAAATTGCCTTCAATTCTTGATATATTATATTTTTATTGATATTTCGTTCAGAGAAAGCCGGAGACTAATGGATAGAATGAGAGGGAAAAGCCGCACTGTGGCAAAATTGGAGATTTATGATTTCGTTTATGAAAATGTATCTTTTATTACAAATGAAGATTGCGCATTGCCTGTTACATTTATTATCTTATTATCTTTTTTTAGTCAAACCTTTTAATATTTTTTACACCTAATCTATTACCTACTTTTTTCATCTGAAATGGTTATATTCTTTAATATTAATTTTACATAAAAAATTTAATATAATATTAAGTAGTATATTAATGGTATTATAAAACCTAATAATCATTATGGACTTTAATGAAAAATAGGTTTATTTATTAACGTTTAAATGTTTAAATTATATTAATGTTATAGTTTTAAGATAATAAAAACACAATAGAAAACATTACATCTTAAAAATAAAATAGCAGAACCTTTTATAAATACGGTAAAGAAAAATTAAGACATCAACGCTCCCGCAGCTCCATTCATTAATATGAAATTATTTGGAACTTTTTGGCTTTATCGCGATATATTACCAAATAAAGATATTTAAAGTTATATTTGAAATATCTGAATAGCTTATTTGCTTGAAATCCACCAAGATTAAAAATTCCAAACATCTTAACTGTAATTAACACGATTACATCATAATTATTTCAGTATGAGAACATTAAAAAAAAAACACTAAATTAAACTTATTTGTCTATCCGCCTGTCGAGTTAAAGCAGACAAAAGTCGTAACTAGAGACGGGTGTCCCGGGCAGCGGCTACCAGGCAATATCAGGCTTCTAGTGTGGTCCACGCATGCGCACTACACCCAAGCTATATATAGTATATATAAGGTTTTTAATCGGATGCAACAGGCTGAATTGATTTATACCTTCTTACATAATACACCTATGTACTTAGTATATATGTGCTATAAAATATCTTTAACAGTTTTTGTATATATTATATAAGGTATTGGTGAATTATTTATTGAGGATAATATCAAAATGTTACATTTTAGCGAGGTGAATCCTGTAGGATAATTTATGTAAAAATTATTTTGTTTTTTTTTTTAATGCACATATATAACCTAAAAGAGTTCGTTTGTGCCAAAACTACAACAATGTACAAATTAGAAAAACAATTTCATGTTAGCATTAAAACCAAATAAACTCAATATAGAAATTGTATAACACTACTTAAATATAAATGTTTAAAGGATAAGAAAACTGGAAAGAAGTTATTTAAGTAGTAACTAACACAGTGAAAAATAAAACCATTGAGTTATGCATCATCGAACTTTCGAACAATCAAGTTCAAAATAAATAATAATAATAGGAGCTTTATTCAAGTAGCATGCACGAGTAAGAATACATTTATCAATGAGAAATTATTACACTTATTATAAATTACATGATCTCAGCTTAAAGCTGCTTTTCAGTTCACGCCTCGTGGTAATGCTGCCACAGTAGGAAACACAATTAACAAAAAAAAATGAAACCAAACAGAAAGAAAAACAAAACAAAAAAAAACTGACAACTAAACTAAAAAACTGAAATCTTGACAGTATACCTATGCTGTTGATGATGATGTAGGATTTGATTTATAAAATGGTTCATAGTTCATGGTTCATGGTTCTATAATATCTACTCTCTAGTTATTTTTTAAAAACTATTTACTCCTTAGACGTCGACTAAATGCGAGTTTACCTAATAACATTTTTTATTTTAGTTGAAACTAATAATTAATGAAGAACTCTTACTAATTAAAAAAAATATAAGATACTTTTGTAAGTTTCACACAAGACTAAGTTTAAAAAAAAAAACAATTATAGATATCAAGTTGCACAAACTAAGGTTTCGGTATTCATATAATTACATTTTCATATGTTAAGAATATTTCACCACCGTCTAGTCAGCGATACTCCAAGGTATGGGAATTTAACACACGTCGCATCACCGAATCCACGATGTATAGGAACATAATAATTTATAATTATATCATCAGCCCTTGAGGGCTGGCCCTATTCTAATCATTTGGGACTCAGTTAAGAATTTAAACATGAATAAATAACAAAATCGCGGCAGTTACTAGTTAATCGTTAAAAAAGAATTCATTCCCTTTTTACACTATATTTATTTAATATATAAGTAATTGAAATTTATTTAAGCACGAACTTAATTTAATAGTTTATAGTAAAAAAGTGTACAATTTACCCTGAAGGAGGACCTTTGCTGGCATACGTAGTTAATTTTTGTTTCTGTTTTTAATTTTGTGTAAATCACATTTCTTTTATTTATTAATATTTTTATGTACCTATATAAATTGAAGTTACATAAATATATTAATTATATCTTACATACACAGCTCTCACTTGATCCATACTTGACACACCACTCATGTAAGAAAAACGAAAACAAAAATAAAATAGTCATTAGTTAGACGGCAAACATACATTTAAACATAATTATATACATATATATATATATTTTAGGGAGAGTATACTAATAACTAATAACTACATCCATTTTTTATATATTTTTAAATTTAGAAGTATTAGAACCACAGGGAACTTACATCATCTTTGATAATGTCAGCAACCACCTTCTGAACATTATTCGGCAAGCAGCTGGTGTAGTTTGTCCAACCAGTGTTGTGGCCAGGACGTGCGGCCCACTTCCCGGAGGACCCGCAAAAACGGGACGCGAAGTCTGAGGATTGGTATTAATTTTGATAAGCCAAGGTAGGTTTATTTATTAAATGTATATTAGTGTACTATGAAAGTAAGATCTAAAAAATCGCATAGCTTAAAATAAAGGTAACCAAACATCTTTCTGTATATTTAGAAGCATTTATAAATGTAGGTACAGTTTATGATCTTTTGACTGACAGGTAGCCATTTAAGCTTCCAACTCCCAACATTAATGTAAATATTAGTTTAATGCAGAAAAAAGTCACAAATGATAAGATATAATTTTCTTCAAGTTGGATGTCCTAAGCACGTGTTAATTTACTTGTAAAGTTATTTTGTGGCTAAAATACGTTACAATCTATTTTTAATAAAAAGCTTTTACAGTTATTATCAGTCGTAAAGAATCAAACTTACGAGATGGATCACTAAGTCTCAGTTTCGGGCATGGTTGTAGTACGATGGTATTGGCCTCAGTTGGAGGCCAGCACAAATACGAATCAAAGGTAAAATTGCAGAATAAAGAATCTGTAAAATAACTTCAAATTAAACTATATTTCTATGTTACATTAAAAAAAATAAAAATATAAAATAAATATCGTACTGAATTTCGAAAAAAAATTATAAAATAATAATAATTTACGTCCGACATACACGAACGAATAGCCTTTTTTTTAAATGTAAAAAGATAAAAAAATGTTTTAATTTTTTTACAAGTCAAAATTTTGAAACCACAATTTATTTTACTTTTCTACATACTTTTATAAGTTACATGTAGGTATAACTTGGTTTCAAATCTATACAAGCAAACTTTGTTGTTGTATTACTTAAAACATACATTATATCTACATTTGTACACCTGCAATAGTATCTTTTAAGGACCTGAAAGCTTTTAGTGCAGTTAATTCATTTTTAAGAGAATCTTTGTAATACATTTTGAATGTGAATTTATATTTGTGTTTATTAATTAGTTGATAAGTAAATAAATTAATCTATCTAATAAGAAATAAATCTCTCTATATCAATACCCAAAAAAATATTCAATCAATCAAGAAATCAAATGCTTAGATAATTCCTTAGAATAAGGATGAAAAAGAAAAGAGTTTGACAATATTAGTTTAAGCTTTTAAAATAATATATTTAATTCCTTGTTGTATATATTTACAATTGCTTACAAAATAAACTTTTATTCTTCGTAACTATTGTGCGTCATATTTTGTTACTTTATTGCATTCCAAAAAAAATTATCAAAAAGGTAATATACCGTTTTATTTTGTAAGCTGGGTTGCGTTATGGGATAAAATAAATCAGAATAAAATAAAATGTTATACTTTTTATCATGCGGCTTTATTTTATTGTATGCTTTTTAATTTTAACTCATTTATTTATTTAAAAATATTTTTTACTAGGGGTCGCTCGCGACTTCGTCCGCGTGGTTTTTAGTGTTGCCGCCGAGTTCCATACAAAATTGATATTTAAAACCCTTAAGGGTGGAATTTAAAAATCTTTTCTTAGTACACCACTACGTAGAAAAACAAATGTATCCTCCAATTTTACTATGTCTACAACCTGGGGTTTAGACTGTATGCTATAACTAAGTCAGTCAGAACCTATTCGATTGTATTTAATTTGCAGCATTTTTCATTACTGCTTAACTTCTATTAGTCACAGCGATATGATATATTCCCTATAGCCTTCCTCAATGAACGGACTATTCAACACAAAAAGAATTTTTCAATTCGGGCCAGTAGTCCCAGAGATTAGTGCGTTCAAACAAACAAACTCTTCAGCTTTATAATATTAGTATAGATAAGATAAAATTTTTCAACTTTTTATAGTTAAAAAAAAACGGTAAGACTTTCCATTCGTGTCGTTGAAGTAAAAGGGATAGGGGAAAGAGGTGGAACGGGGGTTCGCCTCTATCCCCTGACACCATTCATACTGTGAGATAATGTTTAGTTTTTGAGATATTCCGATTTAAAGTTTCGGTAAAAGCTAACCTAAAATCAAGTAAGTAATTAAGACTTCTGTGACGTCGTCTGCGGCGCTTCAGGATGTCCAGCCCCTTCACCATTGCGTAACACTATACTGAAACCGGGGCCGGGGGCTGCCCTATTTCCGCGCTTCCGGATTTATAAAAACACTCTAGGGGTAGGACAGACAAGACTACGAGGCGTCGGGGTTGACAGAGTTGGCTTTGACAAAAAAAGTTATAAATACATATTAGTCCGGTCAAATTAGACATTCGGTGCTACATAAATTCGCAACAAGCTGAATTTCGGTACAATTGTTCAAAACACGATTATAAACGATAGCTGAAAGTTCCCCATCATTCCCGTGTGTGGAAAAAATTTTATTCAAGGTCAAATGTCAAAAAAATGAGTTTTTCGCGATTTTTAGCAAAACGGTAAGTTTTATCAGAAAAATACTTCAGACTAAAATTGTAGATCATTAAATTATCTATAAAAAATATATCAATACTTTTTTTCTCACGAGACACCGTTTCGGAGATATCGCAGTGTAAAAAGTTGTAACAGTTGCAATTGTCATAAAATGCACACGTTTCCACGCCACCTATGAGGTAGTGTACTTAGCGCGTTTTTTTAACGTGGTTTCCCCAGTAGGCCTACTCCACAAGTCAGTAATTATCCAGTTTAATTGAAACTATCTTAAATAATTGATATTAGCCAGAAAAAAAGCGATGTTGATAAAAAAAAAGTACAGACATTTATTAGTCGGAGTCGTAATTTTCGAATTCTTCTCGATTTTCTCCTGGTTTTTCTTCTTCTAGATTTTCTCCTTGTTCATTTTCTTCTGGTTCATCCTCGTCTTGGGTGCAAGTAAATTCAGCCAATAACGATGTATCGCAAATCGGTCGAATGTATCATCAATTGTTGGTGATTCAACATTAGAGCACGACTTGCCTTGGCAACTTGTACACGCCATAAAACAGAATAGACCCACTTTTTCGCAACCACATTTAGCGCTGCATCCCTTTTTGCAGTTGCGAAAAATTGCATTTAGCAATTTTTCCGGCGCAGGTGGAAGCAAAGTTGGAACTGGTTCCAATTCATTATTTACAAACTTCCAACCCCAGTCTGTTGGGTCTTTCTGACAACCAAGCCACACTGGGATTTGGTAATATACCCGAAGAAGATGTTGATGAGCAGCAGCCGACGTTGGAGGAAGACAAGCTACCTGTACCTGTTTTTTGCTTTTGGTGTTTTTGACGAAACATGCACACCGATGTTTATCTAAGCACGTAGTTTTTTTAGGAGCCCCGTACATCGAAAGAAGAAAGCGAATGCCTCTTGTGATGATCTCATGTTGAGTTGAATTAATACTATATTAATAATTAATACGAATTAATTAATACGAATACTCATGCATGTTATGACAATTGCAACTGTTACAACTTTTTACACTGCGATATCTCCGAAACGGTGTCTCGTGAGAAAAAAAGTATTGATATATTTTTTATAGATAATTTAATGATCTACAATTTTAGTCTGAAGTATTTTTCTGATATAACTTACCGTTTTGCTGAAAATCGCGAAAAACTATTTTTTTTGACATTTGACCTTGAATAAATTTTTTTCCACACACGGGAATGATGGGGAACTTTCAGCTATTGTTTATAATCGTGTTTTGAACAATTGTACCAAAATTCAGCTTGTTGCGAATTTATGTAATTTCACTCTAATTTTTTGGTCTAATTTGACCGGGCTAATATATTAATTATTATTTATTTTATAAGCATTTTAAATCACAACCGTCATATTCCAAGTTGCCGCTATTTGACATTCGGGAATCTAAAATAACAAAGTTGTGAATAATTTTTTATTTCTAGTTAAAATAAAATGTAATAATGATATATTATATACATATATTGCATGTATAAATTATATCATTATTTCATGTGAAGTGTTATTTAAACGTAGTGTTTTTGTGCTAATATTGGTGAAAATACGGTAAGTCACTTTCACACAAAAAAAAATATTAAAAAAACTACACGTTTGCTCGGGCTGAGAATAGTATTAAAAGATAGAGGAGACCAACCCCTTTCAAATGAGATCATTTTCAAACCAAAACTCCAACGACACGAATGGAAACGCCAGCCAAAAAACCCATGAGAGATACTCATCGTAGGATGGCGTCACCTGTAGGTTTAGTTAGACCCTAATTAAAAAAAAGTGTTAAAAACGTTTTCCAATATTATGTTTCTGGATCACACAAAACACGCAAGCTAAAGTATATATATATACAGGGTTATTTGTAATTAGTTGAGCACCTTTTGCAGGCAGCCCCTCTACATCAATCCTAACAACATCTCTATCTCTATCTATCTCTACATATTCCTATAGAGTGCTTTAGACATTGGGGTTCAGTGGTTGACCAATAATATATTATTAACCCATAAACACTAACCCACCACCGGAATAAACTAAATTATTTATACTACTACTCACTTTTAGGAATTTCTTATACAATCACTCTACAAGGTCGCACTAAAATAAATATACTGGTGTCCACTTTCAACAACTCTTAAGAGCTTTACATTTATTGTAAAGTGTTTACAACTATTTAAAAACTATTTATCGTACATAATTTCACACAGTTTTTTATACAACTTCAATAGTTGCAAAAAAGTATATATATTGTAAGTTATTTTTAAGTTCCAGCTTAAAAATTACTGTAGTACGCACTTCTTAGAAAAAAATTAATTAAATATTCTTGCTACATTATACAGGGTAAGTGATAAAAATAAATCTCAAAACTCTTCTCTCTTTCTCTTTTTACTCAACGTGTATACTATTTTCTTATATTTACTCCTGTTTGAAAATTTTTATATTTGTAAATATTCACGGCATCGTTTACCATCTCGTGTACCATCTTCTGGTTTGCTAAATTTAAATGAATATATCATAAAAGCTATTAATGTTTAAAAATATATGTTAAATTAAAGATATGCTTTAGAAAAATATATTAAACGTATGTGGTTTGAGTATCCATAGCAACAATTTGCGTTATTATTCTTAGCAACAGTATTGTACAAATACGGTAAATATTTATCAGCGCTTGTTCGTAAAATTACCATATTTTACATTATTGGTGGTGTTAATACTTTCAGTTTTGTTCAAATATAAATTAAAGAGTTTCCTTCGGTATGGGAGAAGAGGAGCCAGCGTCACTCGATGGTCAGTTTTTTGAATTTGCTAAAATGATGGATAAGAAGCGAGATGGTACAACTATTACGCTTTATAATTCTGATTTTTGGATGCGGCAGTGTAAGCTTTTAGATGACAGAAAAATAACAATGACGGATACAGGAATACTATTTAACAAATTCAGGTACCTACACTTATTTATATTGCCACATAATATTAATATTATCTACATTATATATATTAACAAACACATATACAGCTATGTAGAAAATGAAAATAGAATAATTTTCTTTCAAATTTCATTTGAATATGTGCTTTGAATTAAATTTATATATTTTGTCTCTCCCACGAATGTCTTTTCATCAATGACGAATCAATTCCGATATTCGATAAAGAAGATTCTAAGATTATTAGATCCGCTAAAGCATTTTCTTGCAATAGGGTGTATTAATCAACTCGACAATCAGATGGTCTATAAGTTTTATTATAATAAAACTTAGTCCTGTAAAATAACCACCAAACTAACTTAACTCCTTTAACAACAATTTTAATAAAACATTATTCGGTTTTTCAGCAAGTCTGAGATAAATTGGGATGAATGGAATGAATTTCTCGTTGATTTGTGCGAGCTCAAAGAACTAGACCTGGAAAAAACACAAGAAACTTTAACAAATAGTGGACTACCTGGTCAAACACCTGTCTTCGTACCACAATATAGAGATTTCTTTACAACTTACAAACCTAAGGAGAAAATGCTATTTTAAAAAATATATGAAATTTTGCATTAAACATTATGTCAAATGTTACCTAATAAAACTTAAATAATAAACAATTACGCTGTTTCAAATATGAAAAAAATAATCATAACTGAATATTGGAGAGGAAAAAACTTTTTATTTGTTATTGAAAAAAACCCAAAAAAATATTATAACGTTCCGAATTATTATACAGAAACTATTTAATGCGACTAAGTAGACAAATGTTTTTGTCGGTCTGTAAAGCATACTATTCGAAATATTTATATAATATGAATACATTACTCTCTAAATATTAGTAATCTGGAGTATATCATATTATTGGATATAATCATAATAATAATATACTTGCGTAAATATTATCTGACCACTCGAATTACGTAACAAATATATATTGTTTTTGTAGAAATTATGGTACGTATAACTTTTTCAGCTTTCATCTATCTTCATGGGCTAGCTTTTGTTTGATCATTGTAAAAATATTGATGAACATTATTACTAATAAATATTTATATATATTATTAATATTTCTCTTTCATTTTATTTTTCCCATGTCCTATATTTTTATGGCCAGTACGCTGTAGAATTAATATTTAATCAAGATTACAAAAATAAACATTGAAAGTCTTTATAATCTTAATAAAAATCGATATTTTCACTTCACTTAAGTTTCACTATTGGTATGTTCATATTATTTTTAAATAATTATGTTTCCAGTTTTACATTGTATAAATATCATGAATACTATTTGTAAACTCGAACACCAATATTTTTTAAACTTTAGGCCGTCGAAAACGTTTATAAAAAATCCTGAATTTGCAATTTAAAAGTGTTTCTTTAGTACAATACAATTTTCTTTAGTAATAAATATGTTATTGTTGCAACAAAGTATTTACATAAAATCAAATACGTACTATTCAATGTGACTGTTAAGTAGCTGTCGATGCAATCCTGTAAGGAGTCCGCTGGTGCATTGTTTAAGGTGATCGTTTTATTCTCAACTGTGTCTATTTTCTCCATGGGCTGTAATAAAAAAATATATAAGTTTAAATTATTTCAGAACTAAATGAAATAAACACCATATGAATATTATGTAAAATATAAAAGAATATTAAGTATACAGGATTTGAATACTATGTAATATATAACATTATATAATTATATAATATAATGGTAGTGTCGGTAAAGTATAAATGACTAGGGGTCGCTCGCGACTTCGTCCGCGTGGTTTTTAGTGTTGCCGCCGAGTTCCATACAAAATTGATATTTAAAACCCTTAAGGGTGGAATTTAAAAATCTTTTCTTAGTACACCACTACGTAGAAAAACAAATGTATCCTCCAATTTTACTATTTCCACGACCTGCGGTTTAGACTCTATGCTATAACTAAGTCAGCCAGAACCTATTAGATTATATTAAATTTTCAGCATTTTTCATTGCTGCTTAACTTCTATTAGTCACAGCGAGATGATATATACCCTAAAGCCTTCCTCAATAAATGGACTATTCAACACAAAAAGAATTTTTCAATTCGGGCCAGTAGTCCCAGAGATTAGTGCGTTCAAACAAACAAACTCTTCAGCTTTATAATATTAGTATAGATAGGGACTACATTCATAGACTTTATTTTCGTTAATTCGTTAATTAAACCCAAAACACAAATGAGAACATAATATATTTATAACCACAGCTAATGGTTACGTTAACTTAATTATGGTAAAGGATAAATTATTTATTTATTTTGGTAAAGGATAAATTATTTATTTGTTTCAGAAATAGTTTTGTTTTTAAAATATTATGTATGAACTCAATAAATACAATGAGAACTACCAAATAGAATTGCTTTTACATTGATAGAGTATGGTATCTATATACAGCACCAACAGACGAACGGCTGTGTCTTAAATATATATACATATGTAACACCACATTAGAAACATTTACACAGAACATTGACGGCTCATCTATTCTATTTCTATATTCCGGAACTCTCAAGGGAGCAGTACTTTTTGATTACAAAAACATTTATTTGCTTTTAATACATTTACCATTTTTATCTATAATTATTATTTTTTATTTTCGGGTTAATCCTTTTTATACTGACATCAATAATAATAGTCTTGTTGATTGTAATATGTGACAGTAAACGATTTTTGGGCACTAATTTGTAACTGAAATCCAAATGATCAAGTTTTTTATTTTCATTAAAACGTATGAACGTGAACAGGCAATTCTGAAAAAACGTAAACATTTAGTGAGCTATGTATGAACCACTAGAATTCTTGGCATCAATTGGTAAAAAAAAACCATAGGTAACTTTGAGGAAGAGGAGAAATCCCGGCCCTCAACGATACCCCAAATAAATGAATTCTAATGAGGTAGAGTGATGCAAGCAGTTCCTCAAACTAAAATAAAAGCAACGTCAAACAAACTTAGTAGGTACTAGTTAATCGCTAAAATGCAATTAATTCCCAGGACATGCTGTCATTTTGTCTTGATATTCAATTTTTATGTATAAACAAAATATTTTGTTAATAAATATTTAATTGTAATGTAATAACAATAAAAGCCCAATTGCATACTCAAAAAATAGTGTAAATAAGGAAACCGAAATTTTCAATATTTTATTAACTTTGACATTTTCCACTTTCGACGTTTTTAGAGTAAAATTTTCCTCGTTAAGCCGATTATTATTATTTAACCGTTTTACAATACATGGCATTGTTTACATAGCTCATTACTGATTGCTGTCTATGTTTTTTTTTAGTTAAAAAAGTATCATCAGTAATTGCCCCATAATTATCAGTCACAAATTAAGGTAATTTTTTTATGCAAATGACATATAAGAAAGGCCCTAATATAGAGCCTTGTTGAATGCCCATTTTTACAAATGTACTAACGTAACGCTTTTTATTCACGTGAACTTTCTAAATACTTTTATTAAGATATGTACTAATCAAGTATGGGGCATTTATAATTACTTTAATGTATAATTAATATTAATAAGATATTGTGTAATTTTCTAATTGAAGTTTCAGGCTATGTTTCATATCAACGACTTTATCAACCGCCCCGTTGCACGCGTTGGTCGAGTGGTTAGCGCAGACGCCTAACGTGTTACGGCGCAATGGGGCTCGGGTTCGATTCCCGGCGGAGACAGGCATTTATGTGATGAGCATAGATTTCTGTGTTTCTGGGTTTGGTCGTTTATTATATATATTCTCAGTATTTATATGTGTATTTCTTTGTATTTGTATCATTGTCTTACACCCTTAACACAAGCAAATAATTTGCTTACTTAGGGGTTAGATCAATGTGTGTAATTTGTCCTGATATTATTATTATTATTATATCAACCGCAGAAAATGCCAAACGAGTCTTGAGATTCATCTCGGGCTTTAAACATATTAAGCAATAGCATTACTCTAGCATTTGTTTTTGAGTTTTATTTAAATGTGCATATTTTGTTACAAAAAAACCTTACATTCGCTTTCAATAATAACCAGGAGGGTTATTCTACAAAACATGCCGGTTTTGAGTTATTACTGAATACTTTTAAAGCCGAACCAAAACTATTTGATTAGTGATATATTTAAGATCTTAGTAAATGTGAGTAATACTGTTATTGGGTCTAATGAGCTGCTAGATTTAATCAATGCTGTAATTTTTAATTTTACTGTTTCATCAGGTCAGGAAATAGAACATAAAGAGTATTTAATTTTAATAGAACATAAAGAATTATTGAATATTAATGGTAAGTTTGGGGCAACCATGTCTGTTAGTTTCTTAAGAACATTAACTATTATTCCGCATATTCACTTGTTATAACAGTAACTATTTTAAAAACTGTATTTATTTTTAATTTGCAATGAATCCTCATTCAATCCGGCATAAGATCAAAATATGGGCAAGTTATTTTAGAGAACCGATAAACGTGTCAACATCGCCGTGTGTGTGATAGGTAATAGAATCATCACAATGTAGACTAGACAATTGAAGTGACTTTGCTTCATTGCAATTATTTTCATTGCATCAAAAATGTAGTCTACAATAAATTGCAGTAAATATGCTAATTTTTACTAAATTGTTTTGTAACCTTATGTTGTATGCTACAAAGTTGTGTTAAAGTTTTTTAAAAACCTGGACGTTGATGTTTTCATTCTGTTTTCAAAATGTAATAACTTCTTTAATAAAAAAGAAAAATATTATTCAGAACTTAATTAACAAATCGCTTATTGAATCACCGCAAATAAAGTTTAAGGTCAGTTTATGATAGAATGTTTTACAAAGATTAATGGTTTCATTGTAAATAAATAGGATCAATTTATTGAAGATTAAGCGGTCACGTGTTACGTTCAACTGTTTGAAATAAACTTGTTAAAATAAATATCCAGTACTTAAATGTATGTTTTTAGAGCAGATATATATTATGTTCGTTCGTGTGGGTATTTATATACACGATGGTTATTTTTACATTATTAATTTTAAATATTAAAAGAAGTAAAATATTAACCAATTTTTAATTAAATCTGATCAATGTCTTTTAGCGAATGCTATGAACTTTTATTTTATTGCTTCAAAGAATGGAAATGCTCCAGGACTTATGTTTTTTAGAGAAGCGCGTACGCATGCTTGTTTTAAATACATCGCCTGGGTAAGTAGGTAGGTAAGGTTATTATAAAACTCTAAATGTGTTATCTTATTATTCCATCGTATTTCTTGTGTGTGTTAGTATTTAAAGTTTATTATAATGATAATAAATTGTAATTGAATAAAATTGCTTACCTAAAGAAATATTTAAATTGAAGTAGAAGTTCTTAAAATGTTAATAGAAAATCAGTATATACACGACCACACCTTATCTTGGGCAAGGCCAGAATGAAGTTTGAAATGAGATTTGGCGTTTGTTTCGTCAATTTCTTTTGAGGTGCTCTGTTATTTCTTGAGCCCTTTAGTTCATAATATAAACAATTTATGCATATACCTACACATATTAGGAATAAATGCATAAAATATTGAAATAAAAATAAAAAAATCTAAAACATTGTAAAAGCTCTACAGCTTCCATGAATAAATTTAAATTTAAATTCAAAATGGTACTACAAATTAAAGACAACGTATTAGTAAAAAGAATAAAAAACAAATCTCTTCACTTTTTCATATTTGTTGGAGAATATCAGACGATATGTTGGTGCTTCGTGCACAGGAACCTTTTACTGCTGTTTGCTCTGTAAACTCATAAAAAATATTGAAACTTTTAGTAAAAGCGATTTTATTGCAACTTTAAATAAGGATATAAAAGTTAAAGAGATTTAAATAATGTTATATAACTGCAAACAAGTCGTTGTTTGTGAAATTGAATTAAAACAAATGAAATCGAATCGAATCTAGTAATTTATGTAGACCTATGTTTATGGTCTAGTAATAGTAGTCCAGTTGGTAGTACTCGGTAGTCCAGTTTTTATTATAATATATATCTATTCAACACGAAGGATATCATATAAAAAAACTGAAAGCTCAAAATAAAAAACTTATTTAGTACCAAAGAGTTATCTAAGGATTGAAATAGTTTTCTATCTTTCATTCTTGTCCACGAAATGAAGTAGTTAGGCTGCTTTTTCAGCTCTTCCCAAAAAGCCCCCTTAAATATTTATTTTTCTTAATTTATTATACAGAACTAAATATCCTGTGATTATTTCAAGCATCATTAAAATTTAAAGGCATCGTTAGTAAAATCGAGTAAATTAACTTGTTTTTAGTATGGAAGTCCACTTAAATATTCATTTTAGTTAAATTTATGGGTGGGTTTTATTCAAAGATATTATTCAATTGATTTCTTAACAACTATTTTGTTTATAAACGATTTAATATGTTCTGGTAAGATGTACCAGAGTTAAAATGAGTACTGTGAAAGAACTTGCACGGAAACCTGAATGGTGGGAAAGAAGAAAAGTTTAAGAATAGATGAGGAGTGAAATGATTTGAAAGGAAATCGTTGACGATAGAGAACTATTGACACCAAAATCGTAAGATTCAATTTCTGTTCGTATTATTTGAATAAAAAATCTTCATCATGATTTTTTTAAAAGTTTGGTATACTAAGATGCATTTTATTAAAAATAGATTTATTAAAAATAGATATATTCAAAATAATACAACATTTATAAAGTACATACAGCCTCTGCATAATTAAAAGATAACCACTTCTTGTAACAAGTGTAAAAATATAAAATAACTTAGTAATGAATATAAATAAAATAATAAAAATAAAAAACTTAAGAATATATAATAAAAACCGTAAATAAGAAACAAAACTAAATAACTAAAACAAATAATGTCTATTTTTTAGTATTTATAATAATATATGTTACCAATAGATAGCATTAAAGATATCTATCTAATATAAGTTATAAAAATAAACAAGTAAATCTAAAGAAAAATATAGAAATAAAATCATCACTCCCCATACAACAGAAGGTTCGTACGTACTTCGGCGAATGCATCACCAAAACCATAAGAATACTAATACAGAAAATATGGAATTACATATTAAGAAAAGTTCTGCCTTATCTAATGATTATGTAAATTTTATATACCTACTAGTTATTTACCAACGTTAAGTGTATTAACAGTAAGCGATGGCTTAAGTTAAGTAAATAAATGTTTTGAGTATCTGTATCCATAAAACTGTATCCATCCATGGACATTACATCAATTGATGTTGATATTTTATGTTACTTTGATACCCAAAACATAATCATCAAAAGATTAATATAGTAATTTGATAATTATATTATCTGCACTTGATCTTATTGAATCGACGAGTCCAGATGGTTGAAGTAATTAATTGTAAATCGGTTGGTTCTCACCTAAAGATGGGAGTTCCACAAGGATCTATTCTATGCCCCTTTTTATTTTTACTCTATAATAATGATTTGCCCTTTTACGTAAAAGGACTATGTGACATTGTACTTTTTGCTGATATCTCTCTTATTTTTAAAGTTGAGCGTAATAAGGCTAATTACGACAAAGTAAACAGTGCTCTGTCACATGTTCTTCATAGGTTTAAAATGAATAATTTTGTCTTAAATAGTAAAAAAACTAAATCAATGGAATTTACACCTCCTAATGTCAAAAGTCAACATTGTAGTTTGCTCCTTAACAATGATATGTTAGAACTGACTCACTCAACAACTTTCTTAGGTATAACTTTCGATAAAAAGCTCCAGTGGAACCCCCATCTCTCAACACTCGCAGGCAAACTCAGCTCAGCCGTCTTTGCAATTAAAAAAGTAAGACAATTAACAGATGTTAATACGGCTCGACTCGTTTATTTTAGTTATTTTCAGAGTATTTTATCTTCAGGTATGGGTGAATTTTATCTTCAGTGAGGCCGAAATTAATTGTATATTTGTTTTACAAAAAAGAGCTATTCGGGCTATTCGTAACTTCAAAGCTGGAGGTTCCCTAAGAGACGTTTTTAAAGAAATCGGTATTATTACGGTCGCTTCTCAATACATTTTTAATAACATACTATATATACGTCAAAATTTAAATATATATATTAAAAACTGCGACAGACATACGATCAATAAAAGAGATAAAAATTAACTTGTATCGCCTAAATTTCGACTTCAAAAAGTTAACAAATCCTTCATGGGCTTGAGTGTACGCATGTATAATATTTCCTTATACTCTCTGCAGTATTTATTTAACGTGTCTTAGATTACAAATATTTAATTAAATATTCTTTTCTTTCTCCACAAGTAAAACAAATGAAAACATCATGTTTAAGTTTATTTTATAAAAAAATCAAATTATCCAATGTTTTGTGTATTTAGAGGGTTTTTCGATTTTTGATGTCATTGATCGTTATCGATATCTTAGACCTTCTTTTTCTTAGTTTTGAATCTAAAATTAAAAATATGTTATTAAATAAATCCATTTACAACATTCAGGAGTTTTTGGTTCATCGAAATGTGTGGAACTTGGGTCATTGACTCAATGGCAGTGTTGCAATTATAAGGTATAAATCAAACATTGTTCAATTTCATTTGCCAAAAGGTTACACTATTATGGAATATCAAATTTAAATAAAAGAAGACGAGAATTAGATTTATAACAAAATTGATTGTTCAAGTTTATTTTCCCAAATAAATATAAACGTTCCAAGTAGGCTGCCTCGCAGGGGAATTTAAAAATTGTTTTTCGTTGCTTTGCATTACACGAATCTAAGACATAACTCCCCTTTATCAAGAATGGCTCGTCTTTTTAACAAGTTATTAAGGTTACTTAATATAGATATTGTAGTATAAATTAAATTGTAATATAGATAAGGTCTCTTAATATAGATCTTAATATACTTAATATAAATAGATATACATGATAATTTTTACACATTTAAAAAGAAAATATCTGAATGTTTTTAACAATATAGTTATTAGTTTTCTTAATGTAATATGGTTTAGTGTGTTTTAAATTTATAATATTCATTTATTTTTTTTATATTGTTTTTTTTTATTTGCCGCATGCTGTGTTGTCTGTAATTGACAAGACATGATGGTCACTCGGGTCTTAAAATATCATTTACTGCTTTTCTTCGCTAAATTATATTTATTAGGTATTTTTTTTTAATTGTTAACTATAATACCAAAAAAGTTATTGTTAAAAAAAATCTTGAAGTAAAGTGAAATATTATTCCCATTAATATACTACGTACAGTACGTTATTATTAATTTTACGCATTATGATTTTATTTCACAGATGAATGACATTTGAAATAAAGATATTTCTGTACATCCGATAAGGTACATTAGTTATTGTATTTCGGATACAAAGTTTATTCAGATCAAGTAAAATATGAATAGACAACTGTATTTAAAGGGCATAATAGTAGCAATTTTTTCAGAAATTATTGTATACAGGGAAGTGCAATGTAGAAGAATTCAGGGTTCTGAAGAAAGTAATTACGGATCCTTAGATGTTCACAAACTATTTGAGGCTATTAGTCGTACCAAAGAAGCATATCCACCCTACAACTTTAATAAAAGGAAGTCCGGTGGAGGTGGAAGATTTGATATGAACCGTCTTCTTAGCATTGCCAGCAACGCAGAAACACTCAAAAAATGGCTGCGGGAAGAAGCAACAGAGACTAAAGCAGCAGAACCAGCAGCAGCACCACTAAAAGATGAATTGGCGGGCATTATAGAAACTGAACTTTTGAACGCCCTATCAAAAAAAACCTCAGCACTCTTAGATAAACCTTACCTACAAAGGAAAGGCAGAAATGATTTCTTAGTACTAAGACCGGATATAAAAGACCCATTCGTTACGATTATTCCTAATGATATTTATTATAATGTTGAAAAAAAATGTATCAACTGGTTAGATGATTGCAATCAAAGAGGGCTACGAAACCGCTTACTACAGAAAGTAAACTCTCCTTTTTAAACGAGTAGGTATGACAATAAATTTAGAATTTCAATCTATTTCATGTTCCGTGAATATTTTTTTATTCAGTTTTTTCTTTCAATATTCCTGTTTTAACAATACATAATCAATTGTATTTTTAACCAGATATTATATACAAAAAATACAAAACATCTAGCGCCAAGGCATGCTCGAAATATCGTAAGTCTGACCTTAAGAGTTTATACTTTCATCGTTTGTTACGATGCAAATAATTACACAGTATTATTGACGTGACAACGTCTTAAATTAGGTTAAGCTGGGAGTCACTTATGAAAAAGTGTAACGTCCGGTAACGTAACGATGAGTCACTCACACATAGAATGCCTTGCGTCTCTCTCCCACTCAAACATGATCGGTCCGCCGAGCAATGTTTTGATTTTCAAATTGATTCTTTAATATTACAAATATTAAGAAAAAGTGGCAGATATAAGAAATCTTGATTTAAAATGTGTTGAACAAGAATTTTAACATCTAATTTAAGTAAATGTTTTAATTTTCAACTTCATTATTTACAATTACAAATTTTAATTAATTTCAAATTTATTTAGCAAAAATTTGAACCTTCGATCTGAATAAGTGTTTTGATTTTCAAATTAATTCTTTAAAATTAAAAATATTAAAATATATAAAATCAGAAGTGACGTCACATCACATTATCTGTACTTATTATTATTTAATATGTAGGCCAGTACATGTGACCATACTTGGTAGACACAATTGGAAATAGTATTTTTTTATAACTGAAAAAAATATACATATATATAAAATACTGGTAGCAAACAATAACTTCAATGATCGATATCTCCGCAACTAATTGATGTATCGAAAAAGTCTGTAAATAAATTTTGTAAAAAATAATAACATCAATAATATAATATAAAATAAATAATATATAAAATGATTTTACGTGACAACGTCTTCATCGTCCTATCCTCAACAAAATCACTCAAATTATTAAAATATTGTGCAATTTAATAATATTCATATCAATAAATATTCTACCGAGAAAAAGACGTGGTCACGTAAATCTTCGCCCGTAAAACCGACTTTACAGGCAAACATATTTTTTTTGACTTTAAGTCAATTTTGAAAAAAAAGGTATATTAGATAAGTATTGTGTAATAAAAATAGCAATAGGTTGAAAATAAAACAATAAAGTTAATATATTTTTTTATTGTTAATTGTATTTGTTTGCTTAGCAGTAGTATACAATAAGATATCGTAAGATGCTTCGAGTTGGAATAACATAGAGACTCAATGAATTAATAATCTTCGTATCTTCACATTTTGACTTCTTAATAACTTTTGTAAGTAATGCCGCGTTATTTCTTAGCCAAGCTAAATATAACAAACACATTTTATGCGAATAGAATTTTGTAATATCGTATAAAATATGTAAAAATGGATAACTTAATCACTGGCAATAAATTTAAGTTAAATGCGACCGTAGTTGACTTTGCTACAACAATGTATAATTAATTGATAATATTATATACGATCATGATATTACTAAATACTTAAAATTAGAATATTCTTTGCCATTTAAAGTTGGCATACTATCTACTTATCTTAAAAATAAAGGATAAAAAAGCAAAAAAATGGCAGTGGTATAAACTAAATAGAGATGAAACCACTTTTGGCACATGACTTTCAATGATTTTGAATAGCAAACCAACAGGTCCGTAACCAATTCTCTTGGAGGTACTTAAGAAAAAAGTAAAAAATAATAGTTTCCACTATAACTACAACCATTATTTTATATTAATTTTATGGCACCATTTACAACTCTCCGAAAGAATGATCACCCACGCAGTAGGATATTGACTGAATTAGAATTGTTGAAGTCATAACATTATAATATAATTAGTATCTGGATATATTTATCAGTAACCTATTTATTTTAAGCTAGCAGTATTGTCCTGACCGTTCATTTATCTTAATACCAAATACAAGGTTGGTACATCCAAATAATCTCTTTAAAACAAAGTGACAAGTTTCAAACCCACTCGGAATTAGATTACTCAAGACGGAGTTTATATAACATGTACCTATACTACCATATAGCTATACACTAATAAATTTCAATTGACATTATTTTGCTTGGAACTTGAAACTAATGTAGAGAGATTATAGTATGTTTATTCGTAGAAAGTACTGCATGCCTGAATTAACTAAGAAGATTGCCTGCAACAAAATAGTATATGTAAATAAAAAGTAAAAGAACATTCGTAAAATGTATTTTATTCTTAATACCTTTAGTCATGTAGTAATATCGTTGAGTTATTGACTTAGAATTTTCTCGGTCCTGAATATCCAGTTCTGAAAAATAATCATTGTTATAATAATGTTAATTTAAATAAAAGTTTTACGTAAAGAAACCTACTTATAGTACAAAGAAATATTAACATATAAACATTTAATCGAGGATACAGTAATTTAAAATTATTGTATTCTTGATTAACGTCAGAGTATAAAAGGAATCGATTCTAATGTTTGTAACATACATGCATCTCTATTTGAAGTAGGCATAGAAGGTAGATTTATATAAAAGAATCTACAAGAAACTCTTTGAATGTGTCTTTTCAATTTTGTTTTTTTTGTTCATGTTTAACCGCGTGTTATGGTTATGATACTATTAAAATAACGTGTTATCAAATAAAAAAATAAATTTATTTAAATATTAAGAAGGTCTATGATAATTGTATAACAAAATATTTGTTCAATACGAAATACTACAAAAAAAAATTAGATAAATCAATTATTAACCGACGCAGAGAAGCAAATAGACACAGGTCAAGCGAATGCTGAAACATGTACATACCATTTCCAAAGTAGCAGATTATATATATAGGGATCTTTATATAAGTTTAATATAAAGCTTGATAAGGACGGTACTAAGGCAAATAGTAGGCCACCAAATAGGGTGGGCCGGTTATTGGAATTAAAATAGTATCTGGGGGGGGGAGACTCAAACACTTCGATTTCTTCGAAAAAGGGATAGACATCAGGGAACATGGAGCTAATGAATCCAAGCAGCATGAAATAAATTTGTTAATTTTGTTAGTGCAAAAAATTTAGTAAAGTATTAAGATGTTATGTCATGTGCGACAGTTTAAGCCGCATAAGAGATCTCCAAAACATTCCTAGCTAGGAATGAATGGTATTTGTGATCGTTTTATCCTTTACTGTTTTTGAAGGGTTTTTTTTTTACTGAATAATATGGAAAACATGTTTTAAAAATTTACACTTACTCTTTGCACTGCTGAGTATTTCTACCAGCAACCGCTATTCTCCCCAAGTTTTCACCCCGGCCTTTCGTGAACTCCACTTGTTCTATACATCCTACCAGTCCGGGGTAGTTGATGAATCTTTTCAAATACTCAGGTACGCCACCTGTAAATGTTAATAATGTGTAATAAAATATTATATATAGGGGCCAGGTAATAGGTAATTAGGGCCGGTAATTGGCGCTTATATCGAGTTCTATAAAAATTTATTGTACTATATATTATTTATTTACCTATATAGATATTTGAATCGACGTTCAGGAGCTTAGAAATTCCAGCGGTAATTCCAGTTTCTGTTGTCATGTCCACGTTCAGTTCTACATTTTGGTCATCATAGAATTTGACGATTATCTGTAATTGACAATTATACCAATATTTTAAAAGTTTCAAATGTATTTTCTGGTTTTACAATCGGAAAATATATTTTTATGATATTATTATTATTTTTTTTATTTTAAAATTTATCCCAAATACATATTAACTACTAATAATAAAACAGTTACGCTAGTTGGCTAGATTCGAGATACTACGGAATCTTCGTTCTACATATACATATATTATTTAATTTACCTGATGGCGTTGTCCGTCTGTCACGAGAACATTATTATTTATAATCGTACTCTTTCCGCTTCCCGCATCCCAATCCAGGACAACTACTCCTCTTTCCACTGTTATAAATATAATAATTATTTTATTATTTACATATTACATAACTTTTTTACATAAATAAGTTTATACTAAAATGATGTGATTTAAGTTTACGTACCTCGTATGAGGACGTAATCGCCTTGAGTTGAAGATTGAGCATCCCTCTGATATAACAAAATACCATCCTGATAAGTGTGGAAGGCAAGGGCTATGATTGCAGGTTCGATTTCCAGTTGGTCATACAGCAAGTAATTAGCCGGTAGTTCCAAATATCCGTTACCATTAAATCCTACGCTTTGCAGCAGCTCAAAGCCTGAAAAAGAATTATTATTAAACAATTTTTTTCAACTACGCACTGTTTTTGATCAAAAACATTAAAAATATTTTTAATTAAATTGTCTTATTATTTTATTATAATCCTACGTTTTTGTTCTTTTGAAATGACGTTCCAACTTGAAAAAGTGTACTAGTTCCGCAAGAGGATCTACTATTCTATAAGATATTGCGGAGATCATATAATATACTATTTTTGAAATTACTAGGTATTATTATTATGTATTATTATATTAAAAGTTTTGTTTGTCAGTGGGTTTTATTACCTATAAAACCCACTGACAAACAAAAAATAATCAAAGTATGTATTATCAATTTTGATATTGACTTTTAACGTTTCATAATTGGGCCCACTTCGAATCATGAGCTTACATTATAAAGTTATAAGGTATAAAAAACAAACAAAAGCAAAAAAAATACAATACTTACTTGTTTGACAGTTATTAGGTCCAGAAAATCCAAGTAGACAGTCACAAGTGTAGTTCATAACAGAGCTTCTGTCAATTTTGCAGGTGCCACCGTTTTGACACGGTGAGGATGCACAAGGGTCGATCTGGCGATTGATTGGTACTTGTTTCTCACACAGCTGTCCAGTGAATCCAGGAGGACATGTGCAAGCTGTTTGTTCAGAATCCAGACAGAAACCTTTATTGCGGCATTGGCTACAGATTTCCTCGTCCTGTTATATTCAATTGTAATTTTAGGTGTTAAAATAAAAAAAAATGCATTTAAAAAACAAGCATAATGTAATACTAGTATAGTTATTTATTTTGTTAAAGCCTTGGAACAAAGATTTTACTTACAGAAGATATATCTCCACGCTCATAGTTCACACATTCTTGAACATTAGCAGACTGGATGGAGTCGTTAATAAGATCTAGTTGATCATCGTATAGAGTAACCTGTGTATTGTTACATGATATATATTATAATACTATACACTTTTTTATCAAATTTAAATTGAACAAATTATGAATAGTATAGATTAATTTGGTACATACTAAACAAATATATTCTTTTAATTATATTGTATTCAAGACAAGAAAGATAATAAATATTATCTGTAACAAGCATTACTTACGTCTTTGATACAACCACTAAATCCGCCAGTTACACCAGTATTGTTATTTAAGAATATTGAATCATCTACACCTCCGACGAACATCGGTGTATCTAAGGTAAGTTCCTACAAAATATAAATGTAATCGTTTTAGCTAATTTAATAACACACATCGGCAGTTAATATATTTTATATAATCGCGTTATACCTTTGCAGATGCTAATTGGCCTTCATAGTTTTCATTCATATTTATTTTTAAAGATGCAACTGTTAGAACACGGGCAATGCTGACGGTAGTCCACGTGTGAGGTTCAAGAGTCCTGTTGCTGACAAGGACAACTGGTTTCGTTCCTGAATATAAAAAAAAAAAATAAATATCATAATATAGTAACAAATAAAAGTATAAATACACAGTTAAACGACACAAAAACCTTTAATTCATTATTGATTAAATATTTACTCAGCTGTTTTTTTATAACTCTTAAAAATCTCTCTTCTCTTAAATAACTCTTCACAATCTTATATATTGAAACTGAATAAAAAATAGCTCACACATATATTTTTTTAGCAAACATAAAGTCAATAATTTAAGTTAAGCTATTCTAACCGTCTCCAAGATCGTAGCGGAACTCCAAGCGGCGGTTGTGTACAGCGAGGGAGGTGAAACCACCGTAACCGCGAGTGGATTGAGCGCAGTACATTATAATACCATCTGTGACTGGCGGCTTAGCCTTGATCTTCATAGTCATACGAAGGAATCGCGAGGTTTTTGGGGGTTTTATTGCCAAATAAGCGCTTCCAGTGAACGCTGGATAGCCAATATTCTGTTTAACGTCACAGCTGCAATAATAATATATATCATGTGTTTTATCAGCAATTTAATAAAACAAATATGTAGTATTATAATTATCTCAATTTTTTTCTAATTTCTATACTTACTTTCTGCCTGTATATGTGACAGGGCAGGCACATTTATAGCCATCTGCGGTGTCAGTGCATTTTCCAGGACCGCATAGTCCATAGCGACATGCCTCTCCGGTGCGGTCACAGTTCAAACCAGCGTACCCAGTGGTACAGAGACAGGTGTACCCTCGCTCATTTCGTGCTTCCTGAAAATTTATCAACATTTTAATAAATAAAATATTAACAACATACATTTAAATTTAGGCATATGTGTGGTTCAATTCCGTCATAGGACTATTTTATTGATTACTTACAATATATTTAATTTGTCGAATTCTCGCTGTCAAAATACGTGTTAAAATATCTTTAACTGTATAAAGTGTAACCATATATAAATATATATAATTTTGAAATAGACAAAGATACAGTGTTCTTAATGTATCATGTAATTTAATATTTATATAGAATTAGAAGTTATTTCTTTGTATAAAAAACAAAATAGTTTTTTATAATTACCTGACAAACACCATTGTTTAAGCAGAGATTTGGAGTACATGAGTTGCATTCTCTCACATTATACTTGGATATACTTTCTCCCATTATATTTTTTTCTTCTTCACCCAATATTAACATGCTGACACATCCAATGAAACTGAAACGAACAATTATTTATTATTATATAAAAGTATTGTTTGTATTTAAACGTTCGTGGACCATGACGATTATTAAATATATATTTACCCGACTACAATCACGTAATTTTAATTGAAATTTGCCCGAATAGTTTCGAACCTATTGGAGGTTCCCTCCCATTCTCTCGGAGGTCTTCCGCCATGCTTTGAACCCCGAATAGGTTCGAAACTAGTCCAGCAAATTCCGACTAAAATTAGTTGATTATAGCCGGGTAAATATACGTTATATAAAAGTAGGTACCTTATATAAATTAACCAAATATAAATAATGCTTACCCAGTAGCGTCTTGAAGTTCGAGTGGTCGTTGGTCTGGTACACCTCCAATATATAAAGGTGCTGATAAATCTAATACCGCATATGAATTGGGCAATTCAGCAATGAATGGATCGTTGTTATCCACAGCCATCGTTACTATAAGAACATAAGGATTAGAATAAATGTATTTTAAAATTTGAGGGCACTCGAAAGTACTTATGAGTTTGAATATTACCTCTAGATTCAGTCCTACTTAAACGTATTGTATGCCACGCGTTAAGTTGTAATGGACGATCTCCGGTCACAACAAGCGGGCTTGTAGTGTCATATTTAAGAGTGAACCTCGGGACTCCGTTTACTAACTGTAAGACCAAATAATCACCTCCTTCCTTGTTTTGACTATTGTATAGAATAACTCCGTTGGGATCTAGAAATAACCGTTTATTTTTAAAAACGTTCCCTCGGAGTATCGTGCAAACATCTAATTATTTTCTGAACTTACCAGAAGGTTTAAATGATACTTCGATATTAAACTGTACATGTGCGTCTTTTAAGGTATTGAGGGTTAACCAGCCATCGCCATTAAATTTGGGAATAACTCCAACTACTTTAAGAGTAATTTTGTAATCCTTCCCAACACGATTGTTTGACACTCTACATATGTAAGTGCCTACATCTGCTTCTGTTACATTATCTATGTAAAGTCCTCGCTAAACACAATAAGAATACATTTATAATTTATAATTAAAATATTAAAAAAAATATATCAAAATATTTAAAAACGTTAAAAACAAATTTGAACCTCATGTTGTCTAGCGGTGGGTGGGATCTGAGAATACTCCCTTCTCCAATCTACAAATGCATATTCTCCCAAATCAGAAGTACAGGGAAGGTTAACATTTTCGCCCAAATGAGCCTCTATGGTCATGTTATCGTCGTTTTGTGGATATGTTGGTTCTCGTGATCCTACAAAACAAACAACAAAAAATAAGATATGGGTAAAAACAATTTCAAAATCTATATGTGTAATAATAAAATTAAATGCATTCACCTATAACTTCCAGATTGAAGTCTTCGTATGATGTTTGTCTATAAATATTTTGTCCAATACATCTATAAACACCGGCATCCGCCTGCTGTACGCCTGGTATTTCTAACATGGCTCCAACCTCGTAGGGCTGTAAAAAAAATATAATTTGGTAATTTGATACATTGCTGTTTCAACCTAAATTTTAATAAATGTATTATATTTTATTATCTATATTATTATTGATACGTACGATGGATGGTACATATTCATGACTATTGTATTTTTCCCAGTACACTCTGACGTCTCTGGAGTTAGCCCTACAAATAATTTTTACATTTTCTCCCACTCTAAACGGTCCTCGCGGCTTGTCAATCCTCACAAAAGAAGGTAACGGTTCTCGGGGACCTGTAAATAAAAATATGAACATTAGCTTATATAATTACATTTATATGTAAGATTTTAAATAAATATAGAATGGAAAATAAACCGAAACGGTCAGGGATTTAAATCCGCGATCTCTGAAAAACTGTCCCGGTGGATTACACATTCTATATTTAATCTTTTTACAGAGACAGTGGTGACTTAATTATAACTTTTCAAAATATAATTATACATTAAAAACATAACACAACCGAAATTAATGTTCGATAATGTCCATAAGCATAGCCATGTTAAGGTTATTTAAATACTGAATAAATATAGAATGTATTTCATTCTATATATATTTTAAAATGTAATATAAAATACAGTATTTCATCATTCTATACTCTACAATACTTATTTAAAATTTAAATAGGCTGCACATGGCTGTAATTGTTTATAGACATTTTCAAGTCAATTGAAATTATATGTAAGATTATATTTTCAATTGGTTAATAAATTCTTATTTTTTACATAAATGTCATGAACTACCGTAAATACTAATAAGCATGCGAAGCGAGTGTTATTATTCCAAACAACTGTTAATAACATATAGGGAATTGACTTTAACCTCTTAAATGTATTACATCGTTTAATACATTAGTGTAAGCTATATAGTAATATAATTACAAAAACAATACTTGAAAAGTTAGTCAATTTTACACTTATCCATTAATATTGTAATTAATTGCTTTTTTAAGACTAAGTAGTTATTAGAACATTATACATTAAAAATAATCATCCAGAGACAACTGCACAAGGACCCGGACAAACATAACCCTTAAACCAAGAGTTACCGGTATGGTTGGTTTTTCGATCCAATAATTTCTTCGATATGCGCTTTTTTCTCGCTATGCAATTATTCTCATCACTTAAATCAGAACAATCCTGGTAACCATCACACAACAAATCTTCGTCTATACAACCACTGCCATCATAACAACGAAACTGGGTTGCCAAGCAATCGTTACCTTTGCGTAAAATAAAAATACATAATCATAGTTTATTTAACTTGATTATTCAAATGAAAAGATATTACTTTGATTATAATTACTAATAATAATAAGTCAAGAAAAAATAATAATATAGGTATAGTTAAGATGTTGATCATCCAGGAATTCCGCTATGCATGCTATTAATATAGTAATGTATTAGTCTGTTATAGATGACTTTTAACTAAAATGCCGTTGGATAGTCAGCAGTGAGAGATTTAGGGAACTAGCTAAAGAAACCACAATGTTACTGATACGTCTCACACTGACCCTCGATTTGAAGAGTGATGTAGTTAGTGGTCTGCCTTCCATATGCGTCTCTTATGATACACACATAGCGACCGGTGTCAGATTTCTGAGCGAGTCGAATGAAAAGGGAACCATCATTCTTTTGGCTGACAGATCGTGGCAGTGATCTACCATCCTTCGTCCAACGAATATTATACCCAGGCTGCGTGACATTACAGCTCAGGTGCACTGCCGCCCCGACATGCGCGATCTGCTCGTTATCATGGGACTCCGATGTCGAGCGATGAGCCTCTTCTATGAAGTGTTATTATTACATGCATGGAATTGAAATTGAACTCCTCTATGAAATGAAATCCTCAATAGCTTTAAAATTATCAGTTAAATTGTTCCACATTAACGGGATCCTAATGAAGTCCAACATTAACTGTTACATTAAAAAATATTGTACTCAAATGCGCAGCAAATAAATAAAACAGTGTTCTATTCTCAAACTAGTCATTACCGAATAAATTTCAAGTGTATTAAATAATATATTGACATAGTAATCGTGAATGTGCCCCATTTTTTAAATAAATTTCTTTCGTGCTTGTGATAATTCTGTTTGTGATCAAGCAAATATTAAACTATTTTGATTAACTTACCGCTCACTATAACTTTAGCAACAGCAGTAGCGTTTGCTATTCTATTCATTGCAAAGCATTCATATTCACCGGCATCTTCGACTTCGATTTGGTGGAATATGAGAGTCGAGTCATGTGTTTCAACGCGACTAAAAATGAAATATATTTTTTAGACCATAAATATGTGGTTATTATAATTATCTCTTTCTTAACTACAAACCTAGAATTCAATCTATTGACTGGTCTCCAGGCTACATTGATAATATCATCTCCTTCAACAACACATTCAACAATAGGAGATTGGCCAGGATGAACAGTTTGTGTCTGAGGCCTGAGAGTTATTTTTGGTGGTGCCATCACTTGAACACTGGTGTAAACAGAATGTTGGACGTCTCCAGTACGTTCGTTAATAAGTGTGCATTCGTACCTACCGGAGTCTCTCTTGGAGGTCTGAAATAAAAATAAGTTACAAGGATTAAAGAAAGGAAGAGTAAACAGACTGTCGGTTTTTAAAATACTATGCTATATTACGCATATGTCATAGATAGACAAACCTTTCTATATTTTTTAAAGTGATGTAAATATGAAGATTTACAAATATATATTTTTTTCAACAAATGAAATCGAACTGAAAGTGAGATAGATAGACTTCATCACCGATCTATTTTTAAATTATCTCTAGAGTAATAGTATTAACATTTTGCGTTTGAAGTATTCTGTTCGAATGTAAATAATTTAAGTTATTTATTGTTACTCACGTTATATATAACTAGTTCATTCCCAATGACTTGAGCATTGTATTGTAACGGTTGTCTATCAGATCGATTCCATGAAACTCTAAAGTCAGATGCATTACAACTGAAAACAAAAATAGTTTTATGGATATTTGTTTTTAACAGATTATGCAAGCTTATAGTATACGCATGGCTTTATTTTATAAATAAAAATACCTGATACGAGTCGTATGTCCTTCGATAGCTATCAAGCTGCTCGGTTGATTATCTACATCATTTGTATCTTCGCCATCACCACTGCCCGTATCTATGTCTTTATTTAGTAAAAAAATACATACAAAACTGACATTTAGAAAAAAATATATTATTAAATTATTCCATCAAAATAAGTACTAAGCCCTATACTGACCATAATCACCAGTTCCACCATCACCTCTTTCTACACGAATGACAAATTCTTCCCTTGTTTCACCAGCATCAGAAGAAGCTATACATATGTATTCTCCTTCGTCGCTATTCTTTACGTTCGATATACTAAGTAATGCCCTTCTTGGAGTAGGCGGCACTAATTCGCGGGAATCTATACGCGCTGCATGAATAAAATAGAGTTGAGTTAGATGTATTTTCTTATTGTTTCTTGATTACCCAAATTATTTATTACATACATATAATAGACACTAGCGGTTCAGGTCGTCCATCAGCGCGACATTCAATCGTAAGACTATCGTCTCGAATTACTTTGTTGTAGGAATTCGGTAGGATAGTTATTTCTGGTGGGGCCCGCACTCTAACTGTAGCAGTAGCACTGTCTGAACCGGCCTCATTGGTTGCAGTACATGTATATTGGCCCTCATCATTTACTTCAATAGTATTGAACCTAACATAGAATAAAACAAAATTTTAATTTAAATTCTAAGATTTCTTATAATCATATATTTATATTTTTTGTTAATAATAAATTAACATTTACATTAAGAACAAACAACGATCGAGAAAATTACTTACTTTAATGTATTATTCTGTATGATATCGATATGACTTGGAATAATTAGCCGACCTCCATTTCTACCCCAAGTAACAACCGGAGCTGGAGTACCTCCAGTGACTCTACAGTGTAGTTCAAACTGACTGCCTAGAGCTACCGCGTTTTCTCCGGGAGGGAAAATTTCGGCAACAGGTTTTTCACGTTCTGTAATATTAGAATAAAAATATTACATTATTGTTCACGATTGTATTATTTTTTTATTTGTACTATTTATTTATCATTTATGTAAATACATTTTTACTTACTTTCTATATCGACATAGACATAAGACTGTGCGACTGGTCGACCATCTATAGTTCCTTCACAAAGATAATATCCTTTGTCACTATCTTGAGCGTTTGTAATGATGAGCTCATTTTCTCTCTGGCTAGTTCCTGACCCGAAAGATGCTTGATACTATAAGATATATTTAAAGTATTATTACATTATATTTTCCAGACTTTAAAATATACCTGCAATTAGTATTAATCTCTAACCTTTGTCCATCTTATCAAAGGCAAGGGATATCCTTGTGGATAACACTCAATTTTTCCAATACCTCCCGTAGAAATTCTTAAACTATTCACAGCTATTGTTACGTTTGGTTCGTGTATTGGGGTACTTGTAGCAAATACAGTTAAAACAACTAGCACTGGATCCACCTGGTACGATGTGGTCTGACAGATATACACTCCTTGATTATCCAATCTTGCATTATCAATATATAAAATACCGTTAACTGATCGAACATTTTGAAGAAGAGGAGTGCCATCTTGTCTGCAATGTATATATTGTGTTAGAATATATAAAATTAGTAACTAAACAATAATATCTATAATTACCAACCTAGTCCAATCAATGGTTCCAGCAGGTACATTAACTGTTCCAGTGCAGGCTATTGTAGCACTTTGACCTTCGTTAATCTGTGGCGCAGGTGAAGATACAGTTAGCTTGTCGCGAGGTCTTACTACTCTGCTACGAACTGTTATAAGCGCCGTGCGGTCGGTAGATCCAGCTGTGTTTGTTGCTATACATCTATAACATAAATGTTTTTTATAATATATAAAATTTAATAAACATATTTTGTACGTGTGCGTTTTTCAAGAGGTAACAATTACCTGTATTCTCCAGTATCTTCTACGCTAGCTCTTTCTAATATAAGCATAGAATCGTAGGTTTCAAGGGCTTGAGGCAAGGCACGGTTAGAAGCCCTTTGCCAAGTTATTCTTGGAGCAGGATTACCAGTTGCTTCGCAATTTAGTTCAACTCTGTCTCCTTCATAATATTCCATTACTGAAGGGTTTATAGTGACTCTTGGTAAAGTCACACCATTGCCTAAAATTTATATAAATATACAACAGTTTGTAGTTTAGGACTTAACACAATAATGTATAGTGCCCGGCAATAAATATTGCACATCGACCTTTGGAAAGAGACAATCGGCTAATTTCGGCTTCGTAGAGCATTATCTCTGTCGCACGAAATTTAAACAGTATGGTAACTATAAGGAGCTGTTAAAACAAGTATAATTTGCTTCTATTGATAATTATTTTTATTCTTTGTATAAAAGTCACAAATTTTTCTATAAGTGGTGGCTTTAAGCTGGGGTAAAATAAAATAATAAAAAAAGACGTGTGACACTCGGAGACTGAGACCGCGTTAAAGCTATTGCATAGCATTTTTTATCAACTTATGCAATTATAGTTATTTATTTATTTATGTAGCTTTTTTTTTTATTTGACGTTAATTCAAGTTGTGTAACTTGCGTTTGCGTGGTGATCTATAAAAAAACATTTTTTTTTCTTTTAGTGAATAAATTACTCATTTATAGGGTTTTCCTACGCTATATAGAATAAAATTTTAAATAAGAATGGTATAATTTCTCAATTTAAATTCCTATTTTAGTCCTATTTAAATGAGAAGTCATTGAAATGAAAATCCTTGTTGAAAAAAAAAATGTACAAGTAAAACATTTATTTTAAATTAAAACTTAAGCTGTAGACAAAAAAGTTCATAACACATATTATCAACTTGGCGCTTACGCTATTGTTAAATGATAGGTATACAATACTGGTGTGTTAGGTTATTTTCGTTACGGAATTTCTGGATTCGGTCTCCACGCTCAAGGCCCGCGATAGAAGCCATGCAATAGCTTAACATGCTTACATTATGTTCACGTAATTTATTATTTAGGAAAATTATAACTGTAAATAATAAAGACCATAGCTATTCTTGAAATGAGACTTTGTAATAATAAAAATTCTAATTCTCAGCTACTTTCATTGCACCATCTGTGCTCTCAAAGAGGTCAATATCACTGTCACTATCAGCTGTATTTATCACTTGTCCATCAGTGTAGTTGTCTAAACTGTTTTGAATGCTTCTATATTCATTTTCACATTTGATTGTATGATCGCAAATCTTTTTCCACTCTTCAGCGCCGATGTTTGATGTCGGCTGTCAGTGGTTTATTCTTGTTTAGTTTCATTTACGAATTCATATAGTTATTTACATATTTTCTCCGTTTTGTTGAAAGTAAATATGACCTAATAGCAACCTTAGTTATTTTCTAGAACGGAATATAGCTGAACGTTATCGCACACGGCAAAATCCTCTAGGTGATAGTACTTTTTGATTTATCTCGTTCTAGCAAGTGATGAAAAGCACTTAAACAGCCTTTTAAAAACAGTAGGTACTACCATAGAGATAAGGATCACTATCGATATCGCGGATAAGTTTACACAATGTACATCACTAGAAAAAAAAATTGTTGTCTACGACAGTGTACGCCTTAAACATATGAAGCTCCTTCTATGCTTTAATTATTATTTTGAGAAATAGGTAGTGTGGTAGATAATGCTCTACAAAGTCGAAATCATCCGATTGTCTCTTTCAAAAGGACGATGTGTAATATTTATTGCCGGCTACTGTATTACAACGTCTCATTTAAGAATGGGTATAATGGTTTTTATTATGTGCAGTTATTATTTTCCTAAATAATAAAATTTTTAAATAATAAAAACCATGTTTATTAAATTATATTACTCCCCAATTAAAATAACCACTTATAGAAAAAAAACATTTTTATACATAAAATAAATATAATTAGAAAAGAAGAAACTTGTTATACTTGTTTTAACAGCTCCTAATAGATACAGGAATGATTGTTTTTCTTGTGACAGTGATAACGCTCTATGAAGCCGAAATTAGCCGATTGTCTCTTTCCAGAGGTCGATGTGCAATATTTATTGCCGGGTACTATACATTTTTATATTGGTACAATAAGAAATTATATAAGAATCAAATTCAGAATATTTAAAACAGCTTACTAAAAGGTCATGCGTTATTAAATATTTGTCTTTTTAGTTTTGCGTACCTTTTGCGTAGAATACCCAATCAGGTACAACTAATCCATATAAAATAGGCATGAAACACATAAAATATGATGAGATATGTGATATTTTATACGTGGTAAAATCGTTTACCATTAAAAAAAATGTTCAATATAAGAGATAAATACTAAATCGGTGTTAACATATAAGATACATAGTTTTTAGAATACAAAGAAATATTTTTAATACTTATATAATAATAGTCTATTTGGTAATGAGAGTTCATTAGAATTAAAAATAAGTAATTTTTAAAATGTATTACTTTTAAATATAGTTGCCATACCTGGTACTTTAAGAGTAGCAAATGCTTGGCCAGTTGAAAAGCCATCACTGGTCTCACAAATGTATTTACCGCTGTCAGACACTTGCAAGTTAGTAATAAGTAGCATCCCTGTTCTCACATCGATTTGAGTTCTATCTTGTGGCAAATTTCCATCAGCCTTATACCAATTCAAATTCAACTTATTTCGAGCTATACGGCTTTGAGCTTGGCACGTGAAGTTTACTGTACTACCTATTTTTTGAATTTTAATTGAAGGTAAGCTGATTCTGACAACGACTGTACTTTGTGGAGGCGGAGATCTCGTAGTTGTATCATAACTTGGGTCACCACCTAAAAAGAAACAAAAAAAAAATTAAACCTTTTAATATATTAGTAACTACTAACTAGCTGTTGCCCGCGGCTCCGCCCGCGTGTAGGTCGCTTTTCGTGTAATCTTTGGAACTTTTAAAGAGGAACAATTTCATAGAACATCATTTTTGCGTAACTTTCATCGTTTCCGCAGCGCACGCAGTTTTTTGTTTATATTTTTACACCTTGCGTTAGAATATTCAAGTTTTAGTAATCATCCCTAATTTTTTTGAAAATGAAACATAGCCTATGTCACTCGGGAATAGTGTAGCTTGCCAACGGTGAAAGAATTTTTGAAATCGGTCCAGTAGTTTCGGAGCCTATTCATTTCAAACAAACAAAAAAATAATCAAACCTTTCCTCTTTATAATATTAGTATAGAAGTATAGATAAGGCAGGGACCATGGTAAATCCCTTAAATCAACACATTATTCTTCTCAGAATTAAATACACCTGTTAACATCTAGTATATTTGTATAAACTTATTTCGTAACAAATTACATAACATTATTAAACGTAACGGACAGAACAATTAACACTTATATGCATTTTCAGAGCTTCGGACGACAACATGTTTAATGTATGTGTGTAGTCCAATAACATAAAGCAACATTTAATAACCTAAGCACAGGACTGGACAATGCAACAGAACATTATGGCCTTATGGTTTTTGGCTACCTTTCTCTGGCAATGTGGTAGACAAAACCCCTAACGTGAATCCTTTTTCAGTAATAGTTCGGCATTCATAAATTTCTCCTTGCCGCTTGGTATTCCAGAAAGTATGCCAAATATGGTCACCACGCCAACCATCTTTATATAATTTTGACTCCGTATAATGTTTTTCTGGTTGTATTTCCAGTCCCTCGAAGTAAAATTTTATGCTCAAAGGTTCCGGTGCTCTGTACTTGCATGTGAATGTAACATTGACTATTGATGAATTATGGAAGTCATCGTGTAGAGTAGGATGTAGTTCCATGATCAGGCCTGGTCGTTAGTCATATTTTTAAAAAGAAATAAAAATTATAAATATACTATAATATTAATAAAAATAGGTAAACGATAAGTTCATCTAACAATAAATATAGATGCAATCCGAAGGAATTATATAGGTTTAAAATTATATCTATTTTTAAAATGAATATTGACTACCCACCAACAGTTGAGCAGTCCGGCCCTGTGTAAGGTGGAGGACAATTACATATGACCTGGTCATAACTATTTATTTGGCAGTCATAGCCATTGCAGTTACAGCTTTGACATTGATCGTTTCGGTCTCTGTAGTGTCCTGGAGTGCAGAGTTCACAGCTAGTTCCAGTGTAGCCAGGAGGACATTTACAAATCTACAAAATAATTTAATTAGTTATATTACTATCGTTTATTTGATAAATACAATAAATTTTTCATACTGACCTCAACACCTGTAGCTGCAATTGAAGAACTTTCAGATCCTTCAACAGCGATGTCCATTGAAACATCGGCGATTGAGGTAGAGTAAATATCTGAACTTAAAGTAGCCCGTACTAACACCCTTTTAAGGTTCTTCAATATAGACATAAATTCATAGCGGCTGGCAGGATTTCCAGTGTTTAATAAATACCAACCATTCTCACGCAATGGCACTTGATAACTCTAAAAAAATAATCTTAATAATCACCATCCTATAAAATTTTAATGTAAAAAAATGTATGTTTGAAATAAAAAAAGTTTTGTGAAAATATATTTAAAATACTTAATATAAAACGTACTTGTGCTATTCCACCTCTAATCGGTACTGGGTTGATCCAGTACACAGAAATACCACTGCCAACTAAAACGACATCGTTACCAGCCGTCGAAGCGTATTCGGTTTCAGGTTCGAATTTTTGTGTTAGAGATAGACTTCCGCCATAAGACAGAACTCGGTTACCTGTATACATAGTTAAAAATAAACATAATATCTTCTACGGGTGTAATAGATCTTATAATCTAATGTTAGGATAATTTAACACAATTCACTCAATAACATTAGTTTTATAAAATAATTATATCAAAAATCTTTTAGATTAGGTATAGTTCTAAAATAAAATAACTGCACATTTAAAAGCACCGCTTTTGATAAGGTATCTGTATTGTGGAACAGACCCCCTTTCTGATAATATTCAGCAGATTACACTTGAATTCTTCATTACTTTAGTAGCCGTGAGTAAACTACGCACTAACACGTGAACTTTACCTGGGAAAACGGGTAATGACCAAAACAGCTCTTCGTTGGGGAATTGGGAGAATATATACGTAAGTTCACTTTCTTTTGGAGCAGATTGGAATTGATCATTAATGACTTGATCGCCTTCTAAATTCATTAAGGTGTATCCACCATTATTCTCGTCGAAGATCGGAGCACCTAAGGACACTCGGCTGTAATGACTAGCCTGGAATAGAAGTGTGGATTAATAAAAATAATTAAGTATTCGATGCAAAAATGTAGTTTGACTTAATATTAAATAGTAAATTACACTTACTTCAAGACAGTCACTCGTTACACCGGAGCAGTAACAGGAGTAACAACCAACTGGGTTATTATGATCTAATCCAAATGTCCCAGGTCGGCAGCGGTCACAAAATTGACCCTCAACATTTTGTTTACAGGAACAACGACCTGAAGCATCGCATGGTACATCTTCGCCGCGTGGATCACAACTGAAAGTTTTAAAATTATCACTACTTGTTTACTATTCATAGTAATATTAATTTATACTTAGTGGTACATAAGTTTAAAATAACTTACTTAATCATGAAATTTAATTGTTTTAAAATTATTACCACTTGTTTACTATTCACAATCATACTAATTTATACTTTGTGGTACATAAGTTTAAAATTACTTACTTAAAAATGAAATTTTATTATTTTAAAATTATCACCATTTGTTTACTATTCACAATAATATTACTTTATACTTAGTGGTACATAAGTTTAAAATAACTTACTTAATCATGAAATTTAATTGTTTTAAAATTATTACCACTTGTTTACTATTCACAATCATACTAATTTATACTTTGTGGTACATAAGTTTAAAATTACTTACTTAAACATGAAATTTTATTATTTTAAAATTATCACCATTTGTTTACTATTCACAATAATATTACTTTATACTTAGTGGTACATAAGTTTAAAATTACTTAATCATAAAATATGATTGTTTTAAAAATATGACCACTTGTTTACTGGTAACAATAATAATAATTTATCCATAGTGGTACATAAGTGAAAAATAACTTACTTAATCATGAAATATTATTACTAAATATGAGAATATTTATTAAACTTAATAAATTATTTTGTAAAACATTAATTTGATATCTTACTTGCATGTTGGGCGTTCTGTAGGGTATTGAAGAACGCAGTTATTATATTGATCTCGTATGTAACCATCCTTACAGAGTTCACAGTTTACGCCATCGGTGTTGTCTTTGCAGTCCTTTAAAGAATCAATTACATATTATATTAATTAAAAAAAAAATAACTGTAAATATACATAGAATATTATTTTATTAATAACTAAATATTAAACAATGAACATCTTTGGTCTTTGTATAAAACCAATCCTTTGAGTAACGTTAATGAAATTTATTCCATGAACATTACTGGTATCAATTTATGGTTTTATTTAAACTGTATATGTAAGGGTCTGAGAACTCATGTTCTGACTCTCACGGATTATATCTTGTACTTTACTTAAATTACAAGTGCACTTACGAAGCAGACGCCTGTTTCTGGGTGACAGTTAGATGAATGTCCATTACAGCTGCAGGGGTCACAATGTTTCAGATAAAGTCCAAAGCTCCTACAAAGTAACGTGTTTTATTAAATTATGAAAAAAAAGTTTAATCAAGCTTCGATACATTCGAAAGTATTTAAGGTCACTCACCTTGTAAAACCTGGAGCGCAATCTTCGCAAGACGTGCCAATGTATCCGATAGGACAAACACATTGCTCTACATGTTGTGCCAGTGGACCATTTCCATTTGGTTCCGCAGTTTCAATGCTAGCACTAACAATAACAGCTATTTCGTCTTTCTTCGAATAAGTAGCTTTTACTAAGATGGTTTTAACATCAGCCAGTGCGAGAAGGAAATGTTCTCGAGATATTTGTTTACCATCAGGCCTAAAAATTGATATACAATATTATTTAAGATGTTCATTATCGCGCCACCAGCGATTTATATTTGATTTTATTTGTAAGTGAAAACTTAGAATATTATATATCATTTTACCTCTGCCATCCCTTTTCTAAGAATTCCACAGTAGCATTCAGATAACCATCACGGTCGGGCACAAAATTACCAAAGTAATGGAAAGTGAGACGATTTTCCTGTAAAATATTTTTCATGTATTTCGTATATTGAACACGAGTAAAGTATAGCCATATTATACTCAATATTTTAATACTTACGCTGATCAACTGCACATCGGCAGCGATGTTACTGGAATTTTGTCCGCTCACATGTGATACATATTTGAGTTCGTATTTAAGTTTACCCCCATAGGAAGTAACTTTATCTCCGGCAAAACTATAAGCAATTAAAAGAAATTATTATTTTTTCCAGGTGTTAAGGTTTTTAAAGTGAAAGATACATTTCTTTTTGTTTGTTCGGTCAACAAAAGAATTTGCTCAAGTAAATTTAAAAAAATATTTTGGTACAGTCACACCGTTTCTAAGTAGTAACCCTTGTGTAGCTGTGATTTGTGCTACTACATAAACACACATCCACATACATCCATACACTGACCAACCAAACTTGAAAAGCTTATTATGTATTAAGAAAAACGACGATAAATATTAAGAGTATTAAATTAAAATGTTTAAGTATAGTTTGGTTTTTGTAAAATATTTATTTTTGATTGATACAGGGGTATATTTAGTATAATATAATATAATTTATTTATTTAAAATAATAATTTTACCTTGCAGGAAGACTCCAGTATAATATAATAGGTTGGGAACGATCATAGTCTCCGATAGTAATTTCATCATTATAAAGTCTTGGTTGAAGCTCCGTTTCAATTGGTACGGTATACCTCACTGAATCGATTGGTGTGCTCTTGTAAACCTTTAATTCATCTACTATTTGGGGAACTAGAAAACTGACGCTCGTAGTTTTACGGCGCAAGTTACTAATCCTACACTCTTGGGACACTCCAGAACAGAAGCATAGGGCGCAACCATGTCTGAAAAAAAGAGTCCAATGGTAAAAAAATATTCAAGGATTTTATGGAACTATTAAATCTTTCACCGCATAATACAAATATAATTTTATTTTTAGCGTATAAGCTTGTTAAAATTTAATATATACCTGAAGTCATTGGACAAATAGAATGAACCACTTTTGCATTGGTCACAATAGCGTCCTTGAACATTTTCTTTGCATACACATTCATCAGGTGGACGAACTTGACTTGTTCCAAGTGGGTTGCAGTTGTCTTCGACTTTAGGTTTGCAAAAGTCGCCCGGAATCAATGGATTACCATAATAATTGGATGCACAGTAACTGCAATCTGGGCCTTCGTATCTGTTAAAAAAGAATAAAATGTACAAAACTTCTCATAATATTAACAGAATAATATGAGCATGTAGTAATTCTTACCCGACTTGACATTCACAAACGACGTTTCCGCTGGGGCCAACCGCGCAAGATCTGGCGAATTGGTTGCCTCGGTTAGTGAGAGGGCATGGGCATGGCTTACAATCACCACCGCTGTTGGGATCACCATAAGTGAGCGGTGGGCAAGGCGCCTTAGGAACGCAGGTACCATTCCATGGCCCACCACTTTGTCTTTCATATCCATCAGAGCATTTCTAAAAGTATACAATATTTATTCACAATTCAACAGCCTTGTCTTTCATAAAAGAAACCGTCATTTAATCTATGACGGTTAAAAAAGTATTTTTTTTATCATATTTATGTATAAAGTGTTATAGGCAAAGGTATATTCATACTTTATACAAGTATACTATTTTATTTACACAAACCTCGCATGATCTTCCTTTATATCCTTTAGGACACGAGCACTCTTCTACTAGACTAGCGGAGCCTAAGCCGACGTTGTTGCGTTGGGCAGATTCCATATTGAAATCAGTGATATTTACACCAACATTGTTCAAATCAGCTCTTAGAAGAATCATAGTAATATCGTCCAATCTAAAAATAATACGTAATATATATTGGTGTCTTCAAATATACATAAATAATATTTTAGATAAATTATAGCGAACTTACGCCATCATCATATCTTCCCTTGTTGCTGGAACTAAGCCTCTTGAGCTAGGTTTTTTCCAATCGCCAGGAGTTAAACGTGCATAAATATTAGGTTCTCTAAATCGGTCGCTATTACTTCGGTGGAGTAGAGTTTGATATTTACCCTATAATATAAATATTATTAAATTCGAAGTTTCATTTGTATATTAAACAATATAATTCTTCGTAAGTAATTATTTGTAACATAAATATTAATGAATGCTTACCACAATGACAATATCGGGGATATTATCATCTATAACATATCGCTGTGGATTGTGGGGAGACAACCTGTATTTAATGCTGCCTCCGTAAGAAATCAGCTGATTGCCATTGTATGCTTCCGGAAGAGTTAGGTACGGATGAGCACCGATGTTTCTAGTAAATGCCGAAGCAAGTTTTGTGACCTTAAATTATACCAGAAAAGAAAAATAAGTTGACAAGTCAAATATAAGATAAGTCAAGACTCATTTGTATCCAAATATAAAAAGTAATAATTATACCATAGCTCCGTTTCTAAGGGGCTGGTAGTAATATTGGTCAGTGATCTGTTGGTCTTTTTCAACAATAATATCTCCGTATGGTGATGACTTTACACCGACCAATCTTGTTCCTCCTTCTCCTAGTAACGGTGGCATGTTGAATATGAATAGATCTGCGCTTTGACACTGTACTGATTTTCCAAAGCAGAAGCATCGGATACATTCATTTTGAGATCGGGCTTCGCTGTGAATAAGTAATATTACGATTGAAAACAAATTTAAAATATAAAAAAATACATTACAAGTGATAATTATATGTTTATTCCATTTAAATGTATTCCTTTTTTATTAAAAATTGTAATAAAATACCTGTTAAAGTAACCAACGGGGCATATGCCCTCAGTTCTGTTGACGAATACTATGGAATCTTGAGGAGCAAGTGATGAGCCTTTATTATTAGTTCCTTCGCAAGAGTATGCGCCACTATCTTCAGGCTATAACAAATTTTACAAAATAAAAATATTTTCCAATTTTTAACACGTGAAGAAGATCCAGGTTACATACAATTTGCTTATGAATGAGAAATAAAAATGAAAAGTTTTGCGTTCATGACTTACCTGCATATCTGGACACGTCAATGTTCCTATGCCTTCATTAGAGGAAGTCGCTCTACATTTTTCAGGAACATGGCGCCAATTTAAACGCCAAGATATCAGTGGTATGGGTACTCCTTGAGCTTCACAAGTAAGAGAGAGAGTGTCTCCAGGATTCAGTCTTATATTTGCCGGCGATGGTTGCCTCGTAATATAAACAGGTGCTAAAAGATAATGAATTTTATTTGTATGTATACTTTATTTTTTTTAGGGTCAAATATTTTCGTAAAGTGGCATAATACTTCAAGATCGCTCCACTAAACATAGCGTCAAAAGTCAATACCTCTGTAAAGTGTGATGAAGTCAAAATTTTGGTTATAGTAAACATACAAATACTAACCACAACCCATTTCATCTGACATATCTTGACAGTCATTATGACCATCACAGTGGTAGGTCCTGGGTATACACTGGTCGTTGCTCTTGCAGGCAAACTCAACGGGCAAACATTTGCTATTGGAGTCAAATGGACCACAATTTTGTTCATCAGATCCATCCATGCAATCATTTTCGGAATCGCAAACCCAGTAACTCAATATGCACTTTCGGTTGGCGCATTGGAATTGATTTGGATCACACAATCCATTAGTGTCTGTAAAAGATGAAAAAAATGTTAATGTTTAAATAGTATCCCAAAATCCAAAACACTAATAAAATCAAGTTTAATTACTGCAAGAATCTTCATCGGATCCATCTTGGCAGTCTTGTTTTCCATCGCAAATAGAAGATCTAGCTATACACTGTCCGTTCCCACAGGTGGCTTCATAACTTGAACACTTGGGAAAAGGTGCAGCAAGGCTGTGTACTGCAAAAGATGATTACAAGTTGAGATTTAAAATGGGATCCTACAAACTACTTTTAAATTTAATAAATAAGATATTAACAAAAATATTATCATTACAAATTATCTTACTAATAACGAAATTCAGGTTTTTCTATTTATTTCACGAACATAATATGTTATAGTCCTCATAATAACAATATATAAGATTAAGATTTTAATAGAGGCTATCTAAATAGAGGCTGATATTTATTTACGAATCAAAATATTTTACATAATAGAATAATATATAGTTTATATCGTCTAAAGATATTTTTCGGACATTTGTATAGAAATATTGAACTTTTATAGGAGAAAATATTATACTTTTTAAGTAACGCCACTATTTTTACTATTTTTATAATATTGATTATAGAATATATATCCTTAGTGCAATATTGCAAATCTGTTGAAATCTCCAATAATGGGGCTATGAAATTCAAAAATAATTCTAAGAATGTGACTGGGTTAGCATTTATATAATAAAAACATACTTTTTAATAAGATTACAATATTATTAGGATTCAGTTTAAAATATGTTTCACTTACCATACTTCTCTACAATCAGGGTAACTCGTACTTCAGATCCAGGTGAACCCAGGTACCGCGGCGCTTGACAGATGTACACACCACTGTCAGCAGACTGCAATTAAAAATATTATGTACATAATACAACAAAATATATCTTAAGAGCAGAACAATAGTAACATTTTTCTAAATTTTAAGTACGTTTTTATTTATTTAAGTAAATTACCGTCACTTTCTCCATTTCCAGACGTCCATTTCTATCTGTTGAACCAGGTTTCAATGATCTGCCACCTTCTCTCACCCATCTCACTGGAGAACGTAGGTCGCTCTCATCTCGACACGAAAATACTACATCTCCCCCTGCGATATATATGAGAAGAAATTAATATTACATTTTTAAGTTAAAAAATCCCATACATTCCTGATGTGCATTTCCAGTTTCATGAGCCGTGCTTTTATATATAAATTAACGTAGTTAAAATTATATATAGTATGTATAAATTATATATATGTCGGTGTTATATACATAAATTACCGCAGGATATTATCCACATTATCTATGTATTAAACCTTTTGTTAAAAAAAAAATAAACATTAATCGGACTTTGAAAATGACAATATTTAATGAAAATACACAACTTACCATAATCTTATAAAACCACGAATTCCATTAATGTAATTATATGACAACAATATATTTGAAAATGAAACATGCATCTTATACAAAAACAAAATAAAAAAAGAGATGGTTTTTTTTTCTATACAAATAAATATATTTCCCTTTATAAATATATAATATCTGAATTTCAGATTTTTATTTACGATCATAAATAAAAATAAGAAATTATTGTTCAATGAATGAACGTAAATGAATTTATTATTAAATGTAATTTAATAAACATCCTTTATATGTTATTAATTATGTAGGAGCAAGACACTCAGACCTCAAAGTCTGTGCATTCTCGTCTCTTATCTAGGTTATTATCGTATAGTTCATATAGATCACCCTTTATAATTAAATATCATGCAAACTCGATAAAAACTGTTAAGAAAACCAAAAAGTTTAAAAAACCGGTGTAAATATGTGATTTTAATTCAATTAAGAATAAGTAATGCTTATCAATGGAGTCATTGTTATAAACCCTTGATTAATTGCACCCAAGACTAGATTTACTAACTCACCGCTGTGGACTGAACCGCCACCATGAAAGAATAATAAAAATATATTAAACTAGTTAAATACACGTATATATACAACTTAGAAAAATAGAAGATAGACAGCTGTTGAAGAAAATAGAAGAACATAAGTAATGTGCAAATTATTATTGCGACCACCACCTTTAAGGAACTCCACCTTACCTTATAGTTTAAACTTGGAAAAAAAGGATTTTTTATAAATCTTTCTTAAAGACTATAACTTTATAATTATATATCGAGAATTTAAACGACTTAACCAATGACGTTGTTCTACTGATTGACGGGTACATACATACATAGAGTTATTATACATTGAGTAGGGAAGCCAGCCTAAAATGTGTTTATCGAAAAAAAAGCGAAAGCAAATGAGGCTACTTATCTGTCTCTTTTTCTTGCATTTGTGACTAGAGATAGATAAGTATCGACCTCTCATCTTGCGTCTTTATGATTTGTCAGATACTGACACCCGTAGGCTTAAATATGGCTTCCCTATTCTATGTATGATAATTCTGTGGTTACATATCAAAAATACTTAAAATATGACCTCGTAACGTTTTTCTAGAAAGTCAAGGTCTTGTCATCGTATAAAGTTTTCCAAATTAAGCCTAATCCATTTAAATATACACTGACATTACTAGTCTTATATTAAAAAAAAAACTCTACTTATTACATAACTATTATTTATATTAATCATAACGTATAAGCAGATAATTTTTTTAGACAAGTTTTGATAACAAGTAATTTTTATAATACAATATTTGAAAAATACTAGTTTTACATATATATACCAATTATTTGTATCTCTATATACTTAAGCGATATTTTCAGATTTAATCAACATTTGTGATAAATTATTATATTATTATAATATCCCATTAAGTTCTTTATATATATCTTACCTGCAATCTATCCTTTGTGAGGTTGTACAAATATTTTCACATTTATAATTTAACATTAAGCACAATATCTTTAAAGTGTTATCCTATAATTTTAATACATAATTATTATTTTATTACTTACCGTTTCGTACTGTTTGTTCCTTGGGATGAGTCTTAAGATCCAACACAATGGAACCTACAAACAAAATATTTCCTTGTATTATAATATACAACATTTTACAACATATTAGCTTACATATACATATTTTGGGTAAAGTGCATGATAAAATAATATTTACTCAAATCTAAAAGCAACTTACAAATTAGGTCTTTTTATAATCAATTACTACATAATTCACGAAAATTTATTTTTAAATAACTGCACTATTGATCAATTTCTTATTATTGTTATTTGTCATCTGTTTACGATTATGAAAATAAAAAAAAATTTAATAAACGGTTTTCCTCACAGAGATACCTACACCCTATATTTATTTATATTTATAGACATAATATATGACTTTAATTATGTTATTTATCTTTTTTTGGACTCTGGATTTAATTAGGTACTAATAGATCTAAATATATATCAATACCTGTATTAAATTTATCTTGTGAAGTATTTGGATCAATAGTTGGGCGAACAGTGCTTGGTGGATCTGTGAAAGGATAGAAAAAGGGGGGATTGGTGATGGGTTTTTCAGTTGTCATGCAATTGTTCTCGTCGGAGCCGTCTGAGCAGTCTGGATGGCCATCGCAGGTTTGGAAGTCAGGAATACATTGACCAGATGCACATGCCCATTCATTGTTCTCGCAGACTATAAAAAAATAATAGTCATAATAACATAGGTTAAATTATACATTTAGAAAACTACACAATTTAAAAAATATACAATAAGTATTAAAATATGAGACTTAAAAAAATTACAACTGACCAAAATAATTTAAGACTACTGACAAGTAAACGACTGATTACATTTTGCTTACTAACTATTAAAAGCAGCAGATCATGCGAAGCCATAAAGCACTCCCATAATATAGTATAAAAGCTAAAAGTTTATAGTATTTTAAAACATGCTGGTTTGGAAGTAGGTGCGCTGAACAAAAAATAATTTAAACAAAAAGAAAATACTTTAGCATGTTAGGATTTCTTCGGATCTAGGGATTTAAAAATTTCACTATCGAATAAAAATAGAAATGATTTTGAACACACATTCAGCATTCCTCAATCAGGAGGGGAAGAATAGTTATAAGATACCGGAGTTATAACAGTTTTGTTCATCAGAGAAGTCCGAACAGTCATAGATATTGTCACATCGCCTTATGTGTGGGATGCAGCGACCGTCGTAACACGTAAATTCGGCCTCGTGGCATGTCGTCATCTCTAACGGCGACCGGGATGACCTCGTTATGAACCAGGCTGTATTATAGCTCGAATGAAATGTTTATCATAAGTATACTGATAATACTAAATTTTCATTTATATATACCTTCCGAATTTTCACTTTCATGGAAGTTATTGGCGACAAAAGAAATCCTCATCGTATTATTATCGCAGTATTTAAAGACTTAAGATCCTTCGAGTGACATTTTATATAAATGTGCAGAGAAGAAAATTCATAAATATATTTGTGTGTGTGAGTTATCGATTTAAGCGTGAAGTGCATTGTGCCCTTTGTGTTATAATGCATATAGGTGCTCTCTTTTAAGCCAATTATTATAACTGTTCTCATTAAGCGCAATATTTGGTACCACATTGTATTCCTTTTTAATGATATGTAGAGTACTTACGGCAATTTTCTTCGTCTGAGTTATCCACACAGTCTGCATGGTTGTCGCAGAAGAATTGACTATCGATACACGAACCATCACGACATTGAAATTGATTTGAATTACAGCTATCTAAATGCAAACAAAAAAATATATTATTAATATATTGATGTTAATAAATTTTACATCTATATACCACAATGATTATTTCGTAATCAACTCTAATATTCTACAAAAAAGACAGTAAAATCCATTCCGTAATTACAATCCGCTTTAGTACCTCAAATAATAAATATTTACAATAAATTGGATACTTTCAAAATGTATGAAATTTTGTTGTGAACTTTTAAAAGTTTGTTGACTAACCTTCATACCCTCTATTTAAGTATTTTTTTCCCGCTTTTCAATTAATATGTATTTATTTATATGCATATTTACTATCAAGTTGCATTGTTTTGCAATTTTAAATTGTATTCTGTTTAGTTAAATTAAATAAATAAACATAAATCTTTTATCAACTTACATGGTTCGGGTCCGCGTATCGCAGTGCAATTAAACTCGTCACTGCCATCGCTACACTCTATCAAGCCATTGCAGTGGTAAGCAGCATTGATACATTCTTTATTGAGACACCTATGAACAATAGAAACAGTATTTACGACACAGAATTCATGGTAAGGAGTACGCAAATCGCACAATAATATTATCACAGAATAATCTTAATTAAAATATATATTACACTAAACGCATCGCAATTTATTTGTATGTATGATTTATATTCGCAAAGCCAGTAATAAGTATGTTTAAAGGTATTCGCTTAGCAGATTTACGTAACTATACCGCCAGTAAGTATAATGTTACCTGAAGTCATTCAATCCATTACATTCAGGGCATTCCTGCTCATCGGAATTATCAGAGCAATCCGGTATTCCATCACAAACTTGCTGATCATCTAAACATTTGCCGTCGCACTCGAAGTTGCAATCTTTAAAAGAGATATGTTTAATTTGTAGATACATCTTTAAAGGTATTATAATATTATTTATCTAACATAAGTAAATTATTTTTATAGGTTTTCATTATAAAAGAAACATAGCTCAGCGAAAAAACATGCTTTAAAAACAATCGCAAAGCATTACAAGACATATACACTGCTTTGCAATTCTTAAATCATCTTAAGATAAAACAGAAATTCACGTGTCATAAATAAATAATAATTTTACGAGACTTATATCTTTATAAAAAACATAATTTCTATGACTTTAAAAAAATCTACTAAGTCATATAAAAAGAGGTAATTATAATAAATTAATAGTGATTATAGTAATACCTACTTGATGAGGTAATACAATTTTCTGCGATTGTTAATTTTCAAAAATAATCAGTCACTATTATTATGTTACAATAATATTTATTTATCTTATTTACCGACGCAGTTCTGTTCATCTTCGCCTGCGGAACACTCCTGTTGTCCATCGCATCTTGTAGCACAAGCCACCTCGGAACCAGGGTCGCAAGTGAACTTATCAGGTGGACAACCCTGATCTGCAAAATATCACCAGATATCAACCGCAAATATATTGAATCATCTTTACACGGAGAATTTTCCGCAGATATTTTGATTGCATTCCTAATTAGTTTGGAGAGTTATTATTATTACAGTAACATTTTAAAACATGTAATACTTACCCTTTCAAGATGAAATTGCTCATGCAAATCTTCATACATGCACAAGCAAGTTTTTAAATTATAATAATTGTTCACGTAACATTTATTAAACATGATGAATAACATTTTGCTTCATAGTTAACCAAACCATTCAAATAATACTCAACAAACCAATAGATACTTAAACTGTCATGGGCCGACATCTTGCCTCCTGCTCTACTCACCACAACTGTATTCATCTTCCCCTAAAGGTTGACAATCTCTCTGACCATTACATCTCTTGGCAATATTTATACAAGAGTTGTCCTGACACTGAAACTGGTCTCTCTTACAAGGACAGTTTTTTTCATCCGAACCGTCTAAGCATTCTGAAGTGCCATTGCAACGAGATTCCACAGGGACGGATTTTCCATTGGAACAATTATATTGAGAAGCCATGCTAACTGTGCCTGCCATAATATAATGCTCGTACCATAACCAAAATAATAATGATTGGATTAATACAAAATAAAGTTGTCAGATATTTACAGTTCTGATTGAAATTGTAAAACCGAAAATTATACATAATATAATTATAAATTAATTTCGTGATCTACAAAATGAATATAATGAAAACCTATAAAAAAATGTTTGGCAGTTTAACATTCGTTTTGCATTCGGTTGTACACATTCCATTTATTTACAATATGTATTATTTCATTTAAAAGCATGAGTACATGCATAGAGTATCCAATAATATTTTGGTATTATATTATTTAAAAAAGCATATACATTTATTATATGCTCGTTAAAAATATATATACTTGTATTAATCTTTTTATATCAACTATAAATAAGTTGTTTTAAATACTATTACTACATATATTTTAAATGATTTCGTAATGCTTCAAATAATAAATAATTATGTCATACTTTTGTTATTAAAGCAAAAAGAAGCATCTTTTCGTGTGGTTCAACCGTGCTACAATAATTATGAGTTCGTAGTCACCATCGCTACTTTATACAGACAATTCTATATAGCAGGAGAATGTGAATGAAATCTACTTGTCCATATAATTTTAAAAGTTCAAACCATAAGTGCATTCTCGTTCATCAGAACCATCCTGACAGTCATGCGTTCTGTCACATTTTTTGGATGCAGGTATGCAGTAACCATTGTCACATTTGAAGTCGCCATCACCACATGCTGACCGGTAAAAGAAAATGCTACATTCTCAACTATACCTACATTATCTATAGACTTGACATTACAATAAAGGATGGTTTAAGATGATAAGTAAAGATAAAGATGTTGAAAATGTATTATGAAAGTCTTATAAGCACTGGATAAGTGCAAGAGAAGAAGACAGCTGACAAAGTTCCTAGAAAATGAAGAAACCAAATATAGTGAAAGAAAAGTAAACCGAAAAATGTAGTGAAAGTAACTAAAATAGATCTACAGAGAAACGAAACAATTATGAAATCGAGAAGACAGTACAAACAAGTTACGGTTTTCCTAAACTTACGACAATTTTGTTCATCCGAATAATCTCCGGAATCGCAATCGTAATTCCGATTGCATCTTTGATATTCAGGAATTAACTTGCCATTTCTGCATCTAAAGTTTCCAGTAACTGAAATACATGCAACGCAAATAGTTAACAGTATATTGCGTGTTTAAATTGAAATAAAATAAATATATAAAGCAATTACAACTATGGATTTAAAACGAATTATATAGTAATTAATTAATATTGTTAATACAATAAATTAATCCAGCTCAACCTCAGAAACAAGCAGAATATCATCTCATCAGAACTGTGATAGCTTTCATTAATATATAGTAAATATATTCAATATTTATAGTCTTTACTTCTACAATCTTACCGACGCAGTGTCTTTCGTCGGATCTGTCAGTCGGACAGTCAACCCGACCGTCGCATCTCTTACTACGCTTTATACAACTCCCTCGATCACACTGCCATTGATCGGAGGTGCATGCTTTTGGAATTATATTTAAACATTGGGTTAGTAACATTCACTAATTCATAACATACTCTGTTAGTATCGCTTTAACTTACGACAATCTACTTCATCGCTGCCATCTCGAACGCAATCTCGGAAACCATCACATCGTAGCAGTATAGATATGCAAGTACCATCCTTACAACGAAACTTCCCTCTGTCTTTGCAGACGTGATCACCAGACCAGTAAAGCAGGCGAGATACTTACCATTCCATAACAAGAAGCATGTGCAGGAATGTTTATTCATAAATTTATGTAAACGTACAAATCTGAAAATTTTCCACGACTTTTCCTTTTATATATTATTTCAAAAAATCACACTTACCACAATTAATTTCGTCCGAGCCATCCCTGCAGTGAGATAGACCATCACATCTTTTTCTACTTTCTATGCAAGAACCATCGCTTGCGCACCTAAATTCGTCAGATCTGCATTCTGTAAGAATATTATATTTTTTATATATTCTAGTGATTTATAATTATTCTGAAGTTGGATTATAAAAATCGTATTTTATTCATCACTTTTTATTATATATTTTTTATATTTATAAAGTTGTTATGAATAAGAAATAATTAATTGTAGGTATTAAGTTAATATGAGAGAAAAGCTAGTAATCTATTTTTTTACATTAAACTTCTTGTCAGTTATTTATATTTAATATTATCTATGATGTAAATTTTGGTTCTATTTGTATGTTATGTTTTTCTGCGTTAAAATCAAACTAAATACAATTATTATTCTGTTGAAGTGTAGAGGTTCCTTGGTTAGCTAATAATAACTCTACGAGTAGTCTTTTTAAAAGCTTATTAAGAATGTATTATAAATGCTATATAACTTACCGCAGCCCTCCTCGTCCTCTCCATTGAGACAATCAAGGACACGATCACAACGTCTAGAACTTTCGATGCATCTCCCTTCATAGCAGAGGAAATCATCTTCACCGCATGATTCTGCAAATAAATACAATACTTAAATTTACAATTATATTCCTAGGACTGAGTCCTAAGACTTAGGTTACCATTTGACATTTTTACCCTATTTTTTCAATAATACAGAGAAAAACGCCCTCTACATATTTTTTTTGATATATGGTTTCCTACTCTGAAGGAAGAGGGCGCTAGTCAACGTATTTGTTTTCTTAAAAAGTTTGGTTTCACCATTCACGACGGATACAACAACTACCTACTCAAAGTCAGTTTATGAATCCCCTTTTCTGTGTTGAGCTTTGACGTAACTTGATCATATATTTACACAACTAATTGCCGTGAGTTTTATTGAGAACCAAGATAAGCCTAACATCACAAATATGTAAATATGATACAAACTCAATACCAACTTAAATATGGTTAATTAGTACACCAAGTGTTGACTCTAGTAGTAGTAGTAGTTGAGTATTTATCTTTTAGTTGTTGGAAATAAATAATTATAAAAATATATAATAAAATTAAAATCTAAGTTCAAATATTGTCATATTTTATGAAAGTGAAAGAGAAGCTGATGGATTGATATTTATAGGCAATAAATAGAAGATATGTCACCTCGATGCGATCACGTAACACTCATACTTATATGTTTGCATAAATCAACAATAAAATGTTAGAAGAACATAACACCACCAGATTTTCCTGCCATTTTTTCTCGGGCATAAACATTTTCAGAAACACCTTTGCATAGTTAAAATTCTGAAGACGCAGACAGGCCTACGTGCTAAACTTGGCATCGTATACTAAATAGGGGCGAGTTAGAGATAGCTTAAGCTTTCTTCTTCCAAGATTTTATGCTCAGTTGCCGTTTTTTATTAAGATTTAAAATAATACAAAACAATTTATTGATCTAACATTACTATAAAACGTTTTTTTTAAACATAATTTCAATAATGATATAGAAATTATTGTTAAAATAATACTTTATAATGCGTCAACCTTCCTGGTTATCAATGAATTTTAAATGATTCAAAATTTTTGATTTTGAGCTACAAATAAAGAAAATAATGAGTATACTTTTCTTTTACTTTTCTTCTGGTGACATAATTTAATAATAATAACAATAATGACTATCAGTTTTTGTTCTATTTACACTCAGTCGAAGGCTAAGCTGACTCGATTCTCCAAATTACAATAACATTTTAGAATGACGTAATCGAAAACGACTTTGGCTCTAAACTTGATACTGGTCAGGAATGCATTTCAATGAATCTACATCTAAGTGTTACAATACGAGGAACTACAAAGTTGTAGAATGACAATGGATATGTTTATATCGAGTGTCTACTTGGCAATATTTTACACGATATGATATTCATGTCGACTTGGCAAAGGATATTCATAACAATTCATGTTTTTTTAGAACTGTCGAGTTTTGTAAGCGGTATGTAAGCTTTAAAAAAATAATTTACAATTTTTTTTTCACCGAACGACGACGAACACAATAAATTATCCTGACCTACAAGTTCCAAAAAGTATCATTTTTTAAAGAATATACGAATTATTTTTATTATAAATATCTATAATTATTTATGATATTTAAATAACATACATTTAATAAACTCTTAACTTTAAATAAAGTCAGCTGTGCTACTTACAATTATATTTACGTTTGATTTTATTTTGACTTAAACAGACTTTCTCAAAATAATGTCTTATTTGTTTTCAATAACAATTAAAGTATTGAATTCAATAAATATAAATAACAATTGATATTTTTAAAATATCATCTTTTTAAATGGTATCCAACTTTATTAGGGAAATATACAATAATTTTTGAACATTTCTAAAACATGGATATTATGAAGTCTTTATAAATTGTTATTTGCGGTAACAGTGGAATTTATAAAGTTAGCGAAGGTTAAGTTAGCTTTAAAAGAGCACGACAGCTTACATTAAGCCACGATGAGATTCGGAAGTACGAAATAAATCAAATAAAATACTAATAATTACATATATATTTTATAAACAACTTTAAAAATACATACACATACAAATATCTATCTATATATATATATATATATTAATTGGAATTTAGAATAATTAAAAGTTTTACAATGTATAAGTTTTACGAATATCTACTTAAATATAAGTTTTTTTAAACTTTAGCTATTATTTATTAACATGAATGCCTCCTTCGAGTCGTTATACATCCGTGTAGCTAAAGTAATGGGTTTCAAACAAGGTAGGAACGACAAATAAATTAAACTATGTTATAAGTAGGCAACCTGCACCAGGCACAGGCTGTCCCTTATTACCAAATTGTCTCTGACGTTTTTGCTATGTTTTTTCAGTGGCTTTGACAGTGTTCGTTTTTGTACGATTTAGAAATAAATCAATTATATTTTATGTATTATATTAAGTTCTTTTTATTAACTTGGATCTTCTGACGACTGATCAAAATAATGTAATAATAACAAACTTAAAAAATATATATATACAAATTATCTGTTAAAGTTATAATATATAAATCAAACTGAGTATAAAATTATGAAAGTTCATTGTGCAATTATTTTAATGAAATAGTTTGTAAGCTTACGTTTTAACATGTTAATAGACGATAAAACATAATCGTATATTTAAGTCCAAGTAAAACATTATAACTATGTAACAAATATTTGTACATGTATGATTTACCTTAAAAGAATACTCTTTAAGGGGTAAACCGACCTATAAGGAGTACACGCATTTGAAGAGGAACCGGCATAAAAATTAAAGAGACTCTTAAGACTCTATTATGTAGAGTCTATTATGCAGTCACTTAAAAAATCTAAACAGACTCCGGGTAGCGACCCCGCACGTAAGTAACCAACAGATACACAATAGCCGAATTAAATTTACAAAGAAACACTATCCTGTCAAAGTGAGATGGGTCTTGATAATCCAGTCGGGGCATACATTTGTATATCGTTAGTAAAGGACACAACACAATGACAATTGATACAATATGCAAAGCAAGAGAATTAGATGGTTATAAACGTCAACGCGTTTCTTTTGACATTCGTGATTTATTTATAATATTCCACATCACAGAATTTATTTTTTAATTTTATAACTAACATATTATGTAAGTATGTTATATTATAAGAGTTAAAGTTTGAAAATATCAATACACATGTTTAGCCATGTTAAGCTTATTTAAATTTATATAAATGTAGAATGATAAATACGGGCGAAACGATTCGAACCCGCGACCTCTGGATCCGTCAATTGCTCTACCAATTGATAGAGCGAAGAATATTTATATAAAAATTATTTATATACAACTTGACTGCGGATTAAACTAAAAATTGTTCTCGGAATTCCGCAACATGTAATTCTTCGACGATCAGAAAACAGATAAATAATAATAGCGCTTTTTCATTATTGTTTTGCAGCTTAACGCCGCAGACAGACGAGACAGACTAACAATAATTATTTGTTTACTTTGTGTCTTAAATATTACATTGAATTTTTATCCTAATCTTTTATTTTATCATGTAGGTACTTGCGTTGTTCTATCTTTTTAAAACTGAATTAAATTATCAGTTTAGATTTAAAATATATAAATAAAATCTATGTTTTTTAATCTGGTTATTAATATATATATATATATATATATATATATATATATATATATATATATATATATATATATATATATATATCTGGTTATTAATATATATATATATATATATATATATATATATATATATATATATATATATATATATATATATCTGGTTATTAATATATATATATATATATATATATATATATATATATATATATATATATATATATATATATATATATATATATATATAATAGGCATCCTTACTCGCACTGTCATGTTAATAACCTCATCTCTCTCTCGTGGTTAATCTTTCGTGAACTATAGTGGGTCGTATGGTAAAAATATGAATGGATAAAAATGCATCCATTACCAACATAATGAGAGCATTAGATGTATATGTTATTATTACTTAATGCTTTAATTTTTATTCTTTATTTTCATTCAATCTTTAAACAATGTATGTAAAATGCGGAAGGTCTTTCAAAATAATCTCAAAGCAACTCTACTCACAATTTTTTCGTATTATTATTCTAACCAGGTATAGCGCCGCGTTAGCCGCCTGAGCGAATAATAAACATTTTTTTAAGGTGTATCTCGGTTCCTTACTTTATTAAAGAATTTAGTATTTATTTCTCTATTCCTATTTAGTTTATGTAAACTGTGTCAAAATACCTCAAATGTTGTTGTTTATAATAACATTAGAAAAAAATATAGTTGTATATTTGGAATTCATAAACATTGTCCATGTATTAACTTGCTTCTTATGGCATAATTTAATATCTGCTTTCAACCGCTACCCTATCACTCACGGCAGAAACGCATTTTAGTACATAATGTTGCTAAGATGTTAAACACAAGAAACATACATATAGAAAGGTCAATCAATTACTTCATCTTATTTCTCCAAACTAAAAAGAATTTAATTCATTGATTTCAGTTGCATTGGTCCTTTTGATCGGAAAGTAAGAAGCTTCTTTATACAATGGTTGGAGATTAAATTAAATATTTCATATAAAATCCTGCTTTGCCTTGACTTCACAGGTCCTGCTTAATTAATCGTATATAAGAGCCCTTTACTTCTCAACGTAATCGATATCTCACTTTGAAGTTTGAACTAAACGCGAGTTTTTATCAAAAGATCTATGAATATTGAATACCTCATCTCTAATTAATGTCCCATAATCGGGTCTTGACACAAAACTATAATATATACGACATTTGGTACATTGCTATATGGCTGCATAAATAAAATAATTGAAAAAAATATAACTGATGTTATTACTTTTGCAGAAAATTCTGGATAGTTTTTTTTTTTGTCTTTTGATAAAGTTTCCGGTAAATATCTCCAAGAGAAGAGAAAGCAAGCCTTCGATACTTTCTTAGTCTTTATTGCAATGTATCAAAGTAAAAAATATTAGATTTATTCCGGCGGGGTATAAATTTTATTGTTTTGCATGAAGTAACCCGGGCTGATTGTATCCCGCCCCTAAATTCTCAGGCTATTGGAATATTTAGAATGGACGCAAATCAAAATAAAAAAGACTCCGTTACAAAAAAAAAACTACTAATTGACACATATATTTGTATTCATAGATATAATCTATATTATTCGAACCCATTGTATTTCAATTGGTTGATTCTATTGTCTTAATACAAACTGTTCGTTTTATCTTTGTAAAATATTTTTATTTTTGAGAGTCTACAGTTAAGTTTCAACTCATTAATTTCAGATCTCAAAAATCTAATGTTATAAAAATATTCAAATTCTGATAAGGGTAGATAACATAAATAATCAATCAATTTATATTTTTAAATAAATCTTGATATATCACTGTATGCATATTTCACAAAAACAGATTATAATAAACATCATACTACGAAGTGCTAGTTTTTAATACTATCTGTAAATATAGGTGTGATAAAAATTGTCTTGTCTAAACTTTCATAAGACTGTGGCAGTTATATGACTAAACATAATTAAACACGCCTCTTGAACTCTGATTACACTTAAAATAGGAACATTCTGTCTATATGAAAATAAATATCCAATACTAGATTATGTGGAACAAAATAGTTGTTTTGGTAGAAAGATTTTTTTTTGAACATTTATTTAAATTTGCGGCTTTTAATATATCTGTGCATGAGTGAAATGATTGATTTAAAATCACAGCTATGTTGGGTAATTTAATCTTTTCATTAACCCTGATTTATTTTAGGTTTATACGTAGGTATTAAAGAACTTACTAAAAAAACCTCGTAGAGGCCAATGAACAATATATTTATATTCTTATTTAGGCAAGTACACCCGCGAGCTACTTTTCTTTAAAAACAAATAACTACCAAATGAATCCATTTTTTTTCTTTCCCGATGTTCCAAATTTTGGCATTTATAACAGTTTTAAAAGTGATAGTTATACAACAATATTTAGAGATGCGCCGAATAGTGGTTCCACCGAATAACCGAATAATATATGGTTTAACTTTTACCGAACCGAATATTCAGCCAAACTATTCGGTTTACCATTCCATTGTGTATTTACCATAGACAGGTTCTAACATGTACGTTACGTGTACGATTTGTCGTTTAAAAATATTGTTTTGAGGTTTAAAATAAATACTGGTTTAAGTATCAAAACACCCCTTACCGATACTAAATACTAGTTAGTATTTAGTAAGTAGGAATAAAAAATACATATAATGAATTGATATGTTTCGAAATAAATGTTGATTAGAATCTAAATTGCTTTTTATTATTAAGCTATACCTATTTAACACATTATTTATAAGATTACATCGACTTCTAATATGACATAAATCTTAGCTTTGTCTTTTAGTACTTTATCGTGTCGTTTTACGTGTAGCCAAAAAAATAGAAATTATCGAACCGAACATATTCGGCACCAAAACCGAATAATTCGGCCTAATACGAATAGCGAAAAAGATGCCGAATACACCGAATACTTAACGAATATTCGGCGCATCTCTAATAATACTGTTGTGGGATATTATTGAGTGAGAACTTTATATATAACTAGTGTATTATAGGAATTACTAAGCAATAACTTGTTAAAAAGGGATCTATATTTACAACGAAATTCCAAAAAACAACAAAAATTATGTTCAATAAAAAAGCGCATTTAATTGTAATGGAAGTGCATGATTGTTAAAATGAGAGCATATTTTATCATGTTTATCTATCGTAGTACATCCGTCCCAATTATCGATGAACTCCTAAACCACGACATTCTAAAAACCCAGCTGCTATATTTATATATGCCTGCATGTACATTATTATAAACATATGTATAAATATCCTTTTTTCATCAATTTTGATTCGAATTTCTTACCTCGGATAATATAATAATATGCAACTTTTTCCATAATATTTGTTTCTTTTTGTAAACACCACAGAAATAGACAATAATCAATATCAAAGATATATATGTATTATCAAAATTTATATTAACATTTGGAGGTCTAAACTTGGTTATAAAAAATATTTTGATAAAATTATCCAGTACATATTACACCAAGAAAAAAATAAATGTAAAAAAATAACAATAATAATAACAAATAAATATATAATAATAATAATTTATGAAATAAATTTCTTTTTAAATTTGCTTTATGCCTTTAGACAGTCAGTCTGTTTGTAAATTTATGTATGTATAGACTGATTATTTATTTAGAAAAACTAAATTTGTGTACTGTGCTTATATTGATTTATCAAATATAACAACTACTTTAATAATACTCATAATATTTTACCGTATGATTTTTGTAGATATTTCATGTAAAAAAAAAAATCCAAAATAATTTACCAAAATTTTGTAATTTGGTACTACTTGAAGAACTGATAAATTCATTCAAGGTTTAACTTTAAACAATATTAATATTTCAACATTGTAATTTCATTTAGCGTATTTTATTGTTTCCAAAACCACGTCATCATCAAATCATATTAAAAGTGTCAATATACTTACGCCTGATGATATTCTGCGCCGACAGAGTTGTGATGGTGACGAGAAGACAGACGGACACACAGGTCCAACTATGTATTATCATTGTAATCACTGAATTATTGCATTTATTTCGTTTTTACTACCGGTTCGATTCGGGTCGAAATCTAGTCGTTAGTTTAGCAACAGTATCTCAATTATTTTTCGGATTTCACTCCACACGATAGATTATAGATTTTATCCTAAGTTATTCTTAGGAATTAGGATTGGGACCTTAATAATATGCAATATAAAAAAATCCTGTCTATCTTTTCATCAATAAAGTTTAGTCTGTTTGAAATTACCCGTCTACAAAGCATCCCGGTTCGTTCACACAGACATTCATAGTTCATAAAAGATCTCGTGATAAGCAATCCTGACACTAAAGGAAATTAGTTTCGAATAAATATTGTTTGAAGCACGTGCATTGTCAGGATTATGATCTATTCATGAACCCAGTATTTTTCTGTGAGATATGAAGTACGTATTTGCAAAATATGTAGCAAAAGTCCATATTAGCAAAATATGTAGCAGAAGTCCATATTTGCAAAATATGTAGCAGAAGTACATATTTGAAAAATATGTAGCAAAATTAAATATTGCACAAATTTGTAGCAAACTTAACTATTTGCAAAATTGCATATTTGCAAAATATATAATAAAAGTCCATATTTGCAAAATCTGTAGCACAAGTACATATCTGCTAAATATATAGTAATTAAGAATTTTAAAGTTCGGAGCAAGAGGCGATATGATAGCACACATAGTCAAGGTTGACTGGGATTTTGGTGTTATCATTCCAGTAGATAAAAATACTTCTTACAAGCGTCTGAACCGAGCGAACTGAGTTAAGCAAATTGATAACATATTTGTCCAAATTAAGCACATAATGATAAGGTTCCGTCCATTTTTCATTACCTTAACTCGATGGTTATATAATTTGATCAAAATAATATCCTACATGGACGCTTTTAATTTTTTTACAACAATTTTATTGATAATGATAGTTTTTGAAATTGCTCGCACACTTAGCCATATTAAGATTAATTACATTTTTAATAAAATCAAAATGAAAAAAATTAGAGACGGCCAGAATTCGAACCTGCGACCTCTTACTGCGATATATTTTAATTCCATGTTTCAAAAATTTAAAAATATAGTAATTATTGCATGTGTCAATTTACCGCTGACACGATATTGTTTAACACGAAAAATGCATCTGATAATTACAAGTAACTATTCTAAAAACAATAATTTAATATGCATAGTATAGTTAATACTGTGAAAACAATGATAAAAATTATACCGTCCGTGTACTACTTTTATACAACAAAATAATTCAGATAATTGTATATATAAAATTAGTTTCTTAATGAAATCGTAACAATTGCTTTTGAAATAAAAAAAAATACCTATATATACTAAATAGTGTATACATTAATCACAACACGACTAATAGCAAAACAATAACAATTTGTCTAATAATTATTTCATAAATAACACTGTGTCATAATGGGATAAAAATATTTATTACACACATGCTGTGATCATCGCTATTATTATTTATTTCGTCCAAACATCTGGATTTCAAACTGACCTTGATACTAAAGTTACGTCATCTCTACTCTTATACTACTTGAATGTAGTAAAATAAATTGAAATAACGAAGAGCTAGAGAAGAAACTACTCTCTGTAATCATTATTAAAAAAGTTAAATAAAAGAAACATCTTTCTTTTGATATAACATAAAAAAAAGCTAATTCACAATATGTTTCACATATGTCATAAGCTATACCGTATTTTTATGTGTGGGAATGATTACATTCTCAACTCGCAAAACAGCACACATGTTTCATTTTTAAATAAAAACAATTATATTTTTTATAACTGCACGTATAATTTACATTTATAAAGATTTGTGTTCGCACCCTTCATTACCGCAGCTCTTAGCTGACTTCAAATATGTGCCTAGGTTAGGGTGTTAAGTCAACAGTTCATAACTATGCCAAATAAAACTACTTGCATATTTATTTCTCAACAACAAATTTAATGTTTCTAAAATTATAAAAATAATTAATGAAAATGGAGGTTTAATACAATATTTGTAAAGCTACAAGGACTTGAGAACTATCTTCACTCTATATCTATAAACGCTTTTAACTTAAGTGTGTTATTCACTCACACAAAGATAGTTTTGTAATCACCGCTCACCTTTAATGGATGCGCCAGTTTTATATTTTTCAATCAGTTTCTTCAATTAAATAATTGATTTTTATACAAATGATATTAAATTTATATAAAAGGGACTATACTAGAAACATATTATTACGAATATTACGTATATTTATATTATAATACCTGTAACATATTTATAATACAAGTACCTAATTCAAATTATTTATGACTTCCACTTTATTTATATACGTCTTCGACCAAAACGTAAGATATATTGTGGAATATATTTGAATAAAACCTAGTTAATATTGCGTTAAATCTGGTTTTATTTCAACTAATATCGTATCAAATTATCTAATGTTATTAATTGAAGAAAAATACATCCACATCACTATTATTGCGTAAGTAAAATGTAATCAAATTGATTGCTTCTATAAAGCTGTCCGTATTAGACACACATATACATACAGTGGCATTCCATTTGTGCTTATTAATAATATATAATCTTTAAATAAAAGTTTAAGGGTTGAAAGTAGTTTTAATTATTTAAATATGTTTTTTTGACAATACTGACCTAATTTGTTTTGGCCTAATTTAATTGAAGTTTAAATTTCAAAAGAATGATGACTATTTGTATTACTAGATTCAAAGACACTGTATAGATGTGTGACACACAAATACTGGTTAATTATTATTGTAGATATAAAACTATCGCGTGCTCCAGTACGGAACCAACATATTTATTTACGAATTAAAAGTTAGAATGTTCAACTGCGAATTTGTGAGAGGAACAGATGAAAACTGTGAGACTAACTTTAAAATTGTCGGTTAAATGGGAGAAGTGTCATATAACCTGTTTATCTCGATAGTGTAGACGTCTGTCAAAGACGCCTACAATCCTTGCCTAGGTAAAAAGATGAAAGGTCACATTACACTTCTGTTCGGGAACAAGACACCATTGTATACGTCATGTCTTTGAAACAATGCCTATTGAGGGATGATACCCCATTGTTTGTGATGTTTTGAATATTACTAGGTGCCACATGACCTCATATGCCTTTTTATGCCAACTCTTTGCACTTGCTTATACTGGACTTGACATTATTAAAAGAAACAACTTCAATATTGAATATAAATTCGTATTTAAAAAATATATAGAGCTTTAAGCTTTATAAATATCAACTTGGTCTATTTATCAAATTAAAGTTACAACAACAATCGGAAACAAAACGCGATACACAAAATTATAAGATTTATTTCGGAAGGTTATTGCGGCACACTTATTTTGAAACTGATATTAATAATTTCATGATGAGCGGGTATCGCGTGCGTGCGCTACGATACTGTACGCTGAAACAAGACTGAACTACATGCGTTTCAGTAATATTATTAATTTCATTATCATTTCTTATGTAAAATCATAGTGATTTGCATACAATGTTACTAAAAAAATATTAACAATATATATTAAAAATAATCAAAATTAATTAAATAAAAATATATTTACACAATATTAATAACATGTTTTAATTTATAAACATTGTATAAATCCTCGAGTAATAATAAACTTTTAAAAGTAGCAACATTGTTTAGGTATAGTCGCTATCTCCTATCACTTAAGTCCTGGTATGCGGTAATCGGCAAATAGTTGCTCTTTATGCAAATCTGTACATCGTCACGACAACTTGTGTTTTGTCTTTTTAACTCGAACCGCATTTGCCTTAGTTCAATATTTTACAAAGAGAAAGTTTCTTTTATTAAATCTATAAAGTTTTTATAAAGCAAAAAAGATTTGACAATATGATTATATTTTAAAAGTATCTTAATCTTTGAACATAACTACATTTATTAATTATTATAATATTAAATTAAGAGTACTACTGACTAACGATTTTGTAGCAATGACAATTATACGGTGCCCTAAATTTTAAAACAATAAAAAAATGTTTTTATTGAAAACTTGTTGTAAAATTGATCAACATGTTTAATGCTTGTTTGAAATATCGATAAACATGTATAGCCATGTTAAGCTTATTTAAATTTAAATAAATATAAAATGAAAAATAAACAGATACGGGCAAGGATTCGAACCCGCGACCTCTGGGAAACCGTCCCGTCGCTCTACCAATTTTGCTACCGTAGCGCGGGTTTGAATCCTTGCCCGTATTGGTTTATTTTTCATTTTATAATTATAAATGTTTAATCCTGTTCTGTCACCAATATATTCACTTTTTTGTGTCTATCTATGTTCTATTGGAATATTCTAAATAATATATAAGCAAAGTATTAGCTTACCTATTAAATATCCCGGGAATAAAATAAAATATTATACAGCGTCAGTGTACACTTACTTTTTTTTATTTATGTTAAAAATGTAACTGGACGCTGAATAAAGTTTGATTGTAAAATAAAATAAAACTTACATAATATTTTTTTTTTTGTAAAAGTTGTGCTTAAAAGTACGTTGCTTGTCAATATATATACTAAAGAACCTAGTTTAAAATTTGAATATCCTAGCTTAAATAAAAAGTAGCAGTCGTCATGGCACGATCCAAGTTATTCATTTGATGAAAACAGAGGACAAAACTTTTACTTCACAAGGCACACCATGAACAAACAATACCTCTGAAGTGTATTATAACTTTTAATGCGCATCTATTTAATTTACAGAAAACTATGTACAAAGTTAGCGTATTAGTCATACTCCAGGAACTTTTAAAATTGTACAACAATTCTTTTGTACCTTATGTGACAATAACTTAACGAAACGATAGTAGCCTCATAGGTGTCACCTGCATATGTGAGAAATATACATGTTGATGACGAAGGTAACAAGACACTATAGCTCAATTGGCGATAGTGACGGATAGAGATCGCAGGTTCGATGGGTACTTATAAACATACATTTTTAAACTATATTTATTAAAATTTAATGAATAGATCATTATTTATTAATGCTAATTAACCAATTATCTGGGTTAGTGACCACATAAAAAGCTTAAATTGTTTTTGAGTGATGGTTCATTATGGAATAAATGTTAGTAGACGAGGCTTTCATGCAACAATGTAATATAAAAAGCTATCCTTAACGTACGATGAATGCATTTAGGGCATCATCAAGAATTAATCAGCAAGAGTCTGACCCTCCACACCGATTATAATTATCGGTAGAACATATGACATACGGATAAAATGTATGTTTTTGTTAAAAAATACAAAAAATGTAACTCAATTTACATGTACGTCAACCACTCTTACTATCTCTGAATTACTTACAACAATATTGAAAGAAAATATTTATTAACAAAATAAATAAGACACAGTGTGCAAAAATATAAGTATTCTTTTCAGGTTTTTATACATTCGCAGACACAAATGTGATATTCATTACAGTCTTAACAAATATAATTTATGTAATATATATAGTTTTTATATAATATATATATAATATTGTTCATAGATTAACTTGTGTTGTATATTAAAAAGTATGAATTATTGGTTTTTAAAACCGAATAAATTTAAAATACATTACATTTTATAAAAATAAAACGAAATTAGGCAAGTTTTATATAAAGATTTTTAGTTTCAAAAAAATAAACATTTTTCTGGCAAAATGACACTTGGATTCTGTATAGTTTAATTAATATGAGGCAATAAATATTATATGTAAAAAAATATTAATTTGTTAAATATTTTAGTAGAATTATAATCAAACGCCTGATTGTTATTCGATGACAATATTAAATGAAAATTTTAATTGTCGTGCTAAATGTTAATTAATGGTTTACTCCACAATTGTACCAATCATAGTAAAAAAAAAATATTGTTTAAATATTAATCATAAACAAAATACTGATTTTCTAGTATTTTTTTTTTAAATAATTATAACTTTTACCTATTATGTTTAAGCGGTCTTAACTTGCTTACCAAAATGCATATTTTAATTAGCTATAGAATATTAAACAGATCTTCAGTATAAAGACACTATATGTAATCAGTTTTCTCTGAGGGTGTCGTTATGAAATCTATATGATGTATTTTATGTTTTACTAGCTGTACCTGCGACTTCGTACGCGTATATATCGATTTCAATAAAAAATACGATAATATAAAACCCTTCAAAGTTTCATCCAAAGTTTTTGCGTTTTGGAGTATTTCTAATTTATATTTATATCTTTTTGTAATTTTTAATCACAGACATTTTTTTTATTGTAAAGGGTATTATTATTCCCTGAGGTAAGACTACTTTCAATTTTGAAAAAATGTCTTATCGCAATGGCACGAAAATAACAAATTATTAACTTCTTTATTTTTTAACCGATTTATGTAAAAAAAAACTATATGTTAAGTGAAGCCCTTGAAAATATATTCCCGAAAACTGCATTCAAACCGGTTAATCCGTTTCTGAGATAAGAGTGCACAAACATACAAACGTACATATACAGACATACAAACATACAGACGAATAGACAAAATGAAAAAACATTGTTTTGAGTTCTCTTGTTATATAAAGCTTTTTACTATTTTAAATGTACAGAAATCATTCCTCTACATATTTGTTACATGTATAGAAGAAGATTTGCATGGTTCCCATTACGTGATTGACATAAATTGACATTACTTTTTTATTTCTTAACCGATTTAAATGAAACAAAAACTAAATGTTAAGTGAAGACAATTACAATATATTCCTGAAAATCGCATCCTAATTGGTTAAGCCGTTTCTAAGATTAGCGTGCATAAACATACAGATATACAGACATACAGACTAACAGACAAAATCACAAACCATTTTTTTGTGTTCTCTTGCTATTATAAAGGCCCCCCATTATGTTTTTTTTATATTTTTCATGTACAGAAATCACTGTGACATTTTTATTATACGTATAGAGACAGACAGATTAAAATAACCCCAGTCTTCAACCGAAAAAATATTTACATATATTTACTAAATATAATGTTTGTTAGATTTTTTTGTTGATTAAATACAGGAAATATAATTTTAAAGGACTGTAAATGACTATTTGATAACTTAATGTCATTTTCCAAGATGTGTTCTAAGATGTCGACCTCGGGAGTTGCTATGGAAATAACTAGTGTTATTGAAATGATAACAAATTACTCTTTTGTTTATTTCATATTTGGATATTATTATATAGATAACGAACCATATAAAAGTATTTTAATGATGCAACATTTACTGGGATCATGTAGTTACGAAGTTACCAAGTACATGAAAGGCAATTAAAAAATGTATTTTCGACATAGTTTAGTTCAAATATTAAACGAGAGAAATTTTATTCATGAAGTCCAATATTTTCTAAGAAATTGTGTACAGAATAATGTAATGTTGTAATAATATTGTTTAGTGGAAATAGAGCATTATCCTTTGTAACGGGAAAGTTGGTGTCCCATCTAAATTCACGAATGTGTGTCGTATTTCGCAAACAAACAGCGATCTTAGATCAAAGCGAATTTGAATAAACACTTACCAACACTTAAGACGTTCAAATAAAATAACTTCTGTACCTTGTATTAAAAGACAATCATCGTTTTCACAAACATTTATTTGTTATATACTTTTTATTTAGAATTTAATAAATAAAATTTTGGATTCTAGATTCTTATTAAAATGTCAGTAGTTAAAGTTTAACAAATAAAACATTCAACATAGCTTAACAGTTTAGAAATAAGATGCTAAGGGGGTAAAGATTTTTTTTCGGGAGTAATCTAAGGTGCTACTTACATGAGAGTAAACTTAAAAATATATATATTCTATAATTTAAACTGGTATTCTATAAAAATAGAAAAAGTTTCTTTTTTCATAATTTATTATAAACTTCGATAAATTGTAAAGATTCGAAGCTTATAAACTATTTGTTTCAAGTGGATTGGTAAATATATAAAAAATAATAAAAAAATAATAAAAATCCAAATAAAACGTCAAAAGCTCAGCATTTAAAACCTATAGATATCATGAGTTATTGAAGTATTTACAACAAAAATAGACATTTTAGTAACAAGGAGATGTAAAGTCTAAAGTTTATCATGTGTTAACATGCCTTTTGACCTTAATTTGAGACGACGGTCGAACCGATCTGGGGTAAAACTAGATAATATAATAAAACTATGAAGAAATAGAGATAACCTTGCAAAATATTTAAGAATTCATCAATTAAACCAATAATTAACTATTGTCTTATATTTTTATGTACATATTTTATTTGTCTGGAATATTTCAGAATTATTTATTAATATAACAAATAAAACAATGTATGCTGACAGAAATGTATAGAGTATGAAACATAAAATAAAAATAACAATTTAACTTGGCGTTCTTATTTTTAATTATATAGAAAGTAAAATCAGACAAGTCCAATAAATAAGTCGCGGAACGATTTTGAGAAACATTACATTATAATGACAATAAAAATCTTCTAAACAGCGTCAGTGACACATTCGAGTAATTAATTATTTTTTTTAATATTTTTCTGTTTATATAGTATTGTTCAATTTCATGGTTCCGCGGAAAGTGCTCTAAGTAATGGCAGACAGATGAGCCAAGAAGTTATCCTAAAAGTGGCTTTATTTCGAATAAAAAATATGTAGAACCCTAAAAATACAAATTATATTTCTGAATAACCATACAAGACATTACTTTTAATTTTCATAAGAACAAAAAAAACCGTTATTACAGAATTTAATCGTTAGAATAATAATATTATAAAAGTCGTTAGATATATGAATCGATTCTTACGTATATAAACGGTATATTTTCCTCCCAAAAAATGAATTAGGTCTGATTGAGCGAGACGATGCTGTACTTTTTTATTCTTCTTTAGACTTATGTCTAATCAGTCTCGTACAGTGCATTTAAAAGCAGAGATAATTAGAGCGAAAACTAGATGCTGGGCTGAAGAAAACACTATGAAAAATATATGCAGTCATAATTACTGTCCTTATGACGCTGCCTTACTCGTCTGTTGTTTGCTTTTTGTTAAACTTTTTTAATTTAAAGTACAATAAATATAAGATTAAACATTACCTTACTTTTTTTATTGACCTAAACGTGATTTAGCGATGGTATGTTATAAATATGAAGAAAGATATAATAACATTATTGTTATTTAAGCAGGAGGACTTAAATCTAAATATTATATTTTTTGGCTTAACCGATATTCTTAATCGTTCGCTTCGTTGATTTTTATTTATGATTACGAAGAGATCTAATTACAATAGGTTCGGTATTTTACTTATTATCAATTTAAGAAATAATAGATTTAAATTTGAGTATAAAAACTCTTGAGTTTTATACTAACTCACAACCGAACTCATGTATTATCCCCTAATAGTTAACAACTATCAACATTGAATTAAACATGAGCTTATTTTAATTCACATAAATAAATAAAAGGAAATGTGCGGTGAATTAATTCACATTACATACTGAATACTTATTTATGTCTAATGTTTTTCCAATGTTATTTATTATCTCAGAGCTTAGGTCATGTTCTCTTGATCTGAGTATACGATAACAATTTAGTTGCCATGACGACCTTTTAATTATCTAATGCAATATATCATATACTACTAATTTTTATATAAATTATATTTCTATGTAAGTACAAAATCAAAATAATTTACTTTTAATTTTTATATAAATAATATCACCTATAATGAATTATTCAATGGTAACTGGCTTATTCTTACACTACGTATAATATTTTATTTTAAACCCAAGTAATACTTTAATAACTTTAATTCATAATACCACAAAGAAATCGTTTGCACCATTTTCAATTATAAATTTTCCATCGACTCTCTTTTTGGTGACTAATTGCAAAAAGCAGGATCTAGATTATCCAGGGATTACATTTACAGTTCCTTATTTTCATCAAATATCCAAGAAGATTATAATATATACGTATTGATAATATTTTCAGCTTATAATATGAATGTTGAACGAATTACTCTAGAGGAAGTTTACAGTTCAACTTATAGTGGGCTGTATCGTTAAATTAAGTATCGTTAGCACACCTCTGAGAGCTGCGGTACCAAAACAACAGACCTCTATGTGCTACATATCATTTGCATCATTACTAACAGACTCCTTTATTATGTTCGGCTTCTTACAACGTGACGCGGATGTTGTAGGAAGCTAGGTTCATTGACCGCTAAAATAGTTTTGGTAAACATTTAGTCTTACTATTATTGAGTACAATTTAAATACAAGAAATATATTCTAATTCACATTTATAATGCATATTTTTTTAATTACCTATTCTGATATTAACTTATGAATCGAATTTGTATTATTCTATTATATTTAAGCAAAATGTATCTTCAAGATACAAGCTTGTATTTCTATATATCTTAGGATTAACTTTAATCTTTATTAGAGCTTAATATTCATATAGTTAGCAATTAATAATATTATTTATGTAAAATCGACATTCATGTAAATTACTGCAAAATAAGATAAAGATTTATTATAAGATATCTTAATAAATGTTACTATTTCATTTTTGTAAATAATTTACTTAATATTAAAATAATCTTGTTATCACGTATTTTGATAATATTTCTGTGGTATTTGAAGAGTAATTAATGTTTTACATTTTTATCTTGTATGATCCATCTTCAGAACTAAATCAAATCTTAAATTATACAATGTCTAAATACGCCAGTGAACAGTGAATGAATAAAAATATTTCTATTTTACACATGAATTTTAACATGATAGGAAAGTAATTAAAATTTGACATATTTTTTGTTATCAACAATTTTTATCTTATTTTATAACGGCGTAAAAAGTATTTGAAATGACAACTGAAGGATAATTTATATGTTTTAGAAAATATCACCTAGTAAAGTGTTTTTTTGCAATATTTATATTAAAAATGAACGGCAAATAGTTTTTTAAATTGTTAATTTAGAAAATTATAGTAAATTATATTTTATCTTATAAAAAACGAGCACACCCTTTTACAGTGAAAAAACTTTTAAACTAAAATTACACGCAAGAGCAAGTACAAAGTAGCAAGCGACTTCTAAAAACATAAGAAAAATAAATTATTAAGTTTGCTAAGTTTTAATATATTTTTTATATATACCAACTGGCCGGTCAGAAAGTACAGATAGATAGAGATAGATACTCTTATATAAATTATATAATATATTATACACTAAAATAACTATTTTTTTCAAATACTTATGAAATATTTTAAAAGTTTGCCAAGCTCTCTGCGAGTCTGCGGTTTATAATTAAATTCATTATTTATTGACCTTAAGTGTGGTATCAGTACATTTACATTTTATTTTTTATTTTATAAGGTTAAATGTAATTTTCAATAAAATACTTTTCATAATGTAGCGTTGCTTAGTATCCCAGGTACGAACTCGTAATTATATGAATAAGGATTGTTTTTAATTTCCTTTTTTTTTTCTTGTAAAGAAATTTAGTACTAAAATTTGTTTTTATGCAATAATTTTGTATATACTTACACTACATGTAAACTAAGAATCTACTCAATTTTTGAAACAAAGATTAAATTTTAATTATATACTTTGTTATGTGGTGTACATTTAAAATATTTTAAATAATCGCCGCATAACGATACTGTTAATGTGATTCTGTGGGTTTGCATTGATATCAAAATTCCGAACCAAGCCTCAAAACTTTGGTCGGTTGTTATTATTGAAATAATAAAATAAAAAGCAAAATTATCATACGTGCTTATAAATACTTTTATATATGGTATTAAAGGGAGAAATGTACAAATTAGCCTCCAAAAAATAGTTTAAGAGAGATTTTCGTTCCGAGCACAAATCGGCTAAATGCCAATTTTAAGTTCTAAACTGCTAATGTAACTAAGGAAATGTTTGGAAGTTTTCTCTCGTTATTCGACGGCACATCGGTCGTTATTTTAAACTGGAGTTAGGTTGAAGGTAGAAGGTATTCAGATAAACCGTGTGGAGTGCAATACGCATTGAGATTTTGTCACAAAACTTACGTATATCGTGAGCTACCGCGCGGTTGTCGGAGCGTGCGACCGGTCGCTCGTACGGAGAAGGACTGAATGCCTCTTCACGACAAGCAGAGTCCGTAATGCATTGCCTAGAGCCGAGTGCACAGCGATAGAGCTGGCGTAGGCGGTAAATAACTTCGGCCTACGGGTATCGTGGACCCAACCTTACAATTATGGTAAGTTAATTTTAAGATAAATAATACACATTCCTCTGTTGTTTTGCATCTGCTATGTATGATGATTGAGTTTTTTTTTATTTCAATACAACATGAACTATAAGTAAGTGGCAACTTTGCAAGTGATATTTGTGCTTTTTGTCTTATATATCTATAAGCTAAATTTAAATTCCTATTCTACTCATCAACAATATTTATAATATTTATTATAAACTTAGAACACATATACTCAATTAACTAAATTAACAGTTATAAGCGGGATAAATACAGAATATACCTACTGTTTTTATTAACAATCTTTTCAAACGGACTTGTACCACATTCATTAATTTCTAACTACAATATACTCGTATGAATGACAGTGCATCTGTTATCTTTTGGTAGCTGTCACTGTAGTGGTCTGATGATCGTTCAAAATATTTTATACTGGAAACCGACAATGTTGACTAAATGTACGAATATAGTAACTATTTTAAAAAATATTCATCAAATAAATTATAACAATAATTTAAAATAAAATTTTGTCGAAATAAATTTAATGGAAAAATAAAATAATAACAAAATAGAACATCATGTATAAGTGCTGGTTGACTACTATGTCATAAGACCGGTGGCGGAATACGATCTACTGTTAGTACTATACATCTTATAATCTAGAGAATGTGCTGTGGTTGTAGTACTAGATGTAATTAACGTATATAATAAGAGTATTTGTTTATGATATAAAAAATAATAATTGTTAAATAATAACAACCGAAAAGGTGATTCGAAATTTTATTTTATATGGTTTATAGTTTTTAAAAAACAGTTTAAGTGGAATATTAATGGTAAAATTATTATAGAAAGAATAAATACATATAGAATGATAAATAAACCGATACGGGCAGGGATTCAAACCTGCGATTTCTAGGAAACCGCCCTGTCCGTCTACCAATTGAGCTACCGTATCGCGGGTTTGAATCCCTGCCCGTATTGGTTTATTTTTCATTGTATATATTTTTTAATTAAAGCTTAACATGGCTATAAATATTTATAGATTTATATCAATGAATTGGTAGGATCAATTCCCTAAATATTATAACCAGAACCAATCCCATAACAAAACGATAACAATTAAAACGAAGCGAGTACTTTTAAAGAGTGCCGTCACTCAGAACCTAACAAAGTTTTCTTACAAGGTTTCTGGGGTAAGACACCTTGCACTTATTAACTTCGAAACGACTCTCGGACTTACGGTCATTCCTAAGAAGTGCGGCAACGAAACTGGACTTGAAATACCTACTTCATTAATGGGGTAGGAAGCTTGAAAACACTCCCTTTGTTGAGAGAATCGGGTAGCGGGTAGCGGTCGTCTCAGGTTAAGATAAACTTTGGCTAACTTTGTTACCACTGTCACACATATAATAATATTAAGTATTTTAGAATTTATGTTCAATTATTTAATCTTCATATAACTTAATGATTATCCAATTTTGTGAATGTGTATAACTTTATTTGTACTTCGGAAAATATTATTTTATAAAAAAAATAGAACCGAGATTCTTTTATATAACTAGAAATGTATGTAAGTATTACAAACAATTATAAGTTTCTGCTATAAGTGATAATTACCGAGAGAGACTCTCAGAGCCGTCAAAGGAAGAAATATTTAAAAGTACTTAAGTTATTGCTCTTATGCTTTAATTATATAAATAGAGACAAAATAATTAAGAAGTGAATCATTTTATATAAATTTATTATAAATTTCAAAACATAAGCCAATTTCTGACACATATTTATTACAAATATATAAAGAAAGTTTATTTAAAGCTTTTACTTATTGGTAATATATGACACTCATAGATAATAAAATATCACAATTTAACTATATATAAAATAATTCTATTATTTTGTCCATACGTAAAATATATCTTTTTTATGTTAACAATGCTCTATTCCCGTATTATTTGCCTTTTCGCTCCGTATCGTATTACTTGTAACGCACCAACACGTATTGCAAATATCATTTAACCAATTATTTTTAATGAATTATTTTTGAAGATTCAATAAATCTTTGTTGGAAAGTGCGGTATTTATTCAAAATTGTATTAAATATTGTTATTTTCTATATTGGAAAATATAATTAATACAGCTTGTGAAACTTTATTAAAAACTACCAACATTTATAGCTGGGATTACGCTCGTGTCAATTTTAAAGTTGATCGAATGTCTGACTGATGTATGATAATTGAGTTACGTATTTTTATTATAGAATAGGAGTCAAACTAATAAATTCATAGTGAAGTTTGTTATCAACAAATCAAGGATCAAAGGCTGGGAATATACGTCATGTAACTATGTATTTCATTTAGTGATATAAAATATTGTAATAAAATAAATGTAGGCGGTAGACGGAGGTGCTTAAAAATTAAAAAGAAAATATTAGGAAATAAAAAAAATAAATTTGTTCCTTTCTTTTGTCTCTTGAAATATACGATGCTAAGTAACAAAAAGTGTACCCTATCTAAAGAAAGCAACCTCGAGGTTGTCTTTGAGTAACATTAATCGGTTTCATCGTCTCGGCCCACGCAACCCTCGCGAATAAGCGACAGACCCTGTGTATATTCAAACAAATATCTCAAAGCTACGAGTTAAGATATTATTTCGCTTGACTTGAACAACGGTGCAGCGAAATAAATAAGCAAATACAAACTTTAAGCGCATCAAATGACGTCGAAATTTCGTTCTCAAAGAGATTAAATTGAAAATAAAACGAAATTCGTGTTACAGAGGAAACAAATTTGATAATTCGTAGCATTGATATTGTATGAATATCATAATTAAGTATAGGATAGAAATAAATGATCTGATTGTTAGGATTTAGGAAGGATTTAGTTAGGAAACATTAATATGAAACTACCTTAATGTTCTCACTAGCTTAACCTTACCTATACGGAATTTAAATCAATGGAATATTAATTCATAATGTTTATATTTGCTATATGTACATATTTTCATTAATACGCTTAGTAACAAATAGATAGACATAAAATAATCTAAAAATTCTTAGCTATGGTTTAAGTATTATTGTATTGGTTTTTGTATTTGCAAAGTACCTAGTTTGCTGATATTTTTTTTTCTAACCCAACACAGATTATAATCCTTAAAAAATCTCCAGTAAGCTTCGCTTCCTATCGTAAATTCGTTAACGTGTGCTCTGACTAATCATTGCGTAAACAATCTAGTATAGTCCGTCAGTCAGGTCACTGTAGAAACGTCGTAAAATCTACAATTATTCCATGAAGCCATAACTATTATGTATTGATAAATAGGTTGTGTATGCTATTAACCTGATTTTGTACTATTTTTAGCTTCGAAATATCTGAACTATATCTAAAACTATTTATTTATTAAGAAAGAAATTTCGTAATAAGCAATCACTTAGTCATAATTATATTTAAAAAAAACTGTTGCCTAGCAACGGATATTGAATTAATAATGAGTTCTCTTTTTTTATGTGGCTGGCATATACGTTAAGAATTCGTGTTATTTAATAGAATAATATTTATTTGATGTTTTGTCATCATGTTAGTTTTGTGATCATAAAATATGATGTCATGGTGTTTTATAATTGCATGAATTGAATTATAATTGTCTTCATCAATATAGAGTAGGTATTTCTTGTGAAACTAATATTATTATTATTTCTATATTTTTTTCATAACAACTATATGTTGTTATGAAAAAAATCTTAGATATATTGATATTCAGAGTCATACCTCAGTTCTATGTTGTTCTCATAACCGTGCCACTGACACGGACTTGAAGTCGAATCTTCATAATAATTTACTTAGAAAATATATAAAAATAAACTAAAATGCATATATTATTTAATTCATTTGAAATATACATTATTCCCTCATTACAAATGCGCAACACATCAACTGTCCGTATTCATTTCGACAACGCGATTCTATTAAAATTTCTTTATACGATGTTAAATTGAGTTAGTTAACTGGTATTAATGAATGTGTATTGTTCAAAATAACAGGGTGACAGACAAACTAACAAATGTAATTGAATAACGGTAAACAAACAAGTTTGGAATAGCATGCGATTTCGGAGCAATACTATTTCAATAACAATAGTCCTCAATGATGATTCTGTTTACTTTATACTATTATTTGCTAACTTCTCCGGGAATTCCAGCTATGATTTTATTACTGTGACATAAAATTGTTTTATTAGGAGTGTTTGTTACGCGTGATGTATATTTAGTTTTTTGGTAATCTTCCAGAGCCATAATATTAGGCTGACGAATTACTATTTGGTAAGTAAGAGGTTTTGATACATAAGAAGAAGTTCGTCTGTAACAGACAAATTAAGGAGGTTCTCCTGGCTCATAATGAGAAGGTAGCTCCTGACTCATAATAAGGAGTCACTCAATGGAACAGTTAAGAATCTGAATGTGGAGGGATAAGAGGGAGGGAGAGAGGAATAAGAGATGTGAATGATGACATGACAATGAATAGAGTAAAAACAAAGTTGTCGGAAGCGATTGCAAGAAAAAAATCTGGTGTGAGAAAAGGACAAAAGAGTGATGACCTCGTCCTTTAGAAAACAATAAAATTAAATTTTCGTTAGTTGTTACTTTGTAGTATACAAACAACGCTTATTTACAAAGAAACATTATTGAAGGAGGCCTTTACTAAGAAAATTAGTTGCTTAAGTTTTGAGTTTATATTTCCATCATTAATTAATATATTAATAATTGAACTAATTAAAAATATTTTAATCATTTGTATTTATATATATATATATATATATATGTATATAATATTGACCACAGTTCTATATTATTGTAAGCGAGTTAAATATAACAGGCTTCTGTTAAAATCATCGTGAATCATCTCTGGAGCATTCATTTCAAAATATAATGAGTTAAATATTATAACGTAGTAAAATATACGAACCAATTATTATTTTTAATTAAATTAATTCATATCTAAAAGCTTTTGATTTGTATTATTATTCTCTTATATTTCGTCTGTTCTTCAATAAATCTGTATTAACAAACGTAAAGACCGATCGATCATTGAAAATAGATGGACTGTCTGCAAATTAACAAATCCGTCATCTATTTTAAGGGTGAAACTGTTACTACCCATGAAACTTCAAATAGAACGAAGGAATATTCATCTAGTTTGGAGAACACGGTTTTTTAATCGATACTTGATACGATACTCAAGCTTTGTATATTTAGTTCCAGTCCGAGAAGAAAGTACAGTGCAGCGTCCAAAATTAGTATAAATGTATAGTACCTTGATGGTGTGTGTACTATATAGTATAATAACTCTACGACCTGGTAATATAATAAGTCTGGTATACAGTTTTGAAAGTCTATATTGAAGTCTACATTGTCTATACTTGATAGAACCAGGTTTTTTTTTTCTTAAAAAAAAATACTATTTTAACCGTATGTTGTATCACTATTACAATAAAGAGTAAAAAAAGTGTCAATATTGATCGACATATCTAACATTTTGAACAATATATCTATTTTGTAACTATGTATTTATTTATTTTTAGAGCATCTTCTATCAGATTATTAATTAGTTCAATCACTTCAGGCCATTAGTTAGTTCTTAGTTAGTCTAACTCCGTCATCATGACGTCATACTGATAATCACCACTGCACATTCCTAAAATGTCGGACAAACAATACGCGCTCTAATTTAACAGATTAAGTACATAAGATTCTTGAGATAACGAATCACACTGTACACAATACATTGACAATTTCATTTAATCAGTGACTGGAACATTAACATAACAACCTCGTGGAAAAAATACTCAAAGATTCAACTAAGCCTGATATGAGACAGACAAAACAAAACATTCACTAAAATGGCTGGCTTGCATAAACAATGACATTTACTTATTATGTCGTATAGTGATAGCCATTCAGGCAAAAAGTGCTGTATCGCGTCGGAACGTTGTCATAAAATCCGTTGAACGGGACTCGCGCACGCAAGTGACCAACCGTAGACCTAAAAATACCACGACATCTTTACATTTGTTTATATTAAAAAAATATTAACAACGTCTTCCTAGATTTTACTGATTTGTTTGTTCGAAATGATTTATCTGTGATGGACTAGTTTCTGTATAATCGACCAGAGAATTACAAGATGAGACTATCAATTACTAATGGTGATTACAATTACTTATTACAATTACTAGTGGTATTATCTATATCATAGCCTATTATTTTAATGACTGAGAAGTTAAGTTAAACTGAATAAAGCTAAGTACATACAATGCTATTTAATAATATATACCTATAACACTAGCAAAAGTAATATCGTCCATTGGGTATAAAGAGTGGTCTTTTGATTATGTCAAACAAAATAAAGTTACTTTTAATTAACCCTGAACTTCAAGACAAATGTAATATTTACTCTATTTGTATCTGACCGATTTAATTCGCATTTGACTTGCTTCTGACCTACAGCTGATGTCACTGCACTTACGTAATTGATGTATCACGCTGAATAATTACCACACAATGAATATTGCCACAATAAATCAACACCAATGATAACCAATGAAACTTCCTTGGCGACAATGAGACTGTTTTTACATTAGATGCCTTCTAACTCCTTGTCCCTACAATTACAGAACAAGTACTGAAATGAAAGTATTGCGTCATATACCAGCTAGTGACATTATTTAATAATTTAAACTGGACAGTTATTATAATCAAAATTCTGATATAATTAACGTGACAAATATTCACGAATTTCAGTTTGTGAATTTTGTTTTGACATTATAGAATTATTAAAGTAATTTAACTTTGTATGGGGTTAATGAAAATCAAGTGACCATATACTTCTACTTTGAGTACTGCGACATCGGACTGTTGTGTTCCGGCGCGGCTTGCTGTCACTCGGATGGTGACGTTATCAATTCGCACATCTAATTTATAACTACGAAGGACTCAACTTAGACACGTTTGTACGAGACTGTACCATCGGGTGTTTCAACTAAGTAACTATAAATAAGGAGTTTGAAAGGATTTTCTTATATGATGTTATACTGAATAAATGTTCTTAGTTCTTATGTTGGAAGGTTAATAACATTTCTTCTATAGTTTTAATGGGATTATTTATTTAACTAGTTTGACGAATTGTTTTAATTGAAGAAAACGATGACTAAATATTTACTATATTAATCTAATTAATAATATTAATTATTGTAATATTTTGGGCATTATTGTGTTGACTATCGTGGGGTAAAAAAAATACTTTTTTAAACTTTTATCTAAATATGAATACAGAAATATGGTAGTAATTATTACTGAATAACAATCAGTAATCATTTACACAATAAATAATAGGACACACAGGGTCATGGAGTTGTGTTCTCTTATTTCATAACAAAATTTTAGCCTCTAACTAGAGGTTGAGAGGTTCGATCGATAATAAATTATAAAGATTATTCTAATTATAATAAAATAAGTTACGATTTTATAGTAAGTTATAATCAATATTTACATTTACATACAAGATAAGTGGGTCATACTATGATATCAGTATTCAGAAGTACTCAGAGTAAAGGGTACAATTTTAGTTTAATTAATGATAAAGTTATAAATATAATATTTTTCGATTCCTAAAAGTGTACTACACTTATTGGTACTTGAACAGGAAAATATTGGCAATTTAATATAAGCTATTATGGTTGAGAGAGACATCGGTAGCGGGCGGATTGAAATGAATCTGAGCACGCGATACTATATTCAATTTCATAGACAAACTTATTTTATGTCAGCGAGGTTACTTGATCACGAAAAGCATGGTACTGGCCATAAAGACCCGAGTACACAAAGATGTAGTTCATCGAACCATTTATTTGTAATAATATCATAAATTTTTCCACATCCAAGATTCTTTAAACAAAGAAATAAACTACATTTTTCGTTTTTAAACAAGTAACTATCTCACAAAGTATTCTCTGACTTGTCTGTAATATTATTCTTTGAAAACTGTCATAATGAATATATATCTAGATATTACATGTATGTAGCTTTTAATCTTTTATAGTAATAATGTTATTTACTATCTTAACGACATTTTTAAAGAATGTTACAAATATTGCGACTATGTAATCATTTACTTTATATATATATTTATTAATTCACTTTTATATACTATATTTAAAAAATAGTTGGGTTTTAATATTTTAAATATTATAAAGAACGAAAGCGAATCAACCATCTGACGGTTACATTACATTGATAACTTATTATGAAAAAATTAAAACAAAACAATATAAACAATTTTAAAACTTATTGGTAACTTGAAAAAAAAAATACCATAGAGTTATTATGCATAGAGTAGGGGAGCCAGCTTAAAATGTATCCATCGAAAGATAGAGAAAACAAATGAGGCTATCTATTTATCTCTTTCTCTTATATGTGTGATAAGAGAAAAGTGTGCATGGGCTTAACATCTTCCCTCGTTTATTATTGTTAGGCACTCACTCACAGGTCTGCCTACAGATACCCTGATTTCCCTTATTAATACTTTAAGATGATTCTCGAATTAGTCATGGGAAGGAAATACATGTGTAGGTACTATTTACACAGTTAGTTATACATAATAGATTATACTATGTCATGTAACTCGATTGCAAATTATTATTAAACACAGTAAAGACACGCTATTATAATGAGTATAGACTATCGGTTCACAAAATCACGCAAACTGTAGGAAAGAAAAAAAGACAATTTATCGATAGTAATATACAGGAAGTCATAAAAAAGTAAATATTTATAATATGTCCCTAACATATCTGTTATGTATCGTTGTTTTATAAAGATTAGAAAACAATCAAAAAGTCATCGTAAGAGTTTTACGAAAACGTTGTTTTGCTGTGACAGACAGACTAATCTAAAACTAAACACGTGCTTATCTCATACATATGGACATACTAACTATAAACTCTGTGGTTAAATTATTTATCTATTTGAAGTAAAATATTGTAACATACAAATAAATATGAATGGTTAGATGGATGGAATTGGATTGGATGGATGAATGGTATCTAAAAGTTCATTGGTTCACGCAATGGTTTTTGATGAATTTATCATTAGCAAAGGACTTTATATATTATTTCATTAATTGTTTTTATTTCTATGTGCTGCACTTTTAAGTCTTTTGCTGTGAAATGAAGAATTTCGTATTATTAAAAAATTATCGATATTTGTAAACAGAATACAACTCTACTGGTAATAGACATTCCTAATTTTCAACATAATATAAACTATCATACTAAAATTATCTGTGGTTTTAAAAGTCATATTTTAATGTTCTCCTAAAGCTGATCGGTTCAGCGTTCTCTTTGAGAGAATTTATCTCGTCTCGACTGCCATGTGAGATTTCTACTTGACCTCATTCAAATATCCAGGAGATTCCCTCGTTATCAAACATAAAGGAGAAAGTCGTTTTACTTATATCCCAGTGTTCAGTTTCTTTGTCTTAAGATCTTTTGGACAAACTGGTTTCAGATTCTTATTCACATCAATCTTTGATTTTTTTATTTTAAGTTAAGTTTTTAACTGAAGACGAGAATAACATACCATTTAGGATTTCACAACATAAAATCAATTTACAATTATTTATCATATATTTGTATTAAACATTGTATTAATTTACACACACGTTTTAAGAATTAATTAAACAAACTTATTCATTAAATGAGTCACAACCTAGTCTCATTTTATATAAAATGCAAGCTCGCCTTTATTTTATACTCTGAATATTCATAAACCTCCATTATTAGCTGATTACAGAAATATAGAACATGTAGGGAGGTGGGACAGTTGAGTTCATTCTTCTTTAATAATACCCCTTACTAGCATAGGAATACCAGATATTATACGAATCATCATCTGTTATAGAAGCAATTTCTTTTAAGCATCTCCATTTATATGAATAAGAAAAACGTATGAGACCTTTAAGTGAAATATAGTACTTTGAACGAAGGACTGATTAATATATTATTCTAAAAAGTATCGCACAAGCTTGAAATGCAACGCTGTTGTCGTTAAAAGTGAAACTCTTTTTCCTATGGGAGTGTGGTAGTAAAAATCCTTTTTCTATAATTAAAAACAAAGTGCCTCGTGCATGAGCAAATGAGTTGAACGTGACGATTAGTAGGTATATTATGTACTAAATGTGTCATTTTTATCTAAATGACAACGTAAATGTTATTCTTGTCCTCAATGTGGTGTTTGGATGGTCATTTTGTCATCTTTATTGTCACAAGCAGTACAAATAGTGACCGCAGCCTCCAATTATTTCTATATATATGAAACAACAAGAATTAAATAGATTTATTTGTATTATTATATCAATCTGTAGGTGCTGTGTTTACATTAATTGTTCTTAATGAATATTCGTTTAATAACCTCAATTGCTATATATTTTTTTAATAAATTCTGCCCATCACTCAAAAACGGCCAATCTTTGATTGTTAGTAGATTCTAGAAACAGCCCATTGCGCAAACGTAATCGGAAACTGCAACGCGAGCCACTGGCATAAAATAGTCTTTCATTAGAATATGTTCTTATAATACATAACAGGATGTATCCTGGATTAAATTCAACAGTCCTAGTACGAGCTAGATGCCTGTATCAATTTAGTTGTCTATTGATATGTACTTTAGATAATAGTTCTTAGTTTAGGACTGACTTCTGACAGTTATCATTAGAGAATAGTCATCGTTCAATTTATTTGTCGTATTTATTTAGATAAATTCAGTCTTTAAACGGTACAAATTGGCCCAAATACCATACATCAGAATCCTTCTAGCTAATTGATGTACGTACTTTGCTAATGACTTTATCTAATGGAGTATTTTAAGATATTTATTGAAAGTCATTAGCTTTATAGTGAGTGGTTTATGAAGTTATGAAGAATTATGAGACAACAAATTATGTTATATTTTTTAGTAATAATGTGTTATTCTAATTGATGTTTGTATAATTTAATTTTTAATTTGTATAATTTTATTTTAGTTAATGTTTGATTTTGGTGTTTCAGATATCAAAGAACAAAACAGAAGAGAAACAAGTAATTGAAATAGCGTAAATACTACGTTTATTTAAATCTAACATGATTTTATTATTTTATTATGTATATTGTTATTTAAATATTTCGTTATACTATGTTATCTATAAAAATACTCCTTGTAAAAATAATCCTTGCACAGATCTGTTATTATTTTATGGTATTAAAAAAATATTTTATAATAAATATTAATAATAATTGTATTTAAAATATAAGTTTAAATCTAATACAGTTATATATTCGTTTTATTCCTTTTCATAAATAACAGTCTTACTTGACATTCACGAAACACAAAACTTAATTTGATGATTTTAGACCTGATGTAGTTATAATGAATTTATTTTGAAAAGTTATTTCAAAGCATTGTCTGTCTTTCTGTTTGTACATAATATATAATGTATTATTGACTTAAATGTGGTGTCATATCAGCTTATTAATTCTTGATTATTTTTATTCCCTACAATAATTAAGATTTTTTTCGTAATCATAAAGTTACTTTTTGTGACAACGTTCAATTCTAAATATGTATAGGTTAAAAATAACTAAGACTTTGGTTTGAAACTGTATTGTCTTTTGTCTGCGCTTCCTCACAAAGTACCGAATTATAGCATTGTGTCCGGATTGCGAGACTCATCATCATAAACACAGAGCTGTTACTGTAATGAACGGTTTAACACACACTTTATATTGCTTTAGGGTCAAAGTTTAAAATATCAATAGATTTCGCGCTGCACACTCTTTATTATCTTATTTTAAAATATTATGATATGAATATATTCTTATATATTATTAATTATTCATCAAAACCCACTTATTAGGATAGAAAATAGCATGCTTGATCTGAGACCTAATTACTCTAAACCGTAAATTGAACGTCTCAATAGTCAATTGGTTTAATAATTAATTTATTATAATTATACCACTTGAGATACATACATCTACCACTCGACATTCCAAGATCTAAAAACAATGTGATCTCTGATTCAAGCGATGTATATATAAAATACTAAAGAAAGTACGAGGGTTTTTAATGACTATAATCAATTGATTTTTTATAAAGTAGCTTTTTCTTAAAATTTTTATATTTAGCGTTAGAGTATCATTATATAAGGTTCCTTATTTTTAATTTTATATATATTATGTAAATATCTATAGATTTTTGTATATTTCATTGAGTTTTTTGTTTGATAATTTTATTCATATACAGAAAATTATGAAATTGTTTTAAAATTTGATATACGTATACATAAATAGCTTCCGAGGAAAGTCAACAACAACAATCAATAATTTGTGATAAGAACCATAGATATCTTATTTTATGTTTTTTGTAAAACCCTAAAACAGTAAAATTATGAAAAAACTAAGAAATTATAGAAATGGAAAATCTTGTAAAATGTGAGAAAAAATTATAGTAAAAATAATAATAATACAGGACAAGTTACACACATTGATCTAACCCTTAAGCAAGCAAATTATTTGCTTGTGTTAAGGGTGTTAGACAACGATAGAAATACATAGAAATACACATATGAATACTGAAAATATATTTAATAAACGTCCAAACCCAGAAATACAGACATCTATGCTCATCACATACATGCCTGTCCCTGTCGGGGATCGAACCCGAGCCCCATAGAGTCGCTATACGTTAGGCGTCTGCGCTAACCACTAGACCAACAGGGCGCGGCGCTTTGAACTTTATAATCCTAAATAAAGAACCATAGTATCTTTATCTTGTCACGACCCTAAACACTAAGTTACCAACAACTTGTTGTAAATATTTTTTTAGAGCTTTTTCTTCCTATTTGACCTGCCACCTCAAATCACCTCAACGTCTCACTCTACAGCTCATGTCAGTGAACTTTTTTTTGCCTTAAAGTTTTGAGCTGAATGAATGAGATGAATGTGTTCACTCAAATGGAAAGCATGATCACAAAAAATAACTACGTTAAAAAAAGGACTTTAAAACTAAAAATTAAAAAATAATGAAGATTGAATATTTATTATATACTATCTATTATATATATGTCCTATTTACCTATTATTTATATATCCTATTTAGATTTGAAGTCGGTGCCAAGACATTTACTATTGGAATTTGGTTGAATACATTTTCGTAATTATATATTTTTTTGTTTTTCTTCGTATCGATTCAAGCTAGTAATCATATTAAAATTTAATTGCTCTTTTATAGTTTTATTTACTTATTGTAATTTTCGAAGTAGCCATTTCATAATTTACATGTCCATTTAGTTTAAGAATTCTGTTGAATACATTTTTATAATTTTGGGTTTTAATTTCACTATACTTCGTATTGATTGAGCTGCTTATAATATTAGGATTTAATTGATTTTAAGTATGTTTATTTATGTATCTTATTCGTTAAAGTAGGCATTTCATTGTATTAATTTGCTCGTATTTATTTAAGTGGTTAGATATAATTATTTGTTTAAAGCTTGGCACCGACTTCAAACCTATTAGTAAATAGGACATATAAATAATAGGTACTATATAATAAATATTAAAACTTCATTATTTTTTAGTTTTAAAGTCAGTTTTTTTTAACGTATTTATTTTTATTAAATACTTTTTAGTTTATTGCTACATTGTCAATTAGCCATGGGTAGACCTACAAAAGGTGATGTGCGCCTTAAAAAATATAGAACTAAAGAAACGGGAACCGATAAAATTGGTCGTCTCCCTAAAAATGCTCTTCGAAACACAAATTCACTTTCTTATGAGACTATTAAAGATCGTGTAAAAAGTTGTTTGGCCCTGAAAACATATATGAAATCACGATTACGTCAAGAAACTCTTGATCAGCATAATTCTAGACTCGGTAAGATTCAAGAACGTCTTGCGAATGAGTATTTTGAGCAGAGAGCTAAAGACTTGGCCTAATTAATGAGCGTCTGGCCATGGAGTCAGCTAAGCAGAGAACTCATAGACTTTGACTCATTAATGAGCGTTTAGAGAACGAGTCCACTGAGCAGATTGCTCATAGATTAGAAGTGACACAAAACCGTACAGCAACCGAGTCTGCTCAGCAACGTGAGAACCGGCTAGCAGCAGCGCGTCAGACCTCACAAAGCCTTCGTTGAATGAATGAGCTTAATATTATAATCACCATGAATCAATATGCTGAAGTACCATGTATAGTCTGTAAGAAATTATTATATCCAAAACAACAGACGTCTCAGCACGTTTTGATTTCCTTCCGGAGGAGCTAGTTCAAAACTTGGACAAAAATTCTCATAAAAAAAATATACATATACCGGCTGAATTGAGAACCTCCTCCTTTTTGAAGAAGTCGGTTAAAAATCAGTGTAATCAAAAAGAGTCAAAGAGATTGAACTTTTAAAAAGTAGATAGGTAATCTTTGTTTAAAAAAAATTGTTACAGTAAGTATAGAATTTCATCCCTCGCCGTACTTTCGTGGTTTGCTATTATTTAAAAATTGTTACCTAAAACAGCAATACCTGTTACCTGCTAATCGAATTAAAACGATAGTTTTAATATCATGGGATAAATATGCAGAGAATAGAATGTTAATAAATTGTACTTACCGCAGCCAGCCTCGTCAGTGCCATCATCGCAGTCCTGTCTACCGTCGCACCGCATTTTTGCAGCGATGCAACGAGTGTCATCACAGCGTAGATCATTGCCTTGACAGCCTGAGAAATAAAAACATTAATTTTACAATATATCAGACGTAATCTACATTTCTGGTACACAACTTTTTTTAGCACTGGCATTATTTAAAAACTTTTCCGAGCTCTATACTGTTTACTTTACACAAACAGACACATATTAACCTGATGTGTAAAAGCAAACAAAAATATAAACAGATAGATTAAGTAATTTTACATGTACGATTACAGCCCTTTTTTAGCGATAATAAGCATTTTTTCATTATTATATGCATCTTTTTTTATATTGAAAAATTATAAAACTTTCTAATTCTTGTAGTAGTTAACGAACATATCATATATTTTCAGTTGATTCTGATATTTATATTATTCTTAATTAGAATTATGGGGCTAGTATTTTGTGTTTAAATGTTTTTGATGATATATCCCCAAACAAACAAGCAAACTCCTTCATTATTATAAATATGCACAAAAATATATTAATAAATACTCATTCTTCAGACACAATGGACATTAATGTCATTAAAGAATATATATTCTTGTTCCCCATACATTATATTCTTAGTAAGTAAAAATTATATTTATGTCTCACGGAATTCTGATGTTCCAATATTATTGGTATTGAGATCTGACTCTCCTGCTTGACGATCTTCTCCTGAAGGGCCAAAGTCCAAAGGATCTTTAGTTAAAAAATAAAAGAAATAAATAAATTATAGAACAAAAAAGAAAACAAATGAAAATTTAAAATCATATCATTTGTCCTACCCGATGTAGCAACTTCAGAGATGTTATCGTTATCATTCTCAAGAGGTCGATTATCTGAGAAATCCGTATTATTTGGTGTCTTCGTATCTCCTTCCTTGCCAAGACCTTGATCTTGACCGGGGAATGGATTTAAAAGTGATTTGTTTGGAGTTAGGAATGTATTCAGATCTGGATCTTGGTCTGGGTCTGGGTCTTGGTCTTGGTCTTGGTCTTGGTCTTGGTCTTGATCTTGGTCTTCGTCTTGGTCGTCGTCTTGGTCTTGATCTTGATCCTCACCCTCATCCTGATCCGGAGCCTGATTTGGAACTGTATAAGGATCTTGATCTGGGTCTTGATCTGTCCCTTCTTCATTATCTAGTAGTTATAGAATTTAGTAACAAAAAATAATCTCAAACAAAACAAACAAAATTTAAAAAAAAAAAAAATAGTAATACCATTGTCGTTACAGTCTCTCTCGTCTGAGCCATCATAACAATCTTTTACTCCATTGCATCTGGCTGATTCAGACACACAACGACCATCGTTGCACCTAAGTTCATCAGCTTCACAAGTGTCTATTGGAGCACTATTTCCTATTGTGTAAAGTTCATATTTTATAATTGTATTTTCATTTTTCCAACATTATAACCTCAATTTTAAATATTAGTAAAAAATTAAGAAGAAATATATACACTACAAAAATACGAGTACAATTGTATAATCCGTGGTTATTTTTTAAATTATCCACGTCTTACTACTAATCTAAACTAATCATTAAATTCAACACAAATTTTTAAGTCTGTATTTTAAATTGGCTGCTTTTAAAAATCTAAAGTAAAAAAGTACAAACCAGGATCAATGACTGTGGAACTAAAATCCACGTCATCGACTGCAACGGCTCCAAGCATCCTCTTCTTTTTAATATGATCGCGAAGAATTTCGACAATCTGATCAGTTTCTTCGTAGCCCATAGTAACTATCTCTAAGGTCACCTTGCAAGTAAAATCGTCTGAGGGTCGGGATCTGAAAATACATATTTCGTGTTATAAAGTTATGTTTCAAGTAGCTGCTAAATTAAGTTATTATCATTGTTTTTTTTTATATTTTTAATAATTGTTTATCAGATTTAAACATAATTATAATAAAGATCAATCTAATAACAACTACTTCAACCTCATATTGGGGAAGAGTATTTGACTTTATAAAAGTTATCTGTATTTTAAGCCATCGATAAATGTACTTACTGAATTCTTACAAGACTGGCTCTATGTGTTCCCGGAAGATTCTGGAAAACCGCGTTAACGGCTTCAGCAAGCGACTTTGAAAAATTCTGGAATTCTTCCGAGTCACGGTTCGAGTACTTTTTCTGGTAAGGCTCATTGACAACGAAAGTCACACGGAGAGTTTCTGAAAAAAACGATTTAAACATTAAGTTAAGTAAGATTAAACATGGTACAAAAACTTTATTTATCGACTGTTTCATAGTGAAATGCCACAGGTGACTAAAATCTCTTTATTACATTTTTGATAAACATTTATTATTGTTTTTTGTGTAAAAGCTATCATCATATTTAAAGGTAATTGCAACAGCCCCAAGAAGAGCGAGCAAAAGAAAATGAACAGGTTTATTTTTGAAAGACTTATTTAAAACGTATTACAAGTAAAATTTGACGGGAGGCCGAATATAGTGATTATAGTTTTTGGTCGAACAGTAAATTTCTTTCCCTTTTTTGGCAAATAGGGATAAAACACAGACGTTGTGCCGTCATTCCGACTGATCAAAGTTTAAAAAAAGTAAACTTGAGAAAAGAGGAATAATGGAGGATGCTTTAAAAAAATATTTTTACGTTCAGTAATATGTACTAAGTTTTATAATCCTTTAGTATATATTATATAAAACTTAGGCATGAGATAAATATGTTAAATCAGTCCCAAAAATCACTAAACTAATCTAAAATTTAGAAGAAAAATTAGAAGTTAAGATATAACTTTGGTCATTTTACGATGATTTAAGTTACCTACAATTGTAGGTACTGTAGCAATTAATTACATAAACAACAATTTTTTCCAAAATAGCTAATGGTACATTTTTATCTGTATCAATTTTCAATATGAAGTTATAATTTTTAAATTATGCACATACAAATATATAATATATAGGTGTTTGTTTGAATTTGATTTCTCTTCTGCATGACTTCTCGATGTTAACTTATTTTTGTGCTCGATCTACCATGTAGCATTTTTAATAACCGGGATATTCCAATCTATATTTAAATTAATAATTCTTCGCTTTCTATTAAGTAATTAAAGTAATAGTACACTTTTGGATTGTTTTATTGAAATAAGATCTTTTAATAAAATACATGAAATGTCAAGACTTCTGCTCGAAACTATTTATTTTCCGTTTAATAAGTGAAACGTAATAACTAACTCTTAATCCTACTTTGAACTATATTTTTAGAACACTCACTTTCTTTTGCTTCTGTCTCCACTCTGCCTGAATATCCAGAACCTCCATCGAATTCATTTTCATTGTCACTGAAAAATATATTTGAACGTCTTATTATCTGTTTTAAATAAATATTTTTAACACAAGAGAATCTATAAATGTAATAAAATTGTCACTGATCGAGATCTGTACATGGAAAATATAAAAAAAAATGATAAGGGCCTTTATAAGAGCAAGAGAACCCAATACAATGGTTTTTCACTTTGTCTGTTTGTCTGTATATTTGTGCACGTCAATCTCAGAAACAGCTTACAGGTGCAGAAAAAGAAATTGAAATAGGTTACAATTTGAATGCAGTTTTGAGGAATATATTGTAATATTATTCACTTAACATTTAGTGATGATTTCATCTAAATCGTTTAAGAAAAAAAAAAGTTTTGTCAATTTATATCAAACACGTAACTACCATGCAAATCTTATTATATGCATGTAATAAATCTGTTGAGGAGTATATGAGTTTATGTACTTTGAAAATATAAAAAAATATAAACTAGGATGTGACGTGATAATTAATAGAATCCATTTTCAACATTCAATTTATTTTTTGTTAGTTTCCTAAATTAATTACACCAACAGCGTTACTTACTGTGTATCTTCGTCATTTGTCGTGAAACTCTCATAGTTTTCCGTGGTTGGTGAATCTAAAAAAAGACAATATTTATATTATCTATAACAATAAAATATATTTTCGTAACTGAGCGCTATTTTATACATTTGAAATTATGAAATTTAAAATATTTATAATATTTATAAAAGTATATACTAGAATATAAATATTTATATATCTTGGTTTACAGATTAAAATGATTACCAAACCAACCAAACCATTGCCGTTTGAACCTCCGCAAGTGACCGGTGGCACCGCTGTCTACTTCTAAAAACTCGTTAGATGCGTCGTCCTCGCCTTCCCAATAGATTTTATCAGATGACACCTGAAAAAAGAAAAAAGAATGTCTTTAATAAATTATCTATATCCATTTTCATGTTTAATTTTTGAGTGATCTTGATATTCAGAAAATCTATACCGTGATGTCGTAACCAAAAACCATAACTGTGATCATAACTGCCAATGATTTGAGAGGTGAACCTTTTATTTTTACTTGACAAATAACAAATATATAGATATATAAGGTATATATTAAAATGTTGTTAGGGTTGTCTCTTAGAATAGGTAGGTACTTTTGTTATTTGGGATTGGTTTGCGCACGGTCCGCCCCGCCCAAAAGACGATTTCGATTTGACAGCCCCTCACTCCTAACAAACCATTTGACCTTCTTATCTAATCTCAATCCAAATATAGTACTGAGAAAAGTCAGATTATCTTCTTTACATAATGTTGTACATTTATATTGAAAAAAATATAAAGTTAATCTTTTCATTTCTATTTGTTTTCTTTCTTTCCATTGTCATACACACATTATTTTTATTTTTTTTTTCTATTTCATGTTCATATTTTCTTATGTTCTTAACATCCCAGACCGCATACTTACTAGTAAGAACTCTTTTTCGCCTAAGGATAATTAGAAGAGATCTTTTGAAAACATTTAAACTACCTTTGTACACCATTTTTCAATGTATAATTTTTCTTTTATTGTATTTTATCGGTCCATAAGTAAATAAGTTAACTATGAAATACTGACTGTCACTTAGAATAAAAGGTTATATTATAACTAATAAATACCACACTATAGCACTAACGCAATTTTTTTTCGTTATACCACAGCCCGATATTGTTAATTATGTGACTCATGTACTAGAACCTACTAAACGTTTTCAAAGTATTAATAAAACCTTATAACAGCCTTAAAAATGCCCAATTAGAATGTTCATCCTAAATTGAAGCAGCAATCAATCTTTTTGATGATTCTCTTGTTTCATATAACAAGGCTCAAAGCTAGCAAATAAAAGACCTCATTAGCCGCACACAAGAGCGCGAGTCACAAATAAATCGACCCTCAAGTTGCAATTAGAGGGAGAAGGCCAAGACGGAGGATTTCTCTGCAATTTTACTTAGTCCGACATGATCCTTAAACGGGTGTGAAGAACGCGACATGCAAGATAATGATCTGGAATTCACATTTTGCGATAGCTACTTTCCGCCCCGATATATAAAAAATATATCATACATGAATGTATCTTATTAAATAATCAGAGACTACATTAATATTTCGACAAATACAATAAGTAAAGTATGTGTGTTAATTACTTTATTCATGCATTAAATACTTATGTTTCATTATTAAACCTCTGATATTCAACTTATAACGAAAATATATTTAAGAATTAGCAGCTCAATATTTATTATCAAACACTATTTATTTGATATCAGTGTAAATGCTATTGTTACAAGGAATTTAATTTCCGTTTAATGTTAAAATTATTTTGAGAACCAAATTATATACAGAAAATGAAATAAATATATAATTTAAACTTTAGGTCATTTAATTATTGATAATTGTTCTACAATGATAGTAAATTTACTTCTTATAATGACATTTATACATAAATGTTACTATTTGTGTTTATAAAGTATTGTCACTATAAACAGATGTGCTCCGGTTTTGTTGGCCTAGTAACAGTGATTGGAAAAAATCAAAGAAGAAAAAAAAATAATTTAGGTATTCAAAGATATGGTCAAAACAATTTACCCATCATTGATGTTATTGATAGTTTTGTGGATGCTAAGGAAGAAAAACACTTAATAAAAACATAGAAAACCAGCCGTTGGTAATATGGTGGTTCATGAAATACTATACTCTCAAAGTCAAAGCTCGGTCTTGTGCTATAACGGCTTTTCCAGCTACGAGGAAGATGAGATAGGTAACTAGCTATTGGATTGGTAACATGCAAACGCAAATAAGTTCATTGCTAAAACTGGCATATGTAATAAATGCCTCAGCTTAAGATATTTCATATTTGAAATAAAATGGTCCGAATTATATCTCAACATAAATAACCTTGTGTGGGTGTGTGTGACACATTGACATCCACGACGCTATCTTATGTGTAAAATATTCCATATACATATTTCTAAAAAAAAAAAAAATTTTTAATTTTGTATATGTGATTATGTAGAGTGAAAAAGATATGTTAACGTACTAAACTAGTTATTTAAAGTGTTCACCCTTCGCTTTTAAACGGTCGGGCTTTTCGTCAATGGATTTACGAACGGAAACTTGGTCACTACTGAATCCAAAGATTTCTTGAGCGACTCAATATTTGGGTGACGCTTAGAGAAGACCATGTCCTCTAACACAGACCACAGTTTAAAGTCCGGACTAGCCGAAGCCCAATCATTAGCTTTTATGAAGTCTAAAAAATGTTTAAATTTTGCTCAAGTCAAATTTGGGTAGTGCGCGCCTTGGACCCGGTGCTGAATCCTGTTGGAAAGTGTTGCTGAAAGGTTTATCTAAAAGCTCCTTTGATCTTTCTTTTATTTTACCCTCTCTCTCAAATCCGGTAAGCCCCTAGGCCTAGACCTAAGTCTTATTTGATAATTCGAGATAGTGTCCTCGGTGGGGTTTTCATTTCTCTGGAAAGGATTTTCTGCTTCCTTATGGCATTTCGATGTATTATGGCCTTGACTGCATTAACGGCCTGGTTTGTTTATTATAAGTTTAAGATTCTTTTTAGCATGTAGGAGCTCACTAAGACGGGATTTTGCAAAGTTCTTGCCCTAAACGGTTGTTTTTGGGGTTGATAGCTTGTATATAACTTCGTTACTACAAGTGCTAGGAGTCTCCTATTCTACGTGATTATATTTGTAAGTTACAAGAGTATTCCAGCCAATAGCTACATATGGAGAAATTACTAGAACCCTTAAGCATATAACCACATACATGTCTTGTGCACATGTCGTCAACAAAAAGACGAACATGACGAACATGATGAAGAAAAAGTTAATTAATATTAATTAATAAGGAAAAGGATATATTTCGAAATTTCAAGACAAAGCATTGCTTGTGATAGCAGGAATCTTATGGTCCATCTGGACCATTAGGTTCTTCTCCCTACTGCATTACAGTGCATAACTGCAGTGTTCTACCTTTATCAACCAATTCCGTTACCATTGCGAAATGTCAACAAACTACGCGGCGGCGAGGGTCGGTTTTCATCTTGTAAGCGTAAATGGAGCTGCTTTGGATATTGGACAATAAGCAGGGTGCAATGACCGTCAAGCGCGTTTAATGAATGACTACGGTCGCACCGGCGACCTAAAAACTTAACGCAAAATTCAATGAAAAAAACGTACAAGAAAAATTGGTCATGCCTCTGTCCAAATACTGGTACCGCAATAGTAAATGTTTAAACTACTCAAGCAGAGGCTCCTAGAACAAGTGGAATAATATCTGCATCTGTTAACAGTCTGTAGCATTGGCTACGGTAAGAAATAAAAGTACTTCTTTCATTTAAATTATTATTCAACAAAGATTTATTTTTGAAAGATTGTGTTTCCTTCTTATTATGAAATAAATGATGATTTGAAAATTAAAACTGATGATTCGTGGTCATGTCTGTAATTACAAACGCATACGGTACTTACAATTTCATTATTAAATTTCCAGGACGATTATGTAACTAAAGAGCAAGACTGTGTCATATGAAATACTTCAATACCGGTACTGGTAATATTTTCATCCTATTTGAACTTCTTTCGGTTACATCTATCTGTATGATCGAACCTCACGTCGCGTTGGAGTGATTCAACTTTTCCATAAGAATGTAAAATTAGTCGTGTCATAGTCGTGCCATTATACAAATAAGTAAATCTAAAGACCGTCACAAATCTAGTCTAGTATTACAATACAAACATCTCTTTTTATATTTTTATATAATTAGTCAAACCGGTTATAGTGAGCTTTTAAAATTTTTCGGCTTCGAAAAATATTTTATATATTGACTCTGTTAATAGATTATCAGCAATTTTATATAAATATAGAATGAAAAATAAACCGATACCGATACCGAACCGATACTGTGAAACCGTCCTGTCGCTCTACCAACTGAGGTACAGTGTCAAGCTCTGGCTATACATGTTTATAGATATTTTCAGAGATTATCAGCATCTTAAATTTCATAAACTACGTCCACAAGCTATTGTGAGTGATGAGCAAACTTACAAATAAATAGGCAAAACTAATTTCTTTTATATTAAAATATGACACAAAGACTTTTTTATGTTTTAAGTAAAGATTTGGTATCAATAATATTTTCTTTTAATATGTTTAATCTGTGTAGTTTTGGTTTTTTTGCTGTCGTTTATAGGCTGAATCAACCTAAATAGCCCTACACTGGTAACACTGAAGATCAGCGTTCAGTAGCCTTTATAGTTACATTTCGTATGTTTTACGAAAGGACCGGAAGTGCAAGCCTCCTTTCCTCTCTGCTTTCTTGTCTCTACATTTCTTCAAGGAGGCAACACATCTGCAACTTTCAATATTTGCAAATGTTCATGGCTTATAACACCCCCTTCCATTGCTTGGAACGACTGCATATTAGACAATCCCGAAAAAATATAAAGTAGACAATATTCAACAACTACGGTTCTAGCAATTTAAGTTTGTCAAAATGTAACCGAAGGTAACAATAAAAATACTAAAACCGGTTCTGATTTTGTATATATATTTCAAACTTGACGTTACGTAATTCTGTTTCACAATTAGTATAAAATTTTATTGTCATTAGTTTGATCATAAAAACTGAACCTACGTCATTCACCATAAGTAAAGTTACATCAACTGTCCAAAAATAATTACAATAGGTAAAAACGAGTTACGTAACAACATAAGGCAATATTCATACTAACAAGGGACTTATTATTACATTAAACATCATTACCTAGATTCGTATAAGGCGATGTTATACAATGCTTATTGTAAGTCTAATATGTCATATGTTACAGATTCTCTGAAGTGAATCATTTTTATTGCAAGTTTATCTATGGAATGTTTTCAAATGCTGTAACTTCGATTTAATTTACGAGTAACGCAAGCTATAACTTAACGTTGTTTAGATAGTAATCTGAGAATCGACTCAAGATCTACGGACCTTAAATTAAAAGCATAGCCTTATTTTTATAAGATTTTTTCCACGTAATATTAATTAGTCTCAAATATTCGATCTACGGATTAATAAATTCTCGCAAACAATATTATTTTTGTACACGTTGAATCGTACATTTTTAAAACTCGTTATGTTTTAAAATAATAACTTGTTAATAATTCAAATACTATTACATTTTGCTAGTTTAAAAATTATTGTTTAAATATCTTTGTCATTATCTATATATTATATTGTTATTAGTTAATCAAGTAGTCTCTAGTCGTCATTAATGTTTAAAAAAATATTTTTATTTATTAGCATTAAAGCAATAAATCTATAGTAGTAATAATTGGTATAAAACTTGATTTACAAATTATGATTCTAATGAAATTTTAAACAAACACATTCAATAAAAACCATATTTTCAGAACAGCTGGTGTTAATTACATTTTTCACCTCAAAACACTTGAATAGATGCACAAAATTCCAATCAAGAAAAAAATAACTGCTCGATACCAAGTAGGTACTTCATAACATATCCCAAACAATGTTTTTAAAAAATATGTATATCACATTCAAAATAATCCCAAAATAATTAAAGGTTATCGTTTATAGCAATAAAAATATATTATAAACATACTATTATGATTTTTTTTATCTATTTCTAATTACTTATATTTAAAAATAAAAAAAGCAAGAATTTTTAACCAAAAAATTGAATTTACAGTATATTTTCTTATTCAATGGTTGGGTAAGTAATAACATCCTTGTTTGTACGCTGTTATTACACTAGCTTGGAATGTTACATAGTTATAATTTGAAAATATAACATTCTATAAAATATCTAGCGAAAATAATAATATCAGTAACTATCAAAAAACATTAAACAGTCTAATCGTAAACACATTAAGTATAATCCATTATTCAATGTTAAATAATATTATTTAAATCGATGTTAATTTTAAAAGACATAACATTCCGCTTTCTTTAAAATAAACAAAAGATTTTCCCTCATCTCTAACACACATCGTCTACGCTCAGTATAAAAGGAAAGCTAGGAATTGTTTAGGAAGGAAGTTGATGGAATTCCCAGAAAGGACTATATCTTGGTGGAAGCAAACTCTAGATTAATTTACTCATCTCTACATTTTAGTAAATCAAATATTGATTAACGATTCCATAATTTTAAACGTAGATTTTTTTTATTACAGCTCACTCTTACTTCGAATTGGATTATATTATATCTTAAATGGATTATAGCTACTGCTGGAACAAACCCGTGTTCATAATGTATCATATTTAATCATCATCAGTAAAACGTGAACGTCGCATCTGAAACGAACGCGATATAAAAATCCTGATTTCGTCAATATTCGAGAAAATAATTCAATTTTAATAAAGCTATTTTCATTTCCTGGACGCGAATACAGAAAAACAAGAGCAGACAATACAGTAAATATAACTAGTTGGAAAAGATACGTAACGTATACTTTTGATATCACTGTATAAAAAAGAGTTATGAAACTAATTTCATAATTTGATCTCCACTAACATTTATTTCAAATCCACTGGTTCAGAAAAATAATATTGCAAATTTTTATTCCCCATGTTGTTTTGACTGAACAAAATAATTGTATCCGATTCTTTTTAATATTAAAACTTTTTTAAGTTAGAACAGTGTTTTATTTGAATTAATATTAACATACTCAGAAACTGAAGATGATATTTAATTTAACTTAAGAAGTTTTTTAATGTATTCAATTAAAATTATATTTTTCAATATAGAAATACTTGTTAATTTACTATATATTAAGAAATATTGGAATATATGTTTTTTAAATATCCAAAGTTCACAGAACACTAGTCTAAAATAAGTTTAATTTTGATAAATTACAAATTCTTAATATACGGGTTCCGCGGTAATAATAAATAAAACATGTTTACGGAATTATAAATCTTATGTTATTATATAAAAGGTGAAAAATCCTGCGTATTATATTTTTCTTGGATTAAGCGGCAAAGGGTCGAGTGGGGATATTATTACATCATTAATACCTACTTTAACGAAGGTGTGCTTCTAATTATTTTCTCAATTAGTGAACGATAGAACTAAGCCACATTGAAAATATTTTCTTAAAATATTCAATTTTAAAAGCTCATTAAAAGCCTTCTAAACTTTGTTAAATTATCATAATAATATAAATATTCTACCAAAACTAAAGTCAGACGTACCAAGAAAACATAATGAGACTAAGACATACTAAGAAACATAATAATCACTCACATACATATTGCATATTAAAATAAATTATATATAAATATTGTTGACAAATGTTTTATAACGCTGTCAAATATTTTTACATTTTATAATAGGTACATAATTATGTTACAGTATCTCTATAGCTTTTTGTTAAGTGTAATATTCTCATGTTTTGTGTGCAACCAAAGTCCTACCCTTCGTTTACTATGTAATAATATATATAAACATTGATTTTATTTTTATCAGATTGACTTAATCCAATGTACAGAACAAAGATGATTTTTTGCAAAATATTTTCAGCTCAATTAACACATTTTTGTTATCAAAAACAACCTAATGAAATCTACATAATTTTTTTTATCGGGTAATAAAGGTTTTCAAATCACACCATATTATAAGATATTACAGGCATACATAAATAATGCCTTATTTACATGCGATTACGATTATCTTATCGATTTGATCTGATAGATCATATCGATATTGAGAAATGATTGTAATGATCAGAGGTGTAACCCAAAAAACATACAACAATTTTACAAAATAATATAATGTAATAATATTTCGATTCTTAATGGACAATTAGTCTAAAAGCAGAATTCAATCTTAATATAATAAATTATTCATCCATATACATTATTAGGTCAGCTGTATTATTAAAAATATACACAAAGTGGTATAATTTCGCATCCACACATCGTTTAACAATTGTAGATAACTTTAAAACAATCTAACGCCTACAGTTGCTTGCTATCTACTTGACTCCTTAGATCTTATCTTAAAATTAGCAACAGATTACCTCACATCAAAACATGTATTTAACTTAAAATATAAAAGTATGAATATCATCCTGATCGTATATTTACATTTAAATATTCCCCATTGTTTATAGCATACGTTAACGAACGCTTTATGGGAATAGCATAAGAGCTATCGATATTTAATAAACGTAGACTTGTTTTCGTGTAAGATTCAAAGGGTGGTACGAAGCGTCTGTCTGGCCAAACTTACGTATACACCAAGTGTAATGGACTCAAAATTAGGTTAGTTACGCTTGCTTTTCGCAGGGCTGCCACCGCGCCATTATTTTATATAACTTGTCGATTTTACCCCAATGTTAGAAATATGTTTTTATAAAAGTTATTTATATTCTATTAAAAATCAAATGTAGGAATATATATATTTACAGGGTTATTTTTAATTAGTTGGCCACCTTTTGCAGGCAGCTTCTCTTCATCAATCCTATCAACATTTGTTCTACGACTTTTTAAAATAAATAGTTTTTAAAATTTGAGTTTCCCATACAAAATTTATTTGTTGCCTCTGAATTGACATCAACTCTGACCGTAGGTATGACGCCCGGGCGTTCACCTTTGAAGTACTGCTTATTATAAAATACAGAGTACTAAGTAAACGAGGAAGCATTTTTTTTTGTGTTTCGTGTTTTTGTGTTGTTTATCAAGATTTTTAAAAAGTCGTAGAAGAAATGTGGTTGAGATTGATGCATAGAGACTGTCTGCAAGATATTGGCTACTAATTAAAAATAACCCTGTATATTTTTTTATAATTTTATGTTCATGTAAATTCTTGCAATTATTATTAATTATTTTATTCAAAAGATATTGTGCGTTTGTGTGTTTATAAAAAAAATGATTTCGCTCCTAAGTATAATTATTTACTTAAGGATATTTAAATTAAAATTATTTATCTAAATAATAATATCACTACAGTTTAAAACAGGTCAAATATATTTGAAAAATATACAAGAATATTTATAGTGGATGACGTATATTTTTCTGTATTGAGGACAGTGTGAAATACATAGTTAAGATCAGTAATTTATTTACACTTGACTGTAACTTGACGAGCGAGAGACTTCTAAACGAACTATTGCCTCAAGTATTGAAAAACGAAATTACCCATTGCAAATTTTAACAAATATTGTTTTAATGTCGCATTTCGAAAACGTTTATAAACATGTATAGCCATGTTAAACTTATTCAAATTTTAAATAAATATACAATGACATAAAAAAAAAACAGTCCTAAAAATAACTGTGATTTTACCGAATACTGACTCATTTAGCCAATTTTGTTTATAAATTAGATAACTCACTAACTTATTTATATGAATCTGTCAGCGCTGACATCATTGTATGTGTTATACGTTTTAGTCACGTTTAAAAATTGAACCAGACGTCGACTAATAAATCCTTGAACAATAAAACAATAAGGGCATATTTAAACTTGCTGTCACTCCTTGTACTCTAATTAAAAAGAAACGAAATATCGTTCATGTTAATTATTAAACCACAGTTTGATTATATTGAGCGTTTAATAGAAATTTATTGTCAAATAAAAAACCGCATGCTATATCTGATGAACTGTTATATCTTGTTATAAAACAAACATCAACATAATAATAGGTGATCTTCTAGAAAAGTTGATATAAAATAGTGTTAGATACGTTATTCGATTCTGAAGCCGTGCGATGCTGTGGATTTGTCATGTTATTATCTAACGTCTTAGGCAAAGCTAGACAACGTATAAACTAGGTTTTTAAAGACACGTGTTTTGAAAAGCAAATAATTATTATGTTATGCAAGTACAACACACGAGTCATGTGAATTTATTATGATTGGTTGAAATAGATTTTGTTTTAGTTTTAGTTTTCATGAGTTAATGTAATATTAAAACCAGCTTAAACTTGGATAGATAATTATACAATAAATTTGAAATAATGTAAATAATTCTATTGAGGATTATCATTTATTCTTGAGACTATATTAGATGAGAGTTAATATTTTTATTTTTTTATAAATGTAGTTTTTTTCTTCACTTGTTTAAATGTCTATGGTATTAGGTTAGAACAACCAATAAAGTTCATAGAATGCTTAAATTAATAATGTACAGACTACTATCTGCGAGATAAAGTTTTATAAATGTGCTGACAGATGTATGTGGTTCTGAAACTGTGTTACGGGGACTCCAAAAGGATTAAAATCGTGTAGGGACCGGTCGGGCAACTTTCTTTTAAAAGATTTCTTTCTTACTTCCAATATAAATTGTGTCATTAATAACCTTTGTTCATAAGTTTTATTGATCATATTAATATATATATTTTAACTGAAAGTTATAACAGAGGAACTATTTTTCGAATTTTAAAATGGTATTAAACTATAACGTTAGATTAATTAGTTTTTATAAGAGTTGTGTTAGTTTGTTATTTTTTAGATAATATCCCTGAGGAAAATTATTGTTAAAAATTAGTTTCCTTATTTAATTTAACTTGATGACCAAATGTTTATTCTAATAATTCTTTATCTTGCAACACGATACTATATTTGACAACTCATGGCTAAAACAGCTGTAGATATAATATAACTATATAACTGCTGGAAATACATTGTTTCGTAATCGTTGCATGAACACATTTTTCTAGGTATAGATGGTTTTCCATTGAAAAAATAGTATTAAAAAAAAAACTTTAACTGGATATTGAATATTCTACGAAAATCTGATTTACTCGTCACTTCATAAAAACGTAGACACAAAAAATCTAGACTCATTTACTCGGGCCCCTCAGATCAGATGATTCTGTGATGAATACTATTTGAGCGGTTAAAAAAAAAACAGATGCTGTGTCAATTCATTCGAAATGGTCCAAGGTTTCTTGTGCGTCATGAAAGAGTTTATTAGTTAAGTACTGTTACCATTGTTCAATTATTCACAATGTTACGGTAAAGCTCTGAATAATTATTATATTTTTTACTCAGAATGGTATCTTTACAGCGGAATAATATTATATATAAGTAAACTAAAAATAAACATATATTAATCCTTAACCTTAAAGATCATAAAAAGGTTATTTATTATCGTGTATATATATATACTGATAGATAACAAATGTTTAAATTATTTTTTATAACTTGAAAACCTTATCGCGGTTTTATTTAATATATTTGAAAATAAAATTAATTTCTATTCCTTTTATTTAAACGTATAGGAAAAAAACCAGAATAGAATACAGAATATGTCGTAAAGTTTCATACAAAACTTCAATACAACGTTATAACGAACCCGTCTAAAATTAAAAATCCTGTATCATATTCGTTACATAAAGGAATCAATTCCAGCTCCACTGCGGAAACATTCAATACAAGTATTCTGCTTTTTATTGAAAGTGAAGCAAAATAATTGAAATATTTTAAACAGATAGAATACTATTTTCTATTTCTAAATTGAGTACTTCAAATTGGACTCGAAAGCAAAGCCTTTAGTGTACTATAATTCACAGAGCTATTTATAATGACCCTATTTCCCTTATTAATTTATCAAATCATTGTAAATTGATTTAATTGAACTATATTTGTGTAAGTTTGTTTACAATTACTAAATCACCGCACTGCTTGCAGGAGTAATCGATTATATCCATAAATATAAAGAAGGACTGCGATAAGTGGAATGTATTGTTGCTCCGATTCATCATTTAACCTTAATAACCAAACATAACCCACTAAGATAAAAACGCTGTGGAGTAAGATTTTGAAGTTCCCAGCAGACACTTTTTTAAATCTAGATCTCAGTGGATTCACACTACGTCACCTGAGTGTGCTTTGTCACTGCCTCTCTCCCACACAATTGTTAAACATCTCTCGTAGATAGCTGTAAGTAACGCGTTCTTTGTATAATTTTAGTCTACTGAACATTTATATGATATTCATATGAGAATGTGTGTGTGTGTGTGTGTGTCTTTGACGGTTGAGGTTTGTCTATTATTACTTAAGCGATATTAAAAAATCTATCATCTGGCTACTTTTATAGATTAATGATTAGATTATTTGATAAAATATAAGAAAAAACATGATATTGTTGTGTCATCACAATGTCGTAAATTATTTTTGCACTCTTAATGCCACAAAATGAGTTGACATATTTTATATCGATTCTTAATTTTTCAAATTTAATATGAAACTTAAAAATCTACGAACGAAAAAAAACTTAGCAAGTATTTTAGAAAAGTTATTAAAGAACAATAAAATATTTGTTATTATTGACATGATACTGTTACTATATGTGGCATGATCGCAGTAGGATATTTATATAACTGGTCTATTCGTTTAGCATAAAAAATCATAAAAACGATGTATTATTATTATTTTCTTTCTTTCAGGATTATAGCATTTTCAGTTTAAAACCGCTTTGGTTGTGACTAGTCTGGCCTTCGTCTTCGTAAATGTATAGCAATGCGTGCCCAACGACCGGCTTGCAACTAATATTGACCTAGTAACTACTCTTTTAGATGTTTGTAAATACATTACCATAATTACATTTCTTAGTAACACATTTTAATAAAGCTTAAGCTGTTCATTTGCATCCTGAGTTTGTTTTGGTTGTAACCGGAAGTTGTACTAATGATATAATTTTGGGGCGAGTGAACGCCACCACGTCGTATGAAGAATTTCTATATTCTTCTTATGTTTTTAAAGTATCAAGAATAATTAAATGCAATAAGTAAATTAAAATTAGATTTTTCATTTAATCTACAAAATCCCGTATGACAAAATATACTGTTTTAAGAGTTATATTATGGAAGGAATATTAAAGAAACGGTTTTGCAAAAAGTTTATAACTTTAAGAAAGATTCATTGCCAAGCTTTTCCTTGAATCCCTTTGTATCCACAACGCATCCGCAAATTTTCATTTTTGAAGATGTTTATAGGTATAGAGAAGGATACCACTTCCCATCAAGTGGCCCGTTCACTCACTTGTCCGTAATAATGTAGCATATTAATCATAACAGTGTTTTAATGTTATACGACTGAATATAAAATTGATTAAAATATATTAAAACAGACATTTGTTTTTTAACCTTTCAATATATCAAGTTATTGACGTCTTATTTCCAAGAAATACGAACTTTCTTAGGAACTACAACTGATGGATTTAGCAGCACATTGTATTCATAATTGAAATAAGAACCTTGACTTTAATCTAAAACAAAAGTACTTTTAACATAATACTAAATCTAGATTTAACATTCTAAGTTAACGATCGAGCTTGAAAATAATATTCTTTACATCCTTGCTTCTAATTTAAAGATTCAAAATGCAATGTTGTATGTCTCAGGCAATACTGTTTCAATGAATTTCTAAACACTCTCAAGTATTGAAGCTAATAATACCTACCTTCACTTCGCTAATTAGATCTTGATATAGTACTGAAATTAAAAAAGTTACAATCATTACTATTCAACAAACCCTAGCGACTCTAAAAAAACACATTAAATAAAAATATAAAATAAGTCGTATTTAATCAAAGTATAAGTTTTGAAGATTTTTATCTGTAATGTACCGAAAGCGTTCGACTAATTTCACAAGTTCACAGTTAAATTTCACAGTTTTGTATCTAAATTTGATTTACTTGAGCTGCTATTACATATTTTCGTGCAACTGAACAACAACATTTTTAAATAACTCCACGAGCAATGACATTTTATAGAACGACCAAGAAATCTGAGCAGTGTGAATAGTGTCAGATATCATGATGTAAACAAAGACTCAATTTCATAACTATATTAGTACGAATAATATAAAATAAATTGATGTGCAGCTCCATGTAGATATCAGATTCTGTTCGGTAGGGCGGTGTGTAATAGCTCATGAAATGTATGTAAGTAAGGAGTCTGCCACTCGAGTAGGATGACGGAAAGTAAATAGGTACCTACAGCTTTGAGTTTCATTGTTGATGTCTCCCGTAATCCCTTTTTGAATGTTCGAGATCATTTTTTGTCTTTGAAGAACGACTTAATGTATTGAAACCTTTGTTTCTATTTTAGGGATGTGTATGTTTAAATGAATCGTTTTATTATTGCAATATAATAGTTTGTAGCCCTATTGACGAATATTTTACATAGTAATAATAATCTATATGAATGAAGTGAAACTTTTAAAGGAGATTTATTATGAAAAACACATCCCCATGTTAACGAGCCCTTAATCTGCGGCTCATCGTTCCTGCATGGAGTTACGAAGTTTACCTCAGTAATGAAATATTCAATTTTATTAAATTTTATTACTAATACCTTTATTTTTAAATTCCCTTACTAGTTCATTCCTTAATCACACCAGTTCTATTCGATTTCGTCTTTTGATATTAATAACATGAAAAAAAAACAACTTTGAACAAATACCAACTCAGTCATATTATAGTTATACCAAGGCACTAGTTATTTCAACTATTTTAATAAGACCATTCGACCAAGTATTGCAGAACTTACAAACACAATGCTTTTAATTTGGCTTCAATTAAACATTTTTAGGAACACTATATTTATTTTTAATATAAATGAACTTATTTTTTCTTTTATACTATTTTTTATAATAACTATATATATTTTATGGAAACTTATAATCCAATTAAACCAAACGGGACAGAAAGATTATCAACATGATTAATTAGGATTCGAACCTACAACCTCTGAGATCATCTTGTAGATGTCAAACTAAGACGTGCCATGCATAGACACAATCACCTATGGTACTACCGACACTGTAGCTCAGTTGTTAAAGGGACGAGTGTCGTAGTTCACTATTTCTACATAATATATTTTTAGCTCCTTTTTATTATTTTTTGTTAGAAATGTAGATTTCTATAAAAAACAGAGTAATTTCAAACATAACAAGAATACATGCATTCGGATTCACATCGAATATATCAATATCATAAATGCACTTTGAATGTTTTATTAATAAGTTTATTTTAGTACGCATTTATTTCAGGATTGAAACCATATCATATATGTTTTTCGTGACAATACTTCGTAATCACAAATATATCAAATAAAATTGTAAAAAGGTTTCATACATATATTCAAACATTAATGGCTTGTTCTTGTCGTCTGTTAGACCCGAAGCTTTTGTATTGTTATTCAATGGACACCCCAGGATCAGTGGTCTACGAATTTCACTAGTATTTTGCAAGTCCGATGACATCCCGAGGATTTTAAATCCAATATAATATATTTATTGTTACCACTAAAGTAATAATTTCAATGATATAAGTTTTAAAACGGTTCCAATTATAGTTCGTATACATTTAAAATTGTCAAAAAGCTTAAGTATCGGGTACATCGGATCCATCAAACTCCCCGTACCAGGGACGCGGTCAAGCTAAGAGCGGTTTCTTGTCGGCTTGCGCGCCTTCCGCTGTGCCGTCATCCACCATATTGAGATTGATGTCCCGAACGCCGGCTTCGCGCGCTGCCCCGGACAGAATACTAAGAGGGTGGCGGCCATTCTTCGCTCAATTAGCCCCCGATCCGGGTTTTGTCTCGACCGACTATGACGCCTTCCCGACACTTCACCGCATACCAAATTACACTCATATTTTCAAAGTAAGCCCTGCGATCAAAGTATCGCAATCAGCGCTAAGTTGCGTTCGACCAGTTAGAACTACGTCTTACAATTTTGGAATCGTTCCAAATAAATCTTGTAATAGATATTATATTTTGGAATATAATGAAAATGTCGATATTTTTATAGTTTTTATATAGATGATAATAATAATAATTATTTATTGCCACAGAATAATATAAACAGTACAAATTAATGTTCAAGATTAAGACTTAAACTAGTATTATTGTCAGCTGCTACTTAAAAAAGGATAACCTGTGCTATAAGTACCAGTAGATCTTCTTTGTGTATAATATGAAAGGTATTTATTAAGGTACTATAGTTTTTTGGATATGTTAAAAGTAATGTATGCAGTTTAATATTTAATTTGTTTTGTAAATGCACGCCGGATTATATGCCAGTAGCGACATTATTAAATTTTAATGACCTCTTAAAATATAATTTGAGTAACGCAACTGTATCCTGGTAATTTAGTGATTACAATTAAAAATCGAGATTTAAAATAATGACGAAAGTATATGTTTTTTAAATATTTATCATTGTGCAAATCCAGGAAAACTATTGAAGGCATATCTAACTACATATTATTCTTTATGTTTTTTAAATTATTTTCATTTTAACTAAACAATAATAATAATTAATGTTCATTTATTAATAGATTGAATGAAGAATATTTTTTTCCATTGAAATATTTGCATGACGATCCGAAGATTCCTAAATAAAATAAATTAATAATTTCTTTTTATCTTTAGCCCTGTTTCATAACTCAGGCGTTGATATATCACGCAATAAAATCTTTAACAAGCCAATTGAATGCTATGAATAATAAAATAAATAATTTTGAAGTACACTGCCTTTACGACGCTATAAATCAAATTTGAGCATTTTAAAAACGAGTTCAGGGCTGTTATAATTGATTAGGATGATTGGTAACAAACATAAATTAACTCAATGGATATAAAATTGACGATTGTTAGTATGTGAGTTACAAGCTCTTATCGTTTTCTTGTTTTTAAGGCGTGATAAAAACTTATTCGGTAATTACAACAGCATCCGGTATTACAATCGAATAAACGGCACACGAAACGAGTCCTGCGATTTATTACATGTTTCAGATTACATAAACATTTTTAAATAAGATATAACTATCAAATATATAAATGAATATCTATATTGTTAGGTTTCATAATAAGAAATATATTAGAAACAGTCATAAATTATGCAATAGTTTTTAGCCCACACATTATGGACCCAACAGACCTTCAATCACTGACCCGACAGAGCACGTTCAGATGTGGGCCTTAAAATTGATCTGATCTCTTCTATTCATTTAAAGTAACATCCGACTATAATTTATTGATTTATACTTTTCAAACGACTCTAAAAAATTTAACTTCTTCTTCTATATGAATATTATAAAATGAACATTGACTAAAAGAGTTTATTTTTTATATTTATTTATAATAATTTTATGCATGCCTTTTATGCATATTATAGTATTAATAAGTTTTCTTGAACTACTTGAATCATTCTCCATAAAAATGTTTATTTCAATTAAATTGTGCAAATAAGTTAGTTTATTGTTATTTTGTTTAACTTTAGGTTTATTGCGGTTAAATGGCAGTGGTCAGGTCAAATACTAATAGGATTCGTCTTATTAGTTATTGTTCAACTGATATAATATTATACTACTTTATAAATAAACAGACTTCAACGAATAATGCGTCACTTTATTTCCCCATTAATACATTTCTTAAAATGTAATCAACATTGGTCTTGCTTGACGTGTTGCTAAAAATATAAATTAAACGATAGTTAAACTAAGTTTATGTTAACGCTCAGTTTGTTTTTCAGAAATTTGATGATAATAAAGTTCTTAGATGAAGTTCCATACCTACTTTAAAATTTTTTCGCTTTTTTCGTCAAAATCGAACTTACTGCAATTCGAAAATGCAATATTATACGCATTTTAGGCTGTGATTATTTGCTAAGTTTATTTATACATATAAAAAAACTAGAAAGTGGACCCTCTAAGTAATTAAATTAAATAGAATTTCTTATAGTAAATTCTTAGATTTCCACGAAATGTAGCAAAAAACGTATCAGGAAAAGTTGTAAAGTATTTAAACTAGGATTAGATTTTTTGTACTCAATAAATTGTGTGAATACAAATTACAATTTAGTTAGAATATCCTTTTTTAAAAATACTATTGTATTATTAAAAAACAGGATTGGCAAATAATAAAAGATTTGAAGTTAAGTAATTTGTAGTTAGCGTATGTTTAGTTATTAGAAGTAAACATTAGTGTTACATTTACTAATTTCTTTGTACTATTTCAATTTCCTTATAAATTAGGTTTACTAATAATATTGTATATAGATTGAAACCTTTATACAATATTATTAGAAAATATAATTATAAACAAAAATTTTATATAAATTGAAATAAAATTAAAATACTTGTTTCTTAAATAAAATATATTACGTAAGGTTAAAAAGAGGTTTATTTTAAAATGATACGTAAATGATGAACCCTTTTAATTGTTGTCAAAAAATGCAATGCAAAAGCAGCAGACCTCATAGAGCTTTCATCACATCACCCTAACAAAAAATTAAATATCATTATCACATACCTAATACTTGGTTGCTACCTTATAAATATTACAATAGAAAATAAAAAAAAAATCTAGTATTATATAATTTATTTATTCATTCTAAAAACAAATGAATTTGTTTTCAAATAATCCCTATATACATAACAATAACCTTTGTTGAGAATTGTGTCAATAGCCACAATAAACTAACCAACTGAAGTCAGATTATGATTCACATCTACCAAGAAAATAGTCACATCTCTTTGAAGAGAGCATAGGCTGACTATTGCGTCTTCGACAGTCTACGTAGCAACAAACATAATACAATCCTGTCAATGTAAGTGGCCCACTCATATTATATACAGAACCGGTTCTGACCGCAACTGTTTACATTTGATGATTCCAAGAAGCCTCAAGATGTCGCGACGATATGCTGATATTTTGAACATGCAAATTTAATCCTTGGTTTATATAAATAAACAATTTTTTAAATCACTGCAATATACGATATACAGATAAATACATGTAAATAAATTATTAATATGTATGACTAACTTTATAAAATAATGGAAAATATATTAAAGAATTATGAGCATTAAAATATGGTTATATTAGAACCTAAATTTAGAAACGTTAATGTACATAATTCTAATATTTCCTTATCAATGATTTTAAATTAAAATTGGCGTTGTATATACATATCTTATCTTTGCATGGAGTTATCAACTCCGCCTCTGCTTGCCTTTAAACTAAAGTAAATATTAATTGGAGACCCAACATATTAAATGAACTATAGTTTGATATAACTATACATAGAAAGAAGAAGAAACTTTACCCAATAGAAAAAAATGTTAAAACTATTAAGCATGTATTAATTATAAATGTTCATATAAATTAAAGATATTCTACTAACAATAAATTAATGAAAATTTGGTTGCTTATAAAATGATAAGCTCTCTCTCCATTATTCCAATACATTTTTCATTTTGAATTCACTTTATTTAGAAGTTGACGCAGTTTTAATCTTCATAATACATTTATTGCTAAATAATATTTCATTCAATTAAAAAACGAACAGACATGACAACATATATCTATGTCATGATATGTACTTAAGGGTTATTTACACAGATTATCAGTCTCATGCTCATATCTTTACACATTTTGGCGATTTCAAACTGCTTATTTAAACTTTGATCGTTGTTTACCCGCACTGTTGATATTCGTCACGATGCCAAGGACGCGATTCAAAAGACGTTTAATTTTATATATTTTTAATTGGTTCCGTATATTATAAAAAAAACACTATCTTGCTTTTCAATAAACAATATTATTAATCCTTATTATAGTTCAAGTACTAATTTTATTTATAAAACAAAATATTGTTAAGGTTGCTTGTATGTAGAGAGTAATTGATTCTAAAATGCGGATCCCTAAGATATTTTTTGTACAACTGAGTACCTACACGTGATAGAATATTGTAAGCAAATTTTCAAGTGCGTCATAAATGGCCGTGATGCATTTAGGAGTTGTAAACAAAATTCAATGAACTACGAGTAGGTAACATCATTAAAATGTAACACTAACATAATCTACAAAGTATTTCATTTTGAAATTCGTTTTTTTATATAACTATTAATATGATTATTATTTATTAGCTTGTAATATTCCTTAATATATGTCGCAAAAACAAGTGCATCCGCAATGATAATATAAAAAAATAACGGTCTTTAAAATAAATGCGTGCTATGTACTACTCACATTGGTTATAAAATAATTGTTCCTTATGTTATAGGATCATAAACCTATATAGGAATTTGACGCACCGTGATAATAGTAAGTATGTTCAGAGTAACGCACCTAGCGCATGCGCTACGCTTAATCCTGATATCAAAATAGACCATTCAAGTTATCACAACTTATCTTTGTTCTAGGCAAAGTGCTCGTTTACTTTTACTATGTTGAATACTTACTTTTGAAAGATTCAATTCTAAGTATAAGATGATGTAATCCATACGTATTAGTAGAATTTTAATATTGATATCTTATGAACTTAATATGTTTTACCAAACTTGTTTTTATTTATAAAAGATTTTCCTATTTATAAAAAAAAACAAAAAATATTCTGTAGTAGGTACGTTAGACTCAAAAGAACGAATAAACAAAAACTTGAATCTTAGAAATGATGTTTTTTATTTGCATTATTCTGTCTTTATAGCTTATTATTTAAATCTATGACAAAAAAAAACTATATTTTTATTTCACGTATAAATGTGGTTGTATAAAACATACTTAAAATATTGCAGATCTAAAAATATTCGCATTCAAAGACAGTTAAGCGACCATCTCGTCACTTTAATTACAATTTCCCTGACGTTTTACTTTAACAATTGCTTATAACGAATGTCATAGTATATAACTTCCATAAGGTATTATCTTAAAAATGTAGGTTAATTACAATTAAGTGTATAATGTATGATTGGTTCTTATATTATAAGCGAATTCCTCTTATCAATATAATTGTGCAAGTGGTTTGGGTCACTCACGATAAACTGGAGAGATAAATTTAAACGTAAATGAGAAAAAAATATTCATATAATTATCGAGCACTAAAATTAGGATTGAATATTGGGGTCAGTGATAAGGTGGTTTGATAACCTGATGTAATCTTAAACAGTTCACGTTTTTAAGAGTTCATCTCATTATCTTTATATTGTTATAATTTCGCAATTTAAAAACAACTTTGTTAGTGAAGCAATTTTTTTTTTTATTTTATAGAATTTTAGATTTTTATTTTCAATTCTTTTTATTGTAGTTAATAGTTAATATTGTATGAATAATGAGTGTGATATTTTATTTTAAAGATATATATTACATAATAGGCATTCGAGAAATATAATTACCTAAGGAACCGACCTGTTTCTAAAAAATAAGGTCATGTTTATAAATAGATACAAAACATATATCTCTATTAAAACCGTAACCATGTAGTCGATTTGTTTATTAAATGTAATATTTTGTAAGTAGTTCAATCGGGAAATGACCTGTATTATCGTACTGATAACAGTACTTCGAATTCACAAAATTACACAAATTATAAGACAAAAATAAAAAAATATTATAACAATAAACTAAATCTTAAATTCCTACAATTTGTCCGACTTGGCTATTAGGAGCCGACAGACTCGATTGCTCAGTTTCTTGCTCGACGGTATGATTTCCCAGCGATCACAAGTTCGAGATCCTTTTGTTCTTAACTTATATTTTCAGATCATTTGTATAATTACAATTATTTTTCTAGTCAATATTTATGTAATAATAAAATGTAATTCAAAGAGTTTATATTTCTTAAATTAAATAACTACGACTTAATCTTATGTCATGATATATTTTTTTTAGTTTTGTATTATATTAGACTCATATTTCATAGAAACACTATTACTAATATACCTACATTTTCTAAACTATAAATCGATTATTGTACCTGAGTAATAATTATTATCAATTCCTAACATATGACTGTTTTAATGAGCTTATTAGAGCTAGTTGAACGTAGGCAATCTCACAAACATGCCCCAATTCATAATAATCAATTTCGTGCAGATTACAAAGATAATGGCTAACTGAAAGTAATTAAACCTTATCAAAATTTACCTTCCACTTTCTAGTGATAACAGAGAATCTGTCATGTTAGAACAACGTCTCTCTCTTGTTCTTCATAACAAGCTAAGTGATATAAATAATTATATCACAGTAAGAATCCATAGCAGAATACTAAGAACAGCTTGAACGTAGATAGGATAATACTTGAATATAAACTAAATTATAACTAGTTTGTCAAATATATATCTTATTTATGAAGACATTAACTAAAACTCAGTTATAAGCTTAGGTTTTAGATTTATAAAAATACTCTAATTGGTTAAAGATTTGTGGATACATTTCTAATCTAGAGACAGTCGAATGTCGTAGCGGTACAACCTGCTGACTCAACGATTAGAACCATCACTAAATATTTATAGACACAGGAACAATGTTGAAAAATATACCTGCTGAGATGAGAGAGGAATTAAAACAGGACTTATTATTTTCAACTTTATATCTACGATTGGCCAATAACTGATAAAATGTGAAGATATTGTAAGCCATTAGTAAATGAATTAGATAATAATTTAAAATCAATGTCAATATTATTTAATAAGACTAAGGACTGAGGTGAAATATTACTAAAAATATAGTTATACTATATATATCCAATATCATGTTGTAAATTAAAATTACCGGGAATATACACATTGATATTTTTAAGATGTTTGTGTTGTTCTACTACTCTAGAGAGGTTTTTATAAGAAGATAAAGATACAGGCTGAATTAAGACTTAATATAGATATCTTAACATGCCAATAATTCCCTAATCTCCGTTTATACGATGTCTATTTTCGGCGGCGAATCTCAAAGAGGCTAAGTTTAAACAAAATCGGCGTTTGCATTTAAACAAAATTCTAGAATTAGGTTTCTGTTGATAACTTAGAGATGTCCCTTGTGCAGACATCAAGTGATTACATGATTTTTTTTAATTAACAAATATTTTGTTTTGTACGTATTTTAAAAATATATAATAATGGAACTGTTTATTAAAGAATAAGAGTACATTCAATATTTAAACTTTCAATATAAAAAGTTACGCTTGCAAGAAATCGTTTGATGTTAAAATTAAATATCCCTTACAATAAAAGTAACTAAAAGGGAAACTTTAAAGGCTTATTGTATGGCTATCGTAAAAAGATTTTCACGTAGTCCATGTAAAGCTAACAAAAGCAATTATTAACATGTTAATTGATAAAATTTAAATATCTGAGTGTCTGTCTGTTCACGCTACCCAAGGCTAAACTACTAATTAGTTCGATTAAATTAAACAAAAATATACAAATATTTGTTCTTTTTAAAGTTTTAGAATGATTCGGCTCAAATCATTCTAAAACTTCTTCGCAATGCTTTCCTTAACCAATCAGGACAAATATATATAATATTTTATATCAATTTCGGTAATGGCCAGGATCCATTAGTACTATGATGAGTTTGAACATCGGTGCCAGACTTACATATAGAAACATCGCCATACTAACAGTACACGATACATTGTCTTCCCGATATTTACCTAATTTTCCACACGTACCGAAATTGTTAAATGCACATATACTAAAAAGTAAAAGCTTTTAAGATGGTGAAGAAAATCGAGTTCAGACTGCTTGGAGTTCGCTCCTAATCGATGTTGAGAAATTTTGTAAACGCAAGATATTTTTTTATATTTATTATATTTAACATATATTTTTTATTGTGTATTTTATTAAATATTCCAAAATAGAGTTCTTAATAATGGTTTTATCATTATATGTGGTATGAAGCCTTTACCACCGAAGAGCATTTGCATATTATTGCTTTTTATAGGAAACTGTGAGTACATAAATATATTCGAACCTATATTGTAATTAACATGCTCGTGATATAATTATAATTATGTACAACCAAAGACTCTTAATTGATATTTCAAAATACTTTAAATTTTGTAGAAAAATTCAATCCTACTCTTCTAACAGCGATAAGTACTTAAATATTATACATAAAAAAAAAATTATAAATTCTACATCAAATTATAGTTCCATTTCTTTTTTTACGAGAATGAACATTTAAATATAAAATTATTGTATATGTATTAATTATACTGTTCTTTACATGGCTTCATAAAAATCCTACTCAATACTTACATCATCAAACTATAAAAGAGAAAAGTCATACATAATATTATTAGTTTAATAAATTATACCTTGGTTTCAATCATAATAGATATTAATAATAAGCGACTACATACCTATCTCTATTTCGCTTACTTGTAATTATTGACACAAATCAAATTATGCTTAGTGACGAAATTAAAGAGTCCGGATGTATTAAAAAATAAAGATTGTTCGAACATACATTTTCAAATTATTAAAAAATATGTATAAGTAGTTGGTTATCGGCAAAAAATACATATAAAAGCATTTAATTTCTTTTAAATCTAGGTTTCATATTCATATTGAGAAGTATTTGATTTAGAAAAAAGAAATAAAAATTACAATGTAAAACTAACATAGTAAAACTTTGAAGAATGTTCAGTGATCAGTTTGCAGAAACCGGCTTTAGGGCCTCGGGTGATGTTTATTTTTAGGGCTACAAAGTTCGTGACGAATTAAAAAATATATATTTCTAAGTTTAAAAGTTTTCATAAGTTTTCAAGAAGCCGGTAGCCGGCATGTTAACATTCGCTAAAGTAATCTACCACTTACCTTGGCGGTGACTGCGGCGCAAAGCACCAGTAGGGTCATGGGGACCCTCATGGTGTTACTTGTAAAGATTTATAGTATAAAGTTAGTTCGACTAGCGGCGAGCGCGCAGGCATCAACCGTGCCTCGCTAGCGTCCGACCGCGAATGCTGAGAGATGCGACGCTGGCTCGCTACAACTTATAGTCCCAACTTTAGAAGTGCACGCATCGGCTACTTGCATCGGCCTACGCGAATCAGACATGCGCTTTGTTTGCATCATTTTTTCACAAATTAAAATATAAAAGTGGGACAATTTTTCGGTAATTTCCATACTTATTAAGCAATACTATTTTCTAAAATTCACAACCTGCTGAATAATAATTAAATATATCCCTAATAATTATAGGTCTTATCAATATAGAATTCGGTTGCGTTTTTGTGTGATCTACTATTTTAAATAAAGGGTGCTTTGTTCATTATATTTAAGCGTCTTGATCGTGCATAATCTTGCATGCCAAAGTAAACTAGGTAGGCTGTAAGAATTGTTTTACATCTCTTTCCCTCTTTTACTGAGCCTCAGCTCGCAGAGTTCCATGACCCCTCTCTTGTGCTTATCACCAGAACTACTTAATTCTAAAACAACTTATATCATTATATGTTTTTAGGAAATTAATTCTTCCGGCGCGTGATTAAAACCGAAAATAGTAACATACAATAAAGTATGATTCAAAGTGTGATAAAATTTATTTACTTACTCGTCGCACCCGAGTCCTTCGCAGCGCAAACTAAATATCGGCATCAATTCAAATTTCAGTTATTTAACATTTTAAATAACTATATTTTAGGTTTTATATATCATCAATGAGTTTTAAGCGACAGTTCATCCAACCTTGTCCTTTGACATGCTGTATTTATACGTACGAGTCTTTAACTGATTTACATATTTCTTTTGTCAGGCAATTGAAGTCAGAATACAAGGCTAATAAGCATGAGTTAGCTTGACTTGACTCAGTTTGACATATCGAGTGTTTATTACTGTTTGTTTGCAAGATTTTTTTTATTGAAATCATAAATTGGTGGTACATTATTGATTTTATTGTTCATATCGACTGGAGACACAACTCATTTTGTTAGAATTAATAGTACCTCTTTTTTATTAAAAAAAAAATGCTTTAAAATATTGTATTGGCTCCACTGAATCGAATACAATTAAACAATAACTACAGCTTCTCAATCAGATTCATTGAAAGAAATTCCATTTGGTTATTTTGATATTGCTACAAGCTACATATAAATTTTACACGAACATCCAGAGAGATATTTTATGTCAAAGTTCATAAAAATGGTATCATAAATATCACGTTCGTTAGTTTGGAGGTTAATGATCTATTATTAAAATTGTAGATTAGGTATAAGTATTTTACATACAGTATACATAATAATAATAATATATATAATATAGAGTAATTTTAGACCTATGCACTACAAGACTATTTCTGATATGTACTACTAAATAAGATGATTAGTTATTCTTTGTTTTCACATGTTTATTATGACTTCAACCCAATAGTCTGTTATATGAAAATATTAAATTTAATCAAAAGTATCCATGAGGATTCTTGCTGGTTATTTGCCATAGACTCTTTCGAACCGCGCAAGTAGAGTCTAACGTCTCTTGTGCAATGTATGATTATTTCAAATAAAAAACATACTTCAGAAAAGTTCTAACTACTGTATTAATTTATATTTTTTAACCCCCGACTAAAAGAGGGGTGTTATAAGTTTGACCTGTCGAACTGTGTATATGTGTATCTGTGTATCTGTGTGTCTGTCTGTGGCAATGTAGCGGCGAAACGCGTTTGCGGATTTGAATGCAGTTTTTTTTAATCGACAGCTACGTTTGTCGAAATGGTTCTTAGCTATGATTGGTCGAAATTGAAACAGTCGTCTCTAAGATATTGACGTTTTATTGGTAAAAGGTCAATATCTTAGAGACCAAATATGCAATAATTAGCTGTTCCCAGCGGCTTGCCCGCGCTATATAGGAAAAAAAGCCTTGTTATATAGGCCAAAAGGTTTTTACACTTCTTTACTCAGTTAAAGTAATTTAATAGGCATAGCTGTTGCCCGTGACTGCGTCCACGTAGACCGTTAAAATATATGTAGGTATATGGGTTATGATCTTAGTCATAAAGAGTCACGGTCAACCGCTAGTGATAATATAAATCCCTTCATCATAGTGTTATTAGTGATTGTAAATCATTTTAGCTCTAAATGTTTATATTGGTCGAATATACCTATATGAAAAAGTCTTGAATCATGTTAAATTTATAACTTATTTTTTCTCGTATTAAATATAACCTATGTTCATCAGAGGGATAATGTAAGATTCTAAAGGTAAAATATTTTATTAAAATGCTCCAGTAGTTTCGGAGCCTATTCAGTTCAAACAAACAAACAAATCTTTCCTCTTTATAATATTAGGACAGATTAATAAGAATACTTAACAACTGACAATTTGTGTGTGTGTACGTTCATTAAGTACTTTAATTTTTAATTTATTTTTTCACAAAAGGATTACTATCATAATATATCACAATTTACATAGGTACGCCAGGCAATCTTCGGCAATAAGATTTAATTTTCGTCTACTAACTATTTGGATTTTCAAGTTTTAAACCACAAGAAGTATATTTATAATTAACGAAGCTTATCTTTATTGATTACCTATTAGAATGGGATCTTATAAGATCTTAATTTGTTGCTACCAGGAAACGGCATAATTAAAAGTTCCAAATCTTTTGATACACTTTTGCTTTTAAATAATTAGGTATACATATTTTATATAGAAAAACATATAAATAGTCTTCATGCCATTAGTGTCCATGTTGTGGAAAATAAATAAAATATTTTGCAAGCAGTGCCGATACGCTACAGGATGGAGTGAAATCGAATTAAAGAATGCCCTTTCAAGTTTTTTTATATCTATTATAAAAAAATCAAAACATTTTATAAATGTGATGCTCCCTGGCGATGTTTTTAATGGCTTTGTTATAAATAAAATACATTACCAATTTGTTACTTTTGGATTCGTACAAAAGCTACACGTCACGTTATCCTTAACAATTTTAATATTCATTTCTAATCATTTCATCTACAACAAGACACTTTACTGTGACATAACATTTCTTGAGTTAACATTTAGAATTTTACTACTTTACATAGTAGGGTTAATAATGTATTTTTGTTGTAATATATTTATGTAATTAATTGTAATAGTATGTATAATATTCATAGGTGACTAAATTTTCGAGACACACACACACACACACGCACGCACACACGCACATGCTCACACACACAGAATATTGTTATAAAAATCTTCATGATAGCAGAATATAGTAAGCAGATAGCCAGCAGAACAAGAATTTTGAAGAATATTAAGTATTTTAAAAATAATACAACATATTTATTTGTTATTTATATAATATGTCTATAAAAATGTCTCAAAACAGTTCGGAAGTTATAGTTAAGTATTGTTTCAGAGAGGAGAAAGAGTTAAACATGTATAGCCATGTTGAAATTATTTAAATTTATATAAATATAGAATGAAAAATAAACCGACACAGGCAAGAATTTGAACCCGAGTCCTCTGGGAAACCGTCACGTCGCTCTACCAATTGCTACCGTATCGCCGTCCGCCTCGGTGAATTAAGCTAGCTATATGTGATCGTCTTTTATCGGGACGGTTGGTACATCTATAAGACTTCTTTCGAAAATCCTAAGCAATGTTTCTAACTTTGCAGTATACCTAGATAAATATTGAAAATATGCTAACGAAATAAAAATTTGAAAATATCTATAAACATGTATGTTACGCTTATTTATATTTATATAAATTTATATTTTTCTTTTTCATATAATATTTTTGATAATAATAATGGGTGTTCTATAAATAATCGTAACATCAAATATTGTAAAGAATATTACTTACCTATTATAATCTTTCCTATTAATATAAATGTCGTATTTAATAAGTTTTAATTAAATATTCAAAGTAAATATAATATCTACATTTAAAAATAAATAATCAACACTTATAATAATTCTCAAGGACGTGTTTACAATTATGCCGAAAATGATCAAGTTATCGGTACAGCTATGAAACATATTGCAACAGAATCCAATTTAATTTATTTAAACCAATAATTCAAACAGAAGGAGCGTTTCCTTATCTAAAATTCCTTACTAATAAAGTAAACCTTCCTAAGTAAAGTATTAAAAAAAAATTTTTTTTGACACTTCTTCAAATATATTCAAAGAAATCAAGTCGACATTAGGTACATTTTTATCGTATATCTTACCATATATTTAAATATAAAATTTTCCCTAGCTATAGAGATACACTCAACAAAAAAAAATACAAAAAATACTTTACATAATATCACAGATATTTTTTTTGTTTTTATAAGATTTCACGCAATTTTTTTTGTGATATTATGTTAAAAGTATTTATTTATTTTTATTTAAAAAAACTTAAGTACTTTACATAAAATATTCGCTGAAAATATATATATTTTATTTATATGGTTTCATGTATAAGTGAATTTAGGTTTTTGCAGTTGATTCTTTGTGGCAAATGTGGAAAATCTTATCCATACATATAATAAAATTGTCCCTATTCTGTACAAGGAAAATATTAAAAAAAACATCATAGGGGGGCTCTATAAGAGCAAGAGAACCCAAAACAATGGTTTTTCAGTTTGTCTGATTGTCTGTATGTTTGTGCACGCTAATCTCAAGCACAGATTAATCGATTTGGATACAGTTTTCGGGAATATATTGGGATTCACTTTACATTTTGTTTTTTTTTTACAATCGGTTTTACAAATAAAGAAATTAATCTATTATTCACGTACCATTGTTGCTTACCAGTTTGAAGATTTTTAATTTTTACATACATTGGTAAGTAAGTACAAAGGGTAGGTAGGTACGTTTTCTCAAAATGGAAATGTACGCGTACGAAGTCGCAGGCACAGCTAGTTATAGAATATATATTAAATAACTTAAGCCGTTAAAGTTGTCTTTGATACCGTTGACCAAAAATAAGCCAATTAAGTTCTTATTTGGAGAATTTGAGGTATGTATGTATATCGAGGACCTGGACTGATTCTGTAAACGTACTTTGATCAGATAATAATAAGCTCAACTACTCATAAACATTTTTGCAAGATTTGGAGAGAAAGATTAAGGGAAGAGACTTCTATTAATATTAGCTATTATTTAATAGTCTTATCTTTATAGGTATAGGAATAATTTAAGCATGTATCCAAGCATCCGGAATATAATTTATCTGGTTATGGGATAGTTTAAAATGTGCCTGGGTTTAGAAGAAATAATATCCAGAATTGGTAGAACCATATTACGGATTTAGTGCGCCCTAGACTGTCACAAGCCACAGTATTCAAAAAACTGATATGCTTATTTTAACATCACATTCAGTAACACAACAAAAAAACAAGACAAAAATTTTGGAGTTGTACGGGATGAATAAGAATTATGCTTGTATTTTAGCGTGGTCTCTTGGGTATATCTAAAAAAATGTTTATTTCCACAGAATTAATTACAGCGATTTCTAGTTCTATGTTAAAAAGTGCAATTCGTTTCAGAGTTATTAAATTTAGATGTATAATTTGTTTTAATTTTTCTCCTTTAAAGTTTTCGATTCATCAGCTAATCAAGGAAGATGTCTCATTTTTAATTGCCGAACAGCTCTATCATTGGTATATCTATTATATATTGGTCTATCATTGGTATCACAAATGTTTGAATACTGCAACTTTACTATCAATAGAATCCAAATTAATGACAAAAGAATAGTCCAACTAATGGACATGGAGTTGGTTATTAACAATTTCTCCAAAACGTGTAAATAATAATTAATAACTAACAAGAAACGTAATGTTTCTTCTTAAGAACACTACATTTAACAATTATAGCTATAATTGAAATAATATTTATGTTAATTTAGATCCCAGCTTTATTCAAAAGTATTAATGTAGCTTGTGTGTAATAACACGTTGTGTTGTGTTTATATTTAGTGGAGGTTTTAGCCATTCAATTGACGTTCGGCATTGTTTTGATAAATTACATTCTTAAACACCTTTTGCCCGGTATATTATTTTGTCCAAAGATTGATTTTAATGTTAATATTTTTTATAGCGAATGATAGAGAATGGATCACTTTATATTCGTGTGTCATATATTCAATAAGAAATTAATTACATAACACAAGGATACATTTATAAAACTGAAATGGTTTGATGAACTGATTGTACGTACTACATCATATAAATTGTACATTTTCTGGAACTTAAAATATTCTTAAAATTCTTACTGAACATTAAGTACATACAATTTTTAATAATCTCGCCTGCCGAGAAACTTCAAAAAACTGTCAGTGACGTCACCGTTACCTTCACCTTCCATTAGCGCTCCATTAACTACTACTAACTACTATTTATTTCTCACACAGCTGGTACTATCTTCGCATGTACATTTTGAATGTGATGTTACAGATTAAAAAATAAACATATAGTTATTTAATTGCATACACTACAGGGTTTTTATTTAGTAAATCTTATGCGAAACAAAAGCTGTTTTGTCTTACTTGAATGTCAGATGTAATAAGTTGGTCCATAGGTTTCTCTAAAACATATTGTCATCCAATAATGTATCCATGATCCTTTTTGACTTTCCGTGGCATTTGTTTCCCGCTCCCCCGGTGTTACTGTCATAGCCAACAGGATTAACGGCATGAACAAGAAAATACAAAATTCCATCTTCATCTCTATTAACCTACATTTCAGGACTTCTTTGGAGCGAGAGGAGTATTCTAATGTAATGTTGCAATACTCTCCAATTCAACAGCACTTATAAGAGCACATATATAGGAGGAATAGGCTTCTGTATCTTGTATCTAATAAACTTAATACTATTTAATGAAAACGTTATGTTGGAGAATTTAAAGCTATCCAATTATACCGGATTTATTTTTATTTTATTATTTTCGTCAAGTCCACTGGAGGCGAATACTTATAGTGTTGTTGTTCTCTATCTATTATATGCACTATATGGGAGAACTCACACAGTGATCATGGTGTCCCTTCAACTACTACTCCCCCCACTCCAACACGGAACCATCTACCAATTAATCCATATTTTTTTAAGTCTATTGTATTGTGTAGAGGGGTATTATCTACTACAAAAAAACACTTGTTGTCAGTTACCTAATCAATATCAACCATACCACATGTCATTAAAATTCATCCAATAGTTTTATTGTGTTGTAATTACAGTACAAATTAGTTTTGCGTGTTTCACAGTTCACCCCAATTTTTGAGATATTCTGATAATAATAACTATTTTAACCCTTGATAATGGATTTTAAATTAACCAAAATAGCTTGGTCCTTTTAATACGAGTTTACGTGCGGTTTAATTGGCGGTTTTAACTATTTACTTTCATAAGTAGGTATATATAAAATCGTTAAAAGTAATTAATTATACATATTTATATTTAAATAAAGATTTTGCAAAATAAAAAAGGGATTCGAACTCGCAATCTCTGAAAAATCTAAAAAAATATAGGTATTATACGATGTTTTTCAAACAAATCCAAACTGGATTTGAGTTACTTATTATAAAATCATCAATAAAATAAACACATTTTACTGATGATTTAATATTTTTAAAGGGAAAATCTCGTTTATAAGTTAAAATTACAGAAAACAAACCTAACAAAAGTACAATAAAATATGTGTCGAAAAAAGACATTTTATTATTATATTAAAAATGACGATAATATATTTATTAAAACATGTCTGTAAATGTTTAGTAATAAACAATAAAATAATGTAACTCAAAATGATAATAAACTTATTAAGACGCTGCAAAATAGCGAGGTGCGTTGGTTTTATGTTCAATATTAAGTTAGCAATTCGATTATAGAATCTTGTTAGAGGTAACGTAGGTGTAAAGGACAAAGGTCGTAAGGAACAAGATATATGATGTTCTTACGAAATAAAAATTATGACATGGAATACTGTGATCGTACGCGTAATACAAGTAATTTATTTACTAAATATATCTCTATCTCTATCTTCTGTAGATTTGACGATCGAGACATATTTCTAGAACTAGCGATTGCTGTTTTACACAATCATAGAAACCAAGCCAGTTTGCTTTCTTTCTGCACCAGGATTTAAAGCAGTTATTTTTGATTTACCTATATATTAAATTTTGGCTTCAGCAACTTTTTAGAAATCCAAGATAACTCGGACCTAGTTTAAGACACGCTAATGATGACGGCGAGATAGGACCTAGATGTAAGCCTGATTCTGGTTGTTCGTCTAATGCTAGTTCATAAGATTTTTTTCTGTAATTAATAGTTTTTAAAATGTATATTTCCAATACAAAATTTATTTGTTGTCTCTGAACGGGCATTAACTCTGAGTGTTTTAAGTACTTCTTACTAAATACAGAGTAATAAGTAAAAGAGGGAGCAAAAATTTTTTGTTTCGTTTTTTTTTGTGTTGTTTATCAAGATTTGTAAAAAAATTCTAGAACAAATGTTGTTGGGATTGATATAGAGAGGCTACCTGCAAGAGGTGGTCAACTGATTAAAAAAAAACTCTGTATATGCATTACCAATAATAAAAAGAACCTAATAAATCTTTTTTTGTGTGAGTTACAACGTGACGAGTCGATGATCTATAGGTTTTATATTTATGTTACCGGTGTGTAAAAAATATATATATATATATATTTTAGCCAGCTGGTGCATGGTGTATCTATTGAAATATTTAGTAAAATAACTTTTCAATATGTCTTTATAATAGTATAAACTTAATAAATTGTGGATTTTAACGCCATAGTCTTTTTTATTGTTATCTTGTACTACTTTTTTTATTTCTTTATAACGCTGTACTTAATATAAAAATGTTTTATAAAAATCACAAACTCACATATCCAATAACGGTGTAAAAACGTTATATTTCAGTCACAAAAAATGTTTACAAAATATTTCAACATTTTTCACATTTTTTTACAATACAAACCGACGTCTTTAATAGTTTTTAATACTTCATACATATTTTCCTAGTAAAATACCAAACTTATACTGTATTTTATGAACATACACTTCGCCTGGATTTAATATAGAATTTGGAAAGTTTTTCTGAAAGGAGAGAAAATCAAAATATAAATTTGGAGTCTTGTTACAATAAACAATATAATATCTACGGGTTTATTATTTTTGAATATCAAATAACATAAGAGTGTTAAGTTTTTTACATGGTTAATGGCATCTGGGTAATTTTGAGGCATCAGACAAAACAGACCGTGTTTTCGGTAATGAGTTCCTTGCTTTCCCATCAAAGGAACATATCCATAACTTTTCTTGCCCTGTGAACAAAAACATTAAATATTAAAAATTACAACATTTGTATGTTAAGTGTTAAGTATGTTATTTAAAATTTATGTAAATATAGATTGAAAAAAATAAAGCGATACGGGGAGGGATTCGAACCCGCGATCTCTGAGTAACCGTCTCGTAGCCTTGTTAAGCTTGACATGGCTATACAAGTTTAAAGAAATTTTCAACTACTTATGTTATTATGTGTATGAAATAATGAAATAGTAATTCGTTAAGAATGCATCTAAAAGACAGCGGTCAATTCTGTCATAGACGTATATTCTTGAAAAGTGGAAAATAAATAAAGAAAAGCATTCACTTCTCGTTCCTCTTCAATCGCCTCTTCGTTCGCACTCTTGTCACTACCTGTCTCGCTCCCACTGTCAGAACTAGACTTACTTTCCTCTTCCTCCTCACCTTCACGAGGACCCTAAATTATGTTGAGTCTGAATATAACTTAAGTGTCGTAAATAACCAAAAAAAATACAGATTTTTTTGAGCATTTAGACTAAAATATATTAGAACAAACAAAAAAGTTCTCACTTCTATTATCTTATCAGGATCTGGCAAAAGGTTTCCCGTGTAGAACTGCATTCCGGGCTGATTGCTATACACTTCTAATACTCTTCCTGTTAAAGGATGAAGTGCTCTGAAATGTAATATAAATTATCAGATACCAAACCTAATAAACTGAATTATTATTACAATAAACAGATCTGAAAGCTGAAAATCTACATTGTATACTTTAATTCTATTAATATTTAATTCTATGCTTTATTTGGTTTTTTTTAGTATAAAATAGTACCTTGCTTGGAAGGTCATGTCTTGCTCAGTTCCTTGTGAGACACAGAAGTTGATATCGTAGCCACCCATAGGAATTTTTGGAAGCATCACACGCAACGCTCGTGGTATTCTGAAGTCATACGCTGTTCCGCCAACTACGTTCTTTTCACCTGGAAATTAAAGACAACCTTTCAGAGACGTCAGAATGTAGAAATATATATATATATATATATATATATATATATATATATATATAATTTAAATTCGTTATAAGTGCCCATGAAAGGGGATTCATTATTTACAAAAATGGCTACTGCTTAATAAAACTTTTTCATATTTATTTAGACAATTTATTTTCTGTAAGAACTCAATCAGCTATATTGCAATCAGTTGAATGAATGAATGAATGAATTTAGCATGAATAAGCAGAAACATGGAAGATACAATACCTGTCACAAGGCCATCTTCGGCCACTACGGTATACTTGTCAGCGTTAATCGTTAAAATGTGGTCGTACATTAGATCTGGACCCGAATGCTGAAATAAAAAAATATATTTTTAATCTTCTATCACGGTAAATGTATGAGACTCGTATTTATCGATAATACTCACATGTCCAGCCAAGTTAAAGAAAGGAGCGTTGCTCAAATTCACAATCGTAGGTTCACTTGTTGTACATTTCATTTCTATTTTAATTGTATTATCGCAAGTAACTTCAAAGGAGACTTGTGCCATCAAAGTTCCAGGGTAGCCTTCATGAAATCGTTCAGAAACATGACTCATTATTACCTTGTCGCCAACAACGTAAGATCGCCAGTTAACCTAAAAGTTAACAGATAATGACAAACTATTTAGAACCAACCCGTTAGGGGTTCAAAAGTCAACGTTACGAAAAGAAATATTAAGCGTTATGCATTGTTCTTTGGTTTCGTAACCTCGTCAAATATGATATTCACAGACTTGGGAAAATTTAGGTATAAGCGAGGATAGTAAGTTTTAAAGATATTTTCGATTGTTGACGGTAAAATCATTATTTAAAAGTTATATTTTTAAGCAAATAAAATAGCCAGCTAAACTTATATGTATTAGGTAAACATTACAAATTAATAAATTATAACTATTTATGGTATATTCGCAAAATGCTTATAATGTCAGGAAGGAGTAAATTTTTGTATACCTTATCGAATCCAACATATCCACCGTTATAATGATGGTGTCCTGTATTGGTACTGAGCATATACATTCGGCCAGAAGGCTTTACTGTCATCGTCCCATCTTCAATAAAGTTTGCGTATCTTCCTATAATTGCACCGAAATAAGGATTTCGGGGTTGGAAGTACTCTGAAAATACACAATAAAATATAAATAGAATTTAAATTATAAGTAAAATAATGACGAGATAAATACAAGATTATAAAAATGTGATAAATTTCAAACATTTCTTACCCTCAAGAGTATCAAAACCGGCAACCACATCATCTGATACTCCTTTCTTATCAGGAACTTGAACCGATGTAATGGTTGCACCGTAAGTTATAACCTTAATAAAACAACATTGAAAATAATGTCAAGTTGCAGTATAAGTTTAGTATCAAAAGTACCTGGACTATCATCCTGTTTTTCGTCTTCCAAGTATACCTTCTAACAATATCAGTATTGGTGCTTGAGGCACAAGGACTGCGTTCTGATTCATGTGATTGTATTTCTTTTAATACTTTAGACGTTTTTTTCATGTCCGAGGAAATTCTACTCCTTGATGTTGGCGATAGATCTTTTGGCATGAAACCGAAACCATCGACTATAAGATCTACGTCTGGTACCTTCGGTACTTCGGGCCCCGGCAGTACTTCTGGTTTGATTACCGAAGTATCTCCACTGGCTTTGTCGTCCCCTTCTTCAGCCATTTTTACTTTTCAAAAAAATGATTATATTAATACAAATATTTTTACATAAATTATTTAAAAAAGTATTCCTTTTTAATCTAAGTTTTGCAATATTTATCACAAAAAATTTTAAATTTATAAAAACTAATTTTACATGAAATTTTTATTTGTTCTTAAAAAATAAATGACAAGAAATGTCATTATAATCAAGACAGCCGGTTTAAAAAAATAAATACTAACATGTAGGTAGGTAATCTTTTAATATATTTTTTTTTAATTAAGGTAAAAATTTTAAGAATTTTTAATTGATGTATGTAATTTAATATATTCTTTCTTAAGTTGAGTAAATTTGTAAAGAATTAAGTAGGTAGATATATTTTAATTTTAAAAGCTAACTTACAATTTTATTTTCTTATCAATTTTATTGCGTTTTAAATTGCCTCGTTACAGTCTCAGGGTCATTTAAAATGAAATTACTGTATGGTTCTTTTACTTATCTACAACTATTAATACCTTTACTTACATAACATAAATTGAATTCAGGCTTACAATAACATGTTATGTTAAATAAAAAGTCGATTGTTATTGTCTTTATTTATTAATAAAAACAGTATCATTAAGTACACATATTAACTACTTTTAAGACACTAAAAATAATTAAGTACAAGTGGTCGCTCAATAATGTATAAGCCGCAAACATTTCATTTGGTTTACAAAACACTGCAAGTGCATTAATATTTCTCAACAGATTTTATGGACACAAGTTGAGTAATCAAACCCAAAACACTTTGACACTTTGCTTGTCTAATTCAATGGCGTCTGTTTTCCATTTTTCTGTTTCGTCAGAAATACCTTCGAAGTATTCAACTTCTTTACACGGAGACGGCGGAATTATACTTATAATTGGAATGCCGATCTCTTGAAATGAACTCATTGACGAAAAGCCACTTTCGTCCTCTATAAAGTTTGATGATGCATTATAATCGTTTCTTTTGTCAATTGGCTGTACCACTTTCCCGCATGTGACTAACCCATTTTGTGAACCAGGTTGTTCAAATAGAACAACGGAAGAGTCGTTTTCCAAACCGCAGCTAAGTGGGCACTGCGATACAATAAATTCATTTAAAATACTGTTTTTTATGTCTCCGAATTTATTAGTTATGCCATTGTATGTCTCGCCGTTACAAGTAGTATTTAGGACAACAGTATCAGTCGCATTGAGAGCGGTCAAACTTAAAGAATCACTAGTGTTTTGCATTGCTATATCTACTTTTTTTATATCTTCAGTTAATTGTAAGATTGGTGTACGGTTATTAGGACACGCGCACGCTAAGTCAGGAAGTTTGGTACTAAGAACCGTATTGGCAAGAGTTATGAGGCGTGTCATCTCCTCAGTCAACTTCATACTAGTTTCATTTTCAGATACTAACGACAGTTTTGAATGATTCCTGGGAAAATAATACCGAATCATTGTTAAATAAGAACAATAACATAAACAAAATAAAGTTTATAATTGTGTAGAACCCACTTACCAAATGCTGCTGCAATCTTTATATCCGTTGACATTGCTTATTGATTTGCTTATTTTCCTTGTACTCATTTTCTTTGAAGGACTTATCGAATAATCAAAATTTTTACTGACATGTAACACTGATCGAGAACGAGGCAAGTCAGTAGCATTTAATGATCTGTGTAAAACATTAGGTGATAATGTATCTAATCGTACTTCAGGTTCATTTGTCTGGAATTCTATATGTTCTTTGACTCTGTTCAGAAAAGTTACTATTTGCTTCAGTAAAGCTATATGCATCTGCCTATTGGTCTCTGTCTGAAAACACATGCTTAATTTTGCAGTTGGTAGATAGAACTCATTTCATATATTATACACGAGCACGAAAAATTTAAATCGCATAGCATTTGCATATAAAATTCGCAAGGCATTACATATATAGTTAAATAAAATTTACCAGTATTTCATTATTGGTGCACCAATAGATATAAATTAAAATATTCTTACCTGCGTCAGCTGCCATCGTAACGTTTCCACTTCCATGTTCAGAGCGTCCACCTCAATATGTCGGCTGTTCGAATCGTTAGCCAGCAACTTATCCGGGGGCCTTACCGCTTCTCCATTTTGTTTTACATTACTACTCATGGAAAGTTGAGAACATTGCTCAATTCTTTCTGGAACCTAGAAAATAATATTTTGACATCAAACAAAAAAGCTATGTCATCTAACTGTACTTTATCATTACGTTAAGATTTACTAAGGAAACCGACTTATCATACACATTCATACATGTTTTTCTTTGATTGTTCCTGAGTCATCGTGTATCTAAATCATGGGAAGCTTTGCGAAACTATACCAATTATAATTTAACGATAAAAGTATGTTCTATAGAAATCACATCAGGAACTTGATGACATGGTTGAAAATGGAACAAAAACGAGGTTTTTGATTTATCAAATAAAATAACTACCGCCTCATTAACCGCCAACAATGGTCCCACATATCTTCATGCACCGTGAGATAGATAGACCAATTGGTTTATATAACAAGCTATCATAAAAACAGATCGACTAACGGAATCCCTATAAGAGACTCTTTGTGTTCGAAGCAGAAAAAACCTGGGAGTATACCAAGTCGCGGAATCATCGGAGTCTCACGGTGAATCTGGAGTATAGCTTGTTGACCTCTAAATGTGCAAAAACTTTGTAGCCGTTAAAATAACAGAATCAATTCAAAAACAGAATTGATAGGATTTTATTTATTCTAAGAACTTCATTATTATTTTAAATGCACAGCAAAGACCTAGTTTTTAATTATTATATTATTCAGATTGATGAATAATTAAAACTCATTTTTTAAAATAATAAAAGTATTAACATTGATATATTACAGATTATTCTTCAGGGTGGACAGTTTTAGAAAACAATATTTTATTTTTTTTTACAATTTCAACAATAAATAATAAAAACTATTATTATATTTTACAAAATGTAGACTTAGACACTATTTTACTTTTCACCTGTCATATTTGTTAAGGTCATTGCCGTTAACATCAAACCAAAAACCAATAAACAATGTACATTACTCAATATTAGATGATATGTAATTATGGACAGAGTCACATTCAAAACCTAGTAATATACAAAGAAGGTCAAAGCCATTGAGAAACTCAAGCAACAAGTACAAAGACCTTAGGAGATATATACACATCCGACGTAATCTCTGGACCATGATTAATTACTCTCAAAAATATTGCTCACGACCAAACTAGAGATTGAATATTGTAATATTTAAAAATAGAAAAAAAACTTGCAACATTGAGGACAGTTATGTCCAATGTTAATGATACTAAGAAACGCGGCTCTGTCAACAGAATATTTGATTCTGTCCGCAAAAAAAGATGACCCACTAAATTAAAATAAATAACATACCTACTCGACCGTTTCTTCATACTGTATTATATTAAGCTTATCATGCTAATAATTCTATAATGGTGGAGTATATACATTTATTTAGTAACTATATACGGCCAACTTTTCATTCAACTTAAAGAACTACTTAGTAAGATCACCGTTAATTTCAGTAGCGTTTCTATTTTAAGCAACCTATTTAACTACTTAAACATAATATTAGTTACATTATCGAGTTTCCCAGTGTGCGTTACGTTCTCGTATGTCAGATGCACCAGCTTGGAACCACCTACCAAGGCTACTAGGCTAAGATTTGATTACAGTGAAATCGGTCAATGGTACGGTTTATTTTACGTTACATCTCGCTATTAGATATTACTGGGTATTTAATTGTTTTTAGGTAGAGGGGGCAAGCCCGTGGAGCGCTGCCGTGCGTGACGGGCGCATCCGGTGCGGACCCTCGGAAGCTATGGCGATGGCGCCCAGCCCTCGTCCTGCCTGTCAAGTGCACTGATCACGAACCAGTCACGCGAAACGACGTTACAAATTGTATTTATTTTTATTATTACCACGTCACAAATAAGCTTTCAAACTTTATTCGCAACAACAGGATGTTATACTTTATATGGTTTGTTTTATTAATTATATAATTTCTTGCGAATTTTTATAGTTATGTAATAAAATTACTGTATAGATTAATACCTCAAAACATATACAATAATACTAAATTCGTCAGCAAACAGTCAAATACAAACATCGAATATCGTTACCATCTCATTCATTCTAAAATATTCTGTATTTTCCAACGCACTATGTATTTATTTACAAAACAATTCTAATGCAATTCACTGCTTCGTTATTTATACTTATATAACTGTTAGGGGCTCAACAAACAAACAACTTTATTATATACTCTTCAAAAAATAAATAATATACATTATAATTGCTTCATAAATCAAAATAGAATTAAATATATCCAAACAACCATAACAATATAATACCAAAAACATAATTAATATTTTTTTTTTTTTTTAAACCACACGTTTATAATAAGGTACTATAAATATATATTAATTAGAATATTCTAATGCATTATTCACTATGAATTTAAGGACAACTATTTAAACAAAAAATATATGTACTTATACAAAAAAAAAATTTTGACAGCACGTGTAAAACCGACTTAACATAATGTTCGTCACGTCTCACAGTCGTGTCGGTGGTGCTTTATCTACTTATATTAGATCCGGTACCCGATTCGTATTTATAAAGCGTCGCGTGCATTATAGCCACGAAACTATACCAACCCAACATTAGGTATATGTAACCAATCAATATTCGATGTCCGCAAAGTCCAAGTTGTATCGATATTTGAAATATAAATAAATATAATACATGTGAAGATATTTTACAAGGACCTTGTCCTTTAAAATTAAGTATTAAACTTTAGATATTTTAATGTCATTAAATTCATTTTGAAAAGTAATGAATTTCAGTCTTTTCACAAAATAGAAAGTTCGATAAAAAGTTATTAACTACTACAAAAAGGTGCTCTTTTGGGTTTAGATATTATTGAGTTAGAATAGACTTCGACCGTTGAAGCGTTTCACATCTAAACTTTTTTAATTGAATTTATGTTTTAAAAAATTTTGGTCTCCGTATTATTTATTAGATACTGACTTTATAATATATATATAAAAATATAAGATATTTGAATGTGATTTGAGATATTCTGTTCAATTCGTATTAAAAATGGCGAACAACAACAAACATAAGAAGCTAGGAAACATAACGGTAAGTTAGTTGTCTTATTTGAATTGCTAAAACCTGAAAAGTATAATATAATAATATTTTTCTGTAATTTTTACATACTCAAATATTCCTATAACAATGTTTTTTTGCAAACAATTATTACCTAAATTTAACAAACAATTATTATTCAATATGCTTTATATGTAAGTACATATGGATAATCGAATTAAAAGTGTAGTTCACTCAGTCACGTAACATATTACAAAAATAGACTTCCTACGAATATTTATTAAACTCGACGTATGTATATATCGTCACCAATCTAAGAAACGTATAAAAATAAATATTCTATAATCTGAGAAATATATAAATTATTATATTAAGATGTCAACATCAAACCTGACATGGGATTAGTTATATAACCTAGTAATATGAAGACATTTTAGAAAATGTAAAATACATGTATAGATGTATGCGAGTAGTTCATATTCATGAGTTATATCGTAACGCTTTATATCTATCATTGTGTTTCAATACAAAGACATTTTGTAATCCAGTACCTACTGTCGGTCAGTAGTCAGTAACTACTGGCGGTCAGTACTGGCGTTCAGTAGTGACAGTCGCAAACGTATAGTAATATGACTGTTAATAAATGTCAAACAAACAATATTACATCTGTGATGAAAATGTTATAAAAAATATAATAAATGTTTTTTCTACTTCATTGAAAAGTTACTCAGTATAATATAGAAGCTTCCAAAATAAACAAATGTAATTTATTTTTTTTGGACTTAAATGAAAAGTTTAAAGTTATTGTAATATTGAAGCTACCAAAAGAAACTAATGTAATTTTATTAGTACCAGAGATAACAGAACCTTGTTACTACGGTTGGGTGCTTAGCGTTTACTTAAATTGTCGGGATCCGGGCATGAGTCAGACATTTGCATATCTACATGTGAACGAGTATATTACGCAATTATATACAAAGAAATTGTTTCATTAGAAACATCAAATGCTTTCCAACTCTAAATTATTTATGAGAGGTAGCAAAAAAATTCACCGCCCCGTGGTCCGTTGACAAATCAAGAAATAATAAAAAACTTTCAAAAGCTTTACAATATGATATTTATAAGACAATGGAACGCAATTTAAAATTTGATACCAGAGTTTCTCAAACTTATTTAAATTCGCAAACTCTCACTGTTTCGTTACAAAATAAAATATACATAATATAATAATTATATATTAGATTCTTAGTAACTTTCACACGATAAAAACGACGATCTCCTTCTACATAGTTATGCAATGTTTATTTATTTAGAATACAATGTTTTCTTAAATACGCTCTGTTTTCATTGATATCAGACTCAGAGACAAGGAGACAAACATTTTCGTTCCAGTCAATATTAGTACTTATTCCAGATACAAAATGGGTGGTTTTATTTTATTATGACAGGTGTTAAAATGAATGAAAAGCATTAACTAACGGATAATTTCCTTTATATTGTTAACTGAGGATTAATTGCTAGTCACATGGTGTAACGTCGGCCGTCTCAGACGTTACGTCAGTCATTGAACTTGATTAAGCTTAACTAACTTACTTAAATAATTATTGTGCATAAAGATAATAACACCAGTAACATTAAATACATACGAACTTTAAAGAGTAGATCTAATGATCTGAAAGATAGAAGCTTTTGATTCATTTAATCTTACGCATTGACATTTTAAATATTAATATTTTAAATAAAGAAAGATTAAAAAAATATCAACACAGACGGGATTCAAATCTGCGAAATCTGGGATGGGATTTAATAAGATTGACATAACTAGATATGTTTTAAAACAATCTCAAAAACAAAATATTTAGAAATAATGCTCAGAAATAATAGAAATAGTATCAGATAAGTTTGGTATTATAAAACAGTAGATCTCTCATCACTGGTACCACTAATCGAACCTAATCTACCCTGAGCTGTATACAAATGACCTCTTCAAAATGCATACAAACAAAGGTACCTCCCACACTACAACGGTACTCTATTGTATGTCTTCCTACACGACACGAACACTATATAAATGTCATTTTTTAATGACACGGTCAATATTTATTTGTTTATAATATAAATAAACAAATTTGATCTAAATATTTACAAGAGTGTGACAGAAAATGAGTTTTAATTGACGGTACTTAACTAAGTCAGTAATAATGTATAGGTTAGTAAAAAAAAACATATCTGGAGGATCTGTTTTTTTTCAATATGTATATATAATATCACTTCAAAGTTTGAATATCTTGTCATTAATATTGTAGAAATATAATTAAAACAAGAAATTGAATAGGTATCCTTATAATTTTTCTTTTTATTTAAAACGAAGTACTCCAATCCAATGTTTTTATATCGAAATAAAAAGGTATAATAGTTAAAGTATTCAAGTTACATAATTACCTAATTACAAAACATTGTTGTTGTAATTTTGACCTCTTTTAAATAAGTAGGTTAGTTAAGATGTCAATAAAATAAATCTTATCTTTACAAAACAAAGATAATGTTTAGAGTTTACATTTTCATACATTACGTAACTAATACATTTCTAAGCAAAATAGTTGAACGATTTTATAGTTTGACTTTAAGTTACACTTCATATTTATATTACAATAAAAGCATAATCAAATACAATTAATAAATAGTTCGAATCGTGAACCTCGCGTTCTGAAGTCGGTAAAAAATAAATATAAAATAATATTAAAATTGTGACTTATCTTGTTTTAAATTCCGGTTTAAATACAATCAATAACTCGTTGTAACATCGTTTTTGCGGTTACAAAAAAAGAACATCAGCCATTTCGATATAAAATGTAGAGTCATTAAAATAACAAGTTATTTTATAACTTTGAGATAATTATTGAAATTGGGTGTATTTTTAAATTCTCCAATATTTATTAACCCAATCTCGGAAACTATCATTCATCCCCTATTTAGTCGGTTCTACTAAGTTTTATTGAATAGAGTATGATTACAACAAAACCTAGGAGTTATTGTCTATAGTGTGAATCTAATAAAACAAATGTCAAAATTTAAGCAGATCTAATCTAGTCTAAAATGGACGTTAAAAGATTAAGCACACTAGACCCGGATTTTATAAATATAAATAGATTCATAACTAATTTTATTGGTTTTTATATATGTACACATAGACAGTTTCGCCAATATAGATTTAAATCAATGATCTTTTTTTTCAATGACTAAGTCTAATTCAAAGATCGATTAAATCTGTTATTATTAAAAAAATAAAGAGCTATTGTTTTATGTACTCCTCCTACCTTCTACCTACCTTCCTACCTACCTACCTTCCTTCCTACCTACCTGTATACCTACCCTCAATTTAAAATTTTATATCTTTTCCATATGCAACGCTTTCCAATTATAACAAAACATATGTATTTATTAAGAGAACTATTGAAACTTATGTGTAGGTATGAAAACTATACGGGTAGTTTCTTTTTATTCGGACTAATATTTGGTAAGGAATCTGCTAATAATTTAATATTAACATATAAGATCATATGGTGTTATTGAAATAAAATATATTCGTACCAATACACCTCATTAATTTAAAAAAAAACGCTATTATAAAATATTTATTATTAATTTGTTTGTCCTGGTATCAGAAATAAATAAACCATGAAAGGCTATTTAAACACAAGTATCATGACTACTTTTGGTCATCTCTCTCAGGTCAAGAGGATCAAGATTGCTCGAGATAACTACACAGGACACGTTACTTGACATACTCCACGGTCACAAAGAACTAATTAGCAATTACTATAAGTTATTCATAATTTCTATAAAATATTGTATAAAATGTTATTTTAATTATTTTCAATCTATTTATTCTAATCCATACTAATTATAAATGGAATAGTTACTCTGTCTGTTTGTCTGTTACGCTTTCACCGCTAAACCACTGGGCCATTTTAAACATAATAAGTTACATTGACATAAACGTAGTTTTAAGGATTTAACTTGCCTATAATTAATTACATTTAAAAATTTAACCTCTCGTTTCGAACTTTGCAGCATCCGTGCTGACTATAAGACGAGATGAACGTGTCGAATTTGAAACGTCGGGTTAAATTTAAAAATGGTATTATTTCAATGTGTAGTAGATACTCGTGAAAATACTATAATAAGTCACTTTTGTATAAAATATTGTTCATGATTTTGACATTTTTTCACAAAGAAATAAGGTTATTATAGTTATTATAGAAAAAAACATATACTGAACCATTGATAAGTATTATTTTTGAAACATAAAACCTAGTAAGTAGTTTCAGTCTTATTACTGGCTTTAGCTAATGTATTTACAAATAATAATAATGAAGTGTTAAAAATATTATTAATAATACAATCTATAATTGTGGATAGTATAATGTATCTTAACGTACAATTAGTACTAATAAGGAGTGAGACATATAAAAATATATGGTAATGGATTCCCCCTAGTAAGTATTACGACTTGGCAAAACATCGCGTTCACTGAGCGTAGTGTACAGGGTGTAAAATAAACAGGCTCTGGCGGAAGTAGACATACCCACAGTATACCATTGTAAGTGGTAACGCTGATATGAAAGGCTGATAACGATAGCCCATTGTTCTCTGGTCTTCATATCTCCTTGAGTAACTCATGTGAGAATCAAGCTATCGACCACAATATCAACAATATGCGGATTTTAGATAAAGATATAGTGGAAGCTGCAAAAAGTAGCTTATTATAAGTATTATTAACTCTAGTGCCTGTGCACTGACTGACTGCACTTAGACTGTGTCTAAAGATAGTATTATTGGTCTACAGATATTGTTTATTGGTCTTAAGACTACAAAAAGAGATCTATCATACACCTGACTGAGAGCAGAGCAAGACAATATATTTTGCACTTTCTCTTAAGATCCTTAGATATCCACTCAATAGATAAAATATATTACGTAAATAATACCTTATACTAAAAATACAACTCTTGAAGACTTTCTTTTTATACGAAGATCTGTAACAAAAAGGACATTTCAGAGCCACTGGTATTATGACACGGTGTCTTGATTTCAATATAAATTCGCAATTAAACTAATTGCAAAATTACATCTAACTTTAATTTGTCAAAACGGTATTTGATTAATTGATGTTGCACAATTAAGATTTGGTTTTACTAGTAAAATTATACCTGAATGTTTTACCCTATACCATACTTATAAGATTTCCATACGGGTCATCAGCTTACATGAGCACATATTATTTCTTTCTTGTATTCATTTTAATGATATTTAAAACATCAAAATTTCGAACACAGAAGTGTTCCCTCAAAATTTTAATTTATTTTAAATGAAGTTTATTTCAATTATCAATTGTGAGTTCACTTAATAAAGACGTGGAAACTATTGTGGAAGATGTTATAAAAGAATATTCTAATGGAAATAGTAGCAAACAAACTGACATTACTGAATAACAAAGGGCTGTCGTCACTTATTTAGCATCTATTCATTAAATCTTAATGTCCGCTAATCCAAACAGACTTAATGATTCCCAGACACTTTATTAAAGAAGAGTAGAGTCTGAAGAGTCTCGGTCATTCGTGAAATCAGAAATGTAAGTTTGAATAAGACTTGAAATGACCTAATGAAACTAAAGATAATAAGAATATTAGACTTTAATCTCAAATACATATTTTTAGGACAATAATCGTAATTAAGGTTTCAAAAAATTATAATTTTCAGGATTTTTATAGATCTTTAAAAATTACATCATAATTCAGTGACTTAAAATTAAAAACAAAATGGGATTACTTGTAATAAATAATGCTATTGATTTTACCTAAGTCATTTTACAAATCTCAAAAACGAAGTAGGTATAATCAATATATTATTATATTTTTTAAGTTGCAGCGACTATTTTTCTCAATTTAGTTGCGAGTCTCATAAACAGAAACTCTTAAAAAATAACTTCATCACCTCCAATGTAATTTTGGAAAATACATTAATTTTATTTTAGTTACAATTATTTAAACAAAACAAACAATGTAAACTACCAAATCCAATTATAGATGAACATTATCTTTTAGTCTTATTTTCGTGAATAATTTAAGCAGGTAATATTGTTTGTGTAATATACATTTTGTATATTATTCCTATCACTGTTATTAGTAATTACAGTTGACTATAAAAATGACTATAGGCTTTCCATGATGTATCAAATTATCGCTCTGGTGAATAGAAAGTTATTACTAGGTCACAGCAAAATAAGTTTAGCGAGCTCTTAAAACCTCATTTACAGTACATATAAGTGTTAAGCTAACAATATCATCTATCTGTATATAGACTAGTAACTGCCGAAATTTTAAACTTTTTCACACAGTATTTCTTATCATGAGATCGAAGTAAACTGATAGCTCTTGTCATGATATCGAGAGAACAAATTCCTAGATAATATTTAAAAACATCTCTATGTGTGATGAATTTATTCGGGAATTATGTTAGTTTATGTTTTCAAACTACTCAAAGTAATGAGATGATTTAATTGAGCTAAAATTACAAAGCTAATAAAATTATTCCGTATACATGGAATACTAACTAAGAGAATATTACATATTGGCAAAAAACACAACATAGGTTTCTACAAAGCTCAAACTCAATATTTAAACTTGTTTAAAAAAACGTATCTAGATCGATTGTAGGTGTTAAATTTGATCGTCAATCTTCGTAACATATATTTCTTTAATAACAGACCAAGACTGATTGCTCTAGACATAGATTTATTACATTCTTCCACTTATAAATTATTGTGTAATAATAATTGTAAAAACACTAATGATTAAAAATATGTTCCCAAAAATGCGGATGCGAAGTACAAACACTCACGCAATCCTCACTTATACAGGTTTTAATATATATTTTTTGTTTTAACAACAAAAGATCTACATTTCTATTTCATATTAAACTTTCTCTACTATCCAAATATCTCATACAAAAGGTATTGTTATAAAATATAATAGAATCTAAATATGTAGATTGTAGACTTTGAAGTGTGTAACTTTTTTAAAGATTTGTTTTACGTATATTATAACACCATTTATTTAAACATTTTATCGAATTATAAAATATTGTCAAAAGCAGTTGTATATTTATTATGTTAGGAAACCGCAATAGGCATTCAATAAATTCAAAATAGGTATACCTATACGATATTTTACAGTTTTTTTTATATTTGTTTTTATTTGTAGCATACATTTTATTATATTTTTTTCATTCAGATAATAATACTATGATTCAAATTCAACTCAAAACTTAGGGTCACAAAACACCCCTCTTTAAAATAAGGGTGGTCCTTTAGTCTTTACGATCTTAGTAACAGGGGAGAGATAGGTTAAAGTATTCTAATAATATTATTGCATTAAATACAAATGAATAAATAATAATATAATATAGTTTCTATAATATAATAAAAAAATATATTATTTATAAAAAAAAGTATTACTTACTAACATAAACGTTTAAAATAAATTTGCATTTAGAAAAGAATGTTGCATGCAAGATTTACTTGTATTGTATGACATTACATTTTTACGAAGTATAACATATTACATACTACTAGAATGTGAACTTATCAATCAGGACCCAACTAAGGCTGGTGCAGATATATTAGGAACTATAACTTTCACTAGTCCGTCATCGCGCCAAATATAATAAAAACTCGCAGATCTTAAAAATCATTTGATACGTCTAAAACATAAATATCGCCTACCTACTTAAACATATCATAAAAGTAAATATAACTTACATTTCTTATTGTTTCCTGTTTGTCTGTTGGACGCAATTTTAACAATTTAACGTTATCTTGTTTTGAACCTGAAACCGGCGAACGGGAAGTATATCGGTTGGAAAGCCGTCTTGCAAAATTGCTTTTAAAATCCTCACATCGCATAATAGATTCTACTGGCCTTCCAAACTCTTCGTCAAACGTATCTCTGGATTGCGCCAACATTTTGAATTTAAACTGGCATCGGTGGTTCAAAATAAGTTCAGTAGCAAATGTGTTGAATGGAACAAGGTACAGAAATCAACACGACCGTTAACCGTTGAAGTTAGCATTATACTAAACTCTAAAGTGAAGGAGAAGTGAGAACAGGTGTTCGTTGTCAAATCAACTGTGAAAATTTTACACGCTACATTATCATATTCCTTAAATTAAAATTAAAATATTATTATAGTCCTGGACCAATTACCTATCTAGATCAAATAGGATTTAAATACACCAAAACCAATTAAATCTTATTCAAAGTTTTCGAACAACGCCATCTATTGCAAAATTTGAATACTAAATACTGGTCTTAGTGCAACTCTTTCGGTAAAGGTAGTTAATTAAACAGTCTCTTTCCTGATCTCTATTTATGGCTCCTAGATGTCGCACATACGTAACTTTCATGTCAAAATCTATAATAGTAGTAAATATATATATATATATATATATAAATATATAGAGTTTTGGTTTAAACATAAATAAGATATAGGTAGTTTTAAAACATATTTTTATAAATGAATTAATTGGATCTATCAAAACTTGTTGAAAAAATTAAAGTGACAAATTTAAACCTACTGGGTTTATTTTCTTTGTCAAGTCTAGCATTTTGATTCTGACAAATTTACATTAAAAAAATAAAATGTCTCAAAAATGTCTTGTTTTAATATTTATGTAAAATTAAAAAACAAACCATGATTTAACGTTAAAGACAGAAAATTAAAATGTTAATATAGATACATACGTATAACATTTACTGCTTAGCAGTCCTACCATTTTTTTCAATACACAGGCGTTATTACAAAAAGTAAGTGAACAATTCATATTTAAAAGACTTAAGCCATTTTAAAAAAATTGTAATCCCGTAAACCCTAGATGAGATTTTTTTCACATTTGGAAAAAATGTGTAAGAGTAATTTCAAATAAAAGTAATATATTTCAAAAGAATCGAGCAAATAACTAAATAGATTATTTGTATACATTACTAGTAGAATATATTATGTAATATTAAAATTCCTTAACAGTAGTCCAAAATGGTTGAAATGGAATTCCCGTTTAAGTCGGCCTTCTGCAATGATTTCGACCTCGTCGAGATCGTATTCATTTGCGTGGCCTTCACGTTTTTCCTGATAGTACTGAGCCAAGCCAGTCGTATCATTTCATCTGGATTTATGAACATGAACTGCTGAACTGCTGAACATGTACTCATTGGATTGAAACGTGAAAACACCCTGTGACGCTGAATAGATGCAAGACAAAAAGAAGTCACTAATTTATATAACTAGAGAACATTTATAAATCACTTAAATTGATATTTATATACAGATTATCTAAAATACTTGTGGGGTAGAAACTCTCAGAAAGATTAATGGAAAGTAAGTGTTAATTAAAATAATTACCTACATATTGCGAAGTTTATTATTTTTGATCAATAAATCATAGTTGCCAGCAATTTTTAATATGTATATAACATAGCTGTAACTTAATTAAGTATTATTTAGTACCTCAAGTGGGTGTACTATGTAGATTAATAAATAAATTGCTCTGCTATGTATTACGTATCTTACTTTGTTTGCCTTATAGGAAAGAAAATATAGGTACCTTTTTCAGATATATTTCACAGATGCTTAAAAAAGTAGAAAATATTTGTTTTTATGAAAATGCAAGGTAAAATAATATAGTTATATAATTCCTAATCTTATCTTACGAAACATCTACTGCGGCATTTTTAATAGGAGTTTTGTAACGTGTAACGTAATTGTGGTATGCAGACAATGCCTTCACTAACGACTTGGCTTTACGTTACTTTTTATATATTAAAAATAAATTGTCCTTTTGTTTATATCGTAATTACGTGTACACTTCCTTTTTGGTAAAAAGCTTTATTAGTATTAATATTATTTATACATTAATTCAAGGGCATTTAGGTATCTATAGGTAATTATTAATTTAATTGTCTGTGTGGAAATTCGAAATAAAGGGTTTTGTTCTATACTCATATGATAATATTTAAATAATCGACATATACTTAAAGAAGAGTTTTGAATATTTTAATTTGAACCCTCATTTTATTAAAAGTTAAACCTTAATTTGTTTTTAACATCTAAAAAGTATTTTCGACTTTATATCAACTTAACATTTAGAGTGTAACACAAACGGAGTCGTAGTTAATTGTCAGTAAATTAATAAATTCATATAAGTGAACGTAAAGTAGATTATATTTAATGAATTTTATTTTGTGTCATAATACTTGTGTATTATTTGATTATTAAGGTTTGGTTCACTTCGTCCTTGTGACATAAAAAAACGTCATGGTCATTTCTGTTTCCGCTAACCTGATTTCAATGAAACAATTTTCTACAAGGGTGCTCCAAGTTACAAAAATTTGATAACCTATGTCATTCCGTAAAAAAAATATATTAGAGCTTCTAAAAAAAATCATTATGTAATGATTATTCTATATTTTTTTGCCATATAACATAAGTAAATTAATAATTTAGTTGTTGCGAGCGACTCTATCCAAAATAGAGCATTACGTTTTTGAAACGTTCATTCAAATCACGGATCAAACTTGGGAATCAAACAGAATGGTCTTAAATCCTAATTAAGTATATTCTAACTGTCAACATTTTGCTTTAATTCAAAGAGTCTTAGGTAAATTAATTTAAATAACTGCTAATAGTCCATATTAAAATATATTCTTTCAAACTGACTTAGTTCCAGAGATTGGAAGAAAAAAACATTCAGTGCTTTTCATATTGTAAATGTAATAAGGGAGTGTTCTTCAAATTCAGGACGATAACTCACTCTAATTCTTATTATTTTATTGTACCTTAAGTAATGTATGTATTTTGACCTTATTGTTGCGGAATAATTCTATTTGTCATATTTGCAGTATATATCTAGTTATATAGATAATTACCTAAAAATAAAAAAATATATATCATTGAATTATAATTAATCTGTAACATAATTGTCAGTGATTATTAGAAATAATGAATTACTCAACTAAAGTATGTTTAATAAAATGAGTACCTGTTTGACTTCTCTATAATAATATATATACATATATTTTTACGTTACAGAATGAAATGACGGAAACATTGTTCACCACGCCGCAATAATACCAACATAATAAAAAAACACTTTCTTATTATTTTGATTGGACTTTCATTATTATTTTTGGCTATCAATGTAAATAGACCGAGAGAAATAAATAAACCATAAATATCATATTTTATTTCATTTCGTATATTTAAAAAATAATCGAATGATGACGTACTCGAAGTCAGAACTCATTATGATAAGTGTCTTCATAATATAAAAGTGTAAAGAGTAAAGACGGGTTTAAAGCTGGGTGAAGGTCGTGTTATCCGCATCCAACCAAACAAGTTCTTTGTTTGTAGAAGCTAGCCGGCCACATGTTGTCACACCGACAATTTAACACTGACCAGCTGACACTCATTTTGAGTACAGTACACATCTGTGCGTTTGACAGAGTTTGATAATGTAATTATACCCTTATATTTCAATGACTTATATTTTAGAAATTTCTTTTACTATCATACGTGGTCATTTCGCTGTTTGTTCTATAACCTTGGCCTGTTCAGAGTGGCTTTCATCAACGAGTCATTGACTCATGATTTCTGCTAAGTGTGTCATCACGAGCGACACGTGCAACTCCACTTGCAATACTTAAAGATCATTTATCACTGAATGTGAACTAATATTGAATATCTTATAATATTTTTACTTAAATTTGTATTTGATAAATACGTAATCAACTAGAAAGTTTTTTCTAAGATATTTATTTATGGATTAATTCATCTATCTAGGACTCTTTTAACATCATTTTCAGTTATAGTACATATTATGTTGTAGAACAGTTTTTAACCCCCAACTCAAAAAAGAAGGGTGTTATAAGTTTCACCTGTAGATATCTGTGTGTCTATCTGTGGCAATGTAGCAGCCAAACACGTGAACGGATTTGATTGCGGTTTTTTTAATCGAAAGCCTGGTTCGTCGAGATGATTCTCAGCTATGTTTGGTTAAAAAGAATCAATCGTCTCCAAGATATTGAGGTTTTATTGGTTCAGGTGAAAGGATATTATGCAACATTGATAGAAATACTTAAGCAAGTGCAAATTTATGTTTCTGTAGCTTCATTTAGTACAATAATGAAAACAGTAACATAACTTTTAAATGCAGAAAAAAAAATATGAAAAACCTCCGATACAAAAAGACCTCTAAAAGAATAAAAATAATATTTTTATGTACTTTTTGAAATCGTTGCGTCGGGGGACCGCTTAATAAAGGAAGAAATTAAAATGCAAATAAGTCGCGAAGGCAAATAAAGAAATTACTATATCGAATCGTATAGTCTAAGCCCTGATAACTTCGAAAAAATAGATATCATCGTCAATGTACGTACAACGGTCCACCGACGCCATGACTTCAATAGGTACATAATAATATTATTTATATTCTTTTTAGAGGTATTTTTATAAAGGGCGTTTTTAAATTTTTTAATTTAATTTTAATTAAGAGAATTGAGTAAGTTTTCTGTCTCTGCTGTCTGGATCAAATAGGTAATTCTAGTAAGTACACAGCAGCGACCTACTCAAGACTAAATCATTACTATTAATAGATATTCTTGGAAATATATACCTACTTTTCCCGAATATCAAGTAAGTTTGTAACGCAAAATTTAATAGAAAGGTTAAGGCTGTCAGCTCACTCCCCGTGCGGATAAAAATATTAAGTTATATATGTTCTTAATCTACATCATACTATATTATATTGTTCTTTGAAATTATTTCAAACATGTGAGCCACATCAAACTTATATTTTTTGTAATAACATAGAATATATAATATATAATACATCAAAACGGTGGAACTTAAACCTGTTGCCTCTGGGATGCGATTCCCGTCGTTCCAACATCTGCGCTTCTATATCGTTACCTGCCGTAAGTACTCGTATTTAGGATTCTATATAATATAATCGTCTGTATGGGGAAGGAGGGAGATAAAGAAAGAAGCCCAATACTTTTTAGTTTTTAACCTTCCTTCTTCTTTTGCATAACTACTTATACTAAAATTACTTTTAAAAGATGCTACAAGAGAAATTTATGTGGTTTTAATTGTCTATAAACACATGAGGCATGCTAAGCATATTTAAAAAAAATATTGTGTTCCTTCAAAAAATATATATTTATAAAAATATATTCCTATTATTTTATTATTTACCTAAGTAATTTGATAAAAGATCTGGTCGTCTACGTAGTATTCGTACGAAAAAGGTGGTCAAAGCAGTAAGGGAACGAATTCGAAGAAATCCTGTCCGAAAGCCAAAGATTTTATCTCGGGAAATGAAGATAGCACCTAAAACCATGTCGTGGATTTTAAGAGATGATTTAGGACTTGCAGCCTATAAGAGACGCACTTGTCATTTCTTAACTGATCAATTAAAGATGAATAGGGTGGTAAAATCGAAACAAGTACTGAAGCAGTACGCAAAGGGAGGTCCAAGAAAAATGTTGTTTACGGATGAGATTACTGAGCTTTAAGGAAGCTTCCTAATTAGTCGATAGAGTGCAACGTGCTCATTATCCGACTTTAGTGATGGTTTGCTGGGGTGTTAGCTATGGAGGAGTGACTGAACCATATTTTTGTGAAAAAAGTATCAAAACATCGGCACAAGTGTATCAGGATTAGTATCGTATTATTGGTATTCTTGAGAAGGTAGTTAAGCCCCTTAATAACACCATGTTCAATATCTAATTATGGTCCTTCCAGCAAGATTCGGCGCCGGGTCATAAAGTTCGGTCCACGCAGTCTTGGTTGGAAGCGAACGTTTCGGATTTCATCAGAGCTGAAGACTGACTAGTCCCGATCTTAATCCGCTGGATTATGATTTATGGTCAGTTTTAGAGAGTACAGCTTGCTCTAAACGTCATGATAATTTGAATTCACTAAAACAATCCATACGATTGGCATTGAAGAATTTCCCCATGGAAAGAGCGCGTGCTTCTATTGATAACTGGCCTCAACGTTTAAAAAACTGTAGTACAGCCAATGGACATCACTTCCAATAAGCTTTTTATATTTTTAATTGTTTTATATTTGTGTACACACTGTAAAAGTAATAAAAGGTTTTTGCAATTAAAAAAATATTTTTTTCTTTGTTACAAGTCAATTCGTGGATAATTGCAATTTGTATATTAAATAGTAAAAATATAGATAGTAATTACTACAGAAATTTAACCAGTTGTAACTGAATACTAATTATGTAGGTAGGAATATCATAACTCCAAATATAAAGTTTTTTTTCCAATTCAGTCATAGGTAGGTATAAGTGTAACTGCAAGTCATTGTTTTCGTGTTTGTCTACATAAAACTAGTTTGTGCTTTAATAGTCATAATTATTTATCTAGTTACATAGATCATTTAAGTTATATTAGTAGCACTTGTCGTGTGTTGATATGTATGTATGTATGTACATGCATTATATTTACATATATAAATATATCTAGCAGTGGTTGCAGTTTGGTTGTGATCGAGTTATTTCTTAAGGAATCAATCGATTAAGGTTATATTCGCAACAATGTAGGTACACAAACTTCGAAAAAATCTCAGTTACTTCTTCATGCGTGAACTTCTAAATAATTTCCTTAATTTTTAGTAAGGTTATCTATCGGTTGCATTTTTATAATATTTTCTGGTATAGGCAACGGTCCTTGCCAGGAGCCATCGCCAGAGTGCAGGGTACATCGGGTCGAAATCATCTGCCAAAAACGAAAGACCTAAGCGATAAAAAAGGTATGAATGATCGTATTGGAGAAGATTTTATCATTTCTTTTGCTTTTTGTTGGCAAACACGAATTAGGTACATAGATTTATTTCACAGCCTAATTTTTAATTTTTATATGTTATGCATCAAAACGATTTTCACTAAAATAAAATAAAAATCTTGACTTGACATACAACAAACAAAGAAATACCATTTACATGATTGTTACAATCTTTTAGTATATATTTTTTTGAAATGGTCAAGTATTCAAATAATAAGCGACAGTTGACACACTAAAACTGTTATAAGAAAATCGAAATTACTGTATTTCATTTAGTTTCTTTTAAAGAAAAAAGAGTAATAATATGCCCTTTTTTGATATAAATTTTTCTTATAAAAATAACAGTATTTCTACATTTTGAGAAGCAGTTGTTATGAGGCACCTGTTTATCAAAATAAGGTGATCACTAATTTGAGTCAATATACTTCTTCATATGAAAAGCAACTATGTATAATGACTACTACTATAATAATAGTAAGACATGGTTCTAACAAGTAAAGTGCAGTCTTTAAGTCATAGCACAACCGAAGGTACTTTATCTATCAGTCTTTATATCGACAGCATTACAATCCTCCAGAAATATGTTTCTCTAAAATATAATTGTAAATATTATATTTCTAACCGAGTAGGTACTTATATACCTACCTCATTATCATTATCTCGACATACTTCAGTAGTTAAGTAAAACAAATGTGGCGTGACTCCATAGTTATTGTGTAAAAGTATTAGATCAGTTAGCTTTTAAAATAAGAGCGGGTTGTTTGTTTTATTATTCTTAAATAATTAGACCTTGGAATGTTTTCACAACAAAAACATTATAAATATTTCTGGTAGCAATAGTAACTCGGACGATTATTATGACATTACGTGTTTGTTTTGACTCATTTATTTCCTGCAAAAAAAAATACTTAGGTATTCTACTTGTGGGTTAACTTTCCTCGTTTTTCACGTTTTTACTGATGAAGGAAAAGACTTTGCCACAACCGTTAGGCTTTAGATGAAGAAAGATTAAAAATACTTTATTTAAAACATCTAAAATGAACAGACATTATCATTATAAAATACAAAAAGTAACATTCTTGTAAGCAACAGATCATTGAAGAAAATGTAAATAGACATGTTTACGGAGACGTTACAGTTTTGCAGTTATTCTAAGTTTACATAACATACATAACACTTGCATCAGTCTGTAACAAAATTTGATTCAAATCGTACCGACCTTAATCTCATACGCAATGTCTGCTATAATTTGAATGATGTAACGGTCATAGTACTAGAACAGCTGCTAACAACCTTGTAGCTTTTCGTTATTACCAAATTTTCTAAGTAGGCTTGAATATGTTATATTGGTACAGATAACTTGAAATATATTATGTGTATGTTGCAAAAACATCAATTGATCCGTATTAAGTGAAGGTAGTCGGAGTCGGTATTCTCCAAGAAAACTATAGCTAGATTATTGACCTTTGATCTGCTTTATACGTTTTAAATTAAAACTCATTAGCTTACATTTATTTTAAACTCCAATCATAAAGTGTTTCTATGTAAATTAATAAATATAAAGACGATCACATATATAATGCCTAATTCACCGAGACGGACAGCGGTATGGTAGCTCTATTATTAGAACGACGGGACGGTTTCCTAGAGGTCGCGGGTTCGAATCTCTGCCCGTATCGGTTTATTTCTCACTCTTTATTTATATACATTGAAATAAGCTTAACATGGCTATACATGTTTTTAGATATTTTCAAACATTATTAAATGTAGTTGAAATTATGATTGTAAGTATGAAAGATAGAAGATAACTAGATGAAAGAATGTAGGCTTGTCCATTTATTAAGTCACATCTCTGAAAAAAAGCAACGGGATAACATACCTAATGTTTAATTATTTTCTCAAAGACATTGATGACCGGCTTTTCGTCCAGAGACAAATCACAATATCGTTAAAATCACAAATACATACCTACATACTTTACATTAATATCTTTATTAAGTACAGCAATTACAAGATTTTATGGCAGTCCGTTCAAAAACTCAGAATTTAATAGTATAATAATAAACCATCTTAATACTTCATTTGTGCAAGTATATCTAAGTAAATACTTGTTATCTGTAAATAATCAATGTCTCTCTGTGGCAATTACTAAAATTACTTAGCTTGTGCTAGTAAATACTATACCATATAATTTTTCCTCGAGTACCTACAAGTTATAGCAATCACCTAATTACCACAACACGTTCAGAGATACATTTTGTTTTAACAAAAAAATCAAATCTAAAAACAAAACTAAAAAAAAAATAAAAAAAATCTAACTTTTATATTTGCATTAATATTGTAAAATATATTGCTTCTAAATAAACTGTGAAAAAATGTTGGTTATCCCTGTGACCATTCTCTGGTATGTCTTAACTTCTTACTGTAACTTCAGAGAAACTTCATTACCGTGGAGCAAAAGATCGTGAGCCATTTCACAAGTCACCAGTGTTGGCTTGATCGCAGTGAAGTGAACACCACTTTTGGGGATTCGAACAAAGAATTGTAGCAGAATCAAAAAGGTGAGTTTTTTAATCCTATGCAAATGCGAATACAAAAACGAGTGTATATTTTTTTGGACTCTCATGTGTTTTTTTTTTTTGAACAGCTTAGCGAATTAATCAAAATTACATCCTTATTTTATTCTAAAATATAAATAAAGTTATATATTTGTTTTATGAACATTTTCAATAATTTCTAAACAACATTTTTTTCATAATTTCCAAATAACATTTTTTTCAAGCTGTCTGAAAATAGTAGTAGTGTGATATATACTCTATAACAATTATTTTTGTCTATAAGTATGTAAGTAACATTATGTATTTATAAATATATATATATATATATAGGTTGTTGCTGAGAAAAATAAGAAACGTATAATATAACTTTATGTTTTAAAATCACAACAAAAGTTGATACCGGTACTTGTTCATTTTTAAGCATTCTATAGGAATTTCTTTTTAGTGATGAGTAGAAAAAAATATGTTACAAAAGTTAAATAAAGCTTCAAGTTACATGATATATTCGATCTCAATTATATAGCACGCTAAAAATATATTAAGTAAATAACTGTGCTTAAGAATACAAAAGGTGTCTAAGAATACATAAACATTACTGTTAATACGACTGATGAGACATACAAAATACATCAATATTGCAAATATCGTAATATTTGAGATAATAAGCTAATTACAAACATTAACATTGCAACAGTAATGGTGGTCGTACCTTTCATTTCAATCTGATTTGCCGTCGCAATTTACCGACCGAATATTGGTGCTTATGTAACTTCGAAAAATTATATCGTTGCTCAAGCTTCGAATGCAGCGTTCGGTTGCCTAACGTTGCGCGAGACAGTGGGCACAAAGCTTGTATATCTTATATTTCTCAGCGCTGTGCTATGTAAATAAATATTTTGCAAGACTTGTGGAATAGAGAGGAGTTATACTTGGAAGCTTAAAAGGAAGGTTAACGAGGACGTTTAAATAGCAAGTAATGATAAATGTTTACTTGTTCTACCGTAAGTGCAGCTATACGCACTCTCTGCGATCGAACAATATACATTCGAAAGTAGTCTTAGTATTATTTGTTTTACTAGAATACAACTAGAAATAGCAATGTTTTCTGCAGTAAGAACAACTCCAGATTAATTTCTATGAAAAAGTAAACTATTTTTGCTATGCTGTCCCAGCTATTATTGGTGATTGATAAACAAAAAAAGGTAGTACCTACCTAATTAGAAATATTGTAATACGGTAATATATCATAAGGTCTATACAATAAACAAAATTGCACGATTTTCTGTACAATATAAACTCATCATCCCTATCTTGGTGGATTCAAATTAGACATAGTGCATTAGAGCGCTTTATGTGTGTAATCTTTACCGCATGAGATTGATGGCGGTGCATTCGTTTTCAATTTACCCGATTAGCTCCACTTGAGCATTATCTGTTGAAAAAGTAATTTACTTATTACATTTATTATATCTGCTCCTAGTTGATACTTTAATGTGTTCTTAAAGTGTAATAATCATCAAAAGTAGTAAAGTAAGTAAAGTGTAATATTTTTCTTCTCAGCACAATGTCACGAAGGCTGACAAAGCGGCACCTGACTTCATCGGATGAGTATAAATGCTCTCTGCCAGCGGAAACACAAGCGATAGCCGAGGAAGAGTTGAGAGAAACGGAGAATGCCCGGTCTCAAGCTTTGGAGTCTTTGAGGATGTGGTTGGAACAAAACCCAAAGTTTATGACAATAAGACTGGGTAAAAATACTTTTTTGTTAAATTAAATCACGTTTTCAATATGGATAAAGTAATAAGAGGAAAGTTTTATCTGTGACTGAAGTTTATAGAGTTGTATAATTATGATCTGTATTCGAGTTTAAAAAGCATGATTTATAAAAAAATATTACTCATTATTAGTCGAAAGAATCAACTTGGTTTTAAAATTTATTTATATATAGGTATGGATACCATAATATTCTCTGAGTTGAATCATATCTATTTGAGAAAAGTTTTTGTTGACCAATATATAGTTTTATTAAAACACTATAAAACCAAACATGATAAATACAATAACGGTACAAAGATAATAAATCATAAACCTTCTTGAAAACTGTGTTCTTAATAGGTTCTAGGTTTCCGTGGCCAAGGAAAATAGAAATGTATAAATAGTTATACCCAACACAGAAGATATGTAGACAAAATCGCGGATAGCAGATAGTTTATTACGTCAGTTCTATTTTATATCCAATTAAAATTTCAGATGCCAATTATCTTCTTCGTTTCCTCCGTGCCAAGAAATTCAGCGTGCCGATGGCTCAAGAAGCTATCGAGCGCTATATTCTTCTCAGACAATCTTGGGGAATTGCCTTCAACCAATTGGACCACACGTTACCTGTCATTGCGGAGATCATCGAATTAGGGTATAAGAATACGTAAAATACCAAATGCTGTCCCTAGATTAATAATATGTTTAATTTAATAATAAATAATTCATTATTAATGTTTTTTTGGACATTAACAATCTAGAATTAAAATAATAATTTGATTATTCAATGGCGTAATATTAGTTTTTTTACTACTTTCAGATATATTTTCGCGAGCCCCTTCAAAGATAGACTGGGACGACGCGTTGTCATCTACAGGCCTGGTACATACATACATACATTTTAAATACTTAGTTTAAGTCTCATTTAAATAAAATTAATAAATGTTGTTTTATTATTACGTGCATGTCATATTTTTATAAAATATATTTATCTAAATCACAAACAACGGCTGTAATGTGATGTCTTTATAAAACATTATTTTTTTTAATGTATCTGAAGACAAGTATTAATATTTACCGACATTTCAATCTTTTATTCTCAATTTCTAAGGCGTATTTGACCCATACAAATTCACAAATCAAGACATGTGTCGTGTGATGGGTATCTGTTACGAGACCCTGATGGAGGACGAGGAGACTCAGGTGCGGGGGATCGTGCATTACGCCGACGGTAGTGGGGTCAGCTTCCCTCATCTCACTCTCTTCACGCCGAGAGAGGCTGTGAGAATTGTAAAAAATGGAGAGGTAATTTTTATTTACTAATCGACAGACAACTACCCTTCCATATAGAATAGTATTTATTTACCATATTTAATGATTGTCTGACTATATTTTGTTTAGTTGTAAATTATTTAGTACCACAACCTGACAAATTAACTTAACTGTATTTATTGAAATAAAGAATCAAATCATTATAAATTTTAGCGCACAATTCCACTGAGGCACAAGGAGATATACGGCGTGAATGTTCACCCGACAATTAAATTCGCTTTGGACTTCGGAATGGGGCTGATATCTGAAAAGATTAGGAAGCGAGTGAAGCTGTACACAGCGGTCGATGACGTGGAGATAGATAAGAAACTGTTGCCCCAGGAGTATGGTGGAGTAATGCCAATGAAGGAAATGATTGGTGAGACTGAAATAGTTGTCAATAACTTTACGTCAAAGATGTTTTCAATGGAGCAAAACTTCCAGCTACATTTTATTTTGAGTTCACATAATATATATTATTCACAGAGAGCTGGAAAGCGGAGATGGCAAGCAAGAGGGATACTCTACTAATGAATGATAAAATTGCGGTCCGTCTGGAGATGTATAGCGAGGCGGCAAGAGAGGGAGCTGTGTCTGCGTTGCGCTCAGGAGCCACATGCGCAGGCGCAGACGCAGTGGGAGACGCTATGAGAGGACTCACGGGGAATTTTAGGAAACTCGAAGTAGATTGATTAATAATATAATATTTGCGTTGTATTAATGTCATATATAGTTTAAACAGTTATCCACACTTTACTATTTGATGGATACCTTTATTTGATAGCGTTTTTTCGTTCTTAAGTTATCCGTCTAACAAGTACCTTAAAATATTATAAGAAGTATAAAACTAGCGTTTTTAATTAGTCTGATATAATAAATATTCAGAATAAATTAAAAGTTTGGACAAAAATAGGCATTATACTAAATATATAATAATCATAGTTTCATCTCAAAAGTTTACTTGCATTCCAAATTGAAGTAAGTTCTAAGTTAAGATACAAAAAAAATGGCTGGGCAATATTATGCATATTTTTTTAGAAAGTTTAATTATAATTAAAAATAAATAAGACTTCTAGTATTGTTAGAATCATGTGATATATTATTACATTAGCTTAAGTCTTCTCACTTGTACCTAAGTTACAATTTAAAATAAATAAAAACATAAATAAATATATATCATGTTTCAATAAAAGTCCTTTATTTTAGCGAGTTATTTATTAAAAAACGTTACTACCTAAATGGTGGCAGCGACCTCGCTATTTACCACATAACGAAGAATTCGTACAAATACTGACGTCACACTTTAGTTTACACATAGTTTGGCAATACTTTGACAAAGTTAAGGTACTAGGGGTGATACAAGATGCTTATCTGATGTTGCGTTACAAGATTTAAAGTGGTCATAGTTTGTGAGTTAATTAATGGTCATAGTAATGGCAATGAACTTCATTTCAATGTTTGTAACACAGCATGAGATATCATAGTCTGAAATCAGCTTAACAAGTTTGAAGGAGAATATCTATATTATTGAAGACAGTCTTCTATCCCTTCGACAATATGAAATCTCATTTAATTTACAAAGCCTCTACTGTTATTACGTACCTAAAAATCAGTCCTGTTTAATACAACAATATATTTTGAGATAGGTAAGATCATCTTTAATAATGCAGACAGACATTTAAAACAACCGCTTATTTTGGCAGATTTAGGAACTTTTGTCGTTTAAAGATTACCCAGATTGATAACAGATCTATATCAAAATTACTCATTAACAAGGCTCCGTTGATTTACAATTGCAGCGCAAAGTGGTATTACATAAATCTAGGGCAAAACATATGAAAATCTAACAGTGAGACCACGTTGCGTCACAATCACAGTTAATTATACAAAGGTTCATGCAACTATACAAAATGCGTACAAATACTGGATACGCTAACGCTATCTAATATTGATGATCTGTGACATCACGTGGGTACCAAAGACTTATTATTTTTACAATCAAAACACACCAGAATCTACCATATAAGTAGTATTCGTCAAATAAAATTTACATATTTAACGTAGTACAAAATGTATAATGTAATAAAACTGTACTTAAAGCTCTAGTTTATAAATTCAAAACCACGTTAATGCAATAAAGATGACAAAAATTATGTGATTCTTACATGCAAAGATTAAAATATTTTTCTATATAATTAACAAAAAGCAATATTAAGACAAAATTAATTGCATTAGCTGTGAATTTTAAGAATTGAGATAACATATGTATTATAACAAATATATGTATTTTAACGTAATTCTATAAAGTAATGAATTAAACCACAAACATTTTTAAGTATATCCGCATTTCATCTTATACTATTTTTATTGCAACAATCAACTCTTACATTAAACCAAATTCGTGATTTACTTTTTCGATTAAGCACTTTAATACTTGAACGATATTTTACATAAACTAATATTGACTTTCATTTTACAATTAATCTTGTATGAAAATTGTTTATTTTTCTAGATCTTTTTCAAACACTTAATTTATAACTACGTATAATCAGAGAAATATAGCAAGTATTATTGCAACTATAAATGGACTGATTCTGAATTATTCGAATTAATATGGATTTAAATATTGAGGAAAATTAAATATTTAAGTTATATACATAATGAGAATAAAAAAAAACTAATTTCAGGACAGATTTGGATGGATTCCAGAACACATTATGAAATAAAGTTATATGAAACTGAATCAATAGTATTATTTAAGGTAATCAGTATTAGTAATTATTATGTAAATTAATCTATCTACATGTATCTGTTAAATTAATATACGGTTAATTTTATTACCAAATAAAATTACTTCAATGATTCCATCCATTCCATGTTATTGTCAAATAATCTTCCTATAACTTAACTATTGTTTAAAATGTAATTCATTCGCTAGTTAGCTATCCGTTAAGTTAAAAATACAAAACTTACATTAGAAAAAACTTACACCTAAGTTAGAATCTTAGAACATTTTAAAACTATCTATAAATTTAACATATTAAAATCAAACATGTCCTCTAGAATTACATCAGACTATGTGTATCACTAATGAATAACACTAACTAAACTTAGTGAATAAAGATAAAACTAGCTATCTATTGAAATCTATTTACATTACTTTGGCACTAACAATGGCTTACAATTCATTTATTTGGCTTTCGTATTTCTAGCGAATTTTACGACCCGTCAATATAATTATAATATATTAAGTAACATTTCTATTTCTTTAAACCCGCGTTACATTTACTGAAGCTGACCAAAAACATCGATCACACCCAAATATACGAAACTACTATTATCATTAATCAAACAGTAAAGAGTAGACAAATTTATTATTTACAGTATTGAGATATTATATTTCCTGTTCAATCCGGTATACATCGATTAGTTTAAACAATATAGAGAAAATCTTTTTAACAAATTAACACTGGTATTGTGCTGAGATTCTTTAAAACTCTTTTAAAATTTTAACAAAAAAATTGTGAAGTAATATATTTTCTTTTTTATTTCCAATCAACCTCTATTTTGCTCTTCCATGGGTTGAATTTCCAAAAATAAGAATCAGTGACAATTGTTTAATCAGGAAATCAAACCCACTCTCTCTCACTCTCTAGTATAGACGGACTGAATGTTATCACAATGTTAACTTGAAGATTTATGTCTGCATTGCTTAAACCAACAATGAAGAAGACATTATGGTAGCCGAAAAAATCATAATAATATACAATGTCAAAATCATTAAGTGAAGTATCAACACGATGTGTCAAGTGTTAAGACAACATGTTACAGCGAAAGTCACACATTCGATCCTGCTCGTGTTAATGATTTGTTCATTCTTATATTATTTATTTTTTAATCAGTAAATTGTTTGCTTTGTGTTTTAATTGCAGTTTGTATTATACCTTGTTTTCGAAGTTAAGTACATGTATAGCAATATCATTATTAATATTCAACAGATACAAACATTAACTTCCTGTTGAGGCAGCAGTCTAAAAACTTATGTAATATTATAGTATACAAATTTGTGTTACACTCAGAAATAGAATTTATTAACAGTAAACACAAAAAAAAACATTTTTTTTATGAATACTAGTTTTTTATATATTATATTAAAACCATGATAACTTTTCAAACCCCATAATCATTATACAGGCATATTTTGTACTATAATATCCAAATTTAGGCACAATATTACATAAATAAGGTATGCTGTATCTGAGAATAGTATTAAAACTTCGTTATAGAGTAAACAATTGCGTTATACATGTACAGGACTCGTATAATTAGAGAGTGACCTCACAGTTTGTGTATTTGGTGACCTTGTAGTTGCTGAGTAGGAAGGGCGTAGGAACTAAGTCGACCCCTCGTCTCGGAGGTCGTCGGTTTAGTGTCAGGCTGTTGTACTGTTCAGGATCCATGGGAGCTACAAATTAAGTATGAATATAACTTAAATATGTTAAACGTAGTATTCACCGCAAAGAGAAATATTCCGACTGACAATTTAAACATAGTTTTTATACAATGTTGGACTTACAACTTGCGTTTCTTCTTAAACAGAAACAGTTAAAAAGTCCCCTGCACTTTGGTAAGTGTTTTATAATATATTCGATTTTGTTGTGTTATGTTAGGCTACTCTTTAAGTAGAAACTTCAAACTTAACAGTGATAGTTAGATTTGTGTTAATTTATATTTTTCTGAAATAATTACCCTGTCTAACCCTCGGCAGGGTGTGGGTGTCCGAGGGTCAGACCCAGTATTGGTTGCGGCGCAACATAGGGTTAGTAGGCACGCCGCCTGCACGCACTGGATACGCTGACTCGCTCGCTTCGTAACTACTCCAATCCTCCGCCTAGAAACAAATAGAATTTGTCTTGGAATACCTGCACCACAAATTAAAAACCCTGATCTTTTATTATGTAACATAATTAAATTTAAAATAAAAATCTAAACTTTGATTCTAGACACAATTTTAAATAAATGATCCTTGAATTACTAATAATTATTTTGAACTATAATAACATTCGGATTCATTTTTTTTTAAATTTACAACACTGAAAAAGCTCTTCTATAAAAACCAAACAAATAATACATATAGTAAAGCCATTGCCAAAGAATTGACAAAAAGGTATTGTATTGTTTTCACTTTCTATGTATTTGTTAAAATTATCTGTTATTTATATACTTGTAAAGTCGATACATAAAATTTATCACTAGTGTAGGTTACTCGACAAAAGTACATTAAGTTAAAAAATAATAAAAATATAATAATAACCTAAATATATAAAGATACATCTTTATACAGATACATATATGTATGAGGTATACATTACGAATAAAGAGGAAATACTTGTAAGAATATAAGTTTGTATAATTATTAGTCATTAACTGTTCGAATTTATAAAAAGACATAACTAAACAATGGCTGGGATACTATGATGTAAGGGATCTTAAACGCTAAAACTCACATCAGTATGATCGTCAGCTCCGTACGGATACCTTGCGTTGAGGTCTGGTAGTCCACCGTCTGCTAGTGCGGTCACCTTGCATGCTACACTACCACCCGAGGGCAGGGGAGTACTTGCACCAGTGTGTACTGATTGCTCTGAGGATACGTATCTAAGAAAAAATATTGGTAATCTAAGTATGATCCTGTACTTTTACCACTATTAGGCACAAGTCTTCTTCCTATTTTAGAGCTTAACCCAACAGACTTCTCCATTCAATTCGGTTACACAGACAGAATTCTCACCGATATATATAGTTTCAATGACAAAAGTAAGTTCTTACGACTCGGAATCGAATCCGAGACCTTTGAACTCAAAATCAAGTCGTCATTGTTAATTTAGTTTTGTATTATTGTGCCTTTATCTTCATATATTCATTTATTAATAGAAATTAAATTCAGTTCATGTACGTAATATTCTAAATCTTATATTACCTCTTGATAGGTGGAGTGGCTTGTGTAGGGGAAGGCATCAGATGATCTGGAGGCCTAGGTAATGGTATGGGAGCGACTGCGCCTTGACTTTGTCCGTGTATCTTGACTAGGGCGTTTTGATCTCGCATTAAATACCGACGACATTTCAATAAACCGAATATAACTATTATTGCTAGAACTGTCCCAAGTAATGCCATTACAACCATCATGTAATATGATGAGGATTCACCGTTTGCAACCTGTTCGATATATTTTGGTAAAATTAGTTTTTGAATATGAAATGTATAAGATAACTAACATAACTGTACCATCTTACCGGAACACCTTCATGACCTTCCGGATCATTAGGTCCTGGTAAATTTTTCTTTCCCTCCTTTTTGCCAATATAAATGTTCACGTCACCAGCTGCCGGTTGAAATATTGTCGCCGCCAATAAAAACCGAAAATTGTCTTGTATGCCATTGAGCTGACTTAGTTTTTTCTTCACCACATAGTATATTACTCCAGCTTTAACATCCTCGTGAGTGAAATAAGCAATTTCTCTTTCTCTTGCACTAGTTTTCTCTCCCGAGCTTCTTATTATTTTCTTTATATTACCGTATTTAGGTTTTCTTATTAATGTATAAACTGGATCACTTGCTGTTAGTTTTGCTAACTCATTAGCATCCAAGTTATTTAGAGTAATCTTTGTCTTATCATCATTAACCTTTAAATCGCCTAAGACCATCAATGGTTGTACTATAACATCTATTCTAAACGGCTGAGTAGAATTACTATTATGTACATAAGCTATGAGATCAAAACTATCATTTGCAACCGTCATATCGTTTTGCATATAAATAACAACTTTATCCATTAAATCTTTGTGTGAGAAATATGTAACTGGATTCCGTCCTAAGTAGATCATTCCATGGACTGGTTGTCTCGTTATATTGTACCACACTTTGGACTTCTTGGCGTTAGTTTCAATATATATTTGCTCAGTTGAGACAGTGGCTACATTTGAACCTTGCTGCAAAAATATTGGGTGCAATGATGTCGCATTTAGTATTACAGGTATGACATCAATAGTGAAAACTGTGTATGTTGGTTTGAACTGTCCATCCCAAACCCTAAAGTAGAACGTCGCAGTTTGTAATATACCGGAATGCTCGTATATAATTTTCCCATTATTAATATCCTCTTGGGTAAATTTATTTATGGATTGAGCTTCATCAATGGTTTGATTATTATCCAACATCACAAGCCGACCTTGAGTTGGACCACTGATTATATCATAGAGTATGCCTGAGGATTCAGTATCACCGTCCTCTGTGAGCAGGTCATTCTTATTTAACGTATAATTTTCTCCTTGAACTACTTGTATTTGTGGTGTATCAGTGAGAAGTCTAAACGGCTGATCATTAACTGGTACAATATGTATTGGAATAGTAACATTGCAGAGAAGAACATAATCCGGTAACAAAAACAACGCCATTTCTATTTTGTCTTCCAACGTGTCGGAGTCATCATGCTCGTAAGTAACCACACCTTCTTCCAACTGGCTCTGTGTAAGTGATGATAAGAGGGGATTCAAAACACCGTGTACTGGCTGGGACCACTGCGCTTCAACTTGCGGCTGTCTAACACCAGCTTGACTTTCCAAATAGTTTATCACATTAGTGACATTCACACGTAGAGTAACTTTGTCACCTTCTTGGACTTTGGTTAAGGGAATATTTACATATTTAGCCAATCCACCGGATGATACCGAAATATCTATGTTGAATATTTGATCTACAACCGGTTTAGCCAATGCAGCTTCCACTTTAAATATGAATGAATCATTTGTATGTAAGTCGGAAAATGGATGAGTGTGTTCGTAATAAATGATGGTTTCATTTATATCCCTCTGCGTGAATTGTGTTATTGACCTGTGATGATTATCACCATTTAGCATAACAAGCCTTCCTAAAGTTGGTGCTCTTTCAATTTTGAACACTATAGTTCTTGAAGGATCCGAACATTTTGCCATTAAGAAATAATTATTAAGGCGTTCTCTCATCAAAGGGAATACCCGAAGAGTATGTTTCCTTGCTAATTTAAGAGACACTGATTTTGTGGTTATAAGAAATGTTATTTTCGATAATTCGTGAAGACCATCCGTTACGTTGAATATCATTTTACCTTTAGAACCATCTGTAAAAGAAATATATTACAATAATGACAGGATTATTTGTTGTTCCAGGCCAACTGTTCTCCATTACTGTATTGTATATGTTATGTATAGTTAATAGGCAATGCGCCACCAAACAAATATGTAGCACTTTTTATATATTTATTATACTGTATGGCACTGTTACTATTTTATTTTATGTTTAAATATGATTACTTACTTTTATGCACAAAAATGACAAGTCTATTATCTATGTCGGCCTGTGTGAAATGGTCAACCGGTGTCTCGAGGTCTCCCTTTATTGCGATATAACCAGACACGATATCCACAACTTTGATGGTTACATTTTTTAAGGGTGTATCTATATCGTTGACATCTATAAAAATAGTATGAAGTTAATGTTAAAGATAGAGGGTAGGTACATAACATGAGTACAATATTATTAGTAAATATTTTGTTTTCTTTACAATCTCAATATACTTATTGAGTTCTCATCAGATCTTTATGAAAAGAATAGAATCGATTAAAGTAGGAGACAAAATAACATATCTTTCTCCAGACAACTCTCATTAGTGTTTTTTAATTTGAAATAGCAAAACTATGTTACCAAAGTATATTCATTCAGTCAACATATATTTTCAAAATATGTTTTAAATAAATACAGATAAATAAGCATGACTCAATGACCGATTATTTACTAATTCCTGTTATTACAGTCTAAATATCAAACTTACACAATTCATTTCTAGTAAATGTAAAAGTGCCGCCTTCCCACACACAGAGGCCGGTGTTAGCCGCTACTATTGGCGGTTCATCGTTAACTGGTTCAATATTGATACGCAGGTAGAAAGGCTCACTTTCCTTCCCACTTTCCGTTATAGCCACTAATTTTATCATATCTGACGACTCCTCTGAACCGTCGTTTACATACTGAAAGAATTTGTTTCATGTATCAAGCTAATTTTCATTGCAAAAGTATTGATTACCAAATATTTAAGAGAGATAATAGATATGTGTAATTCTTCTCACCATAATATTCCCCGAATTTAACTTAAGTACTGGCAGCAACGACAATTCTTGTTCTTCCATAATAATTTTACCGTACTTCGGTTTCTGAATCACTTTATATGAAACAACTCTACCACGATAATATTCTGTGACAATTCTGAACAAATCTTGTTTCACACTCACAGACACCCCCTCCACTACCGTCAAATTGGATGAAATAACATAAAAATGCTCTGGTATTATTATAACTGTTAATTCTATTCCCTTGAGCCAAACAATGCCGTTCGTGACGTCCATTTTGATTTTATCTCTGGTCCGGTTGACCCCAGCTTGAACATATACTAATCTGTTAGAGTTTATAATTGATTGGTCAAAGACTTTGGTATGAACTGGCTCTTCATTATAGTTTTCCAACTCTACGGTACCCAATGTGGAGGTTATTTCAAGCCACCCGTGGTAAGGGCCTTCGGTAACTTGATATACAATATTTGATGGCTCGATTTGTGGATGCATTACCTATAAAGAAAATTTTAACTTTCGTAATATAATAACCCTTTTTACCTTAAATTAAAGGAAAATATCAAACTCTTCAAGAACTATATATGTAAATACTTTTTTTTTACTTGGTTGTGTTCAGAATATAACAATTTTCAAAATGAATTTAAGTAATTCTTATTTGTGATTGTTGATTTTTTCGTTTTCGTTGAATTTCTTTCAACCCTAAATTTTATTAAGTTTTTTTACTTGACTTGTTGTCCTTTTTATCGGTGCTTATTATACAAGGTAATAATAATACATGTAAAGAAACAAATAACTACTTACTTCTAATATATCTCTCGTTATATTTACACTAGTGGATTCCTCTACAATTAGTGCTTTATTTGTTGTTATTTTCAGAGGTTCCCAGTAACTTGACGGAAATATTTTAATAGCATATATACCTTCTCCCCAGGCCTCCAAACACATTACTTTGAACCTACAAATATATTTGATTAAAAAAATCTTAGTTATAAAAACTCTCAAACTATCAAACAAGGAGTTTTTTGTTATAAAAGTTAAAACTAACCTTAAGGCATCGTTTTGAGTCTTAGACTCCCTATGTCTATACGCTACTCGACCCGCTGCTATATCTAGCTGGGTGAAAGCATTTACCCCTAGACTTTCCCCGACTTCAATGGACCCGTGCTTCGGTGGTTGTACCACTTCGTATCTGATGTCCTCTTCTAGACAATTCATATTTGTATCCACCTGCATTATTATTGAAGTAAATTGTTAGTTTAAATAATTAATAATGACACAATCAATCACATAACATATTAAAAAAAACCAGTATCACTATTTAAGTTAAATACTATTAAGTCTCAAAGCTTTAGTTGTAAACTATCTTAAGTCATGGGAATTGTAATTCAATTTTTTTAGTAAAGTATTTGCATATCCTTACCTGCATATCCTTGGCTGTTATGACTACTGTCTTTCCATTTTCTACTATTGACCCGTTTGTTGAATACATCTTAATAAAGGGGGGAGAAGCTTGTATTTCCAAATTACCATTAACATCAAACAGCCCGTCAGATATCCAGAATGCCATTTTACCATAATCTTTTCCTTGATGCTTGAACAATACTAGGTTCTTATTAATATCATCCTGTGTAAACTGCGCTATTTGTTCTGACGGATTATCTGCTCGGAATATACCACCATTTGGAGGGTCTTTTGTAAATCTCTGTACTGTGTAAATGATATCTGAAGGCTTTGTGTCCAAGTCTGCGTCAGTATAACTTAAATCTCTAGCGGTTACCAGCCTCGCGCCGCCGTGAACTATGTGAAACACTTTATCAGTCGCTCTCACTGGACTGTTATCATTCTTTAAAATAATATCAATATGAAAAATGCCAACATATTGAAAATCTTCCGGCTCAGGACTCAGTGCCATGAAATGAAAGGAATCATGTCTACTTTCAGAATCATCGTGGGAATAATATACTCTGTCAGAATTTAATTCTTGCAGAGTGAAATATGTTGTGTTGTCTCTAAGAATTTTTAAATGGTCGGTGATAACTTCAATTTTACCGTGCTTTGGTAAATGAGTTATATTGAACACTAGATTTGTGATCGCATCAGTTCGAAAATTAAGATGAGTTGAGGGTATTGCCATTCTGGAACCTTCTATAACTTGTAACCTTTCTAACGTAGTATGTATCCGGCCCGACAAATGATCAGTAGTAGAGGTACTCGGTAAATGTCGTATTGTCATTACTCCGGTAATATTCTCACACTCTGTGGCACCCACTACGAATGTAAACTCATCTTGTATGTGAGAATACGCTCGTCTGTGTAATCTATACCACAGCTGGTCTGAATCAATTTCGTGTTGCGTAAATGTACTGTGTATTTGCAGATGATGTTTGCCTGATGATAGATGAAGAATTCCATATTTTGGTGGTTTTAGTACTGTAAATAGAATTCTATCTCCCGGTAAAGCCAACGGTTTGGTTTTAAACCTCAAATGGTGTGCAGATATAAAAGCTTCTCGTGTATTATTTAAAACTAATTCTTCGTTTGTCGATTGAAATAATTCAAGTTTGATAAATGTTAGTCGAAAATCGTATAATGTGTTCGTTCGTACTGTACCCACGGAGGCTTTGAACTGTAACAAGAATGATATGTATAAGAATAATTGGATTTATATAACAAACAGTTAATTTAAACAAGTAATATAAGTACCTTAAATTCGTCATGTGACGGATTGCCAAGTATATGCATATAACGTACTCGTCCAAAGTTGATCATTTCGCTGGTAAATGAGTCGACGGTCTGCCAAGTACTGTCTAAGACCCTTAGTCGTTCAACAACCCCAAATTGTGGTGGCTTTACTATGTCATATCTGAAAACATTTTATTAATCTAGAACTTTGGACAGAACTTTAAAACTTTTTTGTTTAGATTATTGACTATTTTTCTAAAATATATGCGTTTATAAATATCTGTATTGTATATGTCATAGTTGATAATATTATTAATAAAGTACTATATAAAATTTTTAAAGATAACGTACTTGACTTGCACGTTAGTTTCATCGGCATTGGTAGCGAAGGTAAGATTATCACAGGATATGATAGCATACGAGTTGTGTACCAGAAACAGCCCAGTGTTGTTCACAAGACGTACTTGTAAAGGTACTACTGATATACGAAGTACTCCTGGGCCGCTCGTCTCTATGCCGTCTGACACCTGGAAAAGTATAAATATATTAATATAATCACATTTTTAACTATCTTTTCTCTATCTGTCAGGAGGTTCACATTATAGTAGTAGGTATAACTGTTGGAGTAAGACATATGGACTGTGACGAATTTTAGGAGGTAAATACTTTTAATGGAATATGTATTATCGTTAGAGTCATTTTCATTATGGAATGTAAAACACAAATTATTAGACATGTAGTATATAACAATTAATTATTTCTTAGGGATCCTAGTGTTATTTGAAAATAATTTAAATTCCAGTATACACGTAAAATATTATATCATTAAAATTATAATCCTGGGTCGCTGTATAGTAAGAAATATATACCTGTAGAGTCAAGCGCAAAGAGGTTTTGTTCAAAGTCTTATCGCTGGTAGTTCCATGTACGTAAGATATGACTCCCGACTCTATGTCCTGTTGAGTGAACGAATCCACCGGCTGACCTGACATCTCGATGTGGCCACTGTTAAGGAAATATCAATATTTATATGTCTATAAGTGTATGCAAATTACTTTATTAATTATACATATATAGTAACTGTTTTGTTTGTAGACTCGACAGTTTTCAAAAAATATGTTCGATTTATATATATAATGAAAAGCGGTTTGTGGAATTTGAATTATTTAAAATATTTCAGTACCCACATTATATGAAATTAAAGTATATATGTACATTTTAAAAACAATATTCATATAAACATAAATCACCTGTTTGCTTCATTCTTCCCGTGCAACACAGTGTACAGAAGGTCCTCAGGGGAAGTGTCAGGGTCCTCAGCTTTTAATATATCTGAAGTTATCACTTTTCGAGTTCCCTGTGTTTTTATAAATCATAATATATCTACATTTATAACAAAATTCGTATAAGATTATTATGTGCTAAGATCACAATACGAGACAGAAGGTAGCTACTAAAATTAACTATAGCAAAAAAAAAAACTAAAATTTGAATTGTTTTGCTTGTTTTATTATCTTGAGTTTATTTTACAATATTGGGATATTGATTTATATTTATTATTGTGTTAGAATTGTGCCGATAGATAAATATAATAAATACATTTATACTTTCTTACTAATTCAGCTAGTGACTATTGCCAGCGACAACATGTACTTCCCCCTACCTAAATAATAATCCATCTATTATCGCCTAAAATTTATAGCAATCATATTTTTAGTTTGTACTGTAATAACATTTATATTTGCCAGTGAACATAAGAGAATGTTTCGGAGTATAAGTTGAGTCGAATAATAATCTAACATTACACTAAATTCCATCAAAATCCATTCATCACTTTTGTTATAAGGTTAACTGTAGCCTAAATCTTTAAGTTTATTTAAGTTTATTTTGTTTAAAGTCAAATCTGAAAATTTTCCAAGAGAGAATACTCTCATACAAGTACGTTATACCTGTAACTACAATAATTTTTAACTTTATTTCCAGTAGGTTTGCGTGAATCGTGAACATACTAAAAAAAAAATAAGTTTTTTTTACATTTGAAACATGTACACGTAGCAATATTTTGTTTTTTCAGAATAACGATTTACAAATTTTGCCTTGCTACTATGTTATGCATATATAATTTGCCGTTATAACGACTAATCTTTCAAAATTCATGATATAAATAAAATTTATTTTATTTTTATTATAGGTGATATTCTAATATACTCACTGTATTAGTAATTCAGGGTTATTTGTGTTGAGCCAAAAAAAACAAAACATGCAACTACACAAATGCAACTTAAAAATATACTTGAAGCACAACGAACATTCTGAAAAGAAATAAGAACATAGATAACATTTATGCATGATATTAAATTTAAAAAAATACATTCTGAAATATTAAGTTAATCGCTAGGAACAGCTTTGCATAATTAATTTATTACTATTATTAATTCTAGCAGTTACTTATTATAAAAAGTATTATGATCAAACAGTCAACTAAATAGTGGGCATTACAACATTACATTGCATTACTTTTTTGCTAATTCCTACAAACATGCACCATACTTTAAAAATATGGCATACTACAGATAAACAATATTTTTATTGTAATTGAATTAAAAATATACCTGAGTTAATCGTAAAACTTTGCCTGGCAATAAATTTAGTACGGGTGGATCGTTAACAGGAGTGACATTGACGTGAAGAACAAAAGTGTTCCGTCCTTGTAAGTAGCTTGGAAGAGTAAATTTAGTCTCCGGTATAAGTTCCATCTCTAGCACTATCGCGTCTTGGTGGTTTTCTGAACCGTCGTGGACGTAACGAACCTGAAAATTGTGTGTAGAAAAAAACATTAGGCTAAATATATATATATATATATATATATATATATATATATATATATGTTTTCTTCTATACAGAAGAAAAATCCTAAAGGCCGATTGCAGCGTCACCTACCGGATCTATTTGTGAAACAAAACCTTTGAGGGATCCACTCAAAAAATATCAGCAAACACGTATACAGAAGAAATGTAAACAAAGATCTTATTCTTATAAATAATAGCTTACTATAAATTATATTCTGTGCATACAAAAACATTACATTACCTTGTCTCTTGTCAGGTCCATAAGAGTAAAGAACTGTTTTGCTTTTTCTCCATCAACGTAATTAGTATACTGTGGTACATTTCTTTGTAGTGACAGGTCCACCGCGATACGACCGTGTTGTGGAGACTGTGCCACGTGTAACAAGACTCCTGAGGGTCTCACACCATATTTGTGATGGTCCAACACCACATCTATGTTCTGTGTAGTGATCACCGCTACTCCACCCTCTTGAACTGTCAAGGGATACAGTGAGACCAGCTCCAGTTCACTTGTTTTTGAAAACACCTACAACAATAAATATCAAGAATGTAAAAATCATAATCGAACGTGACCTCTATGCCAACTGAGCTACCCAATCGTTACTTGACTGATGAAATTAGTATAACATATATAAAATTTTAAATATTAGGGCTTAATAAAAATATATCACCTACGACATAAAAATACATATAAATCATAATATGAATCCCAAACGTAATGTATTACACATTACCTTATACTTTTCAGCGTAATCCGGATTGATGCACAGATCACTATCACATTTACATGTGAAATGATCAAGACCATGCTGCTCACAGGCAGCGCGCGGAACGCACGGGCGCGCTCCGTGGCAGGGGTACCACCACACGCAGCGCGGGCTTACTCCGTACGTCACCACTGCGCTGGGCAGACCGTACGGCCTATCATCTACTTCGATCGGTTTGATGCAACCCTGGAATTTAATTCCCAATTTGTATTTAAAACCGCAGACTGTCAAAGCAAACATTTGGTTTCAACAATATTTTGGGAATTGTTGTTACCGCAGATAATAAAAAGTAATATCCAATTTAAAAATTAAATTAATTATTTTTTTATGCTATTCCAAATTATTTTCACCTTGAATGTTTGTATAGATTTGAATAAGTCACAGAAAGTTATTGATTTTACCATAATACTCGAATCAGCTGCTTTGATGCCTTTAGCGAAGGCCCTTTGTCGTTTTTCAGTTTCAATTCCACCCAGATAGAAGGAGTCGGATAGATCTAGATATCTTGTACCACTACTTTCTATGCGTGTACTCATCGCGATGTTGTCAATAGATAACTGTAACAAAAGAAACAAACATGTTACTAATGACATACCTTTCCTATTACAATAAACAGATGTACGAAGAAGCTGATGTCTGTTGAATCTGGTTTGTAACATAGGACCTGTGGGTAAAATCCAATTTCTAAACCTAGGCATTGATTAAGTTAGTCCCGTTTGAGTTTATATAACGATATCTCGTATCTTCAGTGAACAGTCGGGCGAATAATAATTTAAATTCAATTTAGTGCTAGAATAGATTATTCCCATCCACCTTGCCTGCCTTAAATTCATTTGATCGTGCCTGCTCAATTTTATATTATATATATTTTTCAAAAACTCCGCATACACTCGTGTTACATGTACATATGTCATTGAGGATGTTTATTTTTATATAAACTAAATAAAACGAAACTTCTGAACTAACGAACTACCCTAAACTTGACAAACCGAACCAAACAAACTTTCAACCTAAACTTAAAGTTTATCTAACTTGTTTTTTACAATCCGGCAGGCACACAAAATACACGCAAAAAAATAGGGTCGTATTTTTGACCAAAAAGAAGTCTAAAGTGCTTAGTTTTAATAAATATGTACATTTTAAAAATAAAAACTATTATTGTGGTTTAAATTTTAAAAACACCTATATATATATACACAATATATAAAATGTTTATTTATATTAAACTCCTTGTACAGTTTTAGTCAGTAAAACCGCCCTTAGGTTAAGTTTATGTAGTCAACTTTATGTAGAAGTAAAATGATTTCATATTTTAAATTATTTCCAACACAATGGAATACAGTCATTATATACCATTTGAAAGAACCATTTTATTAGATTCAATAAATCGAATCTATATTATAAGTAAAGTAATAAGGTACCTATAAGTTAAAATGATACATCATTTTATACAGGTTTATTTTTAATTAAGCCTCTCTAGATCAATCCCATCAACATTTGTTCTACAACTTTTTACAAATCTTGATAAACAACACAAAAAGAGAAACTACAAAATTTTTGCTCCTTCTTTTACTTATTACTCTGTATTTTGTAAGAAGTACTTAAAAAGTCAATGCTCGGGCGCCATACCGACGATTACAGTTAATGCCGGTTCAGAGAAACAAATAATATTTGTATGGGAAAATTTAAATTTTAAAAAATCATACAAATCTTGTTGGGATGTGGTCAACTAATTACAAATAACCCTGTATATTCACTGTATTAAAAAAAGTGTTTTTCGACTTACAATGTTTTAACTTAAAAACCATTAATGAAAAATATATATGAACCGAATTCCGATATCGGCACATTTTTTGGTATAACAACTATGAATATTATAAATTGTTTTTATAATATCAATATGTTATCGTAAATATATATTTGCTTTGAAAATACTATTTTATAAAATAACTTTAATCAGTTTATTATTCAATAAGGTTCCCTTTGACAATACATAACATAAATGGTAGAATCATATCCAATTGGCCTAACAAATCTATTTAGCATTTCGATTCTAGAACAATTAGGGTTTTAGGTGTCCATTTAGTCTGCTAAATGGACACCTAAAAGAGAAGATTGTAGAGGTAAATATTACTTCGATATATGGTAAAACAGTAAGAGTAGTAAAGGACCAATACCCGCACATTACGGAAAAAACAGACTAACTACAAAAATTTACTTTTCGCGAAAATGCATCAACTAAAGATAGCCCGACAGAAACTAAAAAGGGCAACATTTGTAAAGGAAGAGTTCGTCTGATGCAGATATCTTTTTGCCACACTTATTTTCTAGAATGACATTAAAAATACCGCAATCCCAAGGCGGTGCAGAAACGAATAGAAAAAAGTTGGCACATTATAGTTTCGTTTGAATTCTTAAAAAGCGGAAAATGACTAGTGTCTGTAAAATATTGTACCTAAGACAGTTCAAGTACGTAATGTGTATCTTTTAATGTACGATTTGTGTTATTTATGTTATTTTTATTCAAAACATTTAACCGTTAGGGCCTTTATTAACCTTGTATATATTATAGAATACAATTCCAAGACGACTTTAATTATTCAGAATGAAATAAATAATTAAGCTACACCCATTATGGAGAGGAGGGAGGGGGGGTGTCATGGACGAAAACACGGAAATTCAATTAATATTCTGTGGCTTAATCCTGGGCTGCTCAATTCCATATAGACAAGAGCACCTTGTTTTATAGTAACTACTACCAAATGCAATGCACACTTTGATATTGTCTAGGATTCTATCGTACAAACAGTTTAGAGGAAAATAAATATTAGTTTCATTATTGGAGTACTAATGTATATATCTAAATGGTATTCAAAATAGTGAAATTTGTTGTTTATTCAAAAATATTAATAAGGTATTATTATAGGCCATTATGAGGAAATAAGTGAAAGGGAGGCCCTTTCCCCACTGCCTCACCGTGGCTACAGTCTGGCTAACGTACTGTAATATACGTCTGGTTAACCAACCAAGCAAGCTAAGCTGATTACATTCTCGGCACATGAGATGTTTTTATTTAAGATTAGCTGCGTCCGCGACTTCGTACGCGTACATTTCAATTTCTATAAAACGTACCATTTTTACATACCGAAGTTTTAAAAGTTCAAAGTGTCATCAAACTCCGTTAAGTAGTTTTTTCGTGTAGGAGTATTTCAAGTTTGTTTTCATATATATATGAAATATATATATATATATATATATATATATATATATATATATGTATATATATATATATATATATATATATATATATATATATATATATATATATATATATTATATATTTTTGTTTCGATCACAAATATTATTTTACAGAATAGGTAGTCAATTTTGTATTTCTTTTTATTGGATAGGGTATTATTATTCCCTCAACTATACCGCTATATCAATTTTGAAACAATGTCTTACCGTAATGCTACGAAAATAAGATATTATTAATTTCTTTATCTACTCTGCTACTATAATACAAAGATTATAACACTGAAAATAAAATTCTCGTGACAAATATTACGTACAAGCCAAAATAAAAATTAAAAAGTTTCATTACGATACAGGTCTTGTATGGACACCTCTATCATAATATAATTTTTTAAGCATAACGATACCTATACAACCTATACAACCAAGCACCTATACAACCTCCAGCTGGACCAAGGAGGTTGAACCTCTACTTTAAAAAAAGGTTTCAATGAACGAGTCAACACACTCAATTTCATTTCATTGAACACTTCAAAATTTCAAAATTTCAATGAACAGTATCACACGGATACTATAAAAAAAAACTCGCCTGCGGCTCGTTTTTTTAAAACACACTCATGTTATAAGAACCCTTATTATGCAACAGTATCATAATCTACTATTATTTGATAATCAATTCAAATTAAAAAAAATACTAATAAAACTAATTTTAAATCCATACATCTCTCAAGGATGCGTTTACGGTTATGCCCAAAATTATGAACATTTCGGTACACAATGCTACAAAATCAAACTTAATGTAGTAAAACGAATAATTGCAACGCATAGAATTTTTCTTAATCTTTCGTGTCCTTAGAGAAAATACTGTAATATTGTATATTTTAATATTAAAAAACGATTGGATGCTAGTAGATCTCATAAATGAATAGAGCTGGGTGTACAGTGTATGGGCTTGTTTTATTGCTTTTGATAAGATCTTACCATTAGATTTGATTGAGTGATTTGATAAAGCTGGGAGCGACGAGTATGTATAATTTCTATTCGTCTAGGAGATCCAGAACCATCCATCCATCAGGAATCCTTCAGATCACTCCATCAAGTCTGATGGTAAGATCTCATCAAAAGCAACAAAACAAGACCATACCCGGCGCATCAAGCTCTATTCATCTAGGAGATCCAATAGCTTCTATCCATCAGTATACCTTCAGATCCACTCCACCACGTCTGGAAGTAGTATCTCTTTATGATTAACACAACAGGCCTAAACTCGACTAGCCTTGCTTTTTTTAATCTTAAAGATTAAGTGAACGCCACCGAAGTATTCAGCTATTTTTATGTCACAGAATAATTAATACGTATATCATATATGTAGTAAAAGTCTGTAATTATATAATATGTACATACTTAATCATCAATAATATAAAAATTATTTAAAGAAGTAATAATTAAACATTGAATATATGAGAAAAAATATATAGATATATATATCAAAATTGTTTCATTTACACAATATTCTCGCACTATACGTGCGTAAGTGTGCGTAGTCTAGATTTGTCTATGTAGTGATGCGATTTTCAACCTATCAGTTTTTCAGTCTACAAGACTACTTACTCCTCTATAGATTTGAATGGTACGTATTACATGTTTGACATAAATTGCCATAACTTTTTTATTTCTCTACCAATTTCAATGAAATAAACACTAAATGTTAAGTGAAAAAGTGCTATGTGACAATATATTCCTGAAAACTGAATCCAAATTGGTTTAGCCGTTTCTGAGATTAGAAAATCATAAAAGCAAAATCTTGTAACATTATTGAGGTTAGCGTCTCATAAACATCTTAGGCATAATAATTATACTATTAGTGATAGCCATTAACTGTCAGTCTTCATCTAAAGCTGGTTATCCCAAAATAAATTAGGACTGGACCATGGAGTGAATCACATCTACACAGTTATATATAACATTGCGAACAAATGTGATTTGGATTGAAAGAAACCATTACACTAATGAATACATAGAAATAAATCACAATACATACAAAAACATACCAGTCATAAAACATTGTATAGTACGCATACAGTTCATTAAAAATTATTTACTAGTAGGTAGATAAATCATTTTAAAATAAATGGCATATGCAGTTTTCAGGTAAATAACAAAATTAAATGCAGTCTTGGACTAGTCCTAAGATATTATTTAAGACGTGACCTCTGTCGCATAGCGGAGCAAAGCAATTGCGTTTATACAAGAGATGAAATTTAAAACTTTTGAGCGACGGTACTACTCACTTTTCTTTCGTAAAATTTTGACACTATTACTAATTCACTATATAAGAGCGATAACACTTATAATGGCAATGGCATAATATATATATATATATATATATATATATATATATATATATATATATATATATATATATATATATATATATATATATATATATATATATATATATATATATATAGCATGAAAATAACAATATTAAAAGAATTACATAATAATTTATTATTAGAATATTAACAAATAATACGAGATGAGGAAATGTATGGAAATAAACCAGGTCATATGAAGAAGCAACTATACGGGTAAGGTATGGCTGCTAATTAGTAAATAATGACGAGTATTTTCAATGAAGTTGAACAATAATGATTTTAAAACATTATTTAATAACTCAAATTAATATACACGTTTTGGTTCTTGTATATTTAAATATTAGAATTAGTTTAATACAATAAGAAATATTGTAGTCAGGTAGTATTTAATTAATAAATTATTATTAATAACTTGTGGTTATTAAATAAAATGCATAATGATGTTTTATTTTGGTACATATTAAAAATTGATATAAAATATCATTCTAGAAAATAATTATTATTATGCGTATTTGTTTAAAATTAGATAACTTCGCTTATGTTTCCACTTGTGCTGCCGAACAATTGAGTATGTATTATACAAAGTGGTACCTATTAGAAACGCAATTTTAGAAACAATCCTTGCTTAACGCCGTACAGAATGAAATAATAACTATTGTAAATTGACTTGTTGTTTGTCTGGCTTTGGGAAATTATTAAATTTTCATGAATTTGTTTGTAAATATTTTATATGTAAATCCAGACATTAAAATTGAAACTTGGAACAATATAAAATATTAATGTGGATTCGTTTTCAAGTGGGCTCCAAGAGTTATAGAATATTTCACTTCTCTATCTGTTAATTTGATTATTTAAATAAGCACTATCTTGAGAATGTTATAAATTAAGATTCAGAGATATACTTTGGTTATTTTATATTTAACAATTTTATATTGTTGCGATAAAATAATATTTTAAATTAAACTATTCTGTTACATAATTATGTAAACTTTTAAAATATATTTAAAAAAAAAGAAAACAAGAATTATAAAAGAGAGCATATAAAAAACTGTCAGATGAATAATTATAGTTTTAAATATACCTGTAAAAATAACTTTATATTTACAGTTACGTGCATGGTTTATTTAATTCAATACTAGCTGTGCCTGCGACTTCGTAAGCGTAGATTTCGATAAAACGTACCCTTTGTACATACCAATGTATGTAAAAATTATAAACCTTCAAAGTTTCATCGAAGTCAATTAAGTAGTTTTTGCATATAACCCCGATATCAGTTTTATTAAAAACTTGGTCTGAATTCAAATATTGTATTGTATTATTATATAAAAATATATTCAAAACTTTATAAACAAAATTACCCAACAGGTCATGCCCCAAATTTAATATAGTTAACAGCTAACTTGGACTAATTGGAAACTAATAACAGCTTCATGAAATGAATATTCAAAGTAACAAATTTATGAACGTGCTTTTAAATAACAGGGTACAAATTAAAAATGTATTAAATATACAGACAACCATTAATAGCTTTAGCAATAATGCATTCCTGATCTTGGATATATCAAATAAGAATACTTTAAGACAACTATTAACTGAGGCGTTATTCTGTTACAATACTTTTTGGTAGAGATAATCTGGAATAGGTTCTGACGACTTACTACTAAATTATTTATAAAAACAAACAATAACTTTTTCTAATAATTACTTTTAAATCACGATCAATCTATTCAATCTATAAATAATAATTACACTACAGTACACAGTATACAGTGTTTTTTGTACGAGGCGTACTTGAATTGGGAATATTTAAATAGGAGCTCGCCTCCTAAGAAGCCGTCACAAGCCTTTTGACATATTTCGAAGTGCTTTCACATATATCAATTTTCATAAAAAAATACTGTTTCCTAATTTTTTGAATTTGTTTGTTATTAGAATCAAATAATTTACTTACAGTATAATTATTTTTTAACCTATTTTGACTTTTGTAAGAGATGGATGATATAATATAAAGTACATATTTTTAAAACTAAAATTTTATTGATACTGAATACACAACAACTGTTTTGTGTTGCATCGTAGGCCATAGTTAAACTTTGTCATATGTAGGTACATATACATGTAGTATATCTAAGTAGATAGTATTAAGTAATACTATATCTATTTTATAAGATCGAAGCAAATGTCAATGTTACTTCGATATAGTGACATTCACAGGAAACAGGCTAAACAATGGTTTATGTTTACATAAACGTTTCTACGACTTTTTAAAATTAATAGTTTTTAAATGTAAATTTTCTCATACAAAATTTATTTGTTGTCTCTGAACTGGCATTAACTCTGAGCGTCGGTATGGCACCCGAGCGTTACCCTTTTAAGTACTTCTTACAAAATACAGAGTAATAAGTAAAAGAGGGAGCAAAAAAAATTTAGTTTCTTTTTTGTGCTGTTTATCAAGATTTGTAAAAGGTTGTGGAACAAAATATGTTGATGAGATTGATGTACAGAGGCTACCTGCAAGTGGTGGTCAACTAATTATAAATAACCCTGTATATATTATTATATTTTTTAAATATATAACTAGTTAAACATTTTGTTTAATATTTAGGTATACTTCCATTAAAAATATTTAATAATAAAACATTTTTTTTTTTAATACTTATACATTCATCATCCATTAAATCATCCATTAAATCATGAGAAACATGTTTAACATACACGATTTTCTAACTAAAAACTTCACAACAGAGGACTATCCAAATATTACAACCCCTTTTTATTCTAATATCATTTTAAATGATACTTAATTTATTTTCAACAACTAGAGTTTTACTCACAAACTTAAATTAGTTCATACAAAATATCTATGTATGTACATTTAAACAGTTCATTTGTCTACTGGTTGTACTCATTAAGGATTCATATACAGTAGAGCTACTGGGAATAAAAAGTCTCATTAGTAGAACCAGTGGAAACTAAACTAAAATTACAAATGTTACTTAAGATGTGAAAGATGTCATTATAAAATCTGCACCTAATAATTACCTAAAAATTTTTAATTTTAATTATTTTAAGCTATTAATATCGAAATACAAAACATGCATTTCAATGCATAAACGATAAAACTTTTTATGATTTGCATTATATGTTTTTTTTTTTTATAGTACTACCTACACAAATACTATCAAATGTGTTAAAATATTTGATACAATCGTTCTTACAACAATACTTCGAACAATTTTCTTTGGTCCGTCAATCCTACCAGACAAGACAAAAGACAGGTTTCAGTTATTGGACAGGGAGCTGGTTCGGGGATCATTATTTGCAATTCACCACAGAGATACATTTAATTAAATTAATTAAATAATAAAGCAGCCTTTTGACTCAATTCACCTTAGGGATATAGTTGCAATGTTGTAAAAGTTTCACCTTTGATCACGAATCAGAGAGATCCGGTAACATGTTTGTGTATTCAACAAGTAAAGACTAGCTACGATACTAATTCGTTGTGCTCGGAACCGGATAGCCGATTGGAAGTATTCACTTGCAGTAGTAATTGGTTGAAATGTTTCGTTATATCTGCAGCGTTGATATCACTAATCAAAGTAATAGTTTTAAAATTCTTGTCTTTTTGTGCTCTAAACTCCAAATTATACGCTATTTTATAAAATAATATCATTCCCACAGACAAAAAAAAATCAGTATAAATTGAAACAAACCAAATGAATATCAGATTTATTAAAAATATTTAAATTACAATAAAAAATATATATGTAATGCTACAATATAAAACAACTGTAATTAAAAAAAAAATGGATGCAAGATATTTTACACTGGTGAGTATTAAAATTTCACAATTTCGCCGAACCATAAATATAAAAGTAAACACAAATTAAGCATGAACCTATATGTGTTTTATTAAATAAATAAATATTACATATTAAAATAAATAAATGTATCATATAAAAATAAAATTGTACGCGAACGGTAATAATAAAAAACATATACACAAATATTTTTTGAAAGGACGACAGAGGGATCGACGCTTTTACTAATTTACAGCCATAGATTTATTATTATATATTTTTATATGCCTCGAGGCAGTATGAGTAACATTTTTCTAAATAGTGAGTTTGATTTTTTTTATAAAAATCATTTTTGAAAAGTCTTTTTTTTTGGTCACGTAAACAAAAAAGCATAACATATGAAGTTAAAGAAAACTAAACACAATGATAATTCTAGAAAAGTATATAAGTAAAGCGAAGGAGATTAGAACATTTCAATGGATTGGTTGGTTAAAATGAACGTTCAAAATGGAATAAAAACATGCATATTAAATATAACAATGTCTTATTACAAGACTACGAAAGTACAACAATAAGAAGCGAAATTGCTTTAACAAATACCTGAAACATACCTAACATTTCTTCAAGGTGATTTCGACAAAACCATAGAAACCCAAAAGTTATATAAAACACCAGGGCCTGTTAGTATAAGCAACGAAATCTTAAGAATAGTAAAAAATGTTTTAACACCTGCCTTTACAGATATGTTTAACAATATTATAGACACTGAAATAATTTAGTGGCTCAAGAAAGAACAGAATTGAAAAGTTTTGTGACCTTTGCTGATTGAGATCTACAGAAAAAAATCAGTAAATACTAGAATAAAATTGTATAATTTTATTTTAATTTAGAATATTTTAGTTTATCGTTATTCGTTTGATCTAAATAAAGACTCAACGTACTTGCTTACTTATTAATATAAAAATATGATATATGTATATTAAAAAGAGAGATATGTATGGATTGGTGGTATTGTTAATAATGAAAAATCATTTCTACCTACATTATAAAAAGGGACCAAAAAAAAAATTCTTAAGTACCATTCACATATAAATTGCATTAAATTAAATGAAAGACATTATGTTTATGAAAACAAAACTTTTAAAACTCCATGTAACTTGTAACGGTCATTTTTTTTCAATACACACTCATACAAAACCCTAAATGTAGATGTAATGCAAATAGCATTCATGGGTATATTAAATAAAATGGATAAAATGAGTCTCTTTAAAATAATCTCTCAGCACATATTAATAACATACCAATGTGCAGTAACGGTTATTGATTGAATATTTAATACAATGTGGTATCTCAAAATTTCAATTTCACCAATATAACAACTTTGTATAATTAAACCAATGCTTAACGGTTCGATTTTAATTAAAATTTTCTATAAATAATAAGTAAATTTCATTATTTAATATTATAAAGCTAAAGACTTTATTTTGTTTATTTAGTCTCTAATCTCTGAAACTAATAAATAAACGAGATAATTCTTTTACTGATGATTGTTATGTAACATCATAATAATAAAATTAAATCAGTATAACAAAACTTATTTGTTGTTTTCGTTCTTGAATTCAATCAGTTGTTAAGAACCATTATTTGGTGTTATAGTGTAACTCTATTGTAGAGTTTGCGGACAGAGTCGCGTGTAACAGCTAGTTATAAAAATGCTTTGATCATAGAGAATGCTACTATACGATAAAGTTATATAAAACATTTAGAGTCTGTGTGATATTCAAAGTGCCAATTAAATAGATATCAAATGAAATATTTTACATTTGAAACGGCGTTCGTTTATTTATTTCGTTTGACAGTGAAATGACTATTCATTTTATTTAATGATCAATTTAAATGTATTTATTGTAATTTAAAGGCGTTTCTACTTTTTTAGGTATATATATCTTGTTATATGCAAAAGCAGTAAAAGCAGTATGATCACAAAGAATGAAAAACATGAAAAGCTATATACACTTGTGTCTTAAGTGAATCTAATCTTCGCCTCATGACATTTAGAATTAAAATTTTACGCAAAACTAGTGCTACGCCTTGTGATATTATCCGATACATTCCTATAGGTATAAATGTATCATATAGACGTAAAATAATTGGAAGTATGAACACATTTTGATACGGCATCGCGATAAGACGACTTTGTTTGAGACGTGATACTGCATCCAAATGGGCGGTTTTAATAAATTGTTGTTGTAAAGTTGTTTATCTTAACTGATCTGAGCGAAAGCTAATGACCTAATGTGATACGCTTGTCCTATCAAAAAATAAAAAAAATACGTAGAATACACACACATACAGCGATGATAGAACGTTATGCAGATACATAATAATACGATAGTGTAATAATGATGTAGTTAGGGTGCTTTTCAGTGTTGGGACCACATTTTATTTGATAAAACGAAGTCCATATTTTTTTACAAGCCGCAAATATATTTTGTTTTATACAAGCTCTGTAAATATCACAGATATAATAAAATAATAGCGATGCCAAAACGGTAATTTAAATATATTAAAAGTAATTGCTACGAGCTTTGCAAAATACAGATATCTTTTATGATTCTGTCTTTTCTCTATTTATCTATTTGTTTGTCTTTCATCACGCAAAAAAAAACAAATTTGGACAATACCATGCAACTCAGCTACTGCACAGATTTTTGTGAAATTTTGTTTGATGTTTTTGTTTTTTTTTTTTATATTGATATCTTGTGAAACATTGAATGCTTTGCATGGTACAAAATGCTTCTATTTTTAAACTCTATAACTTAAACTAACGAATCACATGTATTATATCTTACATGCATTAATAATACAATAATATATTATATCACATAGAAAGGATTTAATTCTAAAAAATTAACTGTATATTTAATAATTATTAGCAAATGATGCCCGATTGATTGATGAACACTGATAATCGTATTAAGCAATTAACAAATTGAAATAGCCACAAATAACACAATTTTCGTGACGAATTATATTATTTGATTGTATAATACAAATTGCAATCCACTTTATCACCGGTAGGTTGTTTCAGGAATTGCTGCATATAAAACATATTTATGACAAAAACGAATGACCGACAGTCGATTTTAAATTATATATACGAGATATTGTTATAATAGAGCGGGTTTTGATCTTGTTACATCCTTAAGACTTAATCAAACTATAGTTTACAATAAAAATAATGCCCTAAATTAAATACTAAAGATAATAAACATATTTATATACCTACATATATATTATATTAACAAAACACTCGTCAGTTAAACATTAAATAAAATGAATACTGTAAGTTATCCTTTGTAGGGAGACATTCGATAGCGGACTATTTTTTCCTAAAGTTCAGCCACCATTTTCATGCAACTTAGTTTGCGAATATCATTATTACTTTACGTAATTTATATACAACGTATAAATATATGACCTATGACGATCTAGACCAACGTATTTTTGAAATGGTTTTTTTTTGGTAGACTTTGACTTAAATTCTGAAAATTTGCACTCTTCTCATTTTTTTACTTCAATAACTATCTGTATATAAATAAACTGTGTGTTGTACCTCATATGTCATTTCTGGAATGAGTTTTGATTTTTTTTTTAATTTAGATGTCAGATCCCAAGCATAAATTTGTACAAACGTAGTTAATAATCGTAGTTATTAAACCAACCCAGCTGTCTAAAATCTAAAAAAAGGATTGATTGAAGAAAGAACCTGAAGGATTATAGAATAATAAGAAGCTCCACCAAATTTCGAAAAACCTACTCAACATTTCTTTTAGCACAAGCTACTGTTGAGTATGTAATTTGTCAATGAATTTACTTTACGACTATATTACGGAAATGAGAGAAAGACAATACAGTGTTTCTTAAATTCTGGTAAGAAAGCGTTACCTATACCTTGATTTAACTTAAACAGAATTATCCCATAGGTCCTAGGTATTCGTTACATTTAAAGTTCTAATGTAGATATTTTATTATTGAATTTGGAGTAATATGCTTGAACTCAACTATAACTTATCTTTATACCTTTTTACGAAAGTGTTTTATGAGAAAAGATTCATCTAACACGCAAGAAGATCTTGCTAGGAATTCTCCTATAATAAACATATAATATCGTTATATCTTTTTTTTCATTTTTCCCCATTTCTTAGTTAATTTTATTTTAAACCTTTCACAGTTTTTATTTTATTATCTGAAGAAGAAGAGAAGAATTATTACATTTTTGAAGTTAGCTTGTATGTAAACTCTTATATTATAAAATATTTTCCTACATTATTTCGGATAACTCTACATATTATATTTTATATACACTTTTTATATACTATAAATAAATCATAAAAGGTATTTCCACTTTATCGTATGCCTAAGGCTGATTAGAAATTAATATAAAATTAGTTATTAATCTTGTTTTATTTTTTTATCAATTTTTTTTTCTTAAATTTAACATTTATAATAAATATCGGAATACTTTATGTCAAGTTTTTTTTTTTACTAAAGATACATTTTGAAATATAACTTGATACATTATTATAGAACTCCCAACATGTCTTGGAAATTATGATTTTTTGGTAGTTTCTAATTTTCACGCTTTTAGAAATCTATGCTGTTTCTTTAAATCAAATGATACTATGACCTATGAGCTCTACATATTTTAATACAATATAATAAAACAAAATATAATCCTTCATTAAAAACTGTTCCAGCCATTGAGCTGTGTACAAATAATACTTCCTAATTTTAAAAACACATGTTATGAGATGATATATGACATAACTTGTTCAACATAAAGAAGATACAGTGTGGAAAAACGTATATAAAAGGACTTTCATTTTAACATCTCAGACTAAAATGAAATATACACAATAAACGTGTACACACAGTAAGTGTTGTTGTTATTTTCGTACAAATTACGACAAGGTCAGCACCCTTTTTAATTATAATTGTTAATTGTAAAAACGTCGTTTATATACGTAGCAAAAAAATTTGTATATCAATTTTTAGTAGCGTGAACAAAGAAGCAGATCGGTATTATATTTATTATTGAACAATCAAAATATATAATAATATAAAATTATAATTATTAAACTATTCATACTATACACTACATCAAAAATAAATTTGTAAAGACGGTTAGTATAAATAATGTACATATTTTAGTTGGTTCAAATGCGAAGTTAAATTACATGAATTTGAATGATAAGAACCATATTCCCTAAGACCCATCTCGAGAGTTCTATCTTTCCAAGGTATATTCATGATTTCCAAACAGTTTGCATTTTAACAGCGCTTTTATAAAATATCTTTTCATGAATATTTCAAATTTAACAGCGTTTGGAAATGCAGCTATTAAAGTTTAAAATGAAAAGATTAAACTAAATGAGAAATTGATATAATATATCTATTTGAAATTAAAAAATATATAAAATATAATGATAAAACACTGCAAATCCTGTTTATTGCACTATATATGTTTTACTCAACAAAGTAAAAAACTAAGTGAGAACACAATTTTAGCTGTCCAAGTTTAAAAGATATAAACTTTAACAGCTCCCCTTGAAAACAACTGTTCAAGTTATCTCAACTCGAAACTAAGTTATTGTTAAACAGTTCAACCAATACAATCATAGATAAGTAGAGTAAACGAGAACTTAGTCATAGAATCGTAGGTGATTTCAACTCTATATAGCGAGGCACAGAGACGGTTAAATTGTATCTGATTTGCGTTCAAACTCTCGATATACGACACAAATAATGTTAGTGCAGCATGCACTGCATCAGACAGTTTAATCAAAGATATTAAAGCCTTTCATTCGCAACCCGATTATAAATAGGGTCAATAGCTATACGATTTATTAAATGTTATTTTAGATACGATTTATCTTACACATGCAATTAAATATTGAGTAACTTCCGTGTGAGCGTTTTTCAAATCGGTTTAGTGTTTGAAACACAAGCTGGTTGATATAAACAAACTTTATTTGATCATTCTTGGTAACTAAGATTAAATTCAATTCTAAGAGTCCGAGATGTAAGGGAAAAGACCTTCTAAAGTCGGAGTTAAAAGAAACGAAACATTTTTTTTTCGCTTCCCTAAACTTACATGGTCTTATTTTACAAAGTTAGTATAAAATATATTGAAAGCTGTAAAATTCAGAAATCAGTGAAATTTATATTGCTGCGTAAAATTATTCTGGTAAAATTTATAAAAATAAATTATGCATTTTCATTTCCCTCAGTTTATTTTACGATATATACCTTTCAAATTTATTTCCATTCGTTATTGAAAAAATATATCTTTTCCGCAAATACACGTTATAGTCATGTTTAATTTAAAAAAATGTTTATCTTAATGCCGCTACACTGTGAGTAAAAAAAGGAATTCTCGATTACTTGAGCATCAATGGTACCAAATATATCCAACTATTATTACACATTTCGTAATATATATGTGTAAGTCCATGTGTAAGTCAAGATAAACTTTTAGAAGCTCTCATCTATTCATTCGACCATACTTCAGGTTCAATCAGGTATAGTGTATTCGCAGAGCAAAACTAACGCAACTTTTTTTTTATTCACAGTAAATTAAAAACGCAAGTTCCAGTTCGCTAAATCAACAATATATAAATCGTTGCTCTCGGTGTATCTCAAACTCAGATTCATTGAGCCGTACACTATAAATTAATACATAGCTTCGCAAATAATTAACAAGATAGATACAATTATTATTTAGTGCTCATGCAGAAACTTTAATTTAAAACTTACCTCGATAAGTGAAGGGTTGAAAAGCAAATGCATTTTGTGCCACTGTCCGTCATTGACTCTTTCTGTGTGCACAATCTGTCCTCTCGCCATTTTCACTCTCACGGTACCTTCTAATATCTCAACAGCCAAAAAATCAGAACCGCGACCTCCTCCAGGATTGTAAAGGATTATGGCGTTTGGTGTAATTGTTTTAAATTCTATCTGCCATCTATTGGAAGATACAAAATGAGTGAAAGATTATAATCGGTATACATATAAAAGGTTAAATAGCACCCATTGACTAATCATGAAATCTCAAAAACTGTTAAGGCTCTTGCTCAATTTAACTTAGTAGCTAAGAGAGTCGTAGCTATGACGGGATCGGCAAAATTTCATCAGTAAGTCACTTGAATACGGAATGAAAGTTAATATGTTAGTTAGTCGAACTATAGGTAAAATGAGTCAGCTAAAGATAGTCTTTAATATATATATTATATGTGAATTCAGGAACAAAAACACACCTTCCTCCCGCTCTTGAATTTATTTTAGGTAGAATCAAATAGGCTCCTTCGTCAATAAAACTGATATCAGCATTAATGTCAGCGTCGAACTCCGGCGCACAGTTCCAAGTTACTCCTTCCACGCGGACTGACCCACTGCGACTTCGAGCTTTTTCGATTATTTTAACCCCGTTATAGTACACCTATACAAAGAACGATATAGTGAGTTGCATTCTAAAATCAAATTAGATAAAAGTTCAGATTTAAAATTATTTTCATACATCTTCCATGCAGCCACGAAAATTTTCCATATGTCCCAAAAACAATTCGGAAAAATCACCCTGCCCTCCAAGAAATATACCGAAATGTATGTTCAGTTCAAAGAAACGACCCGGCAACCTCTTTTTGACTACGTTGTCGTCAACCTAAAAATAATAAAGTGAAGTCAATGACATAATCAGCCGCCTGTGTCCACTGACTCATAGTATACATATATCTTGTTAAAAACCTGGTAAGAACTTTATATAAATATGCACTAAAAGACAAAGACTAGGATAAAGTATTAAGACGTTATTTGTTCGTATTTACTAAACAATTATTGAGCGCTAAGCATCGTCACGCGTCGCGGATTTGCAAATAGCAGTTGCTAAGTGGAGGCGATGAAAGTTTATCCTTTGATGTTCTTTGATGTAAGTCTGCTCTGTAACTTGAGTCAGACTCTTTATCTTTGATACTTAATGATATGTATACAACCGTACCAAAGGAATTAAATAAAACATTGTTTTTATAAAGAACAAAACATTTATGGAATGTTCTTCTAGTATACTATTATAATCATATGATGAGAATTGCCTTTGCATCTGATAAGATTAACTAATCCAATATGTAGACGGACAGACTATTTCTGAATTTGTTAAAAGTAATTTGATAATCTTTTTTTTATTAACTGATGTATTGAAGTATACTTTTAGAATAAAACTAGTTCTAAATATAATTCCCTTTTGACCTAACACAAGTGTGAAACTCTCAACTAGAGAAGACTCATATTAAAAAATGTATATTTGAATAAATAGATCATACTAGTATAAGAAATAAATGGTAAAAGTTGTAGTTTTCAGTGTATATACAAATTGTTTAAAAATTGACAATGTCATTTAAACTTGTTAGTAAAACTGTGTTTTAAAATTGGTAAATAAGAGGTATGTACCTCTAAAATTTTAGTTTTATTAAATCAAGAGTAACTCTCACAACCCTCTACAATTACTTTGTTTTCATGACTAAGTCATTTTTATTATTGTATGTTAATTACTTTTAGAAATTGTCTTTTAAACATTTTAATTATGTAAGATTAAAAAAATCACTAAAACTGATGTTTGCGAGTCAAATAAATATTATTTTACATGATATTTTTTCTTTTATTATCATATTTTAAATTTGGTTACGTAGGAATTAAACACATGTCTTTTATATGTTATTATTGACAGTTATTTATAAAACTCTGATTAAAAATTAAGACATGTGTACTATTTATTATCTACATGCCATCCACAGGTCAAAAAATATCTAAAACAGATGTTTGTGAGTCAAATATTATTTTACATGATATTTTCTTTTATTATCATATTTTAAATTTGGTTATGTAGGAATTAAACACATGCCTTTTATATGTTATATTGACAGTTATTTATAAAACTCTGAATAAAAATTAAGACATGTGTACTATTATCTACATGCCGTCCACAGGTGCGCTCAAAGATATTAAATGAAGTCATAGATACAATGTTATTTTGCTGTAATTTCTCAGTGTTGAGGTATATACCACATATATATTTATTTTTGAGAAAAAAAATGTATACATTATGAAATTTTTAAAATAATTATAAATAATAATAATAAGTTCAATTATATGGCATAGCTTATGAAAATTTATTGCATTTATTTTACTATTTATTAAAATTAGAACAAGGATATCAATTTATGAAGAAGCCACACTGGGCAGTTATAGCACAGGTAACAGATAATCAAGATGTGTAAGTAGTACACTTAGTGTAAGTTTCCATAGAAATGAGACCAAGATAAATAAAAAGTATTTTTAACTCTATGAGACTTACAATTTTTACCTATGTGAATTTATTAATTTTAAATCATTGATGAACTTACATTCCATTAATCTTATAAAAGTAATAATATAATGAATATTAATGTAATTTTCATACCTTCATTGTAAGGTTGGCTTCTCTTCTGACAATGCTCACATGGTGATATTGAGTGTCATTGAGGTAAGTACCTTTTGATGAAGATAATTCACTTTCACCTGCTCCAAGGTTAATGTGCAACTTTAACCTGCCACCCTCTAACCGAATCTTAAATATTCATAAAAAATTATAAACGAAATAAATCCTTTAATGTGATTTAAAACAGTATTGTCATTTACTCCAGACTCAATATGTAATTCTTTGAAACAAATTATACAAACCATGCAGTAGTCGGTTTTGCCTGCAGCTAACAGTAAAAGAGCATCAGAGAGATGAGTGCGAAACCTAAAACTTATGTCGGTAATTCCTTTTGCTTCTTGAAGTGGGTATGAGATATGGCTAGCACCGTAGAAGGACGCTATAAATAAACAAAAAACGAAAGTAGCGTTTATTGCAAATAAAATTACGCTAGAACGTTTTACACGCTAATATAATATATAATATGCTATAAGTAATTAGTTTATTATGTATAGATTTATGCACTTACCTTTATCGTAAGCCAATCCAAAAGAAACGAAACACAATATAAACAGAAGTTCCATCTTTACCAACGCACCGGCATGAATTAATATTTTTTTTTTATATTTAAACCATAAGGCTGATATTCTACAGATTGTGTTCTGTAGTACTCTATTTTGAAAATTATCATATACTAGAGTTTCGAAACATTCTTAAAATCAACAGAGGTTGCAGCAGTGGCATCGCATACGAAATAACAAACATTAATTTCTTCGAGATCTTTTGATACTCATTATAACACTTTACAGCATACAAAGATAGTTTAAAAAAATTACTCCGAGTCACTACGAAAATAAATAAAATAGAAAGTTAAACCAAAATCACAAGCCTAACCACTAACGTCAATAATATTAACATGGCCGCATCGCAACTGACACAGTCCCAACGTACTGCCTACAGATAATACGAATCTCGCTAATGCTGTTCCCTAAAATCTCAACTTTAGCGAACACTAAAGCCGCGACCGGCGTCACTCTTTCTCGACTCGACATATACTGTATAGGCATCTGACAGTTTTATTTTCTGCCGCTGTCGTTGTCGCTAGAATACATTTGACAGTACTGAAATAGATTAAAAAAATCTACAGAGTATATTAAACTTATTCTTGCCAGTTACAAAAATATGGGAGAAAAATAACATAATAGCATGAGCAATGTCCTTTTAACTGGTTTACAAACTATAAAGAGAAAATTATCCTATGGCCCCATTATAAGACTGCTACAGGCAATATTTATTACGGTGTTTGATCATTTTAAAGTTTTCTAAATATTTTTGCAATTGTGTTGTAAAAGACACAGTTAACGATAATTTAATCACTGATGACAGATATGGATCGAAACGAATGCACAGAAAAAATATGGAATTTAAACATCTTAGTAGTCAATATTTTAGTCATCAATATTTTAATCGATTGTTTTATAAATAGTTTAGAAAAATATATACATATATAAGAGGTTCTCGAAGTGACTAATAAAAAAATAAACAATATGTGTTAACCTATCCATATTTATTTAAAAAAATACTTTCAATAAATGTTTTTGATTTTATATTTTTAGTTTGTTTGTCGTATTTATTATTTTTAAATACTACCTAGTCATTATCTAGAACGAAATAAAGCTCAACGTTATCGCACGCCAAAAAATACTCGAGGTGATAGCAGTTTTCGATGTATCTCGTTCTAGCTAGTGATGAAGCACCTAACCAGCCTTTTAAAAACGGCAGGTACTGCCATAGAGATAAGGATCTCCATCTATATCGCAGATAAGTTTACACAATGTCACATCACTAGAAAAAAATATGTTGTCTACCGCAGTGTACGCTTTAAAAATATGAAGCCCCTTCTATCTTTTAGTTATTATTCTGAGGATCGTATATAAGGCGCAGAGACATTAGGAATTGTTATATTATTATTATTATACGGAAACAGCACTACTATACTGTAGCCCCAAAAATTTAGACTGCGTTTATAAATATATCATTCAGCCAAAAGGAGTCTTATTATATGTTAGTGACCTAAAATTCCTACGGCAAAAGGATTTGTAGTCGGAGTAAGCTATAGACGAATTTTCTTTTCAAACATGTTGTATTCAAGAATGAGTACCTACAACATACCCTTAAGGAAAATACAGAAACGTAACATTAACATGATTCTTTGTTGCATTCGGGTGCCGAATTTTTCATTTGTTTAGCACAACAAAGAATTGATAAAATTGAACTTTTTTTTTAATAATAAACAAACCATTATTTTTAATTACGAAAATACTGTTTAATTAATTGAAAACAGTAAAAAAAATGAATTTTAAAATAAAATGTTTCGATGTATGTATGCAGTATATTGGAATACAAAATTAGAGGCATGAAAAGTTTTGGATTAGTCTTCATATTCTTAAACAAAATGCTTATGCTAGTATTTTACTATCTTCTAAGTGATTAAAAGTTTTTGCATTTTTTTTTACTTTTATGAAACGTCTAAACTGAAAATTTAAATATCAAAAATACAGTCATAAAATATTATTGCATTTAGTATTTTTTGGTTTTGCATATTTCGATTTAAAGATTGCCCGATGAATTAGGCAAGTAGAATTTTAATATGCATATTTTTTCTGGAACTACTTCGAAGATTATAGTTGAGAAGTGTCTATCATCGCTTAATGAGGCAATGGGAAAACATATAGAAAGTAAGAAACGGCAATGGGAGACAGACGAAGCTTCTAGCATTCTATGGATTCTACTAATGCCGCCTTTGAAATACCTTCTAGAAACGAACCGATGCTTGTTCTAGAAAGGCCAAGGTCTTTAAGTAAGTTATAGAGAGATTTATCTGTTATACCTCTTGCTCCCGCTTCTACCGCTTACAAGCTAACTATAAATGTATTTCTGGATAGTTCGTTTGTCAGTTCGTAATACTTGTTGTATGTTTTTTGATGTTTGTTTCCCAAGGAACAGTAAGCTCCACAAGTATCACGCGCCTTACCTAGAAGTATCCTAAATCCTACTAATAAGTGTTCCGCGGTTAATACTGCCTCCCCACAGATGTTGCAAGACTTTTTTGTGACTTTGCCCCATCTTACTAAATTACTTTGATCTGGGAGAGTCGTTTGGAAAGCATTAAGATAAAATTTTAATAATGCTGGGGACCAGTCATAAATCAAGATGCGCAACCTCAAAGCTAGTGGAATACAAAAATCTCTTCTGAACACCCATTCGTTTTTAATTTCTAGGCTCATAGCAAGCAGTCGGTAGTTATCGTTTTCGTCTTGTCGAATAAAATATTTATTATCTCTATGTCTTGAACTTTCCTACATAATCCTAGCATTACTTTATTCGTTTGAGCTCTTATCATAAGCATCATTATTAAGAAAAATTATTGTTTGAGTATAATATTCATAAAATAATTATTAAATTATGGACAATTTTGTAAATGTATTAATTTAGGTAGGCAATTCTTTTCTCAACATAAAACATAAGGTAGTTATGAATTTAACGTGTTTATGTGTGTGTGATTGAAGTGCTTTTTTTAAAGCGAAAATTTTGTTTATCGAGATATTCTAAAGTATGTTTTCTAATACCTAATATATGAACTATGAAGCCACCTGCAAGATATTCATCAAATAATCCCCGATTCTTCAGCGACAGGTTCATAGCCAATATTTTATAATAAAAATAGAAATAGGGAGCATTTTAAGGTAGATGGATAGAATATTTTAATTCAAGCGTTGTTCACGATTGTCAAGCGTTGTAATTAACGTTACTCCGGCTTTCCTCCACACTAAGCCTTCTTAAAATAATATACAGCTACGATTACTATTGTACATTCATAAAAAAAAAGCTTTTTACGGTTACAAGAAATTTATTATCATAATAATAACGTTATTTTAGAGTTTTGACAACATTACATAGTTCTCTTGGCCATAGAATACCATACAATAAGAAATGGTGCCCACAATCCGACTCCGAATAAAATTGAGAATATAAATGTCAACGTGTATCTGAAAAAAATAATGAAAATATTAAGATTTTGTAATTTTATATAAAGCCTATAAAACAGAGCCATATAATCAAAGTCGTAGTCAAAATTTCTTTATTCCATGAAAATGTTTTACATTTATTTGGACACGTCAAAATGAAACAAACATTGCAAATAAAAAAAAATATTTTGACTTAGTATAAATTCTGTTCGATTAGTTGAACTCAAGAAAGAATCCTGGTAAGTTAAGAACCTTAGCTTATTAAGTTAAATCCAATACTTTCAATAAAAAAATTTAAATTTAAAAACCCCTGATACAAAAACCTCTAAAAAGAATAATATAAGAATAGTTATGTTACTGGTTTCCTAATTGTACTAAATGAACCTACAGACACACAAATTTTCAGTTGTTTAAGTATTTCTATTAATCTATCCCAATATTATAAAGAGGAAAGATTTGTTTGTTTGAATTGAATAGGCTCCGAAATTACTGGACCGATTTAAAAAAATCTTTAAGCATTAGAATCCTACATTATCCCTGATGACCATAGGCTAATTTTATTATCATTATCATCATCACCATCACTAATATTATAAAGAGGTAAGATTTGATTGTTTGTTTGAATTACATAGGCTCCGAATCTAGTGGACCGATTTAATAAAATATTTTACCTTTAGAATCCTACATTATCCCTTTGATGAACATAGGTTATATTTAATACTAGAAAAAATAAGGATCGGCCTGAATGTGTCGACTATGTAATAAATATTTATGGTAAATATATCGCCCCGCGGTCATGTGTGGATACCCCCCAATAATGAAAAATGGTTATAAAATAAACAATTCTTTAAATTATAAATGTATTAAGTAACATGATTCAAAACTTTTTCATATAGGTATATACGAATATTATTAAATATAAACATTTAAAGTTAAAATGATTTACAATCACTAATAACACTGATGGAGGGATTTATATTGTCACTAGCTGTTGCCCGTGACTCTTTACGACTACGATCATAAGCAATATAAATATATTTTTACAGTCTACGTGGACGCAGTCACGGGCAACAGCTATCCCTAATAAAGTACTTAACTTGAGTAAATAAGTGTTAAAACCTTTTGACCTGCATAGCAAAGCTTTTTTTCAAATATAGCGCGGGTGAAACCAGTGGAAACAGATAATTATTGCAAAAGAACCTTTCACCAATAAAACGTCAATATCTAGGAGACGACTGTTTCTATTTCGACGAATCATAGCTAAGAACCATCTTGACGAACATAGCTTTCGTTAAATAAAAACCGCATTCAAATTCGTAGTTTGGCCACTGCATTGCAGAGACAGACACACAGATACACAGATCGACAGGTCAAACTTATAACATCCCTCTTTTTAGTCGGGAAATAAAAACGTAAGTTTAAATCTAATAAATGACTTTTTGGAAGTACCTGTTAGGAACAGTGAATGGAAGATTATCGAATGGAAACGTTGGTTCATCAGAATAAAATCTTTTGTTCTTCAAAGGTGCATGCGTTTTCCCAAGAATATTACGGATGCGTGAGGCTCCAACCAATAGGGATCTCAATCGAATCATGTTAAAAGACATAGTTAAAAGTAACTTTTAGACGTCTCTAATAACGATCAATTATTATTTGAAAAAACGTCAAATTGTTTTTTAATATTTGTTAAGTGTTAAGGATGGACAAAGAGGTTATATGAATTTGATATAACTTCTATAAAAATATTAACACCATCTAGGTTTTATTACCTGAAACTGGATGAAAAGTATCTAAAGACAAAATAGTATCGAGTCACTTCTTATATATTATTTTGAATAGCGCCATCTAGTAAGTAACAAATAAAAAGCTACAGTAAGCTTAGTACAGGCAGTCCAAATAAAGTCACAGCGGAGAATGTAGATGGCCCTTTGTATAACTTACGCACAATTTTATTAATTTTATTTATTAACTAATCAGCATCCAGTGGATAATGAATTCGTTGCAGGAGACGACGATGTAGGAAGTATCATTCGCGGCTTTGCATTTAAAATAACAATGTTAAATGTATAGCAATAAAAGTTTGTCGAATAGAAAAAAAAGCCATTTGCTTAGTCTATGTTTTGGTTTTAATAAACAGTCGGATTTCTCAAAATCTCTAGATTAGTGCGGTCAAATAATCAAACACTTCAGCTTAATTTTATTACATTATATAAAAATATAAATAGTTGTCCTAATCCTGTGATAAAATAATAATGTATGATAATTAATCGGAGAAAGTGTATCGGTCTTTTTTTAAGAAACGAACTACTGGGATTTCAATATTTTTAAAATGTCTTTAACTTTTATATTGATACATGACCTGAGTTAAAAACGAAACTAAAAATGTGTTGCTCCCTCTTTTACTTATTAATCTGTATTTTGTAAGAAGTACTAAAACTGACAACGCCCGGGCGCCATACCTATGCTCAGAGTTAATGCCAGTTCAGGGGCAACAAATAAATTTTGTATGGGGAAACTAAAATTTTTAAACTTAATATTTTTAAAACGTCGTCGAACAAATGTTGCTGCGATTAATGTACAGAGGCTGCCTGCAAGAGGTGTGTTACAATCTTTTTCTAATGCAATCTTTTCTAGGTAGTACAAACCTTCCTATAATATTCTATGCTAGTCGTAGCATAGAACCTACTTTTTTAATTACCTACTTTTTAATTAGTCTTCACGCAATAAAAGTAGTAATATTATTACTAAATAAAAAAAATATTATTTATTTATTTACTCTTTATTTAATATGTATTACAAAAAGCGAATTTAATGCCTTTGGTCATTCTTTTCTAGTTATCCATTGTTAATGGTGAGAAGCAGCGTTATGCGACATAATTTTATCATCATAATTTAACGTAAATAATGAGTGTTGTTGATATTTATAAATCTATAGTTATAAATCATATTAAGTTTGCTTTTTGTAACATTCAATAAGAAGTAAATGAATAAATAATATTTTTTAATCTAGTAATAATATTACCGTTATTATTGAAGTAAAGCATGGTGGAAAAGTAAATAGATACCTAACCTATAGTAAGTAGCATTCGACATAAAGTAACCAAAGAAAATAATATACCTATGTATATAGTATATATTAAAATATACTTATAAGTATATAATTTAAGTAACACGTAAATGCAACTTACCTAGACGTGTGCTTACTAATTTTTAATAAAGTTTTTGTTAGAGCTTTTCATGAGCGCTATTTTGAATTATTCAGGTAGAGCATTCCAGAGTAGGAAAGATTACATTTTTGTCTGTAAAAGACATCACTTTTATGCGGTGGAATAACCTTCTTACGGTTGGAAGATGAAGTGGAAGATGAGTGAGCCATATCAATTCGTTTGATTAAATACCTTATTACTTAATTGTACATTTAAGACGCCTATTTAACCAGTTTGTAAATGTGCATCAAATAATATCCATAGCCGTAGCAAATAAAAGAGGGGTGTTTGATAGGAAAGGAAATTACGTTGCTATAAGAATACCTTTCTTCCATGTTCATACACACTCATCGATACAGTCAGCGAAAGACAGAAGAAACCTAGGCGTCTTTGTGTAGGTAACAAGATTTTGCGGTAGGAAAATAATACGTAAAGGAAGCACGTCGAAAAGCCATTCTAGAGAACACTAAAAATATAGGAAATTTTAGAAATCTGTATAGCAATAAGAATATACGTCCTTCATTTATGAACGGATTTTATTTGACTAAGCGTCTATTAGCTGGGGTAAAGTGTTAGCACTGCGTCAAGTACGTACGTGAATGTATAATAATGTAATGTTTGACAAATTTCATAGGGGACAGTGGATGGGTGCCGCCATTACCTTGGAAATTAAAACTTAATAAAAAGTGATAGTTTTTACGAACGGATGTGTACAATAAATAAAATGTATGGGCACAATAAATAAAAAAACTAGATAGATATTTTTGAGATTTTTTTTCTATTGAGAAATCTGGTAAAGCAGAGAGAAACATCAGTAGGTATACATACCTCTTTATTATATAAAAAAAGTATTTGTAAAGAGAAAAACTAGCACTAGGTATTGTTATGTTAGGTAGGTTATGTTGAAATAACAACTAGCAAGTACTTAGGTACTAACAAAATGTAGTCCTGCATATCGTAGATATGCTTTTCTTCAAAAGGTGACAATAATTCATAAAAATATAATTTCTTAAGTATTTTACGCTTTAGTTACTTTGCAAAAAAAATATTAACAAGTTTTAGAGAACAATGATTAAAGAACAATAGTTGGGTATACCGTATAGGGTGAAATAATGTACGTAACGACATTTCATTTGTTTTATTCATTTTCAAATACAATAACATCTATACAATGGTACTCTACGACTAAATGGTTTTAATATTTCGACACATGCAATAAATAAATTAAAATCACAATAAATTAATAAAAATGTAAATAAAATTTAATAAAATACTTATAACATTTAATACTGACTGTTACATTTTTAATCGAAATCACAACTGGTAACTGAATATTTGGTTAAAATTGTTATAACGCCCAAAAGGGAAGCTAAGTCGTTTAAAATGTCCCACTTTTGGGCAATGACAGAGCCAAATGTAGAGGAGTCATAAAGTTACATCACTATTACATCTGTCAATGTCAGTCCATAAAATAAATATGACGTAAAAATAAATACAGTATATAAAGGAAAAATGTTAAAAATATATTGTTCAACATGCATTTGTTTAAACGCGGTGTTGACATTTTTATTAATTACAGAGAGTCAAGGAAATAATAATTATTTCAAATTATACACAAAAAATTACGTTCAATTGAATAATATATTTCCTACAATAGTGTAATAATAGTACGATTGCACTTTTAGTAATAACTACTTTATTTACATATCAGCAAGTTATTTTTCTATTACTTTGAATTTAGTTGGCTTAGTGCGCCATATAGGATGCAAGAGTTGACACCAATTTTAATATTACTAGCTGACATTTTCTGTAAAATATTGTTAGCTTTTTGTTTTATGGGATATTTTTCAAAGGCAGTTTAAACCTTAAGATGGTTAACGAATCAATATTGATTGCTAAAAAAGTTTTTTATAGTTTTAATAAAGTTGAACAATTTTGGTTTTTCTTGCTCAATTCAATTTGCGCTGTATTTTTATAGGAAACAGTTTTTATGTAAAGTAAATTTAAATAAACTATTGCACTACAAATTAATTAATTAACAATGTCTTTAAGTGAAAGTATTTTACGAATTACAAGAGATCTTAGCGATCAGAGACTTTTGAATATAAATGGAATGGCACATTTTATTTCTACTCTCTATAAGGAAAATACATTTAATTTTAATAGTTTTCTTTGCTTTTCTTCGTTCTTTTTTTTTGTTACACGTTAATACTACACTTATTATATTTATACAGTTTCATATTGAAACTATCACCATTTTTAAATGACATCCTTCAGCGACAAATATTTATTATGTTAATTTTTAAACTACAACAAGAGAAAGATTGTCAGTCTATTTATTAAAATGGATCATCGAATTTCATAGAAAGTTATACAATATATACTTTCTAACGATTTTCACCTGATGTTTAAAATGTTAGACAGGTATTATAATTAAAATGTAAGTATTTTCTATGATATACTGGGTATTATCACCGCATTACAATTTTAATATGTATTAAATTGTTTTACGCGTTATCAAAAGATGGTTCTAATATTTTTTATACTGAATAGGTTACACAATGGATAAAAATTCAATATTTATATCCTAAATAAATAATATAATTCTACTTAATTAATGAGTATCTATTATTTACAATCTTTGATAAAAGACTAGGCCCGCTACACGCGTCTCCGAAACAATAAATTAATTTATAATAAAGTAAATAATTCATATTTGATCTGATTTAACCGAAAAAGTTAAAAAGTATATTAAAATTATAAACGATCTCTTTCGAACTCTACACTGTTAAAATTTCCGATAGAACATTCCTTTTAATACTTAATAAAACATAAACTGATGTGTAAATTAACATATATCATATGACTATTATGATTAACAAAATAAATACAATAATATAGTGTTTCTCTGTTCACAATAACACATTAGAATAGTTTCAAAATGGTTTCATTAACGCCAAAATGTATAAAAAAATATGTATTTCGGCTAGTGGTATGTTGGGTACATCATGTGTTGTCGTGTTCTTGCATCGTTTCAATAGGTCGGTCATGCGTAGTGCGGATAGGAGCCTAGATGTGACGTGACGTGGGGAGGGGCCATCGAATGAGGGGAGTAGAGGTTGCCGCCACCCCCTCCCCAATTACTCCATGACGCTGACGGGAATATTGACGCTGTAACAAAGTTTCGCTAACCTAAGTTAATATAAAGTGCACAGATATTATAATTTAAGCCACTTAGTCTTCACTCAAATACCATTAAGGAGACATTTTCCGTATTTGAAGAAGTCGGAAGATAATATTCGAGTGAGGACAGTCAATTGAAATAGTTGGAGGAGTGGAGCATTGGTGAACAAACAGTTTAAGATAAATTCGCATTAAAGTTCGCTTAATCGCATTGTTACATGTTATCACCATAAAAGTTATAAAACGATTTAAATATCTTAATTCCTTCAAATCTAGCAATTTTTAGTCGGCTCTCATAAGAACTTTTGCTGCCCAACTTTAATATTTTTAAATAACGTAATCTGACTTATGACTTTCGCAATACAGGTTTGTCAATTGAAATTTTCAATTTATATGGACGCTAATATAAAAATATGTTTCTGTCTTGAACGTGCTAAATAAAATTGAAAATATTTCGAAAATGGTCCCGCAATGAAATGTTTATTCCATTAAGTCAAGAAGGTGAAGGCGATCCATGACTGTGACATCCCGCTTCGAGCAGCGTGTCAATATTTGGCCAGCAAGTGTACACTGTACATTAGCATTGAATGCAGATTACATTTGGAACTGCGTTTGAAGGGTGCATGACATTAGCTAACCCAACTTGCAGAGATCTTTAAGAGGCAGGTTTATTTAAGGAATGCTATTAAAGATGGCAGTTTAGAAATTTGCTCTGACTTTATAGTTTATTATTTTCAAATTATAATTATTTAAAAGATATATTCGTCAATTATAAGTTTTATGGTAATTGTTATAATAAGTTATCGCAGAGCTTTCGCTGTTACGGTAAGTATGGTGATTGCGTAATGTAAGATTTACCTGTAGATGTCGGCATGGCAGCATGGGGAGCCATGAAAGATGACAGTTTAGCCGAGTGATGGTACGAGCTCATGAAGAGATCGCTCTGGTACTTATAAGCAGGGTCGCTAGCCGCTGGTTGTGTGGCTGCAGCCAGCCCTTGGAAATCGAACTTGTACGCATACCGTTTACCATGCACCTTTGTCATTATATTCTTGTCGTAGTAGTATCTGCACAAATAGAACTTTATTAAAATGGCTAACATTTTTGTAGACTTATAAATTATCGTCGACAATGGTGATTACAATTAAAACGGTCGCAAAAGACTCGCTGAGCATAAATGGGTACCCAAAATCGCATCGCTGTAGATATAATTTGAAGAAATTACGATATTTTTACCTCAGGGCCCTACTCAGTTTATCGTAGTTCATGTTTGGTTTGGATTTACGCTCTCCCCAGCGACGGGCGACCTCGTCTGGATCCGTGAGCTTGAACTCGCCGTTAGTCCCTTCCCAGGTGATGCAGCCAGCGTTGCTCGAATCACTTAGGAGCTCCAGCAGAAACTGCCACAGTTGGATTTGACCAGATCCTGGTGGGAAAGAAACGGTTAGTGGTATATCTGTAAATTTATTTAACGAACATATTTTGCGTCTTAATAATCCCTTTAAAAAAATATATATTATAACAATACAGGACAATATAGTTAGTTAATGGCGCATGCTATTTTCACAGATTTTATTATCAAATCCAGTAACCCTGTCATTAGGGGGTCATAAAGTGTAGTTACCGCGCCTGGGGCTGCGATGTATACAATGGAGGGATGTCTACTTCACGAAAATATTAACTTCTTTTGGAAAAGCTACAGTTGGAGACATGTTATATTTTTATATCTTAATTCCTTTTTACAATTTTATAGAAAGATTTTATTCAAACTTTCTAATAAATAGTTTATTTACAGATACTTAAAAACCACATTCTGATTGATAACATCTGAAAGACATAAATTGATGTATAGATTTATAAATCTTTACGATGGAATCTTTTTTCTGTTCAGATTCATAAATATGTTATATGTACATATTCTTTAAATTGTCAACGACGTAATCATTAGGTATCTCGGATCTCTCTGCGAAGATCTCTTGATGATCTCTTGATACTCTTTTATCTCTGACTTTCTCGTAAGGAAAATTAATTATAATACCCAGAGATATGTATATATTTCTTCGTATATAATAAATTGTAACAGTAGGTGGGTACATATTACGTTAAATTTTATAGAAAATCCAAAGCTATTCCATAGCTAAATATGGAATTTTATTTAACTACGTAGATACTAATACAAAAATCTTAGAAAATTTTTCATATGTTTAAAATAATTAATAAGGTTTATTAATAGTACTAGTAAATATATGTAGGTAAAAAATCATATAATATAAACATTGCGACTTTATTAAAATCTCAAACATGTTCTGTTCGTACAAATAAGTTAATAAAAGTTGATCCCTTAACACGAAAGATAAAAATTACTTAGAAATAGATATCCAGTGTCCCATGTAGAAATGTATTAGGTATAATGGGCAGGGATCCCGCGAACATGTTACGATATTGGGCGGCTATGTTACGAACACGCACGACTTGAGCCGAGTGCATCCGAGTGGAACGGTACCGTCAACAAAAATTGCAATAAAAATTATTTCACATTCTGTTCAGATTCAAAATTCATGATCACTATATTAAAAATATATATGATTTATGTGTACTAAAAATACATTCATTCAAAAGTGCATACTAATAACAACATAGGAAATTTCTTTAAATCATCTACGGAATAACGACTTTTCGAATATATCTTTAGCACTCGCACAAAGTTAGTTTTGAACAAAAATAAACTATCGCAGCTTTTTTTTTTTGTAACGCTACCTTAAAAAGGCTGGATCACACGAGCGTAGCATCCCGGTGATTTATTCGCATATCGATTATATTTAAGTCAAAACGTTTCTACTCGCCTCTCGCCTCATTCGGGAAGTTTGAGGCATTGTCTGATATGCGCCATCGGTTTTACGACTTGCAATTAATTCTCCATTGACATATAGGTATAATATACTTTATTGGCTGTTATTTATATAAAATATAAGGTCGAAAGGCTCACGCTACGTGATTCGGTAATGAGAAAACGCGATAAAATATATGCGATTTTTATAGATAATTTTCAAAACAGGTAAGTCGAGCGTGTGAACGGCGCGTAATTAAGGACATGCCACGTGCCACTGTCTCACGAATAGCACGCGTCTACGCATAATGTAGCGTAATTATAGGCTTACATTTAGCTGAGGTAATTTACTTTACTATTAACATTTTAGCTTATTATTGCAACGATTTCTATTAACTTATGGAAAATATTTAATTGTTTTGTTATTTATAAATATTTAAGTCCTCTCACTTTTAGATTTCTTATTATTTTACAATGTAAAATAAGGTAATTTCAAAAGAATAATCACGAATTATAATATAACTTTTAATTGTCACCTAATGTGATATGATCGTCGGTCAATTCAAATGACCCCTGGAGTCCAGGCAAGTGAGTAGCGTGCCCCTCTAGTGTTGTTGGCCCATTATCTTTTTGACTTTGTAACTTTAGGGTGGATTCAAACAGATAACGTATAATATAAACTACTCCGTGACGCTTTCCCACATTTAATTGTCTTATCTACGCCATCTTGAATGTTAATCAAGTTTAATAAACCTCTTGAAAGCTCTTTGTCACGAAGGAAAATTTTAATATCATTTTATATTTGTTATTAAATATAAAAAATACCTTAATAGATTGATCGGGCTTGCTTGCTATTTATTGTGTTTAAAAATATATTAAAATGTAAGTTTTTAACATTTATTTCTATAAATTATAATGTTTTAAATTGATTAAAGGACAAATTGTTTTATTTTTTAGGATTTAAATTTAAATGAAGTATATGAGTGTATTATTCAATTATAATAGGAATAAAAAATATATAAACATATGCATTTATATAGAATTTAGTATAATAAGATCAAAATCGAATAAATCTTGAACATTAAAAGCTGTCAAAGATTAGTGAATAAACCTTATGGTCATTTTAATTTCATGAAATTTCCTGATAGTATTGTTTCTTCTCACCTGAATTTGCTAGGCGACTGCTGGTTGGTCCAAACATTTGATAAGGATCTGGAACAAAAAGTCACTAAAATATATAATCTGTCCATCTGTTAGATTATAACCTTTATCTTAGTTCAAATTTTAATTGATAAAACCCCGTAAATCATATTAAAGACTAGCATAAAATATATTAAGCTCTTATATGGAACAACATGATTAAATAAAGTATATTTTTATTTAATAACGAAAGCTAGATTTTGGTTAGGTATGTAGGTACTGTAATCATTTTTTAATACGCAGTTCTTGGATAGGTATGTAAAAGATGCTATGCTTCAATTATTTAATATTCAATACATTTAACCAATATGTATTTTTGAATAATAAAAAGTTTTAGAAGTGAAAAACAGTGGAAGTTACATTAATTAAAAATTGAGAGTCATAATTATATCAGAAGTCAGGTTATAGTTAATTAAAGTAATCCAATACTTAATTTAAAAACGATTTATTGAAAATGTTAATTTTTATTGTTTATTTATTTACTAGACACATGTCCTTATTTATATAAGGTAACTGCGGCAAATAAGAGCCACCTTAAATCAAACTGAAATATTTTGAATATTTTGGTTCGATTACTAATACTAAAAAAAAAAGACGTGAGACAAACATTCTCTATATTGAGCTTAAACAATTCCAAATGTTTGGGTTTCTAGCCTATTATTTAAAATGTATAAATCTCATATAATCATAACAATGTAATTATTAATATAAATATTTTTAAAATGAATTAAACGAACTTATATTAGTGTATTGTCAACCATTGAAACGAATCAGTTGTTCTAGATGATAAGCAATATTATCTTTTGTATTCTAGTGAAAGAGATAAAACATAGCACTTTTGACAGATATATCACATCCGATGACATCGCATTGAGATGAATTGAATGTTATATAGGAATTGAGTTGGTACAGAAATCTATTTACTACTAAATGACAACAAAAGCACATTCTTGTTACGTCTGTTTGTTCAACTACGTCGTTGTAATCAGAATATTACGTTTTGTTGACAAAACACAAATAGCTTTATCTATTTTCGCTGTTTCTTACAAACTAATTTTATGTAAACAAAGTGTATAACAAATATTTTTTATCTATAATAAGTTTTTATATGTCAAGGTTTTTTATCTTTTATTCTTAAAGATAACAGTAACCATGACTACAGTTCAACAACATACACAAAAAAAATCCGATACACTGCATAGATTGCATTTAAAATAGTCGTAATGAGTTCAACGTGCAGCCCTCAGAATTAGCATAGATAATACTGGCTACCAATTGCAGGGTAGTCCACATCAAGATTTACATATCTCTGTCTCAGACTATTTTGTTCTTTATACAAATGTTCTGTAGAACTATATTCGCTAAACTATTCTTAAAGCTAGTTACTTCCGGTTAAGGTTTTTTAGATACTTTTGCTTCTTTAGAGTAGGTAGACATAATTTATTTTCTATATCTTCATACATCGTTAAAGAGATAGTTTATATTCTACACTATTTATATATTTACATTATTTTGACTTCACAATTGCTATGTTTCACTATCCAATACATTGTATGGAGTTAGCTTTTAAATTAGTTTAATAAGAAGTTACTAGATAAAAAGGCGCAAAAATGTGATAAGTGATTTTACGGATGTTCATAATTTGTTATTACAATGAAGGTTTTTGTTATTCCAAAATGTTGTATTTCAAGCTTTTCAGATAAATAGTGTACATAATAATATGTATATGTAAGAGGTATGTCTATTGGTTATCATTTTTGAAAGAACTAAAAAAAATATTAGTTGCGAATGCTTTAATTTAAAATTACAAAAATCAATACACTGCTTGTAGTCAACCATTTTTTCAAGTGACCAAGAGTCCTATGCAAAATTATAGCAATAAGAATAAGGGTCTTAAATACAATACAAACAAAAAAAAGCATTAACTCATTACAATAAAGTTCATAGTGTCTTGTCGTGTAAGCACTTACAAATTGAAACAAAAGCTTACCCCAGCCATAAACCAGGGCTTTGTTAATATTATAATACAGTAATAATTGTTAACGACACTAGGGTTACTGCTGGGTTATAAACCACGGAGCTGTGACAAATCAACACCATGACTAATAGATTCCAATATAACATAAGAGCTTCAACACTTGTGACTAGAAACCTGGGACGATGATGAGATTTGATTCATTATATTTTTTAACAAGACACTATAAAATGAATATAAATGATGTAATTAGTAGGTACACATTAAAACACTATTAAAAATTTAAGGTTTATATACATAAATATTCGGTGACTCGTAACGCGTTCAGGTGACAGTGACCACCTGGTCAATATGGGTGACCACGTGGTCAGCATCTTGATACCTAATACTCTGATAATTAATTAGACACAGCCGCGATTGTGGCCCTTACTAGTTCCGGAATTTCTTAAAAATAAATGTTCTCTGGGTGCAGCACAATAATAATATTAACAGCACAAACAATAAAAATATAGCTACAGGGATGAATGTTTAAGCTTCAGATATACCTACAGTAGAGAACACTATATAAACAATCCTCTATCCCGAAACATAATGTTTATAAAGCTTTAAAATAGTTGTGTTTCTTCTTCACAACTTATTCTGCAACTATTTATTGCCAATACATATTTTCTGGTCCATAGAAATAGATATCCCAGTTCATTCCACCAATCATGTCTATTGGTAAGTACCACTCATAATAATGGTATTTAAAACGTTTCTTAGAATGACAGTATGTTATCCGGGGGACGCACATTTGAAAAGCGTAGGCGGTGCTTCGAAATAGATCCTCTTCATACGAGGTACCTCTTAGTATTATACAGGTTGGAATTCTTGGTATTTTTAACCATCCCTGCGAAACAGGAATTTGTTAAGCTAGGCTGAAAACACTTTAAACAATATTATTTTTTCTTGAAATTAATGGGCAAGAATTTTGTGCCCATTAAAATATATAACTATATTAATTTGAACCGTTACAATATGAAGGTCTTATAAAATAATATATAAGCTTTTATACAAGTTACCCTAATTATAATTTTTCCAAGTACTTCCATGTGATCGTGATGAGTATGAGCGTAGAATGTTAATCCATGTGCTTTACAATTACCAAATGTGTACTCGCTGTGCACTACCTCTAAATCAATAAATAAATTAATTAAATAAACGAATAATAAATAACTTCATTATAAATACGTTTATTTTAATTCATTTTTTTTATTTACCTGGGTCAGGTTTGGAACCAGTCAATGTTAAGTCATTTAAGGACGTGAAAAATTTCCAACTAGATACTTCTGCAACTGCACAATTTGTATATTTATAGAACAAGTTAATGCAAATACAATTAAGGAAGTGAATACATTTAAAAAGATGTAAAAAAAACAATAATAATATATTACCTAAATAAAGATAAATATATATTACACAATACTTCATTTTTTTTTATAATTTAATCTTGAAATTAATTAACACAAACGATCACCTGCCCGTCTGAAAGAATGAGATACATTTTATTTAGTCTTCCTATTTATATTCAGGGATGAGACATTTGTTTCATAACAAACTCATTCACCTGTGTCACATACAAACATACACACCGAGTATTAAAATATTTTTCTTATTACAACTTATAAGTGTTGAGTGAACAGATGGATATTAAAAAATACATTACGAATATTTGATTTGTAATAATAGTAATACAACGGACGCTGAAATATAATAAGTAAGTTTATTTGTGTGAGTTAAAATTAAAAAGTAGATAATTATTCGAAATCTCAATCTATCTATAAGAAAATTTGAAAGTCAATCTGGATATCTGTTTTTATTTTGGATATTAATTATTAGTATCTAAAATAATCCGTTGTTCTGAAACGCTTTTTATTACAAACTAATGAGACGCCCCGTCTTCGCATGGGCACATTTTGTGGATGGAAACAATCATAACTGCGCTTAACAAAAAAATGTTAAGGACCTGTCTATTATATATTTATTTGTACGTTATAATTCATAAAGTCGAACTGACAAACAGAATTGTATTTTTAACCCGACAAAAAGAGGGGTGTTATAAGTTTGACCTGTCGATCAGTGTATCTGTGTATCTGTGTGTCTTTCTGTGGCAATGTAGCGGCCAAACGCGTGGATAGATTTGAAAGCGATTTTTTTTAATCGAAAGCTATGTTCGTTGAAATGGTTTTTAGCTATTATTGGTCGAAATAGAAACAGTCGTCTCCAAGATATTGACGTTTTATTGGTGAAAGGTTCTTATGCAATATTTTGCTGTTCCGGGCGCCTTCGCCCGCCCTGTTTAGAAATAAAGCCTTGTTATGGAGGCCAAAAGATTTTTACACTAATTTACTCAGGTAAAGTACTTTATTAGGGATAGCTGTTGCCTGTGACTGTGTCCACGTAGACCGTATAAATATATTTATATGGCTTATGATCGTAGTCATAAAGAGTCACGGGCAACAGCTAATGATAATATAAATCCCTTCATCATAGTGTTATTAGTGATTGTAAATCATTTTACCTTTAAATGCTTGTATTTAATCATATTTGTATGTATATGAGAAAATCTTGAATCATGTTACTTAATAAATTTATAATCTATTACATTGTCGAAATTTTCACGCGAATCTTTATTTTTTCTTGTATTAAATATAGCCTATGTTTACTAGAAGTATATTGTAGGATTCTAAAGATATATTTTTTTTTATCGGACCAGTAGTTTTAGAGCCTATTCAATGCAAACAAACTTACAATAAAATCTTTTCTTTTATAATATTAGTAATGATGATGATGTTGATCATAACATATACCTTATGTTCATCAGGGATAATGTAGGATTCTTATGCTGAAATTTATTTTTAAATCGGTCCAGTAGTTTCGGAGGCTATTCAATTCAAACAAACAAACAAACAAATCTTTCCTCTTTATAATATTGGGATAGATTAATAGAAATCCTTAAATAACTGAAAATTTTCGAGTCCGTAGGTTCATTTAGTACAATTAAGAAACCAGTAACATAACTTTAAAAATAAAAAAAAAATAAAAAATTAGAAAACCTCCGATATAAAAAGATCACTAAAAAGAATAAAAATAATATTATTATGTACTTATTAAAGTCATTGCGTCGGGGGGCCGTTTAATTAAGGAAGAAATTAAAATGCAAGTAAGTTAGCAAGGCAAATAAAGAAATTCTGATATCGAATCGTATAGTCTAAGTCCTGTATCGTCAACGTACGTACAACGGTCCCCCGATGCAACGACTTCGATAAGTATACATTATAATATTATTTTATTCTTTTTAGAGGTCTCTTTGTATCGGGCGTTTTTTAAATTTTAATTCTATAATCAGGTTTTTCAATTCTTGATGATCTGTCGGTGTGGTGGTTACTGACTACTGAACTAAAGGTTGTGGGTTCGATTCCTACCCGGGCCTATTCTCTGAGTGATTCACATATTGTTATTCTGAGTCTGGGTATACTTTGTTTGCGTTATTCATATGTTTGTGAAGCCCCCGCGACATAGAGATAATATAATTTCCTATGCGGGCGTTATCTTATAAAAATAAAATATATATTATTTACTTTATTTGACCAGAAAATGTCGGATTCACATTGGAGTTCATTGTTTTGCATTGCTTGATACAGTATTGAATACATTGCATAATTATTATTCATAATTTGTTATGTTATAATGATTCTTTTATTGATATTCTTCACCTTAATAAACACCAAGTCCATTACGATAACATCCAATAACATTACGAGAAACACTTGTTCCATTACCCAAGATATAGGTAACAGCAGATTTTCTGTTTTATACATACCAATTATTAATGTAAAAAACATATTATTGTTACTATTATTAAAGTATTGTTTAATCTTCAATAATAATTATAATATAGTCATTTTATGTCCTTAACAATCATTGTTAAATATATATATTTACACTTGCTACTAATTTTTGCGGACATGAAGAACAAAAATTCAAATTTAATGAAACTTTTAATTGCGCTAGTTCCTAAAATATTCTTCATTTTTATTCTTCATTCATCATAATTATTTTTTCATATTCATTCATATTCATTCTTGTTTTCCAGCTCCGCAGTTTGAGCTTTTGCTCAAACTGCGGAGCTGGAAAACAATATCGTATATGTTATGTTTATCGATACACAAGGTATGACCATTAAATAATTATTGTAACGTGAGGAGAATCAATGTATTCTCTATATTTTTTTCAAATAAATATATAAACTGATAATGTTATAGATAAAAATACTTCATAACATGCATGTACATTCTATACGATATGTTAAACTATTTGTTTTTTTTTTTTCATAAATGTGTAGTATATATTAGATAGACTGACTTTTCAGGTTTTAAAAAATAAGGATAATTAAAATTTATAAATTGGTCACGCCACTCTACATTTTTAAATATCTATTTCCATAGATACATCGTTCTGACATCGTTCGTTAATGTGGCATTAATTTTATTTTATATTGAAAAGCATGATAAAGTTAGTAGTTATAATTCAATTTACCTTATAAATCAAAGATGTCTGCAGATAATTAAATAAGCAGGAAGAAGAAAATAAAGAAAAGAATACTGAAAATATTATACAGGTGAGAAATTATTTTCAATATAAATTTGCAATTACACGTCGTAAAAAAAACATAAAGAAAGCTATCACATTCTTGGTCTTCCGACTTGGGTAAAACGGCAAATTTGGAATTAATGAGATAATTTTGTTTTCATCACTTCAGGATATAAACACGAAAACATCTAAACATAACTGCCGGTTAAGATTAGTAAACAACCTATTATTAATCGGTTTAAATAGTCCAAACTGTTTAATTCGGTTTCATTCTTCAAAAGTACCTTAATTCACGCGTTACAATGTTTTTTTGTTATAAATTATACACAATTTTCAAATTATTCTTTATTTTCTATCTCGGTAAGTTTAATAGGCAGTTGTTTTATGTTATAAACGGTAATAGTTTTTTTTTCATTTAATGAATAGGTCTAATATTTATTTGATTTAATTCTTTAATGGTTTGTCCTATAGCAGTTACTGTAGCTGGATGGAAATCGGTACCAGCTAATCAAGCTACGTATGCACTTCGTTCGGATGGTATTCTTGAGGGTGAACCAGATACTGTATCTGATGAACTTTTGCCCCGAGGTAAGACGAATACGTAAAAGGAATTTTAGATTTTAGCTGTTTGTGTATAAATTTCACCTAAATTACTATTATTTGATGGTATTAAAGAGAGATTGTGCTGATCAAATAAAAGAACACATAAATATTAATACAGTTTTAACTCAATATTATCTTTCACCTTAAAGATTCCTTAAACCACATTTATAAGTTTGGGTGGTGCACAAGAGATGTGGTGAGACTCCAATTCTTCCGCAAATCGGTGAATATCACCCTGCCCACTTGGCAAAGCACTCAGGGTAACTTCCTATACGTAAGTCCATTTAAATAATTATAATAAAGTATTTACTTTTGACTCTTTGATAATTGAATGAAAATAAATTTAGTTTATCTAAACTAAAGACTATTTAGAAACTAAATTTAGTACCTACCTATTCATTACTACCTATTAATCTTTTGATTAAAAGGTCTTTTCAGTTATTAATTTGTTTAATATTTTTTTAGCTCTTGAATAAGGGAAACACTCAAAAGTTTTCTCTACAGTGTATCATAATGAAGGCATATGTCCCTAATAAATATTTATTTCTTAAAAGTCGTCTGCCTTTATTTTATTGCCAGGGAACTGTATTCATATTGATGCTTCAAACAATTATAAAATACGAAATACATGAATTCTTTTTCTTCCATCGATTAAACATGCCTATCAATTTTAGTTTTGAGTTCTATCATCCTCAAGTACTTTAAATAGAAAAGTAAATATATTCGAAATTGTTAAAATTTGTGTTAAATATCGTTGCATAATTATTCTTCTCGGCTATTGTTTGTAACTAAAGAAGGTAACACCAAGGAAAAAGTGCTTAGATGGAAAATCAAAAAAAAAATCGGATTCTATTAACCCTTTTAGAGCCAAATATGGCAATTAAATGCACTTGATCGGCCAAAAAAAGTTTAATTTTTAATCGATAGTCCGTATGGTCTTGGGATTTGGACTTGTCTGTATCGCAGGAGCCGACTAAAAATAACGCTTTGAAATTGTATAGTTCAAATCCGCGGCGCCGTGTACTTGGCATTTTCAGTGTTAAAATTTAGAATACTAAATTTTAATGAAATCTGTGATGTAGTGTTTTCTTATGAGCAATATCCTATAAGCCATAGCTTAAATAATGTATTGCTTATAAGCGGATGCTGTGCTAAGAAATGAACAGTTAGAAAAAAATGAATGTTCAGATGTTGCCTCCTTATTATATTGATAACTAAATTTTAATTCCTGAAGAAGGAGCTCACAAGGAGGGAAGTGAACTGCCTTATTTACAGTTTATATTCAGGAGTGACGCAATCTGATATGTTAGTAAGTAATACTTATATACAATAAATATTATATGACAAATATATTAAAAGATTTATTGTTTATATAAACACTGCCAGTGATAAATATATAATAGTTTGATGTCAAATAGTCGCAAAAAAGATATACTTATATGTATAAGGGCTTCTTGTCTAAGCTATTACAAACAATACATCTTTTAATTACGGTCGAATTTTAGTTACCTACTTACCTCTAGTGAGAATAGATATCGTTGTCTTTTTTATAAACAATAAGGTGTATTTTATATAAAATAAGGTGTATTTTTAGTTATACGTAGTTGTTGTTACTATGTTACTGGAATAAAATATTTTAATTATTTAAAACAGTGATTTTAATTTAGCATTGAAAATGGTGTTAAAATATTTATTTTGGTGATTACAAAACAGAATAAATTACTTATACTGTAAGTATTTAAGTTAGGTATCAGAAATACAATGTGAATGTTTATCGTACTACGATCTTTTTATAATAATAATATTTTAATCAAGACGCAGCCTCACGATTGAATCATTAATTTGTGAGAGTTTTATTAACATGGCAACTGTTAAACCAATTTTGTCGCTTAATTCATTAAGCTGAAAGTATTTCAAAACTATTCAAATAAAACTCATTAAGTAAGTGAAGAACTATCGTCAATATTGATGTTTTAGAACCTTGTGATGAAAAGTATATAATATGTCTCTTTTGTATATAAATCTAATATAAAATTCTTAAAACACTTGAGAGATTTAAATATGAATCACAGTTATGGTGACTAAGCACTAACAAAAGACACGCTCTGAAATTTATTTTTTTATAATAACTGTTAAATGGAGGGTAGTTAAGCGCCCCTCGGAGGAGGGCGAGGCGATCTAATCGAGAAGATTATGATAAATGACTACTCGAATTGGGGTTTGCATAGCTATTGGTATTCTGTTACGTGTTGACTAAACGTGTTTAGAGAATTAATAATACCGAAAAATAGCATATATTAGCATAGCATATCTTTTAATTAATAACTTGTAGACGAATTATTTACTTTCTAAAATATTTTTATTAACTTCTAGAAGAATTCTAAAATAATTTTAATTCAATATTTTGTTATTCGCACCGAAAAATATAAAGTTCTGTAAGAAAACTATATATGTATTTTATTTTCTATATGAAGTCAAATTATTCATGTCATTATTTATTCATTTTTACAAGTGCCCTTATTATATCTGATTTGATAAAATCAACTACTTTTATACCACTGTATGTTACATACCCTTCTAACTGCTCCCTCAGGGCACGGGCTGACTCCAGGGGATAGTTTTAGTAGGTAATTATTTAAAATGTTTTATTTTACTTAATAGTTTATAAATCTATTTTTAACATCGAGAATTGAATAAGTTGGTAGGAAATTGTTCTAACTTAGAAATTTAGAATTGTGCTATTTTTTTTTCTTAATAATGTTATAAATTTTATTTTATCAATGACTCTTTTTTTCTATTGCCATAAAGATTACGATGTACATCGCCATATTTGTGTATTTTGCGACTTAGTTTTTTTCCATTTTCACTGTTTGGTACGCATTCATATTATATAAAATTGTTGTGTTATTATTTTAAAACATATTTAATTTCGGAGCGGCATTTTCACCTGAGCGTTTGAAATGGAGTTACGAGTACACCAAATAGAATGAAACCTGATTATATTTTCAATTTGTTATTGAATTGGTGGGACGACCTCGCTTCTGTCCCGAATTATTGTGTGATTGTTTTGTGATACAATTTTATATTTCTGTGATTGGAATTCGTATGGAAGGTATATAACATTCAGGAACAAAGTTTATAAATCAAAAATACGATACGAAGTGTATCTAGATTATATACTGTTAATAAATAAATATCGGTTTATTATGTAAAGGTGACAAAAAAAAGTTAAAAGAAATAGAAAAGCAAGTAATGGGAAACATGTACTTTTTTCGGATTTCACATTTGGTGATATTTTGGACATTATAGACCCCTGTGTTGACAGAAGCGCTCTGTCGCTCTCCCGCGCCGGTCAACAATACGTACAAACAAACCACCCCAGATGAAATTTATTGAGCTACTACCAGCGGGATGTTCCTGCAATGTTGTTGAAATTTTTTTAATGTTTTCCTCCTTTAGACCTAATAGTTTTGGCGATTTCATGATCTGATAAAATAGTTTTCGTATAGTAAAAATAAAACTGTATGTTATAGGTTTACCAAGAATTTTTAAATTCGTTGGTAAAGTAGATATGTACATTTTCATTAAAACTGGGACAGAGTATTCATCTTATGGTCTACGCTTCTAGAAATGGCGTATATTCTCCCTTTCCGTTAATTCAATTAACGTAAAATTTCATTAATATGTCTGTATTCTTTAAATATATATATCTATTGTTATACCAAACTGAACTCAACCAGGAAATACCAATTGAGCTCATCTTAATTGGTGGAATCAGTGATGAGTGGCCAGTAGAGAGATTCTGGTATCACGTACGTTGTTTGCTGTTAAATGAAATCAGTGCGAGGCTAATTCCCAAAGCACTCGGAACCCCTTCGAACGATCGCTGCTCGCCAAATGAACCTCGTAATGTTCGCTTTTCTACTGTAATTACGCACCCATTACCAACACTAATCTTTCTACCTCTATGAATCGTGAATGAACAAAATTCATCTCTATTACAAGGCGTCAATGTCCATTTTTTTATAATCACTGAAGAACCGACAGAAATATCGTGTTTTTTTACAAACTAGTAATCGTTCTTATTGCCTTAACCGTAAATCTAAAATCGTTAGTCAAGCATGAGGACAAAGCACTATAAGTCTAGTTGAGTTACTTTAAGGTGCATATTGAAACCTTGAGTGTTGTACAGAGTAGGGTGGTAGCTAGAGGCTCGAAGGAGTTAATGCGTGACGCACAAAAGACCAAATCACGACCCTCCCGACGTGGACGCGGCGTCAAAGAAGAAATTTGTATTCCAATTATGACGCCACAGACACCCGTCGATCAATATCGCTGGCCATTTCATGGCTACATGCCATGCTACGGGCAAAGACATATAAAAAGGTTTTTAAATTTGAAATATTAATGTTTACTTCAATTTACACCAATTAACATTTTTTATGTAAACAGTTTCCAAAATATATATTTTTCACAGAACTAAAGATCTTTTTCGCTTTTAACTTAGAGTTTTTAAATAATGACCTTCTATTTCTGCTTTCACTTTGTTACTGAATTTATTTTTAACCATGTTTATTTTACATTATCAGAACTGCTACAAATAAACTATGTTAGCCGTAAATAAATAACCATCTTTCACTGCAGCAATAAAATAATAATAAATGGATAATTACTCCATTTCACTGCATTACCGTTTAACCGAGGATAGGGAAGATGCAAGCGTATACGTCACTAGCTATTCTAGATATAGCCCTTATATATTAGGCGTCAAGGTTCATGGAGATATGTTCCTTTTAGGTCAACTGAAACTACCCTATGCTATTAGCCATTTGATTGCAATTTCAGCCCCAATCTTGGATTCAATAAAGCTCACCCTGCAGATACATTTTGACATTTCTATTTGTTAAGACATACGATTATTGGCGGGTAATTGCTTTTGATCGTTTTTGTTACTTGGAAAGTTTTGTATCTTTAGCGTACTTATATTTGCTCTTTATTCTATATTCCTATAGGAGTCCGTGGTATACTAACTGTCATTTATTTCTAGAAACTAATCGAAATCCTATCTCATAAATTCACACGGTTACAGGTTCATATGTTTTAAAATTAAAACAAGTACTATGACAAAAGTTACCGAACTACCCTCAGTACACACAATTCTAGTTGCTGAATGTATTTGGCCGACTTTTTTATATCTTTACCCTTGTTTGCAGAGCGTGTTTGAGTAGCGTGGTTTGTCTTTGGGTGGGACCGATCAAACGTCGAACACTCACTGTAATAACATTGTTTCATCGAAGCACAATTAAACGCATGTCAGCGAACACATCTCGCGTGACGTAGCTGATGGCGCGTCACTTTAGCTAGAGGTTATTTGATTGCATAAACAGACTTACGTTATACATTGTATTGGAGAGATATCTAAACGTTAATGATCTCAATTAGAAGAATTGTTGATAAAACTGTAATATGTATTAAAATGCCATAGAAATACATGACACTTAAGAAATGTAGCAGTGCGTGCTACAACGTCGTCTCGTATTGTGCGTATTCAACCGTAATCAGCCACCTACAGCCATGTTCTCATTTGAATATTTAAACGTCTGTCTTTATTTAGAACTGTCACGAAACTGAGTGTCACAGTAAATTGTTATTTATTTAATAATAATTTCATTATGTGATTTACTATTAATTATATTGACGTAGCTTTATACAAGGGATATTGGAATATTATTAAAGAATGTGTAAAACTTTTAGGTATAAAAATGGTGGTTCTGAAATGTGGCTATGAGTAATCTGACTCTTGCTAAAGTCACGCGGCTGACACGCGCACCTAAACGCTATTGTCTAATGAAATGGAGAACTGACGAGTGACGGCTTGTCATGGGTGACTGCCTAAAGTAACATTGGATGAAAGTGAGATTTCGTAAAATATATCCTGAGGTAATTTTGTGCTTTTCAGTGGTTTCAATATAAATAGATTTTATATTGGATTATTTTTACAAATCTTGGAGTTACGTTTCCAATATTGTTGTTTTTTTCATTGAAGTCCAATGCTGTTGATTGTGAACGATCTGAATTAAAGCTTCAGATTTTCACTTAAGTGAAGACAATTTTCAGTCATTGTAATAAAAAATCTTATTAAATAACTTTTTTAAGTTAGGTTTGTAGTTCAAATGAAATCAAAAGCAATATGTTTTCTTGCAGGAATATTATATTGCGTGGATCTTTCGATACCTATTCTTTTTATTAGTGAATATGTAATTCACTAAACTTAGTTTTTGTTTGAGTAAATCTCCACCCAATTTGAATCAGAATAACCGAACACAGTAAGTATGAGTTTATTTTTACATGACAATTATTCTTTATTTATAATTATACCTAGATCGTCGTATTTCTTGTTACATTAGGTTTTTACCTAATGTGCATACTAGAACTATATATAGTATGAAATATAATTATTAAATCTTCTAATTTGTTCTAATAAATTACAGTATCAGCATGCCTAAGGAGTACCGATGGATATTTCTTACTCTTTCGGTAAAAAAACCACTGGAAAGATTTAGAAAACATTTACAATAATATATAGCATAGAACGCAGGCTATGTTATATATAAGTATTGTGTTAATTGGTCAAAAAAATAATCGATAAGTGTCAAGAAAGTCTGAAAAATCCCGGTAGCTGAGTGCTATCTCGACGTGCGTTGCATAAACTGTTAGAATTAATGTATGGTGGAATTATCTTTCCTGTTTTTATTCCTAAAAAGTGGAAATGGGAATGAACATTTCTATTGAAATTTTTAATTTGATTTCGGTAATAATGTTTCTTAGTGTTCGAAATGAGATATAAAATTTCAACAAAAAAATTATCGTTTGAAGATAAGTAAGTTTACGCTATAATGCATTGAAGTTAAGTATCGATTATAAGTATTTTAACAAATACTCCAAAGTCTATCCTAATTTTCTGCTTACATTAAAGATATTAAAAGTATCTACAGTTATAGAGATCAGATTATTTTAGATAGATTTTCTCATAACAAAATCAGACTCTACACTTGTATGGTCAAGACATTAACACTTCTTTCTTCCCTTAAGATTAATTATACTTACCTATAAGGGTTCTACCCCAGATGTCGTAACGTCAGAGTCTCTAGAGAATTTTATGTCACACTAAAATAAACATTACAATATCAGAACAATTGCGGTATTGTTTATAGTTTTAGTCACACTGTTGCTGATACCTACCAGGTACTACATAATTTTGATCATTATCACCTATAGAATAAATTATAGAATATATTATAACCTTAGAAACGATTGGTTTAATATATATATTGGTTATTCCTTTAATTAAAACAATAACATATTATTATTTTTACCACAGAGGCCACAATCTTGATATGTCATTGCTAATAACATCGAGTGCAGTCTTCAACGAACCCGAAGGATTTTCAAACAACACATTTTATTTAAATGCCCTTTTCACATTTACTCCAAAGAATATGTTTGGAATTGGATGAAGGTCCGAGGAACAAATAATGCTCCCGGGTTAACTGACCGTGGATAATAAATAGTCGGAGTGTTTGTCCGGGACTTGCAAATGCATGAAAGAAAATATTTTAGTTCGTTACACAATTTCTTTGTTTGACACCTACTGAATATCTATAGGGATTTTTTGTAGTTTTTTTTGAGTTTTTTTTAATTTCGTAAGGTTATCTTATTTAATAATTATTATCATCTAGTTCTCAAAGCTATAATTATTAGTCATGATACTATATATTTTTGTTTTTTTTTATTCTATGGATGTGAATAGATAATATCTTGGGACTTGTTAGGGTAATAATAATTTTGCATTGACATGATTATATATAAAGAATTATTTCAGAAAATCATACGAATTTTCAATGACTCACCTGGCTGGCGAAGATGCGTGTGTGCATCTAATGTGGATTTTGACATAGCCGATAAAGAATTAGTGCCATATCCTGCAAACAAAAATAAGTCTATAAGTCTAATATAATTTTACATCATCATTCAAACTGCAACGACAACCTAGAATTGAATCTGTATGAGATTGGTCGAGGAGCAAATTGTTTCGTAATTAACGCAACCACCTCATCAGCGGGCCCCGGGCGATCAAATCTCTATAGATAATATAGCCCATTTACGCACGGGGGCTGACATCGCCGTGAGCTAAAAACTAGACAATACAAACTAATTTACACCTTGTCATCCTAGTTTTAGGTCGCATTTTCGATTGCATAGCAGATATCAAGGATTATAGTCTCTTTGAAGCTTTCAATAGGATTTCACGCGTTGTTAGTGTTCGAGCAACATTGTGGAAACTCCTTTTGATTTCGGTGTATTTTTGATTCCATGTTCCACGAGTCTTTGATTTTTGGGGTGCTGATAGTGACGTAAGGGGATGTTTTTAAAATAGAACTAACCTGCTTTTTCACACTTTCTGTTTAGATAAAAACAGACAATCGAAATAATGCCAATGTCTTTGTATTTCGCCCTTTTATAAGGTTCACTACAATAATATATCACTAAAATATCTACGGATATTTACAAATTATATAGCTAGTTGGTCTATATCTCAGAAACGTTGTTATCTGCCTACCATGATAGTTAGTTAGTTTTTATAAAAAATATTATTTGCTAGTACTTTAGGTACAAAATAAAATAATGTTTACACTAATGATAATCATTAAAATGTTAGTAATTTGTGAGTGAATTATGTTACAATTTTACCTATTAAACTTTTTCTCTAAAATGTATTAAAATAACTTAAAAATTTTTGTAAAGTAAAAGCAATAAAAAAGAAATTTGTTAATGTTGTAGATACAATATTTTTATACGAAAATAATATATGAATGTAAGATTAATGCGAAAAAGATTTCATTTTAACCGTATTTGCTGAACACACACCGCACTATCCTATGTTTGCTCCCAGCACTATCGCCGCCGGCATCAATCATGGGAAACATGATATTTGTGGATATCTTGGAAAAGCACTACACAGCTCCATATAAATCTATATATAATATCACGGTCTATAGCCACACTATAATATTACATAATCGTTATTCTTTATATAATTACGTCTTCATCCCTTTATAAATATATTTATATCCGTGTTATTTTACCACAAACAAAACCGCCTCAAGCGCTGGGTAAAGTTTAACACATAAGATCAAAGGCTAACTATCCAACAGAGGCGTTTGTCTGACACGCCCTGGAGCGGTTAGAAAATAAAACAACTTCAGAACAATGCATGTTTAATTACTGAGAATATCATGTGTTCTAACTCACTTTTTACAGTGAGGGCATAGTTTAATATATTTTTAAATTGAAACAATAAATCCGATACATTATCAAGTTTTCAAATGTAATATTTATTTATTATTATTTTTATTTATTTATATCTTTTCCACTTAGAATCATAATCAGTGATCACTTGTGTACGTCAACAAATAATTAATATGATTAGGTAAGATATGTTTTTAATACATAATTATTTTATTCGATTTAAATGACATTGTTTTACAAGTAGGGTAACTACCGTTCCAGACAATGGAGTCCAAATGCGTCTGTTAATCTTAAGATAGCGAACGAAATATTCATTATGAACCGTAGATATTTAAATAAAGCTCCCAAAAATGTTTCAAACATTCGCATTTTCATTTCAAATTACAATGATCCGTCTAATATTATACACTTATAATACGTATAGCACTCGTTTTCGCTTCACGGCACGCAAAACAAAAGGGCGCTTATGGTTTCCCTCGTAGCCGAAAGCGATTTTTCCTTTGTGTTCCATCTCACTCACACTAATACTAAATTTTATAGAATAGAAGAGCGCAGAATATAACAGGCAAAAGCCACTCACAGTTAATTTTCGTAGCCGCCGTTAGCTTCGTCTCCTTTCAGCACACTGGGCTTAAAATATCGCTGTGATTTTAAAAAATCTTTTTTTTCAATGTTATTGAGTCTAGAGAGACATGCTTATTAATCTATTCATTCTTCTGGTTTCATTTCATGAAACTTTATATACGAAGAAATTTATGAAATTCGATGTGTATTAAAGTGCCTGTTTTAGTTTATGTAGATTTTGAGTACCTACCTACTTACCTTCCGGAAGACCTACTTTTTCTTAACTTTTATCCGCAGATAGGCGTTTTTATATGTATGACTATAAATAAACATTTTTTTTCTTGACGAATTAATATTGAATCTTGATTTTTTTTGTAAAGCATTTTTATTTCTTATTTTTGTTGTTTTGTCAATTTAACTCTACTCTACATTATACTCTACGGTCTATACCTACATGTACCAGTACTATTAAGTTGTTATTATTATAAGAAGACTGAAATTGTTTTATAAACTGAAATTAACATAGCTATTCAAATCACATTAGTGTAGGTGTGAAAAAATAGGAGAATAAATAGTCGGCACTTATATATGAAAATAGGTTAACATTCCTAAAATAGGGGTCTCTGTAATAATTAGGGGCGTCACCTCACAAATCTTCCGAAATTAATATCGCTTAGCTTAAATAAAGTTGTTGGTGGATTAATTATTTATAATTAAAAGTCACAGGAACGTAAGTTAGAAAGTGAAATGGGCTTATTTAATCTTATTCGACTTCCTTGTAAAAGCATATAAAAGAGTAGGTAAGTGGACAGACAGATTTGTACTTTCTATTAGATACTATTCTACTAATCTTGCAAAATTGAAAACTAGTTTTAAAATTGTCGTTATTAAAATATGTATTTAGTTGCACAAAAAGTAATATTAAAATATATATCGAACGCAATATTTTAGATTTACGAGTGGTTTGATAATAGTAGTGAATATAATAGGGTGAAGCTAAATCGTTTGTAGCTATTGTCCGGGGGCATTAAGTCGTCACGGGCCGACGCGACGACGTAACGACGCGACGACGTGACGACGCAACGACACAACGACGCCTTGGATCCCGTGTGTGTTTGTATTCTTATAACACTCTGTTATGTCTGTTATTAATTATAACTTATCATAATGTTCGTTTTTGATAAACTTTATCGACTTTATTTTTGGCTTTTGTAACATACAATAATGCATTGATTATAAGTTAGTATTTTAAAATTAGACTCGTAACTCTTTTTAGATTATAACTTACTGAGAAGTAATGGTATATAAAAGTGTATATATATTTTCAGTTTCATCTATACTTTTAAATCATCAATTATAAAATCGAATAGCGAGTTTTTTTATATATGTGTAAACATTAAAATTTATAATATTGTCAAATCAAGCACAGCTCAATAACAATAGGACGCATCGGAGCGTGCGAAGTGATAATGCACCCTCCTCACTGCGCAGTATAATGATAATCATCTCAATATTGCATCACTTACCGAAATATTGTAAATGTCAATCAAAGAATTAAGTTTATATTGTTAGTTTGGAACGGCGCGTGGCCGACGCACGCGCGCTGTACGCTTGCGTGGTACATTTAGGGGGCCCTTTGTTTTGATTTTGAGGCGCAAAAAATGTACACTATAAGTATACATATCACGCAATCAAATTCTTATTTAAAGGTATTATGTTTACATGTTAATTGTAGGGCTCGGTGTTCCAATTTCAATGACGAATAACAGAAGTCAAAGATTTCTTATAATAATATCCATTCTGGTAAGAAATAGGCACCGGATATAATAATATTAAAACTGTCAATTATACAATCAATAGTAATTGTTATTAATAATTAAAAAGTGAATAAAATACTGAAAAAATAGTACCTTGTGAACCCTGTGACGTCGCATGTGTAGACCACGAACTTTTGTAAGATGCATCTGAAAGAGAAAACATACATATTAATATTTCATTTATAAATAAAAAAATTTTATACTGAATACTTGTATTTTTTTAATACAATCATAACTTAAATAATAGTGCATTAATTGGAATTTTTTACCTAATTTTAGGACTATCATGATATCTGTTATCATTTGTAACTCGTGTAATTAATGAATTAATCATGTAACTTTATCAAAATTTATATCCAGCGATTTAATAAACACCCTACACATAATAACGGCAAGGGAACATGGAGTCTTTAGGGGGAAGGAATATGAATTATAATTAAAAAAGCCAAAGTTCGGTACACAAGGGTCGCGTTTGACCCATGACGACGGGAAAAGGTCTAAGTGCGTGTATTTACCGACATGCAATTCTTTTATGAGAACTACTTGGCCTTTTAACCGCAACGCCTATAATACATTGATGTGTGAAATCAATAAAAATTCTTAATTATTAACTATTTTGTTATTTTTTTTTGTTATAATGTACTTCGGTTATGGCATTTACTAATCATCATTTTTTTGTTTTTCATGTAACCGAATCGTTCAATTACAATCTGATGTTTTTGATCGGTTAATTGACAATTGATGTTGTAATGAACAGTATTTTGTAGGCCGAAAATCTAAAAAGATATTTTATCGTGGTTCAACATTATAAGTGTATATATACTCTTTACTTACTGCTATACCCAAAAACTAAAATATTTATTTATTTTCGTAATTTGAGCAGTTTCTTGTAAAATTTTATACCTTATAAATTTATAATCAAGCTCTGTGTATCGTTCTATAAATGTTATGTCTGTTAAAATCTGTTTATATGATCATTTGTTGGTTGAAACGTACATAACAGAAAAAATGTTCTAAAAGTGCCTTAATACAATTCAGATATTACAACAATAGTATTCTATAAAAAACAAGTCGATGGGTACTTACTTAACTACAATTTAATAGTTGTTAAACCTTCCCATAAAATAAACAATCCTGAGCAGAAAGAAAAACAGAACACCATTAATTATTCGCTTAAATCGCTGTGTCAGTTGGTATTCGTCCAGGATATTTAATTTAGAACCAATAAACTACGCTCTGATAATATTTACATTTAAACGTGAAATCAATTTACGAAACAATTACATAGTTACATAGTCCATTTGGAAACATTTTTGACATCCATATTAACACCATGATTGTATAGGTAGTTTTGGCATTGAGTGAATCAGAGAGAATCCGTTATTAGTATGTAGTTTACATTTATGCTGATATGAGGTGGTATCTTATGTTTATTAATTTATTATTCATAGTATTATTATTATTATTCATAGTATTAGTTCATTATACTATTAAAGAGCTGCTTCTGAGAATAGTATATCTATAAACTTTGGTAGTTATGCTAGCAAATACAAGCAAGTCATAACTAGCAATAAACTCTTGATATCCATATCATATTTGATTTTATTGTATTTTATTCAGCCGTAAATTAAAAGCTTTACTCAATAAATTATACAAAAGCGCGAGCAAACAACCAGAAGTAGCCGCTTGATATTATTACATATAAGCTTCTAATGTAATGTATGTTTAAATGGTGCTCCATTGAATAAGTTTGGCGAAAAAAAGTTTTATTGATGTTAAAATTGGTTCCAAATTCAAATAGATTTATTAACGTTAAGAAATTGTTGTGTCTCAAAGAAAAATGAACCGGGAATATTTTCGTACATTGATATCTACAAGTGGAACTCAAAACGTGTTTAATAATTGACCCGACTTCAATAGGTCTCCATAGAAAAGGTGATTTTTTATGAGGTGAAAAATATGTACCCTAGGTATAAAGAGCAGGTGTGATCGTTTAAATTTGAAAAAAGTAGTCGTCCTTTGACAGCTGTTATCACAAACGAGGAGCTTCAGCACGACTTCCAGATCGGATAGAAAGAACTATAAAACTTTATTTGGGTATGAAAGATTGTTTTACATAAGGCGGTTTGCCCCACAGACTCACTCGAGGAGTCTTGGTGAAAATTATTCGAAGCAAGTTCTTAACGTCGTGCTTACGATATCAAATTAGGAAATATCATATTATATTAATTTATATCACAAGCAACGCAAGCTAGTCCGCCAATGCCAACGACCAACGACAAACGGTCAACAATAGCCAACCAGTCAGTATTGCTATTTCAAAACGAATACAAGTGAGAAAATAATAATGTCACAGGACAATTTACACACATTGATCTAACTCCTAAGTAAGGAAATTATTTGTTTGTGTTAAGGGTGTTAGAAAAATATTGGAAAAAGCTATAAAAATTGTTGATTGCCAGTTGTTTTTCCTTTAACAGGGTTTCTAGTATAATTTCTTTTAAGATGCCAATGTTTTTAAAGCAAAAGTCAAAGAAAATTACTACAATACCAAACACGGCAACAAGCTACCGAAACATAGCTTGTTTCGGCCGAACACGTGACGAGGCGGATCAAGACGAGGGACTTCTTAGACACTTAACAGGTAAAACTCACCGCATCATAGGTTTGATCTTAAACTTTTTCTTGTTCCCTAAAATTAAAACCCAGGCCAAGGTAATATAGATTTCGTCGCCAGTAAATCAGCACCGATCCATGATTTGTCTACACGAAGTTCTATTAAATGCTGATGGAGAGTTCTTTGAAAAATTTCATGAAAAAACTATGACCTATGGAACATTTTTGTTTCGTCCGAGTATCTCAGTGTTGGCTTAGTGAACCTATTTAAGCCCCAAATTATGAAGTTAATTCTACAATTTAATATAAAAACATTCGTATATAGATGTTAGAGTTTTGTATAAGTCTGTCGAGAAGTTTTATTTTTTATGCTGTCTTTAAAAAATACTAGATAATTCCTAGTTAGGTGCGAACTGTGCAAGGGGTGTAAAAAGTATAACGACAAGAGACAGTAATTAAGGGAGAGAGCCATTTGAGTATAATTATACTCTTTCATAGCTGCAAGCAAAGGTGCTAGAAGAGCTAAGTCTGGAGGATAATCTTCAAAATGCACATATGTTAACGGTTAATGAACGCTTCACGCCTTGGATTCTTTTTAAAAGATGCATATGGCCTTGCTTTGAGCTTTATTAATTATTCTTGTGGTAGGTACGACAAATATATTAGGGGGGTATAAACGTTAAAATCTGTTACATTATATCTAGTTTAGATTTTTTCTGAAAAGCAAAGATGAATAGAAAGATGTTTGGTAAGTGACAGATTATGGTCGGTGAATCATTCATTATTATTATAAGTTTAAAAAAAGGAACATTAAAAAATGTTAATTCTCTGTAATCTATATTATCTTTAGATTCTTACATCAACGACGAAACAACTGAAGAAAAAGATGAAGAAGACGACAAAGGGAAAGAAGAAGAAATTAATAATGACGACGATGATGAATAACATCTGTAATTAACCAGACATCCATTATATTTTACTGAAATAAACCATGGAGTAGGCCTACCTGGAAAACCACATTAAAAACTACACACACTACACTACCTCATAGGTGGCGTGGAAACATGTACATATTATGGATAATACAGCGTAAGAAAATTTTGTAATTGTTTTAACTCAAAAATGGTCGGTGTTATGGAAATAAGTATAAGGACAATTTTTGTAGATGATTGCATACTCTCGAATTTTTATCTAATATACTTTTAGCATAAAACATTTTGCTGAACAATTTTAAAAACCTATTTTTGCAACTTTTAACCTTGAATATTTTTTTTTATAGACGGGGGTACTATAGGGACTTTTCACAGTTTCATAACAATGGTATTCCTAATATCTATGCAAATTTTTTAGCTTTCTGGGAATTTTTGCAAAGGTCAATGTCTAAATTGACCGGAATATATACTTACAACCGGCTTTAGAAGCAGACAGTCAAGATGGCTATCGTTTTGATGCTAAACGCTTTTTCTCCCGCGACGTGATATATTCTTCGATGTTAGGACGGGTGGAAGAAGATTATTATTATACGACTGGTGGAAGGAGAATAATATTATATAACTTTCACGTAAAACTAAAATTCATAATATTTCTGTCTGTGAATCTACCTCTATGCTAAATAGCACGAAAATGTATTGCAGAATCTGAGAACAACGTTATTGTAAAACTAACATTATTTCTTTTGTAAAATTGATGTCCATTACCATTTTATAAATAGATACCTAAGGCATCATAAAGCTCTTAGTTTTGGTATTTAAAACTATATTTATAGTGAAAGAGAAATAAAATACTAGCATTATCATTATCTTATTGTATCGTTCAAAAATATAAAGTTATATTACCTATGAAATGTTTAAAAAAGGTTTGATATTTCGTTTAACCTCACTAAAATTAAAAATTAATGAAGTTTAGTAGATTATTAATTATAATTAAACCTACTATTATAATATTTCTAACACGATCGTTTTGATGAAATGTTAAATGATCAATCTTTATAACCATTAATAATTAAAAATCTTAAAAATCTAACTCAATACTACAATAATATCCTTATAAACGTAAAGATTATAAAATCACAATTCTATGAAGGAATGGGCCTCCTCTTTATAGCTAATTGATCCCAAGACAAATTCATTTATAAGGTAAAGTATTATTATTTTTATTATATAATTTCTTATTGATCGAGGTAGGTTTTAGATAAATAATTGCTTCTGGCTCGGCGACCAAAATCTTTATATTGCCGACGGTCAATTACTATTCTATGTAATGTATTACAATTAGGTACTATTATTGTAAAACTGAAAAGTACCTACTTTCAATGTTTTCAAGATATTTCTCAGTTTTACAATAAACATTTGCGTCGAATAAAATATTTAGCCGCAGATTAATCGAATAAAATGTAGTTGTAAGTTTTATTGCTTCAAAACTAAAGATAAATCTTTCTTGTATCATCAAATCCTTATTATTTTAGATCGCTGCTTTAAAGAATGAAAGAATGCCTTAATCTCCCGATTTTCTTCTTCCTTTTTGATTTTGTCATTATGTTAAATATTTAGATGTTGCTAGCGACTTTATCAATTTTTATCATCTTGTTATATTTTAAAAAGTTTCCAAGTACAACAGTAATATTATAAAATCCATGAATTTCCAGTTGTATTGCAATACAACAACGGCCACTCAGAAAGTTTTACGAAAAAAGTTTTAGTTGATGAAATGTTAGCCAGCTGTAGGTATGTTTTGAAAATTCCATAATTTTAATAATATAAATACATATATAACTATTCCAATATTAAATTTAATAATTTTCAGCATTATTAAACTATCGTGTGTTTTAAAAAAATGGAACGGTCTCGAAAATATTATGTACAATTATTTTATACGATGTCAAGTGCAACTTGTAACTTGATTAATATCATTTAATCCACTTCAATTAGATTTAATGGAAAAAGTACCTACTAAAAATAGTGCTATTGCTTAAGGTCCATAGTTCCAAGGCCTAGAAGCAGGTCCGCGTGAGACGATACCATGATATGATTAAAAAAATGTTTAAACATTATTTTGTTTAAAAATGAACGCCTACGAGGATTTTACCTCTTCCACGACAACTCGCCCGCTCTCACCGCATGACGAGGGACTTCCTAGACACCGTACCGGTATAAGTTTTAGATCATTCGCCTTATAGCCTTCATTTAAAACAGTGAGAGTTCTTCCCTATAATTAAAAACCTAACCAAAAAGTCATACCTATTATTTATACAAAGTACCTACCCACGGATAGAAGGCTTGTAGACCGTACCTACATTACTATAGTAGGCTCAAAGTAATAGTGCCGCCGGAAAAAAATAAGGTTTGATAAAGATTTCAACTGATTATGAATTTAATTAGATACTTTTCATTATTATTACCAACCACCCATTTAAAAAAAAAGCTCCATCCAAGACTCAAAGTAAAATAAAGTAACCGAAATAAACAAAGTAACAACAATATTTGGTATTTATAAAGTATCTTGAATTTAATACGCACATAATTTCCAAAGTTAGGAGAAAATCAACAAGGCAGGAGATGTGGGGCGTTGATTCTTTCAAGCGGCGAGAAGGTTCGTGTCAGAACCAAACAGATCAACTTACTAACTTTATTGATGTGAAATTAATCGTAAACTTTGTATGAGATTTGTTTCTTACATCTTTTATTTATTTATTTAGTTTCTTATTAGTCTAAGTATGTAATTGATAGTCTAAGTATTAAATGATATAATAACCTGACACTAGTTATGCGGATTTATTCATTTATGAAATGTGTATTATTAATCCTATTCCCTTTGTAAAACTATAACCAGAATAATGGTATTAATTCTAAAACTGCTCAAAATAAAATGTTGTAAAGAAAATGTTGTAAAGAAAATCGTCAATGAATATTTTTGATATCCAAGCAATAATCCGAATCCATACATTAGATAGTTTATATTTAGCGGCAATTTGAATAGATATATTTTGGATTCGAAACTTCTGTTTCGGTAGGTATGTACCTAACGATGGCAAGTAAAGTACAAAATCATAGAAAAGATAAAAGTTAGGTACCTACTTCAGAGTCGTATTATACTAGCATTTATCTGCCAATTCTTGCCATAGAAATTATAGAGCCAAATCCTCGGAATAGACTTATCTTTCATCAGATCAAAGCCCCGTCAGACTCGGCTAGACGAACAACCGAACTGGTATTTAAAAAAGTCGGGTACGACGACCTTGTACCATGTGAAATATTGCAGTTCCAAGAAAAATATATAACTTTAGAATTTTGGAAGAGCCGTGGAAGAGATCTTCAGGAGCAATAGACCGTTACTTTTATAAATAATTCTATCGACTGCATACATTCAGCAGTGTTGTATAGTTAAAGACACCTACTGTCAAGAGTATTTGTTATAAGAGTATTATTTTAAACAATCTTTGTTAAATGTTGAATACATAAGTTTGTTTCCTTAAACATACTATAAGCGCCATCGTACCTACTATAAAAAGGTAAAAATAGGTATAACGGTGTAAGAGGCTCGTTTACGTCTTTTGTATGAAATTTTTGAAATCAAGTCTTAGCAGTAGGCACCTACTGAAAAAATACCTATGGATCTAACTTAAATGCCAATAAATCAACCAGTTAGTATAAACGAAGATATCAATGTACTTACAATAAATAATAAAAAATAAATATAAAAGAAAACCATAAAAAACCCTGTACACTATACTCGCAGCACTTCACACCACAATCACAAATAAAAAAGCATATTCACCAGCGAACAGCATCGAGAAGTTGGTAAATGTGCCCGACCGACTGAGGTAGTCGGCGGAGCCTTTGATGTCAAGCATGGCGCGATCAAGTCGATGTGAACATTGTACCGAGACGTGCGTCACACATGGCGCTACCGACACACTCGCTGCCGTACAACCGATGATCTCTTCTCCAAAGTAGGCGGGGCGTCTTGGAACTCCGCCCCGACCAACCCCTGGCACCCTCACAACACGCCTCGCCAATAGCGAAACACTCCGGCTAATCTTTATCACAGAAAAATAAACAGGGGAGGGAGATAATGACGCGGCGCTTCGGCGGCGCTGGTAATCACTGCGCTTTGTGGCCCGCGACAGCCTGTTAGCGAGCTTATCCGACGATGGTTTGGCGAAAATTGAATGCTTTGTGTCGCTCTTCAGACTTTTTTTACTCGATATTGCACTGTCTAGAAACGAAGCGAATGCTGGAATTTCAATACGAAAGGAATACCTAAGATCTTACTACGATATTAACACCAATTCAATAGGTTCCTTTCATCTACATACACTTGTAAGACAAATGATCATTTTGATTTTAGAATTAAACATTTTTAAAGTTTTTTTTTCCAAATATGAACTTTTTCATTTATTTTGTTACCAACCAGAGATAACATACCTAAGCAAAATGGAAATATCTGTGCACATGCAACTATGTTAAGCAATTTTACTTATTATACACTGTTTTATGCAACTTTCATACCTAATAAGTCTAAACACACTTATCTTCGTCACGTTTCCAGTAACAGCTATCTCAGTTTTAATAATATCCTTGATAAAAAATTTACTTTTTAAAAAGTTTAAAAATTGGTGAAAAAAATGGGTGTCGTTTGATACACGAGCATTAGCTCAGTTAATTATGCATAATAAACTAAACTAAATATTTGTATTTACTCTTATTAGCCACATTAGCAAAATACTTATAAATACTTATATATTGTGAATAAGTATAATGCCAAGCTTTGATAAGTTCATGCCTTTATCATAAAACTTTTAGAGTATGGTTTAAAGTCATTATTAAGTTATTATTTATTTTCATTGAAAGCTCCATTCCATTCACAATTAATTACCTAATGTCGTTCTATAACAGTATTTTGATATGATCTTCGAAAACAATCGATTTTTTTCGAAAGATTACTTACAACGCGGTATTCAAGAATTGGCAGTCTGTGCCGGGTCGTTTGTCGTCGCCATATTGTTTTATTCTTTTCAATTCTATTCAGTGGACGTTGGGACAATACCGGCGGGCGGGAATGTACAGGTTTTATTTTTCATAAATTGCACGACCCCTATCTTGATTGTTCATATAATTTTAGACATATTGTCTTTTTTCATTCAAATGTCCATGTAAATTAGGTACATGTTTCTATAGAATCTGTTACGTTTCGTTTGTATTTATATTTTACGTAAGATATAATAATTAGGTTCAAAATCCAATAAACGTAAAAATTTTAAATAATATATGTCACGGAAGTAGTAGGTAGTATGATAATGTAAGTTTAAAATTGTAAACCTGAAGGTGTCAGCCCCTCATGGTGTTTGCCTGGTGTTTAAAACTAAATACCGTTACCAGCGTCATTACATCACCCCATAGTTCCCTTGGAAATCCCGTTGTGTTATACGGGTTGAATTTTTCAGTTTATACGATTTGTATCAAGGAGCCAAATATCGTTATCCGATTTCTTTAAAGTTATAGTAAAATAATACAAAATAAAATTTCGTGAAAATTAGTAAACTTAATTATAATTTCACACGTATTTTATAGTTGATATAAAATAATTATAATATAGTATTTCAAAAGCTTGTGATTTTAGCTAGCTTTTTTGGTTTATATTTGACACTACTTGCGCCGAAATATATTGTGACCATGACTCATATTTGTTAAGAAATATTGAATTTGTTAATTCATCAATTACTCGCTTCAGAGTTTTTTTATCACAATATTACCTACGTTGAACCACCGTGATAAAACAGGACATACAATATATAGTATGACCTCACTTGGTCCAGCTCTTCACAGGCACCAGCTGATATAGTATGTAGGTTACATTTTAGGATTATATAAAAAGTTTTAAATATTAAGTTTTAAATCTCTTGACGTCGTATTTCAATCGCAATCAAAATTTTATAACTTATCAATTTTGAACCTATAGAAAAATAAGAAATCATTCCATTTAAAAACCAATGACACTGGCGAAATAGATTGATATTAACATTTTCGCAGTGGCCATTTTAACGAACCGTTTGCATACAGCCTTCGTGTAATACGTACGAAATCGCATTTTTAATGAAAAAGCGATTGAAGTTAGATATTGCATTCAAGGCTTTTAGCCCGAAGCTTTTTCGGATGAAAAATTCATTTGATGGCAGCCGAGCTAGATAAAGTAGACGGTTTAATGAAAAAATGTTCTCTTTGACAGTATATCTTTCGTTTCATCATTCAAAAGTAGGTATCTATAGGTACCTACTTTTCAGATTATTTGATTTAGTAAAAATTAGTAAAAATAATGCCATGTGTATAGTGATATAATAATATGTAACATACTTTTTATTATTATTATTATTTCATATTTATCAAATAAAATTCAATAAAGTGAAATCCACGTATTGGCAAATAACTATTTTAATAAAACTTATTTGATACAATCATATCTATGTACCTACTTACCAACAAAATAATCATATTTGAGTTTAATCATACTTTTCCTTCTTTTTTACTTTTGCCTGAGAAGTATGTAGGTAATGACTGATTGATGCAATGAGTGATCGGAAAGCACAAATGTTCGGTTAACAGCTGGCGGAACCGAAAAGGTCGGCGTGGCCGTTGGCCTGCACCAGGGATCGGCACTTAGCCCTTACCTGTTTCTCTTGGTGATGGATGCTTTGACATTAGACATACAGGAGGAGGTTCCCTGGTGCATGCTGTTTGCTGACGATATTGTGTTCATTCTAGAAAATGAACTTGAGGTGCAGAGAAGGCTGGAAAAATGGCAGAGTAGACTGGAGAACTTCGGCATGAAGATCAGTCGGACCAAAACACAGCATTTGTTCTGTGATTTCGGTGGTCCCTCCAGCTTTACCCCAATTGCCTTAATGGTGAGATAGATCGGGCTGTAAGGAACAGAATAAATGCCTGATGGATGAAATGGCGACAGGGACAACATGTGACCCTCGAATTCCTCTTAAACTAAAGGGGCAAATATACAAGATAATCATAAGACCTGTCGTATTGTATGGTTCGGAGTTCTGGGCGACGAAAGGGACGAATAAAGGAAATTACACGCAGCTGAGAAGCGAATGCTAAGATGGATGTGTGGTATAACTAGAATGGACAAAATTAGAAAAGAGTATGAAGTATGTAAATAGCGCCTGTGACCGAAAAGCTGTCAAGCAACAGATTAGCGTGGTAGGGGCATGTTACTCGAAGGGATGAAAGTTATGTGACGAGGAGAATGATAAAGATGAATGTAGATGGAAAAAAGAGGAGAAAAAGGCCGAAGAAAGTGTGGATGGACTGTGTAAAAGATGATATGCTGAGAAAAGGAGTGAATACTAAAATAACGAATGATAGAGCTGACTGGAAGAAAATGACATATTGTGCCGACCCCACATAATAGGATAAGGGCAGAAGAGAGAGAGAGAGTTTACTTTTTCTTCTTTTTGAAATAGTAGGTATTAATAATTTACGAAAAATATATAATATCTAATTCATTGTAACAAGTTTTATTTTTAATGAATATTAATTAATTAATCTAATTAACCTAAGTAATATCTATTTCCTACAGTATATAGAGGCTACAGTAGATACTTATGATTAAAAAGTTGGCCTCAAAATAAACTATATTTTAGTAAATTAACTTCTGAGTATCAAAGAACCAAGATAGAGAACATATTCATAAAACCGTTATTGAATTATTCACCAAAACTTTAAGCACCATTATTTTAAAAGTACGAGGTAATTTTTTCTATTTATAATGAGAGCTTTTCAAGAAATTTGTGTTTCCTTAAATAAATTGCCTACAAATATTATTACATTATACTATTCTGTATAGCCATACAGAATAGTCCTGAAAACAAAGAGGTGTGAAGAAGTGTGTATCTGTGTGATCTGTGTATATTCTATACACGTGAGCCTGTGTGCGTGCCGGCGTGATCGATGCAGTAGCGACGTTGCCGCGCCGCGTACTTCCGACCCGTTGCCGTAGCCTCCTCTAAGGGCGAACACTTACATAAGACGTCCGACAAATTGGCTGTACCGTATCAATGATTATATTACTAGAGAGGTTTTGTAATTCCGTATACTTAGGATTCAAAATGATATTAAAATGTATTTTTATTATATTTACTATACACACAAATAGTGTAGCTGTATTATTTATATACACTTTACAGATGATTTATAATACAAACGTTGTTTTTTTGCTATTTTTCGTCTTGCTATCTAGTATTAAGATTTGTACAAGTCTTAATAAATTTAAGTGATATAATTCTTTAATTCAACTAATGTATAATATATAAGGTACATTTATTATTTCCAAATCAAATAATATAATTGTTGTTTTACTTGATATTCATTCAAATTTCGTTGATTTATTCCAAGATAAACGCGTAATAACCAATTCGCGTGACAAAATCTGTCTACAGTCGTAGTTCGCGTATTGCGACAAAATAGTCGTGAAATATTTAACACCTAAACATGTTTATTTTTTTTTATATTTCGCGCTGCTCTCTCAACCTAGTTATATCTATGACATACAAACTTTGTCTTATTTGTGATTTTGTTGATACGTTGGATCTGATGCAGCCAATATGGAAGCATCCAGTCGATTGAATGTTTGAGTTTTATGAGACATAGGTAATACTTCATTCTACACATTGTAATTTTTGAGAATTGCAACTTAGGTAGGTACCACTTACCGTTTACTGAATAAAAATAACATTCATTTTAAACAGAGTTTCTGTATAGATAGATAAATAACCTAAAACAAGTATTAATAGATATTGTTCTGGTGAATTATCAACAAGAACCCCACTAACAACTAATAACACTGATGTAAAGAATTAATAATTTTTCAACATTCAGGTGGTCAGACGCTCAACCCTAGACTCGGTCTTTGCAAAAAATATATCGACTCTTCTCACCCGACGGGTGCCGGGGTCTAAATATAGTAATATCCTTTCACACACTTTTTCTTTGTATGCATGATTATTCCCAAATTTATTTATATGTACTTATACTTATAAAAAGACATTGGAGTATTCACAGTGCTGTCTACCTTACAAATTCTTCATTGGCATATTCCAATGTCTGAGGATGTGATCTTTATTAGGATGTAAATGCATCAGATAATGGCTGCCTTAACCTGATGGTCCATTTCATGAGATTTGGTCTTCGATGAATCTTTACTTCTATATTCCCTTTTTCCCTTTATTTTTAGGCTGCGAATTATGTAAGATGTGAAGAAATTTAATACAGTGTGAGTAGTTAAAAAGATACGATTTTTTTAACGAAACCTTGTTCAGTAAACAACAAAAAATACTCATAAAAAAAGCCAATTTTAATATATCTAATAATGAATATTTTTTCATAAGTAAAATATTCGCTTTTAGAAGAATTTAATTAAACATGCTTATTTTTCTGTACATAAATGAAAACTGCATTGCATCAATTTTAGAAATCCTTGTATAAATGTGTATGTAACACATATTTTAATCAATCTATGCAAGTATTTATATGACTGTACATGACTTAAGGATCAGTGTACACTGAGATGATATGTTTAATAGTTGAGGATTACTTACACTTTTCTTTGATTATTGTATACAATTGATCAAAATGTAAGATGGCTAGGTATTACATTCAATCTACTACACTACTATACTACCTACCACATTTGAAAAAAATATAGTATTAACCTTATAAGTACTTTAAATATTGCCTAATTCACATTATTATAAAGAAAACATTCTTGTTACAAGTAAAACTGTATACTTTCTATTCTTATATAGGTATATAATCTGTAAAAAAATAATCTGGCAAGTAAATCTATGGAAGTATATAATTCAATATTTCAAATATTCCATCTCCAACCGTGTTTGTTTACTTGTACTTCGACAGCCAGCTTTATCCGTACTTAATTTAAAATTAATTCAGCCAGGCGGCGTACAGGAAATGAGCTTAGAGGGGAGGGGGTGGGGGGGTAAAGGGTGAGGGCGGAGTCGGCGAGTCCCAAATTGCTATAATTCGAATTATCGGATAACTTGACAAATCCAAATCAAATGTTTTTAAGGCCTTGCAGTCGAGAATACATTTGTTGGAATATATACCTATTATTACACTCATACATATATACAATAGAATAATTGTTAATAATATGAATACAATTTAAATTTATTTGATTCTTCAGTGATTTAACAAAAGTCATCTAATATTTTGCGGTAATTTGGATATTGTTTTATATGAATCTCACTTTTACTATTTATACCTATTTTTACCCTGTATGAGCTAGAAAGATTGGACGATTTACTTTACATTCTAAAAACCCACCAACGCAGGATTACATCCCGTTGTTTTTAAATTAACAAATACATTGTGTGGATATCATGAAATTCTTCAAAAATTTATATCGACTATATAATTATATATGATACTTATAAAGTACAATAAATAAAAATAGAGCTTGTAAAATCACGTTTGTTTATTAATATAAATATTGATTCAAAAACAAATCATAGAAAGTAGGAAACGTAAATGGAATTAAGAAATATTTTACTAAACTTTGAAGGAAAACTTAGTGCGCGACTGCTCATTGAAAAACACGTTTAAAAATTCGCCATTTGCATAAAAGATTTTTTTCTGAACGTTCATAAACCACAAATATATACGCAGATTAAGTAGTAAGTTATCAAAATATCACTCAGATTATTTTTTTTTTTTGGTATGTATTGTTAAATGTATGTTTTTATAATTTACTTTTAAAGATAGATTAATTAAAGAGTATAAATTAAAGATAAATAATAATATTATTTCATATGTATCATTAGTTATATATTTTTTTTATATACTATGGTAAGGTCGGCTAGTACGATGTCGTATATTTTTTTTCACTTCAGTCTACGTACTAAACTTTTAAGGTTTTCTTCACTTTGTACCTTGTATTATTTTTAGATATATTATTTTTAAATAACATTTAGCCTACTTAAATAAGACTGAAAAGATATCACAAGACTAGTAAATTAGATATTTATGAGAAATATTAAAATATTATAAATGATAATTTGGTGTGTATTAGAAAAGGTGTAAAAAAATATATTAAATTAAGAAAATATACAATTCACACTTATTAATTTAAATACAATATCCATATTTGAAGTGGAATATGCTTTTTGAAGGCAGACTATCAACAGCGAGACGAGGGTCTTATTGAAAAACTTTTAGGTGGACGTTTTAATTAGTTTACTGGGGAGACAGGACAAAGCCGCCAGCCTTAAGGCTTCTTACACATTCAAGTTAAGACAAGAATGAGAGCACGATCTCATTATATGGCTTACCACATATTCATTACATGAGTGTATTCAAATATACTTGTGTGTGTGTATTTTTATTAACAAAATTATGACAGGAATGTATGTCTGTAAAATTATAAAAATCCTAAAATTATAATGGTGGTGTCTCTTCCATTAATAGGTTTTATTAACTTCAAAATATTAACTATAAAATAACGCTGTAAGTAAAATTATATATATATATATATATATATATATATATATTATGGGTATAACTATAGGTACATTTTTTCTTGTAATATAAAATATTATATAATAATATAAAGTTATTTAATAAAATAAAAACCTCCTCAATAATTAAAATTAATAATTTATATAAGGTAGAGTTCATTTCTAGCATTTACTAATGAAGTTACTATTTACCATTTACAAAATCATAACAGTTGCTTAGTCTTACAAAATAATATTCAATAATAAAATAATAGATATGTAACAAATGTTTAGAGAAATAATAAAAATAAGAAACATAAATTAAGAAATAAATATTTACTTGAACTATTTATGTACTAATACTATTTCTATTTGAATTTAATTTGCCATTATTGAAGCAATCAAATCAAACAGGTGCAGCCCAAGTTCCAGCAAACAGAAACCTGCCAATAAAACTTGATTCATGACCGCAGAGGTAGTTTTAATCGCATTATCAGCTGCTAGATTAGCGGTAGGAAGGTATAAAGGGTCTATTGTAGTTGCGGGTATGATCGGAAGTACCCCCTCCCGCGGAAATGGCGGCGGGGAGCGGAGACAGGGACGTCCGGAGGTGAAGGTAGGTATTGTCCGGACAACGACCTACTTTGGAAAATGCATATAAAGATTGAACTCTATCAATGAAAAGAGCAGTCTTTGACAATTTTGCACAAATATTAGTACTTGAATTATTCTTTATTCCGTATATTTTTAACAATTCATAGCTTAAGAGAGTTCTTTGCAGAAGTATATATAAAAGAGTATTATTGAATCTTGAAGTCTTAAAAAAATATATTCTAATAGTTTTTAATGTACTAACAGGGTGATATTGGAAATAGATTACAAGTTTTATTAAAGTATTCTGTATTTGAATGGAAAGGGATCAAAAACATTTACGATTGGAATGGTTGAGGTTGCAATATTTTTGAATATTCCGTTGGTCGAGTGGTTAGCGCAGACGCCTAACGTGTCACGGCGCATTGGGGCTCGGGTTCGATTCCCGACAGAGCCAGGCATTTATGTGATGAGCATAGATGTCTGTGTTTCTGGGTTTGGTCGTTTGTTAAATATATTCTCAGTATTTATATGTGTATTTCTATGTATTTGTATCGTTGTCTAACACCCTTAACACAAGCAAATAATTTGCTTACTTAGGGGTTAGATCAATGTGTGTAATTTGTCCTGATATTATTATTATTATTTGTATGTAGATTAAAATCCTGTTTTATCAGTCTTTGAAGTTACTAGTATTTATTCAATAGTATTATATATAAAAAAATATTTAACAAAACCTTACTTCTTTTTAAAGCGCCATCTCACGAATAATAGACTCAATGCATAAGATTGCATGCCGTTTGGTCGCGTGTAATGCCCTCTACTATAATTGGACTGAACTACGCTCTATCAAACACCCGAACTCTAGAGTTATGCAGTAATGCCACCGAAAAACAAACTTATACGCGTAGAAAGTGCTGCTATATAAATAATATCTTTGAAAGATGCATTGTAGCTGTTTATTTAAATTTTATAGGAACAATAACATAATATCTTTAAATGTAGACGTAATATGAAACATCCTTTTCATGGTTTCTTCTTTTCTGCTTTTAATTTATATGCGAGTTGTGATTCTAACATAAACATGTAATCTTGAAACTTTGGGCCCCATGGAGAATATGACATATACCAGTCTTTAAACATTTGGTAATCTGCTAAATCAGTGTATACGGCGTCTTTGACATCTAAAACAGCACTAATAATTTCCTCTGGAGCTAGTGGTTTGTAATAAAACTGGGCTACACGATCGCTAGTTAATAAATTATTTAACGCTTTTCTTATTGTATTAATGTCGTACCCTCGAAGAACTTGAGCGACGCTGTGTACATTGAAGTCACGTTGTATCCCATGGTAATTCATTAAGATTTTCGTCAAAACATAAGATATACTTCCATAATCTGTTCGTGGAATAAGTATTAATGATGGGAAAACTTTATACATTTGTGCACCTCTGGCCAACCATGGCTCGCAAGCGGTACCTAATACTAAAATTTTGTCTTCGGCGGCAGCTATCGGTTTAATTATTTCTTTAAAAAAATCTCGCTGAAGACGCTTTGGATCAAACATTTTTTCCTCCTTAGGTACTCTTTTATAAAATAATTTATCAGCGTTATCGACAAAAATTATTGAGGGCTGCATCAATCTGCTAACTTTATTTACATATGTAAACATAGTTTTTAATTTTTTTGGCCCTGGAAATTTATCATAGACGTTCATAGGAGATAAGTCTATAAGAATGGAGTTGGTTTCTGTAGCTATTGCGTAAACTAATAATTTCTTACCGGAGTTCTTTGGCCCCACAAGCAATTGGGTTCTAACAGCATCTGAACATGAGGATCCCAATGTAAGAAGACACCGCACTCTTACTTGTTCCCTTACATCACCGATACAAGGCGGAGAAAAACTAGGTGTCCAAAGTACGGCTCTAGATTCGGCTGCTGCATAATTTTGATCACCCCAATAATCGTCTAAAGTCACATGGGGATATTTTTTTATAATCCCTCCGTCAACCAAAGTTTGAAACATTCTTGCCGGAGGAACTTTTTCAGGCTTTGGCTGCTTAATTTTTTTCGGTTTTTTTCTTTTTTTACTTTGAGGTATTTTATTAATACCAGCTGCCAAGTAGTCAACTTTTAACGACTTTTTAAGCATATTTAACTCTAATTTCATCATTTCGTCAACAATAGGTCGGAGCTGGAATTGAAGATTTTGGTATGCACTTTCAGTAATAAGTTTCATAATATAGCCTTTAATAACGTCTAATGGTGGTTCTTTTTCGTCTAGATCTTTCCATTGATTCTGGTAGTTAGCCCAAGCCTCAGAGAACTTATCAATATTCTTACCAACTTTTATATAAATTCCAGGGTCATTATCTGGATTCAGTCGAGTTTTTTTATAGTCAAGTAAACGTTTTTCCTCTCTTACTTTTGCTTCCATTTTTAATCGTTTTTCTTCATTGCGAGCAAAAACTTTTTCTGCCTTTATTTGTTCTTTAGATTTTGGTTGATTTCCTTCAGCTTTAAGTCTTTTTTCCTCTTCAGTCTTCCAATCAATATATTCTTCGATTGTGAATGTTTCTCCTTTAACAATTAAAATGGACCCACCTTCATTAGGCCAAGGAAATTCGTCAAATAATCGTACTTGATTGTACCAATCATGAAGCCATTGCTTAATTTCGTCAGAAATGTCTTCCATAACATCGCCCTCTCTTAGTCTAAAAACGCGATCATCTTCTTTAATATTTTCTTTTACCCAATTTTCATGATACTTACGCCTAAAGTTACGTCGTGTTTCCTTAACTTTTTCTAGCTGAAATTTTGCTGATGGTGGAGACCATGAGGGTATTACCATATTAAGTTTCTTTTGAAGCATTACATCCTTCATATTTAAGCGTTTTAATTCCATAAATTGTCTATAAATATTTTGAATAAAAGACGCTGCTCTTGTTCTCAGATGTTCACTAGCTTGCGGTGCTTTTAGACCAGCAAGTTCAAGATATAGGTCTCTTTCCTTATTAAATAAATGAGTTCTTTTTCGTATTATGGTACGTGATCTTTCCATTCGTTGAATATTAAAAAGGTGAGTGTTATATTCTTCTTGTAACCTTAATTCTTCTAATTCCTTAGGTGACAGTTGAATTGATTCAGATATAGAAATGTCTTCACCCAGTGCTAATTTTCTTTTAATTTCTGCTTCTTCTTCCATACGTATTCTTTCTTCTTCTTCTAATCTCTGTTGTTCTTGAAGTTCTAATTGAGATGGCGTTGGAGTTGGATCACCTATCCGATTGCCAGCAAATATTTGGTCAATAATGTACTGCATTTCTGTTTGTCTCGTTTCAAAAGGATAGTGAAAAGGACAAAGTATTTTTATATCCTGAGGCACCATAAGCATTTGTTGTAAAGCATTATCTGGATAAGTATATTCAAAAACTTCAACTTCTTCTAAAGTATGTTTTAGCTCAAGAAGACGACATGTTACTGCATCAATTAATGTTCTTATGAATGGTCGCCGTTGAATTTGTTCCATTTGGTCATAGCATTCACACAATTTATTAAATAGTTCACAGTACTTGCAATACACCCTCGAGACAATTTCCGTTGCTGTTCCTTGAGGTTTTATTCCAACAAATGCTGAAGCCAATTCTTGCAATCTTTCATCTTCAGCTAAGGTAATAGACATTTGCTCTTTAATTTTAAGCCATCTTTCGTAGTAACTTTTATTTGACATGACTACTTTTTATTAACTATAATTTATTACGTACGAAAACTTGATTACAATTTAGTGATAAAGAAACAATTATCATTTTTCAGTGATCTTAAATCACATAAAATATTATAAAAAATATAAAAAGATACAAGACAGAACTACTGAATTATGATGACAGACAATATTCAGAAAAAGGAAAAATACTTTTTACGCAAAAAAAATCTCAAAAAAAGAGTATGCATAACCCATTTTGTCTAAAATGCACTTCTAAAATTTCAAGATTATGTTAAAAAATGCTAAATGCTATGCTAAAAGTTTCCAAAAAGATGGGTATTTTTTATCACTTTTAAATTACTATTGATCGTATATATGTATATATATACTCCTAAGCAATTTATTTCTTATATCTTTTTCTTTAAAACATGGGGGACTAACAATACTGGTATAGCCCCTTGCGCTGGTTACAATAAAAATGTTTCAAGTGTGCCCCCGTACGTTCCATTGAACACTAGAATCGGCGCACGCGCTCGTCTCTTGCTTCCGGCCGATGACGCGTGCCACTTTTACGCCAGTGGTTTTAGTAACAAGCAACAGCGATTTATCTTGGAAATTTTGTAATATTCTTCAAAAGCCTTAAATTTCAAAATAAATATTTTTATAACAATCCTAATGTAATACTTATTCATTGACTTTAGTTAATGTTTACATGAACATTATAGTCATAATTGAATACGGTTGACGGAAAAAATAATATATTTTTTTATATTAATATGAAAACTTTAATATTTCATAAAATATTATAAAAAAACACTATAAAAATACAACATTGAATGATTTTCTAAAAGTTTATGTCACCTGCATGTGGGACACCTAAAAACTCTTAAGTTTATAATTTGGGACAAAGGTCGCAAATAGCCACGTCTGAAATGCAACGTAACAATGATTTATTCAGTATCCCTCCGATGTATTCATTTCGGGTGTAGAAATTTTAGCCATTAATTTTGTTAACTCTGTCTCGGGCAATAAAGCCGGCTTGGGGAGGGTTAAAGGGATCATTGCTATTAGTTTGTATACTTAATGCTCGGTGCACATTGTTGACTTCTTTGTGTTAATTATCATCTCTTCATTATACACCTACACCATTATCTTGTCCTGTGACTAAACAATAAATACTTAAATGTACCATGTATGTAATTAGACTATCATATCTCAAAACTCATAAGCTTTATTAGACCTATATTTAGTTCACAACACATAACATTAATACGATAAATTATTTGAATGAATAAGTGAATACGATCCAAAAATCAGAAAAGTAACTATTTAAATTGCATATACCTACTATAAATTATTATAAAACATTATTTATTTTAACCACAAAATCAATGTTGTAATTATATTTTTTTTTATAAGAAGCTATATCCTAAATAAATAATACATTTTTAATAGTTAATAAGAATTACCGTGGATAATTAGCACTCGCGACAAATTAGACACGAGCACAACCCAAACAGTTAGTGGCTTCGAGGAGCGGAACAGAACGACAGAATGATTGACTGAACAAAACAGGACCGGGGATTGAATGATGAACGCATTACGCTCGTCCGAATCTGAATTTGTAAAGTATTGGGAAATGAGTTTTGTTTCTTAGTAATTTTCTTGACGAGATTATCATTTTATTTTTTTGGGTTAATATCAAAATTCCTTAACTAATTTATGGTATGGTGCCTATCTATTCGTTTTGAAATAATTAATTAAATGAAAATAATTCCTGCCACTGACGGGCAAAGGTCCTTTCCAATTTATTTTACAAGTTGCTAAAAATACAAACAATAATATAGAGTGAAATTGCGAAATATACGTTAATGAGGAAGAGCTATCAACAATTACTGAATTAAATCAACCCTATGAGAAAAAATCTAAACCAGCTACGGTTGTCACCACAAATTTGCAACCATTCGTCCGCGCACGCGCACTCATTCGATACGGATGGTATCCATTAGACCCTTCTGAACTTAATTTTGTATTTGTTCATTCTTGTTATCTCGAGTTTGATAATACACCCCAAAAAAAATTAAATTGCAGTGCTTTTTACAATATTTTACGTTGTTGAGATAGCGTTATATAAATATATTTAATTTTGATTTAAAACACTTTTTAAAGTTTATGTTACGGAACCTAAAGCTAGAAATAACAGTAAATATATAATAATGTATATCATATTTATTCTGTATTATTTATAATTAATCGAATGGGAGTGTACATGTCGAATTGGAGCACAAAGCAAGTACTCTAGACCGAGAGCTCTTAATTAGTGAGGACATGTGACGACGCGTGGCGCTGTTTAGTTACGGGTCTAAATGGCCAACTGGGATTTGTTTATGAGAAGCCATTTCGGGTTACCAATGTAATGCCAATAAAATATTGCTATATTAAAAATGTCAGTACAAGAGTATATTTATATAGTTAGTTAAAAACAATTTACGTTTTAGCTTCTTTATAAGTTCTCAGACTTGATGTGAAATCTCTAACCTTAGTATATTATATTATTCCTAAAATATTGCACAATATTATATAATCAATACCCGTTACAAGTTGGTTGATTCAGAGCTATGTTAAATCTGCATCTTGCTATTAGCCGCTTAACCAAGCGCACTAACCACGGCTTTGATAGAGCGCTGTTAACTTTTAATTGTCCAACTCTCAGCCTTTGAGGTTACGCTCCGTTACTCGGAGACATCAGTAATAATTGTAGCAATTCGTTTTGCATAATTTCCTACTTGAGTACTGATACTTTGATCAATCGAGGTTAAAAATTGTTTGAAGTCGACGCAAATAAAACTACAAAATAAATTGCTTTTTCCATTTAAAATAAGATTATAGAATATCTTAAGAATAAAACTGAAATTGATTTTGCATTTATATTCAACTACTTATAAAGCACTTAAGAACAGACCTGCGTGTTTCAGAGTCCCGTTTAAATGAACTAGGGGAAGATTATCTTCAAAATTATGTAAATGTGTATTTAACTCTTCTAATTTCCTACTCGTATATTTATTTTTAATAAATAAGAATAACAAATCTTTTAATATATCTCAGGATATATTTATATACTTTAATATTTTTCGTTAATTTTAATTTTATTTTGAGTTTGGTGTATTGTTTTTAAACTATTTGTAATTAAGTTTAATAATTTCTTTTAACTAATGCCTTAAGAGATAAAAGTAAAAAAAGGTTTTTTTCCCCCTCATTTAGTTCTGACAATAATATCAACAAATGTTCTATAAATATTTGTCAATATTTACGGGTAAGTATTATATCTTTAAATACATATGCAAAAGCATAGAGTGCCAGTAGGGAAAGAAAGAATGTATGAAGATCAGGGATCTCTGAAGTCAACGTTACAAACATTGCGTGTATTTTGCGTTCTTTGGAGAATAACGGAATACGTTTTTTATTGTATTTAAAAATCAACCCCAGTAGTAGTCCAAGTATAAATGATGCGACAACTGAAAATATACCCCTACGAAGCACGGTCAGTTATATATATTACATTTTCAACTAAATATTTTTGGTGTTTTTAATTATTATTGTGAATTACATTACAAAAGTGATCAAGTGATATGTAAATTGGCAAGGGCACCATGTCACTATTTGGAAAACCAGGTTTGGTGGGGCGTGAAGTCATTAATAAGGGTGCGTTGACGTCACCAAGGCGAGATAACTGCGAGGGAGAAGCTATTTATGTATAAGATAGTATATTTAAGCGTACACAGTAAAATGACATTGGATTATAGGCTCTATGTCGTGGGCAGTAAGAGCTTAAGAAATTATTATTCTACGTAGTACGTCAGTGCCGTACCGCCCTGCAAATAAATTATGAGCCGAGATAACTACTACTCTTTACATTTTATGGCAATATATGATATGAATAATATAATATTTTGAATGAAATTTGCTTTAAAAATTACGTATTTCTTGGAAATTAATATCACTCGGTACGTCACAGCTTTGGATTAACTTCTGAGATAGTCGGTGTGCTATTTGTCTTTAACTGGAACAACTTGGATAATTATTGAACAGTTGGCAATTGCACTAGTAAACTAGTTAATTTTATAGCCCTATATTTGAGAGACCATAAGTCATTACCACAGTCATAAAACATATAAAGTTATCATTTATGTCTCGCTATGCATATGTTTCTGACGTCTGTCAATATTTTAATCAACCGAGTTAGTAGCGAATATAAAGTATTGTCATTACTAGAATTAATAGCTTCCAAAGCGTATTGATTTTTGATTATTAGGTTGTTTTTGTATTAATTATTACTACTTACCTGAACATTTAGTTGCTCTAAGTGTATCCGACAGGTTGGTTGAAGATGAGTAGCCTTTCGGAAGTCCGCCTGATAACTTATCTGAACCTAAAAAATAAAAACCAGTTATACACTAAACGCACTAATATCAATAAAACAACAACAACTAGTTATGTACAGCCGCTATGTATTTTAATTGGGAAAAAATTAAACAAATGTCTTATAGCATGGAATTAACCTAGAAATTAGTATTTGGCGCACAATATAATATAAATCTCAGAAGACATTTATGGTTTTGCCCGATTTTAATTATGAACACACAAATACAGCCATTATATAAAAATAAAATCTTTATTAGTCTGCATATTATAAATTGTGCTATAAATTCATATAAGTTTAATATTTTTCCAGTAAATCTTATAAAAAATGAGTTGTCTTAATATTATCAATATGTTACATTTAATTGTTATATATAAAAGTTGTCCAATATAATTGAGTTTAATCTGTATTATTATAATATTTTTTCTTTAGTAGTTACAGATAAGGTAAACATTTTACCTTATAATTTTTTTTTTAAACTACGTAGGTAATAATTTTAAATACGAAACTACTGACTTGCAATAATCTAGAAAATATATCTATCGCATTCCTATTATAAATTAAATTAGTTTTGATTCTCCCACGCGTATAAAAAGTTAATGCATCAATCCGAATCGGAATCTCTCTGCACAATATGTTTTGAAACTATTTATTTATTGTATAAATATGCTGAGGCACTTCGTGGGTCGAGCAGAACGCATAAATCTATCTAGAGAGGGGAACAGATCATTACTGGTGTTTCTTTCGCACAATTAAGTGTTCATTGTCCCCGCTACGGTTCCCATGAAATAGCTGACACAACAACGCAGTGTGAGCTGCGCGCGCGCATCATACACGCGCCATCTATTGTCAAAATATCGAACTAAAAATGATGTCACTCGATATACATCTCACCCATTATCATCCCTGATTTATACTTCACGCGCGAGTGGCTATTGATTGTACAATAATTGTTTGTTTGTGTAATCCAGGGGATGAAACTGTGAGAGTTTTCGTTTGTGGACAACTTTATTGGCTTAGTGGTGTTCATGTTTAATAAGCTGGTGTAAAGAGTTCCCCTAATATAATTATAACTTTTTTGTTTATGATTTTATTGATAATTTGCATTTGATATGTTTTTTCGTGTTTAATGTAAAACAGTTTTTTTACATTTTTATGGACCAACATTGATTATATATTTGTAATGTATGAAGTGGTTTACTCTTATAAAATTATATTTCTTGGTTATAAATTCTCACCGCGAAGACTTGACCACAAGATATATTCCATATTTTATTGTAATATATGTTATTCCAATTTATATTTCTGAGACGTTTTACAATATTTACAAATCTTTTTCTAAAACAGAACTGTAATCCTACTTAATAAGATACTTTAGCTTCGTTGGAGTTCGTAGCTGACGTGCTGTTTATTTTATTTTACACCAAACTGGAATAAACAAAAAACTGTTCCCCTTCATAATATTAGCATTACTTATCTATTTCCACCGTTTATAAAACCCACCAACCAGCAAAGTGGGAAAAACCTTAAATTGATACTATAATAAGCTACTACTTAACTCTACAAAATTAATATAGTATTAAATAAATAGTTATCTCAAAACATTTGTGAATTCATAAACGAACGTAGTTATCGAAGCCGAGCCCTACTACTAATGAATATAAATTACAAAACAACAGACCGACCCCAGCCCTTTCGTTTACGTAATAAACATTAAAAAATCAATATACGTATAAGGCCAGTTGCAACGTGATTTATTGAAATATTTTATCATGATACGATCTAAAGTACGCCATCGTGATCGACGATTGCTAGATTAATATTACTGACAGCATTTTCGTAAGGGTTAATCATTTTCATACTAACAACTCTATGAATTTTAATATGCAACTCTTAACGACTATGAGATTAGAACTTGAACGCGTGTTTTTAACATTTATTTGAATATTATGTAAATGTCGCTTGTTTGTTTATTGTACTTGGTGAGTTGAACAAATATTTAAATTCTAATTATACTGTTGTATTACGTTATATATTTGTTAGTTAGTTAGTTAGTGTTAGTGCTTATAACAAATATAAACATTCTTTTTTATTTGATAGTCTTATGATACATAGCCATAGTATTAAGAGGTTCTTATTTTTATAAATATATATTTAATTATATACACTTTGTCATTCATGCTAATTATAAGTTTATTGTAATACATACATTGTGGTTAATCATTTTTTAATATATTTTGTACCTCTTTAATTGTAACATCATATCCTTTTCTATTTACCTAATGCATATAATTAACATTTTTAGAACATTTTTTTTCAAAATATATCTTCACAAGACACAATCCTCACATTGTCTTTACTTTTTCGAATAATACTTGGTCAAACATTTTTTTAATTCAAATGAAACTAACGCAAGTAATTTATTTGACTTATAATTTTCAAATAACTTGTTACTATTGTTTTTTTTATTTAATAATTCATTTCCGAATAATAATCGATTGTCGAAGTACGAAACCATATAGATCAGGTGTATCCTGACCAATCGTTGGAAGATTGGAACCAATCCTGTGACCCTGAAGATTGTTAAACACAAAGAGCAGTAAAAACAGTAGAGATGAAAGATTAAGCATTTTACAAAAGATAGTGAAAAAGAGATCTAGAGACTCTATTATGTAAGAGAGATATGTAGAGACTTCATTGTATCTCTATCTAGCAAGTAGCATAATAAACCTACCTTAATAAAAAGATAATTTTAGTAACTCAAGTCCAGTCTGATTAAAAGAATAATTTAATCATTGAGTTCAGAATGTAAATCAATCCTTAAGAAAATAATTGTATTCTTGTGTCATAATCAAACCCAAATAGGTTTGATTTTGAGTTCATAATTCTAAACTAATAATTAATAACTATTAGATTATTTTAGTGTTATAGAACGCCAATACCATATAAACAATACGAACATCTACATTTCTGTCATAATTAAACTATGTCTACAACTTGTGTGAATTAAATATTACTGAAAAAATGGTGAAGATATAAAGAGAGATGCTAAGGTTCTTATAATACAGTTATGTCAGAAAAGTGTCTATAGTACGCCAAACCTAACTATAGTATAGTATGAAGAATATGATAATATATACTATTTAATTTTTATACTCTTGTTTAATCATTTATGTCTTTCACAATGATTTGACTGATCTTGATTGAAAGCTTATTGTGCTTTTGAAATATTTTAAATCAATATGACGTGCGCACACGGACGAGTGTCATAATTGGCGGAATTAAAGCACATTAATTATATGTCGACGTTAATATGTCGAGGACTGAAGAAAGTTATAGCTAAGCTATATACTTCTTGTATATGTAATATATATTACGAATACAAATGTTACACTAAAATAAATTAGCGGATTAATCACTTACAATGTAATGTAATCACTTACTTTACACTGACTATGTAATTTTTTAGTTGATAATCTTATGTCCCATAGTTATAGTAAAATTCAAGAAAGATAAGTAAAAAAACCATTATAAATTTTTAAATGATTTTTCTGAAATGAAAAAAATTAGACCATTCTTTGTTAGAACTTCATAATACACTGTCAACAAAACTAATTATGGAGAAGTTATTTATAGAGACATTAATTGATAACTTGTAACATTTCTAAAAGGTCATAATTAAAAAAAGATTTCTTTTTATTCTAATGAACTACAGCTACAAAAACAGTAGATCATTTACATTCAGAAGACTGCTTATACGTTTGAAATGCACCGAAGAAAATCCCCCTGGAAATTTTTATCACAAGCGCCGCCCTCGTTAAGGCCGGGAAAACGGGAAAACTCACCCCCGGGTAAGTTTCAAAATAATGAACTCAACGGAGATAATAAAATTTTATTTTCGCAACTAGTATTTATAAGGCGACGCGATGATCCACCGTGGTGGAGTAGGCGGGTGAGTCGTCATAGCAACCGTAGGGTAAAATCCCGCACGCCCCTATTCCGCTCCCTTGAGAGCGATTGTTATCTGAACAAGAAAGTCCCCACCTTACCTACAATACCTACACAGCCTCCTGGCCTTAATCTGAAAGAGTTTAACAACCGTTCATGGCGAATGCAACCCTAAATCAAACACCTAAGGTCTGTTATAGATATTTTTATATTTAATGTGACAATCGATTCAGTCTATGGCGAGAACACCTTCCTTCACAATGCCAACGTTAAAAATTCTAGTATTTTTTCAATTGCATGCAAGTTTTTTCGCTCTAATATTTTTATTTTTTGAAACGTATATTTACAATTATAAAATCAAATTATAAAAATTACAAGCGTCATTTACACTTATCAACAATTTTTGTAGTCTCTTACGTGCTTACAAATAAAAAGTTTAATCAAAATTTAACAAATTAGACATCCATAGATTTTTTGTCGCATGTTTTTATTATATAGATGCAGTATCTCGAGTCAAAAAAAGCGAACTTATAAGTATATAGATGCAGTATCTCGAGCCAAAAAAAAGCCAAAATTAGCATTAATGTCAACTATGACATTTGATTTCAATTTTTTAACGTCGAAATATTTACAATAAAAAATAAAGAATTATAGTATTAAGTTGAGGTAAAATCATACCATCTGTGAGTACCCAACATTAATATAATTTGTTTTTATCTTTTTAGTTTTTGACTTTTTCGGTGTTGTATGCTCCATTGTAGAAATATACCCTACATTTATATAATAAATAGCTGTTATGAATTATCTTTCGTTGCTCTAATTTTATCCTTGTTTCAAATAATGACCTAAATAAAAATTAAAATCAACGCTCATTCTTAGCTGTAAAATATTTAATTTTGTTAAAGGATTTGTGTAAACAATACTGTAATCTAATTTCTATGTTTCTGAAATTTAGTTTAATAGATCAAAGGTTTAGATATGACATGTACTAAGATAATGTTTGAATAACGGAAAATTGATTCTCTTTTTTTACAAATTTACAGGAGGGTATCCGCAGTATATAAACTTGTTTTTTAAGAAGATCGTAGTAATAATAAAATTGTTGATTATATATTTATTTTATTTTATTATCACAAAATAATTTAAACTGAACATCTGATTTGTAAAAACGTATTGTATCTAGAGAAAAGAAGAGAAGAGCAATCATTTTTAATATCTATCTTCTGTTTGTATTTTGTAGACTTACTATCTTGTGGGTGAATAAACAGAGACTGAGTGTTCTTGCATTTAGACAATCATTTATAATGTTTGATCTTGATAGTTATTGTAATGTAATTATATATTTTCTCATTACAGAAATATATATACATATATATAAACAGCTGCGTTTGTAAACTTTATTTTAAGTTACCAGGATATAAATAATATAATGGATATTTATAGTGAGTAATTATTCAATGGATATAAAGATAGGAATTTATGACTACAACTGCTTTTGGTAAAAGCATAACATATGTTCTGAAGCATATACAGCAATTTAAATAAATTCTAAGTGGTTGTTTTTGATAGTAAATAAATTAAAAACTCGTATAAGTAGAATTAGCTTACCTAAAGCCTTGTTTTTATCTATGGAAGTTATCATGGAGTCATCTGTTCTGGATCTGCCAAAGCCGAGGCTTGTAGTCGTCGTGTCCTGTCCCAACTGACCTCCATAAAAATCCCCAAAAGCTGTTGCCGTGCCGAGTAATCCTGATCTGTCTTGTAAAGCAGCCTTTGCTTTTTCCACACTTTGCTTTAGTTGTTCGAAGGTAGATTGATGGAGACGATACGGTGGCCATTCTGCGGTAGGCCAAGGGTCTTCTTTTAATGCACTTCGTTTCAATTCAAGTGCTCCTGCATAGGAGCAGCTACTTTCGTACATTGCCGCTTTAACTCCTTTACGGAGTGCTGTGGCACACTTTAGACCGCGGATGTCGACCCTGTAATTGAAACTCGGTATATATTTTACATATAATGCCAAATGATACTATAACAATAAACCAATCATAGAACTAATTCAACGCATTTCAAATTTTGTAATAATATTTTTTAAAACTACATAAATTTAATTAGCGTCTATTGAATGTTTAATGTACTATATTGTTATTGGTAAAAAAAATATGGTACACATAAAATAAAACAATAAGAAATGGATTAAAATGGTAAATTACATTTGTATACCATATATATGATCTATTTAGAATATCAATTTATATATGTATTGTATGTATGTTTCTATTTATAAATAAATTGTATGTATGTATTTATTACATACAGTTATTTAATATCACATTGACGTCCCCGGCTTCGTAGCTGTGGTAGATACGAAAGAAGTGAACACATAAAGCATCATACAATATACAATAAGAACTTATTTATATTTTTTGTCTATGAAAACTATAAAACAACTAAATTAATGAGGAACTAAAAACAACTTCTTTAATGGGAAAATATAATATAACTACCTCAAGTAAGTTGATACATGATTTTTTTTTTTTTAATTAATTTAATTTATTTCTTTTAAATAAATTTAAGTGTAGTTTTTTGTTGTTCTTTAAATCCGTGCCTTACATAGTGATGTTCAACTAAGGTGGGACGACCAATGACAGTCTTCAAATTTCAATCCGTCTTCATTATACGAGTTGGAAACCATGAGAAGACGTCAGCCAAGGTTATTCAACAACTGACAATAGTTAACTTAGAGTTTAAAAAGTATGTTTCATCTAACCTGCTAGTAACTAATAATCCCATAACAATTTTGAGAAGTTAAAAGTTCCCCGAAAACTTGTAATTTATTGCCAAAATTGGTTAGACCGATAAGAAATTTCTGGAGATAAATATGAATTATAATTTTTGTTATCAAATATTATTGTGCATAAATTGTGGTTGTGATAGCTTGTTAATTTCTTCATATTACATTTGATAATACATAAATGTCGATTGGTTGCAAGTGACTTGACTTGTATAATGACTTTATACGGAACTACTTATTAGTTAATATAATGTATGTACAAGTAATATTTGGTATAAATTATCTCTACTTTCTGTTTAGTCTTTAAGGATTAAAGAATCATCATAGAAGACATCATTGAAGAGAATATAATTGAATATAATGAACTGCCTCTTTTCCGTTACCTCATGTCGGAGATTCTTTTTCTTTTAAGTCGCTTTCCGTCTTTCTTATTTTTTTCCGTGGTGATGTTTTTCGTGTGGTATCACATTGCAGTGATACCACTTCACCGTTGAACACTGCCCACGTTTGTCAAGATCAAGTCTAAAGGGCCTTTAGCAATTTCACAAAAATCTTTGACATGCTCGGACTAGTAAATTAAAACTGATTATTTTCACTATCACTGCACAATGATCTCCGTTTTTGGTTCACATTTTTCAATAATGGTTTTGATATCTTATGGATTGGTACTTTTAGAGAAAAATTGGTGATACCATGATGATGTCCTTTCGACGACTATTCGTAACGCGCTTGCGCTTGTGCGCTACAACAGCACTCAAATTGATTGCATCCGGCGTAAGGGAAATGTGTCGTATAACCAATTTATATTTGCTGCTCGGTTTGACCACAGTCTGCCTCGCAAACTTTCCAAACCAAGCTATTGTTTGGTTTAGTGAGCGACATTTCAGTCTTAACCAAACAAATAACATCTTGGGTCGAACATAACCTTAACGAAGGCAAGGTCATTCTATCATCCTCTTTAAAGATTTTGATTTTATGCAAGCTATTTGAATTAGCCATTATAGGGGACCATACATGAAATATCAATTTTTCATAATCGAGTGTTCAAAACAATTGAAAAAATGTCATTTATAATATCCTAATGAAGTAATATCACTACAGTATGCGATAACAATTAGAAATGTCATAAATCAGCTGTCAGAGGATAGTGCATAATTCTGTCGCGGGTGCGTGGGTGCTCGGCCACTTGGTCGCAGGAAGTCTGTACATTACCTTATTATATCCGACAAGAGCAACATCCGTTGTCGGTAGGTATCACGCTTGTCTCATCTATCGGCCTTCACCTTACGTGCCTAGGTCTTGGCATATCTGACAAATGACAGAGATTCATCTTCTCAATTTACCTATTGATTGATTGTCTTATATAACACTTTAGATTCGAAAATTAGATATTGAAATTTTCCATCCATTTTTTCTTGAGTAGTCCTGTGACATATTTATGGAATACTTTTAAATCTCATTTCAGGGTGAGAAAACAGCATTAATAATATCTTTTTAGAATTTTTAAAAGTAATGTAATAGTTTGGTGTAAGTAGTTTTAAATGGGTCATATCACAGCGTTTAAATCATTGATGTTGCAATCCTTAGAATGCTCTGGACCATGTAAAGTTAATATTCGTTAACTCAAACTACACCGGCAGTAGGTATCCTGTCACGGAGAGTCGGGATAATTGAATGTTTTCATTTAATTTTAATTGTGACTTTGCAGTGCCAGGAAATAGTGTTGAGAACTACTCACAATTATAATATACCTTTAAAAGTTTTGACAAATAGTAATAAGTTTAAATTAATAGGTATATATATATACCTACATTATTTTGACATGTGTAGGTTTTATCAGCGTATATTACGTAAATGACTACTATATTCAGCATATGAGGAAATATATAAATAAAATTAAATATATATAAGACTCTGTGCTGAAACAAAAACATGTAATGTACGGTCACTTATCACGGATCAAATCGACCGAGAAATCGACATTGGACTGCTAAGAGGGGATGAACATCAAAAGAAAAAAGCAATATGCTTCAGTATTATTATTTCTATACTTTGAAAGAGGAAACCTTTTTTATAAGTTATTATTTACAAGGATTGTTGCAAAAATAAATGAAACAAAATAAGTGTTAATATTAATGAACTGTGAATAAAATAAAAATACAACATTATGTAAGTAACAAAAAAGTTCAGATACAAGTCTGAAAAGTTTGAAAATTTTAAAACCCGAGAGAAAGAAATTTGTACTGTTATTGAAAACTTTATATTTTTGTATGTTTTTTTAAATAGTATTTTATGTAAGTAAAGTTTAAAAAATCTAAGGGACAAATTATTTTTACAAAAATCGGGGTTTTAATTTTCCCAAAATTAGTATTTAGACTCTGATCAATATTTTTTAAGGTATTAATAATTGAAGGCACGCCCCGGGCGCACATTAGCTCCAAATGCAATTCGAAACCTCATGTGAATGTAATATCCAGCAGTACATCAACTTAATGCTGGTAAAATACATCATAACAGAGTATAAACAGCCGTTGAGGTCCCTATTTGGCACACGATACAGTGGATGCACATTCATCAAAGATTATTACATTTAGTAATATAATTAAACGATTTTCACTTTTATAAACATTTACTTTAAATGGACGTCTTTCTAGTATTTAGAAGTACTTTATTCGAGCTTGCTATTAAGTTCATTACTGAATCCTTTGTTTTAATCCAAAACATTTATGTATAATAGGTATTACTAATAGAAGATTTTTTTCCAATTTATTATTATTATGATCTGATATTACATGTATATTAATTATAATCAATCTGCCAAGTATTTATGACGGAATTCTTAGTAGTGGATAATATATGTATCTATATATATTATAATTACTCATTAACTTTTATGATACATCATAATGGGATTGAATACTATCACTATCACGATAACACGAATGATAAGGATCATCATCACCATCAGAACATATTCAAGAGCATTGTTGATAAATATTTTCAGGTACCTAACAGTTTAAGATGTTGTTAAGTATATAATATAATAATAATAATAATAATACTAAATACTTATGTTACTAGTTTTTCTAGAGATTTCAGGCTTTTTTATTTATGCAGAAGACTTTAAAAGTTCTAATTATGAATGAAAATGCTTTCGCTATAGTTATGATATTTCTTAAGAATTTTGTTTTATCTAAATGAAATGATAATTCGGACATACTTAGATCAAAATTAATCAAAGTAATTAAATTTGTTAAATTTATAACAAAACTTGTCTGATATATATCACTTACTACCTTGTAGTATTATTGAATTTACAGGAATTGAATTTTCAGTGATGCATGTTGCATGGTTTAAATTTCCCCTAACTTTAGTGCCAACAACAGATAAGACTGTTTATGGGGTAATACTATAATATTTATAACGTGTTTTACAAAAGATTAACAGTACTTTTCTTATATTAACGGCAAAATAAACAATGAATAATGTAGTGAGAGAGAAGGTTATCTTTCATATCTGTCTTATGTAATTATATATAAAAACATATTTATTATGAACTGTTATATATTGGTACAACATTATATTCGCTAAACAACGAAGGAAAAAACGACATGAAATCATATCTTACACTGCTAACACTAAGACAATCTTTGATACAATATTTAGACGATTCTGGGATTTAGTTTTGAATAGGTATTATTTAAAACAAAAACTTATTTACAATTAAACAATTGATTGCTTACAAAGATTTATTATCTCAACGAAAATGGCATCTTCTAAGAAATTGTCACTTTATTTTTCTTTAATTTTGATAAAAGCTATTAAATGCCTTTTATTATTTTTAAAATTTCAGAAACTATATTTTCTGGTTGCAGTTAATTTAAACGAACTTTTTCCTTGTTTACAACATTTTAATGTCATAAAGTATTCATAATGCATTTAATGTAGCGGCCAAGTAGAGATAACACTGCTCTACAATTGGTATTGTCGTAATATAAATTGGGACGGTTGTTCCGATGGATTATGGGCTTTATCCATTAAGGAATAAGGATTATAACGTAAGCTTGTACGAGGCTGATATTAACATAGAGGCATAAATTTAGCTGTGCTTCAAGTCAGCGCCGTAGTACAGTAGCTGAATAATAATCACATAAATCAGACTTGAATTAATTATTGTTCTTGTGTCTTACATGTGTAAGGTTGGTTTGATATATCTACATTATTTCAATATTCTATAACTATATATTATAATGTATAATACATTTTATGGATTTGAGATTGATTGATTTATTTATTTTTCACAGAAACTGAAAGAGCTAGCTAGCTTTTTATCGATTTTAAGATTAGGTACGTGTAATTAAGCGTCGTATAAAGTGTAAAGCGTTTAAAACACCATGATAATGTTATTATTAACTTCAAATTTCTTACCAGTAGGTATGTATATTCTTAGTTGTTTATCTTTCTCTATAAAACTCGTGTTTTATTTAAATTATTGTAACGGTAGGCCCCGAGTACGGAGCCATGATTCTTTTCCAATATGGTGATTGAAAATAATTATTACAATTTATATATGGATCATAGACTTTTAATAGCCACCTAACAAAACAACCAACCTCAAATCTAACCAAAATGTTATCAATAATATAATGACTTTCAAAACAATAGCTGATGTTTAATTAATTAATTATAAATCACTCATGTATATGAGAGTTTGATTGAATATACAAAAGTTACTGATAGTCGACAGTAGAAAATAATAATAAAGCCGTTTTGTAGAACACCACATACTAAGAAGAGATTAATGTTGAGGCCGTGATATCGCATTGTCTTCGAATAAAGAAGTGTCTTACCTCGCCTCATCACACGGAAACCGGTGCACCGTCTCTTGCCATGCCGCCGGCGCCGGTCGCCGGACACGTAACACACTCGGACGAGCCGACTTGCTCGAAAAAAAACAAACAAATCGATATATCGGAGAAGCAGGCGAGCGTTCGCGGACAGGAAGCTAGGATAATAGCGAAACCTCGTCCGGTGGTCGGAGATGGCAGGGTGGGGAAGTCGGAAGCCACGCCCTCGGGGTGGAGCCCCGCTTCGCCTGCGCGGGATTATCACCCCTTCGATGCGCTGACTGATTCTTAGCATCCAACAAAGGATTCACAATGCCCTTGCAGGTATTTTTGAGATAACTTATATCTTCCTACGTTCCTGTGGCGTAAATTATATTTCAAAGGCAAAAGTGAAGCGACGTTAGATAAGTCTTTTTATTCAATATAGCTCAGAGGAACTTCTAGCCATATATTTTATAAATGAAATTCATAAAAATATATTTTTTTTAATTTCTACTATTTTCAACTATGTTAGAGCTAATCAAGTTGTAGTTTATTTTTTAATAAAGACGAGCAGGTTTATTAGCCATTCTAATAGTTGTATCTAGAGCGGTACCTACGTGCGTAGATAGGTAACCCCCAGAACATCTAGGGTGTTGATGATTTTCATTCCACATTAATTTAAAAATTTATATCATTTACTTAAAAAACTATAGGTACAGCGTTCTTCCTATAGTGAGTATATGATATGAACTGATTTTTTTAGAAGATTCATTTCCAAATAGAAGATTTGCGAGCCACAAAGAAGTACTCAGTAAAAAAAGATGTCATCATGATATTTTAAATCTCCTCAATAACGATTTCATACTGTTTAGTAGTTGAAGAGATTAGAGCTAACCTTATCATGTGTTATATTTATTTGGAAGCGTGAACATAGGTATCTTGCTGGGACAGTTTCCAAAAGATCACAGATTCGAGTTAGTACCACCTACCTACATTCTGCCAGCAGGTATAGAACAATTATTATTTCATATTTGAACTTTTTAAATACACTTGATATGTCTTCATGTATAGATAATCACAAATCAATTAATTACACATTTTTTTGTTACAAAAGTAAGACAGAAAGTCAACCTTTTTTTTATGTAAATGATAACTAAGCGATTCTATACAATTTTTTTAATGGATTTTGCTTAATTGTAACAAAACAAAACATCTAAGGTTACCTTTACATAATACTCTTCAAATTGGCATACATTTAATGAAGTTAATAAAACCGATTTACGGGTAAATAGGTATTTTGATTTAAAATTATATTTAGTCGCCAACACAGACTAAACAGCCAGATTTAGGGGAAAATGCGTTTATAAAATAAAACACTTTACTGACATCACAGGAGATATACTGGTTTACTTTCATACTTCCATAGTATTTAAATACTCATAATAAATTAAGTTACACATAAGTCACTTCATTCAATGTTGGGTTTCAAGTGTCATTGTCCTTTTAAATTTTTTTATCGTTAACAATATACATGCACTTATATACCATCATATAAATAAACGTCCAACTAAATTAAATAGTAGTTTAAAATATCAAAATAAGATAAATATATAATTAACAATTCATAATCCCCTGAGATTCAAATCTGAGAGAAGTAGGGCGCACTCCCCAAAATACTTCATTCATTCTTCATACCGAAAGAATTAACTTGCTACCTATACCTACATTTTTTTATTTATAAAGGAAAAAAAAAATATTTTAAGCTGATAAAATTTTATATCATCGCTGTTGCTGGAGACTTTATTTAAAAATTTCCAAATGACGCACATAATGGAGTATTATTTAGACCTATTTCTAAAATATTAGTAGGTATATCATTAATTACTAAAATTGTTATACTAATAAAAAAAAGGTAATCGTTATTAGGGTATTTTATTAATAGGTTACACTAAAACAAATATATATCTAGAAAGTTATGCTAGGTTTTAGATATTTTACTCATTCTCCCGCTATCTTTCTATGTAGTTGTCACAGGTCTCTATCTTTTACTCATAACGGCTTGACACTTACATAATATGTGATTAGATTAATCTAGAAATCTGACTAATTTTATATTATTTGGAAACACAAATTCAACCTAAAATATTATTAGGATATAAAATTTAAGAACACAAGATTACAGTATCTGGTGCAATAATAAGTATTTAATAGTTAAAACCTTTTTCTTTGAAACTCACATAATTGAATGCAGTTATAATGCACATGCAACATATACCTAATGAAGCCAAATTCATCAAATTATTTACAGTAGGTACCTACCAAGATGTTAATAAAGTTTCATTTGGCACCTCAAATGTAGTCAACGAAGAGAAAAATAACAAAATATGTAGGATACAATGGGAAAACATGTACTCAAAAACAGGGATCCATTCCTAGCATTCCAATTTTATAAGTAACTAAAATTTGTTATAAGTATTTCATTTGTAAGATAAAAATCAAAATTAAAGGCCACTGCAGTCAAATATAGCAAAGCCTATATTTAGATTATGTACATAGTAATGTTTATACATTGAAGGTTATCCTTCAAAGTTTCATCAAACTCCGTGAATTAGTCTTTGCGTGTAGAAGTATTTCTAGTTTACATTAGTCTCCTATTATGATTTTTTTTTATTATTTTCCATGTACAGACAGCGATTATTTACAGTTTTAATGCATGTATATATCAAAACCGAAGCCTTATTCAATTTTAGGCGCGGCTCCTAATTGGACTTTCATGATGGACACGTTTGAAAAGCATTACAAAATTCCTGGGGATGTTGGTGTTTCGTCATCCAGACCTGACTTATTTCTGTACTCTAAACATCTGAGGCGCGTGATACTTGTGGAGCTTACTGTTCCTTGGAAAACAAACATCCCCAGGGGTCACACATTCAAGCTCAATAAGTATTACGAACAGACCAACGAACTGATCAGGAATAAATTTATAGTTAGTTTGTATGCGGTAGAAGTGGAAGCGAGAGGTATAACAGCAAAATCTCTCTATAGCTTACTTAAAGATCTTGGCCTTTCTAGAACAAGCACCGGTTCATTTCTAGAACGTATTTCAAAGGCGGCATTAGTAGGTTCTTTCCAAATTTGGTTAGGTAGGGAGAGTAGTGTAGAGGGTGAAGGTGAGCGTTTTTGCGCACAATAAAGGGGCTCCTTAAACCTACTCCTGAGTCGCAAGTCCCAGGCACTGCTTGCACTCCTCTCCTTGCAACGCGATGGGCCCGGCACCCGCACGGTGAATCCATGGAATGCTAAGAAGCTTCGTCTCGTCTTGTCATCTCTTAAACACTTAAAATTCATATATATTTTGATAGAGTGAAGAGTGTGCAGTGAAAGTGAAAAAGTAAATGTTATTCAGAGTGACGCTCCATTTCTATGTATAAAAGTAATTTATATTAACTAATTAAATTAATAATAACATTGAATAAATATTTTTTTCGTAACTAAAAGAAAAAAAGATGAACAGACCAAAATTTAAAAAATGCTAGAAATGGATTCTGTTAATTACCCGTTCACATCCGGGCTATATGTTTTTTAATTTTTTAAATATACAGAGACTACTCATCTACAGATTTATTACATGTATAGAAGAAGATTTGCATGGTACTTAATACGTGATTGACAGAAATTGCCATAACTTTTTTATTCCTAAACCCATTTAAATAAAACAAACACTAAATGTTAAGTGAATACAATAATAATATATACCTGAAAACCGCATTCAAATTGGTTAAGCCGTTTCAAAAATTAGTGTGCACAAAAATACAGACATACAGATATACAGACAAAATTATAAACCAATGTTTTGGGTTTTTTGGCTCTTATAAAGGTCCCATTATATTTTTTTATTATTTTCCATGTACAGAAATCGATCATTGACAATTTTATTATATGTAGGTATGTATAGATAATATTTTGTTTCATCAAATAACGTAATTCTTCTCCTGACAGATTATTTACATAAATTATTATTAGAATGTTTGATTCCCAGAGCCTTGTATCCCTGTAAAAAATATCATAGAAACATTAATATAATATAATATATACAATATAAACATGTCTTGACAGTCTTAGTTACCAGCCATGCACAAGTAACTGGCATGGGCCAGAGCAGTGTTGTGACTGGCGCGCCCTTACTACTTGTGTTGGGTGTTGCTGCTTGCGCATAGTTGTACATGCCCGATGCACTGCATTTACGTCTCATCTGCAACAAAGTTTTTAAACTTTTAAACACGACAATATATTGAACATGCAGGCCATCATCCGTGTACTTATCATGTTTGATCTCACAGGAAATGTCCTGCGTTGTCATTGAAAATTAGTGGATTGAAAAATTCCTGAGTTTGAAATTTTAAATAAATATAGAATAAAAATTAAATAATAAAACGATGTAGATACCGTGTCTATTTAATTTAGATACGGTAGCTCAATTGGTTTAGGGACAAGACGGTTTCCAAGAGGTCGCTGGTACGAATCCCTGTTTTATTTTTCATTCTTTATTTATTAAAAATATTCCTATTATCGCTATTAGTATCAATACTTACAAGTTATCCTAGATATTTCCATTTATAAACTTTCATGAGCTCTGTTCTATTTAAAGTAAAAGGACCCTTGTAAGAAACTTTATTTTGTTTGTAAATGCCATGGACATATTTGTTTGTATTATATAATATATCATAGATTTTACATAAATTAATTTTGTTATTGTCATTATATTCAGCCATTCAGCAACATCATATACCTAGTGTGCATAACTGTCTAAGAGAAAAACGAAGTCCTAGTCCATCACCCATACCTACTAACGTCAAATGAGCTAATCGCCAATCACACTTTATGTGGTGAGTACACCAATAATTTAAATATAATTTAAATTTAATATACCATATACCTAACATTTAGCTTTAGACAAATCGAGAAAACTGGCTTAAGTAGGTTCCTTTACACTCAAAAGAAGTTTTGAATATAAAATAGATTTATCAATTGTACAATTGAGTCCTGAAACAGAACATATTATGATGCAACAAAACATTTTAGTTGAGTACAAAGTTAAAGAACCAATGATTCATGCCTATATTGTTGTTACCACTTGATTTATTTTTTATAACAGGTACTACTATTTATACACAAAATTTTTGAGTTAGGTTATGCCACATACAATGGTAATAGAACAGCTAAAACTAGGTCTTTGTATTTTTAAAAGCTCAAATCATTGAAAAGTTTCCAAAAACACCATGAGCTTTTAGTTGGCATGGGCTAATCACAGAGTTTGGACCAATTTTATAATGAAATGTTAATATTACGAAATAATAAAACTGATGATTGGAGATATACATTTATTTCAGCTCCTTAATAATCTCAGGAACTTTTTTGCTATCACGAAAAAAATTGGTGCCACAGAAGTATTAGCATGCTCAGAGAGATTTAGGGAAAAGAAAAAAAAATCTTAAAAATATTTTTTGCTTTGAACTTTCCAACGTCTATAGAAAGTTTCATGTGCTTAAATAAATTTTCTAAAAAAAATTGCAAGCTGCAACGGATACTTTCTAACAGCATTCTCGAATGCTGTGAACGCTATTCTAGCAAGCATTTGTTATTGTACCAGTCTGAGTTGATGCTCTATGCTTTTTTAAGGTAATTTATTCTTAGTATCCCGTTAAAGAGAAAAGTTTGAATCTTACATTTTCCTCCCTCACTTCACTCGTTCACTCGATTGTTTCACTTTCGTAAGCGTTAGTTCAATTCGAAACGCCGATACTGTTAACTTGCTTTTGGTTTCTACATCATATTTTACCAATTTTAAATTTGTGATCTGTTATTTTCTGAAAAGTACGGAACGATTATCCTGGGACAATTGATACCTGTAGGGCTATTGCGTATCTTTTTTGACAGCTAAAATGAAAATCACTATCAGTAATTGCGGACATAATGGTTGTCAAACAACTAATTTCCTATAATGTAACTATAGTAACAAACTGCCATGACGTCACAGTTGATGGTCATTAGAAAAGTCAAAATTAGCGAATAGCTGCTGATCTGGTATTCCTGCGAATGTATGCTGAATCTCCTGGTATATGTTTTCTTTAATTAAATTTCTAATAAGTAGAATTCTTTCTTTTCTTTATCTTCATCCCGAACAGAATTAATTCCTTTACCCCTTAAATTTAAGCACCTGCACTTGTACTCGTCATACCCGAGTTTCCAGAGTTACACAAAAACTAATTTAAATGGATAAAGCGACTCATCAGGTATCAAGCTGGATTTTAACTTGTTACAAATATTGCACTCAATATTGCTCTATTCTGTTATACATGATAGTTTAATTGTTAAAAATATTTACGGGTCAATTTTCATTAGAATAATTCATTTAATTTTTAATATTTTTTTACGAACAACTTACTAGCTATTGTAACTTCTTTGGCTTCTCTTCCTCTCTACCTGAAATCATAGGTCATCTTCGATTATAATGAATATGTACAAAACATCCCTGTTATTATCTTGAAAATGAGACCATTTCCTGGATTACAAACTATTCTAAATATGGAACGAAGCAATAATCTATATTCTATAACAATATCAAATTTCGTCGGTTTACCAACCTACTTTAATTTTAGAATGCTCTATACTCCCATTACTGAAAATTCTGATGATTAAAAATATAATATCTACATTTTAAAAATGAAGAAAAGTGTTCAGACTAAATCGGATCATACTTTATTTTAAATTATAATCTGAGTCAGTTCTATCCTGACTGAAGGTACAGACAAAAATGTTAGGTTTAGACATAAATGATTTTAAATATATATAAATATCTGTGATAGTCTTTATCGGGACGGTGGTGACATCTATTAGGTTTCTTTCGAAAATCGTAACTAATGTTTCTAACTTTGCAGTATAGATAAACATTGAAAAGATGCCACAACCGAAATTAATGTTTGAAAATATCTATAAACATGTATAACCATGTTTGGCTAACTTAAATTTATATAAATATAGAATGAAAATAAACCGATATGGGCAGCTATTCGAATCCGCTACTACTAGGAAACCGTCCCGTCGCTCTACCAACTGAGCTACCGTATCGCTGTCCGTCTAGGTGAATTAAGCATCTATATGTGATATATGTGATGTGATCATATAAAAATGATTTTTATATTAATATTTATTATATTTATAAAATATGTGACAAATTAATTAAAAATTCATAAATGATTAAAATCTGACAATTTATTTCACACACTCGTACAATACCTACATAACCATACATGACAATAATTGTCCCGTTGAAAAATTTATAGCTAAATATACCTAGTTTTGAATTATGAAAGAACTGAACGCATTTTTTGTCCGGTTCGAAATTATATTTTGTCAACTTCATTTCCTGTATTCTATATATTATTATTATTAAGTGACAAAAACTATCATTAATATTTTAGTTTTAGTTTACAATACCCAAAAATGAAACTAAAGAGTAATGAATTATCTAAACGTCTAAAATTAAAAAAAATTTAAGACTTCTCTTAAAATTTAGAGACTTATTGCCATATTGAAAAATTACGTTATAATTGCATACATACGTACGAAAGTTTAACGGAAACATGTTGTAACGTAACGTAACGTTACGTTACAGCTGCATTAGCACTTTCCCGCCAACTGCAAAGTATCATTGAGATAACCTCTCTTTGAACTTTTGCAGCTGTAAGGTGTAAATAGGGTAAAACAGTCGTCTCAATAATGTCCTGCTCTTCAACAAAAATAGGTATAGGTAACTCATGTGTCTTTCGTACGGTATTCCATTTATTTATTAACATATATTATTTCATTACTATGACAGAATTCAAGATTATATTCCAATTTGTTGATTTTGACAGTAAAATATTGATGGATTAATATTACAAATATAAGTACATTTTTTGTCTTTTTTATACAATTTCATTAGAAAACATCTTTTTCATTATTTCATACCTGGTACAAAGTTGTCTTAATTGATGGAATTAATTATTCTGATATAATAAATAACGATGGTGCAAAAAACATTTATCAAAAATTAGGAAAAAACATCAACAGATATTTAGACTGTTATTATTTATTAACACATTATTCTTAAAGTTATTGTTTTTTTCCTTAAATTTATATTTTATTAAATATATATATATACTAGCAGACTCGGCCACGCGTTGCTGTGGTTGCTAAGGTTTTGGATATACCTATTACATTGTAGTAAACTATTTAAGAAGTCACGGTATTAGAAAAAATAAAATTAAAATTACAAAAACCCCCGACCGAAGTAAAGGAAAAAATTAAAAATGCAAGTAAATTTATCAAGGCCAATAACGAAATAACAATATTTTGATATAAAATAATATTGTGACTTAAAATTAAGATGTAAGTTATCCTATGTTTCAAGTTGGATCAAACTTCATACGGTGTGCAAATTTGATTAAAATCGGTTAAGTAGTTTAGGAGTCCATCGCGGACAAACAACGTGACACGTAATTTATATATATTAAGATATATATATATATATATATATATATATATATATATATATATAGGAGCGTCATGAGAAGCCTCATAGCGGTCTTGGCTGTTATTATTCATAATGGGCGTTGTAACGATAGGAATTTACAAAAATAGAAGTATACTCATATTGTCCAAAACGTTATTATTCAATTCTTAACTGCTTAACAAAATATCACAAACAATCAATAAGATTAAATTGGATTTAGAGCCAATAGGTTAGCATATGTGCACTTCTAGCAACAGTTGTTATCTCCATGACAACCGCCATTACCAGTGGCGACACCTACTACCCTATTCGGGATTAACCGCTCATATTTCAATAAACGCGCCGTCACGGCCGTCCTGCATTGTCACACGTCCTCGTGTGTACCATTCTCATCTGTGGATAATAAATATAGCGTGTTATACTATATCGCGATCGGTCTTCCTGACCACACAATATTCTCATTTGTTCATGTTATACAACTTACAGCAATTACATTTTCTTTTCATTTAAGTACTACGAAATGTTTGGTAAAATACACACTCAACATATGACACATGTCACATACGTCAGTTAATGCTACAGAGGCTATTTACAACCAAACAGGTTAGTCGTTACCACATAGGTTAGTCGTTGTCACACAGGCTAGTCGTTGCCACACAGGCTAGTCGTTGCCACACAGGCTAGTCGTTGCCACACAGGCTAGTCGTTGCCACACAGGCTAGTCGTTGCCACACAGGCTAGTCGTTGCCACACAGGCTAGTCGTTGCCACACAGGCTAGTCGTTGCCACACAGGCTAGTCGTTGCCACACAGGCTAGTCGTTGCCACACAGGCTAGTCGTTGCCACACAGGCTAGTTCATGCCACACAGGCCAGATGCCACACAGGCCAGATGCCACACAGGCCAGATGCCACACAGGCCAGATGCCACACAGGCCAGATGCCACACAGGCTAGCCATTGTCTCCTAGACTAAAAAGTAGGATGCAAAGGTTATGTAATTACTTACCATGGCCGTCATCGGCACATTCTGACTAGATTTGGTTGATTGGATTCTCCAGTCCGCCACTCAACTCCAATGGAACATAACATTCGAGCATAGCCCGTATACGGTCGTGTGCGTACTTATATGTCCTATAAGAATCAAGGGCCCGAAGTAAATACCTGTCACCATTGTCACCATCCAACAGCTCACCTACTTTGAAAGGGCCTTTAAATTTTGGGTCAAGTTTGGTTATGCTTGTGGTTTTCAAGTTGTACATAATCACCTACTTCAAACTTTTTTAAATTTTGCTTTACTTTTATCGAACCTTACTTTCTCCGAAGAAGCATTAAATTCTATTGCTCGTGTCGATATCTCTCTTATAAGATTTAAATCCACTTCTGTCATCTGTATCTAATGTCATTAAGTTTAGGGGCCTAGCAACCTTTCCTATTAACAATTCTAAAGGACTTACTTTTGTAACCCTACTCATAGTACAGTTGATGCATAGCGGTATATCAGGCAGTGCAGCTTGCCATGACTTATTATTTTCTACCTCGACAGCAGTTAACATATTCTTTAATGTGGACATGACACGTTCTACTTGCATTTGAACGACTTGTACCGGTAGCTATAAGGTGTAGGTTAATGTTGTATGCATTGCAAAAGTCCCTAAACATTCATCCCTTGACATCCGCACTGGGGCAACGCGGCGCGATGTGGCCTCGTTCCAGACACTTGAAGCATGTTGCAGTAATTGTCTTCTTCTGCGAGCTGGCGTCCTGCTGCTGAGAGGAGGTAGTATCTGAAATCTCGAATCGTGTAGTAGAATTGCCGTTACGACTATTATTTCTTGGACATTCCCGAGAAACGTGACCCGGCTTGTCACAGTTATAGCATCGCCGTGCATTATCTGTACGCGGCTTCTTTAATTCACAGTCGGAGTAGTCTTCTCACTAGTCGGGGGTCATCTTTTTCTAAAGCCGAAAGCCATAAGTTCCTGTTACGATTTATAGCGAGTGTCAATCTCAGTAGTAAATGCTATTCTTTGCAATCGCGGCTAAATTTTTGAAGTATGTGCAAAAGAAAGCGCGATCGCAATCTGTTCTTTCGATACAGACGTCCATAGTGCTAATATAGTGCTCATAAATCGCCTGGCAAACGCAGATAAACACTCTCCTTCCCTTGGACTTCTATTGAGTAGTCGCCATAAGTTCGCAGCTGGTGTCTCAACAGCATCAAATCTAGCTAAGAACAGATCTTTTAATTGCGGTCACGTAATACCGGTAAAACTAGATTGGGCAAGCCATGCTGACGCCGTTCCCTTGAGTGTCTTGCTCATTGTGATTACTAAATCACTGCCGAAAAAAAGGTTTTTCTTGTAAGCATATGTCCACGGTTTCACACCACGCTCGAGCGTCGTACTCAGGAGTGTCAGGGTTAAACTCTGGTAATGTTATTTTAGTACTAGATGCACATGGTTCTGGTATAGCGCGAATTAACTCCATCATATTATTTTGTTGCACTTCAAAAAGATATTTCCAACGTTCGCACTCGTTATTTTGAGAAATATTAACGTTCTGACTTGTATTCTGTTCCTTATTCGTCCCTGGTAATCCCACTTCTGATGTAGGAGCGTCATGAGAAGCCTCATAGCGGTCTTGGCTGTTATTATTCATAATGGGCGTTGTAACGATAGGAATTTACAAAAATAGAAGTATACTCATATTGTCCAAAACGTTATTATTCAATTCTTAACTGCTTAACAAAATATCACAAACAATCAATAAGATTAAATTGGATTTAGAGCCAATAGGTTAGCATATGTGCACTTCTAGCAACAGTTGTTATCTCCATGACAACCGCCATTACCAGTGGCGACACCTACTACCCTATTCGGGATTAACCGCTCATATTTCAATAAACGCGCCGTCATATATATATATATATACTTATATTTAATAAAATATAAATTTAAAATATATATATAAATATATATATATATATATATATATATATATATATATATATATTTATATATATATTTTAAGCAACCCAACAGTAATAACTTTGGTCACATCTAGATCAGAATATTTGAACTATTTAGTTCAGTTTTGCTTCAGTTTGTGAACCATAACGGCGAACCTAATGTCGTCGTAAACTGCTAGATGTCGCTAGTAAATGCAGTTTTAACATTACTGTGAACTTGGATATAAATGAGAGTTCAAAAAAGTTCTCATATTACCCAATAGATCATGTTATAACAAAAGAATGTAAAAAATATTTTAATATATGTAGATGTTAGGTAAAGACCATGGCATAATATGATGGAAAGTTGAATGACACATGAATAATTATAATTTACCTATTAGATATTGCTTTCAAACTGTTTTAAATAATCATTGCAGGGTAGGTAAAAGCTGCTGCGATTCTGAGTGGTACAAATCTTTATAATGAAAATGTATATCCTACTACGTACCTATATTTCTATGATTTTTAATTTATTATGTCTTTAGAAAAGCCTTATGTATGATGTACGGTGTACCTAAATTACTCAGATTACAACTTTTATCAACTTTTTGTAGCTTTATAGTTCATATTAAAGCCAAGATGAACCCTGTTTCTAATCGAGTATGTAATATTTTTTATTTTATGACTGTCTACTTTAACAAGTCTTTATTGTTTGTTTGATTGTTCATTTTAACAAACATACCTTTGATTTCTAAATACTTAAGAACGCTTTTCTAAATAAGACAGGTATCACCACTTTATTAAATTGACAAAGCAGGAATAATGTGTAAATGAAACAATTTTAATACTATGGATTTGTCTTTTTAATAGATATTTCTAAATACTTCAATTATTTTTGTATAACTAGTATACATGTATTATAAATTAACATGAATATTATAATATGTACTACTTCTAAATTATGTAATAATTACCTACAGGAATTACATATGAATTATATTACTCAACGCCCCCTTCAAACTAATATTTTTATATAAGAGGAGGTGAACTCTATATCGTTAGATAGAGCAAAACCCTTACTTCTCCAGATGATAAAGGAGCAGCTGCTATCTCCATCCCTATGGTGAGAGTGAATAGGCTATTACTAAGTTTATAAGCTTTATCACATACAAATACATTAATATTTATAATCAGATGGAATGTAGCTATCCTTTAATTAATACTATTTAAAATCAAAAATGGTAAATTTAAATTTTAAAAATATATAGATTTTTTTGAAGACATACAAAACATATAACATATCCATTACATATGTATTGACTCATTATATTTTATGCTTCTTAAATAATAATAAATATATTTGTATTTTTTTTATTTATTAATTTATTTATATCTTTTCCACTTAGAATCATAATCAGTGATCACTTGTGCACGTCAACATGGAAGTGTCACGTAATAAGCCCTTCTGTGAAAGCACTTTCCACTTTAATGTTAAAGCTATGAGGGTTCCAAACGCGTCCTGGTCTGAGAAGAACCACACAACAAACTCAGCCGGATATATTTTTTGTTATTGTGATTACTAGAACTGTCTTTATCATTCGGAAATGAAGCCTAATGATTTCAGGCAACGAAAATGAAATAATAATAACAGTAAAAAAGATATATAATACAATACATACGGGTACATACAATTCATTCCCAGGCCATACGGTCGTTGATGTAGGTAATCCTTTACAGTTTACACTATAGTAGGGTTTTTTTATCAAATTATTTTTAAACATATAATTTAAATTTATTTAATGATAGGCTTAAGGCTTCATTTGGGAGCTTATTATAAATAAATACAAACCAAATTCTTAATTAATATGGTTGCCTGTAAAGTCGGTTTTACGGGCGAAGATTTACGTGACCACGTCTTTTTCTCGGTAGAATATTTATTGATATGAATATTATTAAATTGCACAATATTTTAATAATTTGAGTGATTTTGTTGAGGATAGGACGATGAAGACGTTGTCACGTAAAATCATTTTATAAATTATTTATTTTATATTATATTATTGATGTTATTATTTTTTACAAAATTTATTTACAGACTTTTTCGATACATCAATTAGTTGCGGAGATATCGATCATTGAAGTTATTGTTTGCTACCAGTATTATATATATATTTTTTTTTCAGTTATAAAAAAATACTATTTCCAATTGTGTCTACCAAGTATGGTCACATGTACTGGCCTACATATTAAATAATAATAAGTACAGATAATGTTATGTGACGTCACTTCTGATTTTATATATTTTAATATTTTTAATTTTAAAGAATTAATTTGAAAATCAAAACACTTATTCAGATCGAAGGTTCAAATTTTTGCTAAATAAATTTGAAATTAATTAAAATTTATAATTGTAAATAATGAAGTTGAAAATTAAAACATTTACTTAAATTAGATGTTAAAATTCTTGCTCAACACATTTTAAATCAAGTTTTCTTATATCTGCCACTTTTTCTTAATATTTGTAATTTTAAAGAATCAATTTGAAAATCAAAACATTGCTCGGCGGACCGATCATGTTTGAGTGGGAGAGAGACGCAAGGCATTCTATGTGTGTGTGACTCATCGTTACGTTACCGGGCGTTACACTTTTTCATAAGTGACTCCCAGCTTAACCTAATTTAAGACGTTGTCACGTCAAAACGTATACAATTACCCTTAAAGGATTTACCTATTTTATGGAGCCTAGTGCCGGGCATAACGAGTTTATTTTTATGTCTTGTATTAATTTTATGTGAATCACAATTTTTCTTGAACTTAGGAATATTTTTAGGAACGTAAATTAAATTTTCATAAATATATTGATTATAAACAGTCATAATTTTAAATTCTTTAATTTTTTTTAATTCTTTAAATTCTTTAAAGAGTCTCTTGGTCTCATATTACATATCTATTACTCGAACAGCCCTCGTCTGCAATGTAAATATGGTATCAATGTCACTCGCACTGCCCCATAAGAGTATACCGTATGACATTATGCTATGAAAGTAACTAAAGTAAACTAATCGAGCCGTTTCGTACTAACAATAATATTAACAATTATTATATTAGTAGGTTTTGCCCGCGGTTTCGCACGCCTTAAATTCGTAATAAAACAATTCCCTTTTTTTGTATTGGCTTCTATATGACTTTTTTTAAGTGATACAACCAAAATTACGACATTGGCAGACATCGCTCACTTTCAAATAAAGAGACATTTATTTTTTTAATAAAGAGACAATATTAGATTTTTTTATACCACTCTTGTTTTACTTAAATGTCCATTTAAATACTTTTTAAAAAGAGTAGGTACTTAATACCCATTCTATGATTCTAACCATATATCACACATGTTTGTTTTCATTGAAAATAATCAAAATATGACCATGTGAACTTGAGGAATTCTGGTTTTAATAAAAAAATATACCTATATATTCTATTGTAAATGCTAAATAATATGTAATAGACATTCAGTTAGCTATATGCATTACCAAAATTTTCTATGCTGGACATTTATCAAAGCCATTTTTGAGACGGTGTGCACGGTTCCATACCATAGTGCTCCGGCCAGCCGTACCGCCGCAAACGCGATGACCTTATACATATTTTAAATCTGTAATATCTTCGAAAATATTCATTTAAATTACATGCTGTAAAGCGCTGTATTGTTCCATATTAAAAGTAAAAAGTATTTAATGTACTTAATTAGATAAGAATGAATGCTGTATTGATTAAAATCGCTTCGTAAATTATTTAATTCGTTATTTCTCATAAAAAGTAAAGGATAAAAATTGGCTATTGTGGGTTATCCCTAAGAGATAAACATATACCATCGCGGACTTTCTTGTAGAACTTTTTAAGGTATACCATACTTAGTACATTATTTTGATCTATCTCGTAGAGTTCCTTTATAATAAATATAATAAAAAGTTCCTTAATAATAAGCCTTCCTCTTGGATCACTCTATCTATTAAAAAAAACTGCTTCAAAATCCGTTATGTAGTTTTAAAGATCTAAGCATACACACAGACAGACGCGAAAAGCGACTACAACAACTAATATTTGTTAATCGACGTATTTCTTTTAACCGCGTAGGTCTATGTAGCAGAACTAAGTCTGCTTGACAAATCAAATAATAATAATAAAATAATAATAGCAGGAACTTACACACATTGATCTAACCCCTAAGTAAGCAAATTATTTGCTTGTGTTAAGGGTGTTAGACAACGATACAAATACATAGAAATACACATATAAATACTGAGAATATATTTAATAAACGACCAAACCCAGGGACACAGACATCTATGCTCATCACATAAATGCCTGTCTCAGCCGGGATCGCACCCGAGCCCCATTGCGCCGTGACACGTTAGGCGTCTGCGCTAACCACTCGACCAACGGGCGGTTTAAATATATGAGGAATCTATTGCAATTTTTTATTTATATAAAGTAATGCTCAAGAAAGTAGTAGATTTGACAAGTCCAATTCCTCATTATTTAATTGTACATTAGTTCTAACATTTTTAACATTTGGTAAACTAAATTTCACACATTTCGTCTTTTTTTATTGAGCGACAAATTATTGGCGTTAAACCATTGTACAACATATGAGAGAGCATTGTTTACATCGTCAATAACAGATTGCAGTCTATTAACTTTAAAAGTAAGAGAAGTATCATCAGCAAACAATTTTAATAAATAATTTTACTTAATAAAACTATTAGGAACAATTCAAATCAGCTGTTGACCTTAGTGTTGCCACAGACCAAAAAATATATACAATAATATAATATATAAACAAATAGGTATGTACTTTTTAAACATACATTGTATGTACATTCTTAAATATCATAAAAGACTTTAAAAATGTTTAATCATGGTACAAAAATAAATATTTAAAGAAAGAAATTTCGAAAACAAAAAGAACTGAAATGTTTTCTTGAAATCTTCTTTCCTCTTCATATTGTTGAAGACGGCATACATGGTAACTTTTAATGAACTATACAGAGGGCTTTTGATAAAACAAAAACCCACCTACTATAGTCCAAAATAAGTTTTCATGATTTTTTTACACTTTTACCCATACTCCATTGACAATGCACTACTTATCTTTTCTAAAATGGGATTAATTACTAATTTCCAATTTAAATTACTATTCAAAAAATTATTACTCTCAATTTAAACTTATCTCTTATTTTATATATTTTTGTAACACCAGACCATGAGACACACCTTAAAATTTTCATTTCCTTTGCATGCATTCTCCTTTCACCTATCTTTTTAACACATAATTCTAATACTTACATTAGGGCAAGTCTAATGATCTTTTTGTAATTTTATGTTGAATTTCAGACGCATGGGATCACATGTCCTATGCACCAACTTACCACCACGTTGTCCATCCTGCTTTTACATCAGTAGAAAAAAAGTGTGATGTTAAAGGGAATGTTCATGTACTGTTACTAGAAATAAATTACAATAGTGGTTATAATAATTTATTAATTTAGAATAAAAACATTGAACCTTATAATTAATTAAACAGAACAGTTTAAAGTAGGTACATGTGCCAAATTATGACAGCTAAACTCAGGTCTCTGGGTTACTTGAGATAAAACTTTGACTATTTAATTTTAAATTATATATTTCAATAGGAAACACCCTAGGCGCCACTGACAATGGACAATCAAAAACATAGCATGATCCTCCTGCATGTTAGTACTGAAGAATCACAGTCAAACACTTGTTCTTTATAATAATTGTTAAATGGTAGTGTTTATTAATTGTATAAATTAATTTTGTACTTCACCATATTATCGGGTTTACAATAATGACGAGCTTCTCAGCTTCTTACTCTCAGCTACTCATGAAACAGGATACAGAACGAACAGGACGACGCCCCGAAGATTCATGTCTACCCGCGGACTAACAATAAACACACACCGTCTATACCGGTATAGACGAGGTCCCAACGGAGTAAGTGCTCCGTTGCTCCGGCGTTCTGCCGTCGGAGGACGCTAGTGTCCAAATTTCCTTAGCTTCCCTCCTGACTAACGACGCCCCGAGCCAAGGTCCGTGTCTCAATCTGAGACGCCCTCGGGACGTCGTTCCCCATGGGGGCCCATCTGGCCCCCCCTTTTTAAGGGTGGGTCTCCTGACCCACCCGCTCCCCCGGTGACGCTGTAATAGCCAACAGGGCTAACAGTATAGACATACAAAATAATTTTTGTGACTACACTTTTTAGTTTCCTACAACAACATAAAGAGTTAGACCATCACCATAGTTAGTAAATGAACAATATTAACTTACAATTTTAATTTGCTCTGTTTTATAAAATTACACAGAACTATAATAAAAGGAGTAAAAGAAAGAGTAAGAAGGGATTTGAAATCAAAGGGACGAGGGTTATAAGGAGGGAAAACGTCATACAGTGAAAAATCAAGGTTCGGACAGTTGAAAAATATATGTCTCGGGCTGCCTTCGTCAAGACCGCATTCACAAAGGGAACTGTCTCTGATATACAGTTTAGCTACGTACACACATGGCCTAATTGTAACCGGTAGACAGTGGATGTTGCTTGCTTATCAGTTCCGCCATATTTAAAAAACCAAGGCTTACTGGGTATATTACTTTGGAGGTAGCTGTAAAACCTACCTTTTCATATCTTTGAAATTTCCCAATAATCCTTCCAAGAAAATTGTAAAGTATTATAAGCTATGACTAGAAGATCATGTGAAAAAACTGTATTATATTTATTACTACCAACAGAGGATGCCTCCTTGTCAGCAATCTTATTGCCTTCAATTCCTAAATGACTAGGAATCCAGACCAGAGTAACCTTAATATGTTGAGAGTGACAACGAAAAAGAGCTTCTTTAATTTTGAGGATGATAGGAAATCTTATACTAATAATACTTCTACTGTTAAAACACAGAGCCTTGAGAGAGACCTTTTCACAGCAATCTAGAAGGAGAATTAAAATTGCCACACCGTAAGCTAACAGATCTACCTTGCAAATAATATATAATAAATTTAATAAACCAAGTAAGAATGCCTAGACTAAACATTTTCTCTTTTAAAATAGGAAGTAGCACACTCTCATAGGCCGAAGAAATATCTAGAAAGAAACCTAGATCAGACTCACTTTTAGAAAAAGTTAGACGGATATCAGTAACTAAAATACGAAGATTATCCATTGTGCTCATACCCTTTTTAAATCCAAACTGAGCATTAGACAGTAGAAAAATATTTTATAAATAAAATTCCAAACGATTTTTAAGAAGATGTTCCATGAGTTTTGCTAAAGCTGAGGAAAGAGCTATTGGGCGGTAGCTTAATGGGTCAAGAGAGTGTGTACCTGGTTTTAAAATTGGAATAATGATGATGATGTTTTTTCCATTCTTGGGGGACCATGTTACGAATAATAAAATAATTAATTAAATTTAAAAAGTCTTTTTTTGATTGAATATCTGATTTAAAAATAAAAGAATAAGGAATTCCATCTTCCAAAAAGTTTAAAATCCATTGGCAGCGTCATTCGAAATATTATTTTTTGGAGAAAAAATTCCACGATTTTTTTTAAAACTGTTCCAAACAAGAGAAGAATCAGAGCGAAAGGATAGACCTTCACATTTGAATTTTACCACCACAAATTTGAAATTTATGAAAATAATAATTGTGTACTATGTCTGTCAATTTCATTGCAACCATCGTGTACAACAGTGCAGATTTTTGCACTTTGTACAGATTCTGATATACCAATAATAATGTTAGCTTATTTCAAGTATTTAAAAGATAAGATACAAGTCATAATTTATTTAAGCACAAATAAAAAAAAATGTACCTGAACTTAAATGAAATTTATGCCAAGTTTGGGGATCAATTATCGTGTTTATTTGCTATATGCCTACGACCTACTTAGCGACCGTCAATATGGTGATCTTCTAGTAAATCTGACACA